>CM066567.1:54287529-55577529 GCA_033816785.1 Picus viridis
GTTGTGTTTTTGTTGTTTTGGTTTGGGCTCTTTCAAAACCACATTCTCAGTCCCAGCAAACAGTTGGAGAAACAATAGCTAATTTAATTTATCATCTTCTGCATGCACAGCTGTGGGAGGGGAAGGAGAGCTCTGGTTTGGCACCAGACTCTTGCAGTAGGTCTTTGCAAGCTTTAAGCCCTTTTTAAGAATCATAGAATCACAGAACTGTAAGAGTTGGAAGGGACCTCAAGGATCATCCAGTTCCAACCCCCCTGCCATGGGCAGGGACACCTCACACTACAGCAGGTTGCTCACAGCCACATCCAGCCTGGCTGCAAAAACCTCCAGGCATAAGGCTTCCACCACCTCCCTGGGCAGCCTGTGCCAGGCTCTCACCACCCTCATGGGGAGCAACTTCTTCCTAACATCCAATCTCAATCTACCCATTTCTAGTTTTGCTCCATTCCCCCCAGTCCTATCACTCCCTGACACCCTCAAAAGTCCCTCCCAAGCATTCTTGTAGCCCCCTTCAGATACTGCAAGGCCACAATGAGGTCTCCTCGGAGCCTTCTCATCTCCAGACTGAACAACCCCAACTCCCTCACTCTGTCCTCATAGCAGAGCAGCTCCAGCCCTCTGCTTATCCTCGTGGCCCTTCTGTGGACACCTTCCAGCACCTCCAGATCCTTCCTGGAATAGAGGCTCCAGAACTGGACACAGTGCTCCAGGTGGGGTCTCACCAGAGTGGAGCAGAGGGAGAGAATCACCTCCCTGGCCCTGCTGGCTCTGCTTCTCTTGCTGCAGCCCAGGCTCTGGTTGGCTTTCTGGGCTGCAAGTGCTCACTGCTGGCTCCTGTTGAGCTTCTCATCCCCCAGCACCCCCAAGTCCTTTTGTTCAGGGCTGCTCTCAAGCCAGTCCCTGCTCAGCCTACATCAGTGCTTGGGATTGCCCCGACCCAGCTGCAGGACCTTGCCCTTGGTCTTGTTGAACCTCATGAGGCTGTCATGGGCTCAACTCTCCAGCCTGTCCAGGTCCCTCTGGATGGATCCCTTCCCTCCAGCGGCACCACACAGCTTGGTGTCCTCAGCAAAGCTGCTGAGGTTGCAAGAAGAATGCTTTGGCTGCAAATCTTTCTGTGAGGAAATTCAGTGCTCCTCGAAAGCTGGAAAGGGTGAGCTCACAGCTCAGACTCTGCTCCAGCCTGGTCCTGGCTCCTCTCTGTTGTCCTCTGCGTTGCTTAGCACTGCCTGAAGTTTTGGCAATAACTAATCGCAGCCCTGCAAGGCCACGTGGGGAGGGAGCCACAAATAGCAGCTTGCAGGGGAAGAGGCAGCCCCAAGAGGCTTTCCCTGCTTTCTCTGAAAGCCATCACTGAGCACTGACAAACTTCTTACTTGGTGGTTGTCCACCTGCTGCCATCTCTGAGTCAAAGCCACCCAATTAGATGCCTCTCTGAGTGCCGTTGGGCTGCGAAGCTTGGGGTAAGGATTAAAGAGATGCAAAATGAGCAGTGTGTGGTTTGTCACTCATTGAAAAGGTGACTGATGGCTCATGTGGTGGTTGTGCTCTTAGCTTTAGGTTCTCCATCAATCACTGAAGCTGTGTTAACTCAGTGAAGTGCAGGTGCTAGCAGGTAATCCAGCTGCCAGCTTCTGCCAGTTCATGCAGGGAAGTTCTGGTGGCTTGTTCTGTGCTCATTTGTGACTTTCCTGTTCAGGAAAGGGTGAGAGGAGGACATGGGAGTGATTCCTAGTGCTGCAGCCTTTAGGATAGAATAGAATAGAATAGAATAGAATAGAATAGAATAGAATAGAATAGAATAGAATAGAATAGAATAGAATAGAATAGAATAGAATAGAATAGAATAGAATAGAATAGAATAGAATGGAATGGAATAGAATAGAATAGAACAGGATAGGACAGGACAGGATAGGATAGGAAAAGACCTTTGAGATCATCCAGTCCAACCTATCACCCAACACCATCTCATCAACTAAACCATGGCACCAAGGGCCTCATCCAGGCTCTTTTTAAACACCTCCAGGGATGGTGACTCCACCACCTCCCTGGGCAGCACATCCCAATGGCCAATCTCTATTGCTGGGAAGAATTTCTTCTTCACATCCAGCCTAAACCTGCCCTGGCACAGCTTGAGACTGTGTCCTCTTGTTCTGGTGCTGGTTGCCTGGCAGAAGAGACCAACCCCCACCTGGCTACAACCTCCCTTCAGGTAATTGTAGAGAGCAAGAAGGTCTCTCCCTGAGTCTCCTCTTCTCCAGGCTAAGCAACCCCAGCTCCCTCAGCCTCTCCTCACAGGGCTGTGCTCCAGACCCCTCCCCAGCTTTGTTGCCCTTCTCTGGACACCTTCCAGCAGCTCAACATATTTGTATATAGCTCCTCTGAGTGCTGTTTGCACAAGGTTTTGCAAGTGTTTGGTATTGGCTTTGAGGAACATTGTTCAATCTTTTAGGTGAAACTGGAGAGCCATTTGCACAGCTCCCATTGACGGGCAGCTGAGGGCTCAGGCTCTGTCCTCCTGGTCACAACTCAGCTGGGGAGAGCATCCCTGCCCCTGTGTCAGCACCATCCTGGCTAGGCTCACCAGACATCCTTGAGCAATGCTGGAGGGCTGCTCTTTGACATCTTGGTTATAAAGAGCATATTATGCCTGCTGAGATAGAGGTATTGTTTGCTTACAGGGCTGAGGTACTTTAAGTCAATACATATGGCAATAAAATGATAGCGTTTCACTGGAATTACATTTAAGTCATATATGTCTGGAGCCCTCAATACAGGAAGGACATGGACCTGATGGAGCAGGTCCTGAGGAGGGCCACAAAAATGATCAGGGGGTTGGAGTAGCTCTGCTATGAGGACAGGCTGAGGGAGCTGGGAGTGTTCAGCATGGAGAAGAGGAGGCTCTGGGGAGACCTAATAGCAGCCTGCCAGTACCTGAAGGGGGCTATAAGAAGGATGGAGAGAGACTGTTTGCAAAGGCCTGCAGGGACAGGACCAGGGACAATGGCTTCAGACTAGAGCAGAGCAGATTTAGATTGGATATCAGAAAGAAGTTTTTTACCACAAGGGCAGTGGAACAGGTCACCCAGGGAGGTGGTTGGGGCTCCATCCCTGGAGATATTCAAGGTGAGGCTGGACAGGGCTCTGGGCAGCCTGATCTAGTTGGGGATGTCCCTGCTGACTGCAGAGGGGGTTGGACTGGATGACCTGTGGAGGTGCCTCCCAACCCAGGCCATTCTATGATTCTATGATTCCATGATCCTATGTATGCAAATCCAAACCTTTGCAGCAAGCTCCTGCTGCTGCTTTTGATGTTGAAGGTGATTGGCTTGGCTACAATAGAGGAGCAATTCAAAGTAATCTTTCCTATCTGCAAACAAAGAGTAAGTACAACTCCCCGAGCTCCAGCTCCTTACACGAGTAACAGGGCATGGCATCATCCCGTCCCTACAGCTGCTGCTTGTGTTCTGTCTGAACACAAGAATGCAAAATGAGCTCTTACAGCGAAATGGACATCGTTCTGCACTCCTATTCATGAGAAGCAGAGTCCATTGGTAGATGCCTTACTTGAAGTACAGGAGAGAGGCAAACCTCATCTGCTGCTTTTTGCCCCATAACAGCGTTGCTCAGGTTGCCCAGGGAGGTGGTGGAAGCCTCATCCCTGGAGGTTTCTGCAGCCAGGCTGGATGTGGCTGTGAGCAACCTGCTGTAGTGTGAGGTGTCCCTGCCCGTAGCAGGGGTTGGAACTGGATGCTCCTTGAGGTGCCTTCCAACCCTGACAATTCTGTGATTCTAACAGCAGATACAACAATAACAGCAGATAACAGTAGATATGCTGAAGGACATACCACCTTGCTAAAATCCTCTGCAACTGTCCTATGAGGACAGGCTGAGAGAGTTGGGGTTGCTCAGTCTGGAGAAGAGAAGGCTCCGAGGAGACCTAATTGTGGCCTTCCAGTATCTGAAGAGGGCTACAAGAAAGCTGGAGAGGGACTTTTGAGGGTGTCAGGGAGGGATAGGACTGGCTGGTCACAGATCCAAGATAGAGGGAGAGTAGATTCATATTGGATGTTAGGAAGAAGTTCTTCCTCATGAAGGTGGTGAGAGCCTGGCACAGGTTGCCCAGGGAGGTGGTGGAAGCCTCATCCCCGGAGGTTTTTGCGGCCAGGCTGGATGTGGCTGTGAGCAACCTGCTGCAGTGTGAGGTGTCCCTGCCCATGGCAGGGGTTGGAACTGGCTGATCCTTGAGGTCCTTTCCAACCCTGACAATGCTGTGATTCTATGATTTGAGAGTCACTCCAGCAGGGAAGTTGCCTTGTCCAGCCAGCCACTGTGATGGCCTTCATTACTGGGCAGGATTTGACCTGATGGTTCTCTGAGCATGGGGGAAGGAGACCTGCCACAGCTGAGTAATTAATCTTACAGTGTGGGCTGGAGCCCAGAGGGTGAAAGTCCAAGCAAGTCAAGTTGTTGCTTCCCAGCCTCCACAGCTGTTTTTTCCATGACGAAAATGAAGCCTGTTGGCAGGCACAGGGAGGAAAATATGCCTGGTACCCTGCTTGCCTTGCCCTGTATCCAAGTGCAGGTGTCCCCAAGGATGATGCAGCTGTAAAATGAGCACAAGCATACAAAAACCCCCTCAGCCTGGTGATGGTAGAGTTTTACTAGTGATGAGAAAGAGAAAACTGAGCTTCATTTTGTTGCTATCTCTTGAGATGGGAAAGGAATAAAGACAGGCCAGAATAGAACTGCTTAGGCTGCCATTTCTGTTAAGCATAAGTTGGCAGACTTCAAGCTTTGAAAGATGTTTAAGTGGTTGTAACAGCACAGTGGTACAGCACTGAACACACACAGACACACAGAGAGGTCAGTTCACAGAACCACAGGGTCATAGAGTCACAGAATCAGAGTCACAGTGTCACAGAATCACAGTCACAGAATCAGAATCACAGAGTCCCAGAATCAGAGTCCCAGAATCACAGAATCAGAGTCACAGAGTCCCAGAGTCCCAGAGTGTTAGGGGCTGGAAGGGACCTGGAAAGCTCATCCAGTCCAACCCCCTGCCAGAGCAGGACCATAGAATCTAGCACAGGTTACACAGGAACACATCCAGGTGGGTCTGGAAAGTCTCCAGAGAGGGGAGCCCAGTCCTGTTCTTGGATACACAGAATCACAGAACCACAGAATGTTAGGGGTTGGAAGGGACCTCGAGAGCTCATCCAGTCCAACCCCCTGCCAGAGCAGGAGCACCCAGAGCAGATCACACAGGAACACATCCAGGCAGGTTTGGAACATTTCCAGAGAGAGAGACTCCACAACCCCCCTGGGCAGCCTGCTCCAGGGCTCTGGCACCCTCACAGGGAAAACATTTTCCTCCTGTTTCCATGGCACTTCCTCTGCCTCAGCTTCCACCACTGCCCCTTGTGCTGGCATTGGGCAGCACCCAGCAGAGCCTGGCTGAGCTGCCCATGCCCTGTACTTTAAATACTACTCTCCAAGCTACTTCATTGGTGCCCCTGAAACCTGAAATTGGAGTGATTGCATAGAAGGTTATTTGCCTGCCAGCCTGGCCTCCCTAACTAACTTTTGCCAGTAACTACCTTGGATTACTCCATATTTGTGAATTCCAGACACAAGGCTGCTGGTTGCTGGCTCTAAGTGTAGTAAACTACTTATCCCTCAGTTGGTAACAAGGCAAAGCAGCACTTCCCTCCCCTTTTTTTAATGTATATATCTCAAGATTATCTCTCCTCATCCATCACATCTCCTAATTGCAGACTCATTTCACAGTTTTCCATGTCAACTGAGTGCTGTTGCCCCAACTCAGCTGCAGTCTCAAAGGAACAATGGAAATGTTTGCACATGTAAACACTCTGCACCTAGGCAACAAAACAGAGGAACCTGACCTGCTTGTTCAGGATGTGAAACCAAGCCACTACAAGGAGGAGGAGGGGAGAAAAACCCCCATGGGGGAGCTTCTGGAGTCTCTAGAATGCACATGTTCAAGGGTAGGCATTGGTTAGAAGGGGAGGTGTAAAGGTAGAAGGATCCTATCATAAAGGGGCTACAAGAAAGCTGGGGAGGGACTTGTTAGGGTGTCAGGGAGTGACAGGACTGGGGGGAATGGAAAAAAACTAGAAATGGGTAGATTCAGATTGGATGTTAGGAAGAAGTTCTTCCCCATGAGGGTGGTGAGAGACTGGAACATCCAATATGAATCTACCCCTTTCCAGTTTTGCTCCATTCCCCCCAGTCCTATCACTCCCTGACACCCTAAAAGTCCCTCTCCACCTTTCTTGTAGCCCTCTTCAGATCCTGGAAGGCCACAAGAAGGTCTCCTCAAAGCCTTCTCTTCATCAGACTGAACACCCCCAACTCCCTCCGTCTGTCCTTATAGGAGAGGAGTTCCAGCCCCTGCTCATCCTCGCATAGAAGGCCAGGCAGTGCAAGGCAGCCTCCTCAAAAGAGGCTGTGGAGCTGCTGCTTCTGTCCTCCTGCCATCACATTTAGCACCTAGATGGCTTACTGCTTTCTGAGCAGGACCTCTTGCTACAAATGATGGATTAAGACAAAACAGCATGGCTAAATTTGCTTCCTCTTCCAGCACCTTTGAGTGCACCTGATCAGAGTCCCAGTGCCTCTGCTGACAGCATCTGGCAAGATTTGATCATTAGCTCAATTTTTGCCTTGTCAGAGAAGTCAGAGGTGCATCCCACCACATCCTGCTGAGCTTTCACATGGCAGCTGTGCTTTGGCTGCCGTGCCATCACTGTGCTGGTGACATTCTGCTCTATGACTTGCTTTTTACCAGATCCAGATTGTGCAAGTTATCTTTCCTCTTTTCTTCCACTAACCTCCTCCCCCCAAACCCGGCCAAGACAGAGGGGCTGGATGAGAATCAGCTGACAAACAACTTGGTGAGAGGAGCTGTGAGGTGCAAGGTTCAAGGAGATGGGCAAGAGGAGCAACCCAAGATGCAGCTGCAAGTCATAACTGCATTGCCTCTGTTCAGCTGCAGCCACTGTTATAAATAAGTCTGGCCACTGGGTTCTTCCAAACTCCACTGGGGACTGGGTTCCCACCTAGTGAGCTTCCCAGGCAATATCTTCCAATGTAACACAGGGGAGGTTGAGGCTGGATGTATAGGAAGAAATTCTTCCCAGAAAAGAGATTGGCCATTGGAATGTGCTGCCCAGGGAGGTGGTGGAGTCACCATCACTGGAGCTTGGATGAGGCACTTGGTGCCACGGTTTAGTTGCTGAGATGGTGTTGGGTGATAGGTTGGACTGGATGATCTCAAAGGTCTTTTCCAACCTGGTTGATTCTGTGTTCTGTAAACCTCAAGCAGCAGGAAGGACCCTGATTTTTCCTGGTCTTACCTTCAGCTTAGAGTGATTGCAAGGCAGTGCCCTGGTAGCTGGCTGTGACAAGAACTTCCTCCAGGAGAAAATCCATCTGGCCACACAGAGGACATCGGGAACACCTCACTTATTTCTAGCTGCTTCTAGTATATCTTCTACCTAACCTACCTCATCAACTATATTATGGGATTTGGGCAGCTTCCAGTTAACAATTTGAAGCACTCACCAACCTAAGTCAGCAGCACAGCAGGTTCCACCTCAACACAAGGGGGAACTTCTTGACTGTAAGGGTGACAGAGCCCTGGAGCAGGCTGCCCAGAGAGGTTGTGGAGTCTCCTTCTCTGGAGACTTTTAAGGCCTGTCTGGATGTGTTCCTGTGTGACCTGAGCTCGATTGTATGGTCCTGCTCTGGCAGGGGGTTGGACTCAATGATCTCTTTGGGTCCCTTCCAACCCCTGACATCCTGTGATCCTGTCAAGTCAGGATTGCACTGGAAACAAAGGCAGCAGGCTGGGATTTAAAGCAGGTTTTCCTTTAGAAAGCCTGAATTTGGCACCACCAACTTGTTTCAGCATTTTTGTTTGTTTGAGTCTGAGAGGTTTTTGCCTCTTTTTGTTTTGGTTTGGTTTGTTTTGCTTCGATTTGGTTTGGTCTGGTTCTGGGTTTGGGTTTGGTGTTTTGTTTTGTTTTGTGTTTTGCTTTGCTTTGCTTTGTTCTCCAGTTGCCTAACTTTTGGAAGCAAGAATGAAAAGAAACTCGAGAGTTTCTTCCTCAAGATTCCCAAGTAGACTGAGCTAATTTTTGGATTTGTGGAGATCTTAGTTGAAGAAGATAAACATTCAAAAAACCAAACAAAATATTTCCTTTGCTGTGTAACCATGGATCTGTAGATGCTGTTGCTATAGTCATATGAAGTAAGGTTTTACTAACCTGCTTGTAATCCTCAAGTAAAAATTCATTTGAATGGAGAGGAATGATGTAGAGTGGAAGGAATGGAGCTGGCTGAGCATCCACAGAAGCACAGAATTGTCAGGGTTGGAAATGACCTCAAGTTGCAGCCAGTTCCACTCCCCCTGCCATGGGCAGGGACACCTCACACTGCAGCAGGTTGCTCACAGCCACATCCAGCCTGGCTGCACAAACCTCCATGGATGAGGCTCCCACCACCTCCCTGGACAACCTGTGCCAGGCTCTCACCACCCTCATGGGGAACAACTTCCTAATGTCTAATCTAAATCTCCCCTCCTCTTGCTTGGATTCATCCCCCCTAGTCCTATCACTCCCTGACACCCTCAGAAGTCCCTCCCCAGCTTTCTTGTAGCCCCCTTCAGATACTGCAAGGCCACAATTAGGTTTCCTCAGAGCCTTCTCTTCTCCAGACTGAACAGCCCCAACTCTCTCAGTCTGTCCTCATAGCAGAGCAGCTCCAGCCCTCTGCTCCTCCTCGTGGCCCTTCTCTGGACACCTTCCAGCACCTTCAGATCTTTCCTGGAACAGAGGCTCCAGAACTGGACACAGTTCTCCTGACAGGGTCTCACCAGAGCAGAGTAGAGGAGGAGAATCACCTCCCTTGACCTGCTGGCTCTGCTTCTCTTGCTGCAGCCCAGGATTTGATTTGCTTTCTGGGCTGCAAGAGTCACTGGTAGAGTGTTTCATTTCAGAGCAATACCTCTAATCTGTACCTTTTTTCTGGTGATCCACTTCACTTTACCTTCCAAAGACATGTCTGTTGGATGCCACTTTGAATTAATTGCTGATCCTAGAATAATTGAATCACAGAATTGTCAGGGATGGAAGGGACCTCTAGGAGCATCCAGTTCCACCCCTCCTGACATGGGCAGGGACACCTCACAGCCTGGCCTTCAAAACCTCCAGGGATGAGGCTTCCACCACCTCCCTGGGCAACCTGTGCCAGTCTCTCACCACCCTCATGGGGAACAACTTCCTAACATCCAATCGCAATCTACCCATTTCTAGTTTTGCTTCATTCCCCCAGTCCTATCACTCCCTGACACATTAAAATGTCCCTTCCCAGCTTTCCTTGTGATAAGCACTGCAGGTAGGTTGGATTTATGTACAAAGAGGAGCTTGCTGCAGTGGGGCTTAACAAGGTGGTGTAGGGCAAATCTATTTAATCATTTCATAGTGGTAGAAACACACACAGCAGCTGCTGCCTTATTCTTACTATAAATAATGTGCATTTATCAGTTTCAGTACTGAGGGAACCCAAGCAACAGGAACCTCTATTTGTCTGCAGTTTTAGCTTCCTTCATGCATCACTGGCAGTGGAAATAAAACACAGTGAAAAAAATAATAAAGATGAAAACTCTGCCATAAGCTTCAGTGGAGCTTTAACACACTGCAAAGATGTTCCTGCAGGGATTTTTCCTCTGCCTTCACCTAACCAGAGTTACAGGAGCTTGTCCACCCCCAACAGCCACCAAGCTAGAAATGTTTTCAAGATGCAAACACTTCCCTGAGCATGAGCCCCCACTAAACATGAGCCAGCAGTGTGCCCAGGCGGCCAAGAAGGCCAATGGCATCCTGGCCTGCATCAGGAAGAGTGTGGCCAGCAGGAGCAGGGAAGTCATTCTGCCCTGTGCTCAGCACTGCTTAAGCCACACCTTGAGTCCTGTGTCCAGCTCTGGGCCCCTCAGGTTAGGAAGGAGGTTGAGCTGCTGGAAGGTGTCCAGAGAAGGGCACCGAGGCTGGGGAGGGGTCTGGAGCACAGCCCTGTGAGGAGAGGCTGAGGGAGCTGGGGTTGCTTAGCCTGCAGAAGAGGAGGCTCAGGGGAGAACTTCTTGCTTTCTACAACTCCCTTTATCCAGAGGTGTTTGAATTTGGGGTATTTGGCATCCAACCTTGCCAGCTGAATAAATTGTTTTCATTTTCAGCACATGGTTTCCGCTCCCTCCATCAATACAAAGGCATGAGTGGCATTTCATGACCATTTAAGAACAGCTGCAATGTGCTGTAAAGGATACATTCCTGGGTAGTAAATTTTGTGCCAAAGAAGTTCTTCCTTCTTCTCCTCCCCACTTTTGTACTGGCAACTGCTGAGACTTTGCTGCTGCTGCTTTCAAGTTTCCTTCTCCATGCCCTTTCCATCGTCAATTCCACTCCAGCTGCCCTTGTGCAGTACAGACTTAGGAAGCACATTTCTCTATAAATCTCCAAAGACCTGGGAGTGAGTAATTGAGGGTTCTGTTACATGCCTGGAGGATGCTTTTCACAGCCTCACAGAATTATTGAGACTGGAATAGACCTCTGAGATCACCAAGCCCAGCCTAGGACCTAACACCACCACACCGACCAGACCATGGCACTGAGTGCCACATCCAATCTGGCATTAAACACCTCCAGCGACAGTGACTCCACCACCTCCCTGGGCAGCCCATTCCAGCCTCCCATTCCCCTTTCCATCAGGAAGTGCTTCCTAACATCCAACCTAACCCTCCCCTGGCACAGCTTCAGGCCATGCCCTCTCCTTTTGTCACAAGCTGCCTGGCACAAGAGCCTGACCCCCACCTGACTGCAATTTCCCTTCAGGTGCTTTTAGAGTGTGATAAGGTCCCCCTGAGCCTCCTCTTCTCCAGGCTGAACCCCCCAGCTCCCTCAGCCTCTCCTCATCACTTTCCCTCCCGTCCCTTCCCCAGGCTTGTTGCTCTCTTCTGGACCTGCTCCAGCATCTCTCTTGCAGGGAGGGCCCAGAGCTGCACACAGTGTTTGAAAACCACTGCCTGAGGCTGAAAGTCCCAAACAGTTTATTCTCAGCTCCCTAGAAAATCCCAAACAATTCATTCTCAGCTCCCTAGTATCTGCAGATCAGTGGCACAGGGAACAGAGGTGTTTAATGGGCCAGGGTTGCTCGGGACTTTGGAGAATGGGCTTTGGAACAAAAAAGACTCATTGTGACAAGGAGGGGCAGCAAAAGGCCTGTCCCACCTATGTAGGCTTTTCCACCCAACTTGCTGACCCTCTGCAAAGAGGGAAATCTCTTCCTTGAAGCCCTGTTGATTTTGTTCCAGGATCTGTGACATCAGGGATCCCTGCTGGATTCATACAGTCATGCAGGAAGGATTTGAAAATTAGTAATAAAAACATTGGCAAATATTTGTAAATGAACTCAACTGCTGCTCTCTGAAATAATCTCTTGGGCTCTGTCTCCGTGGCCCCCACAGCTCAATGCCCTGCAGAGCTGTGCAAGCCAGCACTGCACACAAGCTTTGTCTTGCTCATAAAACCGGGGTGGTGGGGGGAGGAGGCTGACTAAAATGACCCCCGAGTTGCTCTACATGTCCATTTATGAGCCTAAAGCGTCTTCACAACAACCCCTGTCAGCACTTTCGTCCCTTCTTGCCCCAACCAAAGGTTTCTGTAATCCTGGCTTGCTGCTGTGAGGGGCAGGGAGCAAGTGGGAATGCTCAGGGCTGGTGTCAGCTGGGGGTCGGCGTCGTTCCTCCTTGCACAGTTGTTCGCTGTTGTGAGGAGCCACTCGGCTTTGCTGACAGCTGCTCTGGAGCCAAGACACCAAAAGGTTAAGGCACAGCTCCTCTGCGGCCGCCGCTCAGTTTCCCATGGCGTGGGGAGGGACGATCCCGCAGACCCAGTTTACCCTCCCCGACGCTGGCTCGGCTGCGTAGCGCTCGACCATATTAGGAGCGCTGTGGAGCAAAGCCCAGGAGCCAGGAGCAGGAACTCTCTTGTCAGCCTGAGGAGCTGCTGCTATAGTTAGCAACAGGCACATGGGAATAGCAGCTTAAATGTGGGAGGGGGCTGCTGGAATGCCGAGATGTGTTTAAACCCACTTGACTCTTGATGGAAACTCCCAGCTTGCGCTATCTTTAGAGAGTCTTCTGCAGAAATAAATTACATTGCCTACTTCTTTCTTTCCTTCCTTCCTTCCTTCCTTCCTTCCTTCCTTCCTTCCTTCCTTCCTTCCTTCCTTCCTTCCTTCCTTCCTTCCTTCCTTCCTTCCTTCCTTCCTTCCTTCCTTCCTTCCTTCCTTCCTTCCTTCCTTCCTTCCTTCCTTCCTTCCTTCCTTCCTTCCTTCCTTCCTTCCTTCCTTCCTTCCTTCCTTCCTTCCTTCCTTCCTTCCTTCCTTCCTTCCTTCCTTCCTTCCTTCCTTTCCTTCCTTCCTTCCTTCCTTCCTTCCTTCCTTCCTTCCTTCTTTCTTTCTTTCTTTCTTTCTTTCTTTCTTTCTTTCTTTTTCTTTCTTTCTTTCTTTCTTTCTTTCTTTCTTTTTCTTTCTTTCTTTCTTTCTTTCTTTCTTTCTTTCTTTTTCTTCTTTCTTTCTTTCTTTCTTTCTTTCTTTCTTTCTTTCTCTCTTTCTCTTTCTTTCTTCTTTCTCTCTTTCTCTCTTTCTCTCTTTCTCTCTTTCTTCCTGTCTCCCTCCCTTCCTGCCACCCTTCCTTCCACCCTCCCTTTCTCCCTTCCTTCCTTCCTTCCTCCCTTCCTTCCTTCCTCCCTTCCTCCCTCACTCCCTCCCTCGCTCCTTTATTCAGCTGATGTATACCTCCACCACAATCATTCTGATGAACACCAATTACGGCATGGCAAAACAGAGCCCTCGTTAAGTGTTTGTTTACCCTCTTGTTTCAGTCTCACACAAACTAATCAGCAAAAGTGCATTGCACTTAAGTGCATTTAAATGCAAGTGTGGCAGCCAGAATCATCTGAACAAAGGAGCTGTGGGGCTGGGTTCTTTTTTCCTTTCTTTCTTTTATAAGCATTGAATCACAGAATGGGCTGGGTTGGAAGGGTCCTCCAAAGGTCATCCAGTCCAATCCCCTCTGCAGTCAGCAGGGACATCTTCAACTAGATCAGGTTGCCCAGAGCCCTGTCCAGCCTCACCTTGAATATCTTCAGGGATGGAGTCTCAACCACCTCCCTGGTCAACCTGTTCCAGTGCTCCACCACCCTTGTGGTAAAGAACTTCTTTCTGATATCCAATCTAAATCTGCTATTGTCCAGTCTAAACCTCCCCAGTGGCAGCTTGAGGCCATTCCCTCTTGTTTTGTCACTAATTACATGGGAGAAGAGACCAGCACCAACCTCTCCACAACCTCCTTGCAGGTAGCTGTGGAGAGCCAGGAGGTCTCCCCTCAGCCTCCTCTCTTTCACACTAACCATCCCCAGCTCCTGCAGTTGCTCTTCATCAGATTTCTTCTCCAGGCCCTTCCCAGCTTCCTTGCCCTCCTCTGCCCTGGCTCCAGCACCTCCACATCTCTCTTGTCTTGAGGTGCCCAAAACAGTACTTGAGGTGTGGCCTCCCCACAGCTGAGTCCCAGGGGACAATCCCCTCCCTGCTCCTGCTGGACACAGCACTTCTGATCCCAGCCAGGAAGCCTTTGGCTTTCTTGGCCACCGGGGCACACTGCTGGCTCCTGTTCAGCTGCTTGTCCATTAGCACCCCCAGGTCCCTTTCTGCCAGACAGCTCTCCAGTCACACAGCCCCAAGCCTGTAGCATTGCTTGGAGTTGTTGTGACCCAAGTGCAGGACCTGACATTTGGTCTTGTTGCAGCTCATCCTGTTAAGGTTGGCCCAGGAGATGTTTCTGCTTTTCATGTTGAACTCCCCCTCTCTCCTTTTCTCTCTCTCTAGCGAGGACAGATGCTTTTGCATTATGAAGGAAAGCTCATTTTCTAGTGCAAATTCCTTTCTCTGGCTTTCTGCACTGTTTGCCTGGCATTTCATACATGCACTGATATATCAACACAGAGCTTGTTCTGAAAACATGGAGGTAAATACAACAAAACAATGAGGAGACAGCACAGCTTCAAAAGGAGCGACCTCAATTGCCAGCCTTTTGACTTGGCTTCAGTGAGTCTTGAAGCAGATTTAGGATATAGGCTGGGCAGGGGCTGTCTTGAGAGCAGCCCTGAACAAAAGGACTTGGGGGTGCTGGGGGATGAGAAGCTCAACATGAGCCAGCAGTGAGCACTTGCAGCCCAGAAAGACAACCAGAGCCTGGGCTGCAGCAAGAGAAGCAGAGCCAGCAGGGCCAGGGAGGGGATTCTCTCCCTCTGCTCCACTCTGGTGAGACCCCACCTGGAGCACTGTGTCCAGTTCTGGAGCCTCTATTCCAGGAAGGATCTGGAGGTGCTGGAAGGTGTCCAGAGAAGGGTCACAAGGATGATCAATGGGCTGGAGCTGCTCTGCTGTGAGGACAGACTGAGGGAATTGGGGTTGTTCAGTCTGGAGAAGAGAAGGCTCCGAGGAGACCTAATTGTGGCCTTGCAGCATCTGAAGGGGGCTCCAAGAAATCTGGGGAGGGTGGTTTGAGGGTGTCAGGGAGTGATAGGACTGGGGGAATGGAATAAAACTAGAAATGGGTAGATTGAGATTGGATGTCAGGAAGAAGTTGTTCCGCATGAGGGTGGTGAGACACTGGCACAGGTTGCCCAGGGAGGTGGTGGAAACCTCATCCCTGGAGGTTTTGAAGGCCAGGCTGGATGTGGCTGTGAGCAACCTGCTGTAGAGTGAGGTGTCCCTGCCCATGTCCTTGATGTCCCTTCCCACCCTGACAGTTCTGTGGTTCTGTGAATAGCCAGGTGGGATCTGGGCTCTCTACCAGAACTAAGGACTTTGGCAAATCCTGCATCTCTCCTCCTGGTCTCCAACCTCCACATGTTCTTTGCAGATCAAAAGTTTCTCAAAGAGGTCACTTTATGTGCTGTTGAGCACATGGGAGCTATTCAGTCTCAGTGATGATGAATTAGGCTAAAGAAATGTGTCGCTTCCTGCGGAGGTTGCTTTAGTTTTCACAGGATCACAGGATGACAGGGGCTGGAAGGGACCTTGAAAGCTCATCCAGTCCAACCCCCTGCCAGAGCAGGAGCACCTAGAGCAGATCACACAGGAGCACATCCAGAAAGGGATAGTAAGTCTCCAGAGAAGGAGAGTCCACAGCATCTCTGGTGAGCCCAATCTTGTTCTAGGATACACAGAATCAGAGTCACAGAATCAGTGAATGTCAGGGGCAGGAAGGGACCTTGAAAGCTCATCCAGTCCAAACCCTTTTCTGAGCAGGATCACCCAGAGCAGATCACACTGGGAAGCATCCAGGCAGGGTTTGAATATCTCCAGAGAGGGAGACCTCACAACTCCCCTGGGCAGTCTGTTTTCATCTTTAATTCCCTGCACGTTGAGAAGGGAAAATCTGGAGTGGGAAGTGCAGAGGGATCATTTGGTGGGAAAGGTCTTTCTCTGAGCAGCATGATTGATAGCTGAAATCCTGGCAACCACAGTCAGCTGTTTGGAGAAAGCTTCCCTACAGCACATGCAGCTACATTTCTGCCTTCATCAATATTCTCCTTTCAGGACATATTTGCTAAATCATGCCCAGCTCATTATCAATTTGCCAGCCTCGTTTCACTTCATTAACTCTCTGGCCTAGCTCACATTGTGGAGGTACTGCTTGACAGCAGCTGAACAGGAGCCAGCAGTGTGCCCAGGTGGCCAAGAAGGGAGCAGGGAAGTCATTCTGCCCTGTGCTCAGCACTGCTTAGGCTGCCCCTTGAGTCCTGTGTCCAGTTCCAGGCTCTTCAGTTTAGGAAAGATGTTGAGTTGCTGGAAGGTGTCCAGAGAAGGGCAAGAAAGCTGGGGAGGGGCCTGGAGCACAGCCCTGTGAGGAGAGGCTGAGGGAGCTGGGGTTGCTTAGCCTGGAGAAGAGTAGGCTCAGGGGAGACCTTCTTGCTCTCTCCAACTCCCTGAAGGGAGGTTGTAGCCAGGTGGGGGTTGGTCTCTTCTGCCAGGCACCCAGCAGCAGAACAAGAGGACACAGTCTCAAGCTGCACCAGGGGAGATTTAGGCTGGAGGTGAGGAAGAAATTCTTCCCAGAAAGAGAGCTTGGCCATTGGAATTGTGACCAGTTTAGGCTGCCCAGGGGGTGGTGGAGTCACCATCACTGGAAGCATTTAAAAAGAACCTGAATGAGGCCCTTGGTGCCACGGCTTAGTTGATGAGATGGTGCTGGGTGACAGGTTGGACTGGATGATCTCAAACCTCTTTTCCAAGCTGGTTCATTCTGTATTCTGCATTCTGTTTAAAATGCCACAGTGCTTCTTGGGGGGTGGCACAGATGTGAATGTTTTAGAATGACTTCACCCCTAGCATTCAGCATGGGTAAGTCAAAAGGAATCTGAGAGAAGTGCATTGTCCTGACATGCTTCATTAAGGTCAGTAATTAAGTACTGTGTGGGTGCACGAATACATGTGTTTGACAGTAAGAGAAATGGACAGTAGCCAGCACCCTGCCTCTCATGGAGTGCAGCCATGTAGGGACAGATTCCTTGCTGGGGTGCTGCCTAGTGTGGCAGAGTTGAAGCAGAGCTGAATTTCACAGTATCACAGAACTTCCAGAGGCTGGAAGGGACCTCCAGAGATCATCCAGTCCAAGCCCCCTGCCAAAAGCAGCATAACCCAGGGTAGTGCACACAGCAATGCATCCAGCTGGGGTTGGAAAGGCTCCAGAGAAGGAGACTCCACAAACTCTCTGGGCAGCCTGCTCCAGGGCTCTGGCACCCTCGCTGCAAAGAAGTTTCTCCTCATGTTGAGGTGGAACTTGCTGTGTTCCAGCTTATATCCATTATTCCTTGCCCTATTACCAGGCGCCACTGAAAAGAGCCTGTCCCCTCCTTCTTGACACCCACCCCCTGTAGGCATATGCTGAGCACACTGCAGCACTGGAGGCTCATCTCCAGCGTGGGTGAAGCCAGCAGGGCTCTGTCTGAGATTTGATCTGGCCAAATACTTTGCAGGTGTTGCATATTGCCATTTGAGGGGTTACATACAGCTGTTTGTCCAGGTTACCCCTACATTGCCCCCTCCCTAACAGTATCAGAATGGTGCTGCTGCTGGGGCTGTTTAGTCTGGAGAAGAGAAGGCTGAGAGGAGACCTTATTAGTGTCTATAAATAACTGGGGGTTGTGTGTCAAAAGGAGAGGCATCTCCAGCCTGTTTTGCCATGTCAAGAGGCTTCCTCCCTAAGAAAGCCCTGGCTGAAGCAGCATGATTCCCTCTGCAAAGTTAAACAGCCTGACATTCAGTTCCTTTCCCCAGGGAGCAGCTTAGCCCTAAACAACAACCCCAGGCAGTGCTGCAGGCTGGGGACAGAGTGGCTGGAGAGCAGCCAGGCAGAAAGGGACCTGGGGGTGCTGGTTGACAGTAGGCTGAACATGAGCCAGCAGTGTGCCCAGGTGGCCAAGAAACCTAATGGCATCCTGGCCTGCATCAGGAACAGTGTGGCCAGCAGGAGCAGGGAAGGGGTCTGGAGCACAGCCCTGTGAGGAGAGGCTGAGGGAGCTGGGGTTGCTCAGCCTGGAGAAGAGGAGGCTCAGGGGAGACCTTCTTGCTCTCTCCAACTCCCTGAAGGGAGGTTGCAGCCAGGTGGGGGTTGGTCTCTTCTCCCAGGCAACCAGCACCAGAACAAGAGGACACAGTCTCAAACTGCACCAGGGGAGGTTTAGTCTGGATGTGAGGAAGAAATTCTCCCCAGAACTGAGATTTGCCATTGGAATGTGCTGCCCAGGGAGGTGGTGGAGTCACCATCACTGGAGGTGTTTAGGAAGAGCCTGGATGAGGCTCTTGGTGCCATGGTTCAGTTGCTTAGACGGTGTTGGGTGATAGGTTGGACTTGATGATCTCAAACCTCTTTTCCAACCTGGTTGATTCTGTATTCTGTAATGTCTTACTCAATGAGTTCTTCCTCTCTCCTGCTTCTTTTCCTTAAATGCCCTGCTTCTGTGGGTTTCATTGGGGGATGTGCTGGTGACTGGGAGAAATGTTTCAGTTTGCTGCTTTTTCTCATCCCATTGTTTTTCAGGAGGATGTTGATGGTTCTGCACAAAGGCTCCACTTCCATTTCAGTCATCTGCCGACAGCCTGAAATGTTTTGGATGCCTTCTGCCTGATTTACAAAGCAATCCATGAACTAAAAACAAAGAAGAAACCATCCCCAATGCCCATTTCACAGCTCTATCTCTCTGGCTGTGTCTCACACTTTATTAGTATAATTATAGCTCATCTCTCCATGTTCCCTTAGCAACAGATGAGGAGGTGGCTGGCTGCCTGGCTGCCTGGCTGCCTTGCTTGAAGGACCTGGCTGGTGATGGTGGTGATGCTCTGCCTCCTGCCCCATGGTGGGATGCTGCTGAGAAGGGAGCTCCTGTGGGAAGACCTGCAGCTGTAAGTGCTGAGAGCTGATGTTTGCAAATTTGTATTGGGTAATTATATTCCTGATCAGAACAATTGCCCCTGTGCTCAGCACTGGTGAGGCCACACCTTGAGTACTGTGTCCATTTCTGGGCTCCTCAATTTAAGTGAGATACTTGAATGTGTCCAGAGAAGGGCAATGAGGCTGGGGAAAGGTCTTGAGCACAGTCCTGTGAGGAGAGGTTGAGGGAGCTGGGGGTGTTTAGCCTGCACCCCCAAGTCCTTTTCTTCAGGGCTACTCTCAAGCCAGTCCCTGCCCAGCCTATCTTGGTGTCTGGGATTGCCCCAACCCCGATGTAGGACCTTGCACTTGGTCTTGTTGAACCTCATGAGGCTGTGATGAGCTCACCTCTCCAGCCTGTCAAGATCCCTCTGGATGGCATGGGAGTGTGGGAGTGGTCTGGAAAACTCAATGGCAGAGTCCACCTGCATCTGTAAAAGTCCCATCTGTAGTTTGCTTCCCCAGGAGTCCTTACAGGACATGATCTGAATCAGTGTTTTATAGTCTGCAGTACTGGTAGACAGGAAAAGGGTGAAGTCACAAACAAGCTGATTCAGTTGCCATCTAAGCTGCTCAAGTTAAAAGGAGACAGGAAGAGGATAGCAGAGCAGACAGACACCAGACACTTTATCATCTTCCTGAGCCCCTCACCTGCATGTCCCTCTCTGACTGTTCTCATCTCTGGGGGCAGGAGTTTGATCACTGCACCTGCATTGTCATAGCCACATCCACTCTGAGCTCTGTGGCTCAGAGAGAAAGCTGTTAGGGGCAGGAATAGAAAGCAGATGTGAAACATGATGCCTCAGAACCTTAAACCCTGTGCAATCAATACCTTACATTGTGTGGACCCAGCAGACACAGAGGTATTCCAGCCCTTTGTGAAAAACATCCTACAGAGGACTAGAGGAGTTCAGTTCTGGGCCCCTCAGTTTAGGAAAGATGTTGAGTTGCTAGAAGGTGTCCAGAGAAGGGCAACAAAGCTGGGGAGGGGTCTGGAGCACAGCCCTGTGAGGAGAGGCTGAGGGAGCTGGGGTTGCTTAGCCTGCAGAAGAGGAGGCTGAGGGATGACCTTGCTCTCTACAACTCCCTGAAGGGAGGTTGTGGACAGGTGGGGGTTGGTCTCTTCTCCCAGGCAACCAGCACCAGAACAAGAGGACACAGTCTCAAGCTGTGCCAGGGGAGGTTCAGGCTGCATGTAAGGAAGAAATTCTTCCCAGAGAGACTGGCCATTGGAATGTGCTGCCCAGGGAGGTGGTGGAGTCACCATCCCTGGAGGTGTTTAAAAAGAGACTGGATGAGACCCTTGGTGCCATGGTTTAGTTGATGAGATGGTGTTGGGTGATAGGTTGGACTGGATGATCTCAAAGGTCTTTTCCAAGCTGGTTCATTCTGTGTTCTGTAATAAGGTGCTTACTCTCCAGGGAAGCAAAATGCACACAAGGAAGGTTGTTCTATTTGTCTACTTGCCCCATTTCCTGGATGGTTTAGAAATGGGTTTCTCCTGACAGCAAAAGCTTGTGGGCAGAAGTGAGCTCCTGCCTAAGAGTCAGCCAGAGTCAGACTGGGGACAATTACAGCCCCAAAATAGAGCAGGTCTGGCTGCAAGCAGAAACCACCAGCTGCTGACAGAACAAAAACTGTCCAAAAAATGTCTGCAGCCTGCTGCAGCTGAGCTGCTTCCCTCCAGCACGAGAGACAGCTGGGGAGAAGTCTGGACAGGCTGAGTGTTCCTTTCCCATGTCCAGAAACAGAACCTGCCTTGCCTGACCCTTGGCTGAGGGCTGTAGTGGTTCACATGCCAAAGACTTGTTTGGTCTCAGACAGGGCATAAAAGGTACAGCATTGGGTTAGGATAAGCTCTGGATCCCAAATTGCTTCTTTCTACTTCAGCTCTTTCCAGAGGCACATCAAGAAATCAGAATGGAATGGAATGGAATGGAATGGAATGGAATGGAATGGAATGGAATGGAATGGAATGGAATGGAATGGAATGAGGATGGGATGGGATGGGATGGGATGGGATGGGATGGGATGGAATAGAATAGAATAGAATAGAATAGAATAGAATAGAATAGAATAGAATAGGATGGGATGGGATGGGATGGGATGGGATGGGATGGGATGGGATGGGATGGGATGGAATAGAATAGAATAGAATAGAATAGAATAGAATAGAATAGAATAGAATAGAATAGAATAGAATAGAATAGAATGGGATGGGATGGGATGGGATGGGATGGGATGGGATGGGATGGGATGGGATGGGATGGGATGGGATGGGATGGGATGGGATGGGATGCGATGGGATGGGATGGGATGGGATGGGATGGGATGGGATAGAATAGAATAGAATAGAACAGAATAGAATTAACTAGGTTGGAAAAGCTCTTTGAGATCCTCAAGTCCAACCTATCACCCAACACCATCTCATCAACTAAGCCATGGCACCAAGTGCCTCATCCAGGCTCTTTTTAAACACCTCCAGGGATGGCTCCACCACCTCCCTGGGCAGCACATTCCAATGCCTGACCACTCTTGGCCTCAAAAAACGTTTCCTAATGTCCAGTCTAAACCTCCCCAGTGGCAGCTTGAGGCCATTCCCTCTTGTCCTCTCACTAATGCCCTGGGAGCAGAGACCAGCACCAACCTCTCCACAACCTCCTTTCAAGTAGTTCTGAAGAGCCAGGAGGTCTCCCCTCAGCCTCCTCTCTTTCCCACTAACCATCCCCAGCTCCTTCAGTTGCTCTTCATCAGATTTCTTCTCCAGGCCCTTCCCAGCTTCCTTGCCCTCCTCTGCCCTGGCTCCAGCACCTCCACAGCAATCTTGGATTGTGGTTTACTTAATTTAAGCTAATCCTTTTTCCAGTGAATGTGCACACATGCACACACTCACACGATTATGATGTTCAGGAGCCAGAACTATGTTTCTGAATTCAGACATGCAACACTTGACAACAGCTTTAGAGCCTTTCTAGTAAAGGAAAGGTTCAGAGCCACAAAAGTGACGAAGGCAGTGGAACATCTTCTTTAGAGGAGAGCCTGAGGGAGCTGAGAACTCAGTAGCTTGGAGAGAAGGAGCCTGAGAGGTGACCTCATTAATGATTATAAAGATGTGCAGGGTGAGTGCCCAGAGGCTGGAGCCAGGCTCTGCTGGGGGCTGCCCAATGCCAGCACAAGGGGCAGTGGTGGAAGCTGAGGCAGAGGAAGTGCCATGGAAACAGGAGGAAAATGTTTTCATGGTGAGGGTGACAGAGCACTGGAAGAGGCTGCCCAGGGAGCTTGTGGAATCTCCCTCTCTGGAGATACTCAAACCCCACCTGGATGTGTTCCTGTGTGACCTGCTCTAGGTGCTCCTGCTCTGGCAGGGGGTTGGACTGGATGAGCTTTCAAGGCCCCTTCCCATCCCTAACACCCGGTGATTCTGTGAAAGGATACAATAAGGATTACATCCAGGAACAATACAAGTCAGTATTTCTGAGCTTTCTTTTACTTCCCACCCTGAAATTTCTGTAGTCATTTTTAAACTGACCATAGCATGTGTCTCACTAAAGTCAGATGGGATTCCTCAGGGGTACCAGAGGCTGAGGGAGCTGGGGTTGCTCAGCCTGGAGAAGAGGAGGCTCAGGGGAGACCTTCTTGCTCTCTACAACTCCCTGCAGGAGGTTGCAGCCAGGTGGGGGTTGGTCTCTTCTCCCAGGCACCCAGCACCAGAACAAGAGGACACATTCTCAAGCTGTGCCAGGGGAGGTTCAGGCTGGATGTTAGGAAGACGTTACAATACAATACAATACAATACAATACAATACAATACAATACACCAGGTTGAAAGAGACCTTCAAGATCATCGCATCCAACCCATCAACCAATCCAACCCACCCAACAACTAACACATGGCACCATGCACCCCATCAAGTCTCCTCCTGAACACCTCCAATGAAGGTGACTCCACCACCTCCCTGGGCAGCCCATTCCAATGGGCAATCACTCTCTCTGTATAGAACTTCTTCCTAACATCCAGCCTAAACCTGCCCTGGCACAGCCTGAGTCTGTGTCCTCTTGTTCTGGTACTGGCTGGCTGGGAGAAGAGACCAAGCTCTGCCTGGCTACAACCTCCTTCAGGTAGTTGTAGAGAGCAATAAGGTCTCCCTGAGCCTCCTCTTCTCCAGGCTAAGCAACCCCAGCTCCCTCAGCCTCTCCTCATAGGGCTTGTGTTCCAAACCCCTCACCAGCTTCGTTGCCCTTCTCTCTTCCCAGAAACAGAGATTGGCCATTGGAATGTGCTGCCCAGGGAGGTGGTGGAGTCACCATCCCTGGAGGTGTTTAAGAAGGGACTGGATGAGGCACTTGGTGCCATGGTTCAGTTGCTTAGATGGTGTTGGATGATAGGTTTGACTCAATGGTCTCAAAGGTCTCTTCCAACCTGGTTAATTCTGTATCCTGTCTAAGCAGCTCTTTGTCCTGCTCAGGCTGGATTTCTTCAGAGCAGTTCCAGAATGCCCATGACAGGCTGGAGAGGTGGGCACAAGCCAACCTCATGAGCTTCAACAAGACCAAGTGCAGGGTCCTGCATCTGGGTCGAGGCAATCCCAGGCACAAATACAGGCTGGGCAGTGACTGGCTGGAGAGCAGCCCTGAGGAGAGAGACTTGGGGGTGCTGGGGGACGAGAAGCTCAACATGAGCTCTCAATGTGCACTTGCAGCCCGGAAAGCCAATCAGCTCCTGGGCTGCATCAGGAGAAGTGTGACCAGCAGGTCAAGGGAGGTGCTTCTCCCCTCTACTCAGCTCTGGTGAGACCCCACCTGGAGCACTGTGTCCAGTTCTGGAGCCTCGATTACAGGAAGGATCTGGAGGTGCTGGAAGGTGTCCAGAGAAGGGCCACGAGGATGATCAGAGGGCTGGAGCACCTCTCCTATGAGGACAGACTGAAGGAGTTGGGGCTGTTCAGTCTGGAGAAGAGAAGGCTCTGAGGTGACCTCATTGTGGCCTTCCAGTACCTGAAGGGGGCTACAAGAGGGCTGGGGAGGGACTTCTCAGGCTATCAGGTAGTGATAGGACTAGGGGGAATGGAATGAAGCTGGAAATGGGGAGATTCAGGCTGGATGTGAGGAGGAAGTTCTTCCCCATGAGAGTGGTGAAGCCCTGGAATGGGTTGTCCAGGAAGGTGGTTGAGGCCCCATCCCTGGAGGTGTTTAAGCCCAGGCTGGATGAGGCTCTGGCCAGCGTGATCCAGTGTAGGGTGTACCTGCCCATGGCAGGGGGGTTGGAACTAGATGATCCTTGTGGTCCCTTCCAACCCTGACTGCTGCTATGATACTATGATACTATGTCCCCAGCAAGAGCTGATGCACTGTGCCTAATGGATTTCTGCTTTCCAAACTGTTGGCTTTGAAATTCAGGCTGCATGAGCTAAAAGCCACACCTCGTCCTTTCCTCTGAGCTCAATTCCCTCTCCAGCCCTGCTTTCTCAGCCTGTGCTTAGGAGGGATCAATTTCACTGCTGTCTTCTGGAGGATTAATATGCAAATTATTTTTGTTCTTTTTATTAGCTTTCTGTGAGTTATGGTTAACCTATTGCCATTCTCCACATTTCCAAGGGTGACATGCTCATCCATTTCGAGGATGTGGGATATGGGCTGACAGAATAATCAAATCCATACCACTGTGTAATAAGAGTAAGTGAAGGGAAGGATGTCATTGTGCAACTGGGGTGAACTGTTGTGGCTTCAGTCCTGCTAACATGTTCTCCTAGACTGACAGTGCAATGCAAGTTTTTCCTTTGCATTTCCAAAGTAGCCCTTGGGAAGTAGCCCACTGATGTCCCTGGGTTTGTTCCATAGGTTGTTGCTCCAGTTGTTCCAGGGAGGTTTAGGCTGGAGGTGAGGAAGAAATTCTTCCCAGCAAGAGAGATTGGCCTTTGGAATGTGCTGCCCAGGGAGGTGGTGGAGTCACCATCCCTGGAAGTGTTTAAAAAGAGCCTGGATGAGGCACTTGGTGCCATGGCTTAGATGATGAGATGGTGTTGGGTGATAGGTTGGACTGGATGATCTCAAAGGTCTTTTCCAACCTGGTTAATTCTATTCTATTCTATTCTATTCTATTCTATTCTATTCTATTCTATTCTATTCTATTCTATTCTATTCTATTCCATTCCATTCCATTCCATTCCATTCCATTCCATTCCATTCCATTCCATTCCATTCCATTCTTTCTTTTGTAACCTCTTCCCCAAGGGTCAGGGCAGCCTAGGGAGACAGACACAAGTCTGAATTTCTGGGGAAGAAAATACAAAAGACAAATAATTGTCAGGGCTGGAAGAGAGCTCAAGGATCAGCCAGTTCCAACCCCCTGCCATGGGCAGGGACACCTCACACTAGAACAAGTTGCTCACAGCCACATCCAGCCTGGCCTTAAAAACCTCCGGGGATGAGGCTTCCAGCACCTCCCTGGGCAACCTGTGCCAGTCTCTCACCACCCTCATGGGGAAGAGCTTCTTCCTAATGCCTAATCTCGATCTCCCCTCCTCTAACTTGGATCCATTCCCCCAGTCCTATCACTCCCTGACACCCTCACAAGTCCCTCC
Source organism: Picus viridis (assembly GCA_033816785.1). Lineage (NCBI taxonomy): Eukaryota > Metazoa > Chordata > Aves > Piciformes > Picidae > Picus > Picus viridis. Next base: position 54,312,688 of record CM066567.1, read on the forward strand.
CCAGCTTGCTTGTAGCCCCCTTCAGATACTGCAAGGCCACAATTAGGTCTCCTCAGAGCCTTCTCTTCTCCATTTCTATTATTTTTCCATTCCCCCTAGTCCTATCATTACATCTATCCAGTTTCCTGAAATAAGGATCAGCAGAGGCTTTTGAAGGAGCAGGAGTCAGTGGGGAGCATGCTGTGGGGATAGAGACAAACCAAAAGGTAAATTCCTGCTCACCCAGCCATCAGCTTAGAAACGGAATAGGAAGAGGGAAGTGTCACACCTGGCACTCTTCAACTTGATCCTGAGAGTCTTTTTACAGAATACAGAATTAACCAGGGTGGAAAAGATCTTCAAGATCATCCAGTCCAACCTATCACCCAACACCATCTCATCAACTAAACCATGGCACCAAGTGCCTCATCAAGGCTCTTTTTAAAACACTTCCAGGGATGGTGACTCCACCACCTCCCTGGGCAGCACATTCCAATGGCCAAGCTCTCTATGAAGAATTTCTTTCTCACATCCAGCATAAACTTCCTCTGGCACAGCTCGAGACTGTGTCCTCTTGTTCTGGGGCTGGTTGCCTGGCAGAAGAGACCAATCCCCACCTGCCTACAACCTCCCTTCAGGGAGTTGTAGAGACCAAGAAGGTCTCCCTGAGCCTCCTCTTCTCCAGGCTAAGCAACCCCAGCTCCCTCAGCCTCTCCTTACAGGGCTGTGCTCCAGACCCCTCCCCAGCCTTGTTGCCCTTCTCTGGACACCTTCCAGCATCTCAACATCTTTCCTTAACTGAGGAGCCCAGAACTGGACACAGGACTCAAGGTGTGGCCTAAGCAGTGCTGAGCACAGGGCAGAATGACTTCCCTGCTCCTGCTGGCCACACTGTTCCTGATGCAGGCCAGGATGCCATTAGGTTTCTTGGCCACCTGGGCACACTGCTGGCTCATGTTCAGCTACTGTCAACCAGTACCCCCAGGTCCCTTTCTGCCTGGCTGCTCTCCAGCCACTCTGTCCCCAGCCTGTAGCACTACCTGGGGTTGCTGTGGCCAGTGTGTAGATCCTGGCTCACAGCTGTGCCTGTACAGGCAGACATATGTATAAAACACATATGTATAAAACATGTACCTCACAAAGATATGTTCAGGTGTGTGTGGAAACTGGAAGTCCCTATAAAATGCATTGATCACCCATGACATGCTAACTGTGTCTCCTGAGATGCCAGCTCAAGCATTCATTGCCTTTCCTTTGAATCCACATGAGTGCATAAAGAGACCTGGAAATCTAAATGAGTAAATGATCACCTGTCAGTAAATGGTGAATCCGTTGTGATCAGTGACAATGTGGATGAAGTGAGTGCAACCCAAAGAAACATTCATTCAGAAGGAAATACTAATAACAAGGAGGAGAAGCTCAGCATGAGCCAGCAGTGAGCACTTGCAGCCCAGAGAGCCAACCACAGCCTGGGCTTCAAAGTGCCTTTAATAAAACTTGCTTTGAGATAGGCTGAAGGCATTGGAATAGATAGGCTGGGCAGGGACTGGCTTGAGAACAGCCCTGAACAAAAGGACTTGGGGGTGCTGGGGGAGGAGAAGCTCAACAGGAGCCAGCAGTGAGCACTTCCAGCCCAGAAAGACAACCAGAGCCTGGGCTGCAGCAAGAGCAGCAGAGCCAGCAGGGCCAGGGAGGTGATTCTCCCCCTCTACTCTGCTCTGCTGAGACCACACCAGGAGCACTGTGTCCAGTTCTGGAGCCTCTATTCCAGGAAGGATCTGGAGGTGCTGGAAGGTGTCCAGAGAAGGGCCACGAGGATGAGCAGAGGGCTGGAGCTGCTCTGCTGTGAGGACAGACTGAGGGAGTTGGGGCTGTTCAGTCTGGAGATGAGAAGGCTCCAAGGAGACCTAATTGTGGCCTTGCAGTATCTGAAGGGGGCTACAAGAAAGCTGGGGAGGGACTTTTGAGGGTGTCAGGGAGTGATAGGACTGGGGGGAATGAATCAAAACTAGAAATGGGTAGATTGAGATTGGATGTCAGGAAGAAGTTGTTCCCCATGAGGGTGGTGAGACACTGGCACAGGCTGCCCAGGGAGGTGGTGGAAGCCTCATCCCTGGAGGTTTTTGCAGCCAGGCTGGATGTGGCTGTGAGCATCCTGCTGCAGTGTGAGGTGTCCCTGCCCATGGCAGCAGGGTTGGAACTCCATGATCTTTGAGGCCCCTTCCATCCCTGACAATTCTGACTGGAGACTGCAAGCTGCTCAGTCAGGGTGTTCCTCCTAAAATTTCCTGCATGTTTATAAACCTATCCTGGTGACACAGCACATCTGCAGTGCCATCCTCCAGGACATGCCATCAGAGGGAGAAACAGCAGTTCACCCAGCTCACATCTCTCCATCTGCTTGTTGTCTAGAAACCAATGGATGCCACACAATATTTACAGTCTGTGCCACACTAGGAGCAGGAGTTAATGATATCTTATTATTACTGACTGGTGAACCTTTCCATGATGATAAATTATTGAGCAAGGTATTAAACAGGAGATAATGGCTTATGGTAATCTTATGTACTGCAATGCTTTGCAGCATCTATGAAGCTGTACAATTCCCATTTATCAGTGAGCTTGGTGATTGCTTATCACAGAATCACAGCATTGTCAGGGTTGGAAGGGACCTCAAGGATCAGCCAGTTCCACCCCCCTGCCATGGGCAGGGACACCTCACACTACAACAGGTTGCTCAGAGCTACATCCAGCCTGGCTGCAAAATCCTCCTTGAAAACTCATCCAGTCCAAGCCACCTGTCAGAGCAGGATCACCTAGAGCAGGTCACACAGGAACACATCCAGGTGGGGTTTGAATGTCTCCAGAGAAGGAGACTCCATAACCTCCCTGAACAGCCTCTTCCAGGACTCTGTCACCTTCACAGGGAAAACATTTTCCTCCTGTTTCCATGGAACTTCCTCTGCCTCAGCTTCCACCACTGGCCCTTGTGCTGGCATTGGGCAGCCCCCAGCAGAGCCTGGCTCCAGCCTCTGGGCACTCACCCTGCACAGCTTTATAATCAATATTGTTTTTTAATTCAATCTTTATTTATCAGTTGGAGGAGCAACCTTTAATTGACCAGAACTTAATAAACCTTCCCAAAAACATCCAGACTGTAAAACTTGAAGTCAAGAACATGCTTAAGCTTCATGCCAAATGGAGGCCCAAACTGGATCGACTCAATATTGGCACAGGGCTGTGCTCCAGACCCCTCCCCAGCCTCATTGCCCTTCTCTGGACACGTTCCCCTAACAGCTAAACTCTCATGCTGTGAGGGTGGATAAACCATAGCTATGGGGCAAGGAAATGAAAAAATCACAACCAACTAATAAGCTGCTCAGTTTGTCACTGTAATCAAAGTCCCTTCAATTACAGAGACTATTTGTGCAGAGCTGTGGTTGCCATGGCAATCAGAAACTGAATACAATGAAAGGAAAAGAAAAATCTAAGTGGAAAAAGAGTATTTTTTCCAATATATTAGGGCTGTTATGGATGCATTTGGTAACATCTATTACAAGTGACCAAGCAAAGTGCAATCACAGAATCACAGAATTGTCAGGGTTGGAAGGGACCTCAAGGATCAGCCAGTTCCAACCCCCTGCCATGGGCAGGGACACCTCACACTACAGCAGGTTGCTCACAGCCACATCCAGCCTGGCCTGAAAAACCTCCATGGATGAGGCTTCCACCACCTCCCTGGGCAACCTGTGCCAGTCTCTCACCACCCTCATGGGGAAGAACTTCTTCTTAACATCCAATCTGAATCTATCCATTTCCACTTTTGATTCATTCCCCCCATTGCTATCACTCCCTGACACCCTCACAAGTCCCTCCCCAGCTTTCTTGTAGCCCCCTTCAGATATTGCAAGGCCACAATGTGGTCTCCTCAGAGTCTTCTCTTCTCCAACCTCAATTCTCTCAGTCTGTCCTCACAGCAGAGCAGCTCCAGCCCTCTGCTCATCCTCGTGGCCCTTCTGTGGACACCTTCCAGCACCTCCAGATCCTTCCTGGAATAGAGGCCCCAGAACTGGACACAGTGCTCCAGGTGGGGTCTCAGCAGAGTGGAGCACAGAGGGAGAATCACCTCCCTTGACCTGCTGTCTTTGCTTCTCTTGCTGCAGCCCAGGCTCTGCTTGGGTTTCAGGGCTGCAAGTGCTCACTGGTGGCTCATGTTGAGCTTCTCATCCCTCAAGTACAGCCACCCTTCTCTGCCATTAGCCAATGTATTCTCCATTGCATATCAAATTTCCTTCCACAGGTTTTGTAAAGGGAGTGCAAAAATCATAATGCCTCTTTTGTTTGTTTCCTACAGTCAAAGAGTTCCTCTTTTCTTTCCTTCTTTCACTTGTGGACAGAGTCTTGCTCCTCAGAGGATGGAAAAGCAAAGATACCCTCATGAATATGTTACAAATTCCACCCCAGGACACATTCCACTGTTAGAAAAGGAGTTATAGTAAGAAGTCTTTCTTCCAGTGTCACTTGATGTTCTCTTTTCCCAGGCAACCAGCGCCAGAACAAGAGGACACAGTCTCAAGCTGTACCAGGGGAAGTTTAGGCTGGAGGTGAAGAGAAAGTTCTTCCCAGAGAGATTTGCCATTGGAATGTGCTGCCCAGGGCGGTGGTGGAGTCACCATCCCTGGAGGTGTTCAAGAAGGGATTGGATGTGGCACTTGGAGCCATGGTTTAGTTGTCAGGAGGTGTTAGGTATTTAGGTAATAGGTTGGACTTGATCTCTGAGTTCTTTTCCAACCTGGTTGATTCTATGGCTCTGGCCAGCCTCATCTAGTGCAGGGTGTCCCTGCCCATGGCAGGGGGCTTGGAACTAGATGATCCTTGTGGTCCCTTCCAACCCTGACTGATACTATGACTGATACTATGGTTCTATGTTTCTGTGATTGTAGAGACCGTTTTAGAGAGCTGCATGAACTGGAGACATGCTGAGGCATGAAGCATGCTAAACACCTCCTCTCTGAGGGCTTCTGTGAGGGGAACCTGTAGGTACCTGTGGGTGTGGATGAGGAAACAGCTGCCAGAAAATAGCAGGTCCAAGAGAGGAAACATGTGGGCTGAGGAGGTGGTGAAAGCCCTGACACTGGTGGTCCTGTGAGACTTAGGGCACCCAGAGTCACCTAACAGTGTCTAAAGCCACCCCACACGCCACATGGCTCACATCACCTCTGTGAAGATGGCAGTTAATACATGCAGGCAAAGACCATCTGCACAGGCAGGCAGCTCTGGAGGGGTTGCTCAAGCACCCACTGAGAAGCTGAGGCACATCAGGATGATCCCCCATGTCTGCATGAAGCATTGGCACTCATGCCCCCCAGCTTCTGCCCCAGCCTTTATGTGAGGGTGGCATCCAGGAGAGGGGTCCTGACAATGAGTGGGCTGCCTGAATGTGTTCCTGCTGTTCAAAGTAAGAGCTTGGATTCCATTAATTGACAGGCTGAGGGAGCTGGGGGTGTTCAGCCTGGAGAAGAGGAGGCTCCAGGGAGATCCAGTAGCAACCTTCCAGTACCTGAAGGGGGCTACAAGAAGGATGGAGAGAGACTGTGTCAGGACGAGGGGCAATGGCTTCAAACTAGAGAAGAGCAGATTTAGATTGGATGTTAGGTACAAGTTCTTTACCACGAGGGTCATGGAAGACTGGAACAGTTTACCCAGGGAGATGGTTGAGGCCCCATGCCTGGAGATATTCAAGGTGAAGCTGGACAGGGCTTTGGGCAACCTGACCTAGCTGAGGATGTCCCTGCTGAGTGCAGAAAGGGTTGGACTGGATAAGCTTTCAGCCTGAACCATTCTATGATTCTATGAATTCTAAGCCAGGAGAGCATTCCTGCACAGGCTCTTCTTGGAGATGCCCAATGACAGCACAAGGGACAATGTCTGTGCTGTCTACAGACTACTAGTTGCTCTCTACAACTACCTGAAGGGAGGTTGTAGCCAGGTGGGAGTTGGTCTCTTCTCCCAGGCAACCAGCACCAGAACAAGAGAATACAGAATGCAGAATACAGAATTAACCAGGTTGGAAAAGACCTCAGAGATCATCCAGTCCAACCTATCACCCAACACCATCTCATCAACTAAACCATGGCACCAAGTGCCTCATCCAGGCTCTTTTTAAACACTTCCAGTGATGGTGACTCCACCACCTCCTTGGGCAGCACATTCCAATGGCCAATCTCTCTTGCTGGGAAGAATTTCTTCCTAACATCCAGCCTAAACCTCCCCTGGCACAGCTTGAGACTGTGTCCTCTTGTTCTGGACACAGTCTCAAGCAGCACCAGGGGAAGTTTAGGCTGGAGGTGAGGAGAAAGTTCTTCACAGAGAGAGTTGTTGGCCATTGGAATGTGCTGCCCAGGGAGGTGGTGGAGTCACCATCCCTGAAGGTGTTCAGAGGAGATTGGACGTGGCATTTAGTGCCATGGTTTATTAGTCAGGAGGTCTTGGGTGACAGTTTGGACTTGATGATCTCTGAGGTCTCTTCCAGCCTTATTGATTCTATGATTCTGTGATAATGGGTGGAAGCAGAGGCATAGGAAATTCCATGGAAACAGGAGGAAGAATGATTTCCCTGTGAGGGTGACAGAGCACTGGAAGAGGCTGCCCAGGGGGGTTGTGGAATCTCCCTCTCTGGAGATATTCAAACCCTGCCTGGATGTGTTCCTGTGTGATCTGCTCTAGGTGCTCCTGCTCTGGGGTACATTCTCCTGCAAATAGACTGGGGCAGGGTCTGTGATGGCTTTCTTGAACAGCACCATGGAGAGCCCACATCAATCATTCATGATTCACCATCTGCAATTGAACTGTTATTTATTGCCTCCTTTTAATTTCATTTCCTGGCATGTGTGGGAGCATAAATCACACTTTACCTGCTTAGGCAAAACTTGCTTGTGAAAACCTAATCAAAAGAGAGCAGCAGTCTAAAACTATGGGTGCTGAGTGAAAACACAAACAGTCAAAGTGTAAAGCTGAAGAGGTGTGGTAGAAACCGTTAACACCCACAGAAAATAGGCCATGGGTGTATTTTGGGTAACAATTACTCATGGCTCAGTTGGGCTGGGTGCTGAGCTGCCTTGGCAAGAGTTTGGTTAAGCAACACTCAGTTAAAGCATGGTCTTGGTATCTTTAAGGACATCCAGAACTTAAGAATTTGTTTAATCATAGAATTGTCAGGGTTGGAAGGGACCTCAAGGATCATTCAGTTCCAACCCCCTGCCATGGGCAGGGACACCTCACACTACAGCAGGTTGCCAAGGGACACATCCAGCCTGGCCTTCAAAACCTCCAGGGATGAGGCTTCCACCATCTCCCTGGGCAACCTGCTCCAGTGTCTCACCACCCTCATGGGGAACAACTTCTTCCTAACATCCAAAGACCAGCTGGCTGCTAGCTCCCATCCTTCCCCAGGTACATACTATGGCTCTCCAGAAACAGCTTTGCTACTCCAAAGGGAGTCAGATCAACAAAACTGTGGCTTCTGGTGCATATGTAAAGGACAGACTACTTTACACTTACTTGGAACAGAACTAATTTCATGCTGGAAGGTGTCCAGAGAAGGGCCACAAGGATGAGCAGAGGGCTGGAGCTGCTCTGCTCTGAGGACAGACTGAGGGAGTTGGGGTTGTTCAGTCTGGAGAAGAGAAGGTTTCGAGGAGACTTAATTGTGGCCTTGCAGTATCTGAAGGGGCTGCAAGAAAGCTGGGGAGGGACTTGTGAGGGTGTCAGGGAGTGATAGGACTGGGGGAATGGATCCAAGTTAGAGGAGGGAGATCGAGATTAGGCATTAGGAAGAAGTTGTTCCCCATGAGGGTGGTGAGAGCCTGGCACAGGTTGCCCAGGGAGGTGGTGGAAGCCTCATCCCTGGAGGTTTTGAAGGCCAGGCTGGATGTGGCTGTGAGCAACCTGCTGTAGTGTGAGGTGTCCCTGCACATGGCAGGGGGGTTGGAACTGGCTGCAACTTGAGGTCCCTTCCAAGCCTAACCACTCTATGATTCTGAGATTTCTTTCCCCTGGTGTTTACAGCAAGGTAGAATGTAACTGCACCTGGGCTTCCCTTGTCTAGCTCCTGCTTTCACATGGGCTTGTGTTATGCTAGCAACAATCCAGACAGGATTTCTGAACATCAGCCTGGTTGTCTGAGGAGTTTTTAATTTCCCAACCAAGAAGAGGAGGCTGGAAAATTGATATCCCAGAGGGAAACTGGCTTGAAACGCTGTAAACTCCTGACTGTGCTAAAAGAAAGCCACCTACAGAGAAATATATCAGCACTGAGCATATGTTTAAAACTGACTTCTAAGATAGATGTAATTGGGGATTAACTGCTAACACTGCCCTGGCAGCTCAGCCCCAGTGCCTGCAAAGAGAGTGTGGGGATTTCAATCAGCTCATTCATTCATGTCAAATCTTTGTAGCTTATGTAATAAATAAATAGATAAACAAAGACTTAAACTCTTCCATGTGTCCCTAAATGCTCCTGACAGCTGACTATGCTTTGATCAAAACACCTCTTCTGAGTGTAATCATAGAATCATAGAATTGTCAGGGTTGGAAGGGACCTCAAGGATCAGCCAGTCCCAACCCCCCTGCCATGGGCAGGGACACCTCACACTACAGCAGGTTGCTCACAGCCACATCCAGCCTGGCCGCAAAAACCTCCAGGGATGAGGCTTCCACCACCTCCCTGGGCAACCTGTGCCAGCCTCTCACCACCCTCATGGGGAACAACTTCTTCCTAACATCCAATCTCAATCTACCCATTTCTAGTTTTGCTCCATTCCCCCCAGTCCTATCACTCCCTTACACCCTCACAAGTCCCTCCCCAGCTTTCCTGGAGCCCCCTTCAGATACTGCAAGGCCACAATTAGGTCTCCTCAGAGCCTCCTCCTCTCCAGACTGAACAGCCCCAACTCCCTCAGTCTGTCCTCATAGCAGAGCAGCTCCAGCCCTCTGCTTATCCTCGTGGCCCTTCTCTGGACACCTTCCAGCACCTCCAGATCCTTCCTGGAATAGAAGCTCCACAACTGGACACAGTACTCCAGGTGGGGTATCACCGGAGTGGAGCAGAGGGGGAGAATCACCTCCCTGGCCCTGCTGGCTCTGCTTCTCTTGCTGCAGCCCAGGCTCTGGTTGGCTTTCTGGGCTGCAAGTGCTCACTGCTGGCTCATGTTGAGCTTCTCATCCCCCAGCACCCCCAGGTCCTTTTCTTCAGGCCTACTCTCAAGCCAGTCCCTGCCCAGCTTATATCAGTGCTTGGGATTGCCCCAACCCACCTGCAGGACCTTGCACTTGGTCTTGTTGAAACTCATGAGGTTGTCATGGGCTGGACAGGCTCTCCAGCCTGTCCAGGTCCCTCTGGATGGATCCCTTCCATTCAGTGTGTCTGCTGCACCACACAGCTTGGTGTCATCAGGAAGCTGAGGATGCACTCAATGCAACTGTCCATGTTGCCAACAAAGATGTTAATATAGCACAGGATATAAATCCTCTTCAGCCAAAGCATCAATATTTATGAATATCAATGTTTAATGTTGTCATTTTAATTCCATTGCATACATTGATTTATTTGAGCATGCAGGGACAAAATCAGAAACTAATTTAGCTAATGAGAGGAGTTGAGCTTTTGTCTTCAAAGCAGAAATTGGCAATGGAAATAAGTTTGGTCTGATGCTTTAAAACTGTTAATTTTCAGCAGAAGAGGAAGTTACATGACAACTTCATGAGGATGAGAAACTCATCATGAGCCAACAGTGAGCACTTGCACACCAGAAAGCCAAGCAGAACCTGGGCTGCAGCAAGAGAAGCAGAGCCAGCAGGGCCAGGGAGGGGATTCTCCCCTCTGCTTTACAGAACAACTACAAGTAATTGGTGCTGTACAGGTATTTTTGAAGTAAACCATGCAAAAGCCACCTGGGTTCACTGTAAGATTTATTGGCTTAGGGTGACACAATCTTCATTTGTGAGCTAGAAGTTTGGGCTGTGGTCTGCTTTATCTTTGTGGGGAGGGTCCTGGGAAAGCTCAGCACTTTCACATGGTTTTGACATGAGATCAGGCAAGCCTTTAAAGCCAACAGGTTGAGAGCAGCTGCAGTTTGAGGTTTTGGAGCTGTAAAGAAAGAAAGAAAGAAAGAAAAAAGTCTTTCAGCAAATAACTGCCAAGAAGGGTTGTGGAGGTGTGAAGCATGCAAACCGAAGCCGACCTCTGCCGCAGCTGCAGACCGATGGCAGGCTGCGCCGTGGGGCTCTGCTGGCTGCTCGGCCTCACTGCTGCCAGCTGAGGGGGAAGAGGGGAGGCTGATGGCTCCACTCTGCTCTGGCACAGCGGTGGTGTGCTGGCAGGAGAGCAGGTGTCAACAAATGTCATGGCACGGAATCATGGAATCGTCAGGGTTGGAAGGGACTTCAAGGATCAGCCAGTTCCAACCCCACCTGCCACGGGCAGGGACACCTCACACTACGGCAGGTTGCCCAGAGTCACATCCAGCCTGGCCTGAAAAACCTCCAGGGATGAGGCTTCCACCACCTCCCTGGGCAACCTGTGCCAGGCTCATTGGGAAGAACTTCTTCATAACATCCAATCTGATTGGATTCACCTTGAGTCCTGTGTCCAGCTCTGGGCTCCTCAGTTTAGGAAAGATGTTGAGATGCTGGAAGGTGTCCAGAGAAGGGCAACAAAGCTGGGGAGGGGTTTGGAGCACAGCCCTGTGAGGAGAGGCTGAGGGAGCTGGGGTTGCTTAGCCTGGAGAAGAGGAGGCTCAGGGGAGACCTTCTTGCTCTCTACAACTCCTTGAAGGGAGGTTGTAGGCAGGTGGGGGTTGGTCTCTTCTCCCAGGCAAGCAGTACCAGAACAAGAGGACACAGTCTCAAGCTGTGCCAGGGAAGGTTTAGGCTGGAGGTGAGGAAGAAATTCTTCACAGGAAGAGTAATTGGCCATTGGAATGTGCTGCCCAGGGAGGTGGTGGAGTCACCATCACTGGAGGTGTTTAGGAAGAGACTGGATGAGGCACTTGGTGCCATGGTTTAGTTGATTAGGTGGTGCTGGGTGACAGGTTGGACCTGAGGTCTCTTCCAACCTGGTTAATTCTGTACTCTGTACTCAAAGCCATGTCAGGAGGTGTTAGGTATCAGGTAATAGGTTGGACTTGATGATCTCTGAGGTCTTTTCCAACCTGGTTGATTCTATGAAAATTAACAGTTATTTATTTATTTATTAAGGAGGAGTGAATCAAAGCAGCTCTTTGCAATATGTGCCAAGTCAGATGTCATCTCTCCAGACAAAGTACTACATGTGTGTAGTAGGAAGTGTGATATAGCTGAGGCAACTTCCATGAGTGATGCTCATTGGGAATAGAATGCTGCTGAAAGGAAAACTGAAAGAGCCCTGGCATGCTTGCAGACCAAGGTTGAGATTCAACCCTCCCTCCACCTAACCCCTGTCATCACTCCCCTTGGAGTCACAGTTTTATCCCAATGGTTATGTCTGATGCCATGTTAATACTGTAGATTTAGCACAGTGAAAAATAATGAGTGGAAACTTGAACTGGAAGTTAGAGCCAGGCATGAGTTAATAATAAGCTAGAAATTCACTGTGATCCAGGTATTAGTGGTAGTACTGCATTGCACTTCTTATTGCACAGCATGGAGTAAGAGTCTTCCTTTTATCTCTTTCTTTCCCCCCCCCCAGTGAGGTTGCTCTAAGACCTTCAGGGCTGCACTGCTGGTAAAAAGCCATCTCTTGTCTGCACCAGATAGGTGGTGAAATCTTCTTAGTCATACAATGAGAGAATCATAGCACATTAGTGGCTGGAAGGGACCTCCAGAGACCATCCAAGATCATCCAGTCCAACCCCCTGCCAGAGCAGCATCACCCAGGGGAGTCCACACAGGAATGCATCCAGGTGGGGTTGGAAAGGCTCCAGAGAAGGAGACTCCACAACCTCTCTGGGCAGCCTGCTCCAGGGCTCTGCCACCCTCACACCAAAGAAGTTTCTCCTCATGTTGAGCTGAAACCTCTGTTCACGTTTATCTCCATTGATCCTTGGCTTATTCCTGTGCACCACCCAAAAGAGCTTGTCCTCCTCCACTTGACCCCCACCCCTCAGCTATTGATAGACATTGATCAGGTCCCCTCTCAGCCTTCTCTTCTCCAGACTCAACAGCCCCAGGGCTCTCAGGCTCATCCAGGAGCCCAGGCAGCCACAGCTGTGCCACAGCCAAAGGGCCTGTGGGCATCTCCATGCTTGCATAAAGTTATTTGAAACAGGTTTGTTAACTGTGCAGATAGGTTCATGCTAGGCAAAAAAATGAGGCTGAGGTGCTGGCACAGGCTGCTCAGGCTCCTTGGCTCAGCACCATCACTGGATGGCACAGGACCACACATAGAATTGTCAGGGTTGGAAGGGACCTCAAGGATCAGCCAGTTCCAACCCCCTGCCATGGGCAGGGACACCTCACACTACAGCAGGTTGCTCAGAGCCACAGTGCTCTAGAACAGGTTTTTTAAAGACTGGCTTGGTGCTTGGAATGGATTCATGTTATGGATATGCAAAAGAGTTCCTGGCTATAAGCTCCATAGCATTTAAAATGTGCTTCTGATAGAACAATGCCCTAAGCTTCAAGCTGGCAGTCTGCACATACAGATGAGCCCCGTGGTTAATACAGCTCAGCATGCTGCCTGAAATACCCTTTTACCTCAGGGCAGGGCCAGACTTACACAGTATGAGGAGAGCCTGAGGGAGCTGAGGGCTCTGGAGCTTGGAGAGGAGGAGCCTGAGAGGTGACCTCATTCATGTTGATCAAGATGTGCAGGGTGAGTGCCCAGAGGCTGGAGCCAGGCTCTGCTGGGTGATGCCCAATGCCAGCACAAGAGGCAGTGGTGGAAGTTGAGGCAGAGGAAGTTCCATGGAAACAGGAAGGAAATGTTTTTCCTTGTGAGGGTGACAGAGCTCTGGAGCAGGCTGCCCAGGGGGGTTGTGGATTCTCCCTCTCTGGAGATATTTAAACCCCACCTGGATGTGTTCCTGTGTGATCTGCTCTGGATGCTCCTGCTCTGGCAGGGGGTTGGACTGGATGAGCTTTTGAGGTCCCTTCCAGCCCCTAACATTCTCTGGCTCTGTGATTCTGCAGGCACATGAGGAATTGTGTCTTCTGGTCCTATGCTTGGCAGGCAAGACTCTTTAGGCTAGAAAATGGGTTTAGAGCTGCACAGTTTAGTTTTGCAAATACAGATCAAGTCATCTGTGTGTTTGACTGTTGGATTCAGGCACACAGCTCTAGCAGCAACCCAGCACAAGCCTGATTGAAATATGTCCCTGGCAGTCAAGTGGGCATAGCTAATCAAGCCTTACTCTGGAGCTCCTTCCATACTCCAAGGGGATTACACTGTCACAAATCAGGCAGGATTGTTGAACAACAGCTGGAGGAAATGCTGCCTGCTTCCTAATTTATCCATCCTGGGAAGTCATTTGTTCAAATGAGAATTAGCTCTTCATCATCTGGACAAAACCCAAAGGAGTATGTGGCAATCTAAATATGTCAGAGAGGTAGCATGGCAACGTGGAGAGAGGCACAAAGTGCTCAAAATCTGAGCTGCCTTCTGTGCTGCCTTCAGCCTTGTAAAGGCTTTGTGAATTGCTTGAAGGCAAGAAGTCAGAGTTGTGGTCAAGGGGATGGAGTCTAGTTGGAGGCCTGTGTCTAGTGGAGTCCCTCAGGGGTCAGTACTGGGACCAGAGCTGTTCAATACATTCATCAGTGACCTGGATGAGGGCACAGAGAGCACTGTCAGCAAGTTTGCTGATGGCACCAGGCTGGGTGGAGTGGCTGACACAGGAGAGCTGTGCTGCCATTCAGCCAGGCTTGGACAGGCTGAGAGCTGGGCAGGAAGAAACTGAATGAAGTTCAACAAGGGCAAGGGGAGAGTCTTGCACCTGGGAAAGAGCAACCTCATGGAGCAGTACAGGTTGGGGACTGAGCTGTTGAAGAGCAGTGAAGGGGAAAAGGACCTGGGGGTCCTGGTGGGTGGGAGGCTGACCATGAGCCAGCAATGTGCTCTTGTGGCCAAGAAGGCCAAGGCCATTCTGGGGTGGATTTGAGGGGCAGGGTTTAGTAGGTCCAGAGAGATTCTCTTCCCACTCTGCTCTGCCCTGGTGAGGTTGCACCTTGAATCTTGTGCCCAGTTCTGGGCCCCTCAGTTCAAGAAGGACCTCAGGGAACTGCTTGAAAGAGTCCAGCACAGAGCCACAAAAATGATGAAGAGAGTGGAACATCTTCCTTATGAGAAGAGCCTGAGGAAGCTGAGGGCTCTGTAGCTTGGAGAGGAGGAGACTGAGAGGTGACCTCATTGCTGTTGATCAAGATGTGCAGGGTGAGTGCCCAGAGGCTGGAGCCAGGCTCTGCTGGGGGATGCCCAATGCCAGCACAAGGAGCAATGTGTGGAAGTTTTATTGATGATCTGGATGAAGGGATTGAGTCCATCATCAGTAAATTTGCAGATGACATCAAGTTGGGGGCAGGAGTTGATCTGTTAGAGGGTAGGAGAGCTCTGCAGAGGGACCTTGACATGATGCACAGATGGGTAGAGTTGAAGGGCATTAGACTGAACACATCTAAGTGCCAGGTGCTGCACTTTGGCCACAACCACCCCAGGCAGTGCTACAGGCTGGGGTCAGAGTGACTGGAGAGCAGCCAGACAGAAAGGGACCTGGGGGTACTGGTTGACAGTAGCTGAACATGAGCCAGCAGTGTGCCCAAGTGGCCAAGAAGGCCAATGGCATCCTGGCCTGCATCAGGAACAGTGTGGCCAGCAGGAGCAGGGAAGTCATTCTGCCCTGTGCTCAGCACTGCTTAAGCCACACCTTGAGTCCTGTGTCCAGTTCTGGGCTCCTCAGTTTAGGAAAGATGTTGAGATGCTGGAAGGTGTCCAGAGAAGGGCAACAAAGCTGGGGAGGGGTCTGGAGCACAGCCCTGTGAGGAGAGGCTGAGGGAGCTGGGGTTGCTTAGCCTGGAGAAGAGGAGGCTCAGGGGAGACCTTCTTGTTGTCTCCAACTCCCTGAAGGGAGGTTGTAGCCAGGTGGGGGTTGGTCTCTTCTCCCTGCCACCCAGCACCCGAACAAGAGGACACAGTCTCAAGCTGCCCAGGGAGGTGGTGGAGGCACCATCCCAGGAGGTGTTTCAGAAAAGCCTGGATGAGGCACTTGGTGCCATGGTTTAGTTGATTAGATGGTGTTTGGTGATAGGTTGATGATCTCAAAGGTCTTTTCCAACCTGCTTAATTCTGTGATTCTGTGAAGCTGAGGCAGAGGAAGTGCCATGGAAACAGGAGGAAAAACGTTTTCCCTGTGAGGGTGACAGAGCCCTGGAAGAGGCTGCCCAGGGGGGTTGTGGAGTCTCCCTCTCTGGAAATGTTCCACACCTGCCTGGATGTGTTCCTGTGTGATCTGCTCTGGGTGCTCCTGCTCTGGCAGGGGGGTTGGTCTGGATGATCTCTCGAGGTCCCTTCCAGCCCCTGACATCCTGTGAGTCTGTGAAGGCTGATCCCTCTGCCTTGCCCTCTGTACTCTGCCTGTGCTGTTATAGTTTTAGCCCTCCTCTGGAAATCTGTTGGAAGGTTTTATCACTTTAGTGTGTGCCAAATCTGTTTGGATTCCCAGTGGAATGGATTCCATCAGTGTAAAATATGCATTATTCATCCTCTTTTGAACGCTGAGTCCTGACTTAAGGAGCTAAAAAATATAATTATATCTTCCAGCAAAATGCAGCTAAAGTGACTGAACTAATATTTATGCTCTTCACAAGAGCAAAAACCTGAGGGATTTGATTATTGTCAGATTTTGCTGGGTCTTTCTATTGTTTAAAGGCCAGCTAAATCAGATTGCTCAGGAATCAGTCTGTGCTCAGCTCTGGGTGAGCTACCCTGGGTTAACATCCACCAGGGTGGGTGTTTGCCCAATCAGTTGGCTATTTGACTTTTCTGGAAGCGTGTTAGCCCAGATGATTGCATTCTGCTGACTGAAACCATCTTCCTGCAAAGGGTATCTCAACACAGGAATTCCACTGTGCTCTCAACACTGATTGTGCTTGGAGTGAGCTCAGGTCTGGAAGGATTTACTCATCATCACTTGGCCTTGCCTCTGGGTGATTAGGCACTGCTGTGTCCAGCAGGAGCAGGGAGGGGATTGTGTCCCCTGGCACTCAGCTCCGGGGAGGCCACACCTGGAGGGTTGTGTCCAGTTTTGGGCACCTCGATCCAAGAGAGCTGTGGAGGTGCTGGAGCCAGGGCAGAGGAGGGCAAGGAAGCTGGGAAGGGCCTGGAGAAGAAGTCTGATGAAGAGCAACTGCAGGAGATGGGGATGGTTAGTGTGAAAGAGAGGAGGCTGAGGGGAGACCTCCTGGCTCTCTACAGCTCCCTGCAAGGAGGTTGTGGAGAGGTTGGTGCTGATCTCTTCTCACACATAATTAGAGATAGAACCAGAAGGAATGGCCTCAAGCTGCCCCTGGGGAGGTTTAGACTGGACATTAGGAAACCTTTTTTCATGGCAAGAGTGGTCAGGCATTGGCATGTGCTGCCCAGGGAGGTGGTGGAGTCCCCAAGCCTGGCTGTGTTTGAAGGTGGTTTGGCTGTGGTGCTTGGGGCTGTGGTTTAGGGGTGACCCTTGCAGAGTTTGGTTCTGGGTTGGCCTTGTTGATCCTGAGGCTCTTTTCCAGCCTGGGTGATTCTGTGATTTGTTGGGAGGGACTGCCCAGGGAGGTGGTGGAGTTGCCATCACTGGAGGTCTTTAAGGACAGATTTGATGCAGCACTTGGTGGCAGGGTTTAGCTGATGGAGTGGTGTCAGGTCGTAGGCTGGACTTGATGATCTCAGAGGTCTTTTCCAGCCTCAATTAGTCTGTGATTCTGTGTGCTCCAAGCTAGTTCCTGCTTTCTCTCATGCATCACTGTCAGGGAGCCTTATCTGCCCAGGTACAGGTCAGTGCAGTGGGAGTACCAAAGGTGGGTTTGCAGCTCAATAAACAAGCCAGCCCACAGCTTGCTCTGCCAGGGCTGCCATACAGAGATGCTCCAGCACTGCTGCCAGGAGCAGTCTGTATCTGCTGGGGTTACTGGCTCCCTGCCACCTGTGCTGATGTGGTGTATATTCCCCCAGACTACACAACCAGCATTTACCATCACCAGACAGTGCCTGGTGGAGACCTGACACCTTTGGCCTAAATTGCAGGGGATCAAATTCTCAGCTGCTGTAAGCTAAGGCTGTTCCTTGGACAACAGTGCAAGCTCCTGCAGTTTGCACCAAGGAGCAGCTAGCAGGATGCTTAACATCTCACAAGGCCTTCAGGAAATTCCCCCTGGTCCTAGAAAGCAAGGGTAAGAAAGGGGCAGAGTGGTTCTTCATTTTCCCACCTGTAATAGTTCACTGTGCTGGGCAAAGGCAGAAAGCTGCCACAGGCAGCTCTGAAATAATTGATGGATTACCTCCTGGGAGCTTCATCGTGCCACAGGGGTCGCTGAACTTGGCGGCATTGCAGGCTCATCTTCTCTCACCCAGTGGCTTTCAATGGCCTCACAGGTAGGTTGTCCTGCCTGCTGTGGTAGTTTTAGGCTGTGCCTTTAAAATTTTGTTATAGATGACGAGAAGAAAAGTAGAAAAATGGAAATGAATCACTGCTGGGTGTGAAAAGGAAAACAAAGATAATTCTAACCAATCCCATTGGAGAGATTGGTTGTACCAACACAATCCTTCCCTTCCCTTCCCTTCCCTTCCCTTCCCTTCCCTTCCCTTCCCTTCCCTTCCCTTCCCTTCCCTTCCCTTCCCTTCCCTTCCCTTCCCTTCCCTTCCCTTCCCTTCCCTTCCCTTCCCTTCCCCTTCCCTTCCCTTCCCTTCCCTTCCCTTCCCTTCCCTTCCTTCCCTTCCCTTCCCCCTTCCCTTCCCTTCCCTTCCCTTCCCTTCCCTTCCCTTCCCTTCCCTTCCCTTCCCTTCCCTTCCCTTCCCTTCCCTTCCTTCCCTTCCCTTCCCTCCCCTCCCCTCCCCTCCCCTCCCCTCCCCTCCCCTCCCCTCCCCTCCCCCCTCCCCTCCTCCAGACCCCAGAGCAACTTTCTCTGCTTCTATCTCTTCTCCCTTTTCTACAGAGGGGAAGGGGAAAGCAGAGAGGGAGAAGCTAGTAGCTCCCCCTGGCCTTTTGACTGGGGGTGGGTGGGTTCTTGTGCTGTTTGTTAACTGCAATTACCTGTAAATATTGTAAATCCTGTCGATTTTGTACACATTCCTTGCATTCCATTGCAGAGTGTAGTTTTGCCTGTAAATAACAGCTTTCCTTTGCTTCCAGCTGAGCTGGGCTGGCAAAGCTAAAGTTGAGGGAAATATTTCAACCCACCATACCCACTTACTGCAGAGGGGGCTGGACTAGATGTCCTTTGGAGGTCCCTTCTGGCCCAGACCATTCTGTGATTCTCTAATTCTCTGATTCTAAGATTCTGTGATTCTCTGATTGTGTGATTCTGATTCTGTGATTCTGTGATTCTTTGATTCTGTGATTCTCTGATTCTGTGATTCTCTGATTCTGTGATTCTCTGAGTCTAAGATCCTGTGATTCTCTGATTCTTTGATTCTGTGATTCTTTGATTCTGTGATTCTCTGATTCTGTGATTCTCTAAGATCCTGTGATTCTCTGATTCTTTGATTCTGTGATTCTTTGATTCTGTGATTCTCTGATTCTGTGATTCTCTGATTCTGTGATTCTCTGAGTCTAAGATCCTGTGATTCTCTGATTCTCTGATTCTTTGATTCTGTGATTCTCTGATTCTAAGATCCTGTGATTCTCTGATTCTGTGATTCTCTGATTCTAAGATCCTGTGATTCTCTGATTCTCTGGTTCTTTGATTCTGTGATTCTCTGATTCTAAGATCCTGTGATTCTCTGATTCTGTGATTCTTTGATTCTGTGATTCTCTGATTCTGTGATTCTTTGATTCTGTGATTCTCTGATTCTCTGATTCTAAGATCCTGTGATTCTCTGATTCTTTTATTCTGTGATTCTCTGATTCTGTGATTCTCTGATTCTAAGATCCTGTGATTCTCTGATTCTCTGATTCTTTGATTCTGTGATTCTGTGATTCTCTGATCCTGTGATTCTCTGATTCTCTGATTCTTTGATTCTGTGATTCTCTGATTCTCTGATTCTAAGATCCTGTGATTCTCTGATTCTTTGATTCTGTGATTCTCTGATTCTGTGATTCTCTGATTCTAAGATCCTGTGATTCTCTGATTCTTTGATTCTGTGATTCTTTGATTCTGTGATTCTTTGATTCTGTGATTCTCTGATTCTGTGATTCTCTGATTCTAAGATCCTGTGATTCTGTGATTCTCTGATTCTGTGATTCTTTGATTCTGTGATTCTTTGATTCTGTGATTCTCTGATTCTGTGATTCTCTGATTCTGTGATTCTCTGATTCTAAGATCCTGTGATTCTCTGATTCTCTGATTGTGTAATTCTGATTCTGTGGTTCTCTGATTCTGTGATTCTCTGATTCTGTGATTCTTTGATTCTGTGATTCTCTGATTCTAAGATCCTGTGATTCTCTGATTCTCTGATTGTGTAATTCTGATTCTGTGGTTCTTTGATTCTGTGATTCTCTGATTCTGAGATCCTGTGATTCTCTGATTCTCTGATTGTGTAATTCTGATTCTGTGGTTCTTTGATTCTGTGATTCTCTGATTCTAAGATTCTGTGATTCTCTGATTCTCTGATTCTCTGATTGTGTGATTCTGATTCTGTGGTTCTCAGATTCTGTGATTCTCTGATTCTCTGATTGTGTAATTCTGATTCTGTGGTTCTCTGATTCTGTGATTCTCTGATTCTGTGATTCTCTGATTCTGTGATTCTTTGATTCTGTGATTCTCTGATTCTGAGATCCTGTGATTCTCTGATTCTCTGATTGTGTAATTCTGATTCTGTGGTTCTTTGATTCTGTGATTCTCTGATTCTAAGATTCTGTGATTCTCTGATTCTCTGATTCTCTGATTGTGTAATTCTGATTCTGTGGTTCTCTGATTCTGTGATTCTCTGATTCTGTGATTCTCTGATTCTGTGATTCTTTGATTCTGTGATTCTCTGATTCTGAGATCCTGTGATTCTCTGATTCTCTGATTGTGTAATTCTGATTCTGTGGTTCTCTGATTCTGTGATTCTCTGATTCTGTGATTCTGTGATTCTGTGATTCTCTGATTCTCTGATTCTGTGATTCTTTGATTCTGTGATTCTCTGATTCTCTGATTCTAAGATCCTGTGATTCTCTGATTCTTTGATTCTGTGATTCTCTGATTCTGTGATTCTCTGATTCTAAGATCCTGTGATTCTCTGATTCTTTGATTCTGTGATTCTTTGATTCTGTGATTCTTTGATTCTGTGATTCTCTGATTCTGTGATTCTCTGATTCTAAGATCCTGTGATTCTGTGATTCTCTGATTCTGTGATTCTTTGATTCTGTGATTCTTTGATTCTGTGATTCTCTGATTCTGTGATTCTCTGATTCTGTGATTCTCTGATTCTAAGATCCTGTGATTCTCTGATTCTCTGATTGTGTAATTCTGATTCTGTGGTTCTCTGATTCTGTGATTCTCTGATTCTGTGATTCTTTGATTCTGTGATTCTCTGATTCTAAGATCCTGTGATTCTCTGATTCTCTGATTGTGTAATTCTGATTCTGTGGTTCTTTGATTCTGTGATTCTCTGATTCTGAGATCCTGTGATTCTCTGATTCTCTGATTGTGTAATTCTGATTCTGTGGTTCTTTGATTCTGTGATTCTCTGATTCTAAGATTCTGTGATTCTCTGATTCTCTGATTCTCTGATTGTGTGATTCTGATTCTGTGGTTCTCAGATTCTGTGATTCTCTGATTCTCTGATTGTGTAATTCTGATTCTGTGGTTCTCTGATTCTGTGATTCTCTGATTCTGTGATTCTCTGATTCTGTGATTCTTTGATTCTGTGATTCTCTGATTCTGAGATCCTGTGATTCTCTGATTCTCTGATTGTGTAATTCTGATTCTGTGGTTCTTTGATTCTGTGATTCTCTGATTCTAAGATTCTGTGATTCTCTGATTCTCTGATTCTCTGATTGTGTGATTCTGATTCTGTGGTTCTCAGATTCTGTGATTCTCTGACTCTGTGATTCTCTGATTCTCTGATGCTCAACCTCCCAGCCTTTGTTAGATGCCAGCATCCAGCCCCTGCTCCTATTATGGGTTGCAGGGCATTTCTTTAGCATCACAGCATCACAGGATGTGAGGGCTTGGAAGGGACCTCTGCAGATCTTCCAGTCCAACCCCCTGCCAGAGCAGGACCAGAGAATCCAGCACAGGTCCCACAAGAACACATCCAGACAGGGCTGGAAAGGCTCCAGAGAAGGAGACTCCACAACCCCTCTGGGCAGCCTGCTCCAGGGCTCTGGGACCCTTACAGTAAAGTTCTTCCTCGTGTTGAGGTGGAACTTCCTGTGCTGCAGTTTCCATCCATTGCTCCTTGTCCTATCCCAGGGCACAAGTGAGCAGAGCCAGTGCCCTCCCTCTTGACCCTTCAGCCCTCAGATACTTATAGACACTGATCAGATCCCCTCTCAGTCTTCTCCTCTCCATATGTTGGGATGTTTACCTCCCAAACAGAGAGTCCATGTGCATGCAAAGCTTTTATGAACAGTCCATCCATCTCTGCTATAACAACATCCTTGTGAGTGTTTACCACAACCTGATGGATTTTCTGAGTTTAAGATCTCTGTTCTACCTTAGATGAGAGAGGAGGCACCTCACACTACAGCAGGTTGCTCAGAGCCACTTCCAACATGGCCTTCAAATCCTCCAGGGATGAGGCTTCCACCACCTCCCTGGGCAATCTGTGCCAGTCTCTCACCACCCTCATGGGGAAGAACTTCTCCTAACTTCCTACCCATTTCTAGCTTTGTTCCATTCCCCCCAGTCCTATCACTCCCTGACACCCTCAAAAGTCCCTCCCCAGCTTTCTTGTAGCACCTTTCAGATACTGGAAAGCCACAATAAGCCACAGATACTGGAAAACTTCAGATACTGGAAAGCCACATAAGTAATATGTTGAAGCTTTACAGAGCTACAAAGGGCAAAAGGGTTTATGAGGCCTTAATATATTTTGAGTAGTCCCTGCTGCTTTGAAAATGGATGTGGCACTTGGAGCCATGGATTAGTTGTCAGGAGGTGTTAGGTATTAGGTAATAGGTTGGACTTGATGATCTCTGAGGTCTTTTCCAACCTGGCTGATTCTATGATTCTATGAAAACTCCTGAGCAAAAGATTCAGCAGGGTTATGTGAGGACAAGAGCCACTGGAAGATGAGGTGTCTTGTTCAGTCTTTTAGAGTTTATCTGCTCCCTGCCTCTGTTCTTCCTCC
This sequence comes from Picus viridis, assembly GCA_033816785.1. Lineage (NCBI taxonomy): Eukaryota > Metazoa > Chordata > Aves > Piciformes > Picidae > Picus > Picus viridis. Next base: position 54,335,114 of record CM066567.1, read on the forward strand.
TAACCCAGTTAAACAAATACAAAATGGACAGCTGAAGAGGTTAATTTAAATGATGAATTAGAGGGAAGGTGAAACAAGACTAGAAGAGGGCTGGGCTGGCTGCAAGAGTTGGGGGTATTCAGTCTGGAGAAGAGAAGGCTCTGAGGAGACCTTCTTGTGGCCTTGCAGTATCTGAAGGGGGCTACAAGGAAGCTGGGGAGGGACTTTGGAGGGTGTCAGGGAGTGATAGGACTGGGGGGAATGGAGCAAAACTAGAAATGGGCAGATTCAGATTGGATGTTAGGAAGAAGTTCATCAGCATGAGGGTGGTGAGAGACTGGCACAGGTTGCCCAGGGAGGTGGTGGAAGCCTCATCCCTGGAGGTTTTGAAGGCCAGGCTGGATGTGGCTGTGAGCAACTTCACCTAATGTGTCCCTTCCCATGACAGGGGGTTGGAACTGGATGATCCTTGAGATCCCTTCCAACCCTGACCATTCTGTGATTCTATGATCATGCCCTTGGCACTTCTCCTGAACTGTGGCATCAGGGTGGAGCAGGCACTGGAAGTGTCAATATCCTTTCTGTCTGCTCAAAATTCCAGTTGAGGTGTTTCAGTTTTATCTAGGATATAATCTCACACCTTAAACAGTGTCTAATGCAGTGAAAAGACACCATCAGTGTCAGGCAAAGCCTACTTTCAGCTGAAGTAATAAACGCTCCAGAACTGGACACAGTGTTCCAGGTGGGGTCTTAGCAGAGTGGAGCAGAGGGGGAGAATCGCCTCCCTGGCCCTGCTGGCTCTGCTTCTCTTGCTGCAGCCCAGGCTCTGGTTGGCTCTCTGGGCTGCAAGTGCTCACTGCTGGCTCCTGTTGAGCTTCTCATCCCCCAGCACCCCCAAGTACTTTTGTTCGGGGCTTCTCTCAAGCCAGTCCCTGCCCAGCCTGTATTGGTGCCTGGGATTGCCCCAACCCAGCTGCAGGACCCTCACTCAGGCAGGTTCCCAGTGTTAACACAGAGAGAAGCACATCAGAGTGAGCAGGCCACTGGGCATTGGGGGCTAAATTCAGCTACAAGACTGAGTGAGTTGCCTGGAGTCAAGAGGTTAATGTCAGCACTGTCCTCAGGAAAGCCTGACTCAAAATATCATGTCTGAGTATATGGTCTGCTCGAGCTGCAAATATCTGTCAGACCCATTGCCAAGAGGAATTGGGTTGCAGATGCTGCAGCTTTGGTTTCTGAGTGCTCCTGCAGGATGATCTGCACACAGACACATTTCCAAATCAAGGGCAGCATTTGTTCTTTAAAGGGTAGTGGGTGCCAAGGCACTTTTCTTCCCATCAGTTGTAGACCCTCTGGATGAACTCACCATGGCTGCATCAAAGGCAGCATTGCCAGCAGGTCCAGAGAGGTGATTCTGCCACTTTGCTCTGCTCTGCTGAGACCTCACCTGGAGTACTGTGCACAGGTCTGGAGCCCTCAATACAGGAAGGACATGGACCTGATGGAGAGGGTCCAGAGGAGAGCCATGAAAAGAATCAGGGAGTTGGAGCAGCTCTGCTACAAGGACAGGCTGAGGGAGCTGGGGGTGCTCAGCCTGGAGAAGAGGAGGCTCCAAGGAGAACTAATAGCAGCCTGCCAGTACCTGAGGGGGCTACAAGAAGGCTGGAGAGAGACTGTTTGCAAAGGCCTGCAGGGACAGGACAAGAGGCAATGGCTTCAGACTAGGGAAGAGCAGATTTAGATTGGATGTTAGGAACAGGTTCTTTACTATGAAGGTGGTGGAAGACTGGAGCAGGTTGCCCAGGAGGTGGTTGAGGCCCCATCTCTGGAGGTATTCAAGGTGAGGCTGGACAGGGCTCTGGGCAACCTGATCCAGGTGAGGATGTCCCTGCTGACTGCAGGGAGGTTGGACTGGCTGACCTTGGGAGGTCCCTTCTGGCCTGGACCATTCCATGATCCTATGCTTTCCATGGGACACAAAGAGCAAGGAGGAAAATTCCTGCTTAATAAAATCCACAGCTTGCTCTCCTATCCCGCCTGTGCAGCAGCTTGCAGAGGTGTTCCTGGGCACTTGTTCTGTGAGAGTTCAGGCTCACTGCACTGTGTAAGTTATCTTTGTGTGCTCTGAAGCCTCAACTCTTGCCATGTAACTTCCAGGCCGTCAGCTAAGGCACCTGGGGCTTAGGATCCTATCTGCAAAATCATCCTATTTACACAAGGAAAAACTCTGTGGTTTTGCTTCTGTGGGTGTGGAGAGAGGGGTGGGTAAGTGTACTCACATCCTCACAGCTTTAGAGGGCAATTTGATACTGTCTGTAAATGCAGTCTAAGGTATTTAAGAGTAAAGAGTATAATCTATGGAGAGGAATACAGTATCCTGCTAAAAATACTATATGGCTGATCTGGGAATACTTAGGGTTTAAGTGGGCTATAAATGAACACTTAACTGCTTTGGGGCTGTGAAATGATGACCCTCACGTGGCCTTGGAACATGCTGCATGGTCTCCTTTAGCTGCCACTCCTCTGAAAATAATGGGAGCATGCATAACAGAGCCTGCCCTGGAGGGAAGGGTTGCCTCCAGGAATTGCCAGACTGTCCTCTGCCTGATTTAATGCTCCAGTGTTTCCAAAACAATGTAGTTCTGCCATCCTAAGCACACTAAATGCTATTTATGAATTCCAAATCAAAAGCACCTGTGGGCTGAGCCCCACATGTTAATACCTGGAATAGTACTGCTGTAGCCTTCCAAGGAGAGCTGGACAGGCTGAGAGCTGGCTGCAGGCAAACCTCAGGAAGATCAACAAGGACAAGTGCAGAGTCCTGCATCTGGGGAGGAATAACAGCAGGCACCAGGAGAGGTTAGGGGCTGCCCTGCTGGAGAGCAGCTCCATGGAGAAAGACCTTGGAGGGCTGGAAGAGAGCAAGTTCTGCATGGGACAGCAATGTGCCCTTGGGGCCAAGAGAGCCAATGGGATCCTGGGGTGCAGCAAGAAAAGCGTGACCAGCAGGGCTGGGGAGGTTCTGCTCCCCCTCTGCTCTGCCCTGCTGAGACCACACCTGCAATCCTGTGTCCAGATTTGGGTTCCCCAGTTCAAGAGAGACAGAGACCTGCTGGAGAGAGTCCACGAGAGAGCCACAAGGCTGCTTAGGGGACTTGAGCATCTCCCCTGTGAAGAGAGACTGAGAGCCCTGGGGCTGTTGAGTCTGGAGAAGAGAAGGCTGAGAGGGGATCTGATCAATGTCTATCAATAGCTGAGGGGTGGGGGTCAAGTGGAGGGGGCCAAGCTCTTTTGGGTGGTGCACAGCAATAAGCCAAGGACCAATGGAGACAAACTTGAACAGAGAAGGTTTCAGCTCAAGATGAGCAGAAACTTCTTTGCAGTGAGGGTGCCAGAGCCCTGGAGCAGGCTGCCCAGAGAGGTTGTGGAGTCTCCTCTGGAGACTTTGCAACCCCACCTGGATACATTCCTGTGCGGACTCCCCTGGGTGCTGCTGCTCTGGCAGGGGGCTGGAGTGGATGATCACTGGAGGTCCCTTCCAACCTCTAATGTTCTGTGATTCAGTGATACACAAACCCAGAAACCATCTTCACGACAAAGAGGGAGGTATTGCTCACTTGGCACAGAAACAATTTGTAGGGTAGTAAGGGTGTGTGGCAGAAAAAAGAACCCAAACATTGACAACACCCCCCCCCATTTGCCCCAGCTTTTTAACAAACCAAAGTGCCAGACCTGGCTCACTGCAAGTTGTGGCCATTTCTGACTGGGAACTGTCTGGGCAATCCCTGCACATTTGGGTTTTGCCCTGGTGAGCATTGCTAATTTTAGCATGAATGAGCATTCAGCTACGAATCCATGCCTGAAATGAAATGCTTCACCATTTGTTATTCTCTTCTCCTAAGTGTTTGTTCCCCAGGCACCAGAGGGAAAGCACAGAGTGACTACACAGCTCCCCACACAGCACAGTGAGCCGTGGCAGGAAGCATTCAGCCAGCTCTGGAGATTAACTAAGTGCAACGTAACATCAGCCATAAAGCCCTCTGCATTCCTTTCACAATCCACCAGAGGAACATCATTCCCAGCTCAGGTTTTCCCAGACAGCCCTCTCCAGCTCCACCCATGAGCTTACTGGGAGCAGGATGAGACCTTGTGCAAGCTCTGCCCCAACAACCTGCAAGGGAGTAGAGCCTGGAGGAGGTAGTTCAGGGGCTCCTGCCTGTGTTTCTCAGTGCTTGTTCATCCCTTGGCTGGTCATGTGCCATTGGAATTGGTTTGCTCTTCTACCCAACACCAATGGAACAGGAAGTTCAGAACCAGAAAAACATGAAAAAACAAATCAGGGCTTTTAATGAGAACCCAGGCAGGCATGACCAGGACAGAGTGTGTGCCAGGCTGGACAGAAACACAGCACCACAGTCAGATCTTTCTGCTCACCAGCAGTGCTCCAGCTCTGATTTACATCAAAGAGTACCTAAGAGGACACAGAATCACAGAATTGTTAGGGTTGGAAGGGACCTCAAGGAGCATCAAGTTCCAAGCCCCCTGCCATGGGTAAGGACACCTCACACTGCAGCAGGTTGCTCACAGTCACATCCAGCCTGGCTGCAAACACCTCCAGGGATGAGGCTTCCACCACCTCCCTGGGCAACCTGTGCCAGTCTCTCACCACCCTCTGGGGGAGGAACTTCTTCTTAACATCCAATCTCAATCTACCCATTTCTAGTTTTGCTCCATCCCCCCAGTCCTATCACTCCCTGACACCCTCAAAAGCCCCTCCCCAGTTTTCTTGGAGCCCCAAGCAGATACTGAAAGGCCACCTTCCAGCACCTCCAGATCCTTCCTGGAATAGAGGCTCCAGAACTGGACACAGTGCTCCAGGTGGGGTCTCACCAGAGTGGTGCAGAGGGAGAGAATCCCCTCCCTGGCCCTGCTGGCTCTGCTTCTCTTGCTGCAGCCCAGGCTCTGGTTGGCTTTGTGGGCTGCAAGTGCTCACTGCTGGCTCCTGTTGAGCTTCTCATCCCCCAGCACCCCCAAGTCCTTTTCTTCAGGGCTTCTCTCAAGCCAGTCCCTGCTCAGCCTATATCAGTTCTTGGCACTGCCCTGACCCAGCTGCAGGTCCTTGCACTTGGTCTTGTTGAAAATCATGGGCTCACCTGTCCAGCCTGTCCAGATCTCTCTGGATGACATGGCAGTGTGGGAGGGGTCTGGAAAACTGAAGGGCTTCATCTCCCTCTTTATCCTTTTCCATTCAGCAGACCTGGTACTGACAGTGCCCCTTTACCATGAGAAGATAAAACACAAATCCTGATTCATAGCATCCTGTGTCATGTACTGCATTACTGATCAACCCCACCACTGCAAGCAGTGGTGCAGGGGAGAGGTCAGCCTGCAGCTGTCAAACTGGAGCAGCTGGGAGAAGTCTGTTTCTAACACCAATATGCTCAGCTAAACTTGTGAAGTGTAATCAGCACAAGGCAATCAATTCCCACAGACAATCTTCAGCCTGGTTACTATTTTCTAGCCATCTTCCACAACACTTTAGCACCTTGTCCTAACAGACTTTTTTCCTCCTTATCTTGGAGTCTTCATTTTTAGTCCCAGTGTTGTCCCTTTTTTCTATCTAGTGATGATCCTGTTATTAATAACACTGAAGCTGTGTCAGCTCCTGATCTTTTCTGCTGCTGAGCTCTGCTTCCTAGAACATTTGGTATGAAGGACATTTTGTGTACCTGATGTGCTGAGCCTGTATTTCTTTTTCTCTCCCCAGCATAAGATACTTTTTCTATATCCTGTTGTTAGGCCACACCTTGAGTCCTGTGTCCAGTTCTGGGCTCCTCAGTTCGAGAAAGATGTTGAGATGCTGGAAGGTATCCAGAGAAGGGCAACAAGGCTGAGGTGGGGTCTGGAGCACAGCCTTGTGAGGAGAGGCTGAGGGAGCTGGGGTTGCTTAGCCTGGAGAAGAGGAGGCTCAGGGGAGACCTTCTTGCTCCCTACAACTCCCTGAAGGGAGGTTGCAGCCAGGTGGGAGTTGGTCTCTTCTCCCAGGCAAGCAGCACCAGAACAAGAGGACACAGTCTCAAGCTGTGCCAGGGAAGGTTTAGGCTGGAGGTGAGGAAGAAATTCTTCACAGGAAGAGTAATTGGCCATTGGAATGTGCTGCCCAGGGAGGTGGTGGAGTCACCGTCCCTGGAGGTGTTTAGGAAGAGACTGGATGAGGCGCTTGGTGCCATGGTTTAGTTGATGAGATGGTGTTGGGTGATAGGTTGGACTGGATGATCTCTGAAGTCTTTTCCAACCTGCTTAATTCTGTATTCTGTAACTTATTTATTGCTTTTTGTTGGGCATTTTTCCTCAGGCTTTCTCATCTGCAATTTTCAAGTGTAGGAAACAGAACAATATTTTTTCTAAATAGAATAAAACAGAGTAGAGTAGAGCAGAGTAGAGTAGAGTAGGATAGGATAGGATAGGATAGGATAGGATAGGATAGGATAGGATAGGATAGGATAGGATAGGATAGGATAGGATAGGATAGGATAGAATAAACCAGGTTGGAAAACACCTTTGAGATCATCAAGTCCAACCTATCATCATCACCAGATAGTTGAAGAAAATAACTTCTGAAGCTATATATGATTAGAGAGAGGGGGGGGGGAGTGATACAAGGAAAGGAAGAAATAGACTACCTAAATTCTCCTGTCTCTGTATCCAAACACTGAAGCTGTATCTTTGTCTAAACTGTGGGGGGTGTCTAGTGTAGACCAGGGCAGCACAGCCAAGAAAAAAGGACAGAGAAAGGTGAAAAAGGCTTCACAGGGCAGGGGGAAAAAAATTAGCCCTGCATTTCCAAGTCCCTAAGCTTGGAGTGAAGATCTACTTGTCTGCTGAACAAGAAATAAGCACCAGCAGGAATGAATGATTCAGGATTTAATTGCAGTATTGGAGGTGGAGTTCATTCTCCCAGCCACAGAAATGAACCTGTGATTAAAGGTGGGTGCAATTCTCTGCCATCGACTGGCATCCCAAGCCATTGAGAAGGAAGGAAGAGGTGAGGTGCAGCTCATGCTGAGGTTGACACTGTGGCAGCCCAGCCCCTTGGCCTCGGCTGGAACCTCCCATGCCACGTAAATGATGATCTGCTCCAATTGCCTTTGTGACTGGAGGTTTAAAGACACACGTGATAATTGGGGGTGCCTCCCAAATGGGTAGTTGTGTTGCTTTAGAGCTGTGCCTGGGGTGAGCGCTGATCTTCGAGTTCCTCTGCTGCCGTTATGAGGCTGCAAAGTGCTCCCTTGTGGCCATACTGCCAAGCACACGGGTGGTGCTCAGCTGGCACACTGCTACAATGACTATCACAGCTCAGGACCTCCTGGTTCCTCCCTCTGCTTGTGTATTGTTCATCAGTATGATGCCTTCTTTCTCCCTTGGCCTAGTTTAGAGCAGGACAGATTGCTCTATTGCTCCAAAAGGGGCAAAAGAATCACAGCATTGTCAGGGGTTGGAAGGGAGCTCAAGGAGCAGCCAGTTCCAATCCCCCTGCCATGGGCAGGGACACCTCACACTACAGCAGGTTGCTCACAGCCACATCCAGCCTGGCTGCAAACACCTCCAGGGATGAGGCTTCCTCCACCTCCCTGGGCAACCTGTGCCAGTCTCTCACCACCCTCATGGGGAACAACTTCTTCCTAACATCCAATCTGAATCTACCCATTTCTAGTTTTGCTCCATCCCCCCCAGTCCTATCCCTCCCTGACACCCTCAAAAGTCCCTCCCCAGCTTTCTTGTAGCCCCCTTCAGATACTGGAGGGCCACAATGAGGTCTCCTTGGAACCTTCTCCTCTCCAGACTGCACAACCCCAACTCCCTCAGTCTGTCCTCAGAGCAGAGCAGCTCCAGCCCTCTGCTCATCCTCTTGGCCCTTCTCTGGACACCTTCCAGCATGTCCCTTCCTTGGTGCTTTCATCTCAGTTTATTGGTTCGTGGCTGGCTCACAGCTGCCTTGATTAATTTGTGGACTAATCATTAGCCTTCCCTGGCAAAGGTCTATTTCTGTTAACTGCTCTATCTGCTTCTTTTCAATGCTATTTATTGTTAATTACATCTTGTGCCCAAGGTGTGACCTGATTTTGTGTGTCTCTCTGTAGCCTTCCTGGGAGAGGGATCTGCTCAGAGTGGTGCATGGCATGAGCTGCTCAGCACTTTTATCCCTGCATCACAGGATCACAAGGTGTTAGGGGTTGGAAAGGACTTGGGAGGGAGATCTTCGAGTGCAACCCCCCTGCCAGAGCAGGACCACAGAATCCAGCACAGGTCACACAGGAACACATCCAGACAGGGCTGGAAAGGCTCCAGGGAAGGAGACTCCACAAACTCTCTGGGCAACCTCTGTGACCCTTACAGTGAAGAAGTTCCTCCTCATGTTGAGGTGGAACCTCCTGTGCTGCAGTTTCCATTCATTGCCCCTTGTCCTATCCCAGGGCACAAGTGAGCAGAGCCTGTCCCTTCCTTCCTAACACTCAGCCTCAGCTATTGATAGACATTGATCAGATCCCCTCTCAGTCTTCTCCTCTCCAGACTAAACAGCCCCAGGGCTCCCAGCCTCTCCTCATCAGGCAGTGCTCCAGTCCCTTCAGCATCCTTGTAGCCCTCCCTTGGACTCTCTCCAGCAGATCCCTGTCCCTCTTGAACTGGGGAGCCCAGAACTAGATGCAATATTCCAGGTGGAACCTGACTAGGGCAGAGTAGAGGGGGAGGAGAATCTCCCTGGATCTGCTGGACACACTCCTCTGAATGCACCCCAGGACCCCACTGGCTTTCTTGGCCACCAGGGCACATTGCTGAACCATGCAGAACTTGTTGTCTACCAGGACTTCCAGGTCCCTGTCCATGGGGCAGCTTCCAGCAGAGCACCTCCTAACCTGGACTGGTGCAGCACTCCAAGGGGCTTCTCTCTAGCAGATCATTACCTCTGTTCCTTCCTATTTGTAAGCTTGACATCAGTAAGATGCTCACAGTGTTTCAGTGTGTTACATAAATAGCCCTTGATGACAACTACCTCATTCCAGAATGAACTCAGCAAGTAAGAGGCTCAGTCATTAGGAAAGGGCAATTTGTTCACGAGAGCGGAGCACTCACATTACTTTGGGCCCATCTTTATTGCTTCCAGGAGGCAACACTCCCAGGGAAGTTTTCAGGGCCAGATGTTCAGCTTTTCCAGCTGTTGAAATCTTTTTGGAAGGACTATCAGTCAGGCTGAAATTAGGGCTCACTGGGGATCCATGCTGGCCTTTGCAGGAAGAGGGTGGTTTGGCTCACAGCATGGCCTTCCTGGCCAAAAGGCTGCGAGGAGGCAAGTCCTGTGACATCTCCAAATGGACCTCATTATTCAACCCAGTGGCCCTGAGGGATCTTGACAGGCTGGACAGACGGGCAGAGTCGAAGGGCATGAGATGTAACACATCTAAGTGCTGGGTTCTACACATTGGCCACAACTACCCCATGCAGTGCTGTGTTTAGGAAAAGGAGGAAATCCCAGGGCTGGCTTTCCCCCTGATCACAAACTGCCATGAGAACACCATCATGCTTGCCTGGACACTGCAGCTCACATTCAGAGACCTCTTCCATAGCATCTGTGGTGTAATATGCTTCTAGGTGCCAGGCAGAACATCACCATCAGTGTGTCAGGAAATGGCAATCAGTAGGTGATGTTAATCACACAGTAATGATGAGGGCATAAATCAGTTGCTGCTTTAGCAGAGCTGAAAATCCCAGGCCTTGCTTGGCTCTGATTCTGCTGTCCCACACTCCAGGGTAATGTCCTGACTTAGACAAGACCATTTGGTTGAATAATGAGGTCCATTTAGAGATATCACAGAACTATCCTCCCAGCAGCCTTTTGGCCAGGAAGGCCAAACAGAATACAGAATTAACCTGGTTGGAAAAGACCTCAGAGATCATCCAGTCCAACCTGTCACCCAACACCTTCTAACCAACTAAACCATGGCACTAAGGGCCTCATCCAGGCTCTTTTTAAACACCTCCACCACCTCCCTGGGCAGCACATTCCCATGGCCAATCTCTCTTTCTAGGAAGAATTTCTTCCTAACATCCAGCCCAAAACTCCCCTGGCACAGCTTGGGAGTGTGTCCTCTTGTTCTGGTGCTGGTTGCCTGGCAAAAGAGACCAACCCCTCCTGGCTACAACCTCCCTTCAGGTAGTTGTAGACGGCAATAAGGTCTCCCCTGAGCCTCCTCTTCTCCAGGCTAAGCAACCCCAGCTCCCTCAGCCTCTCCTCACAGGGCTGTGCTCCAGACCCTTCATCAACTTTGTTGCCCCTCTCTGGACATCCTAAAAGTTTTCTAGAAGTCCTGTGTCACATCTGCCAGCTCCATGTAGGTGTCCCAAGCACTTGAAAGCCTCTTGAACACCTCTTGAGCAGAGCATTGTGTACTCCTCTTTGGACACCGCGACCTGCAGCTAAGTGGGCAGCCAGATGAACGAGGCTGGCTGTGGGAAGTAGAAGGATTCAGCCATGTGAGCATAGGTTTTCAGTGCTGCTGTATGAACATCAGCCTCTACATGCCACCCAGCAGGGCACAGACCCTGGAAATCCTCTGTCACAGCTGTTGGTCCCATAGGGAGATCGGGGCTCCCTGGATGCCCAGGATGGCAACTCCTTCCTGCAGGCATCCAGGAGAAAGTCAATGAAGTTCAATAAGGGCAAGGGTCTTGCACCTGGGAAAGAACAACCCCATGGAGCAGTACAGGTTGGGGACTGACCTGATGGAGAGCAGTGAAGGGGAAAAGATGAATGGAAGGTTGACCATGAGCCAGCAATGTGCTCTTGTGGCCAAGAAGGCCAAGGCCATTCTGGGGTGGATTAGAAGGGCTGTGGTTAGTAAGTCAAGAAAGATTCTCCTTCTACTCTGCCCTGGTGAGGCCACATCTGGAATAGTGAGTCCAGTTCTGGGCCCCTCAGTTCCAGAAGGACTTCAGGGAACTGCTTGAAAGAGTCCAGCACAGAGCCACAAAAATGATGAAAGGAGTGAAACATCTTCCTCATGAGGAGGGACTGTGGGAGCTGAGGGCTCTGGAGCTTGGAGAGGAGGCGACTCAGAGCTGTTTATGAATATGTGCAGGGTGAGTGCCCAGAGGCTGGAGCCAGGCTCTGCTGGGTGATGCCCAATGCCAGCACAAGGGGCAGTGGTGGAAGCTGAGGCAGAGGAAGTGCCATGGAAACAGGAGGAAAAATGTTGTCATGGTGAGGGTGACAGAACACTGGAACAGTCTGCCCAGGGGGGTTGTGGAGTCTCCCTCTCTGGTGATATTCAAGACCTGGCTGGATGTGTTCCTGTGTGAGCTGCTCTGGCAGGGGGTTGGACTGGATGATCTCTCGAGGTCCATTCCGTCCCCTAACGCTCTGTGCTTCTGTCAAACCTATTAGGAAAATGCAGGCTGGAAAAACGTCTAAGACATTTTGAATTTATGGTTTCAGGCAATAAGTTCATTTTGCAGCACTTGGAGTAGGTGAAAACTATTAATAGCTTAAATGCTAAGGCCTTTGTTCTCTCTACAGAGCAGCAGTGCCTGAGCAGCATTCACTCTTGCGTGCTGATCTTGCAAGCCTCACAGGCTTCTCCCTGCTGCTGAGTGAGTCCCAGATGGCTCACATTGCTGTTTGTCCTACATACATATAAGGATCCAGTTATATGGGAGCTGAATCGTGCAGCAAAACATTTTCCAGCCCAGAAAATTTCCTCTCAGCCAGCAGTGTGCCCAGGTGGCCAAGAAGGCCAATGGCATCCTGGTCTGCATCAGGAACAGTGTGGCCAGCAGGAGCAGGGAAGTCATTCTGCCCTGTGCTCAGCACTGCTTAGGCCACACCTTGAGTCCTGTGTCCAGTTCTGAGCTCCTCAGTTTAGGAAGGATGTTGAGATGCTGGAAAGTGTTCATAGAAGGGCAACAAAGCTGGGGAGGGGTCTGGAGCACAGCCCTGGGAGGAGAGGCTGAGGGAGCTGGGGTTGCTTAGCCTGGAGAGGAGGAGGCTCAGGGGAGACCTTCTTGCTGTCTACAACTCCCTGAAGGGAGGTTGCAGCCAGGTGGGGGTTGGTCTCCTCTCCCAGGCACCCAGCAGCAGAACAAGAGGACACAGTCTCAAGCTGTGCCAGGGGAAGTTTAGCCTCATGGTGAGGAAGAAGTTCTTCCCAGCAAGAGAGATTTGCCATTGGAATGTGCTGCCCTGGGGGGTGGTGGAGTCACCATCACTGGAGGTGTTTAGGAAGAGACTGGATGAGGCCCTTGGTGCCATGGTTTAGTTGATGAGATGGTGTTGGGTGCAAGGTTGGACTGGATGACCTCTGAGGTCTTTTCCAACCTGGTTAATTCTGTATTCTCTCAGTGCTCTGTGCTATGGTTTGCAGACATGCATGCAAGAGTTTAATTGATATCATTTATTATGGGAGACATTCCTGTGGAAGGGACCTCATTGCAACCAAAAAAGAAAACATAGAAGAAGAAAAAGAAAAGGGGGAAAGGAGCATGTTTAATGTCACAACCAGAACACAGCGAGGCCTGAGGTTGTTCCGCTGCCTCAGAGCCAGAGACTGTGCAGCTGAGATTGTCATAAACCAAGCACCTGCATGATTCACTTTTTGAATGCTCATGCCAGAGACACTAAGCTTGCAGAGCTGAAAAGCAGGCTGCAGACCTCCTTGGAAAAAAAAAAGATTGCCTTATGATTTGCAGGGGAGGGAGAGGCTGCAGGAAAAACTCACTAGAAGTGAGTAGATTGAGATTGGATGTTAGGAAGAAGTTGTTCCCCATGAGGGTGGTGAGAGCCTGGCACAGGTTGCCCAGGGAGGTGGTGGAAGCCTCATGCCTGGAGGTTTTGAAGGCCAGGCTGGATGCAGATCTGAGCAACCTGCTGTAGTGTGAGGTGTCCCTGCCCATGGCAGGGGGGTTGGAACTGGTTGATCCTTGAGGTGCCTTCCAACCCTGACAATGCTGTGATTCTATGATTCTGCCAGTGAGCTTCACACTGCTGGGTCTGCAGAGCTGATCCCTAATGGGCACAAGGACAACACTGGTCCTGAAGTTTCTGCTGCTTGCTGCTTTCAGCAGAGCTGCTGGACTTTCTCTGGCATTTTGGCATAGCAGCAGCTTAGGGGGAAATGAATGACCCCAGCTTTTGCTCAAAAGAAGCATTCAAATTGAACTGAAACAAGACACAAATGGCTCTGTGTGTTTCCCTCCCAAGTTTTCTAAGCATGTTGCAAACCAAATTGCTCAAACTGGTGACAGCCCAAAATCTCATTTCCACAAGCTTCTCTCAAGTGGGGCAAACCCAAAACATACAGAAGAAATTTCTCTTTGGAGAGCCATACATGCAGGGAGCTGGCTATCAGGAGCAGCATTGCTACAAGGGAGGTTCTCCTCCCTATCTGCTCTGCCCTAGTCAGGCCCCACCTGGAATACTGCATCCAGTGCTGGGCTCCCCATTTGAAGAGGGACAGGGATCTGCTGGAGAGAGTCCAAGGGAGGGCTACAAGGATGCTGAAGGGACTGCGGCACTGCCTGATGAGGAGAGGCTGAGAGCCCAGGGGCTGTTTAGTCTGGAGAGAAGACTGAGAGGGGATCTGATCAATGTCTATCAATAGCTGAGGGCTGGGGGTCAGGAAGGAAGGGACAGCCTCTGCTCAGTTGCACCCTGTGATAGGACAAGGGGCAATGGATGGAAACTGAAGCACAGGAAGTTCCACCTCAACACAAGGAAGAACTTCTTCACTGTAAGGATCACAGAGCACTGGAAGAGGCTGCCCAGAGGTTGTGGAGTCTCCTTCTCTGGAGCCTTCCCAGCCCTGTCTGGATGTGTTCCTGTGCGACCTGTGCTGGATTCTGTGATCCTGCTCAGGCAGGGAGGTTGGACTTGAAGATCTCCAGAGGTCCCTTCCAATCCCTAACACCCTGTGATCCTGTGAAGGAGAGCAAAAGGCAGCTGCCCCATTTTCAGTCTGCACATCTTTTGGACAGCCTTCCTAGGGCTGGTGATTTTAGGCTTGCTGCTGTCTCCCAGACTCATTGCAATGAGGTTAGATGTGGCTGGTGGCCAAATGGCTGTGCAGAGAGCTGAGCAGTGGGGTTGGCTTTCCCACAGGCCACAGAGTGCTTGTACATTCCTGTGCCTTGCCTGCGTGCAGGGACTCACCTTGCATCCCCACAACCCTGACATGAGGAAGAGAGCTTGGGAGAGGTCACCTCTGCCAGCTCAGACGCAGCCCCTGGGGTACAATGTGGAGCAGCTGGTGCTTCCCTTTGAATTTCTCTGACAGTTTATAAAATAGGAATGCATAGCTGGAGAGAAATCTTTCCAAGAGAAAATTCCCAAGCAGCCTCATAAGAGGCTGCTCTTGATGTAAATTCAGCATGGGAGTGGAGAAGTAAGAGCAGGCAAGACTCTCAGTGGCATTCTTCAGTGCCAGGGTTAGCACCACTATGGCATCACTACAGTCAGAGCCACAGAAGGTTAGGGGCTGCAAGGGACCTCAAAAGCTCATCCAGTCCAACCCCCCTGCCAGAGCAGGAGCACCCAGAGCAGATCACACAGCAACACATCCAGGCAGGGTTTGAATATCTCCAGAGAGGGAAACTCCACAACCTCCCTGGGCAGCCTGCTCCAGAGCTCTGTCACCCTCACAGGGAAAGAATTCTTCCTCCTGTTTCCATGGAACTTCCTCTGCCTCAGCTTCCACCACTGCCCCTTGTGCTGGCATTGGGCATCCCCCAGCAGAGCCTGGCTCCAGCCTCTGGGCACTCACTCTTTATATCAACATGAATGAGGTCACCTCTCAGGCTCCTCCTCTCCAAGCTACAGAGCCCTCAGCTCCCTCAGGCTCTCCTCCTAAGGAAGATGTTCCACTGCCTTCGTCATTTGTGTGGCTCTGTGCTGGACTCTTGCAAGCAGTTCCCTGAGGTCCTTCTTGAACTGAGGGGCCCAGAACTGGACACAACATTCCAGATGTGGCCTCACCAGGGCAAAGGGGAGGAGAACCTCTCTGGACCTACTAACCACAGCCCTTCTAATCCACCCCAGGATACTACTGGTCTTGGCTGCAAGAGCACATTGCTGGCTCATGGTCAACCTTCCACCCACCAGGACCCCCAGGTCCTTTTCCCCTTCTCTGCTCTCCATCAGGTCAGTCCCCAACCTGTACTTCTCCATGGGGTTATTCTTTCCCAGGTGCAAGACTCTCCCCTTGCCCTTGTTGAATTTCATTCAGTTTCTCCCTGCCCAGCTCTCAGCCTAAGTCTGGCTGAATGGCAGCACAACCCTCCTGTGTCAGCCACTCCACCCAGCCTGGTGCCATCCGCAAACCTTCTGACAGTGCTCTCTGTGCCCTCATCCAGGTGGTTGATGAATATATCGAACAACTCTGGTCCCAGTACTGACCCCTGAGGGACTCCACTCCATGCCTGACACACTGGGACAATGCCATTTCTTTCTCCAGTGCCAGCTAGCAAACACTAATTTATTCCCCATTAATTCTTGATGGCTTGGCAGGAAAGCAGCTTCCTAACAGCTTGGCTGAGTTCATGCTCTGGAGCAGCCATGTGGTGAGGCAGGGCTGCTGGGTGCCAAGCCTGGACCCTACCCTAATTACCCTGGCAGAAGATCTGGCCAGTGGTTATGACCCTGCAAAGAGCAGGCATGCACTGAAGGCCCTGAACTCACCACTGCCCTGCCTCTGCTTTGTTCCTCTGTGGCTCACAGTTTACAGTCCACAAAGCACAGTGCAATAAATTGGGGTTGGGCAAAGGGGAACCTTCTGACCAAAATCACCCTGCCACTTAGCAGCTCAGGGAGTACAAAGAACAAAAAGTCCTCTTCAATAAGTCCAGCCAGCAGCAAAACAGCATCCTGCCCTCAGCCCCAGTTCCTTATTGCCCTCTCCCCTCTCCCGGGAACTCTGGCTGATAAATCTGGAGAGACACATCTGGAAGCTGCTGGAGTCAAAGCTGGTGACTCTGTGCTGCTCTGTGGCATCTTTGCTGCCTGGGCAGAAGCTCTGTGACCCTGGGCTCCTGCCTGTGTGCCACCTGGTGCCAGCTTTGGTGTTCAGGAAGAGGAGGTCACCTTTATATCCACCACTGCACACCTCAGTCCTCTGTTAAAC
The DNA here is from genome assembly GCA_033816785.1 of Picus viridis. Classification (NCBI taxonomy): domain Eukaryota; kingdom Metazoa; phylum Chordata; class Aves; order Piciformes; family Picidae; genus Picus; species Picus viridis. Next base: position 54,351,259 of record CM066567.1, read on the forward strand.
CCCACTCCCATCCTCACTGGGCTGTGATGCAAACTAGGGGCTGCATGTGGCCATGGCAGTGGAGTGGTGTGGTGGCCTCTCATAGAATCAACCAGGTTGGAAAAGACCTCAGAGATCATCAGGTCCAACCTATTACCTAATTCCTATCACCTTCTGACAACTAAACCATGGCTTCAAGTGCCACATTCTCCACCGGGGTCACAACTACCCCATGGTAAGCTACAGGCTTGGGGATGTGTGGCTGGGAAGATGATGTCCTACTGAGGCCCCACCTGGAATGCTGCTTCCAATTCTGGGCTGGGGACAAGGATTGACTTGAGAGAGTCCAGCAGAAGGCTACAAGGATGCTGAAGGGTCTGCAGCACTGCCTGAGGAGGAAAGGCTGAGAGCCCTGGGGCTGGTTAGTCTGGAGAGAAGACTGAGAGGGGATCTGATCAATGTCTGCCAATATCTGAGGGGTCGGGGAAAGGAAGGGACAGGGACAGCCTCTGCTCACTTGTGCCCTGGGTTAAGGACAAGGGGCAATGGATGGAAACTCCAGCACAGGAGGTTCTACCTCAACAGGAGGAACTTCTTTACTGTAAGGATCACAGAGCACTGGAAGAGGCTGCCCAGAGAGGTTGTGGAGTCTCCTTCTGTGGAGCCTTTCCAGCCCTGTCTGGATGTGTTCCTGTGTGACCTGTGCTGGATTCTATGCCTCTGCTCTGGCAGGGGGTTGGACTCAAAAGTCTCCAGAGGTCCCTTCCAACCCCTAACATCCTCTGATGCTTTGATTTTGCTTGTCTAGGGCAGGAGCTGACCAAAGGCAACACAGGAGTGTTGAGTCAACCTTTGTCACCCTCTCTGTAGAAAACCCTCCTGTGAATGCAAACAGAGGGATTCAGCCAAAGCTTAACAAAGCTTAGTGAAGCTCTGCAGCTTTGATAATGGACAAAGCAAATATGCCTCTGTCTGTAAGGGCCAGACTTGTTTCCCAGTGTCCTTCAACATCTCTATTGTCACAGTCACAGCATTTCCTAAGTCAAGATTCCCAGCCTGTGAAAAGAGATTTGTCAGATCAGGAAAGGCTTAAGTATGATACAGGTCTTTGTTATCCTAAGCCTCTTGGGTTTGTGGTGGGTGATTGCTCATTCTGTCTGTAGGGAGAGAGAATACAGCAAGCACAACCTGCACAGTTAATCAGGGAAGGTGCACAGAGAAATGTATCCCCAAACACACAGTGGTGGGGGGATCAGAGAATCACAGAATCAGCCAGGTTGGAAAAGACCTCAGAGATCATCAAGTCCAACCTATTGCCTAATACCTAACACCTCCTGACAACTAAACCATGGCTCCAAGTGCCACATCCAAGCCTGTTTTGAACGCCTCCAGGGATGGTGACTCCACCACCTCCCTGGGCAGCACATCCCAATGGCCAATCTCTCTTGCTGGGAAGAACTTTCTCCTCACCTCCAGCCTAAACTTCCTCTGGCACAGCTCTTGCTCTGTCACTGGCTGCCTGGGGATGGCTTTAAGTGCTAAGGACCACAGCACCTGGTGACTGGGTGTAAAATCCCCAGTTCCCATCAGTGGACTCCAGGCTCAATGAGGCTCTGGGCAACCTGATCCAGCTGAGGATGAGGATGCAGGGAGGTTGGACTGGATGATCTTTGGAGATCCCTTCTGGCCTGGACCATTCTATGATTCCATGACTCCAGGAAGATCCCCCTAATGACCTGTGTGCTAGGATGGATGCTTTCTGGCTTCCAAGACTGGTATGCCACATACTTAAATGTCCCAAAGAGATTATCTGCCCACAATAATCTGGAGATGAAGGTCACTTTGGGTATTTCCCAAAATGAAGAGTGTTTAGCCACTCTTTGAGTCACACAGCCCTATTCCAAGAACTTGGATCTAATGTTCCCTGTCAAAATGTAGTTCAAGCACAAGGTCCTGCGTCTGGGGAGGAATTACAGCAGGCACCAAGACAGATTAGGGGCTGCCCTGCTGGAAAGCAGCTCCATGGAGAAAGACCTTGGAGTGCTGGTGGACAGCAAGCTCTGCATGGGACAGCAATGTGCCCTTGTGGCCAAGAGAGCTAATGGGATCCTGGGGTGCAGCAAGAAAAGTGTGGCCAGCAGGGCTAGGGAGGTTCTGCTCCCCCTCTACTCTGCCCTGCTGAGACCACACCTGCAATCCTGTGTCCAGTTTGGGGCTCCCCAGTTCAAGAGAGACAGAGACCTGCTGGAGAGAGTCCAAGGGGGAGCCAGGAGGATGCTTAGGGGACTTGAGCATCTCCCCTGTGAAGAGAGACTGAGAGCCCTGGGCCTGTTGAGTCTGGAGAAGAGAAGGCTGAGAGGGATCTGATCAATGTCTATCAATAGCTGAGGGCTGGTTGTCAAGTGGAGGGGGCCAAGCTCTTTTGGGTGGTGCACAGCAATAAGCCAAAGAGCAATGGAGACAAACTTGACCAGAGAAGGTTTCAGCTCAAGATGAGGAGCAACTTCTTTACAGTGAGGGTGCCAGAGCCCTGGAGCAGGCTGCCCAGAGAAGTTGTGGAGTCTCCTCTGGAGACTTTCAAACCCACCTGGATGCATTCCTGTGTGGCCTGCCCTGGGTGATGCTTGTTTTCTGGTGCATTTAGTAGAACAATCTGGGAAGACTGAATACTGCTGAAAAGACTGAAATATCAGAAAGGGATATTTTGGTCAAGGATTTGGTGTTTTCTTCTCTCTCATCCTTCTGATATTAATAAGAATTATTTCTCATTTAGGAAAAAAGGGAAGGGAAGGGAAGGGAAGGGAAGGGAAGGGAAGGGAAGGAAGGGAAGGGAAGGGAAGGGAAGGGAAGGGAAGGGAAGGGAAGGGAAGGGAAGGGGAAGGGAAGGGAAGGGAAGGGGAAGGGAAGGGAAGGGAAGGGAAGGGAAGGGAAGGGAAGGGAAGGGAAGGGAAGGAAGGGAAGGAAGGGAAGGGAAGGGAAGGGAAGGGAAGGGAAGGGAAGGGAAGGAAGGAAGGGAAGGGAAGGGAAGGGAAGGGAAGGGAAGGGAAGGGAAGGGGAAGGGAAGGGAAGGGAAGGGAAGGGAAGGGAAGGGAAGGGGAAGGGAGATGGAAAACAACCACAAAACAAAAACCAACCAACCAACCAAAACAAGAGAAGCAAAATAAAACACGAAAAATCCAACTACCCAGGAAATGCAGACAAGTGAAACCAACAAGGGCCTAGCTTGAGAGCGCTGAAAGCATTTCATCACAAGGTGGCAGTGCGTAGTAACGAGTGAGGAAATCATCCATGTTCCACGGGGAGCTAACTTCTTAAAAGCTCCCCAAAGCTTTGCTGCCAGTGCGGGGGCGGGGGGAGAGAAAAGAAATAAAAAATAAAAAATAAAACAAATAAAAGAAAAAAAAAAAGAAAAAAAGAAAAGGAAGAGATGGGGGAAAAAGAAGGGGGGAAAGAAATAGAAGGGGGGAAGAAAAAAAGAAAAGAAAAGAAAAGAAAAGAAAAGAAAAGAAAAGAAAAGAAAAGAAAAGAAAAAGAAAAGAAAAGAAAAAGAAAAGAAAAGAAAAGAAAAGAAAAGAAAAGAAAAGAAAAGAAAAGAAAAGAAAAGAAAAGAAAAGAAAAGAAAAGAAAAGAAAAGAAAAAGAAAAGAAAAGAAAAGAAAAGAAAAGAAAAGAGAAAAGAAAAAGACAATAAAGGAAAATAATAGAAAAAATAAATGACAAATAAAAGGAAAAACGAGAAATAAGGAAAGGCAGAAAGGTCTTTCACATACTAGCAAACGGTGCCTTGTGAAGGCTGCTGTTAACTGGGACTGTCAGAACGTGCCCTGGGGATCGTGATTCTGTAAGAGAAAAGCCTGAGCCGCAGGCGGCAGAGGAGCCCCAGCTGCTCCCCGGGGCGCTGTTTCCCTGCGGTGGTGCCGCCTGGTGAAGGATCGTTTTGCTTGTGTATCGTGACACCAGCAGAGTGCCCAGTCCCACACCAGGCAGCTTTCATCCTGGCTACAACGACAGACATTACATTTCCCTCTCAGAAGAGAGATTTCATAGAATCACAGAATTGTCAAGGTTGGAAGGGACCTCAAGGAGCATCCAGTTCCAACCCCCCTGCCATGGGCAGGGACACCTCACACTACAGCAGGTTGCTCACAGCCACATCCAGCCTGGCTGCAGAAACCTCCACGGATGAGGCTTCCACCACCTCCCTGGGCAACCTGTGCCAGTCTCTCACCACCCTCATGGGGAACAACTTCTTCCTAACATCCAATCTGAATCTACCCATTTCTGAGGAGCAGGCAGTGGGTAAAAATAAACCCATGTATGCCAGAAAATGTTTCATTCTAGTTTTGCTCCATTCCCCCCTGTCCTATCACTCCCTGACACCCTCAAAAGTCCCTCCCCAGATTTCTTGTGGCCCCCTTCAGATACTGGAAGGCCACAATGAGGTCTCCTTGGATCCTTCTCTTCTCCAGACTCAATAGCCCCAACTGTGCTGTCCTCACAGCAGAGGAGCTTCAGGCCATTGATCATCCTCGTGGCCCTTCTCTGGACACACTGCAGCAGGTTCCAGCCATGTAGCCATTTCTCTGTGGAACTGAATTCCTTAATTTAAATCTAGAGCTGCACACTGGTTCTATTAAAATGCATGTGACTTAAAATGCTTCCATTATTAAAACCAGATTAGGAGAATCACAGAATCACTGAGGCTGGAATAGACCTCTGAGATCACCAAGCCCAGCCTAGGACCTAACACCACCACACCGACCAGACCATGGCACTGAGCACCACATCCAATCTGGCCTTAAACACCTCCAGGGACAGCGACTCTGTCACCTCCCTGGGAAACCCATTCCAGTCTCTCATTCCCCTTTCCATCAGGAAGTGCTTCCTAACATCCAACTTAAGCCTCCCCTGGCATAGCTTCAGGCCATGCCCTCTCCTCTTGTCACAAGTTGCCAGACACAAGAGCCTGACCCCCACCTGACTGCAACTTCCCTTCAGGTACTTGTAGAGTGTGATAAGGTCCCCCCTGAGCCTCCTCTTCTCCAGGCTGAACCCCCCAGCTCCCTCAGCCTCTCCTCATCACTTTCCCTCCAGTCCCTTCCCCAGGCTGGTTGCTCTCTTCTGGACCTGCTCCAGCACCTCAAGATCTCTCTTGCAGGGAGGAGCCCAGAGCTGCGCACAGTGCTTGAGGCGAAGCCTCACCAGTGGCCAGTACAGGGACAGAACAAAGGCTCTCTGTCTCATACTGGGGGCCAGTGGGGAGCTGCCTTGGAGTGGTAATGGCAGCTGGGGTGGACTGCCTTTGGAGGCTGCTGCCACTTTGTTAGACAAAACAACTGGTGATTGTTTTTAACTATAGAAATTGGATTAAAACCACAAGACCTTTCATGACACCAAGGTGTAATTCTCTGAGTGGATGGTGCGTGGGTGAAGTATCAGCATTGCTGGCACTGATGATTTTTCTTCTCCACATGTGTCATGCCAGGGGCATCAGCCACGCTTTTGAGCACGGGCATCTGACTCAGACAGAAGTGCCACACATGGTGGGACGGGAATTTGACCTCTTCTCTCAGCCAAATTTACTGTTGTCTCATTTAATTGTTTGCAGTGATGGCTGCTGGAGTACTTTGGGAAAAGAATGTAGGCATTGGAAGTCTCACTCTCTTGGTGTTATAAACCTCCAGGGCTGGCATTTTGTCACTTTTCAGAGGTAAAAAAAGCTTAAAATCGGATTCCTCGAGTTAAAATACAGTGTGGCCAGTGGAGAAGCAGGCATCTTGCTGCAGTGTGTCTGCCCTGAGGAAAAGGATTTGGGGGTGCTGGTGGAGGAGAGGCTCAACATGAGCCAGCAGTGAGCACTTGCAGCCCAGAAAGACAACCAGAGCCTAGCCTGCAGCAAGAGAAGTGATCCCATCAGGTCGAGGGAGATGATTCTCCCCCTCTGCTCCACTCTGCTGAGACCACACCAGGAGCACTGTGTCCAGTTCTGGAGCCTCTGTTCCAGGAAGGATCTGGAGGTGCTGGAAGGTGTCGAGAGAAGGGCCATGAGGATGGTCAGAGGGCTGGAGCTGCTCTGCTATGAGGACAGACTGAGGGAGTTGGGGCTGTTCAGTCCAGAGAAGAGAAGGCTCTGAGGAGTCCTAATTGTGGCCTTGCAGTGTCTGAAGGGGGCTACAAGAAAGCTGGGGAGGGACTTTTGAGGGTGTCAGGGAGTGATAGGACTGGGGGGAATGGATCAAAACTAGAAGTGGTTAGATTGAGACTGGCTGTTAGGAAGAAGTTGTTCCCCATGAGGGTGGTGATGCACTGGCACAGGTTGCCCAGGGAGGTGGTGGAAGCCTCATCCCTGGAGGTTTTGAAGGCCAGGCTGGATGTGGCTGTGAGCAACCTGCTGTAGTGTGAGGTGTCCCTGCCCATGGCAGGGGGTTGGAATTAGATGCTCCTTGAGGTCCCTTCCATCCCTGACAATTCTATGATTCTATGTTGGAAAGTGATAACTAAAGCAAGGCCACAGGATGACGATTCAGCATAAGTTTCCAATGTGATGATGTGGAGACAAAAATCAAATCAGAGTCCTCAGATGTTTAAAATAATAATAAAAATACAATAAGTTCTGAAGAAAATGCAAGGAAGTGGCTTTATTTCCAGATGAGGTGGCGATAAGAATGAACTTGGTGCCTACAAGTTCGGTGTTGCTGCATTAAAAGATACTCAAAATGTGAAGGAAAGCTCTCGAAGTGAGAGGATCAGAGCAGCAAATCTGCTCAGATTATCAAAAGGAAATTGAGAAGTGAGTCTACAAAGATAAGTAGGAAACTTATCAGGAGGAAAAACGAATCACTAAGGTCTTGTTCTCACAGAAGAAGATTGAGCTAGAAAGTGGCCTGATGGTTTCTCTGGCATTATAGCCTCTGAATATGTAACTCCCCAGCTTCTGTGGAAGAAGCATTCTTGACCACAACTGGGAGGAAAAAGTTGAATGAAACCCATCTGTACATCAAGAAAGTAAGAAAGGAAGAAAGGAAGAAAGAAAGAAAGAAAGGAAGAAAGGAAAGGAAGAAAGGAAGAAAGGAAGAAAGGAAGAAAGGAAGAAAGGAAGAAAGGAAGAAAGGAAGAAAGGAAGAGAATGAGAGAAAGAATGAGAGAAGGAAAGAAGGAAAGAAGGAAAGAAGGAAAGAAAGAAGGAAAGAAAGAAAGAAAGAAAGAAAGAAAGAAAGAAAGAAAGAAAGAAAGAAAGAGAAAGAAAGAGAAAGAAAGGAGAGAAAGTTAGAAAGAATGAGAGAAAGAAAAAAAAGAGAGAAAGAAAGAAAAGAAAGAGAAAGAGAGAAAGAAAGAAAGGAAAGAAAGAAAAGAAAAGAAAGAAAGAAAGAAAGAAAGAAAGAAAGAAAGAAAGAAAGAAAGAAAGAAAGAAAGAAAGGAGAGAAAGTTAGAGAGAAAGAATGAGAGAAAGAAAAAGAGAGAAAGAAAGAAAAGAAAGAGAAAGAGAGAAAGAAAGAAAGGAAAGAAAGAAAAGAAAGAAAGAAAGAAAGAAAGAAAGAAAGAAAGAAAGAAAGAAAGAAAGAAAGAAAGAAAGAAAGAAAGAAAGAAAGAAAGAAAGAAAGAAAGAAAGAAAGAAAGAAAGAAAGAAAGAAAGAAAGAAAGAAAGAAAGAAAGAAAGAGAGAAAGAAAGAGAAAGAAAGAAAGAAAGAAAGAAAGAAAGAAAGAAAGAAAGAAAGAAAGAAAGAAAGAAAGAAAGAAAGAAAGAAAGAAAGAAAGAAAGAAAGAAAGAAAAGAAAGAAAGAAAGAAAGAAAGAAAGAAAGAAAGAAAGAAAGAAAGAAAGAAAGAAAGAAAGAAAGAAAGAAAGAAAGAAAGAAAGAAAGAAAGAGAGAGAAAGAAAGAGAGAAAGAAAGAGAGAAAGAGAGAGAGAAAGAGAGAGAGAAAGAGAGAAAGAAAGAAAGAAAGAAAGAAAGAAAGAAAGAAAGAAAGAAAGAAAGAAAGAAAGAAAGAAAGAAAGAAAGAAAGAAAGAAAGAAAGAAAGAAAGAAAGAAAGAAAGAAAGAAAGAAAGAAAGAAAGAAAGAAAGAAAGAAAGAAAGAAAGAAAGAAAGAAAGAAAGAAAGAAAGAAAGAAAGAAAGAAAGAAAGAAAGAAAGAAAAAGAAAGAAAGAAAGAAAGAAAGAAAGAAAGAAAGAAAGAAAGAAAGAAAGAAAGAAAGAAAGAAAGAAAGAAAGAAAGAAAGAAAGAGAAAGAAAAAAGAGAGAAAGAAAAGAGAAAGAAAAGACAAAGAAGGAAGCAAGCTACTGCTTTGCACACATAGGTGCAGACACGAACACGCTTCCTAAGCTGAGCTTTGCCCTGGAGGCAGTCGCAGAGATTCCAGGGAGCCCTCCTCATGCATTTGGTGTCCAAGTGCTTGCTGCTGCTAAATATATTTCCTCTGAAGCTACTCAGATACTATCATGATCGGTTGGAGGATAAAGCACTGAGAGAGATTGAAGGGGGAGATACTGTGCTTACACAAGCCCTGGTTTACTGAAGTGAAGCCTGGTTATTTGTTGTCTTATATATATATATATATATACATATATGAAAGGAAAGAAAAATCATAATCCACTTGACCCAGTTTAATTACCTGTGGCTTGCGGTTCGGCATTTGAAGACTGGTTGCTGAGACGCTCTACTGCTCTTAAACAAACCACCATAAAACAATTCTCTCTGTGGTCTGGGCTCGAAGCAGCAGCAGAGGTTAAGCCACTCAGGCATGTGTGCTGGGTTTCCTTAAAGGCAGCAGTGCTGAAAGTGCAGCCGGTTTAGTGCAGCTTCCCCAGAAAGCGTTGTCCGCACGTCGCTTACACCAAGAGCGACGATGTCTCTGCGAAGCAGCTGGCACATCACAGCACCACAGAATCAGCTGGCTTGGAAGACACCTCCAAGATCATCAAGTCCAACCAATCAGCCAACCTAACTAATCAACCAGACCATGGCACTAAATGCCTCAGGCCGGCTTTTCTTAAACACCTCCAGGGACGTTCACCCCACCACCTCCCTGCGCAGCACATTCCAATGGCCAAGCTCTCATTCTCGGAAGAATTTGCTTCACACATCCAGCCTAAACCTCCCCTGGCACAGCTTGAGACTGTGTCCTCTTGTTCTGGTGCTGGGTGCCTGGGAGAAGAGACCAACCCCCACCTGGCTACAACCTCCCTTCAGGGAGTTGGAGACAGCAATAAGGTCTCCCCTGAGCCTCCTCTTCTCCAAGCTAAACAACCCCAGCTCCCTCAGCCTCTCCTCCCAGGGCTGTGCTCCAGACCCCTCCCCAGCTTTGTTGCCCTTCTCTGGACACCTTCCAGCGTCTCAACATCTTTCTTGAACTGAAGAGCCCAGAACTGGACACAGGACTCCAGGTGTGGCCTGATCAAAGTATCAGGGAGTGTTTCTACAAGAACAAGAGTCTACCTGTGCTTGGTTATGGCCAGGACTTTACATGAAAAGAGGAGGAAGAAATGGCACTCCCCTTTTGAACACACTGGACACCCTCTCTGAAGATGTTACAGTTGCTGCCTATGTTCATCAGCTTCACAGAATCAATCATGTTGGAAGAGATCTCCAAGATCATCAAGTCCAACAAATCAGCCAACGCTAATAATCAACCAGACCATGGCACTTCCTCCAGGCTCCAGGCTCTTTCTAAACACCTCCAGTGATGGTGACTCCACCACCTCCCTGGGCAGCACATTCCAATGGCCAAGCTCTCTTGCTGGGAAGAATTTCTTTCTGAGATCCAGCCTAAACTTCCCCCTGCACGGCTTGAGACTGTGTCCTCTTGTTCTGGTACTGCTTGCCTGGGAGAAGAGACCAACCCCCACCTGGCTACAACCTCCTTTCAGGAAGCTGTAGAGAGCAAGAAGGTCTCCCCTGAGCCTCCTCTTCTGCAGACTAAGCAACCCCAGCTCCCTCAGCCTCTCCTCACAGGGCTGTGCTCCAGACCCAGCTTTCACTAGATGCCATCAAGTGTCACTTAATTCCTAATCTTTATGTTTAGAAGAGTGGATCCTTAGCTTCTGTAGGGTCAGTGTTTCATAGCTCTGTACCCTCTATTGAACCAGTAACACTTCCTAGCCCTAGGCTTATTTTCCCTCCTGAAGGGGCAACATCTCAACACGAGCAAGAATGTTCTACCTACCATAGCAAATGCAATTTAAAACCCCACTTGAAACATGTGTGGAAGGAGGAGCTTTTCTGTAAGCTTCCAGGAGATAAATACATAGCTGAGGGGGACACACACCAGAAAAAAAAAAGCTCTTCTAAGCTAAGGTCCAAATGCAGTTGCAAGATGTGAATCTCTTTAGTCAGATAAGGCTGCAACAAATGCATATTGGTGAGCAACTGCTCACTCATTTCTGAAAGCTTCATTGTAATCAAAGACTCAGGAGAGACTTTTCTGTGGGTCTCTCAACTGAAACAGCAGAGGGTGAGGTGTGCTGGTAATCAGCAGGTTTTGGAAGGTGCAGAACAGTAAACACTGCTGAATAATCTGATGTGAATAGTTGTCTTTGGCTGCATCAGATGAAGTCGAGTTGGCAATAGCTTGCCCTTGAAGCAACACACAGAATCCCAGAATCAATCACAGAATCACAGAGTGTTAGGGGTTGGAAGGGACCTCGAGAGCTCATCCAGTCCAAACCCCTGCCAGAGCAGGAGCACCCAGAGCAGATCACACAGGAACACATCCAGGTGGGTTTTGGATATCTCCAGAGAGGGAGACTCCACAACCCCCCTGGGCAGCCTCTTCCAGGGCTCTGTCACCCTCACAGGGAAATAATTCATCCTCCTGTTTCCATGAAACTTCCTATGCCTCAGCTTCTCCCACTGGCCCTTGTGCTGGCATTGGGCATCACCCAGCAGAGCCTGGCTCCAGCCTCTGGGCACTCACCCTGCACATCTTGATCAACATGAATGAGGTCACCTCTCAGGCTTCTCCTCTCCAAGCTACAGAGCCCTCAGCTCCCTCAGGCTTTTCTCATAAGGAAGATGTTCCTCTCCATCATTTGTGTGGCTCTGTGCTGGACTCTTTCGAGCACTTCCCTGAGGTCCTTCTTGTGCTGAGGGGCCCAGAACTGGACACAGATTCCAGATGTGGCCTCACAAGGAGCAGAATAGAGAGGGAGAAGAATCTCTCTTGACCTACCTAGCACAGCTCTTCTGATCCACCCCCAAATGGCCTTGGCCTTCCTGGCCACAAGAGCACATTGCTGGCTCATGGTCAACTTTCCACCCATCAGGACCCCCAGGTCCTTTTCCCCTTCACTGCTCTCCAACATGTAGGTCAATCCCCAACCTATACTGCATCATGGGGTTGTTTAAGCACTCAAGCATCACTTTCTTTCCATGTCCTCTTTATGCTTCCCAGTGTGTTAGCAAACCTGAAGCATGAGGCACGTGCATTGATTTCTGCGTCGGTGCATGCTCTTTCCTTGAAGCCCTGCTAGATGAATTTAACTCTGATGCTGTTTACAAACTTCCACATGGTTTGGGTAACCAAAAAAGAAATGCTCTTTCTCATTGCAAGAGAGCAATGCTTGGCAAAGGTGCAAAGATGATAACTTCATAGTTGAGGCCTTTTTTTTGCACAGAGCATCTGGATGTGCAATTCATCTTCAAATGGGACAAGCCTTAAGTTAAGCAGAGTTCCCATTACAGCTCTTGGGGCCCTACCAGCACATGCAACACCTCAAGCTTGTCTTGTGAGGAGGGAACAGAGGGAGCATCTCCTGACTCCTCACTTCAGGGCCCAAACCTGAATAGCTGCACAGATGCATCTCTGCTCCCTGTTTTGACAACCACCTCCTCCTCCTCCCCACATAGCTCCATGCTCAAGGACATTAAGATACTTGAATACATCCAGAGAAGGGGAATGAGGCTGGGGAGGGGTCTGGAGCACAGCCCTGTGAGGAGAGGCTGAGGGAGCTGGGGATGCTTTAGCCTGGAGCAGAGGAGACTCAGGGGAGACCTTATTGCTCTCTACAGCTCCCTGAAGGGAGGCTGTAGACAGGTGGGGGTTGGTCTCTTCTCTCAAGCAACCAACACCAGAACAAGAGGACACAGTCTCAAGCTGTGCCAGGGGAAGTTCAGGCTCAAGGTGAGGAGAAAGTTCTTCCCAGAAAGAGTAATTGGCCATTGGAATGTGCTGCCCAGGGAGGCGGTGGAGTCACCATCCCTGGAGGTGTTCAAGACAGGCTTGGATGTGGCACTTGGAGCCATGGATTAGTGATCATGAGGTGTTAGGTAAGAGGTTGGACTTGATGATCTCTGAGGTCTTTTCCAATCTGGGTGATTCTGTGATTCCCCAAACTCAGCTCCTTCACCCACCAGCCCAGCTGTGGCTTTTTCCCCTCAAGCAGCTGTGCTGCTGGCAGGAGCAGACACTTCCTCCAGCACTCACTTTCCTTGAGTTCCTTACATGTTACAGCTACCCATTTGACATCCCTTGAGTGTTTAGTCAACTCTAAAATGAACACCCTGCAGGTGAGATCATGGCCACAGTGGTAGAGACAGGGTGAGGGTATGATGGAGTCAACTTGTCCTTGCTAGGAAACACAGAAATGGATGGGTTAGGGATTTTACCTTTTGGTTAAACTACTTCTGCAAATGCTCTTAGTGTGCTGTGTTGTTTGTGCACAACATTCTCACTGCAGGTATCTGTCTATACACAGATATCTTTTCAATGAGACCTGGACAGACCGAGAGCTGGGCACAGAGGAACCTAATGAGGTTCAACCAGGATAAGTGCAGAGTCCTGCACCTGGGAAGGAAGAATAAACTGCACCAGGACAGGTTAGGAGGTGATCTGCTGGAGAGCAGCCCTGTGGAGAAGGACCTGGGAGTGCTGGTGGAGAACACGTTCTGTATGGGACACCAATGTGCCAAGAAGGCCAATGGGATCCTGGGGTGCACCAAGAAGAGTGTGTCCAGCAGACCTAATGAGGTTCTCCTCCCCCTCTGCAGTGCCCTAGTGAGACCTCACCTTGAACATTGCATCCAGTTCTGGGCTCCCCAGTTCAAGAGGGACAGGGATCTGCTGGAGAGAGTCCAAGGGAGGGCTACAAGGATGCTGAAGGGACTGGAGCACTGCCTGATGAGGAGAGGCTGGGAGCCCTGGAACTGTTTAGTCTGGAGAGGAGAAGACTGAGAGGGGATCTGATCAATGTCTATCAATATCTGATGCTGAGTGTTAGGAAGGAAGGGACATGCAGAGGGACCTCGACCGACTGGACAGATGGGCGGAGTCCAATGGGATGACATTCAACAAGTCCAAGTGCTGGGTGCTGCACTTTGGCCACAGCAACCCCATGCAGAGCTACAGGCTGGGGTCAGAGTGGCTGGAGAGCTGCCAAACAGAGAGGGACCTGGGGGTGCTGATCGACACTCGCCTAAACATGAGCCTGCAGTGTGCCCAGGTGGCCAAGAGGGCCAATGGCATCCTGGCCTGTATTAAGAATAGTGTGGCCAGCAGGAGCAGGGAGGTCATTGTGCCCCTGTACTCTGCATTGGTTAGGCCACACCTTGAGTACTGTGTCCAGTTCTGGGCCCCTCAGTTTAAGAAGGACATCGAGACACTTGAAGGTGTCCCGAGGAGGGCAACAAGGCTGGTGAGAGGCCTTGAGCACAAGCCCTATGAGGAGAGGCTGAGGGAGCTGGGGCTGTTTAGCCTGGAGAAGAGAAGGACCAGGGGTGACCTCATTGCCCTCTACAACTACCTGAAGGGTGGTTGTGGACAGGAGGGGGTTGGTCTCTTCTCCCAGGCAACCAGCACCAGAACAAGGGGACACAGTCTCAAGCTGTGCCAGGGGAGGTTTAGACTCGAGGTGAGGAGGAAGTTCTTCACTGAGCGAGTCATTCGCCATTGGAATGGGCTGCCCGGGAGGTGGTGGAGTCGCCGTCCCTGGAGGTGTGTTCAAGAGGGGACTGGACATGGCACTTGGTGCCATGGTCTAGTTGTGAGGTCTGTTGGGACGGGTTGGACTTGATGATCCTTGGGGTCTCTTCCAACCTTGGTTATACTGTGATACTGTGGCTCTGCTCACTTGTGCCCTGGGATGGGACAAGGGGCAATGGATGGAAACTACAGCACAGGAGGTTCCATCTCAACATGAGGAAGAACTTCTATGCTGCAAGGGTCCCAGAGCAGAAAACTCTACAGGTAGAGGTGAGCTCTTGGCTGTGTTTTCAGCAGAGCTTTCTCTTTACTGTCCATGGAGAGCACTCACAAGCCCTCCCAAGCACTCACAGTGCAGTAGAGCACGCTGATTACACAGATTCTTAGAAGATAAAGCTTCAGAGGTTTCAAGCAACACAGAAACACCAAGAAAGCCACAAGTTGCTAATAAAAAGGTGGTAGGAGGTAAATTACAAATTTTAGCTGTAACCACAAGATATTAGATAATTACTTTGAAACAAAAGGTAGTCAAGAGCATGTTGGAGGTACCAAGGGAGACTGATTTCATTTTCTGTTTTCAATCAAATGCAGTAAGAACGAGGAAAGTGTGAATCAGTGAAGCTCTACATCCCCAAGTTGTTTTTCAGGTCGCAAGTTCTGCAGCAGTTTACAAACCTCCTCTCTGATATTCTGATTTTTCAACACACCCAGTTGCCATGAGCATTATAAAAGACAGGAATTTACAGAAGCACAGAGTCACAGAAACATTCAGCTTGGAAAAGAGCTTCAGGGTCACCAAGGCCAACCCAGAACCCTACTCTGCAAGGCTCACCCCTAAACCACAGCCCCAAGCACCACAGACAAACCACCTGCAAACACAGCCAGGCTTGGGGGCTCCACCACCTCCCTGGGCAGCACATTCCAAGCCCTGACCACTCTTGCCCTCAAAAAAGGTTTCCTAATGTCCAGTCTACAATTTCATTTGTCTGCAATGAAACAGATTGGTGTAGTCTATATAATCTGCATAACCTATATAATCTACACTTAGGCCACATCTGGGATTAAACTACAGCAGTTATTCCATCATTGGAGGACCACTCCCCAGCAGAGAAGAGGAATATGGAAAAGGAGAGAAGATCCACAGGGTGAAAGCGGAGAGCCAGGAGGATGCTTAGGGGACTTGAGCATCTCCCCTGTGAAGAGAGACTGAGAGCCCTGGGGCTGTTGAGTCTGGAGAAGAGAAGGCTGAGAGGGGAACTGATCAATGTCTATCAATAGCTGAGGGGTGGGGGTCAAGTGGAGGGGGCCAAATTCTTTTGGGTGGTGCACAGCAGTAAGCCAAGGACCAATGGAGACAAACTGGAACAGAGAAGGTTTCACCTTAACATGAGGAGAAATTTCTTTGCAGTGAGGGTGCCAGAGCCCTGGAGCAGGCTGCCCAGAGAGGTTGTGGAGTCTCCTTCTCTGGAGGCTTTCAAACCCACCTGGATGCATTCCTGTGCAGACTGGGTGATGCTGCTCTGGCAGGGGGCTTGGACTCAATGATCTCTGGAGGTCCTGAAGAGTAGTGATGCTGGCATGGAACACAGAGGGGTAGGTATAGGAGGGGCAAAGAGGCAAGTCCCTTGAGTCCAAGGTGTAAATAATGATTAACATCACAGTTATGTCTGCATACCTGCTTCAAGGCTGGACAGGGACTGGCTTGAGAGCAGCCATGAAGAAAAGGACTTGGGGGTACCGGGGGATGAGAAGCTCAACATGAGCCAGCAGTGAGCACTTGCAGCCCAGGAAGTCAGCCACATCTTGGGCTGCATCAAAAGAAGTGTGGCCAGCAGGTTGAGGGAGGTGATTTATTCCCCTCTACTCCGCTCTCGTGAGACCCCACCAGGAGCTCTGTGTCCAGTTCTGGAGCCTCTATTCCGGGAAGGATCTGGAGGTGCTGGAAGGTGTCCAGAGAAGGGCCACGAGGATAAGCAGAGGGCTGGAGCTGCTCTGCTATGAGGACAGAGTGAGGGAGTTGGGGCTGTTCAGTCTGGAGAAGAGAAGGCTCTGAGGAGACCTAATTGTGGCCTTGCAGTATCTGAAGGGGGCTACAATAAAGCTGGGGAAGGACTTTTGAGGGTGTCAGGGAGTGATAGGTCTGGGGGGATGGAAAAAAATAGAAATGGGTAGATTGAGATTGGATGTTAGGAAGAAGTTGTTCCCCATGAGGGTGGTGAGAGCCTGGCACAGGTTGCCCAGGGAGGTGGTGGAAGCCTCATCCCTCAAGGTTTTTGCAGCCAGGCTGGATGTGGCTGTGAGAAGCTTGATCTAGTGTGAGGTGTCCCTGCCCATGGCAGGGGTTGGAATTAGATGCTCCTTGAGGTCCCTTCCAGCCCTGGCAATTCTATGATTCTTCAACACCCTGCAGTTCTGCAGATGGCTCTGGTTTTATTTCATTCCAATGTGATCTAAGGTTGACTTAGTCTGACCCCTAGGAAGACCTGAAATTCCTGTGCTCATTTTCAACAAGCAGGCCACGCTGTGTATCTTATCAGACCCTATCTGAGGCCCTGCAGGGAAAAAAAAAAAACATTAAAATTCATTAAGCCTCAAAGACCTTTTGATTTCTTTAGTTTTCCACTGAATTTGCTGACTTTCTTTTTGTCATATAAAGCAGTATCAGTCCCCTTATTTGTCATCCAGAAGGAGGAGGGTTTTTTGTCTTGTTTCAATGGTTACTTTTCATATGTGCAAAAGAACAGAGGAAGAAAACAGAAATGCTGCCAAACATGAACGTGCCCCAGGCCAGGTTAGTCTGCCAAACAGCAATAAAAACCTGCTGATGAAAACATCTCAAGGGATATGGGGAGTCCTGCACCTGGGAAAGAAGAATAAACTGCACCAGGACAGGTTAGGAGGTGATCTGCTGGAGAGCAGCCCCAAGGAGAAGGACCTGGGAGGAGTCCCGATGGATGAAAAGTTCCCCACAGGACAGCAATGTGCCCTGGGGGCCAAGAAGGCCAATGGGATCCTGGGGGGGCATTCAGAGGAGTGTGTCCAGCAGACCCAGGGAGGTTCTCCTCCACCTCTGCTCTGCCCTGGTGAGACCTCACCTGGAATATTGCATCCAGTGCTGGGCTCCCCAGTTCAAGAGGGACAGGGATCTGCTGGAGAGAGTCCATAGAAACATTCAGGTTGGAAAAGAGTCTCAGGATCACCAAGGCCAACTCAGAACCCTACTCCGCAAGGCTCACCCCTAAACCACAGCCCCAAGCACCACAGACAAACCACCTGCAAACACAGCCAGGCTTGGGGACTCCACCACCTCCCTGGGCAGCACATTCCAAGCCCTGACCACTCTTGCCCTGAAAAAATTCCTTCCTAATGTCCGGTCTAAACCTTCCCAGTGGCAGCTTGAGGCCATTCCCTCTTGTTCTGTCACTAATGACCTGGGAGCAGGGACCAGCACCAACCTCTCCACAACCTGCTTTCAGGTAGATGTAGAGAGCCAGAAGGTCCGCCCTCAGCCTCCTCTCTTTCACACTAACCATCCCCAGCTCCTTCAGTTGCTCCTCATCAGATTTCTTCTCCAGGCCCTTCCCAGCTTCCTTGCCCTCCTCTGCCCTGGCTCCAGCACCTCCACATCTCTCTTGGATTGAGATGCCCACAATACTGAGATGGACACAATACTCGAGGTGTGGCCTCCCCAGAGCTGAGTCCCAGGGGACAATCCCCTCCCTGCTCCTGCAGGACACAGCATTGCTGATCCCAGCCAGGAAGCCTTTGGCTTTCTTGGCCACCTGGGCACACTGCTGGCTCCTGTTCAGCTGCTTGTCCATTAGCACCCCCAGGTTCCTTTCTACCAACAGCGCTCCAGCCACAAAGGTTGCATAGAAGGCTTAGAAGCAAAGAATTTAATCTGCCAAGTGCAAAGTTTACCTTTTCCCATTATTTTTATTTTAATCCAGTGCAATTATTTTGAAATCTTTTTTTTTTAATGTATCTTTCACACTTTTTGTATCTCATATCTTGATTTGCCTCATGTGCTCACACATACTCATGATATCCTGCTCAGAAATCCCCAGCTTTAAGAAACTGCACATCAAGCAAAACCTAAGTTTAGAAATCTTCACTTCTTTGAAGACCAGAGAACAGCTGCTGGGGCTGTGCTGCCTCCCTTGCCCTCCACCCAAATGGAATATTGGCAGTTTCTGCTTGATTCAACTTATTACTAAATAAGTAAACAGTTCAAATTTTCTTTTTCAAAGGTCTGTTTGGTGCCACATCAGAGTTGGTTCTCAATACAATACAATACAATACAATACAATACAATACAATACACCAGGTTGGAAGAGACCTTCAAGATCATCACGTCCAACCCATCAACCAATCCAACCCACCCAACAACTAAACCATGGCACCAAGCACCCCATCAAGCCTCCTCCTGAACACCTCCAATGAAGATGACTCCACCACCTCCATGGGCAGCTGGTTCCAATGAGCAATCACTCTCTGTATAAAACTTCTTCCTAACATCCAGCCTAAACCTGCCCTGGTGCAGCCTGAGACTGTGTCCTCTTGTTCTGGTACTGGCTGCCTGGGAGAAGAGGCCAACCTCTGCCTGGCTACAACCTCCCTTCAGGGAGTTGTAGAGAGCAATAAGGTCACCCCTCAGTCTCCTCTTCTCCAGGCTAAGCAACCCCAGCTCCCTCAGCCTCTCCTCATAGGGCTTGTGTTCCAAACCCCTCACCAGCTTTGTTGCCCTTCTCTGGACACGCTCCAGCAAGACAACATCCTTCCTAAACTGAGGGGCCCCATAATGCCACAGTCTATTATATATGATTGCAGTGCTACAGGCTGGGGTCGGAGTAGCTGGAGAGCAGCCAGGCAGAAAGGGAACTGGGGGGACTGGTTGACAGCAGCTGAACATGAGCCAGCAGTGTGCCCAGGTGGCCAAGAAGGCAAATCAGGAACAATGTGGCCAGCAGGAGCAGGGAAGTCATTCTGCCCTGTGCTCAGCACTGGTTAGGCCACACCTTGAGTCCTGTGTCCAGTTCTGGGCCCCTCAATTCAAGAAGGATGTTGAGACTCTTGAACATGTCCAGAGAAGGGCAACGAGGCTGGGGAGGGGTCTGGAGCACAGCCCTGTGAGGAGAGGCTGAGGGAGCTGGGGTTGCTTAGCCTGGAGAAGAGGAGGCTCAGGGGAGACCTGATTGCTCTCTACAACTACCTGAAGGGAGGTTGTAGCCAGGTGGGGGTTGGTCTCTTCTCCCAGGCACCCAGCACCAGAACAAGAGGACACAGTCTCAAGCTGTGCCAGGGGAGGTTTAGGCTGGAGGTGAGGAGAAAGTTCTTCCCAGCAAGAGAGAGTTGTTGGCCATTGGAATGTGCTGCCCAGGGAGGTGGTGGAGACACCGTCCCTGGAGGTGTTCAAGAGGGGATTGGACGTGGCACTTGGTGCCATGGTTTAGTAGTGATGAGGTGTTGGGTGACAGATTAGACTTGATGATCTTTGAGGTCTCTTCCAACCTTATTGATTCTCTGGACACCTTCCAGCATCTCAACATCCCTCCTAACCTGAGGAGCCCAGAACTGGACACAGGACTCAAGGTGTGGCCTAAGCAGTGCTGAGCACAGGGCAGAATAACCTCCCTGCTCCTGCTGGCCACACTCTTCCTGATGCAGGCCAGGATGCCATTGGCCTTCTTGGCCACCTGGGCACACTGCTGGTTCGTGTTCAGCTACTGTCAACCAGTGCCCCCAGGTCCCTCTCTTCCTGGCTGCCCTCCAGCCACTCTGACCCCAGCCTGTGGCAGTGCATGGGGTTGTTGTGGCCAGTGTGTAGAACCTGGCACTTAGATGCGTTACCTACAGATAACAGAGCAGTTGTGAGGATTTATTCATTTGTTATGCATATGTGTGGTGCTCTTACTGATAGAACAAGAGGAAACACCCTCAAGTTGGGCCAGGGACCATTAGTAAATGTTTCTTCCCTGAATGGGTTGCTAAACACTGGAACAGGCTGCCCAGAGAAGTGGTTAAATCATCACCCCAGGAGATGCTTTAAAGACATGTAGACATGGTGCTTAGGGATATGTTCTAGCAGAGGACTTGGTAATGTTAGCTTAAACATTGGACTCAATGACCTTAAAGGCCTTTTCCAGCCTAAACAATTCCCTGATTCTGTGCAGCAGCAAAGAACAGGACTGAAGGCAGTGCTAGGGGCTGGCACTTCAGAGGGCATCGTGCCAAGGGGAGGGAAGTGGACATGGTTGGCTGTCCCTGGCAGTAGCATTGCACTGGGCCAGAATAAGCTGAGTCAGACCCAGCCTTGCTGAGATCAGGGCATGAGGGGATGGCCTCAAGACCAGCCTGGATGAGTTCCTGTGTAGTCTGCTCCAGGTGATCCTGCTCTGGCACGGGGCTTGGATGATCCAGATGATCTCTCGAGGTCCCTTCCAGCCCCTAACATTCCATGATTCTGTTTGCCCATCCAGCATAACCATCTGTGGCTCATCAGGGAGGCTGTTGCCAGTCCCCTGGTTGCCTCCCTCCTTCCTGGAACCTTGTGTTTGCATAGTGCATGATGTGGAGCCATGGGTGCCAGTGGCATTAGCCCTGCCCCAGGGAAGTGGTGGGAGAGAGAAGCTGCACCCATGGACTCACACCTCAGCAGGGGGTTTTGCTGAAAAAGTGAAAAACAGCAAGCAAACCATCTCCTTTTCCACTTCTGCAGAAGCAGGTAATAATGCTTTGAGTCATAAGGGGCAGAAATGGGAAAGCACATCCCCCAGTCGGTTTTAGCAGCTTGAAGTGGAGTTTGCAAGAGCTTTGGTGTCTGCCTCTCAAAAGCAGCCAGGCTGGTGCTCAGCAGTCCACTCAAACATCTGAAGTGCATCAGGAAGGTGATCTGCACTTCAAAGTGGCTGCTGTGTGCAGCTCTTGTATCACAGTAGCACCAAGGTTGGAAGAGACCTCAAAGATCATCGAGTCCAACCTGTCACCACAGACCTCATGACTAGACCATGGCACCAAGTGCCATGTCCAATCCCCTCTTGAACACCTCCAGGGATGGTGACTCCACCACCTCCCTGGGCACTTGTCTTCTTCCAAGATGTAACCAGTGCCAAAACAGGTGTCAGCAGTTTACCACATTGAAGTTCACAGGATGTTAGGGGTTGGAAGGGACCTCTGGAGATCTTTGAGTCCACCCCCTGCCAGAGCAGGAGCATAGAATCCAGCACAGGTCACACAGGACATACACAGACAGGGCTGGAAAGGCTCCAGAGAAGGAGACTCCACAACCTCTCTGGGCAGCCTGCTCCAGGGCTCTGTGACCCTCATTGTAAAGAAGTTCCTCCTCATGTTGAGGTGCAACTCCCTGTGCTGTAGTTTCCATCCATTGCCCCTTGTCCTATCCCAGGGCACAAGTGAGCAGAGGCTGTCCCTTCCTGACCCCCCAGCCCTCGGATACTGATAGACATTGATCAGGTCCTCGCTCAGTCTTCTCCTCTCCAGACTAACCAGCCCCAGGGCTCTCAGCCTCTCCTCCCCAGGCAGTGCTGCAGTCCCTTCAGCATCCTTGCAGCCCTCTGTTGGACTCTCTCCATCAGATCCCTATTCCAGTGCTCCATAACCCTCGCAGTGAAGAAGTTCCTCCTCATGTCTTGGCTATCCATGAAGGCAGTTTTGCCCAGCTCGAGATCTGCCTTCCTTTATCTGACCATTGCTTACAATTGCAGGGTCTCCTGCTCCAGAGCTGTTATAGTCCTGTTCTGTACTCCTCAGCACCTCCTCCCATGTCCCCACTTCCTCACACCTCTGCTGTTATACCAGACCTGTGTGTCTCACACATGACATCATTATGTTAGTCACAAATCATCTGGAAAATAGATTTGAAGTCAGTGATTCCAACCATTATCTATCTCTACACAGAATAACTTCATACAACTACTGCCTGAGAAAAAATGATGATTCTATCATCTGAAGATAACATCCTGGCCTGCATCAGGAACAGTGTGGCCAGCAGGAGCAGGGAAGTCATTCTGCCCTGTGCTCAGCACTGCTTAGGCCACACCTTGAGTCCTGTGTCCAGTTCTGGGTTCCTCGATTCAAGAAGGATGTTGAGACTCTTGAACATGTCCAGAGAAGGGCAACAAGGCTGGGGAGGGGTCTGGAGCACAGCCCTGTGAGGAGAGACTGAGGGAGCTGGGCTTGCTTAGCCTGGAGAAGAGGAGACTCAGGGAGACCTTATTGCTCTCTACAGCTCCTTGAAGGGAGGTTGTAGCCAGGTGGGGGTTGGTCTCTTCTCCCAGGCACCCAGCACCAGAACAAGAGGACACAGTCTCAAGCTGCACCAGGGGAGGTTTAGGCTGGAGGTGAGGAGAAAGTTCTTCCCAGAAAGAGTAATTGGCCATTGGAATGTGCTGCCCAGGGGAGGTGGTGGAGTCACCATCCCTGGAGGTGTTCAAAAAAGGCTTGGATGTGGCCCTTGGAGCCATGGTTTAGTTGTCAGGAGGTGTTAGGTATTAGGAAATGGGTTGGACTTGATGATCTCTGAGGTCTTTTCCAACCTTATTGATTCCATGATTCTGTGAAAGGAAAACAAAGCATGAAATTTTAGCATCATGGAACAATTTGGATTGGAAGGAACACAGGAATATCAAGTCCAAATCTCCTACCATAATCAGGGACATCTTCCACTAGATCAAATTGCCCAAAGCTCTATCCATCCTGAACTTGAATACTGTCAGAAGGTGGCACAGCCAGTTCTCTCCAGTTCTGGACTCCTCAATTTAAGAAGGACATTGAGACTCTTGAATATGTCCAGAGAAGAGCAACAAGGCTGGGGAGAGGTCTGGAGCACAGCCCTGTGAGGAGAGGCTGAGGGAGCTGGGCTTGCTTAGCCTGCAGAAGAGGAGGCTCAGGGAGACTTTCTTGCTCTCTACAACTCCCTGAAGGGAGGTTGCAGCCAGGTAGAGTTGGTCTCTTCTCCCAGTCAAGCAGCACCCGAACAAGAGGACACAGTCTCAAGCTGCACCAGGGGAAGTTTAGGCTGGAGGTGAGGAGAAAGTACTTCACAGAGAGTTGTTCAAAAAGGGATTGGATGTGGCACCTGAAGCCATGGTTTAGTTAGTCATGAGGTGTTGGGTGGTAGGTTGGACATGATGATTTCTGAGGTCTTTTCCAACCTTATTGATTCTATGATTTCAGCTGGCTTCATGTAGACTTTGATTCGTGGTGCAATGATGCCACAATGGAGTTACAGTGGAACCTGTGGGGACTGAATGTGTCTCATGTACACAAGGTGCTTCCCTGTGCCTACAATAAAAGGTTAGAAAGCTGTGCTGCCCACACATCCTGGCCCTATTTCAAAGCAAAAGCAGGAGAATTCAGGTAGTCATTTAAAAGTAACAACAGTAAGAGTGACAATGATGATGACAGCAGCAGCAGCATTTTACCGTCAGCTGCTCTCTTTCTGCAAGGTTGAGTTCTGCAGCTGCTGACCTGTGGGTAGCTTTAGTCATAGAATCATAGAATCACAGAATCAACCAGGTTGGAAAAGACCTCAGAGCTCATCAAGCCCAACCTGTCACCCAGCACCTCATGACAACTAAACCATGGCTCCAAGTGCCACATCCAGTCCCCTCTTGAACACCTCCAGGGATGGTGACTCCACCACCTCCCTGGGCAGCACATTCCAGTGGCAAATCTCTCTTGCTGGGAAGAACTTCTTCCTAACATACAGCCTAAACCTCCCCTGGCACAGCTTGAGACTGTGTCCTCTTGTTCTGGTGCTGCTTGCCTGGGAGAAGAGACCAACCCCCACCTGGCTACAGCCTACCTCAGGTAGTTGTAGAGGGCAAGAAGGTCTCCCCTGAGCCTCCTCTTCTGCAGGCTAAGCAACCCCAGCTCCCTCAGCCTCTCCTCACAGGGCTGTGCTCCAGACCCCTCCCCAGCTTTGTTGCCCTTCTCTGGACACCTTCCAGCATCTCAACATCCTTCCTAACCTGAGGAGCCCAGAACTGGACACATGACTCAAGGTGTGGCCTAAGCAGTGCTGAGCACAGGGCAGAATGACTTCCCTGCTCCTGCTGGCCACACTTCCTGATGCAGGCCAGGATGCCATTGGCCTTCTTGGCTGCCTGGACACACTGCTGGCTCATGTTCAGCTACTATCAACCATTCCCCCCAGGTCCCTCTCTGCCTGGCTGCTCTCCAGCCACTCTGACCCCAGCCTGTAGCTCTGCCTGGGGTTGCTGTGGCTAAAGTGCAGCACCTGGCACTTGGACTTGTTGAATGCCATCCTGCTGGACTCTGCCCATCTGTCCAGCCTGTCTGCCTTCTGCAGAGCCCTCCAACTCTCTAACAGATCAACTCCTGCCCCCAGCTTGGTGTCATCTGCAAATTTACTGATGATGGACTCAATCCCCTCATTGAGATCATCAATGAAGATATTGAACAGGCTGGGGCCCAGCACTGATCCCTGGGGCACACCACTAGTGCCCGGCTGCCAGCTGGCTGTGGCACCATTCACCACCTCTCTCTGGGTTCAGCCTCCAGCCAGTTCCTGACACAGCTCAGAGTGCTGCTGTCCAAGCCAGGGGGCTGCCAGCTTGGCCAGGAGTTTGCTGTGTCCAAAGCCCTTGAAGGTGTGGGCAGTGATTTGATGATGAGGCAGGAACTCTTTTTCTCAATTTTTTTTCAGTGAAAAGATGATGATGAGTAAGCTGAAAGCAGGCAGGTTTCAAGGAAACACCTCAGTCATACACGACCTGGTGCAGACACAAAGATATAAATGACTTTGCTGGGCTTCTCAACAAAGAGAAATGCCTAACCACAGGAAGCAAGCTCCTCATTTCACGTTAAGAGTTGATTCTTTCTGCACCTAGAGGTAGAAGAAGGAAGGCAGAGGGGAAAACAGAGGCTACCCCTTTCCCCCTGGGTTTCATTTTACAGTAAAGCAGGAATAAGGATTCCTAACCCAGCAGAACTGCTGTGAAAAACAAAGCCCTGCCCTTGTGCCCTCAGCTGCTGCTGCAGTTACACTTCTTGGTTATCCCTCTGCTCTTACTTTAACAGAAGTGAAAGCATTTGACAACACATGAAGCAGCAGCAGCATGCAGAAGGAAATGATTCCTAATTGCCACAATTGTGCACAAACATTAGGGTTCTTCAGGAGAATAAGGGCATGGCTTATTTGAAGCCTGAGGTGCAGAGTTAGGGTTCTTAAGTACTTGAGTCCTGTGTCCAGTTCTGGGCCTCTCAGTTTAGGAAGGATGTTGAGATGCTGGAAGGTGTCCAGAGAAGGGCAACAAAGCTGAGGAGGGGTCTGGAGCACAGCCCTGTGAGGAGAGGCTGAGGGAGCTGGGGTTGCTTAGCCTGGAGAAGAGGAGGCTCAGGGGAGACCTTCTTGCTCCCTACAACTCCCTGAAGGGAGGTTGTGGACAGGTGGGGGTTGGTCTCTTCTCCCAGGCACCCAGCACCAGAACAAGAGGACACAGTCTCAAGTTGTGCCAGGGGAGGTTCAGACTGGATGTTAGGAGGAAATTCTTCATATAGAGAGTGATTGGCCATTGGAATGTGTTGCCCAGGGAGGAGGTGGAGTCACCATCCCTGGAGGTGTTTAGGAAGAGACTTGGATGGGGTGCTTGGTGCCATGGTTGAATTGATTAGATGGCATTGGGTGAGAGCTTGGACTGGATGATCTCAAAGGTCTCTTCCAACCTGGTTAATTCTTTTCTATTCTATTCTATTCTATTCTATTCTATTCTATTCTATTCTATTCTATTCTATTCTATTCTATTCTATTCTATTCCATTCCATTCCATTCCATCCCATCCCATTCCATCCCATTCCATCCCATTCCATTCCATTCTATTCTGGACAATAAGGGCATTGCTTATTTGAAGCCTGAGGTGCAGAGTTCTGGCTACCCACAGCATGGAGAGCTACCAAAACCAATTTCCTCAGATCAAGACTTTGCAGTCACCGCATTAAATCTTCAGGTCTTTTCCCCAGTGTGGGGGAACAAAACCTACCAGCAGCTGCTGTTTCAGAGAGGCTGTAGTGCAGGCTGCTCAGCTAGTCCCTGCCACCTCCTCAGCCCTGCCTGCCATCCACTGGCAAATGCTTTCCTTCACATTCACCTAACTACAGCACCAGGCAGCACCATCCTGGCCCAAGGCTGCTCAGCTACCTCCTGTCTTTCAGTTAGCTTCCCACCACTCGGCTTTCAATCCCCACTGAGTGGATTTCACTGACATTTCATAGCTATTAGAGGTAGAAATTTATTAGCTGCTTCTGCAGCCTCCCTGCTCTGGCAGCAGGGTTGGGCTGGATGATTTTTAAGGTTCCTTCCAACCCCTAGCATTGTGTGATTCTGTCAGTCAGGTGTTTGCTATACAGCTCTATCCCTCTGGCAGCAAAAGGAGCATCTTAAGCAGTGAGAGTCTCCTCTCATGACCCAGCTGTCACTCTGGCAAAGGTGAGGGAGTTTTCAACCACTGAAATTCTGAGACAGTTGGTTACTGGTGGCCTGATGGCAACCCAAGCCCTCCAGCATAGCCCAGAGCACCACTTCCCACTCCTGAGAACTCATTTGCAGTGTCACCATCTCCTGGGGGTGGGGGGAGGAAATACTCCAGACAGGAAAGGCAGAGGAAATCTTTTTGATTGATTCCTGGATCTGCTTGATATCAGGGTGCTCTACACCATGGCTCTGTGCCCCAGGGCTTTTTGGAGGGTGCCCAGGGTGGAAGGGGAGAACCACCATGCTGGGCACAGTGCTCTGCTGTTGCTGCACAGCCAAGCTCCACGCTGCCAGGACACCAGTTGATGGCTTTGACACAACTCCTTCAAAGCCTTTTCAATCATCTCTAGGTGAATTTTCCTGTGTACTTACTTTCAGCAGTTCAGCTTAATTGCAACTTCTAATCTGTGTTCTCCTTTCCTAGCACACCCTTCCCAAAATCTGATGAGAAAAAGAAAAATCTCCTCCCAAAGCTTTGTGAAACTTTGCAGAAGCAAATAAATTAACACCTGGAAGCAGGAAGAGATCTCTTCACTCATTATTCCTCAGGAGGAGCCAGAGAGCTTAAACAACCCCATGGAGCACTATAGGTTGGTTACTGAGCTGCTGGAGAGCAGTGAAGGGGAAAAGGACCTGGGGGTCCTGGTGGGTAGGAGGTAGACCATGAACCAGCAATGTGCTCTTGTGGCCAAGAAGGCCAAGGCCATTCTGGGGGGGGGGGATTAAAAGGGCTGTGGTTAGTAGGTCCAGAGAGGTTCTCCTCCCCTTCTACTCTGCCCTGCTGAGGGCACATCTGGAATATTGTGTCCAGTTCTGGGCCCCTCAGTTCAAGAAGGACCTCAGGGAACTGCTTGAAAGAGTCCAGCACAGAGACACACAAATGATGAAGGGAGTGAAACATCTTCCTTAGGAGGAGAGCCTGAGGGAGCTGAAGGCTCTGAAGCTTGGAGAGGAGGAGCCTGAGAGGTGACCTCATTCACGTTGATCAAGATGTGCAGGGTGAGTGCCCAGAGGCTGGAGCCAGGCTCTGCTGGGGGATGCCCAATGCCAGCACAAGGGGCAGTGGTGGAAGCTGAGGCAGAGGAAGTTCCATGGAAACAGGAGGAGAGATTTGTTCCCTGTGAGAGTGACAAAGCCCTGAAACAAGTTGCCCAGGGGGATTGTGGAGTCTCCCTCTCTGGAGATATCCAAAACCCACCTGGATGTGTTCCTGTGTGATCTGCTCTGGGTGCTCCTGCTCTGGCAGGGGGCTTGGACTGGATGATCTCTCGAGGTCCCTTCCAGCCCCTGAAATTCTGTGATTCTGTGATTCTGTGATACAAAGTATTCCAATTCCTCTTTCATCAAGTTACTCAACTCTCTTGGCCTCCTTTCAACCCCCTTTTAAAACTCCCCAGCTGACCTTGCAGCACACAAAACCACAACCAAGCTAACAGGAACCTGTCTAAAAGCGATCAGGGATGATCAGAGGCTGGATCAACACTCACTTAGGTCAGGCAATTTCAGCAGGCAAGGTAAGCACTTGAGGCACGTCTCTCTGTTTTTTAGGGGAAGGTGTGAAGATTCTCATAGAGAGCAGAAAAGGTTGAGAGTTCATCCCTGAAAGAGCAAGTGTTTGACTCTTGTTCAGGAAACCTTGAAGTGTGGTTGGCTTTACTGCCACTTCATTTCTTTCAAGGTGAACCACATGAAAATTCCAGGCACTTTGGGCCAGCCTTTATCAGGCACTAAATCTCCAGCACCTTACAGGTGGGACTTTTCTTTAAGCAGTCGTGCCCTAGGAAATAGAAACTTCCCCTTCGGGCACTGCAGCTTCCTGTGTCAGATTTCATAGCATTCTACAGGGGATGGCAGGGACTGCTAACTGCTGCCTTTAGAAGGAGAAATGGAAACTGAAAAACACAAAATAATTGGCAGAAGCCCTAGAGGTGAAGCACAGAACAGGTCAGTAGGGCTTGCTGATGTTCACAGAATCATGGAATCAACCAGGTTGGAAAAGACCTCAGAGATCATCAAGCCCAACCTATTACCTAATACCTAACAACACCTGACAACTAAACCATGGCTCCAAGTAGAATGGAATGGAATGGGATGGAATGGAATGGAGGAATGGAATGGGAATGGAATGGAATGGAATGGAATGGAACGGAATAGAAGAATAGAATAGAATAGAATAGAATAGAATAGAATAGAATAGAATAGAATAGAATAGAATAGAATAGAATAGAATAGGAGGTAACCAGGTTGGAAAAGACCTTTGAGATCATCCAGTCCAACCTATCACCCAACACCATCTCATCAACTAAACCATGGCACCAAGCATCCCATCCAGTCTCTTCTTAAACACCTCCAGGGATGGTGACTCCACCACCTCCAGGGGCAGCACATTCCAATGGCCAATCTCCCTGCCAGGGAAGAATTTCTTCCTCACATCCAACCTAAACCTCCCCTGGCACAGCTTGAGACTGTGTCCTCTTGTTCGGGTGCTGGCCACCTGTGAGAGACTAAAGCTTGTGTCTCCTGCTGTGACTCAACAAAGATAAAATCACTTGCTGTTTGTCCAGACAATAGCTGATGTGCGTTGGGCAGAGCCATTGGAAGGACTCTTGGAAGGTGCAAAGATAACATTGCTCACGGGACTGCAGCTGGCCTACAACAATGGCCCAAGGGCCCAGCATTCACACCTTCAGGACAAGATCATTTCCAGCCATCAGATACCCCAGGAAAGGACAATGGTTCCTGATATGTAAAGAGTGCGTGGGGAGCTAGATGGAGCAGGAGGAGGCGGAGGCCGTCCCCCCTCCATCCAGTGGCTGCCCAAACTCACCTGAGTACACAGAAAGATTTCCTGGGGAACGATACCTGGACCTAAAGATGATTTCCCAGAACGATATCCTGGGGAACAACACCTGGACACTTGCCTAAGGGCTAAAAAACTGTATAAAAGACTGGAGCAACTGCTGGCTTTAGGAGGAGAAAATTGGAGAAACAAGATGCAGAACAAAGCAGACGGCAGCACACGCTGGAAACACCCCAGGGCCAACACAATGGATCTTGGACTCTCCGTGCCCTAAGTTCCGGCTGCTGCAACTCATGGAGCTGAAGAAGCTGCCCAGAGGACCTCATCCATTCTACAGCCAAAGCCTCAGCACCCTTCCTCTACAGACCCAACATCTCCTGCAGCACCGTTTCTCTACAGACCCAACATCTCCTGCAGCACCTTTCCTCCACAGACTCAAACTGTCTTGGGGGTGAGGGGTGTGGTAATATAATTCCTTTCCTTTAATCTCCCTCTTCTCTCTTCTCTCTTTATTTTCTCTCTCTCTCCACCTTATTTATGTAATAAATAGTCTAGCTGTTGATATTTTGGCCTCGTTTGTGCCTCTAATTTCACAACACGGGAATATTCATTAAAAACCTCAATCTCTTTCCCTCTCCGGATCGAGACACCACCCAGGAGAAGAGACCAACCCCCACCTGGCTACAGCCTACCTCAGGTAGTTGTAGAGGGCAAGAAGGTCTCCCTGAGCCTCCTCTTCTGCAGGCTAAGCAACCCCAGCTCCCTCAGCCTCTCCTCACAGGGCTGTGCTCCAGACCTCTCCCCAGCCTTGTTGCTCTTCTCTGGACACATTCAAGAGTCTCAATGTCCTTCTTAAATTGAGGAGCCCAGAACTGGAGAGAACTGGCTGTGCCACCTTCTGACAGTATTCAAGTTCAGGATGGATAGAGCTTTGGGCAATTTGATCTAGTGGAAGATGTCCCTGATTATGGTAGGAGATTTGGACTTGATATTCCTATGTTCCTTCCAATCCAAATTGTTCCATGATGCTAAAATTTCATGCTTTGTTTTCCTTTCATAGAATCATGGAATCAGTAAGGTTGGAAAAGACCTCAGAGATCACCAAGTCCAACCCATTGCCTAATACCTAATACCTCCTGACAACTAAACCATGGCTCCAAGTGCCACATCCAAGCCTTTTCTGAACACCTCCAGGGACGGTGACTCCACCACCTCCCTGGGCAGCACATTCCAATGGCCAATCTCTCTTTCTGGGAAGAACTTTCTCCTCACCTCCAGCCTAAACCTCCCCTGGTGCAGCTTGAGACTGTGTCCTCTTGTTCTGGTGCTGGTTGCCTTCTAGCATCTCAACATCTTCCTTAAATTGAGGAGCCCAGAACTGGACACAGGACTCAAGGTGTGGCCTAAGTGCTACATCCAATCCTTCCAACCCCTAACATTCTGTAATTCAGTGAAATCATTTTATCTTTTCCCACCATCCCTCTTTTTTCCCCATGTGTGACTTTCATTGCCACCCACAGCATTGTCTGGAGGTATATTAATACTTTTATTATTTACCTATTTTTTTTTGGTAATAGAGAGCCACAGGCTTAAAATCCTGTGGTAGCATCACACCAGCTTTGCTTCCTGTCATGCACACTGCCCTGCTAGTCTGAATTCTTTCCTCTTTCTTCAGTGCACATCTTGTGGTCAGCTGCATCTGGTGCCTAATACACAATTACGGTAAGTTTACACTTTACCAGCTGACATTTCCTGTAAGCCTTCTGTGGGCTAGCAGTGCAAAATGAAACTCAGCAACCAAACATCCCAGGGGTTGAATTATGTATTTCTGTTTGTTTCTGCTTGGGTTGGTTTGTGTTTGTTTGTTTGTTTGTTTGTTTGCTGGGTTTGGGGTGGGTTTTTTCGTACCAATGGCTGGGCTGCCTCGCTGCCCCTGCCACAGCTTGTGCCATGCATGAGTCATAGAAGCATAGAAGCATAGTCATAGAGGCATAGAATCACAGAATCATAGAATCATAGAATCAGTCAGGGTTGGAAGGGACCACAAGGATCATCTAGTTCCAACCCCCCTGCCATGGGCAGGGACACCCCACACTAGATCAGGCTGGCCAGAGCCTCGTCCAGCCTGGTCTTAAACACTTCCAGGGACGGGGCCTCAACCACCTCCCTGGATAACCCATTTCAGGGCTTCACCACTCTCATGGGGAAGAACTTCCTCCTCACCTCCAGCCTGAATCTCCCCACCTCCAGCTTCATTCCATTCCCCCTAGTCCTATCACTACCTGATAGCCTGAGACGTCCCTCCCCAGCCTTCTTGTAGCCCCACAAGAAGGTCACCTCAGAGCCTTCTTTTCTCCAGACTGAACAGCACCA
The DNA here is from genome assembly GCA_033816785.1 of Picus viridis. Classification (NCBI taxonomy): domain Eukaryota; kingdom Metazoa; phylum Chordata; class Aves; order Piciformes; family Picidae; genus Picus; species Picus viridis. The sequence goes on from CM066567.1 coordinate 54,382,837, forward strand.
ACTCTTTCAGTCTGTCCTCATACAAGAGGTGTTCCAGCCCTCTGATCACAGAATCAAAGAGTCATAGAATCATAAAATCATAGAATCATAGAATCACAGAATCACTGAAGGGAGGTTGTAGCCAGATGGGGGTTGGTCTCTTCTCCCAGGCACAGGACACAGTCTCAAGCTGTGCCAGGGGAGGTTTAGGCTGGAGGTGAGGAGAAAGTTCTTCCCAGCAAGAGAGATTGGCCATTGGAATGTGCTGCCCAGGGAGGTGGTGGAGTCACCATGCCTGGAGGTATTCAGAAAAGGCTTGGCCGTGGCACTTGGAGCCGTGGTTTAGTTGTCAGGGGCTGTTAGGTATTAGGTAATAGGTTGGACTTGGTGATCTCTGAGGTCTTTTCCAACCTGGTTGATACTGTGATTCTATGTTCACTTTTCAGCGGAGAGGAGGATTCAGTTTGTCCAACCCTTTGCCCTCCATCAATTAGATAAGCCAGGAAATGTGCAGCAACTTTTTTGCCTCATTTGACAATCTTTCCTCAAGCTCATATTTCATAATCAGGCAGATGAAGATAAGCACTCACTGTGCTGGTCCAGAATGGAGGCAAAGACTACTGAGCCCTGCAGCCATGGGGCTAGCTGAGGACCTCGCCTGCCTGGAGGGATGAATCCAAACAGCATTGCCTCTGTTCAGGTTGTCCTCAGGCTGGCTCATGTAAAGAGATCTGAGGACCCATCCTTTGGCTTGGCATAGTGCTTTGTGCCATGCTTGGCCAAAGTGTGTGATGTGTGCTGGCTTGTGTGGGATGTGCTTCACCTTGGCATTGCATAGGTGGCTGCAGAAACCAGCTGCATGGTGCTGCTTAATTCTACATTTCCAACCTTATTGACTCTATGATCTTGGAAAAGAAGTTCTTCCCAGCAAGAGAGACTGACCATTGGGATGTGCTGCCCAGGAAGGTGGTGGAGTCACCATCGGTGTTTAAGAAAAGCCTGGATGAGGCACTTAGTGCCAAGCTCTGGTTGATTAGATAGGGTTGAGTGATCGGTTGGAGTTGGGGTCTCTTCCAACCTGGCTGATTCTGTGATTCTGTGATCTCTGCTGAGCCATTTGATTTGCTTGGAGGGAATTGTTCCTGCAGTAGGAAGGTACCTGGGAATGATGCACATTTTCTTTACAGAGTGGTGATTGCTTAGTGGCTTAGGGTAACAGAAAGACATGGGACAAAGGATCATAGGATGTTAGGGGTTGGAAGGGACCTTCAAATGTCATTGAGTCCAACCCCCTACCAGAGCAAGACCATAGAATCCAGCACAGGTCACACAGGAACACATCCAGATGGGGTTGGAAATTCTCCAGGGAAGGAGATTCCACAACCTCTCTGGGCAGCCTGTTCCAGTGCTCTGACCACCTTTCAAGCAGGGTGATAGGAAGTAGGCAGCAAGCAAAACATTCAGAGTATCTTTTTCTTGAGTGCATTTGTTCATGTTTTAGATATCTTTCCAGCGTGACCTTTTGCAAACCATCTGTTTACACATCCCACACACAGCTCAAGCAACAGTGTGAGACAGCAAGGGATGCAGAGCTGCGTGGGGTTTAACCACTCTGCTTGCACCACACCAGCCCTGTGCACTTTCTGCCCCCATCTGAGAGATGGCAGGGATCCTGCACCCTCCTTGGGGCTAGCAGAGAGGCTGTGGCCGCACAGGGCTCCAGCTCAATCTTTGTCCTCTCCCAGAAGTTCCTGGCTGCTGTGTGTGACGACTCAGTGTCCTGTGGCCTGGGTTAGATCAGGCAGTGAAGGGCTCCCTTGTCCATCAAGGCTGTGCAGCTGTGCCAGGATGGGGCAGCTGTGGGACAGAACCACAGCTTTCCTCCCTGCTAGGCTTTCTGCTCCAGATGAATCTTAGAATCAATAAGGTTGGAAAATACCTCAGAGATCATCAAGTCCAACCTATTACCTAATACCCAACACCTCCTGACAACTAAACCATGGCTCCAAGTGCCACATCCAAGCCTTTTTTGAACACCTGCAGGGGTGGTGACTCGACCACCTCCCTGGGCAGCACATTCCAATGGCCAATCTCTCTTGCTGGGAAGAACTTTCTCCTCACCTCCAGCCTAAACCTCCCCTGGCACAGCTTGAGACTGTGTCCTCTTGTTCTGGTGCTGGTTGCCTGGGAGAAGAGACCAACCCCCACCTGGCTACAACCTCCCTTCAGGGAGCTGTAGAGAGCAATATGGATGCCCATACCTGTGTAGACATTTGAGATGAGGTGAGGCAAACAAGGCTCTGGGCAACTTGATCTAGTTGGGGATGTCCCTGCTGACTGCAGGGGGTTTGGACTGGATGACCTTTGGCGGTCCCTTCCAACCCAGACCATTCTATGATTCTATGAGATGGCTTCACTCATGGCTGTGAAGTGAACAATCTCAACCACTTTGTACCTAAACATTTTTATGTCCAGCTTCATTTTCCTTCTCATTCTTCAGCTGAGAGAAGCCAATTCCGTAATGTTTATTTCTCCTGCTTTTCTGAATCAGCAATACAGGATGGGGAGACACTGGCACAGGTTGCCCAGGGAGATGGTGGAAGCCTCATCCCTGGAGGTTTTGAAGGCCAGGCTGGATGGAGCTCTGAACAACCTGATCTAGTGTGAGGTGTCCCTGGGTATGGCAAGGGGGTTGGAACTAGATGATCATTGAGGTCCTTTCCAGCCCTGACAAGTCTATGAGTCTATGAGTCTGAACAATTTTTAATTACCATGGGTGATATCCCTGACTTTCAAGGAATACAAACCATTAATATTTTTGCCTGTAAAACATTTTATTTCTTCACTGTGAGGGTCCCAGAGCACTGGAACAGACTGCCCAGGGAGGTTGTGGAGTCTCCTTCTATGGAGAGTTTCAAGGCCTGTCTGGATGTGTTCCTGTGTGACCTGAGCTAGACTGCACGGTCCTGCTCTGGCAGGGGGCTTGGACTGGAAGATCTCTGGAGGTCCCTTCCAACCCCTGACATCCTGTGAGCCTGTGAACTCGTTTGATAGCCCTGTGACTAATTTAGTGCCTTTTGTTAAATCAACAAACAGCTCTGCCACAGAGCACCTAAATAAGATTTCAATGCTGCTTTAGTGTGCTGCATTTGAACTCTTGCTCCCTTGCTGCAAACTGCTCATTGCTTAGCCTTGACCGCAGCTGAGCAAGATCACAACAGGATTCATTCTTCCTCTTGTTACAGCTGGTGTGGGCTCCAACAAGAGCAGGTATGCAATGCACAGAAAATCATAGAAACTTGGAAATATTCACATTGGAAAAGAGTCTCAGGATCACCAAGACCAACCCAGAGCCCTACTCTACAAGGCTCACCCATAAACCACAGCCCCAAGCACCACAGACAAACCACCTGCAAACACAGCCAGGCTTGGGGACTCCACCACCTCCCTGGGCAGCACATTCCAAGCCCTGACCACTCTTGCCCTGAAAAAACGTTTCCTAACGTCCAGCCTGAACCTTCCCAGTGGCAGCTTGAGCCCATTCCCTCTTCTTCTGTCACTAATGACCTGGGAGCAGAGACCAGCACCAACCTCTCCACAACCTCCTTGCAGGGAGCTGTAGAGAGCCAGGAGGTCTCCCCTCAGCCTCCTCTCTTTCACACTAACCATCCCCAGCTCCTTCAGTTGCTCTTCATCAGATTTCTTCTCCAGGCCCTTCCCAGCTTCCTTGCCCTCCTCTGCCCTGGCTCCAGCACCTCCACAGCTCTCTTGGATTGAGGTGCTCAAAACTGGACACAGTACTTGAGGTGTGGCCTCACCAGAGCCCAGTACAGGGGGACAATCCCCCTCACTGCTCCTGCTGGACACAGGGAATCTATGGCTCCTGAGAGCCTCACCTTGCTAGGATCTGTGGTGGCAGCTACCCTCCATTTCATGAGGTCTGTGGTTTGGTTTTCTGCTGGTTTTGCCATCTGTGCAAAGCTGAAGGCAGCAGAGCTGGGAGCTGAGCTGCCTGCAATGCTCCTGGCAGGGACTTTGCTGCTCAGCCCAGAGGTGAATTTCTGTTCATACAGCTCAGCAATTCTTAGTACTGTGCCTCTGGTAGGAAGAAAACCTTTGGCTTGCCTCTAGCACTCTGAGGCAGATGTGGTGATGCAAAAGCAAGCTGCCAGATGGCAGTACCAACCTCTTTACAACAGCCTTTCAGGCAGCTGTAGACAGCAGTGTGGTGTCCCCTCAGCCTCCTGTCTCTCAAATCTGCATTTACTAGTGACTCTGCTTCCTATTTGCCACTCCAAAGAGCCACTCTCAGACAGATGTGCTGATGCAAAAGAAGGCTATCAGGTGGCAGTACTGCACTGGATGTTTTCTTCCGTTTGATTGCAGGCTGGCTTCTCACCTTGGCCTTCTCAAACTCATGAATGCTGCCATTTTCCTTTCAAGATTTTATTGAATAGTTCAACTCCAGTGTACAGTCCAAGCAGTAAGTATAAATGAATTCATTCTGCTTCAGAAAAGTTAGCTTTTTGCCCCAGTTGCATGGCTGTGTGAAACTCTCAGTAAGATAAAGGGTTGTGTCCCTGTACCCCAGGTGCTGGAGCCAGGAGAGGAGGAGGACAAGGAAGCTGGGAAGGGCCTGGAGAAGAAGTCTGATGAGGAGCAACTGAAGGAGCTGGGGATGGTTAGTGTGAAAGAGAGGAGGCTGAGGGGAGACCTCCTGCCTCTCTACAACTACCTGAAAGGACATTGCAGAGAGGTTGGTGCTGGTCTCTTCTCACAGGTAATTAAGAGACAGAACAAGAGGGAATGGCCTCAAAGCTGCCACTGGGGAGGTTCACACTGGAAATCAGGGAAGCTTTTTTCAGGGCAAGAGTGGTCAGGCATTGGAATGTGCTGCCCAGGGAGGTGGTGGAGTCCCCAAGCCTGGCTGTGTTTGCAGGTGGTTTGGCTGTGGTCCTCGGGGCTGTGGTTTAGGGGTGAGCCTTGCAGAGTAGGGTTCTGGGTTGGCCTTGGTGATCCTGAGGCTCTTTTCCAACCTGACTGCTGTGATTCAGGATGGCAATGATGGACTATAGTGAAAAGAAATTACTTTTTCTTCTTGGGCTAACCATCAGCCAAACATTTTGAATCTCCAGGCCATCTACCTTCTCTCACTCCTCCCTGGAGGTAGCAAAATAGTTCCAGTGCTCCTGATATGTCAGAATAGCAAAAGCTACTTTGATGCTGAATTTGTTGTGAAGGTCTTTGCATAAGCCTGTGGCTGAGGAGGTCTCTTCTAACTTGAATAGAGACAAACTAAAAATAGCTACCAGGAAGAAAACAACAACAGTAAAAAGGAGCAAACCCCACAGACTTTCCTGTGAAGATAACAACAATTAGCTACAAGTAAGAAATAGCCAGATCAGAATTAAAACTCCCACACTTCATTGTTACACTCATTTCTTCTTATGTGGGTGAGGAAGAATCACCACAAATAAGGGACACCAACAAAAGCTGAATGGGACAGAATGTGACAGCATCTGTTCAGCTGCATTAACTAACAATATTTGGTAAGAGCACACAAGGTCCTGCTAAGTTTCACAAACCCAGTGAGTGATAAGAGAAAAGAATAAAGAATAGAGAGAGGATGAGGAGGGACATGAAGAAGTCAAATAATTACTTGTAGAGACTGCCAAAGTGGAGGACTGAATGATGTGCACTGTCTCCTTAAGTTATGGGGGCTGAAGCTGAAGAAAGGGTGGTTTAGGTTTGTCTGAAAGTAGACATGCATGCATTAACACAAACACCCCAACATTCATCTCAGAGAGACTGCCTTTGTGCCTTATTGGCTAACACTCATGGGAAGCAGTAGGTCCTGAAAAGAGATCTGTCAGAAAGGATGAATCACAGAATGTTAAGGGTTGGAAGGGACTTCAAAAGCTCATCCAGTCCAAGCCCCCTGCCAGAGCAGGAGCACCCAGAGCAGATCACACAGGAACACATCCAGGCAGGTCTTGAATATCTCCAGAGAGGGAGACTCCACACGCACCCTGGGCAGCCTCTTCCAGTGCTCTGTCACCCTCACAGGGAAATAATTCATCCTCCTGTTTCCATGGAGCTTCCTCTGCCTCAGCTTCCACCACTGCCCCTTGTGCTGGCATTGGGCATCCCCCAGCAGAGCCTGGCTCCAGCCTCTGGGCACTCACCCTGAACATCTTGATCAACAGCAATGAGGTCACCCCTCAGGCTCCTCCTCTCCAAGCTACAGAGCCCTCAGCTCCCTCAGGCTCTCCTTCGTGATTTTTGTGGTCCTAATCATTGGCTATGCAAGGCTGTGGTTTGGAAAGGGCCAAGCAGGGTTAAACACCAGAGAAATTTCCTGGGAGTTGGAAAAGAGCCTCAGGATCCCCAAGGCCAACCCAGAACCCTACTCTACAAGGCTCACCCCTAAACCACAGCCCCAAGCATCACGGCCAAAACACCTTCAAACACAGCCAGGCTTGGGGACTCCACCACCTCCCTGGGCAGCACATGCCAATGCCTGACCACTCTTGGCCTCAAAAAAGGTTTCCTAATGTCCAGCCTGAACCTCCCCAGTGGCAGCTTGAAGCCATTCCCTCTTGTTCTGTCACTAATGACCTGGGAGAAGAGACCAGCACCAACCCCTCCACAACCTCCTTGCAGGGATCTGTAGAGAGCCAGGAGGTCTCCCCTCAGCCTCCTCTCTTTCACACTAACCATCCCCAGCTCCTGCAGTTGCTCTTCATCAGATTTCTTCTCCAGGCCCTTCCCAGCTTCCTTGCCCTCCTCTGCCCTGGCTCCAGCACCTCCACATCTCTCTCAGATCGAGGTGCTCAAAACTGGACACAACACTCAAGGTTGAGACAGATTAAGGAAGTTATAGTCAGAACCCCTTTGGAGTACAAAATGGCCTAACAAAGTGAAAATACATTATTTGATGTTATGTATGGTTTAAGAAAATTTAAAATAACATGTGCAATGAGTGCTGTGTGGATGAAAAGAGTGCCTAGAGCCATTCAACTGTTCTAGGGGGAGGACAGACCTTCATGCTAGAAATACTTCCTGGCTCTATTTGGAATCTAAATGACAGATGGTGCTCTTAGGCGCTCAGAAGGCACCTCTGGTTTGAGACAGGCCTTTCAGTAGGTCAAAAAGTGCATTAAAAGAAGCTGTGAAGCCATGCAATGAGATCTGGACAGGCTGAGAGCTGGGTGCAGGCAAACCTCATGAAGTTCGATAGGGACAAGTGCAGGGTCCTGCATCTGGAGAGGAATAGCAGCAGGCACCAGGACAGGTTAGGAGCTGCCCTGCTGGAGAGCAGCTCCATGGAGAAAGACCTTGGAGTGCTGGTGGGAAGCAAGTTCTGCATGGGGCAGCAATGTGCCCTTGGGGCCAAGAGAGCCAATGGGATCCTGGGGTGCAGCAAGAAAAGTGTGGCCAGCAGGGCTGGGGAGGTTCTTCTCCCCTTCTGCCCTGCCCTGCTGAGACCACACCTGCAATCCTGTGTCCAGTTCTGGGCTCCCCAGTTGAAGAGAGACAGAGACCTGCTGGAGAGAGTCCAAGGGAGAGCCAGGAGGATGCTTAGGGGACTTGAGCATCTCCCCTGTGAAGAGAGACTGAGAGCCCTGGGGCTGTTGAGTCTGGAGAAGAGAAAGCTGAGAGGGGAGCTGATCAATATCTATCAATAGCTGAGGGGTGGGTGTCAAGTGGAGGGGGCCAAGCTCTTTTGGGTGGTGGACAGGAATAAGATTAAGGAACAACTGAGACAAACTTGAACGGAGAATGTTTCACCTTAACATGAGGAGAAACTTCTTTGCAGTGAGGGTGCCAGAGCCCTGGAGCAGGCTGCCCAGAGAGGCTGTGGAGTCTCCTTCTCTGGAGCCTTTCCAACCCCACCTGGATGCATTCCTGTGTGGCCTGCCCTGGGTGATGCTGCTTTTGGCCGGGGGGTTGGACTCAATGATCTCTGGAGGTCCATTCTAACCCCTACTGTTCTGTGCTTCTGTGAGATGAGATTGAATTGGACTTTGTAATCACTTTTTCCCTAAGTTTTTTAATGGCATGTGAAATGCTTATAGGGAGGCAACTTGTATCACTGGCCAGGAGCTGCTCAGCCGAGGTGACTCTCATGTTTCATCTGAGCCTGGGCTTTTCTCTGTTAAGAGATGCCTATCTTGTCCCTCTGAGTGCAGCTGAATTTGGAGGTGCAGGCACAAAATGCATGAGAGCTTCTTTTCCTACAGTGTGCTGGTGTCATGTTCATGTGGTTGGCCTGTAGGTAATTTTAGAATTCATAAGAACTCTCAGAAGAGAAATTGTTAGCTTCCTGAGTCCAGCTCAAGGGTTGACAGTGAACAATTTTTTCCGTTCATTTCCCTGTCACTAGCCACTGATGATAAATACCAGCTTGAGTGTGCCAAGGTGGTGATGACTGAGGGTTCAAGAAGCACGTCATTTTTACAGAGACTATGGAAAGACCACAGCTGCTAGGCAGGCAGCATGAACTTCCCTGTGCTCAGCACTGGTTAGGCCACACCTTGAGTCTTGTGTCCAGTTCTGGGCTCCTTAGTTTAGGAAAGATGTTGAGATGCTGGAAGGTGTCCAGAGAAGGGCAACAAAGCTGGGGAGGGGTCTGGAGCACAGCCCTGGGAGGAGAGGCTGAAGGAGCTGAGGTTGCTTAGCCTGGACAAGAGGAGGCTCAGGGGAGACCTCATTGCTCTCCCCAACTCCCTGAAGGGAGGTTGTATCAGTACAATACAATACACCAGGTTGAAAAAGACCTTCAAGATCATCACGTCCAACCCATCAACCAATTCAACCCACCTAAACAACTAAACCAGGTGGGGGTTGGTCTATTCTCCTAGGCACCCAGCACCAGAACAAGAGGACACAGTCTCAAGCTGTGCCAGGGAGGTTTAGGTTGGATGTTAGGAAGAAATTCTTCCCAGAAAGAGAGATTAGCCATTGGAATGTGCTGCCCAGGGGAGTGGTGGAGTCACCATCATGGGAGGTGTTTAAAAAGAGCCTGGATGAGGCACTTGGTGCCATGGTTTAGTTGATGAGATGTGTTGGGTGATAGGTTGGACTTGATGATCTCAAAGGTCTCTTCCAACCTGGTTAATTCCATTCCATTCCATTCCATTCCATTCCATTCCATTCCATTCCATTCCATTCCATTCCATTCCATTCCATTCCATTCCATTCCATTCTACCTATTTCTATTTCTATTTCTATTTCTATTTCTATTTCTATTTCTATTTCTATTTCTATTTCTATTTCTATTTCTATTTCTATTTCTATTTCTATTTCTATTTCTATTTCTATTTCTATTTCTATTTCTATTTCTATTTCTATTTCTCTTCTGTTCTTCTCTTCCATTCACTTGGAGTCCTGTGTACAGGTCTGGAGCCCTCAGTATCAGAAGAGCATGGACCTGATGAAGACCATGAAAATGATCAGGGGGTTTGGCGCCCCTCTGTTACAAGGACAGGCTGAGGAAGCTGGGGGTATTCAGCCTGGTGGAGAGAAGGCTCCAGGGAAACCTAATAGCAGCCTGCCAGTACCTGAAGGGGGCTACAAGAAGGGTGGAGACTGTTTGCAAAGGCCTGAAGGAACAGGAAGAGGGGCAATGGCTGCAAGCTGCCATGGGGGCTTATGGAGTCTTCCTCTCAGAAGATATTGAAATCCCACCTGGATGTGTTCCTGTGGGGGAATTTGAAGGTCCTGTGTCAGCAGGAATCCCAAGGAAAATCTTCCTTGCTCACAGCTAGCCCAACCAGTTTGCCACCAGATAATTTGCTTGGACAACCTCTGAAGAGCTGAAAATTTGGAAGTCCTACCAATTTACCTCCCCAAGCCCCAAACCTAAGCCTCTGAGACTGGCACTTGCAGAGAGCCCAGCAGATGGGCTGGCCTTCCTCTGCAGGCCATAACTTTGGCAGAGAAATTTGCTAGTGTCTGTATTTGGCCAGAATCATAGAATCAACAAGGTTGGAAAAGACCTCAGAGGTCATCGAGTCCAACCTAGCACCTAATACCTAACACCTCCTGACAGCTAAACCATGGCTCCAAGTGCCACATCCAAGCTTTTTGGAACACCTCCAGGGATGGGGACTCCACCACCTCCCTGGGCAGCACATTCCAATGGCCAATCTCTCTTGCTGGGAAGAACTTTCTCCTCACCTCCAGCCTAAACCTCCCCTGGGACAGCTTGAGACTGTGTCCTCTTGTTCTGGCGCTGGTTGCCTGGGAGAAGAGACCAACCCCTCCTGGCTACAACCTCCCTTCAGGGAGTTGTAGAGAGCAAGAAGGTCTCCCTGAGCCTCCTCTTCTCCAGGCTAAGCAAGCCCAGCTCCCTCAGCCTCTCCTTCCAGGGCTGTGCTCCAGACCCCTCCCCAGCTTTGTTGCCCTTCTCTGGACACGTTCAAGTGTCTCAATGTCCTTCTTGAATTGAGGAGCTGTGACGGGTTTAGGCTGTGCCTTTAAGAAAGGGACAGCTGATGGAACACTCTGGCTGAATGTTTTGACAAACATGATATTCTAAACTAATTTCATTGGTAGATTGGTAGAATGCAACTTTAAGTTTTGGGTTCAGTCTGTTTGTGCTCAGTCTGTACTTTCTCTGTTCGTGTGGGCTTGTTGGCTTCTCTGTCTCTGAAGCAACAGCTGCTGGACAGAGTGACCTTGGATTAACAGAGCTAACCAGAGAAGAAAACTAATTCTTGCACACACTTTGAGCTAACAGAAATTTTCTCCTTAATAGCCTTTCTCTCTCTCTCTAACCCTTTTTGGGAAAAAAGGGGAGGTAGGGAGGGAGAGCGGGGTAGAGAGGCCGGGGGGGACACCCTCCTCTGGCTAAAGGTTCTTCTGTATTACGTTCATTGCTGTATATTTCTGTATATGTTGTAACTACTGTATATATTGTGTAAATACTCATTGCATTCCATTTCTGCTTGTAAATATAGCTTGTTTCATTTGCTCCTCTGACTGAGTTAGCTGCGGTATCTTTGCGTGTGGGGGAGAACTCTCTCACCCTGCCACAGGAGCCCAGAACTGGACACAGGACTCAAGGTGTGGCCTAACCAGTGCTGAGCACAGGGCAGAATGACCTCCCTGCTCCTGCTGGCCACACTGTTCCTGATCCAGGCCAGGATGCCATCGGCCTTCTTGGCCCCCTGGGCACACTGCTGGTTCGTGTTCAGCTACTGTCACCTAGAACTCCCTGGTCCCTTTCTGCCTGGCTGCACTCCAGATACTCCAACCCCAGCCAGAGAGATTTGGGCCAGCTTTGGTGACAACACAGAGCAATAAGTGATTTGTTCTTTCCACAGAGACACCAGTGGATCAATATGGAAGCACATTTTATTTATTTGCTTGCTTGCTGTTTGACATCCACATTTCAGAGACTTTCCCCTGACAAACCCAACCTTTTAAATATTATTTCAGTACAAAAGCAACAGTCCTTGAGATAAAATCTTCCCTACTGCTACCAGTGAATAAATAAAACTACATCAGACACATTGAAATGATTCATTAGCAACAACAAAAAAAAACTACCCTTCACTACAGAACTTCTCAAAATCAGTGAGTTGAAGTTAAGTCAGTGCAATAAGTTAGTCACATTTTCTGGGGCTGCTAAGTACTTGGACCTCCTGGATAAGTTCAGTGCACAAGAATAATTACCAGCAATTAGCCATCAGAAAAGGGCTTGAGTATTTTCTTGTCCTTAAGGATGTCTGCTGGCTTGATTTGGGCAGCAGGGATGCTGAAGGGACTGCAGCACTGCCTGATGAGGAGCAGCTGAGAGCCCTGGGGATGGTTAGTCTGGAGAGGAGAAGACTGAGAGGGGATCTGATCAATGTCCATAAATATCTGAGGGCTGAGTGTCAAGAAGGAAGGGACAGGCTCTGCTCACTTGTGCCCTGGGATAGGACAAGAGGCAATGGATGGAAACTCCAACACAGGAAGTAGCACCTCAACATGAAGAAGAATTTCTTTGCTGTAAGGGTCCCAGAGCACTGGAACAGGCTGCCCAGAGAGGTTGTGGAGTCTCCTTCTCTGGAGCCTTTCCAGCCCTGTCTGGATGTGTTCCTGTCTGACCTGTGCTGGATTCTATGGTGCTGATTCTCAGGCAGCAGGGTTGGACTGGAAAATCTCCAGAGGTCCATTCCAACCCCTAATATCCTGTGATCCTGTGATCTAGATATGCTTAGAAGTAAGCAGACATTATTATGTTTGTCTGAGCACAGAAACTTCCCCCCTAGGGCTGCTTGCATCTCTGTGCCAAGTAGGCAGACAACGAGGCTAAAGCTACAACATCCCTTCCTCAAGACAGCACCAGGTGGAAATCTGAATGCAGTACCACATCACTTCAGGCTTTCCATATGGAAAATAAGTAAACATTAGAATCTCAGAATTGTCAGGGTTGGAAGGGAGCTCAAGGATCATCCAGTTCCAATCCCCCTGCCATGGGCAGGGTCACCTCACACTACAGCAGGTTGCTCAGAGCCTTATTCTCTATTTTCAGGTCAACAAAGACATAACAGATACGGAAGATTTTAAGCCAAAGCCATTCCTCATGTAGTAGCAGGAGGTAGAATTACTTCAGTTGGTGTTCCCTTTATATAAATAAGTATGTAAAATAATTAAATATCAATAAATAGATGTACAAAAAACTCAGGCCAAAGGCTGAGACGCCGCCGCGACAGAACAATGAATGTGTGTCACCACCAAATGCTGCCACAGGAGCTCGGCACAGAAGGGTCACAGCACGTCAGTAGCATCTGCACCTCCTCGGAGAGTGGCTCCGCTTGGTTTTGTGGGAGCCCGGGTTCTCCACCAGCTTCTGGAGGACGCTCAGCAGCTCGTTCACAGCCTTGCGCTGCACCTTCCGGTCGCTCATCTGTGCGGGGCAAGAGACAAAGGCAAAGAAGGTCATGCCAGGAGGTGGGGCTGGGCCCTGATCCCATCCTACAGGCTGCGCTGCTGCCGGGGTAAACCAGCTGGACATAGAAGCACAGAAAGGTTCAGGTTGGAAAAGAGCCTCAGGATCACCAAGGCCAACCCAGAACCCTACTCTGCAAGGCTCACCCCTAAACCACAGCCCCAAGCACCACAGCCAAACCACCTGCAAACACAGCCAGGCTTGGGGACTCCACCACCTCCCTGGGCAGCACATGCCAAGCCCTGACCACTCTTGCCCTGAAAAAACGTTTCCTAACGTCCAGCCTGAACCTTCCCAGGGGCAGCTTGAGACCATTCCCTCTTGTTCTGTCACTAATGACCTGGGAGAAGAGACCAGCACCAACCTCTCCACAACCAGTTGTAGAGAGCCAGGAGGTCTCCCCTCAGCCTCCTCTCTTTAACACTAACCATCCCCAGCTCCTTCGGTTGCTCTTCATCAGATTTCTTCTCCAGGCCCTTCCCAGCTTCCTTGCCCTCCTCTGCCCTGGCTCCAGCACCTCCATGTCTCTCTTGGATTGAGGTGCTCAAAACTGGACACAGTACTCGAGGTGTGGCCTCACCAGAGCCCAGTACAAGGGGACAATCCCCTCACTGCTCCTGCTGGACACAGGGAATCTATGGCTCCTGAGAGCCTCACCTTGCTAGGATCTGTGGTGGCAGCTACCCTCCATTTCATGAGGTCTGTGGTTTGGTTTTCTGCTGGTTTTGCCATCTGTGCAAAGCTGAAGGCAGCAGAGCTGGGAGCTGAGCTGCCTGCAGTGCTCCTGGCAGGGACTTTGCTGCTCAGCCCAGAGGTGAATTTCTGTTCATACAGCTCAGCAATTCTTAGTACTGTGCCTCTGGTAGGAAGAAAACCTTTGGCTTGCCTCTAGCACTCTGAGGCAGATGTGGTGATACAAAAGCAAGCTGCCAGATGGCAGTACCAACCTCTTTACAACAGCCTTTCAGGCAGTTGTAGACAGCAGTGTGGTGTCCCCTCAGCCTCCTGTCTCTCAAATCTGCATTTACTAGTGACTCTGCTTCCTAATTGCTACTCCAAAGAGCCACTTTGTCACAGATTTGTTGTTTTCTGCTTTCTGTGCTACTTTGCAAGGTGCCACAGATCAGTCACACTCTGTGAAACGTTGCTGCATGGTAGGAATTGAGGTGACACATGAGCTACCCACAAGAAGCTAATTCCACTGGGGTACCCTCTGTGGGCCTCTCTAGAGGTCAGTGCCATTGTTCAGCCAGACCTCTGCAGAGATCACCGGGTAACAGGATCACAGGTCAGAGGATCAGAGGATGTTAGAGGTTGGAAGGTCCCTCTGGAGATCTTCCAGTCCCACCCCCTGCCAGAGCCGGACTATAGAATTCAGCACAGGTCACACAGGAACACATACAGATGAGGCTGGAATGTCTCCAGAGAAGGAGACTATACAACCCCTCTGGGGAGCCTGAGGTCAGTGGTTGCTGCCACTTGCTCAATAAACTAAGTGCCTCCAAAGCCCTCAGCAGCCTGCCCTAACAGGCACAACCTTCCCACCACACCACAAATAGCCACGTCAGTGGCAGCTCTGGTGGGCAGGCAATGAGGCAGCACTGCTGGCACCTCTGTGCCAAAGCCCAGGAGATCTGGGGAGGGCAGCCCCCACACTGACACCCCACACCACAGGCCTGCAGCTGGAAACATTAAATCTTTCAGTGCCAGCCGTTCCACAAGGGGGTTACCAGCCCAGTTAACTGAAGCATTGTTGGCTTGAGTCACACTCAAATCTCAGCTGGAAAATCTAATGTCATGAGCCTTAGAGGCAGAGGAAGAGCCTTGCCTGTATCTTTGCCAGGTCCATGAGGTCTTTCATCTTCTTGGAGCCATCGGGAAGGCTGGTTTTCAGAGTGTAGAGCTCCTCAGATATGTGCTTGATGTGTGCCTTTGACTTGTCAGTGCTTTCAAACATTTTCAAGTACATGGAAACAATCTGGCTCAGAATGATCCTTTTTTCATTTGTCTGTTGGAAACACAGTCAGAAAGAAAGGTCTGTGAGTGCCCATCATCAGGAAAAGGAAGGAAGCTGGAGTGCACCACACCAGGGTCCTCACTGCTCCTTGAAGCAGGATCACAGAAATCACAGAAACATTCAGGTTGGAAAAGAGCCTCAGGATCACCAAGGCCAACCCACAACCCTACTCTGCAAGGCTCACCCCTAAACCACAGCCCCAGGCACCACATCCAAACCACACTGAAACACAGCCAGGCTTGGGGACTCCACCACCTCCCTGGGCAGCACATCCCAATGCCTGATCACTCTTGCCCTGAAAAAAGCTTTCCTGATGTCCAGTCTGAACCTCCCCAGGGGCAGCTTGAGGCCATTCCCTCCTGTTCTATCACTGATTACCTGTGAAAGAGACCAGCACCAACCTCTCCACAACCTCCTTTCAGGTAGTTGCAGAGAGCCTCCCCTCAGCCTCCTCTTTTCCAAACTAACCATCCCCAGCTTCCTCAGTCATTCCTCATCAGATTTATTCTCCAGGCCCTTCCCCAGTTTCCTTGCCCTCCTCTGGAACTCCTCTCATGGAATTGGACGTGCCTCAGGATGAGTTCATGGTGCTGCATAAAGCATCTTGAACCTTACAGGAAGTCTTTTTGTGAGGATTGTTTCCTCATTTCCAAGCTACCAAAGCAGCCCCTGCCCATATCCACCCCCACTGGTATCGCTGGCCCTGAGAGCTTCTTTGTACCAAAAGTCCCCCACAGAGTGCCTGAGCTGCTTTTCCTATCCGGGTCTGACTCACCCCTGTCCAAGTTGTCAGTTTGTCTGTAAAGATAGGTCCACCATCAGCTACATCTGAATTGCTTGAGTTCTGCAACAAAGAGCAAAGACATCTGCTGTACAAACGCTGCTGAGCACGGTGCCAGTTTGCATTCTCTGTTCAGATGAGCACTGAGAACCTGAGAGATGTGATTTTTGCAGCACTGGCCTGCAGCTATTACTATGCTTTCACTTCTCAAAGCACCAAATGGTATTGGAGGACTGCCCAGTACCAGAAATGGAATGAATGTGCTTTCAGTGTCTTCTCCTGCCGTAGCTCATCTGCATATCTAGCACCATCTATTTTACCGAACACTCCTTGCAAGGTTTGGTATTGATAGCTGAAAATCCAAGTCTGTGAGCACAGCAACTGGCTAGAGACTTGCCAGCTCTGATCTTGACATGGTTTATGCCCAGCTGAAATCCACCAGGAGGTAGCCTGTGGCCTTGACAATTTCTCCAGTCTCAGTGAAATCTCATCTGGAACAAACAGCTTTACTTATAACCTGCAGATTGTAGAACTGCAGAGTAGTCCAGCAGCCTGCAGTCAGCTGTGGGGATACAGGAGCTCAGGTTGCTGCTGAGAGAGCCCCACAGGGATGGAGTTTAACCATCAGATGTCAGCCATACTCTGCAGCATGTACTGAGAAACAAAGAGAAATATGATTCTCCTACCAAGGAAAGGTAAAGTGAATCATTTCCTCCTCTGTGTTTGTCTTTTTTTTTTTCCCTCTCCCTTTTTTTTTCCTCCTTTTCTTTTTCTCTTTTTTTTTCTTTTTATTTTTTCCCTGTACACAGCAGTCTCTGTTTCCCTTTCTGCCTGCTCACTAATTTAGCTGCAATGAGTGCAGAGGGAAAACTTGCAGGCTGAGAGCAACCCCCCTACAGGCTGATTGGCTCCCCGTGCTGACCACATTGCCAAGCCTTGGTTTTGCTCTTGCTCTGAAAGCTGGTGAGCTTCCTGCACTGACTCTGCAGCAGGTGCTCAGGATCTCTCTCACAAAACTAGATCTTGTCTAGTCAGAATCTCTCCCCTTTGTGCTAATGGTAAATTTAAGGCACAAAGCCAAATTTACAGCCTGTTTCCTGTCAATCTATAAACAGCAAAGCATAGAACCATAGAATTGCCAAGGTTGGAAGGGACCTCAAGGATCAGCCAGTTCCAACCCCCCTGCCATGGGCAGGGACACCTCACACTACAGCAGGTTGCTCATAGCCACATCCAGCCTGGCTGAAAAAACCTCCAGGGATGAGGCTTCCACCACCTCCCTGGGCAGCCTGTGCCAGTCTCTCACCACCCTCACAGGGAAGAACTTCTTCCTAACGTCCAATCTGAATCTACCCATGCCTAGTTTTGCTCCAGTCCCCCTAGTCCTATCACTCCCTGACACCCTAAAGAGCATCCCACCAGGCTTCTTTTTGTGACACTTCAGAGTGATTCCTTCACTACCTTTCTGTTTTCATATGCTCAAAATCCTGACAAAACCAGAGCCTGAAAGCAGGAGCAGAGCCTTGCAGTTGCTTTCGTGCACTTGAGGGAAAAGCTCAAAAATGCAGTGAGAATGAAATGTGAGCTACTTTCATGCCTCCTGGATGAAGACATGTGAATTAGCATTGCAGTTGTCAAGTCACCAAGTATCTGCCTGAAAAGACAGGGCTAAGGAAGCTGAATGTCTGGAGGATGCAAAAGAATAAGCAGCAGGAAACACTCTTGGGCACCACACTGCTGCTGCTATTAGTAAGTATCAGCTGCAGTTCTTTAAGCCAAAGCTCTCCTCAATTTTGTTTGTATTGCTAACTAACACTAAATCCCTCATCAATGTTACTAACCCAACAAAAGTGTCAGTAAATTACATCTGAACAGAACTGAGCCAAGATTCATTATATTAAGCACAAATTCCATTAAGATTTCTTCTGATAGAACATTCCATGTAACCAAAGGCTGGAAGGGAGCTGGAAGAAGCTCTTGTGAAAGGGAGAATGGCCCTGGAACAAATGAAAACCACAACTGAATCCTGTTTAATGAAAGGAGTTAACCAAACCAAAGAAGTTGTCCATATTCTAGTTTTTAAAAGGCATAACCAAAATCATTGTTCCAGGGATACCTTCCATTGGTACACATTGAGTATGTTAAGCAGTGCTCAAGCCTGGATTTCAAAGCACAAGCAAGAAGGAGAAGTACAGTAGGAAATGATTGGTCCAGAGTTACCTTCTGTTGGTACACACTGAGTATGTTAAGCAGTGCTGAAGTCTGGATTGCAAAGCACAAGGGAGAAGTGGAGTAGGAAATGGCTGTTCCAGGGACACCTTCTATTGCTGCACATTCAGTAGGTTAAGCAGTGTTGAAGTCTGGATTGCAAGGCACAAGCAAGAAGGAGAAGTGGAGTAGGAAATGGCTGTTCCAGGGACACCTTCTATTGCTGCACATTCAGTAGGTTAAGCAGTGTTGAAGTCTGGATTGCAAGGCACAAGCAAGAAGGAGAAGTGGAGTAGGAAATGACTGTTCCAGGGACACCTTCTATTGCTGCACATTCAATAGGTTAAGCAGTGTTGAAGTCTGGATTGCAAAGCACAAGCAAGAAGGAGAAGTGCAGTAGGAATGACTGCTCCAGGGACACCTTCCATTGGTACACACTGAGTATGTTAAGCAGTGCTCAAGTCTGGATTGCAAAGCACAAGCAAGCAGGAGAAGTGCAGTAGAAGACCATACTTACAAAGTCGGCTTTCAGTTTGTCTATGTGATGTTGAAGACTAGGAAGGCTTAAGCTATTTCCAAACTGCCCAAAATAAATCAGGATGACAGAGAGAACAAAGAAGCTGTAGGTCTGGCAAGCCATTTTCTTGGTGGTGGTGGTGGTTCAGTTGAAATGCTCAGATAAGTTCTGGGGGATGTGCCAGTTGAAGAGCAGTGATCTTCAACTCCTAGTAGTTAAATCTTCTATAGGAAAAAAGTAGACTGATGAACTTCATCTGCCTGTCAGTGGTATTTATACCTGGTCTTGACTGGGTTTTTTTTTTTTATTATTTCATCATCACAGGCTGTTTATATTTAGAAAAGATAGTGCTAGATAAGAAGCCTTCAGCTCTGGCTGACGAAGGGAATCCCTCGAAAGCATCTTTCTGCAGCATGGGCTTGGAAAAATTCTCAGTGGTTCGTCACTGGGTAGCCCTGACGTGGCAGGGTCTGAAGTGTCTTTTACACGTGGTTGGGGGGGGATTTTGATGGCACCTGAGGAGTATGCGTTGGGGATGGAGGGTGCTCTTGCACACTATGTGAAAAAGAAGTCGTGTGGTGTGGTTAAAGGGTCAGTGTGACAGCCAGCTCGCGGCAGGGGTTCGTTTACAGTAACCGCCGGGATTGCCGTGGTGTTCTGCAGACTCACAGAGCTAAAGGTTCTCCCTGCTGCTGTCCCTTTGTGTGGCACTGTTTGCGTTCTTTCACAGGCTCACAGGATGTCAGGGGTTAGAAGGGACCTCTGGAGATCCTCCAGTCCAATCTCCCTGCCAGAGCAGGACCACAGAATCCAGCACAGGTCACACAGGAACACATCCAGACAGGGCTGGAAAGGCTCCAGAGTAGGAGACTCCACAACCTCTCTGGGCAGCCTGCTCCAGTGCTCTGGGACCCTCACAGTGAAGTTCTTCCTCATGTTGAGGTGGAACCTCTTGTGCTGTAGTTTATAGCCATTGCCCCTTGTCCTATCCCAGAGTGCAAGTGAGCAGAGCCTGTCCCCTCCCTCTTGACCCCCAGCCCTCAGATATTTATGGACATTGATGAAATCCCCTCTCAATCTTCTCCTCCCCAGACTAACCATCCCCAGGGCTCTCAGCCTCTCCTCATCAGGCAGTGCTCCAGTCCCTTCATCATCCTTGTAGCTCTCTCTTGGACTCTCTCCAGCAGATCCCTGTCCCTCTTGAACTGGAGAGCCCAGAAATGGATGCAATATTCCAGGTGAGGCCTCACCAGGGCAGAGTAGAGGGGAGGAGAACACACTTGTCTTAATGCACCCCAGGATCCCATTGGCCTTCTTGGTCACGAGGGCACATTGCTGACCCATGGATAACTTGGTCCACCAGGACTCCCAGGTCCTTGTCCACAAGGCCTTGAGTGCATTTCTGCCACTTCCTCATTCCTCACCTCTGCATCCAAAATAGACTCAAGGAAAATGAGGTTCCAGCATGGATATAGCAATGCACCATATTAAACTCAGCTGTGGAGCAAGAGCAGAGTATTTAATACTCAATGCACCCATGTGTGCTTGGCAATAATTAAAGTTCCCCAATGTCCATTCATTTGCTCCTGTGTGTAAGGAATACGAAACCAGCGAGACAGGGATGAGAAAAAGCCTGGCTGGGAAAGGCAGGCAGAAAAGTCTCCAAGTGAATAGAGATGCCCAAAACAACTGCATTGAAGACAGCTGGAGAAAAGGGTTTTGTGCAGAAACTGGTTAAATGATAACCTGGTTGATGGAAGAGCTGTCATGGATGTGAGGTGCTAAAAGTCATTCAAGGATGCTTCGAAGCACTGTAAAAAATAAAAGCCAAGTGGAAATCTCTGGATCTCTTTGCAAAAGGCAAGCACAGGCAGACAACATCTTGTGGCACAGATAAATTCAGTTTTATACATAGCACAGAATCTATGATTCGTGATCCCAGCAGGTCAAGGGAGGTGATTCTCCCCCTCTGCTCCTCTCTGGTGAGACCCCACCTGGAGCACTGTGTCTGGTTCTGGAGCCTCTGTTACAGAAAGGATCTGGAGGTGCTGGAAGGTGTCCAGAGAAGGGCCACGAGGATGAGCAGAGGGCTGGAGCTGCTCTCCTATGACTGAGGGAGTTGGAGTTGTTCAGTCTGCAGAAGAGAAGGCTCCGAGGAGACTTCTTGCGGCCTTCCAGCATCTGAAGGGGGCTACAAGAAAGCTGGGGAGGGACTTGTGAGGGTGTCAGGGAGTGATAGGACTGGGGGGAATGGAGCAAAACTTGAAGTGGGTAGATTGGGATTGGATGTTAGGAAGAAGTTGTTCCCCATGAGGGTGGTGAGAGGCTGGCACAGGTTTCCCAGGGAGGTGGTGGGAGCCTCATCCCTGGAGGTTTTGCAGCCAGGCTGGATGTGGCTGTGAGCAACCTGCTGTAGTGTGAGGTGTCCCTGCCCATGGCAGGGGTTGGAACTGGATGCTCCTTGAGGTCCCTTCTAACCCTGACCATTCTGTGATTCTATGATCATTCAGCATCTAGGAAAGGCAAATGCAGGAACAAACCCAGGTTCTCCTAATCCAATTGTGGTCCTTTACCCACAGTGCTATAAGTATTATATCATAAACCTGGCAAGAAATTAAGCAAAGAGGAAGCAAGCCACCACAGAGAGGTGATTCTACCACTTTACTCTGCTCTGGTGAGAGCTCAACTGCAGTACAGGACTGGAGCCCTCAATATAGGAAGGACATGGACCTGATGGAGCAGGTCTGGAGGAGGGCCACAAAAATGATCAGGGGTTTGGTGCACCTCTGCTACAAGGACAGGCTGAGGGAGCTGGGGGTGTTCAGCCTGGAGAAGAGGAGGTTCCAGGGAGACCTAATAGCAGCCTAGCAGTACCTGAAGGGGGCTACAAGAAGGATGGAAAGAGACTGTTTGCAAAGGCCTGCAGGGACAGGACCAGGGACAATGGCTTCAAACTAGAGCAGAGCAGATTTAGACTGGATGTTAGGAACAGGTTCTTTACTATGAGGGTCACGGAACACCAGACCACTGGAACCCAGGAAGATGGTTGAGGCCCCATCCCTGGAGATATTCAAGGTGAGGCTGGACAGGGCTCTGGGCAGCCTGATCTAATTGGGGATATCCCTGCTGACTGCAGAGGGGATTGGACTGGATGACCTTTGGAGGTCCCTTCCAACCCAGACCATTCTATGATTCTATGGTTCTAGGATCTGGTTCTGTCTGATTCTGAGTGTTAGGTCTGATTTCCAGGTACCCTCTTCTGCCTGTGGATGCTAGATTCAGGCCTTCTAACCAGCTCCACCATCAAATTCTCACACAAAGGGTTGAATGTTCTGCAGTAAATCATAAGCTGAGCAGAAATAATGCAGAAGTAACTAATCCCTTTTCCATATCATTTGCATTTGGATCCATGGTGGTGTGTTGACTTTTACATACTCATCTCGTAGTGTGGACTTCTATGGATATGCTCCACCACCTCTCTCCAAAATAGTTTGAAACTGTGCAAGAGCCTACAGCCAATGGCCAGAACATGAGGGTCCTTGAGTCCCTGGGACTTTTTCCTCTCCCAGCCCTGTTCTGCTTCATCACTAAGCCAAGCTCTTTGCCCAAGCTGAAAGAGATGCCAGAACAGTATTGAAAAGTGTTGTGCAACCCAGAATTGGAGTGGTCCATGAACATGATGAAGAGAGTGGAACATCTTCCTTAGAGAAGAGCTTGAGGGAGCTGAGGGCTCTGTAGCTTGGACAGGAGGAGACTGAGAGGTGACCTCATTCACGTTGATAAAGATGTGCAGGATGAGTACCAGAGGCTGGAGCCAGGCTCTGCTGGGTGATGCCCAATGCCAGCACAAGGGGCAGGGGTGGAAGCTGAAGCATAGGAAGTTCCATGGAAACAGGAGGATGAATTGTTTCCCTGTGAGGGTGACAGAGCACTGGAAGAGGCTGCCCAGGGGGCTTGTGGAGTCTCCCTCTCTGGAGATATTCAAACCCCACCTGGATGTGTTCCTGTGTGACCTGCTCTAGGTGCTCCTGCTCTGGCAGGGGGTTGGACTGGATGATCTCTCCAGGACCCTTCCAGCCCCTAATATTCTGTGATTCTGTGTGGCTCCATAGTCACAGCTGGATTGTCATTTGTTCCAAACACAGGGTGACATGAAACCAAGGTGCCTTTTTTCCTTTGGTTGGGTTTTTTGGTTTTTCCTTTCTTTCTTTAATACTCTGCCTGGAAGTCATCTGACTCTTCATGCAAAAGAGAGGTTTCACACCCTTCCGTTCATGCATCACCTCACAGCAGTTACACGACGATGCCCTCCCAAAGCCAAGTCAGATTTCACTCTGACCACTGATGAGAGGGGTTTTTTTTCCCTTTCATTTTTTGTTTTATACGTGTGCACCTCGCTGTGCTGGCTGAGTGGTTAGTGAGGAAGTGTCCTCAACAGCCCAGCAAATTTCTGCCCACTTTCGTTTCTCTAAAGCTCAGTGGCTTCCTCTGTCACCACTGCCCCAGGAAAGCAGCTCAGGGTTGGAAAACCCTCTCTGAATTGGCATTCTGACCTTACAGCACACTGCAGCTCTTAAGCCTTCCTTTCCTCTAAAGTAGCAGAAATTATTCCTTTGGGTGAGTTGCAACCCATCACCTAACCCTACATAATCAACTAAACCATGGCACCAAGTGCCTCATCCATAGTATCATAGTATCAGTCAGGGTTGGAAGGGACCACAAGGATCATCTAGTTCCAACCCCTGCCATGGGCAGGGACACCCTACACTAGATCAGGCTGGCCAGAGCCTTATCCAGCCTGGTCTTAGTACCTCCAGGGATGGGGTCCCAACCACCTCCCTGGACAACCTATTCCAGGGCTTTGCCACTCTCATGGTGAAGAACTTTCTCCTCACCTCCAGCCTGAACCTCCCCTGGCACAGCTTGAGACTGTGTCCTCTTGTTCGGGTGCTGGTTGCCTGGGAGAAGAGACCAACCCCCTCCTGGCTACAACCTCCCTTCAGGGAGTTGTAGAGAGCAAGAAGGTCTCCCCTGAGCCTCCTCTTCTCCAGGCTAAGCAACCCCAGCTCCCTCAGCCTCTCCTCACAGGGCTGTGCTCCAGATCCCTCCCCAGCTTTGTTGCCCTTCTCTGGACACGTTTAAGTGTCTTAATGTCCTTCTTAAACTAAGGAGCCCAGAAATGGACACTGTACTCAAGGTGTGGACACTTTGACACCTGGCCCAAGACAGCTGTTTCATACTTCCCTTCGGAATTTCAATTCAGTAGCCCCATGCTGGATGGGAAAAAGTTTATAGGTTGGGAAAACGTTTCCTCATAGAACACTACTTTCTGGATTAGTAAGATGAAACAACTGTTCCAATGTGGTCTGGGTACTTGTCCATCCTGTAAGAGTTCAAGCTTTTCCTTTGCCCAGGAAGAAGATAGCTGTGAAGAGATATTCCAAGCTGGCTGTTTTCACACACTATTGTGGACTTTTTGGCTGTTTCTAACTGTACATGTCCAGCAGATCCAGGGAGGTTCTGCTCCCCCTCTACTCTGCCCTGGTAAAGCCCCACCTGGAATATTGCAGCCTGCTCTGGACTCCCCAGCTCAGGAGGGACAGGGATCTGCTGGAGGAGTCCAAGGGAGAGCTGCAAGGATGCTGAAGGGACTGGAGCATTGCCTGGTGAGGAGAGGCTGAGAGCCCTGGGGCTGGTTAGTCTGGAGAGGAGAAGACTGAGAGGGGATCTGATCTATGTCCATAAATATCTGCGGACTGGGTGTCAACAGGGAGGGGACAGACTCTGCTCACTTGTACCCTGCGATAGGACAAGGGGTAATGGATATAAACTACATCACAGGAGGTTCCACCTTAACATGAGGAAGAACTGCTTTACTGTGACGGTCCCAGAGCACTGGAGCAGGCTGCCCAGAGAGGTTGTGGAGTCTCCTACTCTGGAGCCTTTCCAGCCCTGTCTGGATGTGTTCCTGTGTGACCTGTGCTGGATTCTCTGGTCCTGCTCTGGCAGGGGGTTGGACTGGAAGATCTCCAGAGGTCCCACCCAACCCCTTACATCCTGAGGTCTCTGTATTGCCTCAGGACTCCTGTAATACCGTAATACGAATTTTCAGGACTTATGTTAAAATGATTTTCTGGAGCATATGGAGATGATAACAAACCTTCTCTTCCCTTCCCTTGAGAGGTGGTTTAACTCATCTATAAGGAATTATATACAACAGTTCAATGAGTTCAAAGGACTGCAAAGAGGAGCCTGTGACATGTGTTTTCTCCTTGCTGACTGCATATGGCCAGCAATATGTCATGAGGGCCAGAGGGTCTTCCCTTTTTCTTCTTCTCCCATGTTGTCACAAAGTGGTATTACAGCTCTCCAAAACAAGTGGTCTGCATGTATACATGATGAAGATACCAAGAGCTACCTACCAGTAGGAGCTGACCATAAGAAAGACATGAGCAACTCTAAAATGCTATTTTTCTTGCAGCAATGTGTGGAAAACCATCATGGGATTACAGAAGACAGCGGTGAATACACATGCTGTGTCTTTACTCTGTGCTTTTACTCTTTGGAGTCTTTTCACATATCCAACTCCTGGGTACAATCTGTTACCCATAAAAATAGAAGAAAATTCCCAATCTCATTCAATATTAGTTCAATTCCATATCAGTGGAAAAGCAGCACAAGTGTTAGCTCAACAGCAGCCCAAAGTAGAGCTGATACTGCATAGAACAGAATAGAATGAACCAGGTTGGAAGAGACCTTCAAGATCATCACATTCAACCTATCATCCAACACCACCTAATCAACTAACCCATGGCACCAAGCACCCCATCAAGTCTCCTCCTCTGGCTGAACATGAGCCAGCAGTGTGCCCAGGGGCACAGAAGGCCAATGGCATCTTGGCTTGGATCAGGAACAGTGTGGCCAGCAGGGCTAGGGATGGAATTCTGCCCTGTGCTGGGCACTGGGGAGGCCTCACTTGGAGCACTGTGTGTAGCTCTGGGCCCTCCCTGCAAGAGAGATCTTGAGGTGCTGGAGCAGGACCACAGGAGAACAACCAGCCTGGGGAAGGGACTGGAGGGAAAGGGATGAGGAGAGGCTGAGGGAGCTGGGGGTGTTCAGCCTGGAGAAGAGGAGACTCCGGGGGGACCTTATCACACTCTACAAGTCCCTGAAGGGAAGTTGCAGTCAGGTGGGGGTCAGGTTCTTGTGCCAGGCAACTTGTGACAAGAGGAGAGGGCATGGCCTGAAGCTGTGCCAAGGGAGGTTTAGATTGGATGTTAGGAAGCACTTCCTGATTGAAAGGGGAATGAGAGACTGGGATGGGCTGCCCAGGGATGTGGTGGAGTCGCTGTCCCTGGAGGTGTTTAAGGCCAGATTGGATGTGGTGCTCAGTGCCATGGTCTGGTCGGTGTGGTGGTGTTAGGTCATAGGCTGGGCTTGGTGATCTCAGAGGTCTATTCCAGCCTCCAGAATTCTGTGATGCTGTGTAACCACAGAATGTCTAAGGGTTTTTCCACATTCAAAGATCTATTACCAGCTCTTCTTCCAAGAAGAATAGAACATATGCTTGTGAAAGTTTTCTATTTTTAGCACCATAATATCCTTCAGTGGAACTGCTGGCACTGCTGAGCTTAGCACTTGTTTGCCTTTTGAAGACCCAGATTCATTTCTTAAGTGATTTCATGAATCTTAGAGCTTATTTCAGATGTTTGGGGTTGATTGGGTTTTGGCTGCTCAGGTTTGAATCATCATGGTTGGAGGGAAAAGATTGAAATCAAAGACTTCTGAAAGCAAAATAAGACAGATGAAGGTTTCCTAGCAGAAATCTGCTGCTTGATGCCATCCTTTCTTCTAAAAGAACCCATAATATATAAAATTACATAGATCCAGGAGGCAGTTGGTTGGGGATTTCCCCTGCCCACCATTCTCTTTAGCACCATCACTTAGTTGTGTGACTAAGCAAGCCACTCATCAGGAAAAAAGAAACCAGTATGCAGGTTTGATCCTAACAGTTTCTGTCCCACCTCCAGAAAGTCAGAAGTGGACTTCTTGAAAGCAATTGGCTTGCCAACACTTTCCAGTTAGATTCAGAGTTCAGGGTGGAAGAAGAAATGTGCAAGATCATTGCCTTTTTGTAGTTTTTAAATATATATATATATAAAAGCAGTGCTTCACACCCTGTCTACATTTCCTCTTCATCTTCACAGGAAATAAGGCTGCCTATAGCAGGGCTGCTGTGGGTCAAGTGTAGATGCACTTCAGTTTAAAGTCACATAGCTCCTTTTCATTCTTTTTTTTTTTTTCCCCAAAGGCCTGGACTAACAGCTCTGAAGTGCTGTGAATGGAAGCCCTCTTATTTAAGTGATCATAGAATTGTCAGGGTTGGAAGGGACCTCAAGGGTCAGCCAGTTCCAACCCCTGCCATGGGCAGGGACACCTCACACTACAGCAGGTTGCTCACAGCCACATCCAGCCTGGCTGCAAAAACCTCCAGGCATGAGGCTTCCACCACCTCCCTGGGCAACCTGCTCCAATGTCTCACCACCCTCGTGGGGAACAACTTCTTCCTAACATCCAATCTCAATCTCCTCACTTCTAGTTTTGCTCCGTTCCCCCTCAGTCCTATCACTACCTGACACCCTAAAAAGTCATAGAATCATGGAATCAATAAGGTTGGAAGAGACCTCAAAGAACATCAAGTCCAACCTGTCACCCAACACCTCATGACTACTAAACCATGGCTCCAAGTGCCACATCCAATCCCCTCTTGAACACTTCCAGGGACTCCACCACCTCCCTGGGCAGCACATTCCAACGACTAACAGCTTTCTCTGTGAAGAGCTTTCTCCTCACGTCCAGCCTAAACTTCCCCTGGCACAGCTTGAGACTGTGTCCTCTTGTTCTGAAGTCCCTCTCCATCTTTCTTGTAGGTTCCCTTCAGATACTGGAAGGCCACAATTAGGTCTCCTCAGAGCCTTCTCTTCTCCAGACTGAACAACCCCAACTCCCTTAGTCTGTCCTCATAGCAGAGCAGCTCCAGCCCTCTGCTCATCCTCATGGCCCTTCTCTGGACACCTTCCAGCACCTCCAGATCCTTCCTGGAATAGAGGCTCCAGAACTGGACACAGTGCTCCAGGTGGGGTCTCACCAGAGCAGTGCAGAGGGGGAGAGTCACCTCCCTTGACCTGCTGGCTCTGCTCTTGCTGCAGCCCAGGCTCTGGTTGTCTTTCTGGGCTGCAAGTGCTCGCTGCTGGCTCATGTTGAGCTTCTCATCCCCCAGCACCTCCAAGGCCTTTTGTTCAGGGCTGCTCTCAAGCCAGTCCCTGCCCAGCCTATCTCAGTGCTTGGCATTGCCCCGGCCCAGATGCAGTAATAAATACTTAAAAGCCCAAGAAATGAGATAGCTAAATCTCTTTTGGGTTTCTTGGTTTTGTTGTTTTGTTTGGGGGGATTATTGTGTTTGGGTGTTTTTCTTTGAAGAGACTATTCCCACAGACTAAAGTTATTTCTAACAAGGCAATGAAACAAGCAATTGTTGAAGAGCAAAATACAATCTGAGATAACACATCAACATGTAAGCACCATGGTAGGTTGGTTTGCTAATCTTTTATCCTAAGGAAATGAAACTGAATTAGTTTCTCTACCTCTCAGTTCCTTCCTTCTCAGTAACTTTTCAACTGAGTCAGCAGTTTGATCCCCAGCTCCCTCAGCCAGTCTCCATAGCAGAAGTGCTCCAACCCCCTGATTTTTTTCATGGCCCTTCTCTGGACCTGCCCCATCAGGGTCCTGAGGGACAGAAAGGACTGATCAGCAGTGGTAAGTGCATCTTGGATGTCAAAAAGCAGTGTGAAATTCCCAAATTCACAACCATAGCATCCTAGAATGGCTTAGGTTGGAAGGGACCTCAGACATCACCTACTCCAACTTCCTCCAGCCCTCCTGTCTAGTGGAGGGACACCACTCCAGTAGACTCAGCTGCTCAAGGCCTCAATGAATCAGTACATGGTGGGGGGGAAGAAGTAGAAAACCAGCAAATCATGCAAGTATTGTGGAAATAAGAGGCACAGAAGGGAAGACGTGAGATTAGCACAGGCTAAGACTGGACTGGATGATTGTGTGCACTGCAGCCCAAAATTAAATGGGCAAATCATCTCAATTCTTGATATGGAGGGGGCACTAAGAAGTATTGGTGAATGCAATAGGAGAGCCAGATCATCTGTTAGAGGGTAGGAGAGCTCTGCAGAGGGACCTTGACAGGCAGCACAGATGGGCAGAGTCCAAGGGCATGAGATTGAACACATCTAAGTGCCAGGTTCTACACACTGGCCACAACAACCCCATGCAGTGCTACGGGCTGGGGAGAGAGTGGCTGAGAGCAGCCAGGCAGAGAGGGACCTGGGGGTGCTGGTTGACAGTAGCTGAACATGAGCCAGCAGTGTGCCCAAGTGGCCAAGAAGGCCAATGGCATCCTGGCCTGCATCAGGAACAGTGTGGCCAGCAGGAGCAGGGAAGCCATTCTGCCCTGTGCTCAGCACTGGTTAGGCCACACCTTGAGTCCTGTGTCCAGTTCTGGACTCCTCAATTTAAGGACATTGAGACACTTGAACATGTCCAGAGAAGGGCAATGAGGCTGGGGAGGGGTCTGGAGCACAGCCCTGTGAAGAGAGGCTGAGGGAGCTGGGCTTGCTTAGCCTGCAGAAGAGGAGGCTCAGGGGAGACCTTCTTGCTCTCTACAACTCCCTGAAGGGAGGTTGTAGCCAGGTGGGGGTTGGTCTCTTCTCCCAGGCAAGCAGCACCAGAACAAGAGGACACAGTCTCAAGCTGCACCAGGGGAAGTTTAGTCTGGAGGTGAGGAGAAAGTTCTTCCCAGAAAGAGAGATTTGCCATTGGAATGTGCTGCCCAGGGGGTGGTGGAGTCACCATCACTGGAGATGTTCAAGAGGGGATTTGACGTGGCACTTGGAGCCATGGTTTAGTTAGTCATGGGTGTGGGCTGTCAGGCTGGACTTGATGATCTCTGAGGTCTTTTCCAACCTTATTGATTCTCTGATTCTATGATCAAGAAGCATTGGTGGATGCAGTCGGAGAGCCAGATCATTCTGAGAGTTGCTGACACAGAACACGGAACACAAAGTCAAGATAACCAACAGTGACAGGCACGGAAATAATCTCCTCTAAGGCAAAAGTAGAAGTGAGAAGATAGATTTAAAGGTTTTCCCATGAAGGAAACAAACTGAACAAATGGGCATATAAAAATGGGGCTGCAGCAGGGTGAAATTTTAATCAGCCTGTCAAAAGAGCGGTAACACTTTCAGCTTGGAGAGCAGCAAATGCAATAGCTGTCTGTAAGGAGGAGGAAATAACAAGCCAAGGGCATCCTGGCTGGGATCAGCAACGCTGTGTCCAGCAGGAGCAGGGAGGGGATTGTCCCCTGGGACTCAGCTCTGGGGAGGCCACACCTCCAGTGCTGTGTCCAGGTTTGGGCACCTCAATCGAAAAGAGCTGTGGAGGTGCTGGAGCCAGGGCAGAGGAGGGCAAGGAAGCTGGGAAGGGCCTGGAGAAGAAATCTGATGAAGAGCAACTGCAGGAGCTGGGGAGGGTTAGTTTGGAAAAGAGAAGGCTGAGGGGAGACCTCCTGGCTCCCTACAACTCCCTGAAAGGAGGTTGTGGAGAGGTTGGTGCTGGTCTCTGCTCCCAGGTCATTAGTGATAGAACAGGAGGGAATGGCCTCAAGCTGCCCCTGGGGAGGTTCAGACTGGACATTTAGAAACCTTTTTTCAGGGCAAGAGTGGTCAGACCTCCCAGCAGTGGGAGTGATACCTGGTACCCACCCAAGAAACTATGAGTTGACAGCTGGTGTGGGCTGCCCTTCTCCAGCCACCGCTGCCGCAGCCGTCTAAAAGCTCGGGATTCGTATCTGCAAGCCCTCGTGAGGTATCGTCGTGCATGAAACAATATTTCCCCTGCTGTGGGTAGAAAAAGAAAAACAGGTTGCCTTTTCCACTGACAGCCCTGTGGTTTCTCATTCACAATGAAAACCTTTCTTTCCTCACATCTAGGAGGCTCGACTGTAAAGGGCTTTTATCAAGTGACTAATTTGTCACACCTGCGGTTTATCGCGGCGAGCTTTCCTCAGCACCTGGAAAGTGCTGCTGGTTGTTCCCTGATCATTATACACAGGAACAGAGAAAACCTTCACCCTGACATGGCCAAATTCACCTAGGAGATGTCAGTGGATTCTTCTCTTGTGGTTAGGGACAGTGGCTCTTGGCTTCTATTTGGAGAATACATCTGATAAGGAGTGAGCAAAAGAGCTGGGGATGGTTAGTGTGAAACAGAGGAGGCTGAGGGGAGACTTCCTGGCTCTCTACAACTGGTTGTGGAGAGGTTGGTGCTGATCTCTTCTCCCAGGTCATTAGTGACAGAACAAGAGGGAGTGGCCTCAAGCTGCCCCTGGGGAGGTTCACACTGGACATTAGGAAAGCTTTTTTCAGGGCAAGAGTGGTCAGGGCTTGGAATGTGCTGCCCAGGGAGGAGGTGGAGTGCCCAAGCCTGGCTGTGTTTCAAGGTGGTGTGGATGTGGTGCTTGGGGATATGATCTGGGGGTGAGCCTTGCAGAGTAGGGTTCTGGGTTGGACTTGGTGATCCTGAGGGTCTATTCCAACCTGAATGATTCTATGTTTCTATGATTATCTCTGCATTACATACCTGCTCTTGTTGGACCCCGTGTTACAAAAGGAAGAATGAGAGATCAGTGTTGGTGTCTCTCACAGGTAATTAGTGAGAGAACAAGAGGGAAGGGCCTCAAGCTGCCACTGGGGAGGTTCAGACTGGACAGCTCCGTCCCTGGAGGTGTTTAGCAAAAGCCTGGATGAGGAACTTAGTGCAATGGTCTGGTTGATTAGCCAGGGTTGGGTGATCACCTGGTCTTGATCTTGGTGATCTCTTCCAACCTGGATGATTCTGTGATTCTTTGAGATTAGGAAAGCTTTTTTCAGGGCAAGAGTGGTCAGGGCTTGGAATGTGCTGCCCAGGGAGGTGGTGGAGTCCCCAAGCCTGGCTGTGCTTGACGGTGATTTGGCTGTGGTGCTTGGGGGTGTGGTTTATGGGTGAGCCTTGTAGAGTAGGGTTCTGGATTGGCCTTGGTGATCCTGAGGGTCTCTTCCTACCTGATGAATGAATGAATGAATGAATGAATGAATGAATGAATGAATGAATGAATGAATGTTTCTGATAATAGTGTGGCCAGCAGGGCTAGGGATGGAATTCTGCCCTGTGCTGGGCACTGGGAGGCCTCACCTGCAGCACTGTGTGCAGCTCTGGGCCCTCCCTGCAAGAGAGATCTTGAGGTGCTGGAGCAGGTCCAGAGGAGAGCAACCAGCCTGGGGAAGGGACTGGAGGGAAAGTGATGAGGAGAGGCTGAGGGAGCTGGGGGTGTTCAGCCTGGAGAAGAGGAGACTCAGGGGAGACCTTATCACACTCTACAAGTCCCTGAAGGGAAGTTGCAGTCAGGTAGGGGTCAGGCTCTTGTGCCAGGCAACTTGTGACAAGAGGAGAGGGCATGGCCTGAAGCTGTGCCAAGGGAGGGTTAGGTTGGATGTTAGGAAGCACTTCCTCACAGAAAGGCTGATTAGGCACTGGGATGGACTGCTGTGGCAGTTTAAGGCTCTGCCTAGAAAATTTTCCATAGGTCTTGACCAGAATGTGATGGAATGTGCCATGGGCTGCCCAGGGAGGTGGTGGAGTCACCATCCCTGGAGGTTAATTAATTACAATACAATACAATACACCAGGTTGGAAGAGACCTTCAAGATCATCACGTCCAACCCATCAACCAATCCAACCCACCCAACAACTAACCCATGGCACCAAGCACCCCATCAAGTCTCCTCCTGAACACCTCCAATGAAGGTGACTCCACCACCTCCCTGGGCAGCTGATTCCAGTGGGCAATTACTCTCTCTGTATAGAACTTCTTCCTAACCTCCAGCCTAAACCTGCCCTGGTGCAGCCTGAGACTGTGTCCTCTTGTTCTGCTGCTGGTTGTCTGGGAGAAGAGACCAACCCCCACCTGGCTGCAACCTCCCTTCAGGGAGTTGTAGAGAGCAAGAAGGTCTCCCTGAGCCTCCTCTTCTGCAGGCTAAGCAACCCCAGCTCCCTCAGCCTTTCCTCAGAGGGCTTGTGTTCCAAACCCCTCACCAGCTTTGTTGCCCTCCTCTGGACACGCTTCAGCAAGACAACATCCTTCCTAAACTGAGGGGCCCAGAACTGGACACAGGACTCAAGGTGTGGCCTAACCAGTGCAGTGTACAGGGGCAGAATGACCTCCCTGCTCCTGCTGGCCACACTCTTCCTGATGCAGGCCAGGATGCCATTGGCCTTCTTGGCTGCCTGGGCACACTGCAGGCTCATGTTCAGCCTCCCATCAACCAGCACCCCCAGGTCCCTCTCTGCCTGGCTGCTCTCCAGCCACTCTGACCCCAGCCTGTAGCACTGCCTGGGGTTGTTGTGGCCAGTGTGTAGAACCCGGCACTTGGATGTGTTAAATCTCATGCCCTTGGACTCTGCCCATCTGTCCAGCCTGTCGAGGTCCCTCTGCAGAGCCTCTCTGCCCTCCAGCAGATCAACACCTGCCCCCAGCTTGCTGTTTATGAAGAGACTGGATGAGGCACTTGGTGCCATGGTTTAGTTGATTAGATGGTGTTGGGTGAGAGGTTGGACTTGATGATCTCAAAGGCCTTTTCCAGCCTGGTTAATTCTATTCTATTCTATTCTATTCTATTCTATTCTATTCTATTCTATTCTATTTCTATTCTATTCTATTCTATTCTATTCTATTCTATTCTGTTCTGTTCTTGGCTTCTTTGCTCTAGCTGGCTGCTTCTGCTGGCTTTGCTGGCCTTGGCTGTGTTCCTTTGTTGTGGCTAAGTACTAACATCTACTCTCTGCTCTTCTTCCTCTTGTCCCAAATACAGGGAGAGGGAAGGAAACAGGGAGGGAGAAGCTATTAGTAGCCCCCTGGTTTTGCCCAGGGGGGTTCTGGTGTTGCTTATAAATTGAACATGTATGTAAAGGTCGTTAGATTTTGTTCATATTAATTGCATTCCATATTTTAGATTGTAGTTTTGCTTGTGAATGTGGAGTCATTTGCCTTCAGCCGAGCTGGTCTGGCAGTTTTATGTTGGGGGAGATTTCAACCCACCACAACTGCCCAGGGAGGTGGTGGAGTTGCCATCCCTGGTGGTCTTTAAGAAAACATTGGATGTGGCACTTGGTGGCAGGATTTAGCTGATGTGGTGGTGTTAGGGCATAGGCTGTATTTGATGATCTCAGAGGCCTTCTCCAGCCTCAGTAATCCTGTGATCCTGCAGTAAGCTGGGCTGGCACAAACCAGTTTGAGGAAACAAAGAGCAATGGCTATTCTACCGCTGATGAATGCAGGCTACCGAGCTTCACCTGTGACTGTGAAATCACCATCCTGTGTCTTGCTGTTAACTCCTGCTCGTCAAATCTCCAGGAGAAACAAGCAAGGGAAAAGCCTCTCTGCACCTCTGCTTCTTCAGGAAGTGTTTTCCTTCTCATCAGTTGGGTTGAAAGTGTGTTTGCACCACGAGTGCAGGGGAGATGCTCACGCATCCTCGTGGCTCTCCCTTGGACTCTCTCCAGCAGGTCTCTGTCTCTCTTGAACTGGGGAGCCCAGAACTGGACACAGGATTGCAGGTGTGGTCTTAGCAGGGAAGAGTAGAGAGGGATAAGAACCTCCCCTGCTGGCCACACTTTTCTTGATGCCCCTCAAGATCCCATTGGCTGATTGCCACTTGGGCATCAGTGATGGAACAGGTTGCTTAGGGAGGTGATGGAAGCCTCATACCTGGAGGTTTTTAAGGCCAGGCTGGATGTGGCTCTGGGCTGCCTGATCTAGTGTGAGGTGTCCCTGCCCATGTCAGGGGGGTTGGAACTGGATGATCCTTGAGGTCCCACTGAGGGACCTCACACTGAGGTGGTGGGAGGAAGATTGAGAGGGCTACCAGGTGTGCTGCGCATGGTTGGGTGATGGCAGAGCATCTCTGCACAGCCCCACTGCTCATGCTGTGGTTACATCCAGCTCTGCAGCAATTTACCCTACCCAGAATGATGCAATGGCCCTTCAGAGTCAGCCTTCTGAGGCTCCTATCTGAGATCGTCAAGATTCAACTGACCAAAGCCCTGGGCAGCCTGCTCTGACCTTCTGGTGGACCCTGCTTTGAGCAGGATGTCAGACTAGAGGCCTTCTGCAAACCCTGACAGCCTCATTTATGATGAAGCTTTGTAGCTCTATGATTTCAGAGCTGCAACCCAAATCCATGGGACTGAAAAAAACCCAAACCCATTACCCATAATGTTTGGCATTTTTAGCATTCAGACCTACTCTTGATGCATATTAATATTCCTGTCCCTTTTGAACTGGGGAGCCCAAAACTGGCCACAATATTCCAAGTGACTCTTGATATGCACAATATGGAATATTGTGTCCAGTTTTGGGCTCCTCAATTCAAGAGGGACAGGGATCTACGGGAGAGAGTCCACAAAGGGCTACAAGGATGATGAAGGGACTGGAGCACTGCCTGGTGAGGAGAGGCTGAGAGCTCCGGGGCTGTTTAGTCTGGAGAGACTGAGAGGGGATCTGATCAATATCTATCAATATCTAAGGGTTTGAGGTCAGGAAGAAAGGGACAGGGACAGCCTCTGCTCACTTGCACCCTGTGATAGGACAAGGGGCAATGGATATAAACTACAGCACAGAAAGTTCCACCTCATTGTGAGGAAGAACTTCTTGACTGTTAAGGGTTCCAGAGCCCTGGAGCAGGCTGCCCAGAGGGGTTGTGGAGTCTCCTTCCCTGGAGCCTTTCCAGTCCTGTCTGGATGTGTTCCTGTGTGACCTGTGCTGGATCCTATGGTCCTGCTCTGCCACGGGGGTTGGACTGGAAGATCTCCAGAGGTCCCTTCCAACCCCTAACATCCTGTGAGCCTGTGATTTTTAAATGAAAACTGAGTTAAGGGAAGGCCACTCTGCACCACCTTCACGGAGAGCGGGTCTCTCCTGCAGTCCAGAAGCTCCTGTCCATTTTCAGCAACAGATGGCCCCATGGCAGTCAACATGAAGAAAATTGAATATTAGAATATGAAGAAACTTGGCTGAGGATGGGGGAAGCCTCAGGGTGACCACAGTATGGCTGTAACCTTTCCCTTCCAGTAACAGCACTGCCTGCCCAGCCACCGTTTCTCGTCACAGCCCTCTCCCTTGAACGCCTCGTGGTAGATGAGGGTGACGATGATTTCAGCAGTCCCTGGGTTTGGTGGCTACATGGAGCTAGTTTCAAAAGCCTTTCATCAATTACTAGACCAAAAGTTCCTGTGCTTCACCTTCAGCCACGCATCTTTGCATTGAGGAGGCTGCTGTTGCAGTCTCTAGATATCGGTGTGTGCACGGAGACCCAGCAGCCAAACGGTCACAAATCCAACACACACGACAGCATTGTCCTGTTCTCATCCCCTTGTTCCTGAAGAATTATTTTCCTCCTCATGCCCTCCCTGGGCACCTATCCCAGCATTTCATGGAATCATAGCATTGTTAGGGTTGGAAGGCACCTCAAGGATCAGCCAGTTCCAACCCTCCTGCCATGGGCAGGGACACCTCACACTACAGCAGGTTGCTCACAGCCACATCCAGCCTGGCCTTAAAAACCTCCAGGGATGAGGCTTCCACCATCTCCCTGGGCAACCTGTGCCAGTCTCTCACCACCCTCATGGGGAACAACTTCTTCCTAATATCCAATCTCAATCTACCCATTTCTAGTTTTGCTCCATCCCCCAGTCCTGTCACTCCCTGACACCCTCAAAAGTCCCTCCCCAGCTTTCTTGTAGCCCCCTTCAGATACTGGAAAGCCACAATTAGGTCTTCTTGGAGCCTTCTCTTCTCCAGACTGAACAGCCCCAACTCCCTCAGTCTGCCCTCACAGGAGAGGAGCTCCAGCCCTCTGTTCATCCTCGTGGCCCTTCCCTGGACACTAGCATGTCCAGGTCCTTCTTGTAACAGGGGCTCCAGTACTGGACACAGTACTCCAGTTGGGGTCTCAGCAGAGCAGAGTAGAGGGAGAGAATCCCCTCCCTGGCCCTGCTGGCTCTGCTTCTCTTGCTGCAGCCCAGGCTCTGGTTGGCTTTCTGGGCTGCAAGTGCTCACTGCTGGCTCATGTTGAGCTTCTTATCCACCAGCAACCCCAAGTCCTTTTCTTCAGGGCTGAAGGACTTTGCTGAGGACTTCATCCTATCACCATCTCTGGGCTCCAGCTCAGATCAGGAATTTGCTGCAAATGGTTCTGGTGGCAGCAAAAAATTACTTAGTAAGGGATAGTCTCTGCTCAGAAAATTTTGCACTTCAAAGAAAGAAAAAAAAGGTGCTTCAGGGAAAATGTAGACAATTTTGACATGGTCTTGTCTGGCATGGAAATTGTTGTCTTTGCTGACTGTCACCCTCTTATTTACCTAACTCCAACACTGCCACTTTCCACTAGATCAGTGATTTTCATGAAGCATTGAGCTAGTGACAATTTTAAGGCACAGCCACATCTTTTATTCATACTCCCTTTTGCAGTCACAGTCACAAAATGCACCTTTGGCCCTGGAACAAAAGTCACTACTCCAAAAAGAACAAAGCCCGATAGTATGACAAGCCATGCTAAACAGCAGTGACAACATTTAGCACTAAACAGGCAGCCCAGAAAGCTAAATGTATCCTGGGTGGCATCAAGAGAAGTGTGGCTAGCAGATGAAGGGAGGTGATTCCCCCATCTGCACTGCTCTGCTGAGACCCCACCTGGAGTACTTTGTCCAGTTCTGGAGCCTCTATTAGGGGAAGGATCTGGAGGTCCTGGAAGGTGTCCAGAGAAGGGCCACGAGGATGAACAGAGGGCTGGAGCTGCTCTGCTCTAAGGACAGACTGAGGGAGTTGGGGTTTTGCAGTCTGCAGAAGAGAAGGCTCTGAGGAGACCTAACTGTGGCCTTGCAGTATCCGATGGGGGCTACCAGAAAGATGGGGTGGAACTATTTAGGGTGTCAGGGAGTGATAGGAAGTGGGATGAATGGATCAAAACTGGAGGAGAGGAGATTTAGATTGAATATTAGGAAGAAGTTGTTCCCCAGGAGGGTGGTGAGAGACTGGCACAGGTTGCCCAGGGAGGTGGTGGAAGCCTCTTCCCTGGAGGTTTTGAAGGCCAGGCTGGATGTGGCTGTGAGCAACCTGCTGTAGTGTGAGGTGTCCCTGCCCATGGCAGGGGGGGGTTGGAACTGGCTGAGCCTTGAGGTCTCTTCCAACCTTGACAATTCCATGATTCTATAATTTCATTGTGCATCATTTGTCTTGAGTTTTCTTTCCCCCTCTTTTTCTCATATTCTGTTTCATGAGCTTTGTCTGATTGTTTCTTCTTATTATATTTTATTTCATTTTAGTTACTAAATTGTTCTGATCTCAACCCACAAGGATTATCTTTTTTCTCTGCTCTTCTCCTGACCACATTAGGAGGTGGGGAGGAGGGAGCAAACAGCTGTGGGGTGCTTAGTTGCTGGCTGGGTAGATTCAAACTGGATATTAGGAAGTTGTTCCCCATCAGGGAGGTGAGACACTGGCAGAGGTTGCCCAGGGAGGTGGCAGAAGCCTCATCCCTGGAGTTTTTTAAGGCCAGGCTGGCTGTGGCTCTGAGCAACCTGATGTAGTGTGAGGTGGCCCATGGCGGGGGGGTTGGAACTGGATTGTCCTTGAGGTCCCTTCCTACTCTGACAACTCTGTGATTCATTTCCTTCTGATAATTTCTGTGCACAAGGCAAAAATAACTTAACTTAGGCAAACACTTGACAGACAAGTTTTCCATTTGATTGAGGAGAACAGCATCTTAATGAAGCAACTAGGGGACACAGTCTCAAGCTGCAACAGGGGAAGTTTAGGCTCGAGGTGAGGAGAAAGTTCTTCACCGAGAGAGTGATTCACCATTGGAATGTGCTGCCCGGGAGGTGGTTGAGTCGCCGTCCCTGGAGGCGTTCAGGAGGGGACTGGA
The DNA here is from genome assembly GCA_033816785.1 of Picus viridis. Taxonomy (NCBI): domain Eukaryota; kingdom Metazoa; phylum Chordata; class Aves; order Piciformes; family Picidae; genus Picus; species Picus viridis. Next base: position 54,421,369 of record CM066567.1, read on the forward strand.
TGTGGCACTTGGTGCCATGGTCTAGTCGTGAGGTTTGTGGTTACAGGTTGGACTCGATGATCTTCGAGGCCTCTTCCAACCTTGGTAATACTGTGATACTGTGATACTGTAACTACCCTGCAGGCACATAGGAATTCTGTACTGAAACCAGAATCTGGATTCATATCTGATTGATAACCAGTCTTTGGCTTTGCGCCCATCTCTCTTCCACCACAGTTCTAGGTTTGTGGCAACTGAATCTTAAAAAGAAACCTTCTAACCCAACTGCATTACCTACACCCAGGGAAAATATTCATGGAACATATTCTACCACTTTTCCCATCGTCTGAGGAGTCAACTGGGACCAGCAAGAGACTTGTGTTGTAAGAGTGACACCTAGAGTGTAATCTGAAAAGTTAAAACTCATTTCCTGGTCCAGCTCTTAAAGGCAATAAGCTTTTGTCCATGCTTATTGCTTTGAAATGTCAGTCAGATGTATTTAGTATTAATTATTTTGGGGTGTGTGAAGGTGCAACAAAACACTTGGTGCTAGCTGGCCTGTCTACGGCATGTGCCACTTATCATGGTGTTTCTCTGTCAACTCATAGAATCAAACAGGTTGGAAAAGACCTCAGAGATCATCAAGCCTCTCAATCATGGTCAAAGGCAATCCATTTATTGTGACTTTTGCATTGCATGTTCTTGTGTGGAGCATCAGTTCTGGGCTCCTCAATTTAAGAAGGACTTTGAGATACTTGAACACATCCAGAGAAGGGCAACAAGGGTGGGGAGGGGTCTGGAGCACAGCCCTGTGAGGAGAGGCTGAGGGAGCTGGGGTTGCTTAGCCTGCAGAAGAGGAGGCTCAGGGGAGACCTTATTGCTCTCTATAACTCCCTGAAGGGAGGTTGTAGCCAGGAGGGGGTTGGTCTCTTCTCCTGGGTGGCCAGCACCAGAACAAGAGGACACAGTCTCAAGCTGTGCCAGGGGAAGTTCAGGCTCAAGGTGAAGAGAAAGTTCACCCCAGAAAGAGTAATTGTCCATTGGAATGTGCTGCCCAGGGAGGTGGTGGAGTCCTTGTCCCTGGAGGCGTTCAAAAGGGGATTGGATGTGGCACTTGGAGCCATGGTTTGGTTGTCAGGAGGTGTTAGGTTTTAGTTTGGAATTGATGATCTCTGAGGTCTCTTCCAACCTCGTTGATTCTATGATTCTGTGATCTCACATCTGGAGGTCCTGCATGACTCACAGACCAAACTTTTCACATGCATTGGATTATGTTTATTAGGGCTCAATCGTCAACTAATTGATAATTAATTAATAATTAATAATAATTAGTAGTGGATAATTAATTTGCTTATTGATGTGGAGAGTGGCTTGTGTATTCTGTCACATGGCTAAAACTAAATGAACTAAAAGGTATAGCTTAGGACAGGGATTGCTTTGGGTTGGAGTCACCTGGGGTGTCGACATGGCACAGCTAGATTGTGCCCACAGCACACAGGACATCGTGTGCTGAGTGCAGCAGCAGATTTCAGCTCATGCTCCTGCAACACGTCCAGGCGCTGCCTGGAAGGCATCTGGCAGGCAGAACAAGGAGTACATCAGCACATTATGACTGTTCTGGAGGCTGCTCTCATGCTACAGGTGAGGAGTTATCTGCTATGCCAGGCCAGCCATGAAAGCTCTTGAAAATCCCTCTTTATGCCACTGTATTAGAGAGGTTTCTGCTTCAGTGGGCGAGTTACTGGCAGAGTTACTGCCAGGCCTGATCCAAGTCTGGCTCTCAGCTGATTTTCAGGCCTTTTTGGTCTGTTCTTAACACAGAGGAGAGGTGGTGTCTTTTGCTTCCTCATTCTTCAAACAATAGTTTGTATGTAGGCCTGAATCCAGGGAAGGAGAATGTCCAGCTCATGGATGGCCTTGTGGATTCCTTTCTCTCCGAGCTGTAGAGAAGATACGGGCATTAGCAAAGAAACCACCCACAGACCTTGAACAGTGCAGCTGGGAGCCAGAGTCTCCTGCTCTTACCTTAAGAAAGGTTTTCTTTATATTTTTGACTGCAGAAGACAACCTTGTTGAAGGAGCACACGGATGCTGAAGGGATGAGAAGAAACCAAAAGCACTTGTTGCAGCAAAGATGCTAGTGGGAAGACATTAGCGGTGAGGAAGAATCCAACCCACAGTGTGGCACCACAGGACTACTAGTCAGAGATATGAACTCAGCATCATTTCAGCATCTCCTGCTACTACAGGTGTATTGTTTTACCTGTGCACTTCCTGGCATATTTTGAGCAAAATAATAATAATAATGTTAGGATGACTACCACTAAGTCTTCTTATTAAACACTTTCTGGTTACCTCAGTAATCTTCACATCTGTTGCTGTTACAGCTGGGGCACAATTCTCCAGATGTGCCCTCACCAGAGCAGCACATAAGGGGACAAGAACCTTGTGTCAGGCTGTTTTCCATTAGCATCACTTGGAGTTTTGCATCAAGACCCTACCCAGCTCCCTGGCATCCCACCCAAACCAGTCTTACTTGGAACTTCTGGTGTCCCTCTACCCTCGTTAGTGCTAGCAGAGAGACAAGCTTGTGTCATTACTGCAAGACGAGAGCTGGAAGCTGGGTTTAGGAAGGAAAGAGTCGATCGGTTCATCCTACAGCACCCGAAGCGCCGGCAGCGGCTCGGTGCTGGGTCCCCGAGGGTCGCCAGCAGCAGGAGCACCGCGGGAAGCCGCCGGCGGGCGCTGCCGCAGCACTGCCAGCAGAGGGCGCCCTGCTCAAGGGAGCCCCGCGGCGGGACGAGCATCGCGCCGACCCCGGGCCGCCCCCGCCCAGCCACCAGCGCCCAGCCGCCCACCAGCGCTGCCCGCCCAGCAGGGGCAGGGAGCTGCCAGTCACCAACGCTGCCTGCCCAGCCGGGGCAGGGAGCTGCCAGTCACCAACGCTGCCCGCCCAGCCGGGGCAGGGAGCTGCCAGTCACCAACGCTGCCCGCCCAGCCGGGGCAGGGAGCTGCCAGCCACCAGCGCTGCCCATCCATCCGGCGCAAGGGGCTGCCAGCCACCAGCGCTGCCCTCCCAGGGGGAGCCACCAGGGCCGGGAGCTGCCAGCCACCAACACTGCCCATCCATCCGGCGCAAGGGGCTGCCAGCCACCAGCGCTGCCCTCCCAGGAGGGGCCGGGAGCTGCCAGCCACCAACACTGCCCGCCCAGCCGGGGCAGGGAGCTGCCTGCCACCAGCGCTGCCCATCCATCCAGGGCAGGGAGCTGCCTGTCACCAGCGCTGCCCACCCAGCCGGGGCAAGGGGCTGCCAGTCACCAGCGCTGCCCGCCCAGCCGGGGCCGGGAGCTGCCAGCCACCAGTGCTGCCCATCCATCCGGCGCAAGGGGCTGCCAGCCACCAGCGCTGCCCTCCCAGGAGGGGCAAGGGGCTGCCAGCCACCAGAGCTGCCCGCCCTGCCAGGGCCGGGAGCTGCCTGTCACCAGCGCTGCCCACCCAGCCAGGGCCGGGAACTGCCTGTCACTAGCGCTGCCCACCCAGCCGGGACCGAGAGCTGCCAGCCACCAGCGCTGCCCACCTAGCCGGGGCAAGGGGCTGCTAGTCACCAGCCCTGCCCGCCCAGCCAGGACCGGGAGCTGCCAGCCACCATCGGTGTGAGCAGCACGGCTTGCTGAGTCCCCAGCTCCCCCGGCTTCTCCAGAGAAGGAATTATTCTTTCAAGGAAAAAAAATGGGGAAAACCAGGATGTTTTCCAACCTACACACCAGGGCAACCTACTCACGTAGAGTACTTCAAAAAGAAGTACAAAGAATGTCAAGATACTTTTGTGTTTCAAATCAGGGTTAAACTGTCAACAGAAGCAGCTCTGGTTTGTAAAGCTTTAAAAATCTAACGAGGGCAGGGCTGGCTGAATCGAGGCACTTTTTTTTTCTCTCCTTTTCTCTTTTTGTCTTTTTTCCCACCCCTCTTTTTCTCTCTATTCACTTTTTCTCTTTTTTTATAATTTTATTCTCTCTTTCTGTCTTTTTATCTCTTTCACTCTCCCTTTTATCTCTTATCTCTTTCTCTCTCCCTTTCTCTTTCTCTCTTGCTGTTTCTCTCCCTTTTCCTCTCTTTCTCGTTCTCTCTTTCTCATTCTCTCTTTATCTCTTTTTTCTCTTTCTCTCTCCCTTTCACTCTTTCTCTCCCTTTTTCTCTTTCTCTATCTCTTTTTTTCTCTTTCTCTCTTTTTCTCCCTTTCTCTCTCTTCTATCTCTTTCTCTCTCCCTTTCTCTCCCTTATCTCTTTCTCCCTTTCTCTCCCTTTCTCTTGCTATTTCTCTCCCTTTTCCTCTTTCTCATTCTCTTTCTCTTTTTCTCTCTTTTTATCTTTTTCTCTTTCTCTCTCTTTCTCTCCATTTTTCTCTCTTTATTTTTCTCTCTTTCTCTTTTTCTCTCTTTCTCTCCCTTTCTCTTTTTCTTTCTCTTTCTCTCCCTTTCTCTTTTTCTCTCTTTCTCTCTCTTAATATTTCTCTTTTTCTCTCTTTCTCTCTGTTTTTCTCTCTTTCTTTTTTATCTTTTTTTCCTTTTTTTACCTTTCTTTATTTTATTTTTCTCCTTTCCTTTTCCTTCAGGTCAGTTTGTATGATGCAGATTCCCACAGAAAGGATTCAGTAGCAGATCAGGCCTTAAACGACTGTGCTGGCCTGAGTGATAACAAACCCTGTTCTTCCTGCATAAAGAATAAGCAGGCAAAGCAGAGCAAGCAGTGTTGGTCCCTGCCAGCAATACCACAATCTCAGCTGGAGGGCTGCCAGCTCTGCCTAACAGTGGTCAAGCAGCGATTAAACATCCTGCAGTGAATAGGCTGGAGGTGAGGAGAAAGTTCTTACCAGCAAGAGAGATTGGCCATTGGGATGTGCTGCCCAGGGAGGTGGTGGAGTCACCATCCCTGGAGGTGTTCAGAAAAGGCTTGGATGTGGCACTTGGAGCCATGGTTTAGTTGTCAGGAGGTGTTAGGTATTAGATAACAGGTTGGATTTGATGATCTCTGAGGTCTTTTCCAACCTGTTTGATTCTATGATTCTAATACATTGCCTTTCTGTGCTCCTTTCTCTGCTCCATTCAAATATGAGAAGAAAAAAAACTTCCATCATCTGCTACTGACATATGATCAGGAGTCCGACCTCAGGAGCAGCTTTGCAGCGTTCTAGCCGATGGTACCTCCTGGAGATATTCCAAACCCACCTGGATGCATTCCTGTGTGAGCTGCTCTAGGTTCTTTCAGAGAAAAGGACCTGGGGAACCTAGTGTGGAAGGGTGAGCATGAGGCAGCAATGTGCTCTTGTGGCCAAGAAGGCCAAGGCCATTCTGGACTGGATTAGAAGGGCTGTGGTTAGTAAGTCCAGAGAGGCTTTCTTCCCCTTCTACTCTGCCCTGCTGAGGCCACATCTGGAATACTGTGTCCAGTTCTGGGCCCCTCAGCTCAAGAAGGACCTCAGGGAACTGCTTGAGAGAGTCCAGCACAGAGCCACAAAAATGATGGAGTGGAACATCTTCCTTAAGAAAAGAGCCTGAGGGAGCTGAGGGCTCTGCAGCTTGGAGAGGAGGAGCCTGAGAGGTGACCTCATTCATGTTGATCAAGATGTGCAGGGTGAGTGCCCAGAGGCTGGAACCAGGCTCTGCTGGGTGATGCCCAATGGCAGCACAAGGGGCAGTGGTGGAAGCTGAGACATAGGAAGTTCCATGGAAACAGGAGGAGAATGTTCTCCCTGTGATGGTGACAGAGCACTGGAAGAGGCTGCCCAGGGGGCTTGTGGAGTCTCCCTCTCTGGAGATATTCCAGACCTGCCTAGATGTGTTCCTGTGTGATCTGCTCTGGGTGCTCCTGCTCTGGCAGGGGGGTTGGACTGGAAGAGCTTTTGAGGTCCCTTCCAGCCCCTAACATTCTGTGGTTCTGTGAAGTGACACAGCATGCTGCAATCATTGATGGCATTTCAGAACAACTGATGCTCTGAATTCAGTCACAGCTGGCAGTTTGAACTCCTCAGTGTGCAATGGCTCCTGAGCAGGGTGCAATTGCTTTTCCAGACAAGAAGGGCATTTTCTGCACAGTACATCCTGGCAGGCAGCATCTGGGATTTTGACAGACACAGAGAACCACAGCAGTGTGTGGAACAGTGTGAATAATGAGTCTAAATTGCAACTCTTTAGCATGGTTTTAAATGCAGAACCTGAAAGCTGGTGGAGTTTTCTCCCCCTGAGATTTGGATCCTTTCACATTATTCAAACATTCCAGTTGTGTCCTGAGCAAAGAGATCTCTGAAGCTGCTCACCTTCGTGTTGCAAATATCCCTGTGCACGTGGAGCCACTGTCCTTTTCTGCCATACTATCATAACAGAACCACAGAATTGTCAGGGTTGGAAGGCACCTCCAGGAGCATTCAGTTCCAACCCCCTGCCATGGGCAGGGACACCTCACACTGCAGCAGGTTGCTCACAGCCACATCCAGCCTGGCCTAAATAGTCCCAGGGATGAGGCTTCCACTACCTCCCTGGGCAACCTGTGCCAGTCTCTCACCACCCTCATGGGGAAAAAACTTCTTCCTAACATCCAATCTGAATCTACCCATTTCTAGGTTTTTTTTTTTTCCATTCCCCCCAGTCTTATCCCTCCCTGACACCCTTGAAGTCCCTCACCTGCCCCTTTTTCCCCTCAATCCTCAGAGCACCTGGGCTCTGTTGGAGTCTCCTCCCACCCCAGGTGTGGCCACTTGGCCCTCCCTGCCCACTCCCCTTTTAATCCCCCCCAGGAAAGGCAGCAGCCCCAAGCTGAGCCCATCTGGGCTGAGGATCCTCCTCTCATCCCTGGTGAGTGCCCCTGGTGCACACTGGGTGATGGTGGTGGTGACAACAAAGGCCGGGGGGCCTGGTGGCCCCCCAGCTGTTAGGACCAGGATTGATGACTACTCCAATACCATCCCTGGGTGCTGGCTGGGCCTCCTCATGGGGCTGAGCTCCTCTGGGTGGTGTCTTGGCTGGTGAGGGTCTTGCCCCTGGCTCTGGGATGGGTGCAGGAATGGTGGTGGTGGAGCGGGAGCTATTTAGCCGGATGATGTGATGCTAATTTCACTGGTTTTACCTGGAGGCCCTTTGAGTCTGCTCTCATCATTCAATAAATCTCTGCTTTTGTGCCTCATTTACAGACCATTTCTTCCCCCTCACTGCTCCTTTTTCAGAAAAAGGAAGGAAGGGAAGGGGGGGGGGGGGGGGAAAGCAATAGAATAGAATAGAACAGTGTCACAGTACATTAGAGGTTGGTTGGAAGGGATCTCCAGAGATCATCCAGTCCAATCCCCCTGCCAGAGCAGCATCACCCAGGGTAGTCCACACAGGAATGCATCCAGGTGGGGCTGGAAAGTTGCCAGAGAAGGAGGCTCCATAACCTCTCTGTGGCGAGATGATCTGCAGAGGCCACTTCCAACCCCAGCTGTGTGATTCTGTGATGCAGGGCAGACCACGACTCTGAGATCGCCCTCTGTAGCTATTGGAAAGCTGAGGTGGAGCCCTTCCCTAGCCTTTCAGCTCTACAAAGTTAGTGTTACTCTCACAAAGGTACTCACACAAGCACTCATGTTGGCCTGCAGGACCTGGAAGGCACTAATAACATACAGCTTGTCACTTCTTGCTCCCAGGTGACTGAAAACATATTTCACGTAGAAGGAGAGGAGCTGATCTCGAACACTGCAGTTTGTCTGAAAGCAAAGCAGATGAAGAGTTGCCACATGAAAACCTTGGAAGTCACCTTCAGCCTGAAACTCCAACCCCTTAAAAATAGGCATGGCTGGAAAGCCTCCAGCCAGGAAAAAATACTTCAGTGAATTTTAGTATCCCGTTGGGTTGGTTCCTCTCCTCTTAGACAGCTCGGTGAACCTGTGTGCTTGCTGAAGGAAAGGCAGGAGGAGGCTGTGCTGGAGTCAAAGGAGGCTTGGTTTGACCAGCCATGGACAGAGGTGACAGCCACAAATGTATTTCACAGAATCACAGAAACATTCGGGTTGCAAAAGACCCTCAGGGTCACCAAGGCCAACCCAGAACCCTCCTCTGCAAGGGTCATCCCTAAACCATATCCCCAAGCACCACAGCCAAACCACCTGGAAACACAGCCAGGCTTGGGGACTCCACCACCTCCCTGGGCAGCACATTCCAATGCCTGGCCACTCCTGCTGTGAATTTTTTTCCAGTCTAAACCACACAAAGAATAAATGGGAGATAAACTGAGGCGTTAAGTCAGATTGTCTTGACCAAATTGTGAGCGTCACTGTGGGTCACATTGTTACATTCCTCTGGGTCAGTGTCCCATACCATGTGAGATGTCATAGGGTATCCTACCCACCCCCAAATGCTGCTCTAGAAGAGACTGATCATCCTACACACCTCTCCCCAGTTCAAGAGGGATCTGCTGGAGAGAGTCCAAGAGAGGGCTACAAGGATGATGAATGGACTGCAGCACTGCCTGGTGAGGAAAGGCTGAGAGCACTGGGGATGGTTAGTCTGGAGAGGAGAAGACTGAGAGGGATCTGATCTATGTCTATCAATAGCTGAGGGCTGGGGGTCAGGAAGGAAGGGACAGATTCTGCTCACTTGCACCCTGTGCTAGGACAAGGGGTAATAGATGTAAACTGCAGGACAGGAGGTTCCATCTCAGCAAGAGGAAGAACTTCACTGTGAGGGTCCTAGAGCCCTGGAGCAGGCTGCCCAGAGAGGTTGTGGAGTCTCCTTCTCTGGAAGCTTTCCAGCCCTGTCTGGATGTGTTCCTGTGTGACCTGTGCTGGATTCTATGCTCCTGCTCTGGCAGGGGTTGGACTCAAAGGTCTCCAGAGGTCCCTTTCAACCCCTAACATCCTCTGATCCTGTGTCATATCTGCCTAGTCTGTGAAGTCTCTTGGCTATCCAAAGGTATTGCAAATGGCTATATGCCTATTTTCAGGCAATGAAACCAAGTGTCAGGTGTGAAATTCCCACTGGTGGAGATTTAGCCAGCTAAAGATAGGGAGTCATAGGTCGGTCCCACAGGCAGGTAAGAAGCCTTTGCTCCCAAGGTAATCAATAAGCTCCAGGGGAGCTCAAAGGACAGGAGACTGCTACTTAAGGATAGGCTGACTTGATTGTCCCTGCTGAATGCATCTTTGCTTTAAGAGCTAAGATATCTCTCCCCCTTGTGATCACTTACAGGTAGGCACCCCAGGTTTGGTGTCTCACTCCCATGCTGAATTGCACTGTGGAGCTCTGATATCCCTCATCCAGTTCATCTGCAGACATCAAAGCTGCTCCAGTGTCACAGCTGCTCTGCAGCATCCCTCAGCTCAGGTGCCTCAGCGGCCAGTGCAGTGGCTCTGGCCCTGGCCCTCGTGTGGATGAACTAATGCCTGAAAGCATTGCTGGGGAGAGTGCACGCAGCCAGCTGCTCACTGGAGGAGCATGTGCTACCATGAGCACACTCCTCCCCAACACAGCAAACATCTTCACATCAATTCCCCTGGCAGAGCACCACTTCAGTTGCCTTGGGAGAAACACCTACAGCCAGGCTTTACACATCCAGCACATCCTCCTCATACCATACTGAACTCTTCCCTCATGTCCCAGGGCAATGTTCCCTTCTGTGGGACAAGGATAACAACCTTCACTCTTCCTCTAAGCAGAGGACTTCATTAAACATACGGCTTTCATAACTACAATCACAGGCTCACAGGATGGTAGGGGTTGGAAAGGACCTCTGGAGATCTTCCAGTCCAACCCCCCGTGGCAGAGCAGGACCATAGAATCCAGCACAGGTCACACAGGAACACATCCAGATGGGGCTGGAAAGGCCCCAGAGAAGGAGACTCCACAACCTCTCTGGGCAGCCTCTTCTAGTGCTCTGTGACCCTCACAGCGAAGAAGTTCCTCCTGATGTTGAGGTGGAACCTTCTGTGTTGTAATTTGCATCCATTGCCTCTTGTCCTATCCCGGGGTGCAACTGAGCAGAGCCTGTCTCCTCCCTCTTGACCCCCAGCCCTCAGATATTGATAGACATTGATCAGATCCCCTCTCAGTCTTCTCCTCTCCAGACTAAACAGCCCCAGGGCTCTCAGCCTTTCTTCACCATGCAGTGCTGCAGTCCCTTCATCATCCTTGTAGCCCTCCCTTGGACCCTCTCCAGTAGACCCCTTGAGCTGGGGAGCTTAGCCCTTCCCCTTTATGCAGAAGTGATTTCTGTGTCAGCCCTCATTGCATTTGATCATGCATTCCTATGTACACTGACCGAAGGAAAACCAAAGTACAGGAAAGGGAGAAACAGCGGTGTCAGTCTTACCATAAACAGCACCTTTGTGGTCTTTTTAAGCAGTCTTGTGTTCTTGATGAGGTCCTTCTGTAAAACACGATGAGCTCACATTAATTAACCCAGGCAGAGGAATGGAGGCAGAGTTTTAAGTCTGACTTGTAGGAAACTTAGTAGTGTCACAGTATAACAGTACATTAGAGGTTGGAAAGGACCTCATCATCCTCAAGAGATCATCAAGTAATAATCATCATCATTATCATCTCTTTTGTTTTTTTCAGATGTAGGTTGAGGACTCAGCAAATCTGTGTTCCAGCCCCAGCCTAGCTACAAACATCTCCCAAAGCAAACTCCTTGGAAAACTCATCCCACCTCTCCACAAGGTGCTCAGTGATGGAGACAGTGGAGAGGCATCCTGCAAACAAAAGGAACTCTTCCACTAGTGGGATCAGCTTACAGGAACAGCTGATTTTAAACCGGTTGCCTTGCCATACAGGTTCTCTGTCACTCATAAGGTGCTCAGTGATGGAGACAGTGGAGAAGCATCCTGCAAACAAAAGGAACTCTTCCACTAGTGGGATCAACTTACAGGAACAGCTGATTTTAAGGCAGTTGCCTTGCCATACAGGTTCTCCGTCACCTGGGAGAGGAGTCCTTTCCGGCAGCCGTGCTTTCCCGCAGGAGACTGTTTGCCTTCCGCAGCGAAAAGGCAAAGCAGGAGGACAAAATGGCCCCACCTGAAAACAGAACAGACCTTCATCTTCACTCCCAAATCTTTCTGCCTCTCCAGTCCCAGGCAGCATGTGTGAGGCAGCAAAGAACCGGTGAGATGACAGAGGTTAACCTAATTTTGTCAACCCTCAAAGCGGCTTTCTGCGCCGAGATGCCGGCGGAGATAACCTCTTGCCTGTGTGGTGGCTGATCAGCAATGGTTGCTCTGCTTTTATCTGTATAAATAAAAGTATAGATATGCTCCTCTTGCTCCACTTTCAACAAATTTGACCACAGTCATCTGTGACCTTTTTTTTTTTTTTTTTTTCTAAACTCTATCTCCATTTTTACTGGCAGCAGGGTCAAGGTTTCCAGGAAAGAAGAACTTCCCTCTCAAATGAGAAGCCTTCTTTCACTTAAGCTGTGGTCAAAGGGAGGAAAAGGTAGTTTGAGAGGTGAGTAGCAGTGGACTGAGAATAAACCATGCCAAATGGGTGAGTTGGCAGGACTCGTGGACAGGGCTTTAAACTAGATTTGAAAGGGGAAGGGGCTGAAACCAGGCCCCCAAGCAGGAGTCTGAGGGTGGTAAGCTGGAGTCAGGGGTGAAACCAGCAGCTGGAATGTGTCCAGAGAAGGGCAACAAAGCTGGGGAGGGGTTTGGAGCATAAGTCCTATGAGGAGAGGCTGAGGGAGCTGGGCTTGCTTAGCCTGGAGAAGAGGAGGCTCAGGGGAGACCTCATTGCTCTCTACAACTGCCTGAAGGGAGGTTGTAGCCAGGTTTCTTCTCCCAGGCAACCAGCAACAGAGCAAGAGGACACAGTCTCAAGCTGTGCCAGGGGAGGTTTATGTTGGAGGTGAGGAGAAAGTTCTTCCCAGCAAGAGAGATTGGCCATTGGAATGTGCTGCCCAGGGAGGTGGTGGAGTCACCATCCCCAGAGGTGTTTAGGATGAGACTGGATGAGGCACTTCGTGCCATGGGTTGGTTGATGAGAGGGTGTTGGGTGACAGGTTGGACTGGATGATCTCTGAGGTCTTTCCCAACCTGGTTTATTCTGTATTCTTTTTTTATTTTTCCCATGAAACCTGTCCTGCTCTGGCAGGGGGTTGGACTCAGTGATCTTTGGAGGTGTCTTCCAACCCCTAACATGCTGGGAGCCTGGGATTTTCTGAAAGGTAACAGCCCAGAGAGGAAAAAAAAACACCTTTACTAATTTATCCCAATAAGCTTGCACCAGGGGAGGTTTAGGCTGAAGGTGAGGAGAAAGTTCTTCCCAGAAAGAGAGATTGGCCATTGGAATGTGCTGCCCAGGGAGGAGTCACCATCCCTGGAGGTGTTCAGAAAAGGCTTGGATGTGGCACTTGGAGCCATGGTTTAGTTGTCAGGAGCTGTTAGGTATTAGGTAATAGGTTGGACTTGATGATCTCTGAGGTCTTTTCCAACCTGGTTGATTCTATGATTCTATAAAAGTTCACTGTGAGGAGTCCTTTGTTTCAGGGCACAACATTCATGTTGATCAAGATGTGCAGGGTGAGTGCCCAGAGGCTGGAGCCAGGCTCTGCTGGGGGATGCCCAATGGCAGCACAAGGGGCAGTGGTGGAAGTTGAGGCATAGGAAGTGCCATGGAAACAGGAGTAAGAATTATTTCCCTGTGAAGGTGACAGAACACTGGAAGAGGCTGCCCAGGGGGTTGTGGAGTCTCCTCTCTGGAGGTATTCAAAGCCTGCCTGGATGTGTTCCTGTGTGATCTGCTCTGGGTGCTCCTGCTCTGGCAGGGGTTGGACTGGATGAGCTCTCAAGGTCTCTTCCAACCCCTAACATTCTGTGATTCTGTGAACTAGTAACAAAGGAGTTTGGTTCCTGTTTTAATGTCTGTGATTAGCCTTTTGCCAGAGCAGGATTTTCCCTGGTAGAAGCAGCAGGCTGTTTAGAATGAAAAAAAAAAAAAAAACCTCAACAATTTTTCCTCTCTGAAATATGTCATCACAGAGGCTCTGGTTGGCTCAGCCTTGGCCAGAGGTGAGTCCCACTTGGAGCTGGGGGAGCTTCTTGAATCGTCTTACAGGACCCCATACCACTAGCCCCCTCCATCACTACCAAAACCCCACCAAACCCAAACTCAACACACCTAATACTGGCTGAGGAGTACACAAGAAGAGGGAGGAATCAGTTTTAGGTCCAGCACAACAATACTTCAATCTAAAGTGATCATATTTACATGGAAGTCAAAGAAAGCTCTTTAAAATCTTACCCGGGAGAGAGGTTTTTACTCATTTAGTGTTTCAAAAACAACACAGAAGGGCTTCAGCAGGTCAGATACAACTAAATTTAAACTACAGCTGATACCACTCAAAGGGCCTTTGAGTTGCCAGGGCATGAGCTGGCTTTGGGAGGAAGAAGGGTGAGATGAGGTGGATTACAAACCCACCTGGCCTTATTCCCACTGGCCATTTATACAAACATCCATGAAGTCCCCAGACTCACATCCAGCTCCAACAAATCCCATTCATAACAGCTCTGGAAAATGCGTTTTACCACAGGAGCATCCATGCATCTCAGTTGCTTCACCAGTGCTGAGGTGGTGATGGGGTCCAGGGCCAAAAAGGACCAACAAGGGAAGGAGAGCTCAGACTTCTGAAAGCAGAGATGGTGGACACCTGAAGCCCTGTGCATTTTAGCCTTCACTTGACTCACAGAATCACGGAAACATTCAGGTTGGAAAAGACCCTCAGGATCACCAAGGCCAACCCAGAACCCTACTCTGCAAGGCTCACCCCTAAATCAGAGCCCCAAGCACCACAGACAAACCACCTGCAAACACAGCCAGGCTTGGGGACTCCACCACCTCCTGGGCAGCACATTCCAATGCCTGACCACTCTTGCCCTGAAAAAACGTTTCCTAATGTCCAGTCTGAACCCAACCAGTGGCAGCTTGAGGCCATTCCCTCTTGTTCTGTCACTAATGACCTGGGAGACGAGACCAGCACCAACCTCTCCACAAGCTCCTTGCAGGCAGCTGTAGAGAGCCAGGAGGTCTCCCCTCAGCCTCCTCTCTTTCACACTAACCATCCCCAGCTCCTTCAGTTGCTCTTCATCAGATTTCTTCTCCAGGCCCTTCCCAGCTTCCTTGCCCTCCTCTGCCCTGGCTCCAGCACCTCCACAGCTCTCTTGGATGGAGCTGTCCAAAATTGCAGTCTGTGCTTCAACTCTCTAAATGCTGTACGATTGCCAGATGAGGTGCAGCCAACCTCTCAGCACAAGGCATGTGGACAGCAGATTAGCCACTTCTAGTTTGTTCCTGGAATTGGATTTCAGGCAAGAGCAGAGTCAGAATGCAAACCTGCCTCAAGTTCCCCAAGGTGTGGTTCTCTCTGGCCAAGAGTTTTCCTCTGAGTTGAAGAAGTAGGTCATGTAGTCAGTCTGTCATGGCTTTTCACATGAAAATCAACAATCTTAAACACCTCTGAAACTCTTGATGTTGTTGGAAAACCCTTGAGCTCTGGAGTTTCAGTTTGTCTGTTCTAGGAGTTCCTCTCCCCGTGCTTAGAGGGCCGCAGAGGTGACCGCATTGCATTGGGCTCTAAAGACCTCCACACAGGAAGCAACAAATTTCTTGCCCAGGGAGGTGGTGATAGGACTGGAAAAAAATAGAAATGGGTAGATTCAGGTTGGATGTTAGGAAGAAGTTCTTCCCCATGAGGGTGGTGAGACACTGGCACAGGTTGCCCAGGGAGGTGGTGGAAGCCTCATCCCTGGAGGTTTTGAAGGCCAGGCTGGATGTGGCTGTGAGCAACCTGCTGTAGTGTGAGGTGTCCCTGCCCCTGGCAGGGGGTTGGTACTGGCTGGTCCTTGAGGTCCCTTCCAACCCTAACAATTCAGTGATTCTTACTGAATTGGCTAACTTTGCAGCTGCGTGGTGTAGAAAGATGCTGTTGGATACAGATGCATGGTGACCATATCTTAATAAATAAATACCTATAAAGCGAAGAGGGATTTCCTATCTTTCCTGTCATGGAAGGATGGTGAGGCCCCACCTGGAAT
Source organism: Picus viridis (assembly GCA_033816785.1). Classification (NCBI taxonomy): domain Eukaryota; kingdom Metazoa; phylum Chordata; class Aves; order Piciformes; family Picidae; genus Picus; species Picus viridis. The sequence goes on from CM066567.1 coordinate 54,436,397, forward strand.
ATTGCACCCAGTTCTGGGCTCCACAGTTCAAAAGGGACAGGGATCTGCTGGAGAATCCAAGGGAATGCTACAAGGATGCTGAAGGGACTGGAGCACTGCTTGGTGAGGAAAGGCTGAGAGCCCTGGGGCTGTTTAGTCCAGAGAAGGGAAGACTGAGAGGGGATCTGATCAATGTCTATAAATTGATCAGATGTCTAAACTTTCAGGGGAAGTTTAGGCTGGAGGTGAGGAGAAAGTTCTTCACCGAGAGAGTGATTCGTCATTGGAATGGGCTGCCCGGGAGGTGGTTGAGTCGCCGTCCCTGGAGGCGTTCAAGAGGGGACTGGATGTGGCACTTGGTGCCATGGTCTAGTTGTGAGGTTATGGTTACAGGTTGGACTCGATGATCTTCAAGGTCTCTTCCAACCTTGGTAATACTGTGATACTGTGAAATATCTGAGGGCTGAGGGTCAAGAAGGAGGGGACAGACTCTGCTCACAGTTACACCCTGTGATAGGACAATGGATATAAACTACAGCAGAGGAGTTTCCAGCTCAACATGAGGAGGAACCTCTTTAGTGTAAGGGTGACAGTGCACTGGAAGAGGCTGCCCAGAGAGGTTGTGGAGTCTCCTTCTCTGGAGCCTTTCCATCCCTGTCTGGATGTGTTCCTGGGTGACCTGTGATGGATTCTATGCTCATGCTCTGGCGGGGGTGTTGGACTTGAAGATCTCCAGAGGTCCCTTCCAACCCCTAACATCCTGTGATGGTAGGTGCCATTTGCTATCTGATCCTGTAAAACTGGTTGAACTTCTACTTTTTTTTATGTCCTGACCTAATTACTTGTCACATTCTGTGAGATTCCCATCTGTTACTTGTTCAGAACCAAGAAGGTCTTTTGGAGAACCTCTGAGAGAGGCTGAGGGAGCTGGGGGTGTTCAGCCTGGAGAAGAGGAGGCTCCGGGGAGACCTAATAGCAGCCTGCCAGTACCTGAAGGGGGCTACAAGAAGGATGGAGAGAGACTGTTTGCAAAGGCCTGCAGGGACAGGATGAGGGACAATGGCTTCAGACTAGAGCAGAGCAGATTTAGATTGGCTGTTAGGAACAGATTCTTTACTATGAGGGTGTTGGAACACTGGAACAGGTTGCCCAAGGAGGTGGTTGGGGCCCCATGCCTGGAGATACAATACAATACAATACAATACAATACAATACAATACAATACAGGTGAGGCTGGACAGGGCTCTGGGCAGCCCGATCTAGTTGGGGATGTCCCTGCTGACTGCAGAGGGGTTGGACTGGATGACCTTTGGAGGTTCCTTCCAACCCAGACCATTCTATGATTCTGACAATTCAGGGTTCCAGCCCCTTCAGCAGAAAAGATCTGCAAAGCTTATGGAAGCAGTGGAACTGAATCATCCAGAGACACTCTGAGGACAACAACGAAGCACAGCAGCAAGATCTAGGCTGGGAACCACAGGAATTTAAGGAGCCTGCCTCAAAGGGAATGGGTTTGCTCCACACAGAAAAGTTCAGATGTAGAGTATCAGTGAATACTTAGGGAATAATAAACTGCCTGTAACACATGATAAGGTATGTTGTAATATTCATGAGTATGAAAGAGAAAGAAAATACCTAAGAGAAAAAGAATAAGAGGAACTAACAGAGCATCCAGCTTTTTAGAGAAGAAATCATGCCTGATGTACCCTGGCTAGGGACTGTTTCAAAGAAGGCTGTGTGTGACCTCTGCTCCACGTTGAGTGCCTGAGACCAGCGACCTGGTGAAGTTCCTCTCTCTGTCTTATCGTGAGCCATGGAACTGTCTGATCTATATGAGCTCACTAGATATGATTAATCTCAATTTCTCATCATCTCTGTAGAATGTACAGATGCAGGGGACTTGAGCATCTCCCCTGTGAAGAGAGACTGAGAGCCCTGGGGCTGTTGAGTCTGGAGAAGAGAAGGCTGAGAGGGGATCTGATCAATGTCTATCAATAGCTGAGGGGTGGATGTCAAGTGGAGGGGGCCAAGCTCTTTTGGGTGGTGCACAGGAATAAGACAAGAAACAGCAGGTTCAAGCTTGAACAGAGAAGGTTTCAGCTCAACATGAGGAGAAACTTCTTTGCAGTGAGGGTGCCAGAGCCCTGGAGCAGGCTGCCCAGAGAGGTTGTGGAGTCTCCTTCTCTGGAGACTTTCCCAACCTACCTGGATGTATTCCTGTGTGGACTACCCTTGGTGACCCTGCTTTTAGCAGGGGGGTTGGACTCAATGATCTCTGGAGGTCCCTTCCAACCTCTAATGTACTGTGGTACTGTGAAGTTGGAAGGCACCTCTGGTGTTCATGTTGTCCAAGCTGCCTGCTCCACCTGGGCCACCCAGAGACAGTTGTCCAGGACTGCATTTGGATGGCTTTTGAGTTCCTTCAGGGGTGGAAACTCCACAATTTCCCTGGACAACCTGTGCCAGTGTTTGGCCATCCTCACATTATTGTGTTCTGGTGGAATTTCATGCATTTTTATTTGTGACTGTTGCCTCCTGTCCTGTCACTGGGCACCACTGAGAGGAGCCTGGCTCTCTCCTTTACTGCCCCTCCTCAAATATTTCTATATATTGATAGGATCTCCCTGACCCTTCTCTTCGCCAGGGTGAACAGTCTCAATTTTCCCTGCTTCTCCACGGATGAAAGATAGAATCATAGAATCACAGCATTGTCAGGGCTGGGAGGGACTTCAAGGATCAGCCAGTTCCAACCCCCTGCCATGGGCAGGGACACCTCACACTACAGCAGGTTGCTCACAGCCACATCCAGCCTGGCTGCAAAAACCTCCAGGGATGAGGCTTCCAGCACCTCCCTGGGCAACCTGTGCCAGTCTCTCACCACCCTCATGGGGAACAACTTCTTCCTAACATCCAATCTGAATCTACCCATTTCTATTTTTTTCCATCCCCCCAGTCCTATCACTCCCTGACACCCTTGAAGTCCCTCCCCAGCTTTCTTGTAGCCCCTTCAGATACTGCAAGGCCACAAGAAGGTCTCCTCAGAGCCTTCTCTTCTGCAGACTGAACAACCCCAACTCCCTCAGTCTGTCCTCATAGCAGAGCAGCTCCAGCCCTCTGCTCATCCTTATGGCCCTCTTCTGGACACCTTCCAGCACATCCAGATCTTTCCTGTAATAGAGGCTCCAGAACTGGACACAGTACTCCAGCTGGGGTCTCACCAGAGCAGAGCAGAGGGGGAGAATCACCTCCCTGGCCCTGCTGGCTATGTTTCTTTTGCTGCAGCCCAGGATGTGATTTGCTTTCTGGGCTGCAAGTGCTCACTGCTGGCTGATGTTGAGCTTCTCATCCCCCAGCACCCCCAGGTCCTTTTCTTCAAGGCTGCTCTCAAGTCAATCCCTGCCCAGCCTGTAATGTGCCTGGGAATGCCCTGACCAGCTGCAGGACCTTGCACTTGGTCTTGTTGAACCTCCTGAGTTTGTCATGGGCTCAATTCTCCAGCCTGTCCAGGTCCTTCTGGACGGATCCCTTCCCTCTAGTGTGTCTGCTGCACCACTCAGCTTGGTGTCTTCACAAACTTTCTGAGGGTGCACTCGATGCCACTGTGCCTTCATTATCTCTTTGATTCAGTCCCTTCATTATCTCTGTGGCTCTCCACCAACAGAGCCACACATCCACCACACACAATTTTTTTCACCTTGTGCCTTAGAAAAACCTCATAAAATTTGCAAGGCATTAGGTAAAGCAGAAGTCAGACTCAAACCTAGACAACAAGATGAATCAGGGGGAAGAAAGAAAGAAGAAAAAGAAAAGACCAAACCTAGAAACCTAATTACACTTCCTCTGGGCATTAGCGTCTCTTTGCACTTCATGAGTAACAGTATCACAGTATCACAGTATAACCAAGGTTGGAAGAGACCCCAAGGATCATCAAGTCCAACCTGTCCCAACAGACCTCACAACTAGACCATGGCACCAAGTGCCAGGTCCAGTCTCCTCTTGAACGCCTCCAGGGACGGTGACTCCACCACCTCCCGGGCAGCCCATTCCAATGACGAATGACTCGCTCAGTGAAGAACTTCCTCCTCACCTCGAGTCCAAACCTCCCCTGGCACAGCTTGAGACTGTGTCCCCTTGTTCTGGTGCTGGTTGCCTGGGAGAAGAGACCAACCCCTTCCTGTCTACAACCACCTTTCAGGTAGTTGTAGAGGGCAATAACCACCTTCAGAGTTAGCCTTAGATGGGAGTTGCTATAAAAAAAGCATTGTTAATCTCCTCTCACCTGCAAGGAACAGCACAGAGTGGTTCAAGCAGTGGATCTCCCTGTGCTCCTGGCCTGGGCTGTGTTTCACTCTGGTGACAGATGGCTGACAGTTGTCTATCAAATCTCCTGGCTCTCTACAGCTACCTGAAAGGACTTTGTGGAGAGGTTGGTGCTGGTCTCTTCTCACATGTCATTAGTGACAGAACAAGAGGAAATGGCCTCAAGCTGCCACTGGGGAGGTTCAGACTGGACATTAGGAAAGCTTTTTCAGGGCAAGAGTGGTCAGGGCTTGGAATGTGCTGCCCAGGGAGGTGGTGGAGTCCCCAAGCCTGGCTGTGTTTCATGGTGGTTTGTCTGTGGTGCTTGGGGCTGTGGTTTATGGGTGAGCCTTGTAGAGTAGGGCTCTGGGTTGGCCTTGGTGATCCTGAGGCTCTTTTCCAACGTGAATATTTCCAAGTTTCTGTGATTATCTGTGCATTGCATACCTGCTCTTGTTGGAGCCCTCACCAGCTGTAACAAGAGGAAGAATGAATCCTGTTGTGATCTTACTCAGCTGTGGTTGAAGCTAAGCAATGAGCACAGTTTGCAGCAAGGCTCTTTTCCAACCTGAATGCTTCTGTGACTCTGTGAAACTTGTTTCAGTTCAGCCATCTGATAGGAAGATCTCAGCACATTCAGTGTTTCCAGAGCCACGTGACAGAGTATGTTCAGGGTCCAGTCAGAAGTCACCAAGGTACCAAAATGGAAATGTTGCCTCTGTGCACAGAAAATAGGCAACAGCTTACATTTGCAAGGCAGCACTCATTTCTGCGGCAAACAACTGACAGAGTGCTCAGCACTCCCTGCGGATCTCGAGATGTCTTTCAAATGTCTCCAGTTGTGAAATTAAAAAGGATAGGATGGGATGGGATGGGATGGAATGGAATGGAATGGAATGGAATGGAATGGAATGGAATGGAATGAAATGAAATGAAATGAAATGAAATGAAATGAAATGAAATGAAATGAAATGAAATGAAATGAAATGAAATGGAATGAAATGAAATGAAATGAAATGAAATGAAATGAAATGAAATGAAATGAAATGAAATGAAATGAAATGAAATGAAATGGAATGGAATTAACCAGGTAGGAAAAGACCTCAGAGATCAAGTCCAGCCTATCACCCGACACCATCTTATCAACTAAACCATGGCACCAAGTGCCTCAGCCAGGATGTTTTTAAACACCTCCAGTGATGGTGACTCCACCACCACCCTGGGCAGCACATCCCAATGGCCAATCTCTCTTTCTAGGAAGAACTTCTTCCTAACCTCCAGCCTAAACCTCCCCTGGCACAGCTTGAGACTGTGTCCTCTTGTTCTGGTGCTGGATGCCTGGCAGAAGAGACCAACCCCCACTTGGCTACAACCTCCCTTCAGGTAGTTGTAGAGAGCAAGAAGGTCTCCCTGAGCCTCCTCTTCTCCAGGCTAAGTGATAACATCAAGGCTAGACAGAGAGCTGAATTTGATCTAAAACCCTTATGCATATAGCCTTCACTGGCCACATTCTTATATTTCAGAAAAGAGATTATGGCCCAAAACCAAAAAAAGACAAGAGACTGTGGCCAAAAAAAAAGAAATAAAAGAAAAAAGATATTATGTCAAAAGAAAAGAGATTATGGCAAAAATGGAATTATGGGAGTCACCTTTAGCAAGAGACTGGATGAGGCACTTGGTGCCATGGTTTAGTTGATGAGATGGTGTTGGGTGATAGGTTGGACTGGATGACCTCAAAGGTCTTTTCCAACCTGGTTAATTCAATTCAATTCAATTCAATTCAATTCAATTCAATTCAATTCAATTCAATTCAATTCAATTCAATTCAATTCAATTCATTTCAGTTCAGTTCAATTCAATTCAATTCAATTCAATTCAATTCAGTTCAGTTCAGTTCAGTTCAGTTCAGTTCAATTCAATTAAATTCAATTCAATTCAGCTCAGTTCAATTCAATTCAATTCAATTCAATTCAATTCAATTCAATTCAGTTCAATTCAATTCAATTCAATTCAATTCAATTCAGTTCAGTTCAGTTCAGTTCAATTCAATTCAATTCAATTCAATTCAATTCAATTCAATTCAGTTCAGTTCAGTTTAATTCAATTCAGTTTAATTCAATTCAATTCAATTCAATTCAGTTCAGTTCAATTCAATTCAGTTCAGTTCAGTTTAATTCAGTTCAGTTCAGTTCAGTGCAGTTCAATTCAATTCAATTCAATTCAGTTCAGTTCAGTTTAATTCAATTCAGTTCAGTTCAGTTCAGTGCAGTTCAGTTCAATTCAGTTCAGTTCAGTTTAATTCAGTTCAGTTCAGTTCAGTGCAGTTCAATTCAATTCAATTCAGTTCAGTTCAATTCAATTCCATTCAATTCAACTCTATTCTATTCTATTCTATTCTATTCTATTCTATTCTATTCTATTCTATTCTATTCTGTTCTGTTCTATTCTGTTCTGTTCAGTTCTGTTCTATTCTATTCTATTCTATTCTATTCTATTCTATTCTATTCTATTCTAAAGAGATTGGGGCCAAAAAAATTGATAGTATGGCAAATAAAAAGCTGTTTTGGCAAAACAAAAGGACATTACAACAAAAAAGGGATAATGGGGGAAAAAAATATCATGGCAGAAAAAAAAGACATTGTGACCAAAAAGAAGAGAGGGAGATTATGGACAAAAGGAGACTATGGCCAAAAAAAAAATGAGGCTGTGGCATAAAATGAGGTTATGGCATAAAAATGAGATTAGGGCCAAAAAGTAGATTAGGTCATAAAAAAGAGATTAGGTCATAAAAAAGAGATTATGGCATAAATATGAGATTATGGCATACAAAGGAGATTATGGCATACAAAGGAGATTATGGCATACAAAGGAGATTATGGCATACAAAGGAGATTATGGCATACAAAGGAGATTATGGCATACAAAGGAGATTATGGCAGAAAAGGAGATAATGGCCCAAATAAAAAAGGATCATAGCAAAAGAAAATGAGATTATGGCCAAAAAAAATATATAATGGCAAAAAAAAAGATCATGGCCAAACAAGATATTTTGCCCCCCCAAAAAAAGGAAGATTATGGCAAAAAAAAAAATATAATGGCAAAAAAAAATATAATGGCAAAAAAAAAAGAGAGAGATTATGGCAAAATAGATATTATGCCCCCCCAAAAAAAGAGGAGATTATGGCCAAAAGAAATGAGTTTGTGGCAAAAAAGAGATTGTAGCCAGAAAAAAAGAAAATATTTTGGCCAAAACAAAAAAAGATTAAAAGAGGATTATGGCAAAACAAAAGGACATTAATGCCAAAAAAAAAATCGTTATGGCAGAAAGATTATGGCCCCCAAAAAAAACCCAAATCATGGGGAAAAAAAATGGGGGGGGGGGAAAGATATAATGGAAAAAAAATAGAGGGGGGGGGGAAAGAGAGCAGCATTCATCAGCCTGGGACCTGCTTTCTCTTGTCATTTCCTCATGGCCATCTCAAAATCTCCTACTGAAACTACGACAGGAAAAAGCAAAGCAGATGGAAATGTGGGCTTGGTTCTGGGGGAGGAGGATGCCCACGGCTGCTAGGCTGGTAGAAGTGGGTCAGGCTGGAAAGGACCTTCAAAGGTCATCCAGTCTGCCCTCCCTGCAGGCAGCAGGCACATCACCAGCTAGATCAGGCTGGCCAGAGCCTCATGGAGCCTCACCTGGAATATCCCCAGGGATGGGGCCTCAGCCACCTCCCTGGGCAACCTGTTCCAGTGTTCCACCACCCTCAGAGTAAAGAACTTGTTCTAACATCCAATCTAAATCTGCTCTGCTCTAGTTTGAAGCCACTGCCCCTCATCCTGTCCCTGCAGGCCTTTGCAAACAGTCTCTCTCCATCCTTCTTGTAACCCCCTTTAGGTACTGGCAGGCTGCTATTAGGTCTCCCCAGAGCCTCCTCTTCTCCAGGCTGAACACCCCCAGCTCCCTCAGCCTGTCCTTGTAGCAGAGCTGCTCTATCCCCCTGATCATTTTTGTGGTCTCCTCTGGAAACTCTCCATCAGGTCCAGACTGGAAGGGACCTCTAAAGGTCATCCAGTCCAACCTCCCTGCAGTCAGCAGGGACATCCCCCATCAGATCAGGTTGCCCAGGGCCTCATGGAGCCTCAACATGAGTATCTCCAGGGAAGGGTCATGAATCCACCTCCCTGGGAAACCTGTTCCAATGATCCACCACCCTCATGGTAAAGAACTTGTTCCTGAATATGTAGGAGTATTCTCCTTTGCTATACCATGCAGTAGTGAATTCTAGGTTCAATTGTAGCAATTGATATCTGTGAATTTGGCCTGGGATTTGGTGTTGAAAGCTTAAACAGAGAGAGGGGTTTCCTGGTCTTCAGAAGAAAGCTTTTCCCTTACATGGTGGTTTAACACTTTTGCTAGTGGTGAACTTCATCCAGTTTGCCTGACAATCTCTTTAGCTGAGTGTTAACCAGATCTTTAGCTGCCCTGGTGAGGCCACATCTGGAATATTGTGCCCAGTTCTGGGTCCTGAGTTCCAGAAGGACCTCAGGGAACTGCTTGAAAGAGTCCAGTGCAGAGCCACAGAAATGATGAAGGCAGTGGAACATCTTCCTCATGAGGAGAGACTGAGGGAGCTGAGGGCTCTGGAGCTTGGAGAGGAGGAGCCTGAGAGGTGACCTCATTCATGTTTGTAGAGATGTAAAGAATAAGTGCCCAGAGGCTGGAGCCAGCACAAGGGGCAATGGTGGAAGTTGAGGCATGGGAAGTTCCAGGGAACCAGGAGGAAAAATGTTTTCCTTGTGAGGGTGACAGAGCACTGGAAGAGGCTGCCCAGGGGGGTTGTGGAGTCTCCCTCTCTGGAGATATTCAAACCCCACCTGGATGTGTTCCTGTGTGATCTGCTCTGGGTGCTCCTGCTCTGGCAGGGGGTGGGCTGGATGAGCTTTCAAAGTCCCTTCCAGCCCCTAACATTCTGTGATTCTGTGACAAGGCTATTGGGCATTTCCTTTACTTCAGTGCAGTCCATGCTTTCTTCCAAGCAGCTAATTGTTTAGCTAATTGTCCTTTGAAGCACAGGCTGCCATAGTCACATGCCACTGGTTTCACCATTAGGGTATCTTCAGTTCTGTACATTGTCTGTAATATACTTCCAGCAGCAAAGTGGATTTATTGTTCTAGGTCACTTAAGGAGCATATATTGAGATATTAAATGTATGTCTCACAACTGAGTAAGCAAGAGAAGGGCAACAAAGTTGGTGAGGGGTTTGGAACACAAGCTCTACGAGGAAAGGCTGAGGGAGCTGGGGTTGCTTAGCCTGGAGAAGAGGAGACTGAGGGGTGACCTTATTGCTGAAGAGAGGTTGTAGCCAGACAGAGGTTGGTCTCTTCTCCCAGGCAGCCAGTACCAGAACAAGAGGACACAGTCTCAGGCTGTGCCAGGGGAGGCTTAGGCTGGATGTTAGGAAGAAGTTCTATACAGAGGGAGTGATTGCCCATTGGAATCAGCTACCCGTGGAGGTGGTGGAGTCACCTTCATTGGAGGTGTTCAGGAAGAGGCTTGATGGGGTGCTTGGTGCCATGGTTTAGTTGTTGGGTGGGTTGGATTGGTTGATGGGTTGGACACGATGCTCTTGAAGGTCTCTTTCAACCTGGTGTATTGTATTGTATTGTATTGTATTATATTGCTGTATTGTATTGTATTGTATTGTATTATATTGTATTGTATTGTATTGTATTGTATTGTATTGTAAGTCTCCAATGAATTCAAGAGATGTTTCTTAAACTGCCCCCAGTACTTATTCAGCAGGATGTGGAAACTGCTGTTCATGCTTTGAGTTCCTCTGTCTTCACATTCTGAAGTTTCAGAGGCAGCTGAAGTGTTTTATAAGACCTTAGGCAGCAAAAAGAGTGCCTGTTCTGGTTACCTGCTGTAACCAAAGAGGAAAAACCAACAAAATGCACATTTGGCAGCAGGCAGCTCTGTCAGTTTTCACTCAGGAAGGAGTCCTCCAGCCTCTACAATGGCGGTGTCCTTGACAAAGGATATGAAGTAGATGCCTTCCCCAGCAGCATTAGGTCAAGGACTTGTGGAAATTACAGCTAGTCCATGAAGAACCTGGAGGTGAGGAGGAAGTTCTTCACCATCAGAGTGGTGAAGCCCTGGAATGGGTTATCCAGGGAGGTGGTTGGGGCCCCGTCCCTGGAGGTGTTTAAGCCCAGGCTGGATGAGGCTCTGGCCAGCCTGATCTAGTGTGGGGTGTCCCTGCCCATGGCAGGGGTTGGAACTAGATGATCCTTGTGGTCCCTTCCAACCCTGACTGATACTATGATACTATGATACTAAGAAAAGGAAACAGGGCAAGGGAAATCAGAATTGCATGAGCAACAGAGTTTCTCTTTGGTGACCCAGCTGAAAATTTTAAGCAAAAAAATGCTTTTTGGGTCAGCCCAAAGCACTTTTCCAACTCAAAATGAAACAGCTCTCATTGGGCTTTCAAATCAGCTATCAACCTTTGGAAGAAAATGTACTCTGCTCTGGTGAGACCTCACCTGCAGTACTGCATCCAGCTCTGGAGCCCTCAATACAGGAAGGCCATGGAGCTGATGGAGGAGGTCCAGAGGAGAGCCACACAAATGATCAGGGGGTTGGAGTACCTCTGCTGTGAGGACAGGCTGAGGGAGCTGGGGGTGTTCATCCTGGAGAAGAGGAGGTTCTGGAGAGACCTAATAGCAGCCTGCCAGTACCTGAAGGGGGTTACAGGAAGGATGGAGAGAGACTGTTTGCAAAGGCCTGCAGGGACAGGACCAGGGACAATGGCTTCAGACTAGAGCAGAGCAGATTTACAATACAATGCAATACAATACAATACAATACAATACAATACAATACAATACAATACAATACACCAGGTTGGAAGAGACCTTCAAGATCATCGCGTCCAACCCATCAACCAATCCAACCCACCCAACAACTAGACCATACAGCCAAGCACCCCATCAAGTCTTCTCCTGAACACCTCCAGTGAAGGTGACTCCACCACCTCCACAGGTAGCCGATTCCAATGGGCAATCACTCTCTCCGTGTAGAACTTCTTCCTAACATCCAGCCTAAACCTGCCCTGGCGCAGCCTGAGACTGTGTCCTCTTGTTCTGGTGCTGGCTGCCTGGGAGAAGAGGCCATTTAGGTTGGATATCAGGAACATATATATAATATATTTAGGTTGGATATCAGGAACAGGTTCTTTACCATGAGGGTGGTGGAACTCTGGAATAGGTTTCCCAGGGAGGTAGTTGAGGCTCCATCCCTGGAGATCTTCTAAATGGAGCTTAACAGGGCTCTGGGCAACCTGATCTAGTTGAGGATGTCCCTGCTGACTGCAGGGAGGTTAGACTGGATGACCTTTGGAGGTCTCTTCCAGCCCAGACCATTCTATGATTCTACAAAACTTGAAGCCAAAGCATGAGTTTGAAGTGTAAAGCTGAAATGGTTTATTTAGAAAGCATCACAATGAAATGTTTCAGCCTGATTTTTCCCTTCCTGTGCTGTACCTATCGACTGAACTGAAACCCAGCTTGCCTGACTGAAAGGCCACTTCAGTTTTGCTTGATCAGCAATGTGTTTCCCAGCCGTTTCCCCTCGTTGTAAGGGAAACCTCCTCCAGCTTCTACTTCCTTTGCTCAAAAGTGACCATCAGCACCCATCCTTCACCCACACGTCTCACATGCCTTGCAAGGAAACCTGACCATTAACTCCTGCAACATTTGCTGTGTGGCCTTTTCCCGGGTTTCACAAGGGTTTCCTGAGGTTCCCAAGGTAGAGTCTTCCACCTGGTGGGTTTCAAGGTTGGAGAAGTTGATAAAAACTTGGCTTCAGTTTTACATTTTTGTAAATAGGTTTTTATCTGGGTGTACAGAGTTGTCAGGGTTGGAAGGGACCTCAAGGATCAGCCAGTTCCAACAACCCCTGCCATGGGCAGGGACTCCCTCACACTGCACCAGGTTGCTCACAGCCACATCCAGCCTGGCCTTAAAATTCTCCAGGGATGAGGCTCCCACCACTTCCCTGGGCAACCTGTGCCAGTGTCTCACCACCCTCATGGGGAAGAACTTCCTAACAGCCAGTTTGAATCTCCTCTCCTCTAGCTTGGATCCATTCCCCCCAGTCCTATCACTCCCTGACACCCTCAAAAGTCCCTCCCCAGCCTTCTTGTAGCCCCCTTCAGATACAGGAAGGCCACAGAATCACAGAATTAACCAGGTTGGAAAAGACCTTTGAGACCATGAAATCCAACCTATCGCCCAACATCACACAAGGACAGTTAAAGCTACAGAACTTGTGGCACAATTAGGTCTCCTCAGAGCCTTCTCTTCTCCAGTCTGAACAACCCCAACTCCCTCAGTCTGTCCTCATAGCAGAGCAGCTCCAGCCCTCTGCTCATTGTTGTGGCCCTTCTCTGGACACTTTCCAGCACCTCCAGATCTTTCCTGTAATAGAAGCTCCAGAACTGGATGCAGTACTCCAGGTGGGGTCTCAGCAGAGTGGCATAGAGGGGGAGAATCACCTCACTCAACCTGCTAGCTCTGCTTCTCTTGCTGCAGGATATGATTGGCATTCTGGGCTGCAAGTGCACAGTAGGCACCAGCATTTCCTTTCTGAAGTGCTCTCAAATCCCTGATGCTACAGAACTCTGTGCTCAGTGTGTCAAAGGGACAGTGAAAATACAGTACTCTGAGTTTTCAGTAGCAACTGCTGCCTGACTGTTTGTCACTTCCCCATCTGAATCAGAGGGGACAGTTGGGGAGTTTTCACCAGCAGTTATTCAATATGATATCTGCTTGAGGATAGGAAGGCTCTGCAAGGAGATCTGGACAGCATGGAGGTCAGTTGTACGAGGTTTAACACAGCCAAGTGCTGGGTCCTGCCCTCGGGTCACAGCAGCCCCGTGTAACACTACAAGCCTGAGGAAGAGTAGCCGGAAAGCTGCCTGGCAGAAAAGGAGCTGGTGGTGCTGGCTGACAGCCACCTGAACATGAGGCAGCAATATGCTCAGGAGGCCAAGAAGGCCAACAGCATCCTGGCCTGGATCAGAAAGAGTGTGAGAAGCAGCGGCAGGGAAGAGATCATGCTCCTGTACTCAGCTTTGAGCCCCCAAGGACATTGAGGTGCTGGAGCATGTCCAGAAGGGCAACAAAGCTGGGGAAGGGTCTAGAGAACAATTCTTACTAGGAGCGGCTGAGGGAACTGGAATTTAGTCTAGAGAAAAGGAGGGTGGGAGGCTCACTACAACTACCTGAAAGGAGGTTGTAAGTGGGGTGGGGGTTGGTCTCTTCTCCCTAGTATCAGGTGGTAGGATGAGAGGAAATGGCCTCAGGCTGTGCCAGGGGAGGTTTAGACTGGGTAGGAGGAAAAATTTCTTTTCAGAAAGAGTGGTTCCCCAGGAGGTGGCGGAGTCACTGTCCCTGGAATTATTCAAGAAGTCTGTGGACATGGCACTTCAGGACGTGGTTTATTAGCCATGGTAGTGTTAGGCTGATGATTGGACTTGATGAGGTCTTCTCTAACCAATGGAAAATGGTTCTATACTGAGGCAGAATCAAATGACCAAACCAATGACTCTCCAGAGTGATGCTGTTCTTCCTACCACCCCTCACAACAAAGGCTGACTCACATGTTCCCCACTAGTGCTGGCCCACGCTAAGTTAAAACTGCAGCCTTGTGGTGAAGAAGAAGAATACTCTTAGACCAAGGCTGCATCCTTTCTGGGTACAAGAAGAAGGCCATTGGCTCAGCACCCCTACAGTCACAATGTGTTTCATGTCACAGAATCACAAAAACATTCAGGTTGGAAAAGAGCCTCAGGATCACCAAGGCCAATCCAGAGCCCTGCTATACAAGGCTCACCCCTTAACCACAGTCCCAAGCACCACTGCCAAAACACCTTCAAACACAGCCAGGCTTGGGGACTCCACCACCTCCCTGGGCAGCACATTCCAATGCCTGACCACTCTTGCCCTGGAAAAAGCTTTCCTGATGTCCAGTCTGAACCTCCCCAGTGGCAGCTTGAGGCCATTCCCTCTTGTTCTGTCACTAATGACCTGGGAGCAGAGACCAGCACCAACCTCTCCACAAGCTCCTTGCAGGGAGCTGTAGAGAGCCAGGAGGTCTCCCCTCAGCCTCCTCTCTTTCACACTAACCATCCCCAGCTCCTTCAGTTGCTCCTCAACAGATTTATTCCCCAGGCCCTTCCCAGCTTCCTTGCCCTCCTCTGCCCTGGCTCCAGCACCTCCACAGCTCTCTTGGATTGAGGTGCTCAAAACTGGACACAACACTCCAGGTGTGGCCTCCCCACAGCTGAGTCCCAGGGGACAATCCCCTCCCTGCTCCTGCTGGACACAGCACTTCTGATCCCAGCCAGGAGGCCTTTGGCTTTCTTGGCCACCTGGGCACACTGCTGCCTCCTATTCAGCTGCTTGTCCATGAGCACCCCCAGGTCCCTTTCTGCCAGGCAGCTCTCCAGCCCCTTGCATTTGAGTTAAAGGAAACAAAAATGTGCAAAAGGCAACGAGTGAGGTCCAAAATATTTATTATAATAAATTAAAGAGTAAGCATTTATAAAACATTCCATCTGCATATAAATACAACTGAGCAGTTTCCATTTCATTGTCCCTGCAAAACCCCTCAGGTACAGCTTCATAAATACATTTCCTTGCATATTCTTTTTTCAATTAATGGATATAAATAAAAGTACTGTATAATTATTACCTTAAAAATAAGTTACCATTAAATATGAAGGAGAAAAACTGTTTCTGAATCAGTCTGAAACCTCAGCTTTTCAGGTTGAAGATCAGAAGGGGAACAACAGAGGCAAGAGAGATTTCCAGGTGCAGGGTTCCAAACATCCTGGCTAGGTATCATTGCCTGCCTTGAGCAAGGCTGATGGGTGCCAAACCTCAGCACATAAAGCACAGAGGCAGTTGCCCTTATTGCTATGGAGATGAGAAGGACAGGAGCATGCCTTGGAACATAACTGATGCCCTGCACTGAAACAGAACTGCAAACAGAACTTCAGGGGCTGGAAGGGACCTTGTGAGATGCGATAGGATAGGATAGGATAGGATAGGATAGGATAGGATAGGATAGGATAGGATAGGATAGGATAGGATAGGATAGGATAGGACAGGACAGGACAGGACAGGACAGGGTAGGGTAGGGTAGAATAGAATAGAATAGAATAGAATAGAATAGAATAGAATAGAATAGAATAGAATAGAATAGAATAGAATAGAATAGAATAGAATAGAATAGAATAGAATAGAATAGAATAGAATAGAATAGAATAGAATTAACCAGGCTGGAGAATACCTTTGAGATCATCCAGTCCAACCTATCACCCAACACCATCTCATCAACTAAACCGTGGCACCAAGTGCCTCATCCAGTCTCTTCTTAAACACCTCCAGTGATGGTGACTCCTAGTCCTGGAGTTTTCATCTTCAAAGGCACCACCAATATGCATCCAGTCTATGTCACTTAGTTTGCCTTTTTGGTTTGGGTGGTTTGTTGTTTTTTGGCACAAGTGAAACATAAACTGCATCTATTGGGGGAGAGGGGAGGGGAGAGAAGGGTGAGAAGGTGGGGGAGTTTCCACAATAATTAATCAGCTTGAGTTTTTCAGAGACACATCTTCAAGGTTGACCTCTTATTCCTTCAGTTTCTCTTCTTGCTCCCTCCTTTCTTTGGGGCATCAGTACAAGCATTTTCTATGTAGTCAAAGAGTAAATCCAGCTCTCCAATGGCTTTAGTCTTCCCGTTCTCTCCCAGCTAGACAAGAGAAGAATTTCAGTTTTAGCACTGTGGTAGTTTGAGGCTATGCATTTAAATACTTTTTTTTCCCCCAGACCTTGAACAGAAAGTGGTAAAATGCAAACAAATCACTACTGGGTGTAAAAAGGAAATAATGACAGTGTGAAAGAACCCCATCTGAAGAGATCATAGAATCAACCAGGTTGGAAGAGACCTCCAAGATCATCCAGCCCAAGCTATCACCCACCCTGTCCAATCAATTAAACCATGGCACCAAGTGCCTCATCCAGGCTTTTCTTGAAGATCTCCAGGGGCAGCAACTCCACCACCTCCCTGGGCAGCACATTCCAATGGCCAATCTCTCTCTCTGGGAAGAATTTCTTCCTCACCTCCAGCCTAAACCTCCCCTGACACAGCTTGAGACTGTGTCCTCTTGTTCTGGTGTTGGTTGCCTGGGAGAAGAGACCACCCCCACCTGGCAACAACCTCCCTTCAGGTAGTTGTAGATAAGGAACATAAACTAGTTGTACCAAAACAATTTCTCTTCTTCTCCCTTTCTTGGACTGGGAGATACTATCACAGAGTCACAGAATTTCAGGGGCTGGAAGGGACCTCAAAAGCTCATCCAGTCCAGCCCCCCTGCCAGAGCAGGAGCACCCAGAGCAGATCACACAGGAACACATCCAGGCAGGTTTTGAATATCTCCAGAGAGGGAGTTCTTTATAACAGAAGATGTAATCTCAGTCAAATGTAATCAAGCCTGTACTTACAATCTGGACTTGGGGATGCCCTTCCCTGGAGATGTTCAAGGCCAGTTTGGATGAGACCTTGACTAACATGGTCTGGTTGAGAGGCATCTCTGCCCATGGCAGGGAGGTTGGATCAGATGATCTCTAAGGTCTCTTCCAGCCTAAGCCATTCTATGATTCCATGACTTCTGCAGGTTTAAATTATCATAACATAGAATCATAGCATCATAGAATCAACCAGGTTGGGAAACACCTCAGAGATCATCAAGTCCAACCTATCACCTAATACCTAACACCTCCTGACAACTAAACCATGGCTCCACGTGCCACATCCAATCCCTTTTTGAACACCTCCAGGGATGGTGACTCCACCACCTCCCTGGGCAGCACATTCCAATGGCCAATTACTCTTTCTGGAAAGAACTTTCTCCTCACCTCCAGCCTAAACTTCCCCTGGCACAGCTTGAGACTGTGTCCTCACATGTGCAGGGAGCTAACAGGAGAAATGAAGGAGGGCTGGAAGTGGAGCTATCACCAATCCCCTCTTGAATGCCTCTGCAGGCATCTCCTCCTAAATGATTTCCAGAGGCTGCTTCATAATGAGCTCAGCCTCAATCCAACTAAATGACTGGAGTTTGGAACTACTCTTTTTAAAAGGTTGAGACAAAAATGTACCTCTTCCATTTTTCTCTTCATTTCTTCCAGGTTCTTTTCAATGTGCTCCCTCTGTCCTGATGATTGCTAAAAAAAACACCAAAGAAGAAGAAGACATCCAGAGATCAGCTTGGCAGCTGCATGCAACAGTGTGATTCCACTGGTTTCTTTCTCTTTCATATTTTTCTACCTGCCCTGAGTTTGATATCTTTGATCTGAGGTTTCCTTTCCTATCACTGCCTCCTGCTGCTGTTGGCAGCATTCTGAGCTTCAGGGGCAGCCACAAGAGTCGCAGCTCAGGGGAGGGAAAGGGACCCAGCACTACTCACACAATGTCTCAGCTGCTGGGTCAGGGATGCCAAGAACTCTGCCACCTCCTTAGCATACAGGTACTGGTTCTTGGCCTCAGTGAGGAGCACATCTTTCACTACAATCTCCACAGTCCTCTTCATCATGTAGCAGTGGTTGTTTTCCTGTGTATGCAAGTAAAAGGTCATAGAATCACGGAATCACAGAATCACAGAACCATAGAATCATGAAATCACAGAACCATAGAATCATAGTGTCATGGAATCATGGAACCATAGAACCATAGAATCAGAATCATGGAATCATAGAATCATAGAAGCATGGAACCATAGGACCATGGAACCATAGAACCATGGAATCATGGAAACTTACAATCATAGAATAGTCTGGGTTAGAAGAGACCTCCAAAGGTCATCCAGTCCAACCCCTCTGCAGTGAGCAGGGGCATCCTCAACCAGATCAGGCTGCCCAAAGCCCTGTTGAGCCTCACCATGAATAAACCTTGACTAGGTCACGTTAAATCACAGCAAGAGATCAAACAAGTGCTGCATGAGGGTGCAAAGAGCAGCCTCCTGATGTGGGACTCACCTTGATGTTAGCATAGAGCTGCTGGCCAATGAGCCTGTTGTCTGTGTCATGGTCTGAGACTCTGGCCTGAGAGGAAGAAAACAAAGGGAAATGTCAGGTGGGGCTAGGAACCTCACCTAAAAATACCATTTAAAACCCTAAGGCTTTCATCAGGTTTGAAAGCCAGGCTGGATGTGATCTAGTGTGAGGTGTCCCTGCCCGTGGCAGGGGGGTTGCAACTATATGATGCTTGAGGTCCCTTCCAACCCTAACAATTCTAGGATTCTAATAACAGTTCAGATGAGATGAGGGAATGGACACCCTAGACAGCTTGTTACAGGGAGAGGAGCACGGACTGTGTGTTTGTTTCTGCCCCTGAAGTGGGTGGGATTGCAAACAAATGAAGAGAGGTCGGAATGCCTGTCCTGCTCCGGAATGTCGGCTGTTGCAGCAGTTATGGCGACTCAACCAGATGCCACAAGTCGCCAATGTCACCAGCGCCTGCAGCACTGCTGGGAGATGCTGCAGCACTTGGTGGCATACACCAGAGGGGACCCACCCATGGTGAAAGCAGCTCAAGAAGAGCACTGTAGGATGCCTGAGGAGATGCCTGGCCCATAGCTGGAGGCACTGTCAGGCCGAGCTCCACATGGACTGAGTACACAGCAAAGTTTAAACTCATATCTCACTTAAAGAGAAGAAACTGCACTGTGCCAGGGGCTGCCTTTCCCTGGGGAAGCAGGAGCAGGAACACAGAATACAGAATTAACCATGTTGGAAAAGACCTCAGAGATCATCAAGTCCAACCTATCACCCAACACCATCTCATCAACCAAACCATGGCACCTAGTGCTTCATCCAGGCTCTTCCTAAACACCTGCAGGGATGGTGACTCCACCACCTCCCTGGGCAGCACATTCCAGTGGCCAATTACTCTTTCTGGGAAGAATTTCTTCCTCACCTCCAGCTTAAACCTCCCCTGGCACAGCTTGAGGCTGTGTCCTCTTGTTCTGGTGCTGGTTGCCTGGGAGAAGAGACCAACCCCCACCTGGCTACAACCTCCCTTCAGGGAGTTGGAGACAACAATAAGGTCTTCCCTGAGCCTCCTCTTCTCCAGGCTAAGCAACCCCAGCTCCCTCAGCCTCTCCTCACAGGGCTGTGCTCCAGACCCCTCCCCAGCTTTGTTGCCTTTCTCTGGACACTTTCCAACATCTCAACATCTTCCTTGAATTGGGAGCCCAGAACTGGACACAGGACTCAAGGTGTGTCCTGACCAGTGCTGAGTACAGGGCAACCTCCCTCCACCAGTGACAACAGACTCACTTCACACTCCCAAGCTCTGCCTTACAGCAAATGCATGTTTGGGTGGGGTTTTTTGATGGAGAAATGCATGAAAGAGGAATGCCAAAGGCAGGAAGCTAGGGCACAACAGCAGAGGAGGGAGTCCTCCAATCCCATCATGAAGGACACAGAGTTACTGTACCATTTTAGCCAAGGTGTAGGTGTGATTCCTGATGTAGGGCTGGAAGTTGATCCTCCTGAGCCTGCAGGCATGATGAGCGGTCGAAGCCACCCATGCCCCTTTTGGAGGCAGAGGGCTGGTGAGAACAAGAGGAAGGCAGCAACAGCAGCAGAAGATGACCCATCCTGAGAAGCTCTTGGTCAAAGCCTGCAGAAAGGCCATGGCTCCCATCCCGGTTGTCTGTCCCAGCAGG
The DNA here is from genome assembly GCA_033816785.1 of Picus viridis. Taxonomy (NCBI): domain Eukaryota; kingdom Metazoa; phylum Chordata; class Aves; order Piciformes; family Picidae; genus Picus; species Picus viridis. Next base: position 54,456,464 of record CM066567.1, read on the forward strand.
TTGCAGCTACAGCACTCGGCACTGGTGAGAAAGAGCAACGTTAGCCTCGGGCAGAGTGAGCAAGGTGATGTGAGAGAGGCAGAAAGGCTGCAAGCCTTACCTTTGCTGTGACTCTTGATGTGCTCTGCAGGAGGTGAGGTGCACCTTATATAGGGCCACCAACATCTCTCTCAGCTCTGGGGTTTTTTGTTTGTTGGAGGGGTACTGGTGGTGAAACAAAAAATGACATCAGCAAGTCTCTTACTTTCCAGTATCCTCTTCTGAGAACTACCTAACCACCTCAAAACCCACAAATACAACTTCCAGGCCATTGTCACCTTTAGTTTCTCCTAAAGCAAAGCCAAACCTTCATGCAGGGGCAAGGCAGGGGCTTTTACTGGGGCAGAAATCCTGGATTCTTTTTTGCATGAGAGGAGCTGAGAAATGTATGGGTTTGTGCCTCCTGACCTCATTTTAACAGACACTAATTAGGCTGGCAATTTGATGGCAGATAATGTCAATTACATCCATTTTGCTCACCTTCTGTGGTAATGGACTAGTGGTGCTGCCACTGCTGACTGGCATACACAGGTGGGCAGAGAGTGAACCAGACTGTGGTGGGTTGAAGTTTCCCCCAGGTCTCTTCCAACCTTGGTGATACTGTGATTAACTTTTAGCCAGACCAGCTCAGTTAGAAGCAAATGAAGCCACACAGACCCAAAGCACTGACCACCTACAGCTCCTACCCTTTCCCACACAATGGCTCACTGGAGTCCCTCTGCCCGCCCCTGACAGAGCAGAAATCTTGTAGGACCAGCACTGCATTTATCACATTCCTGCTCTCCAAATTCCCATTTTCCCACAGCATTATCCATATCCCAGGCCGTGATCAGCTGTGCTGGCCATGCATTTACTTACCCAGGTGATTTTTCCATATTCCTGACTTTGTTCTGCTAAGGTAAAGGCAGTGCTGCAGCTCAGTCTGAAATACTGGGCAGGAAATCTCTGCTCTGCTTAGAGCACAATTTGCAACCCAGCTGTGGCTGGTAATGCATGAGGGCACAGACCTGGTACAAATGCAAACTCCTGGTTGTCTGCTACACACCAGGCACACAGCTGGCATGTTGGCTGAAGTGGGGTTGAGCTTCATCCCTTATGACTGAGGTTCTCAGGACAGAACCCCAAACCAGCCTTGCTTTGGTGGCTGAAATGGGGCTGAACTTCATCCCTTATGGCTGAGGTTCTCAGGACAGCAGCCCAAACCAGGCTTGCCTTGTTGGCTGAAGTGGGGTTGAGCTTCATCCCTTATGACTGAGGTTCTCAGGACAGCAGCCCAAACCAGCCTTGCTTTGGTGGCTGAAATGGGGCTGAGCTTCATCCCTTATGGCTGAGGTCCTCAGGACAGCAGCCCAAACCAGCTTTGCCTTGTTGGCTGAAGTGGGGCTGAGCTTCATCCCTTATGACTGAGGTTCAGAAGGACAGAAGCCCAAACCAGCTTTGCCTTGTTGGCTGAAAGGCTCAGCTCTCTCTCTTGTACCTGGAAGGAAGAAGTTGAAGGCTGGCTGGCACCAGGTTTACACATTGGCTTCCCCTGATGCATCCACAACACAAATTCATCTCTCCATTCCTCGCTCCTGCCTCAGTTGCCGTCAGATACCTGCCACATCAGCTTTACACAGTTCTATGCCCTTGAAGCTGCACCCCTGGAGCATTCCATTACCACATCCCATTCCCATGCCCAGCCTGCAACAGCATCCTGGCCACAGCAGGCAACAAAAAGCACAACTAGACCCAGGGCATTGACAACCTACTGCATACCCCGGATGCACCCCAAAGCTGTTCAAGAACATGTTTAGAAGGCTCTCTTCCATACAGTTTTCATTTGCCAAACTAATAGGCCTGGTGGGGGAGCAGGTTAATGAGAAAACAGGAGGCTGAGTTGTACTCAGGAAGCAGTTGGAAAACAGGAGGCTGTTGAGTCTGGAGAAGAGAAAGCTGAGAGGGGATCTGATCAATGTCTATCAGTAGCTGAGGGGTGGGGGTCAAGTGGAGGGGGCCAAGCTTTTTTGGGTGGTGCACAGGAATAAGACAAGAAACAACAGGTTCAAACATAGAAGATTTCAGCTCAACATGAGAAGAAACTTCTTCACAGTGAGGGTGCCAGAGCCCTGGAGCAGGCTGCCCAGAGAGGTTGTGGAGTCTCCTTCTCTGGAGAATTTCAAACCCCACCTGGATGCATTCCTGCGTGGACTCCCCTGGGTGCTGCTGCTCTGGCAAGGGGGGTTGGACTGGATAATCTCTTGAGGTCCCTTCCAACCTCTAATGTACTGTGATACTGTTATACTTATCCAAAAGACAGACATTAAAGACCAAACTGGGAGCAATCCAGAAAGAGAGGCTGTTGTGAAGGATTGGCCTCCCCAAAGTGCATCCCCAAAAAGTCATCTCCAGACGTCAAGCACAGTCTGATACCTAAAGCTCAGTTCTAACTGAGAGTTCTCACACTTCTCCACCAGCTCATCCAGCAGAATAGAAGTCCCAAGCCCAGACTAAAAGCTGTGAGTAGACATTCAGAACCTCCATGGTTTAGCCCCCTTGTTCTCCTTCCCTTCTGGCAGATTCCACCTCTCCATCTGTTTGGTCACTTACTCTTTTCAAACACAGATCCAGCTCCCCTGACCTCTTCAGGCTGGATGTGGCTCTGGGCAACCTGATCCTGTGTGAGGTGTCCCTGCCCATGTCAGGGGGTTAGAACTACCTGATCTTGGAGGTCCCTTCCAACCCTGACGAGTCTATGATTCTTGTGGCTTCAGTCCCACGGAAATGATTCGTGACCTGGATTCACTGAATGGATTCAGTGAATGGGTTAGGTTGGATCACCCAGTCCCCAACCCCCTGTCATGAGCAGGGACACCTCCCACTGCAGCAGGCTGCTCAAGGCCTCCTCCAGCCTGGCCTATCTCACATCTTCCATGAAATTAATGGGGATTTCAGGAATATTACTGCATGGATTTGCTGCATTTAATTTGCACAGACTATTTTAATAGGTCAGCAAGTCAGCAGGACACTTTGTGAGCAATCCTTCAAGTTCTACAAACTCTTTGTGGAGACTTTCCAGCCCTGTCTGAACGTGTTCCTGTGTGACCTGTGCTGGATTCTGGGGAGATGCTGTGGCAGGGGGGTGGACTCATAGATCCCAGAGGATGATAGGGGTTGGAAGGGTCCTCTGGAGATCTTCAAGAAAGAGACTCCACAACCTCTCTGGGCAGCCTCTTCCAGTTCTCTAGGACCCTTACAGTAAAGAAGTTCTTCCTCATGTTGAGGTGGAACCTCCTATGCTGTGGCTTCCATCCATTACCCCTTGTCCTATCCCAGGGCACAAGTGAGCAGAGCCTGTCCCTGTCCCTTCCTTCCTGACCCCCCAGCCCTCAGATATTGATAGTCATTGATTAGATCCCCTCTCAATCTTCTCCTCTCCAGCTCCAGGGCTCTCAGCCCTTCCTCATCAGGCAGGTTGCCCAGGGCCCTGTCAACCTCACCTGGAATATCCCCAGGGAAGGGACCTCAGCCACCACCCTGGGCAACCTGTTCCAGTGTTCCACCACCCTCAGAGTAAAGAACCTGTTCCTAACATCCAATCTAAATCTGCTCTGCTCTAGTTTGAAGCCATTGTCCCTGGTCCTGTCCCTGCAGGCCTTTGCAAACAGTCTCTCTCCACCCTTCTTGTAGCCCCCTTCAGGTACTGGCAGGCTGCTATTAGGTCTCCCCAGAGCCTCCTCTTCTCCATGCTGAACACCCCCAGCTTCCTCAGCCTGTCCTCACAGCAGAGGTGCTCCAGCCCCCTGATCATTTTTGTGGCCCTCCTCCGGACCTGCTCCATCAGCTCCACGTCCTTCCTGTATTGAGGGCTCCAGAGCTGGATGCAGTACTGCAGGTGAGGTCTCACCGGAGCAGAGTGGCAGAATCACCTCTCTGGATCTGCTGGCCACACATCCTTTGATGCAGCCCAGGATGTGATTTGCCTTCTGTGCTGCAAGCTCACACTGCCTGCTCATGCCAGGCTTCTTGTCCACCAGCAACCCCAAATCCTTTTCCACAGAGCTGCTTTACCCTCATGGCCAAGAACCTGTTCCTAAAACGTAGGCTGCTATGCTTTAACTTCAATTCAAATCACTTCTCCAAGCTTCTGCAAAACACTCTCTGCTTTCTTTTTCTCTCTCTTTAAGTAGAATTAATAATAAAAAATATATATATATTATTTCATTGCTCACAGATTATATTTTCTCCCCAGTGCCATCCCAAGAGTTAAATGCCCACCCCAGCAGTGACCTCAGCAATAAACTCTTACAGTGTAATGGCAAAGAGTTTCCCCCTTCACCGTGAAACCATAGCGGTTGAATATTCTCGACAATGACTTCTTGACCCATATTGAAGACAGAGGATTTTTTGAGGAGGACTGGAACACTACATCACAGCTGCCTCAAAAGCCACAGACACTTCCTTCTTGCTTTGAATGAGGCCACAGGTGAATAACCAACAACCGTACTTGGGGGCTCAGCTGTTGTGGATCACCACCAGCAGCTTCAGTGCATCTGCACAGAATCACAGGAACATTCAGGTTGGAAGAGAGCCTCAGGATCACCAAGGCCAACCCAGAGCACTACTATACAAGGCTCACCCCTTAACCACAGCCCCAAACTCCACAGACAAAACACCTGCAAACACAGCCAGGCTTGGGGACTCCACCACCTCCCTGGGCAGCACATTCCAAGCCCTGACCACTCTTGCCCTGAAAAAAGCTTTCCTCATGTCCAGTCTAAACCTCCCCAGTGGCAGCTTGAGGCCATTCCCTCTTGTTCTGTCACTAATGACCTGGGAGCAGAGACCAGCACCAACCTCTCCACAAGCTCCTTGCAGGGAGCTGTAGAGAGCCAGGAGGTCTCCCCTCAGCCTCCTCTTTTCCAAACTAACCATCCCCAGCTCCTTCAGTTGCTCCTCATCAGATTTATTCCCCAGGCCCTTCCCAGCTTCCTTGCCCTCCTCTGCCCTGGCTCCAGCACCTCCACATCTCTCTTGGATTGAGCCGCCCAAAACTGGACACAACACTCCAGGTGTGGCCTCCCCACAGCTGAGTGCTAGGCATCAATCCCCTCCCTGCTCCTGCTGGACACAGCATTGCTGATCCCAGCCAGGATGCCTTTGGCTTTCTTGGCCACCTGGGCACACTGCTGCCTCCTATTCAGCTGCTTGTCCATGAGCACCCCCGGGTCCCTTTCTGCCAAGCAGCTTTCCAGCCACACTGCCCCAAGCTGCAACATTGCTTGGGGATGTCAAAGCCCTATCAGCTAGGATTGTACTGCATGATTAAAAATGGCCTCAGGGCTGGACGATGGGCTAGAGACATTGTCAGGAGTAGGCATGTGGAAGAGTGACCCTCTGTACCATCCTCTCAGGTCTTTTATATTGCAATTAAGTTCTACCTCCTTAAAGATCTGTATGAATGGACCACAAGTAACATAGGCTCCAGGGAGACCCAATAGCAGCCTGCCAGTACCTGAAGGGGGGCTACAAGAAGGATGGAGAGAGACTGTTTGCAAAGGCCTGAGGGGACAGGATGAGGCAATGGCTTCAAACTAGAGCAGAGCAGATTTAGATTGGATGTTAGGTACAGGTTCTTTACTATGAGGGTGATGGAACACTGGACCACTGTAATGTGCTGCCCAGGGAGGTGGTGCAGTCCCCATCCCTGGAAGTGTTCCAGAAAGGATTAGACATGGCACCTGAAGCCATGGTTTAGTTACTCATGAGGTGTTGGGTGATAGATTGGACTTGATGATCTCTAAGGTCTTTTCCAACCTTATTGATTCTATGATTCTACGAACAGGTTGCCCAGGGAGGTGGTTGGGGTCCCAACCCTGGAGATATTCAAAGCAGGGCTCAACAGGGCCCTGGGCAACCTGATCTAGTTGAGGATGTCCCTGCTGACTGCAGAGGGGGTTGGCCTGGATGTCCTACAGAGGTCCCTTCCAACCCAGACCACTCTATGATTCTATGCATACAGCATCTAACCTGTGAGATCTAGTAAAGGTGATCCTGCAGTGGGGTTGGACTGGAAGGTCTTTTGAGGTCACTTCCAGCCCCTAACACTCTGTGATTCTGTGATCCTATTTTTGCCATCACAGGTTTAATGTTGAGTAAGATGCTGACAGACTTTGGAATGAGGAGCAGGAGGATCATTAAAATAGGTTAGCCTGGGACTGTGATTTGAATTTGGAAGAGCCTCTCGTGGCAGAGCTCAGCGCAGACACTGCTGACTCAGGCTTTTTGCTGAGGATGTGCAGTGCACCTAACCTCCCCTGACAGCAACACTTTTGTTGCACAGTGAGTAACACATTTCCTCTGGTAGTAACACTTTTGCTTATCTATCTGCTGCTTCATCAGACATCTTTGTTTCTGAGGAGTGTGTCTTGCAGATCCAAGGAGGTTCTCCTTCTCCTCTACTTTGCCCTAGTCAGGCCCCACCTGGAATACTGCATCCAGTTCTGGGCTCCCCAGTTCAGGAGGGACAGGGATCTGCTGGAGAGAATCCAAGGGAGGGCTACAAGGATGCTGAAGGGACTGGAGCACTGCCTGGGGAGGAGAGGGTATTCTCAGGGTATTCAGGCCCCTGAGCTGGAAGATGAGGATGGAAAGAATACACTCCCATAGTAATTAGAGATAGCAGAAGAGTAAATGGCCTCAAGTTGCGGCAGGGGAGGTTTAAACTGGATACCAGGACAAATGTCTTTGCAGAAAGAGCGGTCAGGCATTGGAACAGGCTGCCCAGGGAGGTGGTGGAGTCACCAGGTGTGGTAAAAACATGAAGACATTGGCTCATGGCTTAGTGGATATAGTGGTGCTGGGTTGATGGGCCTGATGACCTTAGAAGTCTTTCCACCTTTAATGATTCTGTGACTATAAACATCACAAAATTTGCATTTCATGCCATCAAAAGTCTAAGTGGAAGGCAGCTAACAGCTCAGTGTGGCCTCCATTTTGAACAACATCCTGGGACACACCAAAACAAAGAAGCCAAGAAACCTCCCAGCTTGGGTTAAACGACTTTATTCTCCCCTCAGAAACATTCATAGGTTGCACTTGATGATCTCTGAGGTCTTTTCCAACCTTATTGATTCTATGATTCTTTGATTCATGCAGTGGAGATCCATGAGAAAGCCACCCATGGACATGTTGAGACAATACTAGACAGCTGCTCCCAGCATTGTTGCTGCTGCCTCGGGACCAGTGCTGTGGTGTGCCAGGAAGATGCAGTGATTAATACAAAAGAAAACAAACAAACAACAAGCAAACAAAACCCTAAACAAACAAAAAGCCCAGGCAAACAAACAAACAAAAGGCCAACAAAACCCAGTGTCAATGGAAGTGCAATAGCTGTTAGTCCAGTGGTCCTGCCTCTGCGGACAGCTGCTGCCACTACCAGCAGAGAATGGTGAGTACTGACACAGGAGGGCTGTGCTGCCATTCAGCCAGACTGGGACAGGCTGAGAGCTGGGCAGGAAGGAATGGAGTGAAATTCAACAAGGGCAAGGGGAGAGTCTTGCACCTGGGAAAGAACAACCCCGTGGAGCAGTACAGGTTGGGGATTGACCTGCTGGAGAGCAGAGAAGGGGAAAGGGGCCTGGGGATAGAAGGTTGACCATGAGCCAGCAATGTGCTCTTGTGGCCAAGAAGACCAAGGCAATTCTGGGGTGGATTAGAAGGGCTGTGGTTAGTAGATCAAAGAGGTTCTCCTCCTCATCTACTCTGCCCTGGCGAGGCCACATCTGGAATATTGTGTCCAGTTCTGGGCCCCTCAGCTCAAGAAGGATCTCAGGGAACTGCTTGAAAGGCTCCAGCACAGAGCCACAAAAATGATGAAGGCAGTGGAACATCTTCCTCATGAGGAGAGACTGAGGGAGCTGAGGGCTCTGGAGCTTGGAGAGGAGGAGCCTGAGAGGTGACCTCATTCATGTTTGTAGAGATGTAAAGAATAAGTGCCCAGAGGCTGGAGCCAAGGTGATGCCCAATGCCAGCACAAGGGGCAGTGGTGGAAGCTGAGGCAGAGGAAGTTCCATGGAAACAGGAGGAAAATGTTTTCCCTGTGAGGGTGACAGAGCACTGGAAGAGGCTGCCCAGGGGGTTGTGGAGTCTCCCTCTCTGGAGATATTCAAACCCCGCCTGGATGTGTTCCTGTGTGATCTGCTCTAGGTGCTCCTGCTCTGGCAGGGGGTTGGACTGGATGAGCTTTTGAGGTCCCTTCCAGCCCCTGACATCCTGTGATCCTGTGATAAACAAACGTTTTACTAAGACTTGCCAACAGGAACCATCATTTATCTCCTGCAGACAGGAGAAGAGAGAATTTAGACCACCTCAGTGCACAGAGCCACGCAGCACTGAAGGCCCTGCTATTGATCTTTCCAGCAGATTACTATGTCTTTTAACAAAGAGTGTAAAACCAGGCATGCATTTATGAGCCTCTGTCACTTTATAGAGTGACCTACATCTATCCAGCAATGTCTTGCAAACAGTCACCTCAGGTGAACTGAAACTTCCGTGCTTCCTGTTACTGTAGTGTGGTTGCACAGCAGTGACTCAGTGACATGGCAAAGTGGAATTACTGACTGAGTGTCTCTCAAAGAAAACCACTCTAACCAGGAAGAGGATTTTGCAAGCTGGGTTATACTCCAAAATTCAGTGACAGTTACAGAAACACAGAATCACAGAAAGATTCAGCTTGGAAGAGAGCCTCAGGATCACCGAGGCCAACCCAGAGCACTACTCTACAAGGCTCACCCCTAAACCACAGCCCCAAGCACCACAGCCAAACCACCTGCAAACACAGCCAGGCTTGGGGACTCCACCACCTCCCTGGGCAGCACATTCCAATGCCTGACCACTCTTGCCCTGAAAAAAGCTTTCCTAATGTCCAATTTAAACCTCCCCAGTGGCAGCTTGAGGCCATTCCCTCTTGTTCTGTCACTAATAACCTGGGAGAAGAGACCAGCACCAACCTCTCCACAACCTCCTTTCGGGTAGTTGTAGAGAGCCAGGAGGTCTCCCCTCAGCCTCCTCTCTTTCACACTAACCATCCCCAGCTCCTGCAGTTGCTCTTCATCAGATTTCTTCTCCAGGCCCTTCCCAGCTTCCTTGCCCTCCTCTGCCCTGGCTCCAGCACCTCCACATCTCTCTTGGATTATGAAACCTCTTAGAGCATTATGCACCCTGATTTACCCTCAGCTTGACCATGTCATGAATCCACACCATCTCAAGTATTTACAGAAAGCCATTTTGAAAGAAGCAACATTTATTTAAGGTGGAGTACACAAGACCTAATCTGTCCAGCTCTGGAGCTCTCGAAACAGGGAGGACATGGACCTGATGGAGTGGGTCCAGAGGAAGGCCATGACAGTGATCAGGGGGTTGGAGCACCTCTCCTACGAGGACAGGCTGAGGGAGCTGGGGTTGCTCAGCATAGAGAAAAGGAGGCTCCAGGGAGACCTAATAGCAGCCTTCCAGTACCTGAAGGGAGCCTACAAGAAGGCCAGAGAGGGACTACTTACAAAGACCTGCAGTCACAGGACAAAGGTCACAGGTTTGAAATTAGAGCAGGGATGTGAGGAACAGATTCTTTACCATGAAGGTGCTGGAGCACTGGTACAGGTTGCTCAGGGATGTAGTTGAGGCCCAACCCCTGGACATATTCAAGATCAGGATCAACAGAGCTCTGGGCAACCTGATCTAGTTGGGGATATCCCTGCTGACTGCAGGAGGCTTGGATTGGATGCCCTTTGGAAGTCCCTTCCAACCCAGACCATTCTATGATTTATGCCCAGACAGTGCCCACACACCAGGGCTTCCACTGAGGCTCTGAGCTCAGCACCATCTGCAAAGATGAGCCCCTGGCTGCTCAGTTATTCTGTATAAGAGGACTGCTAGAGAAGGAGATGCTGGCTCCTGTGTTGGCAGCAGTAGTCTTCTAGTCAGCATCTGTCCCTAGGAAGCCAACAGTGCATGGCCCAGCCCTTCCCCAGCCTGCAGTTCCATCATTGCCCATTCCCCAGCAGAGCCTCCGAGGCAGTGAGTTTCCTGTTGGAGCAGGACTGTTGTCACAAGGGGAGATTTATGGCACCAAAAGGAGACCAAACAAAATAGCTATGGCCTGGCTATCAGGATGCTGCTTTCCTGGGCTGTCTGTTTTTAGCCATGTCGTGTAAGCCAAAAGACATCAACAGGCAGGAGCCAGCTTCCCACTGCAGCCACAAAGAGCACCTTCCTCACCAGAGCACTGGTCTGGGAACTCAGCCCACCCTGGGCTAGTTGGGGATGTCCCTGCTGACTGCAGGGAGGTTGGACTGGATGATCTTTGGAGGTTCCTTTCAGCCTGGAGCATTCTATGATTCCATGATTCTATGATTCTATGACTCACAGACTCACATCACCTGGAGGGCACCAAGAGCCAAGAGGTTTCCCCCAGCCCCACAAGAGACCTCACTGTGAGAGGTGGGGACCTGGCTCTCCAGATCATGGTGTATCTGCAGATACAAACTTGAGCAGAGAAGGTATCAGTTCAACATGAGGAGAAACTTCTTTGCAGTGAGGGTGACAGAGCCCTGGAGCAGGCTGCCCAGAAAGGTTGTGGAGTCTCCTTCTCTGGAGACTTTCAAGCCCCACCTGGATGCATTCCTGTGTGGACTACCCTGGGTGATCCTGCTTTTGGCAGGGAGGATGGATTAGGGTTAGGGTCTCTGGAGGTCCCTTCCAACCTCTAATATTCTGTGATTCTATGCCTGTGCACGTCACACCAAAAGAGACCAGACAGGGACCTAGCAAAGGAGAAATCCAGAAGTACAGGATCCTGTCAGCCATTCCTACTTGACTTCAAGTCATGAAGTATCACAGTATCACAGTACATTAGAGTCTGGAAGGGATCTCCAGAGATTCATCCACTCCAATTCCCTTGCCAGAGCAGCATCACCCAGGGGAGTCCACACAGGAATGTATCCAGGTGGGGGTGGAAAGTCTCCAGAGGAGGAGACTCCTCAACCTCTCTGGGCAGCCTGCTCCAGGGCTCTGGCACCCTCACTGCAAAGAAGTTTCTCCTCATGTTGAGCTGAAACCTTCTCTGTTCAAGTTTGTCTCCATTGTTCCTTGGCTTATTGCTGTGCACCACCCAAAAGAGCTTGGCCCCCTCCACTTGACACTCACTCCAAAGTACCAAAGTAGGGACTTGGGAGACACCCTAGCACATGCCAGCATTAAACAGACCCACCTTGAACAAAGGAAAAACAACCCACCATCTTTTTTGCTATCTATACAGACAGACAATCTGTGTGTTAAACATGCTAACAGTTTAAGAGCAAAAGCTTTGAAGACCACTCCAAACCTGCACAGGTCACTGCCTAGGTTACCTCAGGAAAGGTAAGAGGGCATAAATGTGAATCAGTCACATTCACAAAGCTGATGCTTGATTACCAGGAGACTTTATCAAGACCTTTGAAGAAAGTACAGGATGAAAAGCTTCAGTTGTGTGCTGGGTTGAAATTACCCCCCCAACTAATTTGGATAAACTACCCCTGAAATAAGCTGCTCAGACCTGCTCAGTTTGGGATGGAAGCAAATGAAGCTCTATGTACAAGCAAACTACAATCCAGAAAGACGAAATGCAAGCAATATGCACAAAATATACAATATATCACAGCCTCACAGAATCAGCCAGGTTGGAAAGACCTCAGAGATCATCAAGTCCAACCTATTGCCTAACACCTCCTGACAACTAAACCATGGCTCCAAGTGCCACATCCAAGCCTTTTCTGAACACCTCCAGGGACGGTGACTCCACCACCTCCCTGGGCAGCACATTCCAATGGCAAATTACTCTTTCTGGGAAGAATTTCTTCCTCACCGCCAGCTTAAACTTCCCCTGGCACAGCTTGAGGCTGTGTCCTCTTGTTTTGCTGCTGGGTGCCTGGGAGAAGAGACCAACCCCCACCTGGCTACAACCTCCCTTCAGGGAGTTGGAGAGAGCAAGAAGGTCTCCCTGAGCCTCCTCTTCTCCAGGCTAAGCAACCCCAGCTCCCTCAGCCTCTCCTCACAGGGCTGTGCTCCAGACCCCCTCCCCAGCCTCGTTGCCCTTCTCTGGACACATTCAAGTATCTCAATGTCCTTCTTAAACTGAGGAGCCCAGAACTGGACACAGGACTCAAGGTGCAGTCTAACCAGTGCTAAGTATAGGGCAAGTATATATATGTACAATAGAGATGTATTTACAATTGATAAACAACACAGAAACTCCTCAGACCCCCTGGACAGGTCTGGGGACCCTTTCACCTCCTCCCCCACTGCCTCCCTCCTTCCCATTACCTCACTCAGTAGTCAAAGCAGAGATACCCTGGCAAGGCCACGGAAGAGACAGAGGTTGCAAGCAGAAGCAACAGCAGAAGAAAAGAGAGAGGACTACTTCTGCCTCTACTCTATATTCCCATCAGCAAGCCAATGAATTCTATAGACCTTATCATTATTTTTCTTTTAGTAATATAACTTTCAGTCTTTGCAGTCAGGGACTGGGCTGAAGTTGCCCCTTCAAACAGTAACTAGTTGTCCTTTCATCCTCCACTGAAGAACTGTCTGCACTGAGGAGGATTTGCTGCCATGACTCTACCACCAAGCTCCCTCTGCCAAGAGCAACCATGAGTGCTTTTCCCTCTTGTATCTTTATTCCAGCCCCAAGAGTGGAATAGACTGATCCAAAGAGAGGTGTGTAAGCTGTAAAGTCTGTCAGCAGGCCTTGCTTGCCTTCCCAAAGGACTGCCACTCTCCCTAACCCTCCTCCACCCTGACAAGATGCTGCAGGACCACCAAGAGATGTCCTTCAGAGTTTCTCAGAACCTTTCCCATGTGCAGCACAGTCTGCAGGAGAAGTTCAAATCTGATAGGCAAGGCCCAGCCACTCCAGGAGCTTCTCTAGAACACATCCTGTGAAATAGAACCATAGAATCACAGAATCATAGATCCATAGAATCACAGAACCATAGAACCACATAATCACAGAACCATAGAACCATAGAATCCTAGAACCACAGAATCATAGATCCACAGAATCATAGAACCATAGAATCATAGAATCACAGAACCATAGTATGGGCTGGGTTGGAAGGGACTTCCAGAGCTCATCCAGTCCAACCTCCACCCTGCAGTCAGCAGGGACATCCTCAACTAGATCAGGCTGCCCAGAGTCCTGTTGAGCCTCACCTTGAATATCTCTAGGGATGGAGCCTTAACCACCCCTCTGGACAACCTGTTCCAGTATTCCACTGTCCTCACAGTAAAGAACCTGTTCCTAACATCCAGTCTAAATCTGCACTTCTCCAGCTTAAAGCCATTGCTCCTTGTCCTGTCACTGCAGGCCTTGGCAAACAGTCCCTCTCCAGGTCAGCTCACCTATGACACAGCTGAACTGCAGCAAATCTCAGAACGCTTAGGAAGCTCATCCACATTTTTAGCATGAAACTCCAGATGTCTTTCTTCAAAAGGTGTCCAGCACCACAACAAGAGGACACAGTTTCAAGCTGTGCCAAGGGAAAGTTTAGGCTTGATCTTAGAAAGAAGTTCTTCCCAGAAAGAGAGATTTGCCATTGGAATGTGCTGCCCAGGGAGGTGGTGGGATCGAGGTCCCTGGAGGTGTTTAAGACAAGCCTGGATGAGGCACTCAGTGCCATGGTCTGGTTGATTAGTCAGGCTTGGGCGATTGGTCGGACTTGATGATCTTGGAGGTCTCTTCCAACCTGGTTGATTCTGTGATTCTGTGAAAATGTTAAACTCAGAGGAGCTTTCTGATTAGCTACCATCCACTATTCTCCCTCCAGCTTTTGCTTGCTTGCTTTCAGTATGACCACTGCTAGGTGAGTAACACCTTCCCACTGCCACTGTGACGCAGAGCACAGGCAAGGAACTGACTGCACACCAAAGCGCTAACCACAGTCTGTCCCTCCTCCCCTCTTTTCCTGCAGCTCCTGTCTGCAAAGGGTTGAATAACTGCTGGAATTAGGACATTAATTGAGGTCACTTCACATCACAATCACTGCTTGGCTGGTTTTCCTCAGCAGGTGCCTGCGTGCCTCTGGGTAATGGAACAAGTCAGCTTTAGGCTGCGTTAAAAATTGGTCACCCGGAGCAGAGCAAAACTTCCACTTGCCTCAGACAGCGAGGGGGCTCTTTGCTGACAGGTTTGGCCAGGCATTAAGAGCTGCTCTGACAGCAGAGCACGAGGTGCCAACTCAGCCTTGCAGGACCAGGCAGATGTAATGAGGCATTAGGACATCATGCAAGAAGCACAAACTAAACCGCTCTAGGATGGTGTGCGCCCTGCCCCATCTTCAAGCACTGCAGACTTGCTCAGCATTACAGACAGCACTTTGGAAATTCCTTTCTCCCCTGCTGCTGCCTGCCAGAAAGTGATGACATAAAAGAATTAGATAAGGAAACCATCTTGCAAGCTGGACTAGAATTTTGTTGAGCAAGCTGGTGGCTGGTAAGTAACTTCACTGCCTTTCATCTTTCTGCTACACTGGGTTCGAGGTTGTGGACCTTAGCTCCAGGGGCAAACTGCAAGGCATTGGTGAAGGCAAATCTCTTTCCAGGAGTTTGCTACTACACAGGAATCCATATGAGCAGTACAGAAGATACGTGGCTCCATTCACTGTAAAAGGCTGAAAACAACCCCTGTGCAACAACATGCTCATAGTGACCTGAGCAGCACTACAAAAGCAGTGGGCAGCCTTGGGATATAAATCCGCACTGGATGGCCCAAAAATGTGTCCACACCCTCCTTAAAACCAATCTAGCTCATCACAGACTTTCCAGGGTTCAGAATTTTCAGGGTTCAGAATTTTCAAGGAGCAGCCAGTTCCAACCCCCTGACATGAGCAGGTTGCCCACAGCCACCTCCAGCCTGGCTGCAAAAACCTCCAGGGATGAGGCTTCCACCACCTCCCTGGGCAACCTGTGCCAGTCTCTCACCACCCTCATGGGGAACAACTTCTTCCTAACATCCAATCTCAATCTACCCACTTCTATTTTTTTCCATTCCCCCAGTCCTATCACTCCCTGACACCCTCAAAAGCCCCTCCCCAGCTTTCTTGTAGCCCCCTGCAGATACTGGAAGGCCACAATGAGGTCACCTCGGAGCCTTCTCTTCTCCAGACTGAACAGCCCCAACTCCCTCAGTCTGTCCTCATAGCAGAGCAGCTCCAGCCCTCTGCTCATCCTCATGGCCCTTCTCTGGACACTTTCCAGCACCTCCAGATCCTTCTTGCAATAGGGGCTACACCTGGCTGTGTGCAGTTGTAAGGCTAACAGCATTTATAGCTTCACAGTTTCAGAGCTCGCCTCAGCAGTTAAAATTTGAAAGTAGCAGTATCATGTTATAGCAAAACTAACACTTTTGAGCAGTTTTTAATTGGATAGGATTAGTCACAATCCCAAGTGTTCTCCCAGACTTCCCCACAGAGCTGAAAAGCCCCAGGTAAATCTTCTTAAACTGTTCAGTCAAGGGTGTCAGGGGTAACTTCAGCATTTTAAGTAGGTTAAGACTGATGCATCCTGGAAGACACTGGAAATTGAGACTCTGAAAAGAAATTATCCTCTGAAAAGTAATGGGATCCTAGGGTGCAGCAAGAAAAGTGTGGCCAGCAGGGCTAGGGAGATTGTTCTCCCCCTCTGCCCTCCTGAGACCACAGCTGCAATCCTGTGTCCAGTTTGGGGCTCCCCAGTTCAAGAGAGACAGAGACCTGCCGGAGAGAGTCCAAGGGAGAGCCAGGAGGATGCTTAGGGGACTTGAGCATCTCCCCTGTGAAGAGAGACTGAGAGCCCTGGGGCTGTTGAGTCTGGAGAAGAGAAGGCTGAGAGGGGATCTGATCAATGTCTATCAATAACTGAGGGGTGGTGGTCAAGTGGAGGGGGCCAAGCTCTTTTGGGTGGTGCACAGGAATAAGACAAGAAACAACAGAGACTAACTTGAACAGAGAAGGTTTCAGCTCAACATGAGGAGAAACTTCTCTGCAGTGAGGGTGCCAGAGCCCTGGAGCAGGCTGCCCAGAGAGGTTGTGGAGTCTCCTTCTCTGGAGACTTTCCATACCTACCTGGATGCATTCCTGTGTGGATTCCCCTGGGTGATGCTGCTTTGGCAGGAGGCTTGGACTGGATGATCTCTGGAGGTCCTTTCCAACCTCTAACATTCTGTGATCCTGTGAACTCAAGACTGGTTCCATTATGAACATGTTGACTTTTGTAAATCCTAAGTCAACAGCTCCCCAGGCTGTTTATTCATAACATACATCTCCTGTTGGCAGCTCCATGCTCTCTCCACTTCAAGGCTTCCAAGATTTCCTTGACAGAAATCAATGCACATTCACTGTACAGCATGCACTTGTAATTATTAATAAAAGCTGCTCTTTTGAACCTTCTGTTTCCATGCTCAGCTAGCTGGAAAACAAGTCAGGAAATGTATGTGCAGGTGGGTCTGAATGTTCAGAAAAACAACCTATTCCCTAGGTTTACCTGCTATTGCTGGCAGCTGTGTCAGACCTTTTGTGCAGGTCTGATTTTGAGATCTCCAAGTCACAGATACAATAACCTCTCTGTCAGGTCTGCTTACAGTGTTGCATCATGAGTCTTGCCTCTGGGAAAGAACAACCCCATGGAGCAGTATAGGTTGGGGACTGTTGGAGAGCAGTGAAGGGGAGAGGACCTGGGGGTCCTGGTGGATGGGAGGTTGACCATGAGCCAGCAATGTGCTCTTGTGGCCAAGAAGGCGAAGGCCATTCTGGGTGGATTAGAAGGGCTGTGGTCAGTAGGTCCAGAGAGGCTCTCCTTCCCATCTACTCTGCTCTGGTGAGGCTGCAGCTGGAATATTGTGTCCAGTTCTGGACCCCTCAGCTCAAGAAGGACTTCAGGGAACTGCTTGAAAGAGTCCAGCACAGAGCCACAAAAATGATGGAGTGGAGAATCTTCCTTACGAGGAGAGCCTGAAGGAGCTGAGGGCTCTGTAGCTTGGAGAGAAGGAGACTGAGAGGTGACCTCATTCATGCTGATCAAGATGTGCAGGGTGAGTGCCCAGAGGCTGGAGCCAGGCTCTGCTGGGGGATGCCCAATGCCAGCACAAGGGGCAATGGTGGAAGCTGAGGCAGAGGAAGTTCCACGGAAACAGGAGGAAAGTGTTTTCCCTGTGAGGGTGACAGAGCCCTGGAATGGGCTGCCCAGGGGGATTGTGGAGTCTCCCTCTCTGGAGATACTCAAACCCTGCCTGGATGTGTTCCTGTGTGATCTGCTCTAGGTGTTCCTGCTCTGGCAGTGGGGTTGGGCTGGATGAGCTTTCGAGGTCCCCTCCAACCCCTAACATTCTGTGCTTGTGTGTGATCAGTTCTGAGGTGACATGTTGTCTTTCAAACATCCACAGAAACCCCTCCAGCTGAAGAGGTGAAACAGGACTAAGCAGAGAAGTGCCAACACAGCAGGCACTACCAAAGTGATGGGGCGTAACTCCGAGAGAAACCAACCAAACAACATGTTTTATTTGCAGCAATATCTGTGCATAATTGTGTACAAAAATCAAAGTGTGTACAAAACTCACATTCTTCTTGTATAAAATGTCCAAATTACAGAGCATTAAAACTTCAAGCCCCACAAGAAGAACCCAACTGCCTGCCAGCCACCTACTTCCTTTACTTCATGTTAAACTGTTTGCATTCCTTATAAAGGCAAAACAGGCTGTCAGCATAAATCACTAACATTCTGTCACTCTTCCAGACACAGGCAACTCAGAAAAGAGGTAATTAAAACATCCAACTCAAGAAAAAACATCCTTCTGAGTTTTAGAGATTAACTACTCCTAAATACCTGAGTTTGAAGTGGGGCTGGGGCAAGGCCACTCTTTAAGGTGGCTGAGGTTGCACTGACTAAAGAAGCTGAAATTAATAGTAAAAGAAGGCTATTGCCCCCAGAAGGCCAAATGTTCCTATCAGGACACACTGATGGGCTGCAGTACTATACATATTGAACTCTAATAGTCATCTTGGCTAAAAAGCTGTGGACAGGGAACAAACCCTCCCACCAGAGAAGGGCAACAAAGCTGGGGAGGGGTTTGGAGCACAGCCCTATGAGGAGAGGCTGAGGGAGCTGGGGTTGCTTAGCCTGGAGACAAGGAGGCTCAGGGGAGACCTCATTGCTGTGTACAACTACCTGAAGGGAGGTTGTAGCCTCCCTTCAGGAGGGGGGTTGGTCTCTTCTCCCAGGCAACCTGTGACAGAACAAGAGGACACCATCTCAAGCTGTGAGGGTTAGGCTGGATGTGAAATTCTTCCCAGAAAGAGAGATTTGCCATTGGAATGTGCTGCCCAGGGAGGTGGTGGAGTCCCCATCACTGGAGGTGTTTAAGAAGGGCCTGGCTGAGGCACTTGGTGCCATGGTTTAGTTGATGAGATGGTGTTGGGTGATAGGTTGGACTCGATGATCTCAAAGGTCTTTTCCAACCTAGTTAATTCTTTTATTTTTTCTTTTCTCTTTTCTTCTTTTCTTTTCTTTTCTTTTCTTTTCTTTTCTTTTCTTTTCTTTTCTTTTCTTTTCTTTTCTTTTCTTTTCTTTTCTTTTTTTTCTTTTCTTTTCTTTTCTTTTCTTTTTCTCTTTTGTTTTTCTTTTTCTTTTCTTTCCTTTTCTTTTCTTTTCTTTTCTTTTCTTTTCTTTTTTCTTTTCTTTTCTTTTTCTTTTCTTTTCTTTTCTTTTCTTTTCTTTTCTTTTCTTTTCTTTTCTTTTCTTTTCTTTTCTTTTCTTTTCTTTTCTTTTCTTTTCTTTTCTTTTCTTTTCTCTTTTTTTTTTTCTTTTCTTTTCTTTTTCTTTTCTCTTCTCTTTTCTTTTCTCTTCTTTTCTTTTCTCTTCCCTTTTCTTTTCATTTTCTTTTCTTCCTTTGTCTTTTTTCTCAAACCCCTGCATTTTGCATGCTAGCTATCTAAAGAAGTAATGTGAATGTTTTTGGTAGCAAGTTAAAAGCAGTAAGTAGTAAACGTGGTTTTGTTACAGCACAGTGTTGCACTGACAATTCATACAGTAACATAAACAAATACACCACAGCTGCCTTTAGGAGGGCTGGTTAAAAATCAAGCAACTGAGCTGTTTGGTGCTGTTGACTTAGGACAGTATTCAGGGGCATGACCACAACAGAGTATCTTGAAAAGCAACACAATGGTTGCATAAAAAAAGAAGTAAATCATCTCAGCTTCAAGAGGTGCCACTATACAAAAAAACCAAAACAACCCCAAAAAACTCCCAACATAAAACCCCACAGCAATGTTGTGACATAATAAATTAAGACATAGCTCTCACACACACAGAGGATCACACAAGATGTTAGGTACGGGAAAGGACCTCTGGAAATCTTCGAGTCCAAACCCCCTGCCAGTGCAGGAACATAGAATCCAGCACAAGTTGCACAGAAACACATCCAGACAGGGCTGAAAACTCTCCAGAGAAGTCTGGAGAGGAGAAGAGCAAGAGGGGATCTAATAAATGTCTATAAATATCTGAAGGCTGGGAGTCAGAAAGGAAGGGACAGGGACAGCCTCTGCTCACTTGTGCCCTGGGATAGGACAAGGATGGAAATTCCAGCACAGGAAGTTCTACCTCAACATGAGGAAGAACTTGACTGTAGGGGTCCCAGAGCACTGGAACAGGCTGCCCAGAGATTGTGGAGTGATATAATAAACACTGGTTGAAACACTGACATTTTAGATGGGCATGGGAAGTCCTAAAAGTTTGGCCTGATTAGTGAGAAGTGAAAAGATGCTGCACCTGCTCTGGTGTGAGGTGTCCCTGCCCATGGCAGGGGGTAGGAACTAGGTGATCCTTGAGGGCCCTTCCAACCCTAACAATACTATGATTCTATGGCATAAAGGATACAAACACTGCTTGAAACACTGGCATTTTAGATTGGGATGGCAAGTCCTAAAAGTTTGGCCTGATCAATGAGAAGTGAAGGGATGCTGCATCTGATCTAGTGTGAGGTGTCCCTGCCCATGGCAGGGGGGTTGAAACTAGATGATCCTTGAGGTCCCTTCCCACCCTGATGATTCTATGATATCTACAACCACAAGCTTTTAAAATGCACACTACAAACCCCCAAATCATTTCACAGAACAGCTTCCATCCAGCTGGGTGGCAGAAATTATGTCTTGCCCCAGAAATCTTTCCTCTTCTGAGCTCGTTCCAGTATCTGAGACGCAAGCGAGCTAGAGGCTGCTGAGCGAGCAGAAATCTGCGACAACCTGTCGTCTGGGGAGGGGGGAGAGCAACAAGAGAAGTTGTTAAACAGACAGAAGATTAAACAAACACATTAAACCACAGTTGACATTTATGGCAGACTATGAAAGTGCAAATATTTTCGTGCCCTCTTTCGCAACGGATGCTGACATGGCACCACGAGAGCCTCTATTTACACTGTACACCAGCAACTGGTGCTGGAGCCAGGGCAGAGGAGGGCAAGGAAGCTGGGAAGGGCCTGGAGAAGAAATCTGATGAGGAGTGACTGAAGGAGCTGGGGATGGTTAGTTTGAAACAGAGGAGGCTGAGGGGAGACCTCCTGGCTCTCTACAACTACCTGAAAGGAGGTTGTGGAGGGGTTGGTGCTGTCTCTTCTCACACGTAACTAGTGATAGAACAAGAGGAAATGGCCTCAAGCTGCCACTGGGGAGGTTCAGACTGGACAGCAATGTCCCTGGAGGTGTTTAAGAAAAGCCTGGATGAGGCACTTAGTGCCATGGTTTAGTTGATTAGTTAGGGTTGGGTGATCAGTTGGACTTGATGATCCTGAAGGTCTCTTCCAACCTGGTTGATTCTGTGATACTGTGTGATTACAAAACCTTTTTTCAATGCAAGAGTGATCAGACATTGGAATGTGCTGCCCAGGGAGGTGGTGGAGTCCCCAAGCCTGGCTGTGTTTTTAAGTGGTTTGAATGTGGTGCTTGGGGCTATAGTTTAAGGGTGAGCCTTGTAGAGTAGGGTTCTGGGTTGAACTTGGGGTCCTGAGGGTATTTTCCAACCTGAACATTTCTGTGATATGCAGGAGAGGAATCTCACTGGAAAGCTACTATGGTGCTTGGTAAGTTTAAGAGAGCTACATATCCAACTCTTGACAAACTCTGGAATGAGATCCCTCCTGTCCCCTGGGAATTGCTCAACACTCCAAGTCATCTTGCTCTGGCAGGGAGGTTGGACTGGATGATCTTTCAAGGTCCCTCCTGGCCCCTAAAATTCTGTGATCCGTCCTGTCTCAGAAGACCTCAGAAATTGTTCCTGTGCCACTGAAGTCTGTACAGACCAGACTCTCATACCAACATGCTCGTGGATGAAACACATCACTTCAAGCAAAGCAAGCAACTTTAGAATCATAGAATTGTCAGGGTTGGAAGGGACCTCAAGCATCATCTAGGTCCAAGCCCCCACTGCCATGGGCAGGGACACTTCACACTACAGCAAGTTGCTCACAGCCACACCCAGCCTGGCCTTAAAAACCTCCAGGCATGAGGCTTCCA
Organism: Picus viridis; assembly: GCA_033816785.1. NCBI lineage: Eukaryota > Metazoa > Chordata > Aves > Piciformes > Picidae > Picus > Picus viridis. Next base: position 54,478,057 of record CM066567.1, read on the forward strand.
CCACCTCCCTGGGCAACCTGTGCCAGGCTCTCACCACCCTCATGGGGAAGAACTTCTTCCTAACATCCAATCTGAATCTACCCATTTCTAGTTTTGCTCCACCCTCCCCCAGTCCTATCACTCCCTGACACCCTAACAAGTCCCTCCCCAGCTTTCTTGTAGCCCCCTACACATACTGGAAGGCCACAATAAGGTCTCCTTGGAGCCTTCTCTTCTGATATAAAACATGACAAATATCAGAACCCTGAAAGAGCCCTTCTGAGCCAAACTGCTCTGGTGTGCCACAAGCTGTCCAAAGGAAAAATGTCTTCTGAGAAAACCCAGGAAGTTTAACACAAAGACAACAAGAAGCATGCTTTAAAAATGGACTTTTGAAAGGTCCTCTTTCTGAATCCAGGGTCCACTTCACGCCCAGCAGGACTCAATAAAATGAAGCACCCTGGATGCTGCTTCTCTGATATAAAGCACACTGTACTTATTTAACATCACTGTTAAAATCTTACTGCAGCTCTGGCAGGATGAAAAAATGGCCTTAATTACACTCTTGTCCTATAATGGATTTAAGGACACTAGAATAGAATAGAATAGAATAGAATAGAATAGAATAGAATAGAATAGAATAGAATAGAATAGACCAGACCAGACCAGACCAGACCAGGTTGGAAAAGACCTTTGAGATCATCCAGTCCAACCTATCACCCAACACCATCTCATCAACTAAACCATGGCACCAAGCACCCCATCCAGTCTCTTCCTAAACACCTCCAGGGATGGTGACTCCACCACCTCCCTGGGCAGCACATTCCAGTGGCCTGTAACCCTTTCTGTAACATTACAATTTCTAATTACAACTTAGTAACCCTCCTTCCAGCAAACAAACAAAAATTCCTCAACTCAGTCCTAACACTTAACTTTGCCACTGCTTCAATTAAGTTTTTACAGCATATCTGAATTGTAGAAACACCGAATCACAGAATGGTCTGGGTTGGAAGAGACCTCCAAATCTCATCCAGTCCAACCCCCCAGCAGTCAGCAGGGACGTCCTCAACTAGACCACATTGCCCAGAGCCCTGATGAGCTTCATCTTGAGGGCCCCAACCACCTCCCTGGGCAACCTGTTCCAGTGTTCCACCACCCTCAGAGTAAAGAAGCTGTTCCTAACATCCAATCTACATCTGCCCTTCTCTAGTTTGAAGCCATTGCTTCATCCTGTCACTGCAGTCTCTCTCCATCCTTCTTGTAGCCCCCTTCAGGTACTGGAATGCTGCTATTGGGTCTCCCTGGAGCCTATGTTACCTGTGGTCCATTCATACAGATCTTTAAGGAGGTAGAATTTAATTGTAATTTAATGACCTGAGAGGATGATACAGAGGCTCACTCTTCCACATGCCTACTGCAGCCCAGAGTCCAGCCCTGAGGCTGCTTCTAATCATGCAGTGTTCCACCAGAATCATAGTAAAGAGCCTGAAATACAGTGGTCAGTGTAGGAGGCCCACACACTGTGCCTAACAACTACATTGCCATGTATGAGAGAACTGCTAACTGCACTTCTGCACACATGCAATTAGAATAACTCCCAGGTTTGCATGTGCATGAAAAAAAATGGGCACATGAACTCCCTGTGAGGAAAAAAAGCAACAAACAAAAAGGAACAGCAGTTAAGAGTATTGAATCTGTGTGCAGGCAGGTGCAGAGTGCTATAGGATTTTGCAGATGCTTGGCTGAGCCATCTGCATAACCCACAGAGTTTTCAGCCAACTGCAATGAGTAAAACAGAGAATTGGCCTGAACCCTTGTCAAAACCAAGAAGCAAAGAAGCCTAAGGGGCACAGCAAAAGGCTTTAGGTTTCTCTGTGGTGTGTTTATAAATAAACTGCAATCAGATAGATGCTTGCTCTGCCCATAGTCTAATCTGAGCCAAACCCAGAGGACTGCAGCCAGCAGAGCACCCCAGCAAGCTCAATCTCATCACTGTGCTAAGAAACAGCATACAGCAGCTCAAGCCAATGAGGCTGCAGTGCCTTTGGCTGATTCACACTGCTGAGTGAGTTTGTGTCTGCCCACAAAAGGGCCAAGAAGATGCAATGCTGCACTGGCTGCTCCCCAGCATTAACTTTACACTAAACAGAGGGGAAAAAAAAGCCCCAAACAGCTGTTGCAGTTTTAGGGAGGGGAGAGAAGCTCTTTTACCCCTCCCCAGAGGAGAAAAAGGAAACTCTCCCCACAGGATTGGAAAAAATGGAAGCTTAAATGGAGACACTGTTCAGAGAATCAGAAACACAGGACCAGAGTCACAGAACCAGAGAGTCACAGAATCATCCAGGCCAGAAGGGACCTCCAAAGGTCATCCAGTCCAATCCCCTCTGCAGTCAGCAGGGACATGCCCACATAGATGAGGTTGCACAGAGCCATGTCCAGCCTCACCTTGAATATCTCCAGGGAAGGGGCCACAATCACCTGCCTGGGCAACCTGTTCCAGTGTTCCACTACCTTCAGAGTATAGAACTTCTTCCTGATATCCAATCTAAATATACTCTTCTCTAGTTTGAAGCCATTGTTCTTTGTTCTGTCCTTGCAGGCCTTTGCAAACAGTCTCTCTCCATCCTTCTTGTACCCTTCAGGGAGTTGTAGAGAGCAAGAAGGTCTCCCCTGAGCCTCCTCTTCTCCAGGCTAAACAACCCCAGCTCCCTCAGCCTCTCCTCACAGGGCTCGTTGCCCTTCTCTGGACACGTTCAAGTGTCTCAGTGTCCTTCTTAAATTGAGGAGCCCAGAACTGGACACAGGACTCAAGGTGTGGCCTAACCAGTGCTGAGCACAGGGCAGAATGACTTCCCTGCTCCTGCTGGCCACACTCTTCCTGATGCAGGCCAGGATGCCATCGGCCTTCTTGGCCACCTGGGCACACTGCTGGCTCATGTTCAGCTACTATCAGGCTGCTCAAGGCTGAAAGCCTCCCCTGAAATTCCAAATAAGAGATAAGGTCCAGCTGGGAGAAGACAGAGGAAAAAGGGAAGGAAAACGGCTGGATGTTAGGAGGAAATTCTTCCCAGCAAGAGAGATTGGCCCTTGGAATGTGCTGCCCAGGGAGGTGGTGGAGTCACCATCCCTGGAGGTGTTTTAAAAGAGTCTGGAAGAGGCACTTGGTGCCATGGTTCAGTTGATTAGATGGTGTTGGGTTATAGGTTGGATTTGATGATCTCAAAGGACTCTTCCTACCCCTATTCTATTCTAAAAAGAAACTGACTATGACAGTTTGTATAGGGAAGGGAGATGCAGGCTGATTGGAATGAAATAACAAAAGATTACACCTTCTGGTGGCATCCTGGGCTGCATTAAGAGGAGTGTGTCCAGCAGACCAAGGCAGTTCTCCTCCTCCTCTACTCTGCCCTGGTGAGACCACACCTGGAATACTGTGTCCAACAGGGGGCTACCTGGGTGCTGAAGGGACTGGAGCACTGCCCTAAGAGGAGAGGCTGAGAGACCTGAGGCTGTTTAGTCTGGAGAGGAGACAACTTAGAGCTAATGTGATCAATGTCTATAAATATCTGAGGGCTGGGGGTCAGGAAGGAAGGGACAGGGACAGGCTCTGCTCACTTTTGCCCTGTGGTAGGACAAGGGGCAATGGATGGAAACTACACTACAGCACAGGAGGTTTCACCCCAACATGAGGAGGAACTTCTTCACTGTAAGGGTCCCAGAGCAGGCTGCCCAGAGAGGTTGTGGAGTCTCCTTCTCTGGAGCCTTTCCAGCCCTGTCTGGATGTGTTCCTGTGTGACCTGTGCTGGATTCTATGCTCCTGCTCTGGCAGGGAGATTAGACTCAATAATCTTTGGAGGTCTCTTCCTACCCCTAATATCCTGTGATCCTGTGATGTCCACTTCCTGGGTGATCTGGCCCTTTCTGGAGTACCTTAAGGAACTCGATGGTTCTTAAGCCCACAACAAAAGCAATCAGAGTAACTTAAGTACCCCTAAGGCACTGAGCAGAGGAGCAGGTGTTAATAACAACGAGCAGGATCATTCCATGCTGCATGTCTGTAGCTGAAGTTTCACAAAGAAAATCTTCTCTCTGAAGATGCTTGGTACTTGTAAAGTTGCATCCAAAGCTACTGCAGCTGCAAAGCCTGAGCTGGGATGGTTCTGCAGTTTACATCTGTTGCTATAGACAGAAAGGCTTAAAAAACACTTGTGGGGAGGAAATGATTTTAAGTATGGAACTCAGCAAGCTTGAACCACAATGGTCTACTTAATTTTCAGCTGCATTTCAATGGGTTTTTCTTAAAATACACCTCCACATTCATACTTCAGATTACTAGAATCACAGAATCATCAGGGTTGGAAGAGACCTCAAGGATCACCTAGTTCAACCCCTCCCTGTAGTCAGCAGGGGCATCCTCCACTAGATTAGGCTGCTCACAGCCACATCCAGCCTGGCCTTAAAAACCTTCCATGGATGAGGCTTCCACCACCTCCCTGGGCAACCTGTGCCAGTCTCTCACCACCCTCATGGGGAACAACTTCTTCCTAACATCCAACCTGAATCTACTCACTTCTATTTTTTTCCATTCCCCCCAGTCCTATCCCTCCCTGACACCCTGAAAAGTCCCTCCCCAGCTTTCTTGTAGCCCCCTTCAGATACTGGAAAGCCACAAGAAGGTCTCCTCAGAGCCTTCTCTTCTCCAGACTGAACAGCCCCAACTCCCTCAGTCTGTCCTCACAGCAGAGCAGCTCCAGCCCTCTGCTCATTCTCGTGGCCCTTCTCTGGACACCTTCCAGCACCTCCAGATCCTTCCTGGAATAGAGGCTCCAGAACTGGACACAGTGCTCCAGGTGGGGTCTCACCAGAGCAGAGGGGGAGAATCACCTCCCTGGCCCTGCTGGCCACACTTTTCTTGCTGCAGCCCAGGCTCTGGTTGGCTTTCTGGGCTGCAAGTGCTCACTGCTGGCTCATGCTGAGCTTCTCATCCACCAGCATTCCCAAATCCTTCTCTTCAAGGCTGCTCTCAAGCCAGTCCCTGCCCAGCCTACATCTATGCCTGGGATCACCCCAACCCACATGCAGGACCTTACACTTGGGTCTTGTTGAACCTCATGAGGTTGGTTTGGGTTCACCTCCCTAATAATAATTTTTCAATCATTTTAGTAGAACAATGTGGTAGTTATTCATGCAAGCACAGAAGACAGTCTTACTTACTGCCTTCAGAGACCTTTCACATTAGTGCAGAAGTTAAAATTAATCCAGGTTATACATACACACACATATGATGCACAACAATATTTTGAGACATGAAATACCTTCATCATTATGGTTCCTTTCCTGAAGGGGTAACTGGAAAGACCTTGGGCTTGGATTGCCAAGATTCCCTAAGACAAAAAGTCACAAGCATATTTTTGAACCATTTCAAAAGAGACCAAAGGAAACTCTTCCAATGTAGAGCACTTCTAAAATGTTATTTCCAAAACACTAAGTATTACAAATAGCAAACACACCAAGAGATGCTTTTACTCCACCCTGAGGTAAAATAAGCTTACTCCACTGTGTTCTTCTCAGTGCACCTATCTTTGGTGGATGACAGTCAGTAAACTGCAGTCAAGGTGCAGACCTAAAACTCAGCATGAATTTCAACCTTGGGTCCCAAGGAAACTAATCTGCATTTCACTATCCCACTTAACCTGACACCCACTTCACAGAATCATAGAATTGTTAGGGTTGGAAGGGACCTCAACCAGCATCCAGAACAAGGAACAGCCAGATCAAAGTGCCTGGGTCTCTTCTCCCAGGCAACCAGCAACAGAACAAGAGGACACAGTCTCAAGATGCACCAGGGGAGGTTTAGGCTGGATGTGAGGAAGAAATTCTTCCCAGAAAGAAAGACTGGCCATTGGAATGTGCTGCCCAGGGGGGTGGTGGAGTCACGATCCCTGGAAGTGTTTAAAAAGAGCCTGGATGAGGCACTTGGTGCCATGGTTTAGTTGATGAGATGGTGTTGGGTGATAGCTTGGACTTGATGATCTCAAAGGTCTTTTCCAGCCTGGTTAATTCTGTATTCTGTACCTCTGAGATGTGCACATTTCCTCATCAAGACTAATGATATAATGGAAAAGCTTTTGTTTACAAACAACATATTCTTTGTAGAGCCTGTAAGGCAGCCAACTCAGCACTCTCTTGGCCTGGATGCTGCAGAGTAGCCACTTCCATCCTGCAGCACTCTGAACACAACCAGTTAATACACAAACCCCACCATTATGCTGGAATTCTGGATCCTTGAGAGTCCCTTGAATACGAGGAGATGGCTTCCAGAAAGGCATAGCACAGTTTTTGGCTGACTTCAGCACAGGAGGTGTAGAGGAATGCTCTTGATGGGCTGAAGCAATAGGAACGGGCTGGTTAGAAACACTGTTAGGAGGCCACTGCTCCTGCCTAAGAGGCAGGGGATCCAAAGTTCCAAGCCCAGCAGGTGGAGAAGTAAGGAGTGAAACAGCTTCCACACCCTAAAACACAAGAGAAAGTAAAATCAAGATGAACTCCACACCAGCATCTCATCCACAGATCCACACACAAGCAGCAGATGTTGGCTTTACGTGGTTGCACTGCTCAGGAGGGCACTGGAAGAAGTATTTCAAGCTTGTGAAGTACTTCTTTAATACTTCCTGAAGTATTAAAGAAAATCCATTCCTGATAGCAAGTGTTTAACATGGTCTGGAAATCATCTAGTCAGGTCAAACCAGAAGCTTCTTTTCTTCCAAGCGAAAAAAAAAGAAGTGTTAGATTTTAAACTAACTTAACTGTGAGGTTGGGGAGGCACTGGAACAGGGTACCAGAGATGTTGTGGATGTAACCTCCCTGGAAGTGGTCTAGGCCAAGCTGGATGGGGCTTTCAGCAAGCTGGTCTAGTGGAAGGTGTCCCTGCCCATGGCAGGGGTGTTGGAACCAGATAATCTTTAAGGTCCCTCCCAGTCCCAGCTGTTCTATGACTCTGTGATCAGCTTCTAATGCAATTGTGTCTGCTTCTGTTACAGAACTCACTACAGATGATGCATGCAGAGAAATGCCAGCTGCCTCTGTGCCTTGATAGAAGCCCATGATTCTGAGAGGAAGACAGTTAAACTACTCCTAAATATTTCTAGATTACCTTCAGTAGTTACACAAGCTTCAAAGTAGAAGAACCACAAGGGAGAATCGAACTATTATGGTATGTTTACCTATCTAGTACATACGCACCCAACCTCTCCTTGAATTTCTTTCAAGTCAAGGAACCTGAAGCTGTGTCCTATGCCAGCAGCAAGCTACAGTACTGCTAATGGGTAAATCATAGAATCATAATCATAGAATCATAGAATTGTCAGGGTTGGAAGGGACCTCAAGATGCATCTAGTTCCAACCCCCCTGCCGTGGGCAGGGACACCTCACACTACAGCAGGTTTCTCAGAGCCACATCCAGCCTGGCTGCAAAATCCTCCAGGCATGAGGCTTCCACCACCTCCCTGGGCAACCTGTGCCAGGCTCTCACCACCCTCATGGGGAACAACTTCTTCTAAATATCCAATCTCAATCCACCCATTTCTATTTTTTTTTCCATTCCCCCCAGTACTATCACTCTCTGACAGCCTCAGAAGTCCCTCCCCAGCTTTCTTGTAGCCCCCTTCAGATCCTGGAAGGCCACATAGAGGGTCTCCTTGGAGCCTTCTCTTCTCCACATTGAACAACCCTAACTCTCTCAGTCTGTCCTCAGAGCAGAGGGGCTCCAGCCCTCTGCTCATCCTCATGTCTCTTCTCTGGACACCTTCCAGCACCTCCAGATCCTTCCTCTAACAGAGGCTCCAGAACTGGAGGCAGTACTCCAGGTGGGGTCTCACCAGAATGGAGTAGAGGGGGAGAATCACCTCCCTCGACCTGCTGGCTCTGCTTCTGTTGCTGCAGCCCAGGACCAACAGCTCCTGACGGCAGAGCTGTTTGTTTGGGGCTTTGTTTGTTTGTTTGTTTTTTGACAACAGATCCTGTGCATTTGGAAGAGATAGCCAAAATATAGTTCACTGAATCTCACTCCAGTATTTTTCCTTGATATACCCCAAGGAAAAATATTTTGTTCAGCCATCAGCCATTTTTAATCACAGATGCTGAGAGTTTTAGAATAGGAAATGACAACTCTCAAAAAACCCAATTTATTAAGTAATTTAGAATAGAATAGAATAGAATAGAATAGAATAGAATAGAATAGAATAGACCAGACCAGACCAGACCAGACCAGGTTGGAAGAGACCTTCAAGATCATTGTGTTCAACCTATCATCCAACACCACCTAATCAACTAAACCATGGCACCAAGCACCTCATCAAGTCTCCTCCTGAACACCTTCAGTGATGGTGACTCCACCACCTCCCTGGGCAGCCCATTCCAATGGGCAATCACTCTCTCTGTGTAAAACTTCCTCCTAACCTCCAGCCTACACCTCCCCTGGTGCAGCCTGAGACTGTGTCCTCTTGTTCTGGTGCTGGTTGCCTGGGAGAAAAGACCAACCTCTGCCTGTCTACAACCTCCCTTCAGGGAGTTGTAGAGAGCAAAAAGGTCACCCCTCAGTCTCGTCCTCTCCAGGCTAAGCAACCCCAGCTCCCTCAGTCTCTCCACATAGGGCTTGTGTTCCAAGCCCCTCACCTACCTTGTTGCCCTTCCCTGGACACGCTCCAGCAATTCACAATTATTCACACTTCCTTCAAAGCACATTCTTAAAATGCACAATGGCAAGTCCTTTTCTGGCTCACCTGGAAGGGCCTTCTTTTTGAAGCCTCTCTAGCCCCTTTCTTAGCAGCAGAAGGGTGTGCTCCTAAACCTCTTGTTCTCCTCTGTGAAGATGATGACCTCAGTTTAGGAGGAGACACCAAAACTGCACCTCCTGTTATAGTGGAGAAGATGGAAAATGCATTATTATTACTTTAAGTAATCTAATAGATTCATTTAGAATCATAGAATCAAGAAGGTTGGAAAAGACCTCAAAGACCAACAAGTCCAACCTGTCACCCAACACCTCCTGACTACTAAACCACGGCACCAAGTGCCACGTCCAATCCCCTCTTGAACACCTCCAGAGATGGGTCTTTTGATTTTATTTTTTATCTTCCATTAGTTCTTGAACTACTGCTTTGCATTTGAAAGTCTTTTTACCAACAGCTGGGGTAGTAAGATCGTGATGAGTCCTCCGAGCTCCACCGAGAGCTCTCAGCTTCGGAGTAGGAAGCCGGCCGCCCGCCCTCGAGGATGCAGAAGAAGAGTTTGACACAGCTGCAGAGGAGTTCAGCACCAAGGCATTCTCACTGAAAAAAAATAATTAAAAAAACAAGAAGGAAGAGAGAAATGATTAAAGGAGTTGTGCACTGTAGCATTTTGTTTCTAATATCACAGAACCACAGAACGTTAAGGGTTGGAAAGGACCTCGAAAGCTCATCCAGTCCAAGCCCCCTGCCAGAGAAGGAGCACCTATACCAGGTCACACAGGAACACATCCAAGCAGGGCTTGAGTATCTCCAGAGAGGGAGACTCCACAACCCCCCTGGGCAGCCTCTTCCAGTGTTCTGTCACCTCACAGGGAAAACATTTTTCCTCCTGTTTCCATGGAACTTCCTCTGCCTCAGCTTCCGCCATTGCCCCTTGTGCTGGCATTGGGCATCCCCCAGCAGAGCCTGGCTCCAGCCTCTGGGCACTCACCCTGCACATCTTGATCAACATGAATGAGGTCACCTCTCAGTCTCCTCCTGTCCAGGCTACAGAGCCCTCAGCTCCCTCAGGCTCTCCTCATAAGTGGAACATAAGATGTTCCACTGCCTTCATCATCTTTGTGGCTCTGTGCTGGACTCTTTCAAGCAGTTCCCTGAGGCCCTTCTTGAGCTGAGGGGCCCAGAACTGGACACAATATTCTACATGTGGCCTCACCACGGCAGAGCAGAGGGAGAGGAGAACCTCTCTCAACCTACTAACCACAGCCCTTCTAATCCAGCCCAGAATGGCCTTGGCTTTCTTGGCCACAAGAGCACACACTCCTACAATGAAACCTAAGGCCAGAAAGTTAGGGCTATAAAACACCAACAGCCTACAGCTAAAACATTTGCTTGCAATGAGGAGTCCTGGATTCCAGATGCTGAGCCTCAGCTTCTGATTTCTTTACGTAAATGGATAAAACACAGTCTCAAGCTGCAAAAATCAGATTCCCTCTGCCCCAATAAACATTGAATGTATTGCTTTACAGTAGCAGAGGCTCAACAGGAGGGCTGGGAAGAGTAGTCACCTAGAAAAGAGTCAAACCTGGTTGCCAGGTTTGGTGGGTATGTGGGTTTGACTCTTTTCTGTCAGTGTGGTGGAACTGAAACCAAACATCCCCCACGCTCAGGTAACCATTCTTGCCCCTAGGCAAATTAGCACTACCACTTCTGCCTTCTTCCTCCAGATGCAGTTTGAAAGGAGCTGGTGGCATAGCCACGCTATGCAAGGAACCTGGGGTTGCTTAGCCTGGAGAAGAGGAGGCTCAGGGGAGACCTTCTTGCTCGCTACAACTACCTGAAGGGAGGTTGTAGCCAGGTGGGGGTTGGTCTCTTCTCCCAGGCAACCAGTACCAGAACAAGAGGACACAGTCTCAAGCTGTGCCAGGGGAGGTCTAGGCTGGATGTTAGGAAGAAATTCTTCCCAGGAAGAGAGCTTGGCCATTGGAATGTGCTGCCCAAGGAGGTGGTGGAGTCACCATCACTGGAAGTGCTTCAAAAGAGACTGGATGAGACCCTTAATGCCATGGTTCAGTTGATGAGATGGTGCTGGGTGATAGGTTGGACTTGATGATCTCTGAGGTCTTTTCCAACCTGGTTAATTCTATTCTATTCTATTCTATTCTATTCTATTCTATTCTATTCTATTCTATTCTATTCTATTCTAATTCCTAAAAAAAAACCCATTTAGTTTTACCCTTCCATTTTCTTGTCTTCATCGGCATCCTTTGAGTAAAAAAAGTATATAAATATGCACACACACCACACACACCAAAAAAAACCCAGTTAGTTTTACCCTTCTTTCTTATCTTCATTGGCATCCTTCTTATTTCCTTCTAACTGCTGAGCCACAGCTGCAGCCTGCTCATCTCGGGTTCCTTCCTCTCCTTTTGCCTTAGGATTCTCCCTTTCTTCGGTGCCTTCTTGTTCACCCCAAGCTAAACGCCTTTTGACTGGAACAGCTGAGGCACCTGGTAGCTCTTTCCTCTCAGTGCTGTCCTGGTGTGGCTGCTCTCTGGAGTCAGGCTGCTGCAGCATTTTGGGGCTTGGTGCAGTCTCCTTATCAGAAACTCTAGGTAACAAAAGCAAGCAGTGTTTCATCCCACTGAAGCAGTGTTTCAAACCATTGATCTGCACAAGACAGACATGTCCATGGACAACACAGCCATCCAGTTCAGTCTCCTGCTACCAGCACAGCTCTGATATTAAAAGGTGGCACAGTAGATATGATGAATGGTTACATTTAGAATCATAGAATTGTTAGGGTTGGAAGGGACCTCAAGGAGCATCCAGTTCCAAGCCTCCTGCCATGGGCAGGCACACCTCACACTGCATTAGGCTGCTCACACCCACATCCAACCTGGCCTTAAAATCTTCTAGGGATGAGGCTTCCACCGCCTCCCTGGGCAACCTATCCCAGTGTCTCACCACCCTCATGGGGACGAGCTTCCTAACATCCAATCTGAATCTACCCATTGCTAGTTTTGTTCCATTCCCCCAGTCCTATCACTCCATGACACCCTAAAAAGTCCCTCCCCAGCTTTCCTGTAGCCTCCTTCAGGCACTGGAAGGCCATAATTAGGTCTCCTCAGAGCCTCTTCTCCAGACTGAATTTCCTCTGATATTCAGCATCTTGTTCTGTTCCAAAGCTACAGAATCCCAAGCAGGAATGATGACTTTACCCAGCAAGATCTAGTGCTCTGATGTTGTTGCTGATGCCTTCTTCTGAACTGGAATTTGAAGACACATCCCAAAGACTGTTGTTGTCAGACAGGATCTGATTGAGGTGGTACCGGGAGAAGTGAGTTCCCTCTACTCGCTGCCTGTAAGCCTTTGCTCTTTCTCGAAGCTCCTTCACCTGCACATCAACAAAGGAGGTTTCCTAAGCTCCATGGTTGCTTAAAGTTCACTAGTAGGCTATAACATTGTAGCATATTTGCAGTAGCTAAAGGCAGCTGAAGGAGAAAGCCAAGTTACTCATAATGCACAGGGCCACCCACAGCACAAACATTGCATGCCACAGTAAATGCAACTAAAGGCAAGCAAAACATAACAGAAATGTGCATTTAATAAGCATGGTTGAGCCATGAAGCTACAGCAAAAAGCTGTCAACTACTCATTCAGTGAGCACAAGAAGTTATGCAGCAGCCATGAATGGGTTTAGTGCTGGATGCTAGCTCTTTTCATCAGCACTCAGACACAGTGCTCCAAACATTGAAAGAGGAACTGAGACGCAACCAACCTCCATATACCACATGGAATTTGGGGTGTTTTGAGATGCCTAAGGAGAGGAATACAGAATTATTCTTAAATGCCTTATTTTGCTCCCATATCATCATTCTCACTCTTGTAACTGTGTTTCAGTCTGAGTAAGGAATCAGTACTAAAAACCTGTCAGCGTGGCTCTATGCTGCCTCCCTGAGATCCAGCAGAAAGCTGTGAAACCAGTACATCAGCACTGCCCCACTTTTTGCTAGCCTTGAGGAGGTAATTTAGATTTCTAAGACTTAGCACACAGAAATACATCCCCCCACACACCAATGTATGCTTATGTCAAGTCACTCGGATCTATGTGCATGTGTAATACTGTTTGAACGCTGCCAGCACTGCAAGCGTCTCCAGCTGCATTCATCTTATCTCAGTGAGGAGCTGCTGATTACATGACACTTCTTGGTGGTACTATACAGAAGACATAATATCAAAATTATTCATAGCATCACTGCATCATAGAATCACAGAATAGTCTGGGCCAGAAGGAACCTCCAAAGGTCATCCAATCAGACCTCTCTGCAGACAGCAGGGGCAACCTCCACTAGATCAGGTTGCCCAGAGCACTGTCGAAACTCACCTTGAATATTCCCAGGGATGGGGCCTCAACCACCTCCCTGGGCAACCTGCTCCAGTGTTCCATCACTCTCATGGTAAAGAACTTGTTCCTATCATCCAAGCTCAATCTGCTCTGCTCTAGTTTGAAGCCATTGCCCCTCGTCCTATCACTGCAGGCCTTTGCAAACAGTCTCTCTCCATCCTTCTTGTAGGCCCCTTCAGATACCGGAAGGTTGCTATTAGGTCTCCCAGAGCCTCCTCTTCTCCAGGCTGCACACCACCAGCTCCCTGAGCCTGTCTTTGTAGCAGAGCTGCTCCAACCCCTTGATCATTTTTGTGGCCCATCTGGATCTGCTCCATCAGGTCCATGTCCTTCGTGTATTGAGGGCTCCAGACCTGAGGTCTCACCAGAGCAGAGCAAAGTGGCAGAATCACCTCTCTGGATCTGCTTGCCACACATCTTTTGATGCAGCCCAGGATGTGATTTGCCTTCTTGACTGCAAGCTCACACTGCCTGCTCATGTCCAGCTTCTTATCCACCATCACCCCCAAGTCCTTTTCCTCAGGGCTGCTCCCCTCCTCCCCCAGTCTGTATTGATAGTGAGGATTGTTCCAGCCCAGGTTCAGAAGCCTGCACTTGCTCTCGCTGAACCTCATGGGGTTCACCTGGGCACCACCTCTCCAGTGTGGCCAGGTCCCTCTGGATGCCATCCTGTCCCTCTGGTGTATCCACACCACCACGCAGCTCAACCCCACCATCTGTAGCAGTGATTATTAAACAGCACAGGTCACAGTACAGATTCATTCTAGGCTAAAAGTAGTTTAGTCTTAGGGAGTTAAAAAGAAAAGGAGAAGCCCTGTCTTTAGACATTGTACTGCAGAGTTCACACTGTCATTTTCATGGTTAAACTATTTCAACACTCACCATGCCTTGTGTCCTTCAGTCCCTTCACCCAAGCCCAACTAAAGTGCAGGAAGAAAAAGCAACAGCAAAACTTGTGTGTTTAACTGATCAAAAATAACTCTGTGATATTGTTGTTGTGTAAATTCTGGCTCACTAAAAAGAAAAATGATTCACAGGAAGCAAGCAGTTTGACAAAGAGCAGCAAAGTAGTGCTGACACCTCCTCTGGCAATATTTTTAAAGCCTTTATTTATTCTTCTTTTATGCTGGACTTCCTGCATCAATCTTCCTGCAAGGAACACAGTTAAGTGGCCCAAGTTCCACTAAACCCACTAGAAGTGACTGAATGCAGCAGCTGGAAATCCACTTAGGCCTAACATCCCCCACTTTGACCCACTAAACTTCCAGAGAACAGCCCATTAAACACATATACTTGGCATTTTAAGAGGAGAGTCTGAAGTCTGAGGTGATCTATTGGATTATTCCCTCTAAATAGAAGAATTAAAAATTAATTATGATAGCCACAACAGCAAGACTATAAATCCAGAGCAGCAGGACTCTGCAGGGGGAGGAAAAATACTATGTCTCCAGCCAACTGTGAAGAAGCACAAAGGACAACCCTCACCTTCAGTGACTCAGAGGGAGCATTATCTCAGCAGGTCACAGACCCCAGAGAGCCCTACTGTGATTATGAATTGCTCACATACATTTTTCAAAAGCCAAACTCAAAGAGAATTTTTAGTCAGGCTGCTGAAAAGCAATCCTTTATATCTGGAGCAGCAGCCTAGGAGTAATCGCTTACAGCTAAGGTCACACTGGGATTCTGTTGCAGTCTTTTGCCTGTTTGGTCTCAGACCTTCAGAAAATCTGCTCTGGACTCACATGTGCATTGCCAACTAAGGGAGAAAGTTCTGAAGGCACCTTCAGAAATGATGAGTCTCAAGAAGACATCAGAAGCAGGGTTAGACACAGCTTTGAAGAGCAGAATGGGTTGGATAGGACCTCAAGGATCAGCCAGTTCCAACCCCCCTGCCATGGGCAGGGACACCTCACACTACAGCAGGTTGCTCACAGCCACATCCAGCCTGGCCTTCAAAACTTCCAGGGATCATGGGATCACAGGATGTCAAGGGTTGGAAGGGACAAACCCCCTGCCAGAGCAGGAGCATAGAATCCAGCACAGGTCACACAGGAACACATCCAGACAGGGCTGGAAAGACTCCAGAGAAGGAGACTCCACAACCTCTCTGGGCAGCCTGTTCTGGTGCTGTAACCCTTAGAGTAAAGAATTTCTTCCTCATGCTGAGGTGGAACCTCCTGCGCTGCAGTTTCCACCCACTGCCCCTTGTCCTACCACAGGGCACAAATGAGCAGAGGCTGTCCCTGTCCCTTCCATCCTGACCCCAAGCCCTCAGATATTGGCAGACATTGACCAGATGCCCTCTCAGTCTTCTCCTCTCCAGACTAGACAGCCCCAGGGCTCTCAGCCTGTCCTCAGAAGGCAGTGCTCCATCATAATTGTAGCCCTCATGTGTTTGTATATTCACCTTTGGGAGCTGGAGTCATTAGCATTACAGTCTCAAAACTGTATCTCATAAACATCACAATTCCAAGTTTTTTTTGCACCTAAAAATCAAAATACAAAGCATATTCAGGCTTCAGATTTCTTTAAGAATACTCACCTGGTTGAGACCTTTACTCCTGATCCGAGACCAAGCTCCATCTTTGTACAAATACTGGGCTGGAGACAAAAATTTTGACCTATATTCAGTGCTCATCTTCCTAAGAAATCAAGAAGGGGGGGGGGGTGAAAAAAAAGACAGAACAAGCAGTTTTAAAGTTGTATCAACAATAATAAGGCTATTTGCACCTAAGTATCAGGCCTGAGATGTAAAAAATGCACACTTTGAAACACAACTCATCCATACCGGCACAGCTAGGAAAGCTGTGAAAAAGCTTAATCACAGCTGGTGGTTCTTCCAGCAGTTACTTCTGTTGGTTTTTCCTCACAACCCTTCTGCCAGAAGCCTTTGCCCTGACAGCCAAACCAGCAGATTGTAATACACACAAAAGCCTTAATCGTTTCAATGGAAAGTGCAGCATCTTGGTCTAAGTCACTGATATGGGCTGGGCAGGGACTGGTTTGAGAGCAGCCCTGAAGAAAAGGACCTGGGGGTGATGGGGGAGGAGAAGCTCAACAGGAGCCAGCAGTGAGCACTTGCAGCCCAGAAAGACAACCAGAGCCTGGGATGCATCAAGAGAAGCAGAGCCAGGGAGGTGATTCTCTCCCTCTGCACCACTCTGGTGAGACCCCACCTGGAGTACTGTGTCCAGTTCTGGAGCCTCTATTCCAGGAAGGATCTGGAGGTGCTGGAAGGTGTCCAGAGAAGGGCCTCAAGGATGAGCAGAGGGCTGGAGCTGCTCTGCTCTAAGGACAGACTGAGAGAGTTGGGGTTGTTCAGTCTGGAGAAGAGAAGGCTCCAAGGAGATCTTATTGTGGCCTTCCAGTGTGTTAAGGGGGCTACAAGAAAGCTGGGGAGGGACTTTTTGGGTTGTCAGGGAGTGACAGGACTGGGGGGCATGGAAAAAAAACCTAGAAATGCGTAGATTGAGATTGGATGTTTGGAAGAAGTTGTTCCCCATGAGGGTGGTGAGAGCCTGGCACAGGTTGCCCAGGGAGGTGGTGGAAGCCTCATCCCTGGAGGTTTTTGCGGCCAGGCTGGATGTGGCTGTGAGCAATCTGATCTAGGGTGAGGTGTCCCTGCCCATGGCAGGGGGTTGGAACTAGATGCATCTTGAGGTCCCTTCCAACCCTGACCATTCTGTGATTCAACAAAAGCCTGGTTTGGCACTAATGTGTCTGAGAGATTTCCTCCTATGACCTCCATTCTTAAGGCACTCTGCACATGGGTGGGGTGAACTGTTTGGGTTAGAAACATCTGACTACCAGAACAATGGTCACTGTAATTCATCTAGCTATGTCCTGCTTGCTTTGATCTTCAAAAGGCCTCAGCAGTTCAAAAGATGGGTTCATTTTTGCCTTCTGCCACACACACACACACACACACACAGAGAGAAAAATTAACACCATGTAACCTGCAGAAGGCAATAAGCAATACTCCCGATTCCTCTAGCACTCAATTGTGGATTTATCAGCTTTGGTTTTAGTTCTGCTTTTTTTATTTATGTACATTCATTGCTGGGTGGAAAAGCTGTCTTTTTCACTTCAGAAATAGATCATAAAAGCCTGAAGTCAGAGATAAATGTACTGTGTAAAGAGAAAAATACCAAGGTAATAAAAAACCACAACAAAAAAACCACCTTTACATTCAAAATTTCTTTCCATATCTCCCTTTCTTTGAAGCTAACAGAATTCCTTCTGGTTTGGTTGCAAAAGTAATGGGCTAGCTAAAACCCCCACATCACTGCTGTGCCTTGATCCCAGTCACTGTGCTGCAAAAGCAAGGCAGGCAAGGCAGCTTGCATACAGAGTGACAGTCCTGTCTGAATATTAAGAGCTTCCACATTTTGACAGCAATTTGCCCCATCACTGGTTTAGAAACTTCTGTCTTGTGCTGCCACACTGAAGGCCTAAGAGGCAAAACTTGGTCCTTAAATGAGTGAGTCATAGCAAATGATGAAGACTTTTACACACCACTCGTGACAAAAATGAACTACAAACTACTCTGTCAGAGAGCTATGAAAAATCCCAGTTTCCACTACAGTAACTACCCACTCACTCTCTCATAAAGCAATTTTATTTCACAGAATTTGGGGTAATTACTTCATAATTACCACCTCCCAACATCCAACAGCATTCAGACCTAGCTAAACCTCCTCTCCCATCTTTAATCTAGTGCCTTAAAACTGCAAGTCGTGTGAATGAAAGCAATCACTGGGACATACAAAGACAGCAGTAATTAATTAATTTATGCACTTTAAAACCTTCATCCTTTGGGGGTTTTGATTTTTCTTGGCACATCTCAGCTGTGTAGACATGAAAACATGAATTCAGATCCTGCAGCATAGGTGACAGGAGAATAAAAACCATTTTGATAGCACTCAGTGGCATGCAACTTCATTTTATCTCCATGCTGATCAGACTACCCTAAAGGGGACAGATTTCTTTACTTCCCTTTACCTCTTATTTGCTTTTGGTAGTCTGGGACAGAAGGTCAAGAGGACACAGTCTCAAGCTGTGCCAGGGGAGGTTCCTCCCAGCAGAGAGATTGGCCATTGGAATGGTGGAGGTGGTGGAGTCACCATCACTGGAAGTGTTTAAAAAGAGCCTGGATGAGGCACTTGGTGCCATGGCTTAGTTGATAAGATGGTGTTGGGTGAGAGGTTGGACTGGATGATCTCAAAGGTCTTTCCCTACCTGGTTAATTCTGTATTCTGTCATACAGACCAGAAAAAGCAGACATCAAGTACAATCACCACAGCTTTAAGGCACGGAGCAAGGACAGGAGAGCAGCTTGAAAGGTGACTACACAACTTCCAAAGCACTTGCTGAAAGCTTAGCAGCAGCACTGCATCCACTGCATTTCATTCCTGCTGAATTTATGAATGATATTATTACTGCACCAGAGGCTGAAGTGCACCAGTGTGGCTACAAAGCTTCCACTTTGGCTGCCCAGGGGAGGGGATGGAAATGAACACCAGGTTTAGACATACCCACAGGAAGCTTGAACCCTGCTAGAGGGCATGGCATGGTTTGCACCACTCCAAACATCAGGTTGCTGTACACCTACTCACTAGGCTAGGTTTTCCTGTTTCATACATACCCATGACTCCTATGTAAAGAGAGGGGCTTTGGACTGCTATGTTGCTTAGGTTTTTGTTTAGGATGTTTGTGTTCTGACTTCCCTTGTTTTGCTGCATCTTCTGCTGGCTTTTGAATCGGCTCTTCCCTCTTACTCTAAGGCAAAGATAATTTTAAAAATACCACATTAGCCAATAGTCTGGAAAGCTCCCACACCCCTTCTGACAACAAGCTCTTTGCAAGGAGTTCACTTCATTGTCATGTTTAGCTGGTTTGCATCTTTAAGACAACCCAAGAACCACGTTCCCTTGTTAATGCAAGACAAAACCAGCCAAATGCCAAAGCTGAGACTCGAGTGCGACACCGACTTAGTCAGGTGACCCATTTTGTATGCTTCTCAAAATTAATGGAACATGGAACACAGAAACCAAACACCAGGTGTGCAACCTAACCCGAGCTGTGCAACACTGAACACATAGATTTCTGGAATCAGGGGGCTGGAGCACCTCTGCTACGAGGACGGGCTGAGGGAGCTGGGGTTCTTCAGCCTGCAGAAGAGGATCCAGGGAGACCTAATAGCAACTTTCCAGAACCTCAAAGGGGCTACGAGAGGATGGAGAGAGACTGTTTACAAAGGCCTGCAGTGACAGGATGAGGGGCAATGGCTTCAGACTAGAGCAGAGCAGATTTAGATTGGATGTTAGGAACAGGTTCTTTACCATGAGGGCAGTGGAACACTGGAACAGGTTGCCCAGGGAGAAGGTTGAGGTCTCGTGCCTGGAGATATTCAAGATGAGGCTGGACAGGGCTCTGGGCAGCCTGATCTAGTTGGGGATGTCCCTGCTGACTGCAGGGGGTTTGGACTGGATGACCTCTGGAGGTCCCTTCTGGCCCAGACCATTCTGTGATTCTATGCATTCATGATATATTATAAAACTAAAACCTCCTAGCTTTCCAGTCAAGCAGTATCACCCAGTGTCACAGCATCACCAACATAAAACAGTCTGTAAAAAACCAAAAGGAAAAAAATCTGATTTGCTGACATTCTGCTTTATAAAGGATCAGATTGATTTGCTCTGTTTTCACAGCAAAGGTTACCTGCTGTATCTGATGAATTTGTGGTTTGGGGTTTTTTCCTGCTTATTGTATCCTCTCAGAAATAACAGAATTGTCAGGGCTGGAAGAGACCTCAAGGATCAGCCAGTTCCAACCCCTCTGCCATGGGCAGGGACACCTCACACTACAGCAGGTTGCTCACAACCACATCCAGCCTGGCCTTTAAAACCTCCAGGGATGAGGCTTCCACCACCTCCCTGGGCAACCTGTGCCAGGCTCTCACCACCCTCATGAGGAAGAACTTCTTCCTAACATCCAATCTAACTCTCCCCTCCTCTACCTTGGATCTATTCCCCCCAGTCCTGTCACTCCCTGACAACATAAAAATTCCCTCCCCAGCCTTCTTGTAGGCCCCCTTCAGATACTGGAAGTCTCATGCATGATTTCCAATTCTGCTTGAGATCTTCAAAGATTCTGTTTGAATTGTTCAAGAAAAAAAAAAAAAAACATCCACACCAAAATCCCCCAAGTTTCATCCAAGAGAGTAATCCAAGACACCAGCATTAAGCAAAAAGTGGTTTAGAAACTATCAACAAAATTCCCTTCTCAAGCCTTCTGTTCCTTTATTAGCTCTCTTGGGAAAACATAATCTCAGTTTGCTCTATTCCTGAAATCCTGACACCTTCTAAGCTTTCTTCACATCTGTTCAGAAGAGGTAAAAAGGGGCATCAAATTGCTCATTCTCAGATGAGATTTAATGCAGTGGGCAGGTCCCAGTTTTAAATCATAATGCCTCCAAGCCAACAATAGTCTTTAAGAACATCAAAAGTACCAACGGCTAAAGCTGAGCCACAGGTACTCCCTCTCACGTGCATTTTGGGCAGCAATGGTCCTGGTAAACACATTGTCTGACAATGGCTCTATTTTAACAGGGAAGAGAGATAGCTACAAGAAGAACTTTGTATATCATAGACTCAGTAAGGTTGGAAAAGACCTCAGAGATCATCAAGTCCAACCTATCACCCAACACCTCATGACTAACTAAACCATGGCTCCAAGTGCCACATACAATCCATTTTTAAAACACTTCCAGTGATGGGGACTCCACCACCTCCCTGGGCAGCACATTCCAGTGGCCAATCTCTCTTTCTGGGAAGACCTTTCTCCTCACCTCCAGCCTAAACTTCCCCTGGCACAGCTTGAGCCTGTGTCCTCTTGTTCTGGTGCTGGCTGCCTGAGAGAAGAGACCAACCCCCTCCTGGCTGCAACCTCCCTTCAGGTAGTTGTAGAGAGCAGTAAGGTGTCCCCTGAGCCTCCTCTTCTCCAGGCTAAGCAACCCCAGCTCCCTCAGCCTCTCCTCACAGGGCTGTGCTCCAGACCTCTCCCCTCTTGAAGTGGGGAGCCCAGAACTGAATGCAGTACTCAAGATGAGGTCTCAGCAGGGGACCTCTCAAGATGAGGACTCATCATTCACTACAGAACCCGCTCCAGAAACCCCACTATGATCATGCAGAGCTGTATAGTGTTCCTTTCAGTCTTTTATAGCAAACCCACTACAGAGCACAGTGTCATTAGCAACAGCTCTGAAATGTAACTAACAGATGTCAAAATGAACCCACATTTCTAGAAATGAACAACAAAAATATTTACTTGCTCCTGAACCAGAGATTCCTTCCCATGTGAACCACCTCCCTCTTGTGGATCCTTAACAGGAGGAGACTCCTTGGAATTTCTCTCACATGCAGTTTCAGAAGTAATTGCAGGAGTTTTAGATGGAGGTATGGATTTACTTATGTTGCTAATAACCTGGATGGGAAAGAAAGCATAAAAAGCCCACCCAAGTGCATTTTGCTTACCTTAAAAGTAATTTTTCAGCATCAGTTAACCAATTCATGCAAATACACTCACACATGAGCAAAAAGATGGTCACAGGAAATTCCATCTCAACAAAGATATGGAAGTGCTGAAACATGTCCAGAGAAGGGCCACGAGGATGAGCAGAGGGCTGGAGCTGCTCTGCTCTGAGGACAGACTGAGGGAGTTGGGGCTGTTCAGTCTGGAGAAGAGAAGGCTCTGAGGAGACCTCATTGTGGCCTTCCAGTGTCTGAAGGGGGCTACAAGAAAGCTGGGGAGGGACTTTTGAGGGTGTCAGGGAGTGACAGGACTGGGGGGAATGGAACAAAACTAGAAATGGGTAGATTCAGATTGGATGTTAGGAAGAAAGTCTTCCCAATGAGGTGGTGAGACACTGGAACAGGTTGCCCATGGAGGTGGTAGAAGCCTCATCCCTGGAGGTTTTGAAGGCCAGACTGGATGTGGCTCTGAGCAACCTATCCAGAGTGAGGTGTCCCTGGCCATGGCAGGGGGTTGGAACTGGCTGATCCTTGAGGTCCCTTCCAGCCCTGACAATTCTGTGATTCTATGATTGTTTTCTCATTTAATTAGGGACTTAGCTCCATGCTCCATTGTCAACAGAGCCAGCAAATATTTCAGTTGAGACTGGGATACTCATTTCTTCATTGCTTTGCTCTCCGTCTATCCATTTAATACTTTATTATGAAGCAAGAAAGTGTAATTTTTTTCCATCATTCACAACTGTGTGTTGAAAAGAGAGGGCAGAAAGCACAGCAACAGACAATACTCAGGAGGCTAAAACACCTCAGCTTTGCATTACACAGGAACACAGCTAATCAGATGGGACCAAAATGCCAGAGGCTTAGTGCAGGAGGCAGAGCAGTTGTAGGGGGTAAGCAGTAAGCAGAGGAGGCAGATGGGCAGTTGTAGGGGGTAAGCAGTACATGGAAGGCATGGTACTAGTGGAGTCCCCATTCCTGGAAGGTTTGCAAAGCTTTGGAGATGTGGTGCTGAAGGACATGATTTAGTGGTGGGTTAATGGTTGGACTTGATGATCCTAAAGGTCTCTTCCAACCCACGTTATTCCACGAGAAAAAACTTTTTACTGTGAGGGGGATGAGGCACATGCTGTACTTGTACACACAGAATCACAAAATCAATGCTAGGGGCTGGAAGGGACCTCCAGAGATTGAGTCCAACCCTCCTCCAAAACAGGACCACTTAGGGCAGGTCACATAAGAACACATCCAGGCAGGTTTTGAAGATCTCTAGACAAGGACTCTCCACAACCTCTCTGGGCAGCCTGTTCCAGTGCTCTGTCACCCTTACAGTCAAGAAGTTCTTCCTCAAGTTGAGGTGCAACTTCCTGTGCTGTAATTTACATCCATTACCCCTTGTCTTATCCCAGGGCACAAGTGAACAGAGTCTGTCCCTGTCCTTTCCTTCCTGACCCCCAGCCCTCAGCTATTGATAGACATTGATCAGATCCCTTCTCAGTCATCTCCTCTCCAGACTAAACAGCCCCTGGGCTCTCTGCCTTTCCTCATCAGGCAGTGCTCCAGTTCCTTCAGCATCCTTGTAGCCCTCTGTTGGACTCTCCAAGTATATCCCTGTCCCTCTTGAACTGGGAGCCCAGATCTGAATGCAATATTCCAGGTGGGGGCTCACCAGGGCAGAGTAGAGATACTAGATAACATAGAATCTATAAAAATGAAGGGTAACATTCAGTAGGATCTCAGAGCTCCTAAAGTGTATTAATGCAATCAGAAGAAAATGATCCTGTTAGAAAGCATGGAATACTACCTGGGATAAGGAGAACAAATAATTAGACCTTACTACAGTAAAGAATCACAGGGAAACAAATCTAATTATACTGCATTGCTGTATATTGGGGGGGGGGGGAATTACAAATCATGCAACAATATTCAAGTTTTTTGTTCCCTTGCCAGAAAAGGAAGAAAGGAAACCTTGGAAGGTAAGCAACATTGCTGGTACATTCAAAACTCCAAAATGTGAATGAATACTTTCTTTTAAGTTACCTGTTCAGCTGCAAGTATTGGTGATTTTTCATGAGGACTCCTCCAAACAAATTGGCTTTGATATTCAGAGTTTCTGGGTAAAGTACTTAAGTGTGAGATGTTCATGTCTGCTTTTCTCTGAAGGGCTCTGTGAAGCTGACAACATAAAAAAAGGCATTTTTAACACCCATTTTTTTCCCTTTCATTGTATAAATTCAGTGAATGCAAAGTACATTTTTAACATTATAACCAACAATCTCAGAAAGTCACAGGATCAGAGGGTGTTAGTGGTTGGAAGGGATCTCTAGAGATCTTGGAGTCCAACCCCTGCCAGAGCAGGACCATAGAATTTAGTACAGGTCAGACAGGAACACATCCGGACAGGGCTGGAAAGGCTCCAGAGAAGGAGACTCCACAACCTCTCTGGGCAGCCTGTTCCAGTGCTCTGGGACCCTCAAAGTGAAGAAGTTCTTCCTGTTGAGGTGGAACCTCCTGTGCTATAGTTTCCATCCATTGCCCCTTCTCCTATCCTAGGGCACAAGTGAGCAGAGCCTGTCCCTTCCTTCCTGACACCCACTCCGCATCTATTTATAGAAATTGATCAGATCCCCTCTCAGTCTTCTCCTCTCCAGACTAACCAGCCCCAGGGCTCTCAGCCTCTCCTCATCAGGCAGTGCTCCAGTCCCTTCATCATCCTTGTAGCCCTCCCTTGGACTCTCTCCAGCAGATCCCTGTCCTTCTTGAGCCCGGGAGCCCAGAACTGGATGCAATGTTCCAGGTGGGGCCTCACTAGGGCAAAGTAGAGGGGGAGGAGAACCTCCTTTGATCTGCTGGACACACTCTTCTTAATGCCCCCCAGGATACCATATTATTGGCTAAATCCTTGTGTAAAACAACAGTGATGGCACATGAAGGACAAATTCCTATTGATCTAAGTGGAACAAAAATCTGGTCTCCCAAGGAATGCTCTCCCAACAGAGAAGCTCCAATGTTGACTATCAAAACACAGAACTAAGAAGAGAGTTAGGCAACAGAGGCTGGTCTATGTGCATTAAACTGCTGTCTCAGGTTAGTAATCTTTATACTCAACAGTTTTAAACATAAATAAGTAACTTCCCTTACCCCATCGCCCATTTTTCCCAATTCCTTTTGTGGAGATGAAGATGGTCCATTTTGATTTAGTGGAGCTGCAGAAGTTGATCTCTTCATGTTACTTTCTGCAAGGGCAAGAGCTGTTTCTCCTCTGGAATCCACCGAACGTGACCGAACTTTTGGGGGAGCCTGGGTCCCTCCGGCGTTTCAGCTCTTTCCTGAATCACATCGTGGTTGCTGTGCTCTGTGTGCACCTCTGCAGTCCTAGGAGCTTCTTCAGCTTCCACTGGGTCATCCAAATCACAATCCCTGTCCATTCAAAGGACTTTGAAATCTGTGGATTATGGTATGGTACCCTTCTCTTGGAAATGAAGTTTGGTTCTCTTGTGATTCCTGAAACAGACATGCTAGGTTTAACCAACAGATTCCCTTCAAGGCACAGTGTCACTCTATTACAAGAGCTGACTGCCAGAAAAAATGTTTTAGTATCTTTGAGGAAAGACATCCTATGGGCACAGCTGTGAAAGCTTGTCTTCCATCTGCAAATGCCCTTCCTCTTAGAACTAGAATTTTACTTACTGTTTCCACCCTTCACAGGTCACCCAATGCCTCCATCTACACGCTCTGCATAGGTTAAGACTTCATGATTGGGACTGAGTTTATGCTGCATGTGAGAACCCAATTATTTTTCAGGTTTTATAAAAATAGAGAAGGGCAACAAGGCTGGTGAGAGGTCTTGAGCACAAGCCCTATGCGGGAGGCTGAGGGAGCTGGGGCTGATTAGCCTAGAGAAGAGGAGGCTCAGGGGAGACCTTATTGTTCTCTACAACTCCCTGAAGGGAGGTTGTAGACAGACAGGGGTTGGTCTCTTCTCCCAGGCAACAAGCAACAGAACAAGAGGATACAGGCTCGAGGTGAGGAGAAAGTTCTTCAAAGAAAGAGTAATTGGCCATTGGAATGTGCTGCCCAGGGAGGTGGTGGAGTCACCATCCCTGGAGGTGTTCAAAAAGGGATTGGACGTGGTACTTGCAGCCATGGTTTAGTTCGTCATGAGGTGTTGGGTGATAGTTGGACTTGACGATCTCTGAGGTCTTTTCCAACCTTATTGATTCTATGATTCTATGAAGTGACCTGCACTAGATTCTATGGTCCTGCTCTGGCAGGGGGCTCTGGACTTGACGATCTCCAGAGGTCCCTTCCAAGCCCTAACATCCTGTGATCTCATGAAAGTTTCAGCACAGCCACAAAGAACACAGCACTTGAAAACACATTCTAAATGATAACCAGGAACACACTTTTGACTGTGTAAGAGCACACAATCTGCAAACACCACCACTTCACTGCGCCCATGCACTCAGTCAAGGAAAACCTTCTCAGGTCTGCTGCTGCTCAGACTCATTCTTTCCAAGCCAGGCTTGGACAGCGCTGTGCTTACCAAACTGATCCGACCGAAGTCCTGCCCACAAGGACTTCTGCTGTGGCGACGGGCTACAACACTCGGGGGCTTTCCATTTGAAGTTTCTCTTATATTCACTCAGCCCCTGCAGCAAACAGAGAGGCGTCAGCCAAGCGCCTGGCGCACATCCTGCTTCTCCGCTGCTCTGGGTAACAGATCTCCATGGGGAAAAACACCAACAAGGTAGTGGCAGAATTCAGCCAAGCTGGCAGGTTGCCTCTTCCAATGCCAGCCCCACTGAGGAGCAAAAACCAACTTAACCAAGCTGCATAGAACACGTGAAATAATTTCATGTCTCTTCTCCCAGGCAACCAGCACCAGAACAAGAGGACGCAGTCTCAAGCTGTGCCAGGGAAGGTTTAGGCTGGAGGTGAGGAAGAAATTCTTCCCAGCAAGAGAGATTGGCCATTGGAATGTGCTGCCCAGGGAGGTGGTGGAGTCACCATCCCTGGAAGTGTTTAAGAAGAGCCTGGATGAGGCACTTGATGCCACGGTTTAGTTGATGAGATGGTGTTGGGTGATAGGTTGGACTGGATGATCTCGAAGGTCTTTTCCAACCTGCTTAATTATATTCTACTCTATTCTATTCTGTGTGCCAAAAAGCATACAAAAAAAAACCCCAAACAAATAAAAAACACCACAACCAACAAAACAAAAACACACATTAAAAACCCAAAGCCACCACAACCAACAAAAACACAAAAAGCCCCCAAACAAAAAAAGTCACAGCGAAACAAAACCAAACAAAAAACCCCACCAAAAAATCACAACAAAAAACCCCCATAACTACCAAAAAAACAAAACCCACCACAACCAACACAACAAAACAAAAAAAAACACAATAAAAAAAATCACAATCAATAGCAACAAAAATCCAACAAAAAAACCTACCCACCGAACAAAACACACCACAATCAACACAACAAAAATAAACAAACAAAAAAATAGACCAAAAAACCCCACAACCGAACAAAAAAAACACCCCAATCTTATTTACATCTCGTAAGTGAATAACGTTTCAGGAACAAATGCATCCTGAATCCCCCGGCGGCTTCGCGGCTGAGCTCTTCCTGTCGCTATTAGCCGGCGCTCCTCAGCGCCAGCGCCTCCCCCAACGCCGCTTCGCCGCCGGCTCCCCAGGAGCCGCCGCACCACCACCCCCAACCCCCCCCCCCGTCTCCGCCGGCTGCCCCGCCGCCTGCCGGGCGCGAGGCCTGCCCGCCCGCGCCGCGCGCGGCCCGCAGGGGCGCGCAGGCACACACCCCCACCCGCCCCCACAGCCGCCTGCCGCCAGCTCCGCGCAGCCTCACCCTGAACCGCACGGGCATGGCGAAGCGCGGACGGTACAGCCACAGCCGTCAACGCCACCCTTCCTCCAGTGTCACATCCAGCAAAGCCCCCGATCGGCCCGCCCAGGCCCGCCTCGCCTGGCCTGGCCAGGCGCCTGCGCGGCGGTGGCCCAACAGGGGCGGGTAGCAGCGCGACCCACAACGGGTAGTCGCCGCCGCAGCTTTGCTTTGCTTTGCTTTGCTTCGCTTCGCTTCGCTTCGCTTCACAGCGCTCCCCTCACGGGCCGTATTGGACGGGTGGCGCCATCGTCCTCCTTCACGGCACTGCCCTCGGGGGCTGTGTGGTATTGATCCATAGGAAAAGCCGCCTCCCCTCCCTACGGCAGGATAAGTGCTTTGTATGGCCAGGAAGGAGGACGGGGAGGTTGTGCGCCCACCGGCCTGTCAATCAGTAGTGCCGGGCTCTTGGCGCTGATCTAGGACAGAGCCAGGGCAATACTTAACGCCTCGTTAAAAAAATCAACGCGTTGGTACAAGCACGATGCTTAGAGAAAGGAATGAGTCCCCTTACCGTTCTGTAGCCTGTGCAATGGCGTGCCAGCTGCCGATCCTTCTTTGCTACCTCACCCGACCTCAGCACGCAGTCAGGAGAGTCTAATCTACCCTCTTGTTCAGGTACTCCCTCAGGGCTCGCTTCCTTCACTGCCTTCCCGTCACTGACGTTCATCCCTGCTCTCCCCGGCTGTACCAAACTGAAAAGAACCGAGAATGCGGTAATAAAGTCGGCAAAATAGATCGACTATACAAAACGCCTTAGGCAGTGTGTTTACGCTCCTGCCCGCGGGCACTGACCCTCCCCGTCTGCCGCCTTAGTAGGGCCGGCTGCTGGTCGCTGATACCTCCCCAGCTGCAGCGTGAGCTTCGTAAGCCAGAGCTTTCACAGAATCATAGAATCGTTAGAGTTGGCAGGGACCTCAAGGATCAGCCAGTTCCAACGCCCCTGCCAGAGGCAGGGACACCTCACCCTAGATCAGATTGCTCACAGCCACATCCAGCCTGGCCTTCAAAACCTCCAGGGATGAGGCTTCCACCACCTCCCTGGGCAACCTGTGCCAGTCTCTCACCACCCTCATGGGGAACAACTTCTTCCTAACATCCAATTTGAATCTACCCATTTCTAGTTTTGCTCTATTCCCCCCAGTCCTATCACTTCCTAACACCCTGAAAAGTCCCTCCCCATCTTTCTTGTAGCCCCCTTCAGATACTGGAAGGGCACAATCAGGTCTCCTTGGACCCTTCTCTTCTCCAGACTGAATAGCCCCAACTCTCTCAATCTATCTTTGTAGGAGAGGAGCTCTGATCATCCTTGTGGCCCTTCTCTGGACACATTCTGGCTCATCCAGATCCTGTGACTGCAAAGCACCCTGCCAGGCAGTGGAGGAAAATTCGGTTCCAGTCCCACTGACACAAAGTTTAGATCCAGTTGGACCCTCCAAAAAAGGTGAGCAACAGTTGGTTTTTTTACTGTGGATGAGAGAGAGGAGCAAGCACCAATCATGCAATGAAAGGCTTGCAAGCAAAGTAACTTGATCTGAAACAAAAGCAAGGGGGAGAAAGTAGGAAGAATCATGCTGCACTGACAATGCTTCCAAATTTCACACATCTTTACTAATTAATTTTAAGATCAAGACAGTCATTCTGTTAGAATTTTCTTGCTGATTACACTTGAAACTGCTAGGTCCACCAAACCAAACAGTTGGCTTTGTTGTTACAGTGGTTTATTTTGCTGTGTTCCGTCAGGTCTAGTTCAGTCCGTCTTCTAAAGTACTATGCAAACTTGTTACAGAATGTGAAAAGCCAGCTGGCAAGCTGCTTGCTCAAAATACAGATTCCAGACATCAAAATACAGCCAGGAATCTCTCCTCTTTGATATATGTGGAAACCAAGCCAAACATCATTTCGGTGTGTTTCCAGGGTGTTTTCCAATTAGCCAAACTTAATGCATTTCTAGTTGGTTTGGAGATGTCTGGATTCAGAGATGGTTTGATTCTTTAATGCAGAAACAAAACACGACCCCACACCGTTCTCAAATGCAGGGTATTATATTCCTTACAATGCCTTTCCCTTGTTTTGAGATAAATCAAAACAAATTATGCTGAAACAATGGCATTCACGTTCCTCTGTATGCACTGATTGATTTAAGTTACATTTTAAATCTTGTAGCTAAGATAGGAAGAGCTGATTGTGGAGGAAGCCCTTCAGTAAATATGTCAGTCACTGACATGTTAGGATCTTTATCTCATGCTCTTTATTGCTGCTGGTGTGCACTAGCTTCTTCAAACACAATGTATACACATCACTCAACACGCAGTAAGTCAAAGCAATGGGATGTAGGAATGCTAAAACTCTTTCACTGGTAACAATATTTTCATATAAGTGCTGAGCAGATCATGAAATCATAAAGATGGAGCCATGTGTAGAAAAAGTTACAGTGCACTCACAAACCCATGGTCTGGAAAAGAAGGAAAAGATTGTTTGCAGTTTTGTGGCACATAAACTGTCTGGGACTGGTGTAAATGTGCATCCCTCAGTAGCCGGTCTGTATGACTTGTTGGATCCCATTGTTGAAGAAAACATAAGCACTTAAAGCCTGAGCTGCTGCATAACACATTTAAATAGCTTTGAGTTCAAACCACTTCACATTTCTGTAACACTTGAGAGGTTCACCATTTTTGTGCTTTATTTCCTATAAAGCAAATATACGTGTTTTATTTTGCCTTGCTGATGCTCACACCAGATTTAGATCTTCTTGTTGCTGTTCTTCAAATGAACCAACAGATGTGATTGCTCTTGCTCAACCACGTATGAAAATGGTTTTTCATTTTTCTATGTGTGCAGTTTCAAATGCCCAGTTTGTGACCCTTACATTTTTCTTTTTGCATTGTTTCTTTGTCTTTTAGTTTCTTCACTGCATCTTTCTCATATCCAGACCCTTGTCTTTGGCCTTCTCTGTCTCTTGATCCCAGGCCTCTTGAGTCTTCCCCTGGGGACAGGCTGTGAGAGTTGGGGTGCTAAGCCTGAAGAGAAGGCTGTGGGGAGGCCTTATAGCAGCCATCCAGCACCTGAAGGAGCCTACAGGAAAGCTGGGGAGGGACTTTTTACAAGGGCTTGTAGTGATTGGATGAGGGGGAGTGGCTTTAAGGTGGAAGAGGGTAGATTTAGACTAGGACACGGTCTCAAGCTGCGCCAGGGGAAGTTTAGGCTGGAGGTGAGGAGAAAGTTCTTCACTGAGAGAGTTGTTAGCCTTTGGAATGTGCTGCCCAGGGAGGTGGTGGAGTTGCCATCCCTGGAGGTGTTCAAGAGGGGACTGGACGTGGCACTTGGTGCCATGGTCTAGTAGGCATGAGGTCTTGGGTGACAGGTTGGACTTGATGATCTTTGAGGTCTTTTCCAACTTTGTTGATTCTACGATTCTATGATAGATATTAGGAAGAAATTCTTTATAGTAAGGGTGGTGAGATACTGAAACAGGTTGCTCAGGGAAGCTGTGGATACCTCCTCCTTGAAAGTATTCAAGGACAGGGTGGATGGAGTATTGAGCAACCTGATGTAGTAGAAGGTGTCCCTGCCCATGGCAGGAGGGTTGGAACTAGATGATCTTTAAGGTCTCTTCCAACCCAAACCATTCTATCATAGCTAGATTTTTCCTGAGCACGTTTCACTTCAGCCTGTGAATAGCTAACTATTACATCTAACTAAAAGGGGAACTTTCTATGTCCTGTTTCTCACACTGCTTGTAAACTTGGATAACACAGGCAGCCTTGCCTATAAGAGTCAGTAACCTAAAGTCTCTTTTCTTTTGCCTCAACATTGATGGTATCTCCTGCCAAAACTCAAAGCACAACTGTATCAGCAATCCTCCCTCCAGCCAAAAAAGGCTAGACACAGCTTGCTGCGGAGCCTGTCAGCCCCACTCTACGTGTCAGCCTGAGGGAATCAAACGAGAGCAAAGAAACATATTTTCTACCTCCAGAGTCTGTAGCCTCTGGCACTTACTAATACAGGAGAAAGGGAGGAGCAGTAGCACAGCTGGCCTGGCTCAGGTCCTCTGGTTTTACTCCTAATCCCAAATGTTTCTCATGCAAGCTTGTTCCATCTGATTTTACAACTCATTTTAAAACTGCAGTGTTAAATCTACTTTAATTTAGTACTCAATTCAGTCCCTTTTTTCAAGTGGCAGAGCTCATCCAGCAGGCATTAAAGGGCAGCATTTTGTTGCTTGCAGGGGATCTGGATTTAAAGATATCCTGGCTTCGTGCCTCAGTAATGGTTCTTGACCTTGGCAAAAGCTTTAAATGTTATCATCTTAAACTAGTCTGTCCCTCTGATACCATTTCATTCTGAATTGCAGAGGAGCCTGTTTAGTACATCTCTCTAACTGTGAAAAAGGTCATAAAATGAACATGATGTGGACAGACAGGTCTGACTATCAGCCCAGCATTCACTTATTTTGTGCATTTTACTCAATCTCTTAGGGAAAAATGCTGTCAAAAGTGACTGCTGCCTTTGAGAACTGCATGTTTTGCTTACTCAAGACCAGACACAGAAGAGATTTCCATAACCAGACAAGAAACAACAGGTTCAAGCTTGAACATAGAAGATTTTACCTCAACATGAGGAGAAACTTCTTTACAGTGAGGGTGACAGAGCACTAGAACAGGCTGCCCAGAGAGGTTGTGGAGTCTCCTTCTCTGGAGACTTTCCCAACCTACCTGGATGTATTCCTGTGTGGACTACCCTTGGTGACCCTGCTTTTGGCAGGGGGGTTGGACTCAATGATCTCTGGAGGGCCCTTCCAACCTCTAATGTACTGTGATACTGTGATAACCAAGGGCTGCTAGCATCCATGGCAGTCCAGGATAATCTTCAAGGTGTCTGAGATCAGACCACCTTTGAAATCAGCATACTTGACCTTTCTGCCATTCCTTCTTCTCTGAAGTGAGAATAATGTGAGATTCCTAACCATAGTTTGATACCTGCTAATCATGACCTTATTTTGATTATAAAAGCACAAGATTTTTTTTTAAACTTACAGAAGAGAACAAGGTATTTCAAATGTGTGAAGCTGATGAAAGGCTGCCAGTGGCTAACATAGAATCATAGAATCGTCAGGGTTGGAAGGGACCTCAAGGATCATCTGGTTCCAACCCCCTGCCATGGGCAGAGACACTTGACACTAGGTCAGGTTGCTCACAGCCACATCCAGCCTGGCCTAAAAACCTCCAGGCATGAGGCTTCCACCACCTCCCTCGGCAACCTGTGCCAGTCTCTCACCACCCTCATGGGGAAGAATTTCTTCCTAACATCCAATCTGAATCTACCCATTTCTAATTTTTTTCCATCCCCCCAGTCCTATCACTCCCTGACACCCTAAAAAGTCCCTCCCTATCATCACCTATCACAGATGACACCAAGCTGGGGGCAGCAGTTGATTTGCTGGAGGGCAGAGAGGCTTTGCAGAGGGACCTTGACAGGCTGGACAGATGGGCAGAGTCCAATGGCATGAGATTTAACACATCCAAGTGCCGGATTCTGCACATTGGCCACAACAACCCCAGGCAGTGCTACAGGCTGGGGTCAGAGTGGCTGGAGAGTGGCCAGGCAGAGAGGGACCTGGGGGTACTGGTTGATTGTAGGCTGAACATGAGCCTGCAGTGTGCCCAGGCAGCCAAGAAGGCCAATGGCATCCTGGCTTGCATCAGGAACAGTGTGGCCAGCAGGAGCAGGGAGGTCATTCTCCCCCTGTACACTGCACTGGTTAGGCCACACCTTGAGTCCTGTGTCCAGTTCTGGGCCCCTCAGTTTAGGAAGGATGTTGACTTGCTGGAACGTGTCCAGAGAAGGGCAACAAAGCTGGTGAGGGGTTTGGAACACAAGCCCTATGAGGAGAGGCTGAGGGAGCTGGGGTTGCTTAGCCTGGAGAAGAGGAGACTGAGGGGTGACCTTCTTGCTCTCTACAACTACCTGAAGGGAGGTTGTAGCCAGGCAGAGGTTGGCCTCTTCTCCCAGGCAGCCAGCACCAGAACAAGAGGACACAGTCTCAGGCTGCGCCAGGGCAGGTTTAGGCTGGATGTTAGGAAGAAGTTCTACACGGAGAGAGTGATTGCCCATTGGAATCGGCTACCCGTGGAGGTGGTGGAGTCACCTTCACTGGAGGTGTTCAGGAGAAGACTTGATGGGGTGCTTGGCTGTATGGTCTAGTTGTTGGGTGGGTTGGATTGTTTGATGGGTTGGACGCGATGATCTTGAAGGTCTCTTCCAACCTGGTGTATTGTATGGTATTGTATTGTATCATTTCTTAGAGCAAGAAGGAAAGCAGGAGAGCATGTGTCATTTTTATGTCATTTTGATCTAATGCTTGCCTGGGGAGCACAGTGAAACTGCAGCTGCTCATCCCCTTTAGCATACACCCAACTTGCAGCCGTGACCAGCAGTGATCTCACTTTCTGTAGGAAGCGCAGGGCGTTGCTCTGTGATGTTTGCAGGGCTGCACACACTCAGTCATTACCAGCCTGCATGATTGCTCCTCATGTAGAAATCATCTCCTTTCTGTTTTAACAGCTTCATAAGATTTACACAGTGAAGAAGCAAAATTGTGCAATGCTGGCATAAATAATCTGCTATGACAGCCCCTCAGGGAGTAACTCCTGTTGGCAGGATGTGTGTAATCCCAGGATGGTCTGATGCATTGGTAACTGCACCGTAACAATGGAAACATGAGCTTGGCCTCAGACAACTCAGGGCTGGAGTGGGCAGGCTCAGCTGTGTCAGCAAGGTAGTGCAGTTCAACGTCAAAAGGCAAGGCAGAGAGGCTAAGAGTCGTTGTAGAGGGCCATCTGCTAGGCAGCCAAAGCTCTCTGGGGCGTGTGTATTAAGAAAAGGGTTTGTAAAAGATAGGCTGAGCTTTCTGATAAATGAAACCTTTCCATCTCTTACTTTGCTCTGTCTACCATCTGTAACAACAATCTGCTCTCACCCCCTTGGTGCTACTTAGATAAACACAGAAGAAATCACACTTCCATGATGCTGACCCATAGAATCATGGAATTGTCAGGGTTGGAAGGGACCTCCAGAATCATCTAGATCCAACCCTGCTAACATGGGCAGGGACCCCTCACACTAGATCAGGTTGCTCAGAGCCACATCCAGCCTGGCTGACTCTTAGCCATTTAGGAGTGAAGGTTCATTAAAGGACTGGGAATTGGCCATACTGATCAAAGGAGATTGAGGTCATTCTGCCCCTGTACACTGCACTGGTTAGGCCGCACCTCGAGTACTGTGTCCAGTTCTGGGCCCCTCAGTTTAGGAAGGATGTTGACTTGCTGGAGCGTGTCCAGAGAAGGGCAACAAAGTTGATGAGGGGTTTGGAACACAAGCCCTATGAGGAAAGGCTGAGGGAGCTGGGGTTGCTTAGCCTGGAGAAGAGGAGACTGAGGGGTGACCTTACTGCTCTCTACAACTACCTGAAGGGAGGTTGTAGACAGGCAGAGGTTGGTCTCTTCTCCCAGGCAGCCAGTACCAGAACAAGAGGACACAGTCTCAGGCTGCACCAGAGCAGGTTTAGGCTGGATGTTAGGAAAAAGTTCTATACAGAGAGAGTGATTGCCCATTGGAATGGGCTGCCCAGGGAGGTGGTGGAGTCACCTTCATTGGAGGTGTTCAGGAGGAGGCTTGATGGGGTGCTTGGTGCCATGGTTTAGTTGTTTAGGTGGGTTGGATTGTTTGATGGGTTGGACACGATGATCTTGAAGGTCTCTTTCAACCTGGTGCTATTGTATTGTATTGTATTGAACTTTACCTTTTGGAATCCAAAAGGATCACAGAGAGATTGGCCATTGGAATGTGCTGTTAGGGAGGTGTTGGAGTCACCATCCCTGGAGGTGTTTAAGAGTGGACTGGATGAGGTGCTTGGTGCCATGGTTTAGTTGTTTAGGTGGGTTGGATTGTTTGATGGGTTGGACACGATGATCTTGAAGGTCTCTTTCAACCTGGTGCTATTGTATTGTATTGTATTGAACTTTACCTTTTGGAATCCAAAAGGATCACAGAGAGATTGGCCATTGGAATGTGCTGTTAGGGAGGTGTTGGAGTCACCATCCCTGGAGGTGTTTAAGAGTGGACTGGATGAGGCACTTGGTGCCATGGTTTAGTTAATTAGATGGTGTTGGGTGATAGGTTGGACTGGATGATCTCAAAGGCCTTTTCCAACCTGTTCTGTTCTATTCTATTCTATTCTATTCTATTCTATTCAAATGTGAACAACTTTCCACCTTTCCCTGGTGCTCCTGGCAGGAGGTGGACAGACAGGAAGCTGTTTCAACAGTCCTGTAGCACAGTTCCAACAAGTTCAGGTTTTGAATGTCTGGGTCAACATAGTTCATCTGGTAAGACTGTGGAAAAGGAACATCTAAAAATTGTTCTATTTAAATAGTGAACAGTCAGTGTCAGATGCTCCAGTGGCTGTCATCCATGCTGATAGATGGACCTTATCTGTTATCTGTGGGGAAAAAAAGGTCATAATACAATAGAATTGTGTTTTAGGAAGTGGGGGGAGTATGTAAACCCACTGTGTTTTCTGGTTACAGATATTGCAAAAGTCATTATTAATAGCTTGAAATACACTTTATCAGTAGCTGTAGCAGTGTTGAGTAGAGATTGGGATGGGGACAATACGCTCAAAGGGAAAAAAGCTTCAGCACTCAGCGGCAGGAAAAGCCATTAGTGGCTTCTGCATAGATCAACTATTCCCCCTCATTATGAGGAACTCACTTGCCATAGATAGCAGGGGTAGCTTGGTCCAGACAGATAGCTTGTTACTCCCTTCCTCCCTTGCTGGTGCCATTTGGAGAAGAAGTTGCATATTCCTCTGTAATATCCATTTCTTGGGGCACTGCAGCTGTAATTCTGTGATGCCCAGAATTATTGTTATGAAGTGGCAGCAGTTCTCAGGATCCTGAGTGGTGTCGACTCTTTTATCTGCCATTTTATCCAGTAACCCTCCAATAAGGCAATGCAGATGTCCTTGTTCTTATTTTCATGTTTGGTTAAGCAGAATATCAGCAGATGGCAAGCTTTCACTGGTACAGCTTGATCAGATACCTGTACTAAACACACACCAGACTTGGATTTCTCACCCTTCTTCACTGGATGCCTCTTCCCTACTGACTTCTGCTATCCCACAGGATTAAGAATAATGCTCCAGCAGTTATATACACAAAACTACATTTATAAAACAGACTGGTTAGATACTCTTGTGCTGGCTACACTGTGGCTAGGAAAATAGATTTGATGCACACAATTACTTGACTGGCTCCAGTGCCTTCTAATAAGGTGATTTGAAAGCATTGATTAGAGTAGTGTAGTGTAGAATAGTTCCCAAATTGTGTTCATGCATTCTCCTCAAGGATGTGTTTGCAGCCAGATATAGGACCCACTGTCACTATCAGTGGCCACCAGCACCGCTGCCACCAGTGTCCCTGCCAGTGATGGCACCTGGCTTTGAAGGTCTGTGAATGTCAAATTTAGCAACTTGTCTCCCCTCAGAGTGCCAGTGAGTGCAGGATGTCTGAATGAGCCCTGTTCTAGCTGCCCTCAGTGGGCAGCCAAGCGCAGATCTGCAGGTAGTCAGGATCAACAAAGTCCTGGGCTGCCACCAGCCTGAATAGCTCCTTGGTCTCTTGGTGTTTGTCTGCGTCAGGTGCACACAGCAGCTCTGGCAGGGGGATTGCACTTAAAGATCTCCAGAGGTCCCTTCCAGCCCCTAACATCCCATGAGCCTGTGATCCTGTGTGTGAACTGACCCTTAGATGGGAACCAAGCACCATGGCCTCAGCTAGAGGCAGCTCCCCAGAGACAGGAATGGGTGCCAACTGCAGCCTCCCTGTGACACTACCTGGGGGCCTGTGCCTTGGCTGCAGTGACTTTGGGTCGTCCCCAGGCCCTGGCAGCCAGACCTGCCTGTTGTGGGATGCTCACAGGGCCTTTGCAAAACTGGGCCCAGTGGACCTTTCTGTGTTTACAGCTGGCCTGCACAAATGTGTGGTGCTTTCTACTGTTTTCTTTCAATCTGTCACAAAATGTAGACTTCCCAATATTGCTGGAGAGGAAAATGCCACCCAGCCAGCAATCTGGTCCTTATCACAGCTGCTCAGTCTCAGTGCCCAAAAGTCAAGTTTCAATCAATTTAGTCTTGGATGCTTTTTCAATTTCAGATAAACCAGAGCCTTCAGCACTTAAAAGCTTTCAGAAAAATAAATGCAAGGAAATATGATCCATTGGATTGATATCAAAATACCCAGTTGGCAGTGGTACACTTCCAAAGATAATTTCATTAGGGATTTTTCTTTCCATGACAAAATCCTGGAACAAAATCCTGTCATTTCCTTCTCATAAGTAGCTCTCACTGAAATCAGTGGAGCCACCTCACAGGTGCAGTTTGCTGCAGTTTGCTACAGTTTGCTCTTTTCTTTCCACAGAACATATTAACTACTTTGCAGGCCAGATTTAGATAGAGGATCACTGGCTGATTGTCTCTACTGTGAGATCTAAAATCTATTATGTATTGGAACCTTTTGTGTTTCATTCAGTGGCTTGAACTTGAGCTGTGTGAGAGGTGGCTTGATGTCATTAATGAGACCAGTCTGTAGTTCACAGAATCACAGAAAGATTCAGGTTGGAAAAGACCCTCAGGATCACCAAGTCCAACCCAGAACCCTGCTCTAGAAGGCTCACTCCTAAACTGTAGCCCCAAGCACCACATCCAAACCACCTTGAAACACGTCCAGGCTTGGGGACTCAACCATTCCAATGCCTGCCCATTCCAGTGCCTGTCCACTCTTGCCCTGAAAAAAGATTTCCTAATGTCCAGTCTAAACCTCCCCAGTGGCAGCTTGAAGCCATTCCCTCTTGTTCTAAATTGTGAATTCTTTTTCTCAGGTAAATAGTCTTAAGTAAAATCTGAACAAATTTTGTAGTGTTTTGATCTGAAATCTGGAATGGCAGCAAAAGGTCATGGGATCAAAATGTGTGTCTGCCCACCTGCAGCTGTGGTGGGTCTCACCATCATCAGTTGGAATGAGCTGTCAAAACCCAGCCCTCAGTTACAATACCCAATGAAGAGTGAAGTTGTAACTCTCATAGCCAGAAGTCCTGCTGACATAGGGAACAACTCCTGTCGACCTCAAGAGGAGATCCTGCTCTGAACACAGGGATGGTGAAATCATTAATGTGATAGTGAGTTAATACCAACAGTCACGGTACTTGGCTCTTTTTAAAGCTTAGTT
Source organism: Picus viridis (assembly GCA_033816785.1). Classification (NCBI taxonomy): domain Eukaryota; kingdom Metazoa; phylum Chordata; class Aves; order Piciformes; family Picidae; genus Picus; species Picus viridis. The sequence continues at coordinate 54,516,902 of CM066567.1, forward strand.
CAGGCAAGCGTTCCACCAGTTCTGCTAACATAATCAAGCTCAAAAGCTCTCAGCAGAACAAAGCAGTTCTTCATCCCCACCAGGATGTAGAGAAAGGAAAGAAACCCAGTGAGTAGTAAGCAGATTTTTCACAGAATCACAGAATATTAGGGGTTTAAAGGGACCTCCAGAGATCATGAAGTCCAACCCCCCTGCCAAAGCAGGGTCACCTAGGGCAAGCCGCACAGGAATGCGTCCAGGAAAGGTTTCATAGTCTCTGGAGAAGGAAGCTCAGCAACCTCCCTCTGGGCATCCTGTTCCAGTGCTCTGTCACCATCTCTGAATATCAGTTTTAAAATGGAAATGTGTAGGGGAAAGAACTTGCTTTGTCTGGCTTCTGCTGGAAGTTTCCATTTGGATTTGCACATATGAAGTTAACATTAACCCATTGGTGAATACTTCCCTGGCTGCAGTCTCCAGGGTAGCAGCATGGGACAGACTGAAGGAGTTGGGGCTGTTCAGTCTGGAGAAGAGAAGGCTCCGAGGTGACCTCATTGTGGCCTTCCAGTACCTGAAGGGGGCCTACAGGAAGGCTGGGGAGGGACTTCTCAGGGTATCAGGTAGTGATAGGACTAGGGGGAACGGAATGAAGCTGGAAATGGGGAGATTCAGGCTAGATGTGAGGAAGAAGTTCTTCCCCATGAGAGTGGTGAAGCCCTGGAATGGGTTATCCAGAGAGGTGGTTGAGGCCCCGTCCCTGGAGGTGTTTAAGCCCAGGCTGGACGAGGCTCTGGCCAGCCTGATCTAGTGTGGGGTGTCCCTGCCCATGGCGGGGGGCTTGGAACTAGATGATCCTTGTGGTCCCTTCCAACCCTGACTGATTCTATGATTCTATGACTTATTCACACCCATTTAACAAGTCCAAGTGCTGAGTTCTACACATTGGCCACGACAACCCCATGCAGTGCTACAGGCTGGGGACAGAGTGGTTGGAGAACAGCCAGGCAACCAGCCTGCTCCAAAATTTATTTGAGAGTTAATATTTGTTTGGGTTTTTTTTCTGCTCCCTCCCACACATAGTCATCCTCAAATAAACAATTTAATGTTAAAGATGTTACATTGGTTTCTGTCATAACATGCTGCATCTGTCCTAACTTTAACAGGTAACTCTAATGCAGCAGCATTTCCAAGTGATTCTCCTCCTAATCTTTTTACATCTGACTTGCTTCACCCCTGACACTCATCAAACACTGAGAGCATGGCATGAAGACATATTCAAGAAGACTTAATTTCTCACATTTCTTCTGTCTAGCCAATATTTAATCCTGAACAAGCAATACTTTTCTAATCCATCTTTAACATTCCTTGAGGACCGTGGTTCATCTCTAAAACAGTTGTCTCGTGTTTTGAATTGGGTTATTTAAGAAGCACTGATAAAATGCCTAAGAAGTCTTTATTGCCACAGTAGCACTTCTGTTAGGCTCAGAAGTTTCATTTGCTTCTTGGGCTCAGAGGGGACCTTATTGCTCTCTACAACTTCCTGAAGGGAGGTGGGAGCCAGGTGGGGTTTGGTCTCATCTCCCAGGCAACCAGCACCAGAACAAGAGGACACAGACTCAAGCTGTGCCAGGGAAAGTTTAGGCTGGATATTACAAAAAGTTCTTCATAGAAAGAGAGATTGGCCATTGGAATGTGCTGCCCAGGGAGGTGGTGGAGTGACCATCATTGGAGGTGTTTAGGAAGAGACTGGATGAGGCACTTGGTGCCATGGTTTAGTTGATTAGATGGTGCTGGGTGATAGGTTGGACTTGATGATCTCAAGGGTCTTTTCCAACCTGGTTAATTCTATTCTACTCTATTCTATTCTATTCTATTCTATTCTATTCTATTCTATTCTATTCTATTCTGGCACTTTGGCTAAACCCAGTGGCAGAAGACTTGCTGGAAGAATAGAATAGAATAGAATAGAATAGAATAGAATAGAATAGAATAGAATAGAATAGAATAGAATAGACCAGGTTGGAAGAGACCTTCAAGATCATCGTGTCCTATCATCCAACACCATCTCATCAACTAACCCATGGCACCAAGCACCCCATCAAGTCTCCTCCTGAACACCTCCAGTGACGGCGACTCCACCACCTCCCCGGGCACCCCATTCCAATGGGCAATCACTCTCTCTGTGTAGAACTTCCTCCTCACCTCGAGCCTAAACCTTCCCTGGTGCAGCCTGAGACTGTGTCCTTTTGTTCTAGTGCTGGTTGCCTGGGAGAAGAGACCAGCCTCTGCCCGTCTCCATCCTCCCTTAAGGTAGTTGTAGAGAGCAATCAGGTCACCCCTGAGCCTCCTCTTCTCCAGGCTAAGCAACCCCAGCTCCCTCAGTCTCTCCTCATAGGGCTTGTGTTCCAAGCCCCTCACCAACCTTGTTGCCCTTCTCTGGACACACTTCAACAGGGTGTGTGGCAGAAAAGAAGACCAGGGGCCACATATCACAGAGAGCAGGACCAGCTACTGAGGTTCTAGAATGAAGGTTACATATTACATATAAGAGCTTTTGTCAACAGTTTCTGTCAGTACTCTTAGGGATTCCAGTATTAATTGAAAGGTTACCAGAAAAGAGTGGCAGAAGTACCACGTTTTTTCCTGTGCTCCTGGGGAGTGACTTGTGAAGCAGCTCAGGGTTTCAGTTCACTTCCTACCTCCTCAAAGAGAAATCTTTGATCTCTGAGTGGGGACAATGCAGGGTTTATGGTGTGACAATTCCCCTGAGGACTGAGTGCCTGAATCCATTAAACTGTGCACGAATGCACAATAGTAGTTTGTTTGGGTTCTTTCCACTGCAATCTATTAATTAAAACTGCAGTCTGTTCTGTGGCTTGCTCAGTGCAGAAGGATTGCAGTCAAATGTTTCTCCTGTTATGTTTTGGCCAATAAATCTGCAGGTCCAGTTAATTCCTGGTGTAACTCCAATGCTGCAGTGTGGATAGATGTTCTCTTCTGTTGTGATTTTTTTCCTCCTTCCCTGCATTAAATTGTTCACTCAAAAAGAGGAGGAATCTTCAAAAGGCGTTTGCTTAAGCAAGGCTGAAAATGTCATTGAACAAAAGACAAATAGAAGAATTTCAATGTAAAATTTACTGCAGGTTTGATGACAACTGGTTGTTAAGTCAATCCATTCCAGGTTAGGCTTAGGCAACAATCACAAGTCAAAATGAAATACTAAATCAGTTAAACAAAGCTATCTAGAAGCATTTAGTCTTTCAGGGATGCCTTTCAGGGCTTCCAGGCAATGCATAAACTGTTGCCAGCTGTATGATGACTTGGGCAGGTAACACAAGTGGCAATGAGTGAGGACTGCCTGAGTGAAGCACTTCACAGGATCACAGGATGTCAGGGGTTGGAAGGGACCCAAAGAGAGCATCAAGTCCAACCCCCTGCCAGAGCAGGACCATACAATCGAGCTCAGGTCACACAGGAACACATCCAGATGGGTCTTGAAAGTCTCCAGAGAATGGGACTCCACAACCCCTCTGGGGAGCCTGTTCCCGTGCTCTGTGACCCTTCCAGTAAAGATGTTCCCCCTTGTGTTGAGGTGGAGCCTCCTGTGCTGCAGTTTATATCCATTAGTCCTTGTCCTATCACAGGGAGCAAGTGAGCAGAGCCTGTCCCCTCCCTCCTGACCCCCAGCCCTCAGATATTGATAAACATTTATTAAATCCCCTCTGAGTCTTCTCTTTTCCAGGGTAAACAGCCCCAGGTCATAGAATCATAGAATCAGTCAGGGTTGGAAGGGAGCACAAGGATCATCTAGTTCCAATCCCCCTGCCATGGGCAGGGACACCTCACACTAGATCAGGCTGGCCAGAGCCTCATGCAGCCTGGTCCCTCAGCCTCTCCTCACCAGGCAGTGCTCCAGTCCCCTAATCATCCTCAGAGCCCTCTGCTGGACCCGCTCCAGCAGCTCCCTGTCCCTCTTGAACTGGGGAGCACAAAACTGAACGCAGTACTCAAGATGAGGTCTCACCGGGGCAGAGTAGAGGGGAAGGAGAACCTCCCTGGATCTGCTGGACACACTCCTCTGAATGCACCCCAGGATCCCTTTGGCCTTCTTGGCCACCACTTCTCTTTTCTCTGTGTTATTGCTGCATTGCCTCTGGCTTCAAGCCCCAGGCAGATGGCAGCTGGAGTGGGCAGGTAAATTAGAGATGTGAACTCTTGCCTTTGGTATTTCCTCTCACTGAGGTCTGGGATTTCATCTACAGTCTTCTAATGGCTGATGTTTGGAGGTGAAAGACAAAACTTGTTAGAGCATCTGATGGGACATTGTTCTTTGTCATGATCTGATTATTGCTGTATTAAGAAGAGTGTGTCCAGCAGATTGAGGGAGGTTCTCCTCCCTGTCTGCTCTGCCCTAGTGAGGCCCCACCTGGAATATTGATTCCAGATTTGGGCTCCCCAGTTCAAGAGGGACAGGGATCTACTCAAGAGAGTCCAAGAGAGGTCTACAAAGATGATGAAGGGACTGGAGCATTGCCTGATGAGGAAAGGCTGAGAGACCTGGGGCTGTTTAGTCTGGAGAGAAGATTGAGAGGGGATCTAATCAGTGTCTATAAATAGATGAGGGCTGAGAGTCAGGAAGGAAGGGACAGGCTCTGCTGTCCTGGGATAGGACAAGAGGCAATGGAAATAAACTCAACATGAACTCACTTCAACATGAGGAAGAACTACTTTACTGTAAGGGCCACAGAGCACTGGAGATTGTGGAGTCTCCTCTGGAGAATGTCCAGCCCCATCTGGATGTGTTCCTGTGTACTTGTGCTAGATTCTATGGTCCTGCTCTGGCAGGGAGGTTGCACTCGGAAGATGTCCTTCCAGAGGTCCCTTCCAAGCCCTAGCATCCTGTGACCCTGTATTTCGTGAAGAGATGTGTATGCCCTGTCGGCAGCAGCAGTGGGGCTCGGCATGGTGTCACTGTCACCACTAGGTGGCACGAACCTGATGCAGCAGAAAGCACGTCTGAGAGCAAGCTGAAACATTTAATGCTTTGCTGAACAGCTACTGTCCGGCAAGTGAAGACTACCACAACCACGCTAGCCATCAGCGAGGCACGCTTCAGGAAAGCACAACTGTTTGCACAACAGTCTTGTCACAGAATCGTAGAATGGTCTGGGTTGGAAAGGGCCTCAATAGATCATCCAGTCCAACCCCAACATCCAATCTAAATCTGCTCTGCTCTAGTTTGAAGCCATTGCCCCTCATCCTGTCCATGCAGGCCTTTGCAAACAGTCTCTCTCCAGCCTTCCTATAGTCCGCTTCAGGTACTGGCAGGCTGCTATTAGGTGTCCCCAGAGCCTCCTCTTCTCCAGGCTGAACACCCCCAGCTCCCTCAGCCTTGTAGCAGAGCTGCTCCAACCCCTGATTATTTTCGTGGCCGTCCTCTGCACCCTCTCCATCAGGTCCATGTCCTTCCTCCATTGAGGGCTCCAGAGCTGTACAAAGTACTCCAGGTGAGGTCTCACCAGAGCAGAGCACAGTGGCAGAATCTTTGGATCTGCTGGCAGTGCATTTTTTGTTGCAGCCCAGGATGTCATTGGCTTTCTGTGCTGCAAGCTCACACTGCCTGCTCATGTACAGCTTCTCATCCGCCATCCCCCAGGTCTTTTTCCTCAGGGCTGCTTTCTATCACCTCATCCCCCAGTCTGTATTGATAGTGAGAATTGTTCTGGCTCAGTCTTCTAGATAATGGGGGAACCAGGATGTGTTTGTAACAGAACCACTCTGTTGCCTATTCCCTCCAGGGAAAATGAAAACCCATTGCTACTAAGAGCTTGTTTCTGCATTTCTGCAGCCAGGCATTTAAAGCACACACCTTTTTTTTTCCCCTCCAATTTGGAGCTGCAGTGATGTGGACATCTAGGATTGCTTCATAAAAATTATACTAGTTGGCTGCCATTGCTGTCCCTTTCCCTTTGGCCATAGCCACACAGCTCACTTGGTGCAACCTGGCTTTTAGGCCTCAAGGCTGTAAATCAAAGTGTCCCAACACTACTTCTCTTCCAGGCCAGCACTGGACACAGGTCTGGAGAGAGCTGCTGCCATGGTGTCCTCAGAGCAGGGTCAATCTGGAAGCCATGGATAGCTCTCCATGTAGGTATTAGAGATAATAGAATCATAGAAATGTTAGGGTTGGAAGGGACCTCAAGGATCATCTAGTTCCAAGATCTAGATCCCAAGATACTTCCAGTTAAAGCAAGCAATCCTAAAGATTTCTTTAGTGATGTGCAGTCTAATGTGCTGCTGATTTTTGTCAGATCTGCTAGTATCTAATCCATTCCATGAAGCAGCATTTTTAGATAAATGTGATAATTGATTTCTCTTCAAATACAGGAAAGCTGGCCTTGCAGTTTATGACTGTCAGAGTTTTATAGGCTCATGCCAAAGAAAATTCCAGAGAAAATTGTAAGGTGTAAATTGTACTCAGCTCTGGGGAGGCCACACCTCGAGTGTTGTGTCCAGTTTGGGGCACCTCAGTCCAAAAGAGATGTGGAGGTGCTGGAGCCAGGGCAGAGGAGGGCAAGGAAGCTGGGAAGGGCCTGGAGAAGAAATCTGATGAAGAGCAACTGAAGGAGCTGGGGATGGGTAGTGTGAAAGAGAGGAGGCTGAGGGGAGACCTCCTGGCTCTCTACAGCTCCCTGCAAGGAGGTTGTGGAGAGGGTGGTGCTGGTCTCTGCTCACAGGTCATTAGTGATAGAACAAGAGGGAATGGCCTCAAGCTGCCCCTGGGGAGGTTCAGACTGGACATTAGGAAAGCTTTTTCCAGGGCAAGAGTGGTCAGGGCTTGGAATGTGCTGCCCAGGGAGGTGATGGAGTCCCCAAGCCTAGCTGTGATTGCAGGTGTTTTGTCTGTGGTGCTTGGGGCTGTGGTTTAGGGGTGAGCCTTGCAGAGTAGGGTTCTGGGTTGGCCTTAGTGGTCCTGAGGGTCTTTTCCAACCTGAATGTTTCTGTGATAAAATTACCATTGTATGTAAAAGAAAAATAAGGATATGGTCTGAATAATTCCACTGGCTTGCTAATAGGGATAGAAGCAGTTGCATACACTATTCTGTCTCTTTTCCACCTCTAACTCTAGCTGATACTAGCTGGTGGCTTCTGCTTGAGTTTGTTGACCTTGGCTGCATTCCTTGTTGAGGTTAAGTACTAACAGTGGGCAGTGCTCACTGCTTTCTCTCTCTGTCCCTTGTACGGGGGAGGGAGGGGAAGCTGTGTGTTCCCTCCTGGTTCATCCAGGGAGGGGTCCTTGTGTTGTTTTCTAAATTGTAAATATATAAATATATTCATAGAATCACAGAACTGTCAGGGTTGGAAGGGACCTCACGGATCAGCCAGTTCCACCCTCCCTGCCATGGGCAGAGACACCTCACTCTACAGCAGGTTGCTCACAGCCACATCCAGCCTGGCTGCAAACACCTCCAGGGATGAGGCTTCCACCACCTCCCTGGGCAACCTGTGCCAGTGTCTCACCACCCTCATGGGGAACAACTTCTTCCTAACATCCAATCTGAATCTACCCATTTCTATTTTTGTTCCATCCCCCCAGTCCTATCACTCCCTGTCACCCTAACAAGTCCCTACCCAGCTTTCTTGTAGCCCCCTTCAGACACTGGAAGGCCACAATCAGGTCTCCTTGGAGCCTTCTTTTCTCCAGCCTGAATAGCCTCAACTATGGAACAGAACAAAACAGAATCATTTCAGTTGGAAAAGACCTCTAAGATCATCAGGTCCAACTGTCAACCCACCAGCATCATACTCACTAAATCATGTTCCAAAGTGCCATGCCCATATGGGTTTTGAACATCCCCGGGGTCAGTGACTCCACCACCTCCCTGAGCAGCCTATTCCAATGCCTGACCACTCCTGCAGCAAATACATTTTCCCTCATGTCTAATCAAAACCTCCCCTGCCACAACTTCAAGCTTTTTCCTCCATTATGAGATCAAAAACCCCTCCAGACTCACTGAAAACTTATTTCTACTCTACAGAACACAAGCTGAAGTCTTTAGTAATCGTATTTTTTTCCTTTTTAATTAACAGAGCTACAGAGTTCATTACTATTTTCTCTGGGCTCTGTTTGGACAGCAGCAAGGATTTGTATCACTTTTATGGCTGCACTCATTCCTTTCTTCAGGACTCTCTCAATCTGTCTTCAATAGCAGAGGAGCTCCAGCCCTCTGTTCATCATATTTTACATATTCCTTGCATTTCATATTTCTGGTTTTAGTTTGCTTGTAAACATAGCTTCATTTGCTTCCAAAACCCTTCTGAGCTAGTCTGGTGATTTATTTTTGGGGGTAATTCCTCCAAATTCTGGAGCCCCTATTACAGGAGGGATGTGGACGTGCTGGAGCGTGTCCAGAGAAGGGCCACGAGGATGAGCAGAGGGCTGGAGCACCTCTCCTGTGAGGACAGACTGAAGGAGTTGGGGCTGTTCAGTCTGGAGAAGAGAAGGCTCCGAGGTGACCTCATTGTGGCCTTCCAGTATCTGAAGGGGGCCTACAGGAAGGCTGGGGAGGGACTTCTCAGGATCTCAGGTAGTGATAGGACTAGGGGGAACAGAATGAAGCTGGAAATGGGGAGATTCAGGCTAGATGTGAGGAAGAAGTTCTTCCCCATGAGAGTGGTGAAGCCCTGGAATGGGTTATCCAGAGAGGTGGTTGAGGCCCCGTCCCTGGAGGTGTTTAAGCCCAGGCTGGACGAGGCTCTGGCCAGCGTGATCTAGTGTAGGGTGTCCCTGCCCATGGCAGGGGGTTGGAACTAAATGATCCTTGTGGTCCCTTCCAACCCTGACTGATTCTATGATTCTATGATTCTATGAAATTCTTGCTGGGGGATAATTCTTAAACTCACTCCAGTGACAAAGGAGACCAAGAGCTACTATGAGGACTAAAGGAGTTGGGGCTGTTCAGTCTGGAGAAGAGAAGGCTCAGAGGTGACCCCTTTGTGGCCTTCAAGTATCTGAAGGGGGCTACAAGAAGGCTGGGCAGGGACTTCTCAGGGTATCAGGTAGTGATAGGACTAGGGGGAATGGAATGAAGCTGGAAATGGGGAGATTCAGGCTGGATGTGAGGAGGAAGTTCTTCACCATGAGAGTGGTGAAGCCCTGGAATGGGTTGTCCAGGGAGGTGGTTGGGGCCCCGTCCCTGGAGGTGTTTAAGCCCAGGCTGGATGAGGCTCTGGCCAGCCTGATCTAGTGTGGGGTGTCCCTGCCCATGGCAGGAGGGTTGGAACTAGATGATCCTTGTGGTCCCTTCCAACCCTGACTGATACTATGATACTGCTATGATACCATGAAAAAAGATACGTTCTGCTTAGTCTTTAAACTCTTGCTTGAGCATTTGTAACAACTTTTAATGTCTTTCTACAGCGTCATAGGTGTGCAGAGCACTTTAAAGAGAGAGGATATGTGCTTTAAATGTGCTATCTTATATGCAGAAGGCACTCAAAATAAGAAAGAAATAAACAAAAGGAAGGTCCTTGCACTAAAGCACCTATGCTTTAAATGAGATGAAGTGCAGGATAAGATGACAATAAACAAAGGGCTGGATGAAAGGCTGGCAGTGGTGAGCAGTCAGACTTCATAATATGAGCAGATCTTATTTCCTCCTCAGATTTTTTAATTTTTTTTTTTCCTTTTAAATACAGTAAATTTATTGTCATAGGATTTCTGGACAGCATCCACTTTTGAAAGCCTGCACAGAAGTTAGCAATAGAAGATAGGCTGAAAAAGAAAAACAAAATCAAACTAACATTGAGGCATGTCAAAGGATTTTAAGGGAGTCTGAGACTGCAGGAAGCAAAAGATCAGAGACGACTTCTTTTAAATGCTTTTAACTGTTCCCATTTCTGATATACACAGCATGTTTTATTCCATTGCTCTTATGTAGCTTCTGAGTCATTTGTGTCAGATGTGAATTGGGTTTAGTTTCCTGGAAGTGTGATGCTACACCCAGATGCTATGGTGACAGAGATTACACTCATGAAGCCAGTCAGAAGCTGCTTGCAGGGCTAAGAAAGAGTTTCCTTACAGGAAGCTTGATTTGTTGGGGGTTTTTTGGCAGAAAACAAAGAAAGTTCTTGATTTAGGGGCAAGGAGTTAAAGAAGGGAGAAAATGTTCCTTTTAATGTAACACAGAGGAAAGTAAACTGTTTCTGAGAAAGTCATCATTTTGCCAGATCCTTTTCTTATCAGCAAAAGTTGCAGTCATCAGTTCTCAAATATTTCTAAAGTGGACTCATAGAATAGAATCACAGAATCAACCAGGCTGGGAAAGACCTCAGAGATCATCAAGTCCAAACAATTACCTAATACCTAACACCTTCTGACAACTAAACCATGGCTCCAAGTGCCACATGGAAGCCGTTTTTAAACGCCTCCAGGGATGGTGACTCCACCACCTCCCTGGGCAGCACATTTCAATGGCCAATCTCTCTTGCTGGGAAGAACTTTCTCCTCACCTCCAGCCTAAACCTGCCCTGGCACAGCTGGAGACTGTGTCCTCTTGTTCTGGTGCTGCTTGCCTGGGAGAAGAGACCAACCCCCACCTGTCTCCAACCTCCCTTCAGGGAGTTGGAGAGAGCAATAAGGTTGTAGAGAGCAATAACCTCCTCTTCTCCAGGCTAAACACCCCCAGCTCCCTCAGCCTCTCCTCCCAGGGCTGTGCTCCAGACCCCTCCCCAGCTTTGTTGCCCTTCTCTGGACACCTTCCAGCATCGCAACATCTTTCCTAAACTGAGGAGCCCAGAACTGGACACAGTACTCAGGGTGTGGCCTAACCAGTGCAGTGTACAGGGGCAGAATGACTTCCCTGCTCCTGCTGGCCACACTGCTCTTGATGTAGGCCAGGATGCCATTGGCCTTCTTGGCTACCTGGGCACACTGCAGGCTCATGTTCAGCTGGCTGTCTACCACTACTCCCAGGTCCCTTTCTGCCTGGCATTCTTGCACTGTATGTCCCTTGCCTCAGAAGGACCTCAATTTACTTGCACGTGTTAGTTGTATGCTATTTAGCTACAGATTTATTGTAGAGGGCGCTTGGAAACACAAGATAATAGCCACAGAAGCCCTGAAGTTTGTACAGGGGCAGAAGCTTGCTTGAGAGTTTTTGCTTGGAGCAGGCTTTTTACTCAGAGATGCTTCATCATCCTTTTCCTTGCTGTGTGGAGCCAGAGGTTGATCTCACCCTGTTTCCTGTTGGCAGCGCCCAGCCCTTCTCAGGCACTGAGCTTCTGCAGCTCCAGGGTAGTTACGGGGCCACAGCTGATGCAGGAGAACTGCCCAGGGAGCAAACTTTGAAACCCCAAGGAGCTTGTTTGTTAGTGATGGGCCTGTTGCCTTTGGATCTGTGTTACAGTCACAAGAGCTAATTTTGACCAAATGTTGCTGGGACAATATCCTGGGTTATTAGATCTTTCCTTCTGTAACATCATAGGACAGACTGAGGGAGTTGGGGCTGTTCAGTCAGGAGAAGAGAAGGCTTGGAGGAAACCTAATTGTGGCCTTCCAGTATCTGAAGGGGGCTACAAGAAAGATGGAGAGGGACTTTTAGGGTGTCAGGCAGTGATAGGACTGGGAGGAATGGAGCAAAACTAGAAATGGGTAGATTGAGATTGGATGTTAGGAAGAAGTTGTTCCCCATGAGGGTGGTGAGACGCTGGCACAGGTTGCCCAGGGAGGTGGTGGAAGCCTCATCCTTGGAGGTTTTGGAGGCCAGGCTGGATGTGGCTGTGACCACGCTGCTGTAGTGTGAGGTGTCTCTGCTCATGGGAGGGGGTTTGGAACTGGCTGATCCTTGAGGTCCCTTCCAGCCTTACAATTCTATGATTCTATGATCTGCTCCTTCTAGGAAATAGATGTTAGAAATCAGCAACTGGAAATCTGTTGTCCTAGTAGCAGCAGTTGGATTGCTAGTTACTTTATTTTCCTCCAGTAAAAGTGTTTTCTCATGTCAAAATCTTGCATGCTAGTGCTGGCTGAGGTGCTACACCAAACATCTGCACTCATTTCCGTGGCCTGCTAGCACACTGGATCAGCATTCAGGTGTGGTCATTTATTCTCTGTGATACCACCAAGCATCTAAAAACTGTCTCTAAAAAACTGGGTGGTTAATGTAAAGCAGGCAGTTTTAAACAGATCAGCTGGCCCACCCATGATTAGAAGCCTGCACATAAGGGGGAGTGTGCTTTGCAAGGTCAATTCCAATTAAAGCTCCTCTCCCAACCCAAATATCTTTAATCCCTGAAGTCTATTTGCATGCATCATCTCATTTATGCAATTCTGGTTGGTGATTACTTGCTTACCCACATGGCTCGCTCACCCTCATCCACCACAGTTAGGGATACACACGTCAAGATGACACTGGCCCTAGTGTACTACAGCTGCTTGCCTTGGATGCCTTTTTTTTTTTGGTAGGGCAGCTTTCATGATGTGATTTAATGCTTGAGACCAAGCCAGCATGTGGGGGAAGGGGAAAGAACTACTCAGATGATGATGCTTAGTAGATCACATTCTAATGTAGTTACTTTTTTTTTTTAACTCTACAATTTCTACATAAGCATAAAGTTGAAAAGATGCTAAAAAGAGCAGAGGAGAGGTTTTTTTTTCATAGCAGAAATGGAATGAAATTCTAGACTTAAACACAAAGTCAAAATTCCCAATCTGAACTCAAGGGGAGATGGACCTGGACACACTGGAGAGGTGGTGCCCAGGTGAACCTCATGAGGTTCGACAAGAGCAAGTGCAGGGTTCAGCTCATGGGCTGGAACAATCCTCACTATCAATACAGACTGGGGGCTGAGGTGATAGAAAGCAGCCTGAGGAAAAGGACTTGGGGGTGATAGTGGATGAGAAGCTGGACATGAACAGGCAGTGTGAGCTTGCAGCCAATGGCAGCCTGCATCAAAAGATGTGTGGCCAGCAGATCCAGAGAGGTGATTTTGCCACTGTGCTCTGGTGAGACGTCACCTTGAGTATGGCATCCAGCTCTGGAGCCCTCAATGCAGGAAGGACATGGACCTGATGGAGCGGGTCCGGAGGAGAGCCACAAAAATGATCAAGGGGTTGGAGCACCTCTGCTACAAAGGCAGGCTGAGGGAGCTGGGGGTGTTCATCCTGGAGAAGAGGAGGCTCTGGGAAGACCTAATAGCAGCCTGCCAGTACCTGAAGGGGGCAACAAGAAGACTGGAGAGAGACTGTTTGCAAAAGCCTGCAAGGACAGGACAAGGGGCAATGGCTTCAAACCAGAGCAGAGCAGATTTAGATGGGATGTTAGGAACAGGTTCCTTACCATGAGGGAACACTAGAACAGATTGCTCAGGGAGGTGGTTGAGTCCTCTTCCCTGGACATATTCAAGGTAAGACTCCACAAGGCCCAGGGCAGTTGGGGGTGTCCCTGCAGACTGCAGGGAGGTCAGACTGGATGACCTTTGGAGGTCCCTTCGAGCCAGGACCATTCCATGGCTCTATGATTCAAATGTCAAGGGCAGATTCTGATCTTAATTTTCTGCATGGAAATCTGAAGTAGCTTCAGACTTTGTCAGATCCAGCCTTTTGTCGGAAACGTGATCACTGAGAGCACAGTTTGAGTCAAAGCGTGGCCACTTACTCTTCGACATTTTAATTTGGGTTGCAAAAGACACCCATTTGTGACCTCTGGCTTGATCCAGAACCAAGAATGGACACTTGCTGTGTCCAGTTCCAGGCCCCTCAGTTTAGGAAAGATGTTGACTTGCTGGTAGGTGTCCAGAGAAGGGCAACAAAGCTGGGGAGGGGTCTGGAGCACAGCCCTGTGAGGAGAGGCTGAGGGAGCTGAGGTTGCTTAGCCTGGAGAAAAGGAGGCTCAGGGGAGACCTTCTTGCTGTCTACAACTACCTGAAGGGAGGTTGTAGCCAGGTGGGGATTGGTCTCTTCTCTCAGGCAAGCAGCACCAGAACAAGAGGACACAGTCTCAAGCTGTGCCAGGGGAAGTCTAGGCTGGAGGTGAGGAAGAAATTCTTCCTCAAGAGTAACTGGCCATTGGAATGTGCTGCCCAGGGTGGTGGTGGAGCCACCATCACTGGGGCCGTTTAGGAAGAGACTGGGTGGGGTGCTTGGTGCCATGGTTTAGTTGATGAGATGGTGTTGGGTGATAAGCTGGACTCGATGATCTCTGAGGTCTTTTCCAACCTGGTTAATTCTATTCGTTTCGTTTCGTTTCATTTCGTTTCGTTTTGTTTTTAAAAAAGGTACGTTTTACAATCATTAATGCTGCACAGGTGAGTCAGGACACAGACCACTGTATTATTTGAACAGAGAAGAGGGACACCTTTCTCCCAACTCTACCAAAATAGGCTGATTCCTTTCTTCCTTTTTAGCAGGCATAATAAACTGTGAGTTTCTCTTCTATGCCAGGAAAGGGGAGTGATTCCATCTGACTCAGTATTTGCTTCCCTGTTTTGCACAAAGGGAGGTGGGAAATGACTTGGTCTCCTGAGCTGGCTGCCCTCTCGCTGGGGAGTTGCCAGCAGCCACATACCCCTCCTCAGCACACGGGAAGAGGAAAGGCAGGGAGGGAGAGGCGATGAGGTCACAGTGCTCCCATCCCAGAGAATCACAGAATGGTCTGGTTGGAAGGGACTTCTGAAGTTCCCTTCTGCAGTCAGCAGGGACATCCTCAGCTAGATCAGGTTGCCCAGAGCCCTGTTGAGCCTCACTTGGAATATCTGCAGGGATGGAGTACTCCAGGTGAGGTCCCAGGCAACCACAATGACTGAAACAATCCAGTGTCTGTTCATCACCAAAGGTTACTGCATTGAGCCTATGCTTTCTGCTTTGTACAAGACGTGTCCTGCTCCCTTCTGGTCTTTGCAGAACTTGCTACAATAACTGGTTAGCAGGCAATCTGGACCTGCAATGTTACTCCCAACAAGCAGACTTGATGGGAGTCTGTCTGTACTTACTTTCTGCAGGAGCTGCCCATGTCCTGTGTTGGCTCAGGTAGACCTTTGGCGCAGATGTTGTATCGATCGGACTTCTAGGACACACATCACCGTAGAGTCCAAGGCACCTTAGGCAGCATATTTTAGAGCTATGTATAAAGAATATTGATTTTTTTTTTTTCTTTTTGGACACCTATTTCTAAATGGAGAAAATGCAACATCTGCATCTTTCTTCTCCCTGAACTGGCAAACTTGCACCTGGTGTCTCCAAATTCTTTCCGTATGGACTGGCCATAAAACACTTCCTTGTATCGTCCTCTCTGCGTGTTTCTAATACCTAATCCCATTGAAGTCAATAACAGACATTTCATGTGGATAAAATCCAGCTTTAACTATGTAGCTGAAGTAGAGAGGCATGCCCTGCAAGCCCCTTCCACTAGTAAATTGTATATAGTGCTTTGTCCAGATGAAAATACTTTGGAAGAAGCCATCCTGTTGCAAAGGATCAGACAGCAAATGTCTGTCCTTCAGCCATTACTTCCTACCAGCTCATTCCTAACAGATTCCCAGGTGAGGAGGAGGGGAAACAGGGCACAATGAAACAAAAGAATGGTCCTGTGAGAAGAAAAGAGATGTCTTGCAGCACTTAGTTCACAAGGAAGAGGAAAAGGGTTGCAATGTTATTGGTACCCTCCTGACCTTGGCCACCAACATGCAAGAAAGCCTGCCTAAAAATCATTTCCTTCAGACACTTTTGCAAGTGCCACAAAAAACATGACCACAGAATAAGTTTAGATTTAAACAGGCAGTAACTGTTGTGGGGGAGAGACTGTTGTTGTGTGACTAAGTGCTAAGTGATTCTTGCAAATTCAGATGGTCACTGTAGGAAGCAAACATTGCACTTAACCACTCTAAGACACTGGGCTCTGCTTCTCTGAGTAATACAGACATGGCCAGACTCTCTAGCAAGTCCAAAGAGCAGGTGAAGCTCACCACACAGAGGCATACAGCATGTTTAAATTCACATCTCAAATCCACTGTTGAGAACTTCAGACAAGCTGCTCTTGTAAGCTAAACTGATAGATACAGGGGACTTGCATTAAAATCTTAGCCTCACTGACAAATACAAGCTTCGGGTTAGTAACACAGGAGTTAAATGTATGACTGAGTCAGGTGATTATGGAGAGAGAGCCTTTATACTCATTGATTGGCTATGTTCTTTATTTTGATGGAGGCAGCTCATCCACTCTGCTTTAGCTAGATATATGAAAGGTGTTAAAGTGCCTTTGGCATTAGGAGCTGCTATGAAATCTATTGAGACATAAAGTTCTTGCAGAAAATCTGGCTCTGTTTATCACAGTCAGGTTAGGAGGGCAGTAAGGATTATTTTCATGAGCAAAGGGTGCAGAATTTGGCCAGGTTTCTTATGTACTGCCTGAATCACAGAATCACTGAGGCTGGAATAGACTTCTGAGATCACCAAGCCCGGCCTATGACCTAACACCACCACACTGACCAGACCATGGCACTGAGCACCACATCCAATCTGGCCTTAAACACCTCCAGGGATGGCAACTCCACCACCTCCCTGAGCAGTCCATCCCAGTCTCTCATTCCCCTTTCCATCAGGAAGTGCTTCCTAACATCCAACCTAAACCTTCCCTGGCACAGCTTCAGGCCATGCCCTCTCCTCTTGTCACAAGTTGCCTGACACAAGAGCCTGACCCCCACCTGACTGCAACTTCCCTTCAGGTACTTGTAGAGTGTGATAAGGTCCCCTCTGAGTCTCCTCTTCTCCAGGCTGAACACCCCCAGCTCCCTCAGCCTCTCCTCATCACTTTCCCTCCAGTCCCTTCCCCAGGCTGGTTGCTCTCCTCTGGACCTGCTCCAGCACCTCAAGATCTCTCTTGCAGTGAGGAGACCAGAGCTGCACACAGTGCTCCAGGTGAGGCCTCAGCAGTGCCCAGTACAGGGGCAGAATTCCAACCCTAGTCCTGCTGGCCACACTATTCCTGATATGGAATGGTTCTATGTTGTTTTCTGTGAGAATTTGAATTGTATCCTCTCTCTGTTATTTACATGTGTTGAAAGAAACGTTGATTCACTGTAGGAGCCAGGAGGAGACTGTAGCAAGAGAAAGTTATTGAAACTTACACACACTGAACTCATTAGCTAAATTTGTCTTGTATTATTTTTAGTCAAAGTCCAGATGACTCTCCATCCCCATTACATCTCCCAGGGCTTGTAAATGATTTTTGTTATTTAAATATATATATAAAGGCTTAATGCTATCAAATTACCTTTCTTTCAGAAACATGTTTCATCCACAATCTGGCACAACACTGAGAAGCTGCCTCTGTAGTTGCAGCAGTAGGAAGACATACATCATATCCCACCTTCAGCCTGCATGTCCTGTCTCCCCAGCTGAGTGCCCTGAATTAAGGCACAGTTATGCTGTGCATAAGGGAACCTCTGCTGTAGAGGAGGCAGTGCAGGAAAATAAGTAGAATCCTGCTGTCTTGCAGTCTCCAGCAGAGAAAGTGTGGAGTCAAGCATGCTTAGGCAACGGAAGACATCCAGCTTGGATTCAGCATGTACCTAAGCATGTTTCTCTCCAGGAGAAAGAAATGCAGCAGAGGTCAGGCAGCAGGAAGCCTTGAGCAGAGATGTTTGTACTCCAGAGTTCCTTAGGAATACAGACTCCCTAGTCACTGTGGCAACCTTATTGTCCCTTAGCTCCAGGCAGTGCTGTGGCTCAGACCTGTGGCTTCAGTAGGTGACAGCTGATAATTTACAGAGCATTTCATCTGGCCTGTAGCAGGGATTTTTTTCATATTGTGATCAAAACCAAGCTTTAACACAAACACCATTAATACCAACCCGGACCTCCCAGCTGAACAAAGCCTTCTGCTCCTTCCTGGCATCCAATTCCATGTTTGTCTTCCCCACCATTTGGGTGTGAAGCCCTCTCAGGGTGCCAGCAAGCCAACATCTTCCAGCACACTTTCCCCTTCTCAAATCCTGTTACCTACCTGTCATTCAAAACCAAAACAGGCAACAATAGCTCCCTGGCTAATTATTCATAGTTTCATAGAATGGTTTTGGTTGGAAGGGACTTTAAAGATCATCCAGTTCCAACCCCCTGCCATGGGCAGGGACGGCTCACCCAGCCTGGCCTTGAACAACTCCAGGGAAGGGGCATCCACAAGTTCCCTGGGGAACCTGTTCCAGTGTCTCCCCACCCTCACTGTCAAGAATTTTTTCCTTCTATCCAGTCTAAATCTGCCTCTTACAGCTTATGCTCTATCCATTCAGTGGGTACAGAAGAGCCTTGAGGGCTGCACCCACATAGTGGCTGTCAGTGGGTCCATGTCCAACCGGAGGCCAGTGACAAGTGGAGTCCCTCAGGGTCAGTACTGGGAGCAGTCTGGTTTAACATCTTTGTTGGCGACATGCGCAGTGCCATTGAGTGCACCCTCAGCAGCTTTGCTGATGACACCAAGCTGTGTGGTGCAGCAGACACACTGGAGGGAAGGGATCCATCCAGAGGGACCTGGACAGGCTGCAGAGGTGAGACCATGACAACCTCATGAGGTTCAACAAGACCAAGTGCAAGGTCCTGCAGCTGCATCAGGGCAATCCCAAGCAAGCATACCGATGTAGGCTGGGCAGGGACTGGCTTTAGAGCAGCCCTGAAGAAAAGAACCTGGGGGTGATGGAGGATGAGAAGCTCAACATGAGCCAGCAGTGAGCACTTGTAGCCCAGAAAGACAACAAAAGCCTGGGCTGCATCAAGAGAAGCAGAGCCAGCAGGTCGAGGGAGGTGATTCTCCCCCTCTACTCTGCGCTGGTGAGACCCCACCTGGAGCACTGTGTCCAGTTCTGGAGTCTATATTGCAGGAAGGATCTGGAGGTGCTGGAAGGTGTCCAGAGAAGGGCCACGAGGATGATCAGAGGGCTGGAGCTGCTCTGCTGTGATTCCAGACTGAGGGAGTTGGGATTGTTCAGTCTGGAGAAGAGAAGGCTTCTGGAAGACCTAATCGTGGCCTTCCAGTATCTGAAGGGGGCTACAAGAAATCTGGGGAGGGACCTTTGAGGGTGTCAGGGAGTGATAGGACCTGGGGGGGGTGGAAAAAAACTAGAAGTGGGTAGATTCAGATTGGATGTTAGGAAGAAGTTCTTCCCCATGAGGGTGGTGAGACACTGGCACAGGTTGCCCAGGGAGGTGGTGGAAGCCTCATCCCTGGAGGTGTTGAAGGCCAGGCTGGATGTAGCTCTGAGCAGCCTGCTGTAGTGTGAGGTGTCCCTGCCCATGTCAGGGGGTTTGGAACTAGATGATCCTTGAGGTCCCTTCCAACCCTAACAATTCTATGATTCTATGCCACTGGCTCAACATCTTTCCTCTTGGCAATCTGACTTACTCTTGGATACTGACTGTAGCTGGGGAAACTGGGACCTGCTGGGGGGACTTACACAACAATTATATCTTTTTTTCAGGACAATTCAGACACACCTCATTACTTCTGGTGCACCATTGATTTTACTGCAATTAAATCCTGGAGATGTCAGGCTTGGCTGAAACTTCCAGTATGAATTAATACAAAAATCTCAGGCATTCACAAAATGGATGCTTCCAGGAGATGCTTTAGCAACACTTCATTCCTCCCCTGCTTTTTTTCATCACCAGCCCAAATAAACTTCAGACAGGAATCTTCCTCTGGCACTGTCAAAATGCTGGCAAAGATGGCTGGAAATCAGTAATACTTCAAGCTTGTCAGCCAAATTTGTACTCATTATCCAAGGAGAGGTCAGTACCCAGTGTCTATGCAGGGCAAGGATGACATGGAAATGAAGAAAAGAGTGTTAACACAGGGGAGCCACTGCAAAGTAAAATGAAAACATAGAATAGAATAGAAGAATAGAATAGAATAGAATAGAATAGAATAGAATAGAATAGAATAGAACAGGACAGAATTAACCAGGTTGGAAAAGACCTTCAAGATCATCAAGTCCAACCTATCACCCAACACCATCTCATCAACTAAACCATGGCACCAAGCACTCCATCCAGTCTCTTCCCAAACACCTCCAGTGATGGTGACTCCACAAGCTCCCTGGGCAGCACATTCCAATGGGCAATCTCTCTTTCTGGGAGGAACTTCTTCCTCACATCCAGCCTGAACCTCCCCTGGTGCAGATGCTTCTGAGGAGCATCAGGCAGATTTTGACACAGAACAGCAGAAGATAGCAGAGATGATGCATTTCTGTCCCTCCTAACAGCCCCATGTGAGCCCTGTTGACCAGCTGTGTTGACTGGGGGTTGTCTGTGGACTTAATGCAAAAGGCCATGCTGGCTCATGTTAAAGCTAAGCTCTTGGCTAGAGTTTCTCATAGTCCTGTTTCCAACCCACTCCCTTTTGGTCAGGCATTGGAATGTGCTGCCCAGGGAGGTGGTGGAGTCCCCAAGCCTGGCTGTGTTTGCAGGTGGTTTGTCTGTGGTGCCTGGGGCTGTGGTTTAGGGGTGAGCCTTGCAGAGTAGGGTTCTGGGTTGGCCTCGGTGATGCTGAGGCTCTTTTCCAACCTGAATGTTTCTGTGACTCTGTGACTTTCCTGTGTTTGGGGACACACACCACCCAGGCCCTTTACTGAGGATTAGATCCATTTATGGTGTTTACTCAGCAAGAAGATCTCATGACATCAATACCACTATCATGCTCACACGAGAGAATTGGTGTTTGTTTCCAGTGCTCATGTGCTACAAATCCCTAATGCATCCTGCCCACACCCTCTGAACAGCCTCCTTCCCTTCCTCTGCTCCTGCAGTGGAGAAAGGGAGAGAGAAACAGCATTTTCATGAAGAACATGCTAAACAGCACTGATTGAACATTTCAAACATGATGCTCATCTTGTTAGACACCATTTGAAAACATTCTAAATGGGGATTAATGAGAACCAATAGTGCATTACTTATGTCTAGGTTGCCCAGGGAGGTGGTAGAAGCCTCATACCTGGAAATTTTTAAGGCCAGGCTGGATGTGGCTCTGAGCAATCTGCTCTAGCATAAGGTGTCCCTGCCCATGTCAGGGGGGTGGAACTGGAGGATCCTTGAGGTCCCTTCCAACCCTGACAATCCTATGATTCTATGATTCATGTTGTATTTTGCCTAGGGCATCAGGTAGCCATAATTCAGCTGTGTTCCTGTGTAATGCAAAGCTGAGGTGTTTTAGCCTCCTAAGTAGTGTCTGTTACCTTGCCTTCTACCCTCTCTCTTTTCAACACACAGTTGTGAATGATGGAAAAAACCTACACTTTTTTGCTTCATAATAAAGTATTAAATGGATAGACAGAGAACAAAGCCTGGCCTTAAAAGCCTCCAGGGATGAGGCTTCAACCACCTCCCTGGGCAACCTGTGCCAGTCTTTCACCACCCTCATGGGGAAGAACTTCTTCCTAACATCCAATCTCAATCTACCCATTTCTAGTTCTGCTCTATTCCCCATAGTCCTATCACTCCCTGACACCCTAAAGAGTCCCTCCCCAGCTTTCTTGTAGACCCCATACAGATACTGGAAGGCCACAAGAAAGTCTCCTCCGAGCCTTCTCTTCTCCAGACTGCACAACCCCAACTCCCTCAGTCTGTCCTCAGAGCAGAGCAGCTCCAGCCCTCTGCTCATCCTCATGGCCCTTCTCTCAACACCTTCCAGCACCTCCAGATCCTTCCTGTAATAGAGGCTCCAGAACTGGACACTGTGCTCCAGGTGGGGTCTCACCAGAGCAGAGTAGAGGGGGAGAATCACCTCCCTGGCCCTGCTGGCTCTGCTTCTCTTGCTGCAGCCCAGCCTGTGGTTGGCTTTCTGGGCTGCAGATACACACATTGTCAGGATTAGAAGAGACCTCAAAGATCATCTAGTTCCAACCCCCTGCCATGGGCAGGGACACTTTCCACCAGATCAGGTTGCCCAGAGGCACATCCAGCCTGAGCTTATGTTTGGATGCCCTCATGCAACTCCCAGACACAGAAACCAAGGCTCAGACTTAAGGGCCAGCTGCTAGCACCATATCTTGCATGGCAGGAGTGGGGAGCATTTGCTGCAGACAGAGTCCACAGAAGATGAGATGTACCCCAGATATAAACAGAGAGTACAGACAGTGGCAAAATGTTGTAGGGTTTCTTCCTTCATGCCTCATTCTCCTGGCACGCTGAAGGATTGGGAATGGAAGACTGCTTCAGATGTAAAGGCAGCATCCATTTGTAGTTAATAGCTGGCATTGATTTCCAATTTCATATCTGCTTAACAGTAGCCACTGGCCACATTAAGATTCATCATTGTCCTCACTGCACCTCCCAATTCAGACTCTGCATTCCCCTTAATGTATCAATCTGTGTCAGTGTACAACACACAGAGTTTTAAACTATTTGTGGTGACTTCGTGAAGCTCATTCAGCTAGACTCTGGACAGCCTGGGTTTAGTTCACAGAGCTACAACAAACTCTCAAGCATGATCATGTTCCAGCCTCTAAGGTTCTGTGATTCTGTGGTCTGTATTGAAAAACTTAGTATTGGAGTACTCTCTGTGCTTAAACCACAGCTTATTGTGGCCTTCCAGTGTCTTGAGGGAGCCTACAGGAGAGCTGGGGAAGGACTTTCTAGGGTGTCAGGGAGTGATAGGACTGGGAGGAATGGAGCAAAACTAGAAATGGGTAGATTCAGATTGGATGTTAGGAAGAAGTTCTTCCCCATGAGGGTGGTGAGAGACTGGCACAGGTTGCCCAGGGAGGTGGTGGAAGCCTCATCCCTGGAGGTTTATGCAGCCAGGCTGGATGTGGCTGTGAGGAACCTGCTGTAGTGTGAGGTGTCCCTGCCCATGGCAGGGGGTTGGAACTGGCTGATCCTTGAGGTCCTTTCCAACCCTGACAATTCTATGATTCTATGATAACAGTGTTTATCTGACAACATGAAGCTTTACTCCTCCTTAAAACAAGCTGGAAACCACTGGATCAGCTGTGTTACTCTTTGCTGGTATTGAAGCACAGCCCGCTGAGTGGCCCAGCCTGTGCAGGCTATGAGCGTGCACCAGCACAACCTGCCTGGGGGCTGGGTGTTTGGGAAGGAGGAGGGGATTTCAGGTTTTGTCCTTCAATTAAGAAAGGGAAATGCATAGTTGTTTTCCTGGCTCTGTGGCTTTGTAGCCAGCAGCAGGATTGGCTCCTTTGTGAGAAGATTGGAGAACCTGCTACCCGGTGGTCTTGCCGGTAGCACGGGTGGAAGCACCTGAAATGTCAGCAGTGCAGGGGAAGGAGACTTGAGGCTTTTGCAGCCTGCAAACAGCACTGTGGTGTCTTCGGCCCGGGGATCAATACAGGCTGCGGCTTGCTTTGTTTCACACGTCCCGGAGCCACCCTGCTTTCTTCACCTTATTACAGGACAGCGGTGAAGTGCATGTTAATGTGTGGGCTCCTTAAAGACCCCATGGAGGGAAAAGGCACAGATCTCCACTGCAAAGGCTTAGAAAACGCTCTGGCAATCGACAGCAGCCGACTCTGGTGGCTGCTAGGTGCCACCTTCAAAAGAGGTTTTTGTCTGGGGAAGGGCAGCTCTGCTTGTATGTAGTGGGTTGCAAATTCCGCCCCCCAACATTAACTTTGCCAGCCCAGCCCAGCTGGAAGCAAATGAAAGCTGTATTTACAAGCAATACTACAATCTACAATGAAATGCAATGAATGTGTGTAAATTATACAATATTTACAGGTATTTACAATTTACAAACAGCACAAGAACCCCCTGGCCAAAAAGCAGGGGAGATGATAAGAGCTTCTCCCTCCCTGTTTCCCCTCCCCACTTGGACACAAAGGGACAAGAGAAAAGAGCAGAGAGAGAATTTGTTTGACTTACCCCAAACAATTCAGCCAAGGTCCAGCAGAAGCCAGCACAGCGCAAAGTTGGTACCTCACAGCCCAAGGAAGTGAGAAGGGAGAGGGATTGTGTATCAAACTAATTCTTATGGTAGGTACCTTTCCAATGGATTGTTTAAAACTATCATTACTTTCCTTTTTCCCACCCAAGAGTGATTTATTTCCATTCTGCCACTTTCTGTCCAAGATCTGTGGAAAGTGTTTAAAGGTACAGCCTAAAACTACCACGCAGTATCATGCTCTCCTTCGAGAGATTAGTTCTCCCTAGGCCTAATGTTAGCACAGCAAGTCCAGGGATATTACTCATCAATTAAAAATTCAATAAAATTAAGCTGTCATTACCATAATCCTTCATACTGGGAAATGTGGAGTCGAGAGCTGCACCATCCCGGCCTCTGACAAAAGCCCCAAAGACTGCCGACTGGGGTGTTAATTGATTGGTGTCATTTATAAGTAATCCAACAACCCTGAATAATTTATTTTGCAGTGGCATGTGCTGAAAATATACAGCTGGAGAGAGAGATGTGCACAGCTTTGGAAGGAATGCTGCTAAACAAGCAGGGCACAAGCCCTATGAGCAGAGGCTGAGGGAGCTGGGGTTGTTTAGCCTGGAGAAGAGGAGGCTCAGGGAGGACCTTATGGATTTGTAGAACTACCTGAAAGGAGGCTGTAGCCAGGTGGGGGTTGGTCTCTTCTCCCAGGCAACCAGCCAGAACAAGAGGACACAGTGTCAAGCTGTGCCAGGGGAAGCTTAAGCTGGAGGTGAGGAGAAAGTTCTTCCCAGAAGGAGTAATTGGCCATTGAAATGTGCTGCCCAGGGAGGTGGTGGAGTCACCATCCCTGGAGGTGTTCAAAACAGGCTTGGATGTGGCACTTGGAGCCATGGTTTAGTTGTCAGGAGGTGATGGGGGACAGGTTGGACTTGATGATCTCTGAGGTCTTTTCCAACCTGGTTGATTCTCTGATTCTATGATTCTGAATGGGGTGTAAGGCAAAGACAGAAGAAGCCTCATCCCTGGAGGTTTATGCAGCCAGGCTGGATGTGGCTGTGAGCAACCTGCTGTAGTGTGAGGTGTCCTTGCCCATGGCAGGGGGCTTGGAACTGGACGATCCTTGAGGTCCCTTCCAACCCTGACAATTCTATGATTCTATGATTAAACTTCACTCATCTCCTTAGGAGCACATTCTGCTGTGCTCTGTGCTTTTATTATGGCAGCAGCATATAGATCTGGCACTAGCAGGGCATGGATCTGGGTGGTGGAGGCACACAGGCTCAATATTCTCTTTCACAGCCAATTACCTGTAATGAAGTCTAAAAGCCAGGAAGGTGGTGGGTGCCAAGCAGAAAGTGTGCAGCCCTGAGGAGGGCCTTGCTGAACCACAGTGAAAATTGACTGCCCTCTGCCACACAATCACAGAATGATAGAGGTTGGAAGGGACCTCCAGACATCATCCGGTCCAACCCCCACTGCCAAAAGCAGTATCACCCCAGAGGAGTCCACACA
This sequence comes from Picus viridis, assembly GCA_033816785.1. NCBI lineage: Eukaryota > Metazoa > Chordata > Aves > Piciformes > Picidae > Picus > Picus viridis. The sequence goes on from CM066567.1 coordinate 54,542,269, forward strand.
GGAATGCATCCAGGTGGGGTTGGAAAGCCTCCAGAGAAGGAGACTCCACAACCTCTCTGGGCAGCCTGCTCCAGGACTCTGGCACCCTCTCTGTAAAGAAGTTCCTCCTCATGGTGAGATGAAACCTTCTCTGTTCAAGTTTGTCTCCATTGGTCCTTGTCCTATTATTGGGCACCATTGAAAAGATCTTGGCCCCCACCACTTGACCCCCAGCCCTCAGATATTGATAGACATTGATCATATCCCCACTCAACCTTCTCTTCTCCAGACTCAACAGCCCCAGGGCTCTCAGTCTCTCTTCACAGGGGAGATGCTCAAGTCCCCTAATCATCCTTGTGGCTCTCTGTTGGATTCTCTCCAGCAGTTCTCTCTCTCTCCTGAACTGGGGAGCCCAAAACTGGACACAGGATTGCAGGTGTGATCTCAGCAGGGCAGAGCAGAGCAGCAGCAGAACCTCCACAAGGAACCATTCCTCAGGGAGGCTGCTGATGATGGGGGAAAGTCTCACAATTTCATCTGTCTTGGGACAAAACAGAATAAAATTGTTGTGTTCAGTGGCTGTGGAGCAGGTTTTCTAGGGGTGACTCTCATTAATCTGCCTTGTTTTTACAACTACATGAATGGCCCCAGCTGATATGCTTTCCTATCTAGACTAAAGAGGCTGGCAGACAGAGCCAAATCTCTTCCTTTTTGAATGTACAAATGGAAAGTTCATGTGAGCCTTTATTTGCTCAGGCAAAGCTGCCATTCAAGTTAATGGTTGATGACCTGGGCCTGTTTCAGGTCCACATCACCCTGTGCTCAGGATGAATCCCACCCCCACAGGCCAAACCTTACTCCGTTTCAGTTCTCTGAAGTACAGTCTGCTCTTACCTAAGTTCCTTTTTTATCAGAATGATAAAAGACATTTGCTTGGAAAACCATTCATGAGTATTGTAACTGCAAAGTCTAATTCACAGTATCATAGTATCACCAAGGTTGGAAGAGACCTCAAAGATCATCAAGTCCAACCTATTACCCAAGACCTCATGACTAGACCATGGCACTGAGTGCCACATCCAATCCCCCTTGAACACCTCCAGGGATGGGGACTCCACCACCTCCCTGGGCAGCACATTCCAATGGTGAAGGACTCTCTTGGTGAAGAACTTTCTCCTCACCTCCAGACTAAATTTCCCCTGGCACAGCTTGAGACTGTGTCCTCTTGTTCTGGTGCTGGTTGCCTGGGAGAAGAGACCAACCCCCTCCTGGCTACAACCACCATTCAGGTAGTTGTAGAGAGCAATGAGGTCTCCCCTGAGCCTTCTATTCTCCAGGCTAAACAACCCCAGCTCCCTCAGCCTCTCCTCGTAGGGCTTGTGCTCCAGGCCTCTCACCAGCAAGTTTGTGAAAGAATATGGAATCACAGAATCACAGAAACATTCAGGTTGGAAAAGAGCCTCAGGATCACCGAGGCCAACCCAGAACCCTACACAAGGCTCACCCCTAAACCATAGCCCAAAGCACCACATCAAACCACCTTCAAACACAGCCAGGCTTGGGGACTCCACCACCTCCCTGAGCAGCACATTCCAATCCCTGACCACTCTTGCCCTGGAAAAATCCTTCCTAATGTCCAGTCTAATCCTCCCCAGTGGCAGCTTGAGGCCATTCCCTCTTGTTCTATCACTAATGACCTGGGAGAAGAGATCAGCACCAAGCTCTCCACAACCTCCTTTCAGGTAGCTGTAGAGAGCCAAGAGGTCTCCCATCAGCCTCTCTTTCACACTAACCATCCCCAGCTCCTTCAGTTGCTCTTCATCAGATTCATTCTGCAGGCCCTTCCCAGCTTCCTTGCCCTCCTCTGCCCTGGCTCCAGCACCTCCACATCTCTCTTGGATTGAGGTGCCCAAACCTGGATGCAACACTCAAGGTGTGGCCTCCCCAGAGCTGAGTCCCAGGGGACAATCCCCTCCCTGCTCCCTGCATTGCTGATCCCAGCCAGGATGCCTTTGGCTTTGTTGGAAATCAACCCCAAAACACATGTGATGAAAGGATGGGCCCCTTACATTTCTGTGCAGTCATATCAACTTTCATGAGTAGGGATTTATATTCCTGAGACCCGATTCATGTGCCTAGCTTAGAACAGCCTTTCTGCAACATATCTGTATTTTAATAAGTGTTGTAGGGCATGGTCTTTCTTTCAGAACACGAGGGGTTTGTAAGTGAAATGGTCATACAGAAACCCTAACTCTCATTTCATCAAGTTTTTAGTTCTTCAATTTGCTTCTGGAACAGAGCCTAAAAATACAACCAGATAGAGTTTAAAGCTTCAGAAACTAAAATGGTAGGGGGAAAAAAGCATGCAAACCTTTACTTTAATCTCTTCTTTTTTCCATTCCCCCTCCCCCAACTTTGACCTTATAGAATACAGAATTAAACAGGTTGGAAAAGACCTTTGAGATCATCCAGTCCAACCTATCACCCAACACCATCTCATCAACTAAACCATGGCACCAAGTGCCTCAGCCAGGCTCTTCCTAAACACCTCCAGGGATGGTGACTCCACCACCTCCCTGGGCAGCACATTCCAATGGCCAATCTCTCTTGCTGGGAAGAATTTCTTCCTCACCTCCAGCCTAAACCTCCCCTGGCACAGCTTGAGACTGTGTCCTCTTGTTCTGGTACTGCTTGCATGGGAAAAGTGACCAATCCCCACCTGGCTACAACCTCCCTTCAGGGAGTTGGAGAAAGCAAGAAGCTCTCCCCTGAGCCTCCTCTTCTCCAGGCTAAGCAATCCCAGCTCCCTCAGCCTCTCCTCACAGGGCTGTGCTCCAGACCCCTCCCCAGCTTCTTTGCCCTTCTCTGGACACCTTCCAGCATCTCAACATCTTTCCTAAATTGAGGGGCCCAGAACCAGACACAGGACTCAAGGTGTGGCCTAACCAGTGCTGAGCACAGGGCAGAATGACTTCCCTGCTCCTGCTGGCCACACTGGTCCTGATGCAGGCCAGGATGCCTTTGGCCTTCTTGGCCACCTGGGCACACTGCTGGCTCATGTTCAGCTGCTGTTAACCAGTACCCCCAGGTCCTTCTCTGCCAGGCTGCTCTCCAGCCACTCTGTCCCCAGCCTGTAGCACTGCCTGGGGTTGTTGTGGCCAAAGTGTAGAACCCACGTGTAGAACTTTGAGGCCTGGATCGCTATAACCCTGAGCGCAATGAGCTCTGCTTTCTCTGTGGGACTTTTCCATCTGCGTGGTGTTTCCAGGAGCGCAGAGCCCTGCCTGACTTCAGTCAATGCTGGAGAGTGTCCAAAGAGAGTAAGGGCAGGAGGGAATAGGCTTCTTTTCATTATTCATGTTGCTTGTGTAAACAGCACTCACTTCTGACAGCGAAATATGTGATTTTATTTCTATCATTGTTAGGAAAAGCATTGACCAAGAAAATAATCATTACTACACCGCTGGCTGCTCAGTTTTTCCATTGCTCTGCACGTCGGAGCACGCACTGCTCCAAATACAACTGATCTGGCTAAGTGTTTTAATACACAGGGGGAGTAAATTGTTTGGGATGAAAGAAATTCATTATCCACGTTTTGGAGGGCTGAGAGGCTGGCTGGTTTAATGTTACTGCAGAGCAAAAGATGTGAAAGTGCTTGCTGCAACAGGCTGAACCCTTCTTTAGATGCTGTTCTGGTGCAGCAAGCATATTAATTGGATTATTCACTGAAATAGAATAGAATAGAATAGAATAGAATAGAATAGAATAGAATAGAATAGAATAGAATAGAATAGAATAGAATTAACCAGGTTGGAAAACAGCATTGAGATCATCAAGTCCAACCTATCACCCAACACCATCTCATCAACTAAACCATGGCACCAAGTGCCTCAGCCAGGCTCTTCCTAAACACCTCCAGTGATGGTGACTCCACCACCTCCCTGGGCAGCACATCCCAATGGCCAATCTCTCTTCCTGGGAAGAACTTCTACCTCACCGCCAGACTAAACCTCCCTTGGCACAGCTTGAGACTGTGTCCTCTTGTTCTGGTGCTGGGTTCCTGGGAGAAGAGACCAACCCCCACCTGGCTATAACCTCCCTTCAGGGAGTTGGAGACAGCAAGAAGGTCTCACCTGGGCCTCCTCTTCTCCAGGCTAAACACCCCCAGCTCCCTCAGCCTCTCCTCACAGGGCTGTGCTCCAGACCCCTCCCCAGCTTCGTTGCCCTTCTCTGGACACCTTCCAGCAACTCAACATCTTTCCTAAACTGAGGGGCCCAGAACTGGACACAGTATTGTTTGTTCCTTCAGTATTGCCGAACCCCAACACAGCAGCAGGATAGGTAATCAGCCAAAGAATAGCCAATTTGCCTTAGATTCTTTTCTCATTAATTTAATTCACAATGGGAAAACTCCTGGCTCCCTCCTGAGATAGGGACAGAGGAAGCCAAAGTCGTAAAAGCAGAATCTCTTGAGTGAGGTCCCACATGAATCCAAGCAATGATGACCTTGACAGGCTGGAGAGGTGAGCCCATGACAACCTCATGAGGTGCAACAGGACCAAGTGCAAGGTCCTGCATCTGGGTTGAGGCAATGCCAAGCACTGAGATAGGCTGGGCAGGGACTGGCTTGAGAGCTGCCCTGAAGAAAAGGACCTGGGGGTGCTGGGGGATGAGAAGCTCAACATGAGCCAGCAGTGAGCACTTGCAGCCCAGAAAGCCAACCAGAGCCTGGGCTGCAGCAAGAGAAGCAGAGCCAGCAGGTCAAGGGAGGTGATTCTATCCCTCTGCTCCACTCTTCTGAGACCACACCTGAAGCACTGTGCCCAGTTCTGGAGCCCCTAATACAGGAAGGATCTGGAGGTGCTGAAAGGTGTCCAGAGAAGGGCCCCGAGGATGATCAGAGGGCTGGAGCTCCTCTCCTATGGGGACAGACTGAGGGAGTTGGGATTGTTCAGTCTGGAGCAGAGAAGGATTCTGGAAGACCTAATCATGGCTTTGCAGTATCTGAAGTGGTCTACAAGAAAGCTGGGGAGGTGTATCAGAAGGTGTAATCTTTGTATTTCTTCCCATCAATCCTGCATCCCTGGAAAGCTGGCTGCAAAACCAATTTCTTTCTTTTTATTCCCTCACTGCTCCCATGGGAGGCACCTTCTGGTATATTTACTGTGAAGTTATGGTCTAGGCATGGGGGGTGTACTGAGGCCCTGGTGGGCTTTGGGATAGAGAAATAAGGAGGGGCAGTTCAGGCCTGGCCAGCCTCAAACTATCCTATCAATAGAGGGAAAGAACGAGCTCTGGGGCTTATGGTAAACCCCAGGTGGGGGTGAAAGAAGAGCTCCAGTGTTTTGGTCTGAATTGGTGTGGCCTGATGTAAAGGGACTTGTGTGTGAAGTTTTGGCTGGCTATGGATTTCTTTGTGTCTTATATGCTTTGCTGCGCTCACCACTGTGTAACTGCAGCATTGTAGTCTGTGTAGTCTGAGAACAGGAGGCTCAGGGGAGACCTTATTGCCATCTGTAACTACCTGAAGGGAGGTTGTAGCCAGGTGGGGGTTGGTCTCTTCTCCCAGGCAACCAGCACCAGAACAGGAGGACACAGTCTCAAGCTGCACCAGGGGAGGTTTAGGCTGGATGTGAGGAAGAAATTCTTTCTAGAAAAGAGATTGGCCATTGGAATGTGCTGCCCAGGGAGGTGGTGGAGTCACCATCACTGGAGCTGTTTAAGAAGAGCCTGGCTGAGGCACTTGGTGCCATGGTTTAGTTGATGAGATGGTGTTGGGTGATAGCTTGGATTCGAAGGTCTTTTCCCACCTGCTTAATTCTATTATGTTCTATTCTACTCTACTCTACTCTACTCTACTCTACTCTACTCTACTCTACTCTACTCTACTCTATTCTATTCTATTCTATTCTATTCTATTCTATTCTATTCTAACTCTCTCTAGGTGGTCGCTTCTGACCTTGGCTGTGTTTCTTTGTTGTGGCTAAGTACTAATAAGCTACTCTCTGCTTCTCTCCTTTTTTCTCTTGTCCTGTGTACAGAGGGGAAGGGTTGGGGGAGATGAGGAAGCTGTTGGTAACACTCTGGTTTTGTCCAGGGGGTTCTTGTGTTGTTTGCAAATTGCAAACACGTGTAAATATTGTCTATTTTGTACATACCCATCGCATTCCATATTTCTAGATTGTAGTGTGCTTGTAAATACAGTTTCATTTGCTTCCATCTGAGCTAGTCTGGCAGTTTTATTTTTGGGGGGGTAATTTCAACCCACCCCAACCCTTTTGAAGCAATAGAGCAATCTGTCTGCTCATTAAGCCACTCCGGCGACACAGCTCAGAGCCTCTCCTCCCCCTGCACACAGAGGGCTCCTGCACATGGCAAACACAGCCAGGCCCTACCCAGACCTCTACTATTTGGACAAGAGATTTTGTGATAAAATTGAAGGAGCTCCTCAGCTAGGCTTTCCCACCAGCATTCTACCATATGATCTTCATTTCTGTCCCCGCTTGTGCATGATGGAGGGGAGAGAGGACACATGTATTTACTTTGGCAGAGTTTCACCATCCATAAAACTCACCTTGCGCTGTCTGAAGCAAATTCCTCTTCACGGAGACCGCAGGAGACAATGTCTCAGGGAAAAGAAATGCTTCACACTTGGGCTTTTGTACGAGGCTGCTGCCAGATCCCCCTTCGAGCCCTGAGGTCAAGACATTAAAGAGAAATCATTTCCAATTCATTGAAAAGCTTGGTGGGGTGGGGGGCCCCACGGTTCAGCATAAAGCTCTTTTTATAAAGTCAGGTTTGCAAGTGCTGAGTTAGTTGGCTTCAAAAGAAATGACCTAGGGTTTTCTTAGATTTTATTTCATTTTTCGTAGCCCCAGCCTGGTTTTTTTCCCAGAGAATTATAGCTGGATTATACAGCTAGAAAGCCATCACGCTGCTGTGGAGAACATACACCAGAGATGAGTTATAAACTGTAGAAGACCCATATAAGGTTTTCAACTCTTTTGTAAAACTCCTTTGTATAAACTGCATAAGACCCATATAAGGATTTCAGCTCTTTTGTCCTCCCATCCAAAAAGGCCCTGCCCATAAAAGCCCCTTCCAGCTCTCTGCCTTGTCCTCTGCCAACGTTTGCCATCTCTGCAGCAGAGGTGTTCAGGAACAGCCCCATGCCCGCACTGCGGTGCTGGGAGCTGAAGTAGGCGGGAGGGAGGCTTGCTCTGTGCCGACTGCAGCCGAGCGCAGCCCCCACGGGACTGAGGTGGGAGGAGGGAGCGGAAACAGCCCCAAGCGGACTGAGCGGGGAGCAGGGACCCCTGCCATGCAGCGGCCCCTGCATCAGCTCTGCACTGGAGGTAACCACTTGCGCAGCTGTGGAGGGTCTGCCTGCACCTCAGCTGCTCCAGCCTGCAGGCTGGTGTGTAGCACAAACCACCGATGAAGATAAATTAGCAGCGTCTCACCCACAGAAGGAGCTGCAGCACCGGCACACTTTGCTGCCCTTCCCAGGCTGCCACCCTGACAAGCTCCTGAGGCTCACCCTGGGCTCATCCTGGCTCCAGCAGATCTGGAAAAGCAAAACTAAAACTAAGCAGCGTGTAGAAATTCCCAGCCAGCTCCCAGCTGCAGTTTTCAGGTTGGGTAGAACCTGCATTTAAGCAGCACCTCAGTCACGATGCCAGGAGCTCAGCATCTCCTCCAGTCAAGCCCTTCTGTGCATCACAATGGAGGTCCCTGATCCCTGCAGCCGAAGGCATTTCAGCAGAGGTGCTTGCAAGGTCACTATGTATTCATGGCATTTCCTTGTGCCTCTTCAGACCCCGGCCAATAGCCCTGCCTGGGCTGCAGGTTCATGTGAAGAGGATCAGAACTTATGAGTGGGACCAGTAATAAACCAAGGAGCAATGGATACAAACTTGAACAGAGAAGGTTTCAGCTCAGCATGAGGAGAAACTTCTTTCCAGTGAGGGCGACAGACCCCTGGAGCAGGCTGCTCAGAGAGGTTGTGGAGTCTCTTTCTTGGGGGAATTTCCAAACCCACCTGGATGGATTCCTCTGTGGTCTACCCTTGGTGATGCTGCTTTTGCCAGTGGGGTTGGACTTGATGATCTCTGGAGGTCCCTTCCAACCTTTAACACTCTGTGATTCTGTGACCAAGGCAGTGAAGAGACAGCTCCTACCTCATCAGTGTTTGAGCCTCACACCTCTTTTGCTCCCTTCATGACTCAAGAAGCTGTTTCACACTTGTGCAGAAAATTATGATAAACACAATGGAATGGAAAAGCCTTTGACTTGGCTGGGGCATGCCTCAGCTCTTGGGTGCCTAAGAGGAGATGCCAAACTGCACCTGTTGTTCACAGCTGGGAGCTGGGACCGTTCCAACAAGCATCAGTGGAAAGGTGGCACCTCATGAACACTATCTGGGAAACCAGGCAAACAGTTCAGACTGAGACCCAAAACACATCCAAGTGCTGGGTTCTACACACTGGCCACAGCAACCCCATGCAGTGCTACAGGCTGGGCACAGAGTGGCTGGAGAGCAGCCAGGCAGAAAGGGACCTGGGGGTGCTGGTTGATAGTAGGCTGAACATGAGCCTGCAGTGGGCCCAGGTGGCCAAGAAGGCCAATGGCATCCTGGCCTGAATCAGGAGCAGTGTGGCCAGCAGGAGCAGGGAAGTCATTCTGCCCTGTCCTCAGCACTGGTTAGGCCACACCCTGAGTCCTGTGTCCAGTTCTGGGCTCCTCACTTTAAGAAGGACATTGAGACACTTGAACGTGTCCAGAGAAGGGCAACAAAGCTGGGGAGGGGTCTGGAGCACAGCCCTGTGAGGAGAGGCTGAGGGAGCTGGGGTTGCTTAGCCTGGAGAAGAGGAGGCTCAGGGAGACCTTCTTGCTCTCTCCAACTCCCTGAAGGGAGGTTGTAGCCAGGTGGGGATTGGTCTCTTCTCCCAGGCAAGCAGCACCAGAACAAGAGGACACAGTCTCAAGCTGTGCCAGGGGAGGTTTAGGCTGGAGGTGAGGAAGAAATTCTTCCCAGCAAGAGAGATTGGCCATTGGAATGTGCTGCCCAGGGAGGTGGTGGAGTCACCATCACTGGAGGTGTTTAAGAAGAGCCTGGCTGAGGCACTTGGTGCCATGGTTTAGTTGATGAGATGGTGTTGGGTGATAGGTTGGACTGGATGATCTCAAAGGTCTTTTCCAACCTGCTTAATTCTGTAGTTGTCTGAGCAGCTGGAGGGAAGGATGCAGGATTTGTATCTTTATGAAGAAAACAATAAGGAATTAAAAATGCTGGGCCTGGCTCTCTCAGAATGCCAGCGCAGCCCCAAGATTATACCCTGCCATGCTTGCTTCAGCCAGGGGCTGCAGTCCTGGCCCTTACCAGGTATTGCTTATCTAAGAGGACAAAAGCACAAGGAATTTTGTTTGGCCAAGTAATGACAGTCCTTATTACAGAGCAACTGCACCATACCAAACATGTCTAATAATTAAGCAACGAGATATGACAAGAGGCAAATTCCAGCACAATTTTTTACATGCCTTGGATTGTATGATAAGGCCAAAGGGCAAGGAATTGTCATCAAACTATTTTGCATTTGAATCACCTATTCTATCTGGCTTTCTGCACTCTGTAGCACAACAAATGATACTCTCTTGCAATTGGGGAGCCCATGACAACTTCATGAGGTGCAACAAGACCAAGTGCAAGGTCCTGCAGCTGGGTCAGGGCAATCCCAGACACTGATATAGGCTGGGCAGGGACTGGCTTGAGAGTAGTCCTGAAGAAAAGGACTCAGGGGGTGCTGGTGGATGAGAAGCTCAACATGAGCCAGCAGTGAGCACTTGCAGCCCAGAAAGCCAACCAGAGCCTGGGCTGCAGCAAGAGAAGCAGAGCCAGCAGGGCCAGGGAGGTGATTCTCCCCCTCTACTCCACTCTGGTGAGACCCCACCTGGAATACTGCATCCAGTTGTGGAGCCTCTATTCCAGGAAGGATCTGGAGGTGCTGGAAGGTGTCCAGAGAAGGGCCCCGAGGATGATCAGAGGGCTGGAGCTGCTCTGCTATGAGGACAGACTGAGGGAGCTGGCTCTATTTAGTCTGGAGAAGAGAAGGCTCCTGGGACACCTAATTGTTGCCTTCCAGTATCTGAAGGGGGCTACAAGAAAGCTGGGGAGGGACTTTTGAGGGTGTCAGGGAGTGATAGGACTGGGGGGATGGAACAGAATTAGAAAAGGGTAGATTCAGGCTGGATGTGAGGAAGAAGTTCTTCCCCATGAGGGTGGTGAGAGGCTGGCACAGGTTGCCCAGGGAGGTGGTGGAAGCCTCATCCCTGGAGGTTTTTAATTCCAGTCTGCATGTGTCTCTGGGCAACCTGCTGTAGTGTGAGGTGTCGCTGCCCATGGCAGATGGGTTTGGAACTGGCTGATCCTTGAGGTCCCTTCCAACCCTGACAATTCTGTGATCCTGTGATAAATATTTTAAGCATAAAGTTTCTCATGGTCTGAGACTGTGGAATCTATTCTCCCAATGATCTATGAGTATCACTGGCATGCAGAATGGTGGCACACACCCCTTTGTCCATGATTAAGTCTGGAATTGATTTTCAGGCTGCAGTTAACAGGTCTGAGAAACAGGTTTGCTGATGGAACTGCTGACAGTTTAACTCCGTCGATGCAAGGGACATCACCTCAGTGCCACGCTCGCTAGCTCTCAGATATTTCTTCTTAGACCATAAAAAAAAAAGAGGGGGAGGGGAGAAAAATAATAAATCAGATCTCAAGACAATGCTGGTTCTTATCTGCCACAAGCTTGACAGGAGCTTTGTTTGCTGCACAATTGCCTCCTTTAGAACTTGAGTATGAACTTTAGAACTGGAGGTGGTGGAAGCCTCATCCCTGGAGGTTTTGAAGGCCAGGCTGGATGTAGCTGTGAGAAACCTGATCTGGTGTGAGGTGTCCCTGCCTATATCAGGGGGGTTGGAACTGGATGATCCTTGAGGTCCCTTCTAACCCTAACTATTCTATGATTCTGTGATGTTATTACGAAACACAATAACTTCCACATAAATGTCACACTCATGCAGCATCAACTCCCAGACATTCATGCTGTAAAAATCAGGTAAAGCCAGAATGAGGACTCTCAGAATAAATTCACAGCAGGCTTTGTTGTGGTGGTGTGTTTTGCAAGGACTTGATTTAGGCACAGAACACAATAGTGGGCAGTGGGACGTGCTGGGCAGCAAATATTTGGTTTTGAGATAAGCAGGGAGGCTTGAAAGGTCCAAGGAGCTAATTGAAATAAATAAGACTCTGCTTGGAATTCAGGACTGGCTGCATGTGAGAGTGATGGGGAAGCTGCCCAGCTGCTCTGCCACTCCTTCTCTTAAGACAAAACCATTGGTAGGCATGATAGAGCTGTAGATTGCTGACACCTCTCCCCCCAGTCTCTGCTCTGGACAACCTATAACTGCAGGAATAACATAAGGCATTCCTGGCATTAAGAGACATAGTAATATTTAAGAGAGTGCATGCTTGATCAGGCCAGTTAAAAGTAGAATGTTGCTCTTTGTAATGACCAGTACCTGATGGGGGCAACAAGAAGGATGGGAAGAGACTATTTACAAAGGCCTGCAGTGACAGGACAAGGGACCATGGCTTCAAACTAGAGAAGAGCAGATTTAGGTTGGCTGTTAGGAACAAGTTCTTTACTATGAAGGTGATGGAACACTGGAACAGGTTGCCCAGGGAGGTGGTTGAGGCCCCTTGCCTGGAGATGTTCAAGGTAAGACTTGATGAGGCCCTGGGCAACTTGATCTAGTTGGGGATGTGCCTGCTGACTGCAGGGAGGTTGGACTGGATGACCTTTGGGGGTCCCTTCCAGCCTGGACCATTCCCTGATTCTATGTTCAGAGGGAAAAAGAAAAATAAAAAGAAAAACTAAGCAAAGCAAACCTAAAAATTAAATGTTGAATATTCTATAGTACAGTCATATGTGTCTGTAATGTTCATTAGAGCTGCCAAAAATGTGATTCCTACCCTCAAAAGCTTATGCTTCAGCAGCAACCTGAAGTTCAGGGTGCCCTGGAGACCAAGCCCATAGGAGTGACTGTCCTAGTATTGAGTCACGAGCTGCCCAGGGCAAAAGGGCAGGAAAGGTATTTGACCCCTTCCCAAGGAGTGAAATGAAACTGCTCCACACTGGATTGGAAGCTGAGATGGAAATTCTATTTACAAATATATACAAAAGCTCTCCCCAGACTATAAGATAACGGCACACACCCCAAGACAGAGAGGAGAGAGAGATTTGGCTGTACACTCCCTCAAATAGAGACATACAGGAAAATGGAATGGAGTAACAGATTACTATATCCTGGGATGAACTGCCTGTCCCCCTGGGACTCTCTACCCTCTGCAGGACTTTTCTTTGGGGTTATACCAATTAACCCTTGGTTTCCCTTCACCTACAACAGTAACAGACAACCTTGTCTCAAGGCAGGGACCCACCATGCATAGACTAACTGAGGCCGTGCCGTATCACACAGATTCACAGAATTTCAGGGGCTGGAAGGGACCTCAAAAGCTCATCCTGTCCAAGCCCCCTGCCAGAGCAGGAGCACCCAGAGGAGATCACACAGGAATACATCCAGGCAGGTTTGGAATATCACAGGAGAGGGAGACTTCACAACCTCCCTGGGCAGCCTGCTCCAGTGCAGTAGGATGGATGGAGAGAGACCAAGCAGGTAAATGCTGGATGGTCACCAAGTATTGCCTCAGAGTTGCTCCTAAATATAGCATAGATGAAGATGGGATTACAATACAGAGAGGCAGAGGTGAGGCAAGGAGGCACCAATTCAGATGTGTTCCTGTGGCTCCGTGGTTCGGTATTTGCACATCTTCCGGCACGCTCAGCCAGCTCTGTGTGTGGAACATCTGGAATTAGGAAGGGCAGCGCGGCAGGGACACAGTCCTTTCCTCATTCCTGCAGATAATCAGCTTGTGCCCTGAGGCACCACACTTTGCTAACCATCTTCTTCTAATCCTATTGGAAATGGACTGCGAGATCATACCTTGGCAGTGGCTGGCCGTAGGAATGCATCAGCTCAGGGTGTGACCTCTAGGTACCAATGCATTGCAGGCACTGAGGAAGTGCAGAAGGAAATCTGTTACACTGGGGGGGAAAGGCAACAGCATTCTTTCTACATGGCTGTTCTTTTTATTAGATTAGATTGCTGGGGGATGAGAAGCTCAACAGGAGCCAGCAGTGAGCATTTGCAGCCCAGAAAGCCAACCAGAGCCTGGGCTGCATCAAGAGAAGTGTGGTCAGCAGGGCCAGGAAGGTGATTGTACGGCTCTGCTCCACTCCGGTGAGACCCCACCTGGAGTACTGTGTCCAGTTCTGGAGCCCCTAGTACAGGAAGGATCTGGAGGTGCTGGAGGGTGTCCAGAGAAGGGCCACAAGGATGAGCAGAGGGCTGGAGCTGCTCTGCTATGAGGACAGACTGAGGGAGCTGGGGCTGTTCAGTCTGGAGAAGGCCTTCCAGTATCTGAATGGGGTCTACAAGAAAGCTGGGGAGGGACTCTTTAGGGTGTCAGGGAGTGATAGGACTGGGGGGAATGGGAAAAATGTAGAAATTGATAGATTCAGATTGGATGTTAGGAAGAAGTTGTTCCCCATGAGGGTGGTGAGAGACTGGCACAGGTTGCCCAGGGAGGTGGTGGAAGCCTCATGCCTGGAGGTTTTTGCAGCCAGGCTGGATGTGGCTGTGAGCAACCTGCTGTAGTGTGAGGTGTCCCTGCCCATGGCAGGGGGTTGGAACTGGCTGATCCTTGAGGTCCCTTCCAACCCTGACAATTCTGTGATTCTCTAGCTAGATTTTTACTGTTTTCCTGAATCAGGAAGAGCTGTTTCACACAAGCTTCAGGGGAATGGCTGCATTTTAATACAGTCTAATTGACTTCTATGATTATCTCTGAGGAGTCCTGGTCATAAAAGCTAATTAGATCATCCTGATCTCCATCTCCCAGAATCATTCTATTTCTCACACTTGGGAAAGAAAAAAAAAAGGAAAAGAAAAGGAAAGGAAAAAGGAAATAGCACAACCCCAAACAAACAACATAACAACATCCAAAACAGTGAAGGCTCATAGTCCTGATTAGGACATGCTGCAATCTCCTGACACTCCTCTCCATGCAGTTTGATTTGCTCAGCATTACACAGGATATATTTAACCTTCCTGAGCAAGTGGCCGTCCTTACCAGCTTTGTGAACATTGATGATGTTATTTCAGCTCTCTCCTTCCACAAATGTGTAGAAAGAGCTATCTGCTCAATTTGCTGTTCTACATTGCTCTAATAATCCCCCAGAGCAACAACAGGAAAACAAAGGAGAGAAGGAAAGAAGAGAAGAGAGAAAGGGAGGGAGGGAGGGAGGGAGGAGGAAGGAAGGAAGGAAGGAAGGAAGGAAGGAAGGAAGGAAGGAAGGAAGGAAGGAAGGAAGGAAGGAAGGAAGGAAGGAAGGAAGGAAGGAAGGAAGGAAGGAAGGAAGGAAGGAAGGAAGGAAGGAAGGAAGGAAGGAAGGGAGGAAGGGAGGAAGGGAGGAAGGGAGGAAGGGAGGGAGGGAGGGAGGGAGGGAGGGAGGGAGGGAGGGAGGGAGGGAGGGAGGGAGGGAGGGAGGGAGGGAGGAAGGGAGGAAAAGAAAGAAAGAAAAAGAAAGAGAGAGAGAAAATAAATCTGTCATGAGCTCCTACAGGCAAGCATGAGAAGAAAAGGAGGTAGGACTTGTTAATTTAACCAAATCATGAAAGGGGATGGTCAGGCACCAGCTTCAGGATTGGCCACTGCCTGTGTTTGACACTCTGCAAGGCCACCCTGGGAAGCAGGAGTCACTTCATCATGTCAGGAGCTGTTAACCACCTATTAGCCATGTCAGGCAGAAGAGCTGGGGGTCTCCATTTCTTCAGTGAGGGCAGGCCAGTAACAGAGCCTCATTGTGCTGGTGCCTAGTAGCCCTGTTGTGTGATGGAGAGGTTTTGATGCCAAGCAACTAGCTGAGGATCAGATTGCAAAAGAGAAAATCCCTTTTGGGGAGAGAGCCTGTACAAAGCAAGGGCATTGTGAGACAAAGAATGAGGGCTCCCATTGAAGCAGGCACCTCTCATGTTCTTGTCAGCATGCATGTACAGCACCCTGGTGAAACCAGAGCTGTGTGCTCTGCATTGCTTTCTCAACTCTGAATTACAGAAAATTCAGAGTCCTGTACATAGTCTGAGAAATTACTTGGCAGAAGTAGACACCTGCAGATCCTACCCAGCAGTGCTTCCCTGAACACAGCTGCAATCAAACAGGGGAGCTGCAGCCCTGTCCTTCTTGTCAGGACTTCCCCAGGCTTCTGCCTGGACCAGCACCTCTCTGAGGGCCAAGGGCTGCAGGGGCTCACCAGGGAAACATCCAGGGCAGGATTTCATCCCAGGTAGGGATCGGGGCAGCTGGGAACATCTGGATCATCTGGCACCTCTGTGGTGGTGAGCCGAATCCACGGTCAAGCCAGAAAGTCATTCTGCAGGCAAGGATCAAGGGGGTCCATGACCAGGCACAGTCAGGATGGTACTGGAGACTGGCACTCCAACATCACAGCTCAGATGGTGGTTGACAGGCCTGGGTCAAAATGGGGCCTGGGTCAAAAGAGCAGAGGTATGGTCCCTGGTGAGGCTGGGCTGTGAGTGCACCCACAACCCTGAGATGCTCAGTCAGGAAACCTTGCTTACTCGGCTGTTTTTGAGAATCATAGAATCAAAGAATCATAGAATCAACCAGGTTGGAAGAGACCTCCAAGATTACCCAGTCCAACCAATCACCCAGCTCTATCCAATCAACCAGACCCTGGCACCAAGTGCCTCATCCAGGCTTTTCTTGAAGATCTCCAGGGATGGTGACTCCACCACCTCCCTGGGCAGCACATTCCAACGGCAAATCTTTCTCTCTGTGAAAAACTTCTTCCTAATGTCCAGCCTGAACCTCTCCTGGCACAACTTGAGACTCTGTCCCCTTGTTTTGTTGGTGGTTGCCTGGGAGAAGAGACCAACCCCCACTTGGCTACAACCTCCTTCAGGGAGTTGGAGAGAGCAAGAAGGTCTCCTCTGAGCCTCCTCTTCTCCAGGCTAAGCAACCCCAGCTCCCTCAGCCTCTCCTCACAGGGCTGTTCTCCAGACCTCTCACCAATTTCATTGCCCTTCTCTGGACACGTTCCAGCATCTCAACATCTCTCTTGAATTCAGGAGCCCAGAACTGGACACAAGACTCACAGGACCAGTGCTGAATACAGGGGAAGAATGACCTCCTTTGTCCTGCTGGCCACACTATTCCTGATGCAGGCCAGGATGCCATTGGCATTCTTGGCCACCTGAGCACACTGCTGGCTCATGTTCAGAATCTGGGGCTTCTCCTCTGGTCTTCATTGCTTTTCTGCTTTTCCAGGATTTCTGTGCTCTTTCTTGCTGGACCCCTTTAGGCACATGGAGACACAGCTGGGGGTATCTCCTGTGCTGTCTTATTGCATCATCATCCTTTTGGGCATTTCCACTCAGGTCCACTGTGACTAAGGTAAGGGTGGAGGCCCCTCCCATTCCACTTGACCTGGCTGGTGGCTTTTTTATATTTATCCTGAAAGGAAAGTATCTGATACACTCAGGAAGTTTAACCCAACCCAGAAAAATATCAGTAAGGAGGGGGCAGTCTCAGGCACTGTCTTAGTTCTATTTGCCTAACACCAAGCCCTTCAGGGCCTGATAAACAGCAGCATTTCAAGGGTCAGGTTTCAGTAGTGAGTTTGTGCAGGTAAAAAGCAAGGATATTAGCTCTGCAAGGGGCCTGGTAATCTGGAAGGTCTTTGTTTTCACCTGGGAAATCTGACCCCCTAGCTTCCTGCTTGGCCGGGCTGAGCTGCAGGTGCTGCTGACAGCAGTGGCAGTGTGCACAGTGCCTCTCCAGCAATTCTCAGTGACCTGATCAGGCAGGACAATAAATAAGGCTGATATGTTTTAATTGGGTAGTTTCACGGACCTGTTATGTCCTTGTGTGTAGATGGATTGCTAGGGTAGGCATTCACAGCTTTTCCTATTAAAGCTGTCTGAAGCTGTTTGCCACCACTGCCATAACTCAGAAAGAAAGTGCTCCAGATGGACCTTGTTTCTTCTTTTGAGCCAAGCCACTCATCTGTGTGTGTTTGATTTCAGGACAGTGACATTGTATTAGTGTGCAGGATCTTATAAGCAAGGGTGGACATGAGCCAGCACTGTGCACTTGCAGCCCAGAAAGCAAATCACATCCTGGGCTGCATCAAGAGAAGCAGAGCCAGCAGGGGCAGGGAGGTGATTCTCCCCCTCTGCTCTGCTCTGGTGAGACTCCACCTGGAGTACTGTGTCCAGTTCTGGAGCCCCTAGTACAGGAAGGATCTGGAGGTGATGGAAGGTGTCCAGAGAAAGGCCACGAGGATGAGCAGAGGGCTGGAGCTGCTCTGCTGTGATTCCAGACTGAGGGAGTTGGGGCTGTTCAGTCTGGGGAAGAGAAGGCTCTGAGGAGAACTTGTTTAAATTTCACTCAAGAAGGCAGCCCTAGCCCTTCAAAACCTACAATTTAAAGTTAGGAAAAGATGCATCAGAAAGGCACAAAAACAAGCCTAAGGAGGTGATGAAACAAGTGTTTGTCAATCTAGTAAGTTTTGTGCAAACTCTTGGGGGCAATGTGGCAAAAGGAGAGTTTTAAGGGAGACCAGAAGAAAGATTATGAGGCAGCTCTGGAGCTGATTACAGAGAGTTTCTCCTCAGTGTTTGGGACAGCATGAGACAGAGCGTGGAGGCATGTGTTCAAAACCTAGCAGGAGGCAATGGGCATGACACAGTGGGCTGGTCAAAGACAGAAGTTTGCTTCTCAGCCCTGAAGGAGATGGTGGGTAGGATGATGATAAGCAACCATTCTCCCTTCAAATGGGAACAGATGGGCAGGTAACTGCTGAGGAAAAGGACTCCATCAAAGCAGTCTTTTCCAAATTACTTTTCCTCTGGTTACAATCCAACAAGACACTGGAGACACCTTCTGAGAGTAAAGAGTTATCTGCAATTAGAGAACAAAATCTTATCCCCCCCACTTACCCTATGACTTGTTTGCGGTTATGCTTATAGATCTTCCTTACCATATTGTTTGGATGTGTTAACATTCAGCAACAACTTCCTGTGTAATCTGGTGCAGGTGATCCAGCTCTGGCAGGGGGGTTGGACTGGCTGAGCTTTTGAAGTCCCTTCCAGCCCCTGAAATTCTGTGATTCTGTGATGAGTGGTGTGATTCTTAAGGGGGCTACAAGAAAGCTGGGGAGGGACTTTTTAGGGTGTCACAGAGTGATAGGACTGGGGGGAATGGAACGGAATTAGAAATGGGTAGATTCAGGTTGGATGTTAGGAAGGAATTCTTCACCATGAGGGTGGTGAAGGTGCACTCTGTGGAGAGTCCTATCAAGCAAAAATCCTATTACAAGAAGGATCTGCATGCTGGATGGTGTCCAGAGAAGGGCCACAAGCATGAGCAGAGGGCTGGAGCTGCTCTGCTATGGAGACAGACTGAGAGAGTTGGGGCTCTTCCGTCTGGAGAGGAGAAGGCTCCAAGGAGAGCTAATTGTGGCCTTCCAGTATCTGAAGGGGACTACAAGAAAGCTGGGGAGGGACTCTTTAGGGTGTCAGGGAGTGATAGGACTGGGGGGAATGGGACAAAACTAAAAATGGGTAGATACAGACTGATTCTTCCCAGAAAGAGTAATTGGCCATTGGAATGTGCTGCCCAGGGAGGTGGTGGAGTCCCTGTCCCTGGAGGTGTTCAAGACAGGCTTGGATGTGGCACTTGGAGCCATGGTTTAGTTGTCAGGAGGTGTTAGGTATTAGGTAATAGGCTGGACCCGATGATCTCTGAGGTCTTTTCCTACCTGGTTGATTCTCTGATTCTATGCTAATTTGGCTGCTGACATCTCCTGATTCTGTGATTCTTACTTCAGCTGCACTTTTTCAGATCAGTGTAACCACTTTTCTCGTGGTCTCCTGGTGTTTGCTCTCTGGGGCTATGGGGTTAAAAAAAAAGAAGGATTTCCACTTGCAACCCCACTGATTGTTACTTGACTATTTACCAGCACCAGCTTGTAAATTCCTGAAAGTTTCAGTGAGTTTTGCATAATTGTTCTGATTACTATCTTTGATTGTCCTTTATAAAGCAAAACTCATGCCAGGGTCATCAGTGGTTTGCATTCTTCCAGCTCCAGAAAGAATCCTAAAGTCAGGCCCAGCAGATGCCTGGATTTCATCCTGATGACTTGGGTATTGGTGTCTGCCACATGGGCAGGTTAAAGACCATTAGAAGTGCCAACAGGAGGGAACTAGAGTTGCAGGGAAGAGAGCCTTACCTTGTTTCATTAGGGACACAACACTCAGTACATATTTCCCCTCCTCTCACAGAAACAGAAATAATCTACCCAACATTGCTGCCAAGGTCTGTGCTCACTCTGAGGGTGGGACTTGGGCAGGATGCTGTCCTGAAAGAAGTTGTATTAAAGTCTGGGCCCAGACACATCTGAAAAGCAATTGACAGACTGCAGTCCTGACTAGAGTATTATTCTCTTGCACACAAAGCTTGGTGCCCCTTTTTTCCTCTTCATTCTTCTGTTTGTGACAGTCACCTTGAAAGACTGTTGGAATGTGCAAGCAAAACAAATCCAGAGTATGGTTAAAATTTGTTCCTTCAGGACTCTTTTGGACTGGCTGATCTCTCCCATCTGTGCAGTGCATGGATATTTTTAGCAATTGTAAATTGCATTAATGGGCCAGAAACATGAAGCTTAGAACATTTCAGTCAGGATCTGAAATTCTGCTGTTGGGGTCACATCAGCCACGTCTGGAGTGTTGTGTCCAGTTCTGCGCCCCTCCTTTCAAGAAGCACCTCAGGGAACTGTTTGGAAGAGTCCAGCACAGAGCCACACAAATGATGATTGTTTAGCCTGGAGAAGAGAAGGACCAGGGGTGACCTCATTGCCCTCTGCAACTACCTGAGGGGTGGTTGTGGACAGGAGGGGGTTGGTCTCTTCTCCCAGGCAACCAGTGCCGGAGCAGGGGGACACAGTCTCAGGCTGTGCCAGGGGAGGTTTGGACTCGAGGTGAGGAGGAAGTTCTTCACTGAGCGAGTCATTCGTCATTGGAATGGGCTGCCCGGGGAGGTGGTGGAGGCACCGTCCCTGGAGGTGTTCAAGAGGAGACTGGACATGGCACTTGGTGCCATGGTCTAGTTGTGAGGTCTGTTGGGACGGGTTGGACTTGATGATCCTTGGGGTCTCTTCCAACCTTGGTTATACTGTGATGAAGGGAGTGGAACATCTTCCTTAGGAGGAGAGCCTGAGGGAGCTTGGGAGCATGGAGAAGAGGAGACTGAGAGGTGACCTCATTGATGTTGATCAACATGTGCAGGGTGAGTGCCCTGCTGGAGCCAGGCTCTGCTGGGTGAAGCCCAATGACAGCAAAATGGGCAGTGGTGGAAGCTGAGGCATAGGAAGTTCCATGGAAACAGGAGGAAAATGTTTTCCCTGTGAGGGTGACAGAACACTGGAAGAGGCTGCCCAGGGGGTTGTGGAGTCTCCCTCCCTGGAGATACTCAAAATCTGCCTGGATGTGTTCCTGTGTGATCTGCTCTGGGTGCTCCTGCTCTGGCAGGGGGTTGGACTCAATGATCTCTTTGGGTCCCTTCCAGCCCCTGACATCCTGCAATCTTGATCTTGTAAGAAACAATTCAATGGGTTCTTTTCCCAACTGAATCGAAATGATTCAGATTCAGAGCTAAGAATTTCATTGTGCAGTTTCTATTTGCTTTGCTGTGTTTTTATTGCTGGATTTGTTATGTTGAGGAATCATGTGTGTCAGAAGGAGTCAGCAAGCAACTGAATTAGTCAGGAGTGTACATTTCTGAATGTCACATGGATCCTCTGGAAGAGAGCACAGACAGCATCAGAAGAAAGCCATCAGCATCAGAAAACATTCCTCCAAACAACTGGGAATTTTTGGGACAGATAAAGAGTTTTCTTATGTAAAAATAACTCCTAGATAATCATTCTGTCCATATGTTGAAAGGCTGCTTTGTCATTTCCTTGAGTTTGTTTGGTTTGTATGTTAGTATATGCAGTGTGTAGATAGATTGAGGCTTCTTTTCCTGACTTCAAAACTCTGAAGTTTCACCTAGAATTTAAAAGGGAATATTAAAGTTACTGTAAATGAGAAAAAGATTCTACTGGAAAGTACAGGATTTCACAGAATCACAGAGTTTCAGGGGCTGGAAGGGACCTCAAAAGCTCATCCAGTCCAACCCCCCTGCCAGAGCAGGAGCACCTAGAGCAGATCACACAGGAACGCATCCAGGTGGGTTTTGAATGTCTCCAGAGAGGGAGACTCCACAACCCCCCTGGGCAGCCTCTTCCAGTGTTCTGTCAGCCTCAGGGAAAACATTTTCTTCCTGTTTCCATGGAGCTTCCTCTGCCTCAGCTTCCACCATTACCCCTTGTGCTGGCATTGGGCATCACCCAGCAGAGCCTGGCTCCAGCCTCTGGGCACTCACCCTGCACATCTTGATCAACAGGAATGAGGTCACCTCTCAGGCTCCTTCTCTCCAAGCTACAGAGCCCTCAGCTCCCTCAGGCTCTCCTCATAAAGATCTTCCACTCCCTTCATCATTTGTGTGGCTCTGTATAATGCATTTCTGTCAAGTTAGCTACAGGAAAGTGCTGTTCAGGGAACACACACAGTCTAGACACCTCGACCACAGTCCTTGTGCCAAAATCCCACTGAGGAAGCGGGAAACTCCTGTGCATAGAAATCTAGCAGGTATGGGCCTTGTCCTTGTGCCTTTAGCATGTCTACTCTGTTTTCCCAGTTAAGGGTGCTTTTGCCTCCTTGAAACTTTTGTATTGAACTATTAATATTTGTTGATGGGTGTCATAGAATCATAGAATTGTAGAATTCTGCAAGAGACCTTAGGGATCATCTAATCCAACCTCCCTGACAGGGGCAGGGACACCTCTCAACTAGCCCAAGTTACTCAAGGCCCCATCCAACCTGGGTTTGAACATCTCCAGGGAAGAGGAATCCACAACCTCTCTGGACAATCCATTCCAGGGTCTTCCCACCCTCATAGTGAAGAATTTCTTCCTAAGATCCAATCTAAACCTCTTCTTCTTCAGTTTAGATCCATTTTCCCTGGTCCTATCAGTGGACACTCTTGTAAAAAGTCCTTCTCCAGCCTTCCTGTAGGCTCCCTTCAGATATTGGAAGGCAGTTATAAGATCCCCCAGAGTCTTCTCTTCTCCAGGCTGAACAAGGCCAGCTCCCTTAGCCTATCCTCATAGTAGAGGTGTTCCAGCACCTGGATTATCTTTGTGGCCTTTCTCTGGACTGGTTCTAACAAATCTGTGTCCCTCTTATGATGAGGACTCCAGAACTGGACACAGTACTGAAGGTGGGGGTCTCACCAGAGCAGAGTAAAGGGGGAGAATCTTCTCTCTTGATCTGCTGACCACACTCCTCCTGATGCATCCCAGGATCCAGTTGGCTTTCTGGACTGCATGAGCACACTGCTGGCTCATGGGGAGCTTCTCATCTGTCAAGACCCCCAAGTCCTTCTCTTCAGAATCACAGAATCACAGAAACATTCAGGTTGGAAAAGACCCTCAGGATCAACAAGTCCAATGCAGAACCCTACTCTACAAGGTTCACTCCTAAACATATCCCCAAGCACCACACCCAAGCACATCCATCCTTCTCTGGATCATGTCCAGAGAAGGACAACAAAGCTGGGGAAAGGTCTGGAGCACAGCCCTGTGAGGAGAAGCTGAGGGAGCTGGGGCCATTTAGGCTGGAGAAGAGGAAGCTCAGGGAGACCTTCTTGCTCTCTACAACTACCTGAAGGGAGGTTGTAAGCCAGGTGGGGGTTGGTCTCTTCTCCCAGGCAAGCAGCACCAGAACAAGAGGACACAGTCTCAAGCTGCACCAGGGGAGATTTAAGCTGGATGTGAGGAAGATGACCTTCCCAGGCAGAGAGATTGGCCATTGGGATGTGCTGCCCAGGGAGGTGGTGGAGTGACCATCACTGGAGGTGTTTAAGAGGAGGCTGGATGAGGCACTTAGTGCCATGGTTTAGTTGATGAGATGGTGTTGGGTGATAGGTTGGACTGGATGATCTCGAAGGTCTTTTCCAACCTGCTTAATTCTATTCTATTCTGTTCTATTCTATGCTATTCTATGCTATTCTATGCTATTCTATGCTATTCTATGCTATTCTATGCTATTCTATGCTATTCAAACCACCTTGAAACACAGCCAGGCTTGGGGACTCCACCACCTCCCTGGGCAGCACATTCCAATGCCTGACCACTCTTTCCATGAAATGTTTTTTTCCTAATGCCCAGTCTAAGGTTACTCTCAGGGCTACTCTCAACCCACTCTGTACCCAGGTTTTTTTGTGCCTGGGATTGGCCCAGCCCAGGTGTAGGACCTTGCACTTTGATGTGTTGAACCTCATGCAGTATCACAGTATCACAGTATGACCAAGGTTGGAAGAGACCTCGAAGATCATCGAGTCCAACCTGTAACCACAGACCTCACAACTAGACCATGGCACCAAGTGCCACATCCAGTCCCCTCTTGCACTGGCCTGTTTCCTGTTTGAAAGTTTAGTGTTTTGTATTTGTGTCTAGATTATAAAATTCCTTACTTTTGGCACAGGAAAAAAAAAAAAACTGTTTTAAATGAATATGCCATTGACCATCTTTTACAATCAGGCCTTGAACTGTGCTTTCAGTGACGTTTCAGTTTTCAACAGACACGAGAATAGATCTGCATCCAGGACTGCTTTTTATAATCAAATGAAAAAAGAGAGGAGCTGCCATTAATGTAATGCAGTTTTCCAAATCAATATTGTGGCTTCTTCCTCCCCTGATCTGCAAAAATGCAATTTTCAGAGACACAGAGCACGTTGCTGTTTGTGGGGAGGAAGGCACAGAGTACGCAAAGTCCCCTCATTGTCTGAAAAAGTGTGGTGGGTTGAAATTTCTCCCCCAACTTTAACTTTGCCAGCCCAGCTCAGCTGGAAGCAAATGAAAGCTGTATGTACAGGCAAAACTACAATCTACACTGGGATGCAATGAAGATGTACAAAACCTACAGGATTTACAATATTTACAGGTAATTACAATTACCAAAAGGGAGAAAGGAGCAGAGAAAAGTTGGTGTTAGACTTAACCAAAACAATGAAGCTAAGGTCAGGCAGAAACAGGGTTAGTATCCTCTCCAGGGAGAGGAGAGGAGACTCGAGGAGAGGAGAGGAGACTCAAGGAGAGGAGACTCGAGGAGAGGAGACTCGAGGAGAGGAGACTCGAGGAGAGGAGACTCGAGGAGAGGAGAGGAGACTCAAGGAGAGGAGACTCAAGGAGAGGAGAGGAGACTCGAGAGAGAGAAGAGAAGAGAAGAGAAGAGAGAAGAGAAGAGAAGAGAAGAAGAGAAGAGAAGAGAAGAGAGAGAAGAGAAGAGAAGAGAGAAGAGAAGAGAAGAGAAGAGAAGAGAAGAGAAGAGAAGAGAAGAGAAGAGAAGAGAGAAGAGAAGAGAAGAGAGAGAGAGAAGAGAAGGAGAGAAGAGAGGAGAGGAGAGGAGAGGAGAGAGGAGAGGGAGGAGAGAGAGAGAGGAGAGGAGAGGAGAGGAGAGGAGAGGAGAGGAGAGGAGAGGAGAGGAGAGGAGAGAGGAGAGGGAGAGAGGAGAGGGAGAGAGGAGAGGAGAGGAGAGGAGAGGAGGAGAGGAGAGGAGAGGAGAGGAGAGGAGGAGAGGAGAGGGAGAGGAGGAGAGGAGAGGAGAGGGAGAGAAGAGAGGAGAGAGGAGAAGAGAGAGAGAAGAGAAGAGAAGAGAGAGAGAAGAGAAGAGAAGAGAAGAGAAGAGAAGAGAAGAGAGAAGAGAAGAGAAAGAGAAGAGAAAGAGAGAAGAGAAGAGAAGAAGAGAGAAGAGAAGAGAAGAGAAGAGAAGAGGAGAAGGGAGAGTAGAAGAGACGAGAAGGGAAGAGAAGCCCCCCAAATGTTTTGGTACAACTATTCTTATGGTAGCTATCTCTCCAATAGAATAATTTAGAACTATCTCCATTTTCCTTTTCACACCCAATAGCAATTTATTTATATTTTCCTACTTTTGTGCTTGAAATCTATAACAAAATTTTAAAGGCATAGCCTAAAACTACCTCAGAAAGTAAAGCCTAAGTTGGTGGATCTTCAAGAGAGAAGCCAGGGGGAGCTGGTAGGGCTAAGCAGTTTTAAAAAGCACAGGAGTTCATCTTAAGCTACTGTTGTGCCTGTGCTGGTTCCCTGCAGGGGGAAGGTATTATCAGCCTCCTCCTTGCTTCCTCATTAGTTATTTTTGGCTCCAGACAAGTCCTTCATTCCTCTTTACCAAGAATTCTGGACTTCCGTCACCACCAGAAGAAGAACAACAAAACAATGTGCACGCCTGGGTGTGCTCCAAAGAATGAAGCTGAAGGATAGAAATTGTTGCCACATTTTAATAGAATAAAGACTGTTTCTAATTTAGCAACCAAGTTCATGTCAGAAGACCTTATACCAGCAAAGAGAGAGACTGCCAGTACGTTTTCTAAGCTCTCTCCGAGTCAGCTCCTGCTGGATATGTTTCATCTTGTCATTACAGTGTCATGCAAAGGCTCCTTCTATTAAGAAGTAACAGGGAATCATAGAATCATAGAATGGTCTGGGTTGGAAAGGACCTCCAAAGGTCATCCAGTCTCCAACCCCCTCTGCAGTCATCAGGGACATCCCCAACTAGATCAGGCTGCCCAGAGCCCTGTCCAGCCTCACTTGGAATATTCCCAGGGATGGAACCTCAACCACTTCCCTGGGCAACCTGTTCCAGTGTTCCACCACCCTCATGGTAAAGAACCTGCTCCTAACAGCCAATCTAAATCTGCTCTGCTCTAGTTTGAAGCCATTGCCCCTTATCCTATTACTGCAGGCTTTGTAAACCATCTCTCTCCATCCTTGTAGTTCAGGTACTGGAAGGCTGCTCTTAGGTCTCCCTGGAGCCTCCTCTTCACACTGAACACCCCCAGCCCCCTCAGTGTGTCCTCATAGCAGAGTTGCTCCAACCCCTGATCATTTTCATAACTCTCCCCTGGACCTGCTCCATCAGCTCCATGTCCATTGAGGCCTCCAGAGCTGGACCTAGCAGACTTAGATTGGATGTTAGGAACAAGTTCCTTACCATGAGGGTGGTGCAACACTGGAAGAGGTCACCCAGAGAGGTGTGTGGGGCCCTATCGCTGGAGATATTCAAGGTGAGGCTGGACAGGGCTCTGGGCAACCTGATCTAGTTGAGGACATCCCTGCTGACTGCAGAGGGGGTTGGTCTGGATGACCTTTGGAGGTTCCTTCCAACCCAGACCATTCCATGATCCTATGAAAAAAGTGATTAACCTTATCTGAAATTAGACATGTAAAACAGAGCTTCCCAGAGAGATGGTGGAGACACCATCCCTGGAGGTGTTCAAAGAAGGACTGGAATGTGGCACTTGGAGCCATGGTTTAATTGTCAGGAGGTATTTGGTAACAGGTTGGACTTGATGATCTCTAAGGTCTTTTCCAACCTGGTTGATTCTATGATGCTATGAAATCAAGCCCTTTTAAAGTCCCTTTCTATCTGCTGAAGGCAAAGGCAGTCCAAGGTTCAGATGTAGATGTTTGAATTGCAGATGACTCAGGTTAGGTGAGATTAATTCTGCCCCATATGTCTTCTTGATTTTATAGACTCTCTTGGAAAGAGACTCCAGAGTAGGCAGTGAAAATACTGAGATATTTTTTGTTCCCTAACCCATAAAGTTTGGTGTCCCCCAGGAAGGTCTAGGCACCATATGTCTTTACATTTGTTCTGTATCACAAAACTGCCTTCTTGTTGCTTGGTTAAATACAACACTTTTAAGAAGCTAACATATGGCAGTACCACACCACTTCTCAGAGCTGTGTGGAGAGCCATGGGGAATTCTGGTTTAAAATTGGTGTTAAGAGCTAGCCTCAAAAAAACCTCTGCTAAAAGGGGAAAAGGAGAAGGTTTGTTGTTTTTTTTTTTACCAAAGGCACCTCTCCTTAAAAGATTGATAAATTACTTTACACACACTGAGTTAGCTGTACCAGAAAATGCTTAAGGCAATTGCTGAGCATGGCACTGAGGATTGGACTCTGTGCATCCAAATGCAGGCAAATTCTTTACACATAGACAGATGTTTAAGATGCAAATACGTTAGAGCTGAACCTGGCAGGTCTAAAAAAAATACCTCCTTTGCTTGCTGTTTTCTCCATCTTTCAAGTAACATTCACTGCATTATTTTTTTTTATGTTCCAGGGTAAGGGAGTAAATAATGTAATGGCACCCAGCTGTCTCACTGGCACCAATCTCCCTGCCCCCTGAGGCTGTGATACAGTCCGTAGGTGTCCCACGCTGTGAGAGACAGCGGAAGAGAGATCAGAGGCAGGAGAGAGAATCAGGAGGGGAAATCATGGAATCATAAAATTGTCAGGGTTGGAAGGGACCTCAAAGATCAGCCAGTTCCAAACCCCCTGCCATGGGCAAGGACACCTCACACTAGAGCAGGTTGCTCACAGCCACATCCAGCCTGGCCCTCAAAACCTCTGGGGATGAGGCTTCCATCACCTCCCTGGGCAACCTGTGCCAGTCTCTCACCACCCTCATGGGGAACAACTTCTTCCTAACATCCAATCTGAACCTACCCATTTCTAGTTTTGTTCTATTCCCCCAGTCCTGTCACTCCCTGACACCCTCAAAAGTCCCTCCCCAGCTTTCTTGTACCCCCTTCAGATGCTGGAAGGCCAAAATTAGGTCTCCTCAGAGCCTTCTCTTCTTCACACTGAACAGCCCCAACTCCCTCAGTCTGTCCTCATGGGAGAGGTTCTCCAGCCCTCTGCTCATCCTCATGGTACTTCTCTGTCCATTTTCCAGCACATCCAGATCCTTCCTGAAATGCCTTTGTGTTTCAGATTGGGCATGCTTAGGGTAGGATTCTTCCCTCAGTGTGCAGAGGGCAGCTCTCTACTCTTGTGATGCTGCCCGAGGGTAATCCATACATAAGGCAGTGGCAATAGTGGGGTCCACATCTACACAGCTCCAGAAGGGTGAGACTCTTTTAAAGAAGCTTTCTGGGTGTCACAGTCTCACAGTACATTAGAGGTTGGAAGGGACCTCCAAACATCATCCAGTCCAACCCCCCTGCCCGAGCAGTATCACCCAGGGTAGGCCACACAGGAATGCTTCCAGGTGGGTTTTGAAAGCCTCCAGAGAAAGAGACTCCACAACCTCTCTGGGCAGCCTGCTCCAGGGCTCTGGCACCCTCACTGCAAAGAAGTTTCTCCTCATGTTGAGCTGAAACCTTCTCTGTTCAAGCTTCACAGTATCACCAAGGTTGGAAGAGACCTCAAAGATCATCAAGTCCAACCTGTCACCACAGACCTCACGACTAGACCATGGCACCAAGTGCCACATCCAATCCCCTCTTGAACACCTTCAGGGACGGTGACTCCACCACCTCCCTGGGCAGCACATTCCAATGGCAAACAACTCTCTGTGAAGAACTTTCTCCTCACCTCCAGCCTAAACTTCCCCTGGCGCAGCTTGAGACTGTGTCCTCTTGTTCTGGTGCTGGTTGCTTGAGAGAAGAGACCAACCCCCTCCTGGCTACAACCACCATTCAGGTAGTTGTAGACAGCAATGAGGTCTCCCCTGAGCCTCCTCTTCTCCAGGCTAAACAACCCCAGCTCCCTCAGCCTCTACTCATAGGGCTTGTGCTCAAGGCTCTCCCCAGCCTTGTTGCCCTTCTCTGGACACATTCAAGTGTCTAAATGTCCTTCTTAAACTGAGGGGCCCAGAACTGGACACAGGACTCAAGGTATGGCCTAACCAGTCCTGAGTACAGGGGCACAATGACCTCCCTGTTCCTGCTGGCCACACTATTCCTAATGCAGGCCAGGATGCCATTGGCCTTCTTGGCTACCTGGGCACACTGCTGGCTCATGTTCAGGCAGCTGTCGATCAGCACCCCCAGGTCCCTCTCTATTTGGCAGCTCTCCAGCCACTCTGACTCCAGCCTGTAGCTCTGCCTGGGGTTGCTGTGGCCAAAGTGCAGCACCCAGCACTTGGACTTGTTGAATGCCATCCTGTTGGACTCTGCCCATCTGTCCAGCCGGTTGACGTCCCTCTGCAGAGCCCTTCAGCTCTCTAACAGATCAACATCCGCTCCCAACTTGGTGTCATCTGCGCATTTGCTGATGGCTGTCTCAATCCCCTCATCCAGATCATCAATGAAGATATTAAAGAGCATGGGGCCCAGCACTGATCCCTGGAGCACACCACTAGTGACTGGCCGCCAGCTGGATGTGGCACCATTCACCACCACTCTCTGGGCTCGGCCCTCCAGCCAGTTCCTAACCCAGCTCAGTGCTCAGCTTGAACCTGCTGTTTCTTGTCTTATTTCTGTTCACCACTGAAGAGAGCTTGGCCCCCTCCACTTGACACCCACCCGTCAGATACTGATAGACATTGATCAGATCCCATCACAGTTTTCTCCTCTCCAGACTAAACAGCCCCAGGGCTCTCAGGCTCTCTCAGTCACCATTTCCCTCTGGACTAGGTGGCACAGGTTGCACTGAACTGCACCCAGGGGTCATGTGGTAGGGAATACCAACAAAGCTGCTTGTCTCTGTGGCACAATACTCCCTACATCATAGTATCATAGTATCAGTCAGGGTTGGAAGGGACCACAAGGATCATCTAGTTCCAACCCTCCTGCCATGGGCAGGGACACCCTGCACTAGATCAGGCCGGCCAGAGCCTCATCAAGCCTGGCCTTAAACACTTCCAGGGATGGGGCCTCAACCACCTCCCTGGACAACCCATTCCAGGGCTTCACCACTCTCATGGTGAAGAACTTCCCCCTCACATCCAGCCTGAATGCTTCATCCTAATGCTTCCATCCATCCTAATGCTTCAGGGTCATCTTCAGAGCCTTCCACCCACTGCCTTAGTGTTCCTGCATCTAAGGCGAGGAAGTCTGAGGCGCAGGATTCCCCATCGATGCTGATCACGCCAGACCTCATGTTCAGAGGAGCTGAGCTCCTTTCACACAAGCTCCCCAAGCTCTGCTGGCACGCCAGCAGCGCCGCTGAATCACTGACGTGGCTTAGTCAGCCTGCTTAAAATGGCACAGCTCTGAACTGGCTGCCTGCTTCCTTCAGACTGCCTCTGACCTCCTGCCAGTCCTGCTCACTCATTTCTAGCTCCTGGCTTCCTGTCTGAATTTGCACCCCCACAAACACATACCCCTTGAGACATCAGTGCTTCAAAGACCATGGGACTTCATCCCCTGATGAGGTATCAGAGGATGTTAGGGGTTGGAAAGGACCTCTGGAGATCTTTGAGACCAACCCCACTGCCAGAGCAGGATCCAGCACAGGTCACACAGGAGCACATCCAGACAGGGCTGGAGAGACTCCACAACCTCTCTGGGCAGCCTCTTCCAGTGCTCTGGGACCCTTACAGTCAAGAAGTTCTTCCTCACGTTGAGGTGGAACTTCCTGTGCTATGGCTGACATCCATTCCTCCTTGTCCTATCCCAAGGCACAAGTGAGCTGAGCCTGTCCCTTCCTTCCTGACCCCCAGCCCTCGGATATTTATAGACATCGATTAGATCCCTTCTCAGTCTTCTTCTTTCCAGACTACCCAGCCCTAAGTCTCTCAGCCTCTCCTCCTCAGGCAGTGCTCCAGTCCCTTCAGCATCCTGGTAGCTCTTTGTTGGATCCCTGACTCTCCTGAACTGGGGAGCCCAGAACTGGATGCAATATTCCAGACAGGGCCTCAGTAGGGCAGAGTAGAGGGGGAGGAGAACCTCCCAGGGCTTTCCTCCATTTGCACTATCAGAGCATAAACCCTTCAGGGCACAGGCTCATTACGTGTTAGGCAGTGACCCCTTCCTGTACCACATCATGTACATTTACAGCACTATCAATTATTTAAAACAGCTCTGCCTTCAGTTCAGCCACATGCTGAGTTAAGCTCCATAGCCTTTGGATAGTTCTCAGCAATTTTCTTTTTCTTCTTCAGCCTTTCACAAATTGCTTGCTGCTCTGTAGCACTTGTTACTAGTTGTTACAGGAGATGATTTGGGGCATTATCACTCAAAGAGAAGTGTGGTTTGTGGAGATAGTCCTAGCTTCCTTCCCAAAAATTCAGCTGTGCCTGCATAAGAATAGAAGCCCAGACCCCTCCCCAGAGGGGCCTTGACTTCATTAGCACTTTCATTCAGCTCAGACAAGTAATTATTAATATCAACATCAAATTCTAGCAAATGAAGCTGGGTGTGCCACAAGGTGAGAAGCTGTAATAAACACAAACCAATATAGGCTTAGAAGAAGGGAAAATGTTCCTGGCAGTTGCAGCCAGGCAAGACAGCTGCAGCAGCTACAGAAGTAGTTTCATATTTTTGAACTTGATCTTGTTCCCATACACTAAGTTAATTTTTTGATGCTTTTTTGCTGAATTTTGGGGACAAATTTAATTATTTACTCAGGTTAATGAAGCAATTAAGCTCTGCCTCCTGAAATATAAATATCAAGATGTTAGATGATACAAATGCTATTTTTATTCAGCTCAGGAACAGCTGGAGACAAATGCAATGCCTCTCCTCCCCAAGGTCTGCCAGGGGCCAGGGCATCCTGGCAAGGCCCAAGGGCACCCCCCCATTTTCCCATCCTGTAAGGGCTCAGGGCTAAGCCAGGAGCAACAGGACAAGGACATGGCAAAAGGCAGACAGGATGAGAGTTACCTTTCTTGCACTGTGCACTCTTTGCATACATGTGTGTGTATGTGTGTGGTAATCCAGAAACAAGGCTCTGAGCAGGGAACCATACCATCAAGTGACTTATAAGTCCAAAGATATTACTGTTCCTATTTCGCAGAATCATTGAGGCTGGAAAAGATCTCTGAGGTCATCAAGTCCAGCCTATGACCTAACACCACCTCCACATCAGCTACACCCAATGTTTTCTTAAAGCTTCCAGGGATGGTGACTCCATCACCTCCCTGAGCAGCACATTCCAGTGTCTAATTCCCCCTTCTGTGAGGATGTGCTTCCTAACATCCAACCTAACCCTCTCCTGGCACAGCTTCAGGCCATGCACTCTTGTCCTGCCAGAAGTTGCCTGGCAGAAGAGCCTGACCCCCACGTGACTACAACTTCCTTTTAGGTAGTTGTAGAGAGTGATAAGGTCCCCCCTGAGTCTCCTCTAAGCCTCTCCTTTTCCAGGCTGTCCCTCATCAGCTAGGCATGGACCTCTAAATAATTACTATTTTTAGTCACTGTTTCAAGGGCATTAGACCCTAAAACTATTGAGTGTCACCACAAAAGATAAAATCCCCACTCTTTCCCCTCAGGTAAGCCCTCAAATCAAGAGGTAGTGCCACTTGCATAAGCTGCTTAGATAGCATATGTGGTTAGTATAACACATGGCAATCCACCTCTTAATGGGGAAGCTCAAGGGAAACTAAACTACTATCTGAACCACTTCCCTGGCCTTTAAGTCTGTGGCCAGCCTCCAGCAGTCTCACAGGCATCACTGGACTGGGTCTATAGGGTAGCTGGCCCTGGGGAAAGGCCAAAGTCTGCAAAGATCTCCCTTTCAGGGAGCATGGTAGCTGAGCATGACCAGCTACAGCTCAGTCACTCCCAAAGTCTCTACACTCAAGGCCAAGAAGAAGGAGGGACAAAATCCTAAAACACAGTTCCTCAATTTTGCTTATATGTCAAAACCTCTGTGTCTGGCAAATGCACTAACTGCAGAGACATTTCCCTCTGAGTCTCTAGCATGCAGCAACACTGAGGTGGCTCAGGGCAGGGCTTTCTGGGGCACTGATGACTAACACCAGCCCTGACACTGCCTGGCTGCAGCCACAAAATGAGTATGGAGAGAAGAGGAAGAGCCTGAGAAAAGAAAGGGATAAATCATAGAATCATAGAATCAGTCAGGGTTGGAAGGGACCACAAGGATCATCTAGTTCCAACCCCTCTGCCATGGGCAGGGACACCCTACACTAGATCACGCTGGCCAGAGCCTTGTCCAGCCTGGGCTTAAACACCTCCAGGGAGGGGGCCTCAACCACCTCCCTGGATAACCCATTCCAGGGCTTCACCACTCTCATGGGGAAGAACTTCTTCCTCACATCTAGCCTGAATCTCCCCATCTCCAGCTTCATTCCATTCCCCCTAGTCCTATCACTACCTGAGAGCCTGAGAAGTCCCTCCCCAGCCTTCCTGTAGGCCCCCTTCAGATACTGGAAGGCCACAATGAGGTCACCTCGGAGCCTTCTCTTCTCCAGACTGAACAGCCCCAACTCCTTCAGTCTGTCCTCACAGGAGAGGTGCTCCAGCCCTCTGCTCATCCTCGTGGCCCTTCTCTGGACACGCTCCAGCACGTCCACATCCCTCCTGTAATAGGGGCTCCAGAACTGGAGCTCCTTGAGTAAGTCAGCTCCTTGAATGCTGCTCCTCAAGTCTTCATACCTGTTTCTTTAGGTCTCTGAGGGTGGTGAGAGACTGGCATAGGTTGCCCAGGGAAGTGGTGGAAGCCTCATCCCTGGAGGCTTTTAAGGCCAGGCTGGATGTGGGTGTGAGCAACCTGCTGTAGTGTGAGGTGTCCCTGCCCGTGGTGGGGGAGCTTGGACCTAGATGATGCTTGAGGTCCCTTCCAACCCTGAAAAGTCCCATGATTGCCTGCCATCAGTGAAAGGCTGTCACCATTAGGAATATTTTCAAATACCTGAGAAGAATTTAAAAATCTTCCTTGCTGTGACCCAAGCCCACTCCTTCTTGTCTAGCTGACATGCATTACACTTAATGTTCTTAAAAGGATTTGGGTTTTTCTTCTGGATCTCAAATACCTCAAAATTACTTCTACATCTCCTGCTCTCCTCCTGTGTACTACGAGTCCATCTTCAATCTTGCTAAGCTGTTTCATCATCTGACTTGTTAACACATTGAATAGCACCACACCCAGAGAGTTTCCTTTCCAACCCTCTGTATGCTCTCTTGGTGAACTGTCAATCACCACTTTCCAGACATGGCTAGATGACAAACTTGGCTAATCATGACATGTAGCACATTAAGGGTGCCCTGGGGCTTCTAATGGACAAGCAGCTGAATAGGAGCCAGCAGTGTGCCCAGGTGGCCAAGAAAGCCAAAGGTTTCCTGGCTGGGATCAGCAATGCTGTGTCCAGCAGGAGCAGGGAGGGGATTGTCCCCTGGGACTCAGCTCTGGGGAGGTCACACCTAGAGGGTTGTGTCCAGTTTTGGGCACCTCAATCCAAGAGAGATGTGGAGGTGCTGGAGCCAGGGCAGAGGAGGGTAAGGAAGCTGGGAAGGGCCTGGAGGAGAAATCTGATGAAGAGCAACTGCAGGAGCTGGGGATGGTTAGTGTGAAAGAGAGGAGGCTGAGGGGAGACCTCCTGGCTCTCTACAGCTCCCTGCAAGAAGGTTGTGGAGAGGTTGGTGCTGGTCTCTGCTCCCAGGTCATTAGTGACAGAAGAAGAGGGAATGGCCTCAAGCTGCCCCTGGGGAGGTTCAGACTGGACATTAGGAAGGATTTTTCCAGGGCAAGAGTGGTCAGGGCTTGGAATGTGCTGCCCAGGGAGGTGGTGGAGTCCCCAAGCCTGGCTGTGTTTGCAGGTGGTTTGATGTGGTGCTTTGGGCTGTGGTTTAGGGGTGAGCCTTGTAGAGTAGGGCTCTGGGTTGGCCTTGGTGATCCTGAGGCTCTTTTCCAACCTGAATGTTACTGTGATTCTGTTTCTGTAAATAACTTCACCTCTGGTCTGGGGAGGTGACTCAAGTAGAGTCATTGCCAACCCCCAGGGCCACTTCTCCTTCCTCACAAACTCCTCACACCTCTGCTGCTTTCCACGCTTCCTCCCATCATTGCATGCCTCCCAGAGTCACCATAACCACGAGGTTGCTAGTGCTGCTCTGCGAAGCAGCTACCAGTTGGTGGAGGTACACACAGAAAAGTCTACAGTAACTGGTGTGGGGGGATTTGGGCAAGTACTCAATCCTGTCTGTTGTCTCGGGATGAACCTGGAAGTTCCTGGTTGTACGCACTGGCCACAACAACCCCATGCAGCACTACAGGCTGGGGTCAGAGTGGCTGGAGAGCAGCCTGACAGAAAGGGACCTGGGGGTACTGATTGACAGCAGCTGAACATGAGCCAGCAGTGTGCCCAGGTGGCCAAGAAACCTAATGGCATCCTGGCCTGCGTCAGGAACAGTGTGGTGAGCAGGGAAGTCATTCTGCCCCATACGCAGCACTGGTTAGCCACACCTTGAGTCCTGTGTCCAGTTCTGGGTCCCTCAGTTTAGGAAAGATGTTGAGATGCTGGAAGGTGTCCAGAGAAGGGCAACAAGGCTGGGGAGGGGTCTGGAGCACAGCCCTGTGAGGAGAGGCTGAGGGAGCTGGGGTTGCTTAGCCTGGAGAAGAGGAGGCTCAGGGGAGACCATCTTGCTCTCTCCAACTCCCTGAAGGGAGGTTGTAGCCAGGTGGGGGTTGGTCTCTTCTCCCAGGCAAGCAGCACCCGAACAAGAGGACACAGTCTCATGCTGTGCCAGGGGAGGTTTAGGCTGGATGTTAGGAAGAAATTCTTCCCAGCAAGAGAGATTGGCCATTGGGATGTGCTGCCCAGGGAGGTGATGGAGTCACCATCCCTGGAAGTGTTTAGGAAGAGCCTGGATGTGTCACTTGGTGCCATGGTTTAGTTGATTAGTTAGATTTGGATGATTGGACCTGATCTTGGAGGTCTCTTCCAACCTGGCTGATTCTGTCATTCTGTCCTGGAGGAGGAATTAAAAACAGAGAGAACATTTACACTTTCACTTCAGGAATGTGACTCTGAGAAGTTACAATGAAATGCCCAAATAAACTTCTGCAAAACCAGACCAGAGACTGCAAATGCTGAATGGGGAGGAAATAATGCTGACATTTTTGCTTGTCCACAAAGCACATTAAAAATCCACAGAAGCACAGCAGAATTAAGGGCCTCTAAAGCCAACACTCTAAGAACTGTACCCTTGGTCTGACTGACAGCTCGGACTTTAGTCAGCCTGGGGCTAGAACTGCATGAGGGTTCTGCCCAAGTTTTAACTAATCATCGTGGTGCACTGAGCACTTTTCTTGTGGCTAACCAAAAAGCTCCAGTTAAAACTGCCCACATCTTTTAAAATTTGGGGTTTAATTCTTTATTCAGTGAAGCCGAGGACTTAATCCTAGTCCCTTAGCTCAAAAAAGGGAAGCACCACAGGAAAAGAACTGAAGTATAAGCTTATGATTCATGCAGATGGGTGGTCCTCTGTGTATTCCCCAAATCTTTTCTGCTTGCCTATTATGCACAGACTGGCTTCTTAAGTGGCCTCCTCAGAGGTGTTTCAATGAGGAATTTGAGTGAAGGGAAGAGTGGCCTTAGTGACTCCTGAAGGCAACAGGAGGGCCATGAGGGTGATCAGAGGGCTGGAGCTCCTCTCCTATGAGGACAGGCTGAGAGAGATGGGGTTGTTCTGTTTGGAAAAGGGAAGGCTCCAAGGAGACCTCATTGTAGCCTTCCAGTATCTGAAAGGGGCTACAAGAAAGCTGGGGAGGCACTTTTGAGGGTGTCAGGGAGTGATAAGACTGGGGGAATGGAGCACAACTTGAAGTGGGTAGGGTAGATTGAGATTGGATGTTAGGAAGAAGTTGTTCCCCATGAGGATGGTGAGACACTGGCACATGTTGCCCAGGTTGGTGGTGGAAGCCTCATCCCTGGAGGTTTTGAAGGCCAGGCTGGATGTGGCTGTGAGCAACCTGCTGTAGTGTGAGGTGTCCCTGCCCATGGCAGGGGGCTTGGAACTGGCTGATCCTTGAGGTGCCTTCCAAACCTGACAATTCCGTGATTCTCTTCTCTATTTCCTCCTCCAAACTAGTTTGAATTAGTGCTTTTTCCTACCTCTTAAAGATGTTTCATGACTCTTCCAGTTGACTAATATTCTACAGGATAATATGTTACTTTCAGAATGACTTCTTACAAGAATCTTCTGCAATTCATAGTGTGTTTGTGTTAAAAGCATTGCACAAGGTGAATAGCATGACCTTGGAGAGCACACTCCAGTTACTGCTGTGAAATGAATGCAATATCAACAGTCACAGAGCAAACCTATCCCATTTGGGTAATGTTGTATGCCTAAGGCATTTGCTGGGTATCGCCTCATAGCTGCTGCCACTGTGGAAGCTGGTTTATAGCCTGCCTTCCCAACAGAATTAATAAGTTTTCCCAAAACTAAAAGACTGCAAACAGTCACAGAATCACAGAACATTAGAGGTTGGAAGGGACCTCCAGAGGTCATCCAGTCCAACCCCCTGCCAGAGCAGCATCACCCAGGGGAGTCCACACAGGAATGCATCCAGGCGGGGTTGGAAAGTCTCCAGAGAAGGAGACTCCACAACCTCTCTGGGCAGCCTGCTCCAGGGCTCTGGCACCCTCACTGCAAAGAAGTTTCTCCTCATGTTGAGCTGAAACCTTCTCAGTTCAAGTTTGTCTCCATTGTTTCTTGTCTTATTACTGTGCACCACTGAAGAGAACTTGGCCCCCTCCACTTGACACCCACCCCTCAGCTATTGGTAGGCATTGATCAGATCCCCTCTCAGCCTTCTCAACACTGAACAGACAATTCGGGGTAACAAAATAATCATAGAATCTAGAATCTAGAATCAATAAGGTTGGAAAAGACCTCAGAGATCATCAAATCTAACCTACCACCCAACACCTCATGACTAACTAAACCATGGCTCCAGGTGCCACATCCAAGCCTTTTTTGAACACCTCCAGGGACGGGGACTCCACCACCTCCCTGGGCAGCACATTCCAATGGCCAATTACTCTTTCTCTCTCAGAGGCATAATGTGAGGACAGTCAGGCACTGGGAGTGCTTTCCTCAGACACAAAGTTGTCCTTTCTCCTGCTTAGGGGCCCATTCAGAAACAACTGGCTTTCAGTGGCTACAAGCAGCAGCCAGTGCCATCTGTCACAGTACAGCAATACTCTTCAGGTGTGTGTCTGTCTGCCATGTTCCTCTTCAGGCAAAATGATTTTACAGTGAGTAAGCACATCCAGCCTAGCATTAAGCTAGTTAGGAAGCACAACAAAAAGTGGTGGTGTGGGCAGGTGACTGCTATGTGTGCCCAGGCTGCTTGTGCTCCACCTGCTAGCCTGTGCTGTCATATCCTTACTGCTGCTGTTTACCAGCAGGAAGCATATTAAAATTCAAACAGGTAGCTCATAGATATGCCAAATCTGCCCTGAGCAAGTATTTATAGACTATGCAGACACATCCAGTTCAAAAGGCAAAAAAAAAAAAAAAGTGGAACAAATGTCTCTAAAATCACCATTTTCCTCCTCTCTTTTTCTTTTTCAATTCTTTTTTTTTAGTGTTAGCAAAATAAGCTTCCTTTGTGGAAGTTGAGTCCATCATCAGTACATTTGCAGATGACACCAAGCTGGGGGCAGCTGTTGATCTGTTAGAGCACAGGAGAGCTCTGCAGAGAGACCCTGACAGGCTGGACAGATGGGCAGAGTCCAAGGGCATGAGATTGAACTCATCTGAGTGCCGGGTTCTGCACACAGGCCACAACAACCCCAGGCAGTGCTACAGGCTGGGGTCAGAGTGGCTGGAGAGCAGCCAGGCAGAGAGGGACCTGGGGGTGCTGGTTGACAGTAGGCTGAACATGAGCCAGCAGTGTGCCCAGGTGGCCAAGAAGGCCAATGGCATCCTGGCCTGGATCAAGAAGAGTGTGGCCAGCAGGAGCAGGGAGGTCATTGTGCCCTGTACTCAGCACTGGTTAGGCCACACCTTGAGTCCTGTGTCCGGTTCTGGGCTCCTCAATTCAAGAAAGATGTTGAGTTGCTGGAAGGTGTCCAGAGAAGGGCAACAAGGCTGGGGAGGGGTCTGGAGCACAGCCCTGTGAGGAGAGGCTGAGGGAGCTGGGGTTGCTTAGCCTGGAGAAGAGGAGGCTCAGGGGAGACCTTCTTGCTCTCTACAACTCCCTGAAGGGAGGTTGTAGCCAGGTGGGGGTTGGTCCCTTCTCCCAGGCAAGCAGCACCAGAACAAGGGGACACAGTCTCAAGCTGTGCCAGGAGAGGTTTAGTCTGGAGGTGAGGAAGAAATTCTTCCCAGAAAGAGTAACTGGCCATTGGAATGTGCTGCCCAGGGAGGTGATGGAGTCACCATCCCTGGAAGTGTTTAGGAAGAGCCTGGATGAGGCACTTGGTGCCATGGTTTAGTTGATGAGATGGTGTTGGGCGATAGGTTGGACTTGATGATGAAAAAGTTCTTTTCCAACCTGGTTAATTCTATTCTATCCTATTCTATTCTTACTGCAGTCAGAATAGAGTGTCAAGTGATGAGCTGAGTTACATTGGGTTTGGTCTCCCTGTTGTGGCAGCAAACCAGGAGCCACTCTTCTGAAGTTCACTGGAATAAAACTAGGCCTAGAAGGATCAGAATTGGGTTCACAGACATATTATAGGTGCTGCTGGATTTAACTCTCAATTAATTCATCACCATCACATTTATAATAAGAGCAACTTTCATGGAAAGCTCAAGGCTGTCTTCCAGAATCTGACTTACCAGGATCAGTAGCTTTTGATGTATCAATGCATTTGGTGTATTAGGTGCTTAGGTGTTTAAGCAGCCTGTGGACCCAGCACATAGGGACATGGAGAAGAGAGGGGATTTAATAAATGTTTATAAATATCTGAGGGCTGGGTGGCAAGAAGGAGGGGACAGGCTCTGCTCAATTGCACCCTGGGATAGGACAAGGGGCAATGGATATAAAGTGCAGCACAGGAGGTTTCACCTCTAGGTGAGGAGGAACTTCACTGTGAGGGTCCCAGAGCACTTCCAACATGAGGAAGGGTCACAGAGCACTAGAAGAGGCTGCCCAGAGAGGTTGTGGAGTCTCCTTCTCTGGAGCCTTTCCAGCCCTGTCTGGATGTGTTCCTGTGTGACCTGTGCTGGATTCTATGCTCCTGCTCTGGCAGGGGGTTGGACTGGAAGATCTCCAGAGGTCCCTTGCAACCCCTAACATCCTGTGATCCTATGGTTTAGTGTAGACCCTTCAGTGCTGGGTCTAAGATTGGGCTGGATGATCTTTGAGGTCTTTTCCAACTGGATGTTTTCTGTGATTCTGTGGGAATAATAGTTCTTGGAATTGAACAGGAGTCCAGATCCATACAGAAGAGTGAACAGCAAAATGATCTCCAGCCTGGGAAACAGGTTTTGCTTCCGCATATGACGTATGAGAGTCTCTCAAACCCTCACTTTGTATTTGCATCCCATAATGGTTATGGGACTAAAAGCCTAAGTAAAGGTTACAAGATCACAGGATGTTAGGGGTTGGAAGGGACCTCTGGAGAGTGGAATCACCTTCATTGGAGGTGTTCAGGAGGAGACTTGGTGGGGTGCTTGGTGCCATGGTTTAGTTGTTGGGTGGGTTGGATTGGTTGATGGGTTGGACGTGATGAGCTTGAAGGTCTCTTCCAGCCTGGTGTATTATATTGTATTATTGTATTGTATTAGTCCAACCTCCCTGCCAGAGCAGGACCATAGTATCCAGCACAGGTCACACAGGAACACATCCAGACAAGAATGAAAAGTCTTCAGAGAAGGAGACTCCACAACCTCTCTGGGCAGCCTCTTCCAGTGCTCTGTGACCTGCACAGTGAAGAAGTTCCTCCTCATGTTGAGGTGGAACCTAATATAACCTAATGCAATCCCTGACATAATTTCACTAATTCTCTGTACTCAGTTTTTTCTTTCCAACCTCCAGGCTGGCATACAACTAAGTAGTAGAAACTACTGGGAGGGATTCCTTGTGATTCAGCTCTAAGAGGTGGTTCATGAATCTTGTGATCTGACCAGCGTAGAAGGCCAGCTGTTCCCTGACATGTAAGCAACACTAACAGCATTAAAAAGCAAACCATCTCATCTTCAGGCAATTCCTGAGCATTCATTATTGTTTAATGTTGTTGTTGAAGACTGTACCAACTCCCTTATGAGGAGAGCCTGAGGGAGCTGAGGGCTCTGTAGCTTGGAGAGGAGGAGACTGAGAGATGACCTCATTCATGTTGATCAAGATGTGCAGGGTGAGTGCCCAGAGGCTGGAGCCAGGCTCTGCTGGGTGATGCCCAATGCCAGCACAAGGGGCAGTGGTGGAAGCTGAGGCAGAGGAAGTTCCATGGAAACAGGAGGAAGGATTTTTTTTCCCTGTGAGGGTGACAGAACACTGGAAGAGGCTGCCCAGGGGGGTTGTGGAGTCTCCCTCTCTGGAAATTTCAAACCCCACCTGGATGTGTTGCTGTGTGACCTGCTCTAGGTTCTCCTGCTCTGGCAGGGGTTGGACTGGATGAGCTTTTGAGGTCCCTTCCCATCCCTGACACTCTGTGATTCTGTGACTCTGTGATTCCTTTCCAGGGTGGATTCTTTTCCAGTCCTTTTTATTGCAGTCCCTGCTGTTCCTCGTTGTTGTCACCCTTTGTGGGCCATGCACCTCTTCGTTGAATCCCGTGGCTTTTCTTAGAAGCCAGTTTTCCTTGCTAAGTTGATAAGTTCTTTTTTTTTTTCCCCTGGCTTTGATGTCTCTCTTCATTTTCCCAGTGCATCCTCAGAAGTCCAATTCATTTCAGGCTTTTATTTCTGTTGATGCCTGCTCTTTAATTTCCTACTACATATGCTAGCAATTTACAACTGTCTGATTCCTTTCATTTGAATTTTTTCACGCTGTAATAAGTAAGATGCTAAGTGGATGTAGAGCTAGCAACCTGAGGTGCCAAAAAAAAAAAAAAAAAAAAAAGAGGGGGAATGCACCAAACAACATCTTCAGTTGCTTTATGATTCTAAGCTTCTGTGGCATTTTTGGTCTCTTATCTAAAAGGAAGGATGGTTA
Organism: Picus viridis; assembly: GCA_033816785.1. Classification (NCBI taxonomy): domain Eukaryota; kingdom Metazoa; phylum Chordata; class Aves; order Piciformes; family Picidae; genus Picus; species Picus viridis. Next base: position 54,584,373 of record CM066567.1, read on the forward strand.
TATGCAAATTACAAACAACCACCACCACAAAAATAACCCCAAAGGAAAGTCCAATGTATTTGAAAAGGTAAGTGAGGTTTGCAATGAAGCTAATATGCTCTGGGGTTTTGCAGAAGGCATTCTATAGTTCAAGCCAAAATGCCCAGGGCCTTTTCTGCATGGGGTTAAAACAGAGAAGAGAGAACCTTGCATCCTAAACTCACAGCGAGGAAACCTGAACATACTTCTAGAGAAAAAAACCCATAAATGTCAGACACCATCCTTCTGGTCATGTAAAGACCATCGTTGCTGTGTGCCCAGGTGGCCAAGAAGGCCAGTGGCATGCTGGCCTGCATCAGGAATAGTGTGGCCAGCAGGAACAGGGAAGTCATTGTGCCCCTCATACTCAGCACTGGTTAGGCCACACCTTGAGTCCTGTGTCCAGTTCTGGGCCCCTCAATTCAAGAAAGATGTTGAGATGCTGGAATGTGTCCAGAGAAGGGCAACAAAGCTGGGGAGGGGTCTGGAGCACAGCCCTGTGAGGAGAGGCTGAGGGAGCTGGGGTTGCTTAGCCTGGAGAAGAGGAGGCTCAGGGGAGACCTTCTTGCTGTCTCCAACTCCCTGAAGGGAGGTTGTAGCCAGGTGGGGGTTGGTCTCTTCTCCCTGCCACCCAGCACCCGAACAAGAGGACACAGTCTCAAGCTGCCCAGGGAGGTGGTGGAGGCACCATCCCAGGAGGTGTTTCAGAAAAGCCTGGATGAGGCACTTGGTGCCATGGTTTAGTTGATTAGATGGTGTTTGGTGATAGGTTGATGATCTCAAAGGTCTTTTCCAACCTGCTTAATTCTGTGATTCTGTGAAGCTGAGGCAGAGGAAGTGCCATGGAAACAGGAGGAAAAACGTTTTCCCTGTGAGGGTGACAGAGCCCTGGAAGAGGCTGCCCAGGGGGGTTGTGGAGTCTCCCTCTCTGGAAATGTTCCAAACCTGCCTGGATGTGTTCCTGTGTGATCTGCTCTGGGTGCTCCTGCTCTGGCAGGAGGGTTGGTCTGGATGATCTCTCGAGGTCCCTTCCAGCCCCTGACATCCTGATTGCTCTCTCCAACTCCCTGAAGGAAGGTTGTAGCCAGGTGGGGGTTGGTCTCTTCTCCCAGGCAAGCAGCACCAGAACAAGAGGACACAGTCTCAAGCTGTGGAGGGGGAGGATTAAGCTGGAGGTGAGGAGAAAGTTCTCCCCCAAAAGAGAGATTTGCCATTGGAATGTGCTGCCCAGGGAGGTGGTGGAGTCACCATCCCTGGAGGTGCTTAGGAACAGCCTGGATGAGGCACTTGGTGCCATGGTTTAATCGATCAGAGGGTGTTGGGTGATCGGTTGGACTCGATGATCTCAAAGGTCTTTTCCAACCTGGTTAATTCTGTATTCTGGGTGATTCCTTTTAAGTTCAAAGCCCCAGAGTTGGTTGGTTGTTTTTTTAGTAAATGAGGCAAGGGGGAAATGGTGAAAGCAGTTTCCCTGGGGAAAATTATTCCCCAGTTCTTTACATTTGAACGTTAGGGAGATGAAAGCAATTTCCATTACACTTTTGCTTTTCTTCTTGTTGTTTGTTTGTTTGGGGGGGTTAATTATTTTTACAGAATGTAGCACAGTGAGAAAGAAAGGAACAGACCATTCAGCTCCATTCATGATCTCTTGCTTTGTCTGGCACCAACCTCTTCCTTCCCACAATGTCTTAGTATCATAGTATCAGTCAGGGTTGGAAGGGACCACAAGGATCAGCTAGTTCCAACCCCTGCCATGGGCAGGGACACCCCACACTAGATCAGGCTGGCCAGAGCCTCATCCAGCCTGGGCTTAAACACCTCCAGGGACAGGGCCTCAACCACCTCCCTGGACAACCCATTCCAGGGCTTCACCACTCTCATGGGGAAGAACTTCCTCCTTATGTCCAGCCTGAATCTCCCCACCTCCAGCTTCATTCCATTCCCCCTAGTCCTATCACTACCTGATACCCTGAGAAGTCCCTCCCCAGCCTTCCTGTAGGCCCCCTTCAGATACTGGAAGGCCACAGTGAGGTCACCTCAGAGCCTTCTCTTCTCCAGACTGAACAGCCCCAACTCCTTCAGTCTGTCCTCACAGGAGAGGTGCTCCAGCCCTCTGATCATCCTCCTGGCCCTGCTCTGGACACCTTCCAGCACCTCCAGATCCTTCCTGTAATCGAGGCTCCAGAACTGGACACAGTGCTCCAGGTGGGGTCTCACCAGGGCTGAGGAGAGGGGGAGAAGCACCTCCCTTGACCTGCTGGTCACACTTCTCCTGATGCAGCCCAGGATCTGATTGGCTTTCTGGGCTGCAAGTGCACATTGAGAGCTCCTGTTGAGCTTCTCGTCCCCCAGCACCCCCAAGTCTCTCTCCTCAGGGCTGCTCTCCAGCCAGTCACTGCCCAGCCTGGATTTGTGCCTGGGATTGCCTCGACCCAGCTGCAGGACCCTGCCCTTGGTCTTGTTGAAGCTCATGAGGTTGGCTTGTGCCCACCTCTCCAGCCTGTCCAGGTCCCTCTGGATGGCATCCCTTCCCTCCAGCGTGTCCACTGCACCACACAGCTTGGTGCCTTGAAAGATTTCCCACCATTTTCAGTGGTGTGGCATATCTCTTTTACTTCTAGCTGTCCTTATATTGGGCCCTCGTTCAGCTCTTTCAGGGTTTTGTAGGTGTTATGTTGATTACAGAAGGAAATTCAGCACACAAAATAAAAGAGGTAAGAAAAGCACTTTCAGATATGTCCCAGATATTTTTTTAATATATTTGTATCTGAAATACCCTGAAAATCTTTATACATAGCAATAGACTCACAAATAGCTGGCAGAAAGGGTCCTTAGGATATCACAGAACTGTCAGAAGTGGAAGGGACCTCAAGGATCATCCAGTTCCAACCCCCTGCCACGGGCGGGGACACCTCACACTACAGCAGGTTGCTCACAGCCACATCCAGCCTGGCCTTCAACACCTCCAGGCATGAGGCTTCCACCACCTCCCTGGGCAACCTGTGCCAGTGTCTCACCACCCTCATGGGGAAGAACTTCTAATCTAATCTAAATTTCCCCTCCTTTAGCTTTATCCATTCCCCCCAAGTCCTATCACTCCCTGACACCCTAAAAAGTCCCTCCCAAGCATTTTTGTAGCCCTCTTCAGATACTGGAAGGCCACAATTAGGTCTCCTCAAAGCCTTGCTTTCTCCAGACTGAACAATGCCAACTCCCTCGGTCTGTCCTACTAGGAGAGCAGCTCCAGCCCTCTGCTCATCCTCGTGACCCTTCTCTGGACACCTTCCAGCACCTCCAGATCCTCCTTGTAATAAAGGCTCCAGAACTGGACACAGTGCTCCAGTGCTCCCATTACCTGCAGTAGGATGGACCATACCTATGCCACTGCTCACAGATGCTTCTCCAGCTTCCTTTTAAAGACTTTTTAGAACTTAGAGAACTGTTGCCTAGGCCATCCATATTCTAGTCCTTTTCTATCCTTATCATTAAAACTCTTCACTAATAGCCAAACTGCAAGGCTGCACTTGCATTTTCTCCCCTTAGCATATTTTTTTCCTGGCCTTATCCAACAAGAACACAGAGGTCAAACAATTTCCTGTCCTCTCCTTGGCAGGCTCCAATGTGTCTGAAAAAAAAAACACCATGTTTGAAGGTTGACATCATGTCACTCCTCTCTCTTCATTTCTCCACAGAAAGTAACCACAGTTCCTCTTGCAGACTCCTTAGAGTCTGTGCCCTCATGATTACTTTTTTGAGCTCTGTTCACTCTTGTGGCTTTTCTCATGAAACTCTGGCGTTAGACCACCTCCCCTCTTCTGAACTGAGATATCCCCAAATTTACTCTGTGTGGGTGAGAAAAAGATCCAGCCCTTGTCAGACTCTGCTTCTCCAACTCAGTATGCAATATCGGTATGGAAAAGCTTCATCGGCCACAGTAGCAGCAAATGGTATTTAAGGATCTATTAAGCTCGGCTTTCAGGAAATTGCAGTTTGGCCTGATTGTGTCATTTGTGAGCATTAGCAGGCATTAAGGCTAGTACCATGTACAGCAGTAGAAGTGACTACACACCCAGAGGGAAGGAAAGTTATGGGTGATCACAGGATCCCAGGGTGTTAGGGGCTGGAAGAGACCCAAAGAGATCTTTGAGTCCAAGCCCCCTGCCAGAGCAGGACCATACAATCTAGCTCAGGTCACACAGGAACACATCCAGATGGGGCTGGAATGTCCCCAGAGAAGGAGACTCCACAACCTCTCTGGGCAGCCTCTTCCAGTTCTCTATCACCCTTACAGTAAAGAAGTTCTTCCTCATGTTGAGGCAGAACCTCCTATACTGTAGTTTCCATCCATTTCCCCTTTCCTGTCCCAGGGCACAAGTGAGCAGAGGCTGTTCCTTCCTTCCTAACCCCCACCCCTCAGATATTTATCCCTTCTCAGCCTTCTCTTATCCAGCCTAACCAGCCCCAGGTCTCTCAGCCTCTCCTCATCAGGCAGTGCTCCAGTCCCTTCAGCATCCTTGTAGCCCTCTATTGGACTCTCTCCAGCAGATCCCTGTCCCTCTGGGGAGCCCAGAACTGGATGCAATATTCCAGGTGGGGTCTCACTAGGGCAGAGTAGGGGGGAGGAGAACCTCCCTGGATCTGCTGGACACACTCCTCTGAATGCTCCCCGGGATCCCATTGGCCTCCGGGGCCACAAGCGCCTAACTGCCATATAAGGGCCTCCACCACATTGTCCTGCTGCTAAAGGTCATCTGCCTTCCTCACACACACACACACACCAGAAAGAGATGCAGAAAATCTGAGCTGAGAGGGAGAAAGGGCTGACCTGCTGTAATTCGATCAGTGCTGGTACAAAATGATGCTTGGGTAGCAGGATCCTATCTTCGTCCCCTCCTTCTTTTCCAAAACTCAGTCCAGTTCACAGTCAATTAGTTTAAAGTTTGCTGGAGACTTAACTCTGAGAGTTAATCTCCCAGGAGCCTGGTCAGTAGCTTTAATCACAAGGAACGCTGTGCTGCGCAGCTGCCCAGGGCTTCTCTCGTGCGGCGTTTAGGATTCCATTCAAGAGCAGCTCCCCTTTGTCTGCTGCCTTCATAAATAATGGATACCTCTTGCATTAGAGATTAGCAAAGATTGTTAAGCTTCCCTTTTTTGCATGTGTAAGATTTGGTAGCATTTGAAATACTGATATAGTTGTGCAATTTGCTGCACCTATTACCTATTCACACCAAAATGAAAGGGACCAGGAATCTATGAAATGTGGGGAAAACACACAGCAAGCATTTTGTCCTGGAATAATTGCTCTGTAATTCCTCTGAAATAACCACCAGCACTGGAGTTAACAGGAGTATGATCTAGTGTGAGGTGTCCCTGCCCATTGCAGGGGGGTTGGAACTCGATGATCCTTGAGGTCCCTTCCAACCCTAACGATTCCGTGATTCTATATTGATATCATGGTGTTTCAGGAGAGAAAGGAAGACATAGGAAGAGAGAAAAAGGAGAGAAGGTAAAGAAGGAGGAAGGAGAATGGGAGGAAGGGGGACAGGGAGAAAGAGGGAGGAAGGGAACAGAGGAAAAAGCAAAAGAAAAAACCAGCCTGATTCCAGAATTACCCACAATGAAATAGTCCTCCAGAACAGTAAAATCTTTTGCTGTTGTTCTTTTAAGTGATTTTGTTTGATGTATAAGAAAAATTTGCAAGCAGGATACATTCACTTGAAATTCAAACAGCATTTGATATATGCATTCAGTTCTTCTCCCCCTCTGCTCTGCCCTGCTGAGGCTGCACCTGCAGTATTGTGTCCATCTCGAAAGTAACAGGAAACTACTGAAAAGGGTTCCATGGAAGGACATTAATATGTTCAGGGGATGGGAGCATCTCTTACAAGGAGAAGCTAAGAGACCATGGTCTCTTTAGCCTGGAAAAGAGAAGACTGAGCGGGGATCTGCAAGGTCTGGGTGATAGGTTGGACTGGATGATCTTGGAGGTCTCTTCCAACCTGGTTGATTCTATTCTGTGATTTTAAGCAAGAATTTAAAAGCAAACAACAACTACAACAGAGAAGTAGATCTGAAAAGCACTCCTCTGGGACTCAAAAAACCATCAGGAAATGTGATCCTTCCATTTTGAAGCCCATGGAAAAGTAGTTGCATTGCTAACTTTTGTAACAGTCTTTTAAGTAGACTCTACAGAGATTGCTGTAGGTTTCAAAGCAATTAGAGTAGGAGGTCATGAAAAGCCTTCAGAAAATGCTGCCAAGGTGAGACACTGGTACAGGTTGCCCAGGGAGGTGGTGGAAGCCACATCCCTGGAGGTTTTGAAGGCCAGGCTGGATGTGGCTCCGAGCAACCTGATCTGGAGGTGTTCAAGAGGGGATTGGATGTGGCATTTGGTGCCATGGTTTAGCCACGAGGTCTGTGGTGACAGGTTGGACTTGATGATCTTTGAGGTCTCTTCCGACTTCAGTGATTCTGTGGTTCTGTACAGTGATGAGTGGCAGGGGGTTTGGAACTGGATAATCCCTGAGGTCCCTTCCAACCCCGACAATTCTGTGAAAGGGAGAACACAGTGCTGGAAACTTCTCAAATCTGATTGAGAGTAGACAAAGAAAGGCAAATTTTCAAAGTCCTCTTTACTCCTGTCACTGATTTCATTTTTTCTCAAGCAATACTTTACAACTACATCTTTTATCTGCAAACACTTTCATGACTAGCCTTGGTATTCCTTTTTGAAAACAAAAAACCCAACCACCACGGATAATTCACTGCATGTTTTGGTGTGAATCAGCTTTACCAAGGCTGGGGCCTTCTGGTTTGTATGGTTTTTTTTTACTTCTGAGTGCAAGCTACCAAGTTGTGGTGGGTTGAAATTGCCTCCCAAAATACAATTGCCAGACTAGCTCAGTTGGAAAGCAAATGAAGCTCTATTTACAAGCAAAACTACAGTCTAGAAATACAAAATGCAATGAATATGCACAAAATATGCAATATTAACATGTATTTATGAACAACACAAGAGCCCCCCCTGGACAAAACCAGCTTCCCCCTCCCAGACATGGGAAAAAGAAAGAGTAGAAAAGCAGAGAGTAGCTGTTAGTACTGAGGCACAGCAAAGAAATGCAGCCAAGGTCAGCAAGCCAGCAGAAGAAACCAGCTAGTATCTGCTAGAGCAAAGAGCTGAGAAAAAGTTAGTTATCAGAGCAATGGAATTATTTAGACCTTATCATTATTATCATAGAATCACAGAATTGTCAGGGTTGGAAGGGACCTCAAGGGTCAGCCAGTTCCAACCCCTGCCATGGGCAGGGACACCTCACACTACAGCAGGTTCCTCACAGCCACATCCAGCCTGGCCTTCAAAACCTCCAGGGATGAGGCTTCCACCACCTCCCTGGGCAACCTGTGCCAGGCTCTCACCACCCTCATGCTGAAGAACTTCTTCCTAACATCCAATCTGAATCTAGTTTTCTAGTTTTTTTCCATTCTCATCATCCTATCACTCCCTGACACCCTCAAAAGTCCCTCCCCAGCTTTCTGGTAGCCTCCTTCAGATACTGGAAGGGCACAATTAGGTCTCCTCAGAGCCTTCTCTTCTCCAGACTGAATATCCCCAATTCCCTCAGTTTGTCCTCATAGCAGAGGAGCTCCGGTCCTCAAATCATCCTTGTGTCCTTTTGCATCCAATGGTAATTTATTCACATTCTATCACTCTCTACTCAAGATCTGTGGAAAATTTCCTAGGCATCAGCCTAAAACAGCCACACAAGCCTAACTGTCTAAGGAGTGACATTGTACTTGTTATTGTGGTTCCTTGTCTGCAGCAAAATCCTATTTCCAGCTCTCTGGCCCATCCCTTCTGCGTATCCCACAGACAGCACCCTCCAAGTGCAGCTTATTACAGGGGCAAGTTACTTGGTAATTTCCTTGTGCTGCATGGCTAGGATCCTGAAAGGCAGGCTGCCTTGCCAAAACAGAGTGGGGATAAAAAACCAAAACCCTGAAAGGCCACATTAAATAACCATAACAGTTCCAGGCTCTGATAACACGTGCAGTTGTGGCAATATCATTGCTTTCCTGCTGTGGCAAACTTGCCATTAGCCAGAGCTATGGGAGAGAAGGAGAGGAATAAAAGCTTGAAATAACCTAGCTAATGGAAGATTGCAGGCAGGATGGCACTGAGAAACTTGATGCCAAAGCGTTTGAATGGTTTGCTGCAAAGTCAGCCTGAGAGGCTGGTGCCACGTAAGTGCTCATATGCCCCTTGTAGAGCATGTTGATTCCTTCAGGAGCACACAAGTGTGGTCTTTTGTCCATGCTCCACATTGCAGAGATGGTCAGAGTTGGCTGAGAAGCAGAGTGCAGTTGTATTCAGGGCTCTTCAGGAGTTAGCTCAGGTCCAACTGGACCTCGAGCTTGGTGCCAAGCTTACTAAACTGAGGCTGGCTTCCTGCAGAGCCGCCTTGAGCTGTGGGGTGCTTGGATACCCAGGTTGCCTCAATGCAGAGCAAGCTTCAGTCTGGCAGGATTAAAAGGATTCAATAGTTCAGTGTACATAATGTACAAAACGGACTGAGCTTCCTCAGGGACAAACTTACTCTGGATATGGTATGGATGTCTGTGTAACACTGTCTGAACTACCAAGGATAGCCAGATCCAAACTGCCTCTGTAATCATGATATAATTTAGCCTGAAACCACAGATCACTGTGCATGCACTACTTTAAAGAGAGAACATCTCAGACAGGCAAAAAAATTTAAGAGATTTACTCAAAGGGTCATTGCATGTCAGTGAGAAGTCTGCAGCAACCCTCCTATACCATTTCCCAAACTTCAGGTCTCAGTCTAGGCTACCTCATGAGAACAAGGCTGGACTCTCGGTCCTTACCTTACCCAGCTGCAGGGAATGGTAGAGTGAGGAACTCCTAACTTGTGAAACTGATCACTCAGCAAATGAAGAGTGGAAATAACAGGACAGAGTTGATGGTGACTGAAATACTCAGCTTTCATGGCCATACAGGGATACCACAAAAACAGTCAAGAAAACAAAGCTCTCTGGAAGACAGAAAGGAAGGGACAGCTTATGGTTTCACTTGATGATATTAAAGGTCTTTTCCAGCCATAGTGATTCTGTGATCCTGTGAAACAGATTCAATAAGGCATAACTATTACCTATTTAGGGATGTGAAGAGCAAGAGAAACTGACCACATTGATTTCTTGTGACTCTAAGGCAAGCTGCTTGACTGGAATCATGGAATCACAGAATTGTTAGGGTTGGAAGGGACCTCAAGGATCATCCAGTTCCAACCCCCCTGCCATGGGCAGGGACACCTCACACTACAGCAGGTTGCTCACAGCCACATCCAGCCTGGCTGCAAAAACCTCCAGGATGGGGCTTCCACCACCTCCCTGGGCAACCTGTGCCAGTCTCTCACCACCCTCATGGGGAAGAAGTTTTTCTGCAAGTCCAGTCTAAATCTCCCCTCCTCCAGCTTTGCTCCATTCCCCCCAGTCCTATCACTACATGACACCCTAAAAGGTCCCTCCCCAGCTTTCTTGTAGGCCTCCTTAAGATACTGGGAGCCCACAATAAGGTCTCATCAGAGCCTTCTCTTCTCCAGATTAAATAACTCAGTCTGTCCTCACAGGAGAGGAGCTCCAACCCTCTGAACATTCTTGTGGCCCTTCTCTGGACACCTTCCAGCACCTCCAGATCTTGTAATGAGGGCTCCAGAACTGGAGGCAGTACTCCAGGTTGGGGTCTCACCAGAGAAGAGTAGAGAAGCAGAACTTGCAATAAGCTTTTCACTCTTCTAAGATTCATCAGGTTACACACGCAGTGCATCCCAAAGTGGCCACTCCTCACATCATAAGTTATGAAAGAAAGAGGGAAAAATCCATAGAAAAATAACAGTATGTGGATCTTTCCTCTGGTTCATTTTCCCTCTTGGTGACCTCCATTCACATTTTCCTGTGAAGTTATCGTTTCATTCCTCTCTTCCTTGAACTTCTCTCATGAGGAAATGTGAACTAACCCATGGAAATCTCTCAAAACCTAGAAAGAGGGACAGCAGGTCAGGGAAGATGAGCACAGCCCAGGCCACTGTCTCTTAACAGCGGGCAGCAGGAAACGCCTAGGAAAGAATTTAGGAACAGAGCAAGTGCACAATGCTGTTCCCAGAATATCTGCTGAGCACACAGCAATTTGTGGTTCAGAGGGTTCCTGAAACAGACGTGGTGATTTTGCATTTAATAGCCCCCAATGGATTCATCTTTCATTAAGTTGTCTAGTCTCTGTAACCCAGGCTAATTTTACTCATTTGCAGCATTCTGTGGTGAGGGGGAAGTTTTGTGTGTGTGTGTGTGTGTGTGTGACATCTCCAGCATTCTGTTCTCCACATTGTTGCTGAGGATTCTTGGGTTTGATATTTGAAGAAAATAGAATCATAGAATCATAAAATCAACCAGGTTGGAAAAGACCTCAGAGATCAAGTCCAACCTATTACCTAATACCTAACACCTCCTGACAACTAAACCATGGCTCCAAGTGCCACATCCAAGCCTTTTTTGAACCCCTCCAAGGATGGTGACTCCACCACCTCCCTGGGCAGCACATTCCAATGGCCAATTACTCTTTCTAGGAAGAACTTTCTCCTCTCCTCCAGCCTAAACTTCCCCTGGCACAGCTTGAGACTGTGTCCTCCTGTTCTGATGCTTGTTGCCTGGGAGAAGAGACCAAGCCCCACCTGGCTACAACCTCTCTTCAGGGAGTTGTAGAGAGCAAGAAGGTCTCCCCTGAGCCTCCTCTTCTGCAGGCTAAGCAGCCCCAGCTCCCTCAGCCTCTCCTCACAGGGCTGTGCTCGAGATCTCTCCCCAGCTTTGTTGCCCTTCTCTGGACACATTCCAGCATCTCAACATCTTTCTTAAACTGAGGAGCCTGGGCAGCTCGTGGCTCAGAACTAGGACACTAGGGCTGATCACAGAATCACAGAATTTCAGGGGCTGGAAGGGACCTCGAAAGCTCATCCAGTCCAACCCTCTTGCCAGAGCAGGAGCACCTACACCAAATCACACAGGAACACATCCAGGAGAGTTTTTAATATCTCCATCAAGAGAGACTCCACAACCTCCTCCCTGGGCAGCCTGTTCCAGTGCTCTGTCACCCTCACAGTGAAAAACGTTTTCCTCATATTCATGTGAAACTTCCTCTGCCTCAGCTTCCACCATTCCCCCTTGTGCTGGCATTGGGCACCACCCAGCAGAGCCTGGCTCCAGCCTCTCGGGACTCACCCTTTACATATTTATAATCATTGATGAGGTCACCTCTCAGATATTTGATCTTGAGTTGAAGAGAGGAGATGTGATTCTCCCTCACAAGATCAGACAAATCTACCTCTACCTTTCAACAAACAAAAAAACCCCACAGCTGAGCCCAACAGTAGCACGTGTTTGTGCACAGTGCAAGTACCTGAGCCTGGTGTCAGGCTCAAGCCTTTTGTCATGCACAGCTGAATCTATCAGAAAAGTTCTCAAGAAGTAATCTAAACCTGGCTGCATAGTGGAGCTGTGCAGATGTATTGCTTTTTGATGAGTATTGAACTGAATTTATGATGCAGTGTGGCTAGACAGCCTCACTCCCGTGGAGCTTCACAAGCAGCATCCTCTGTTTTCTGCCCTTCCTTCTTGCCAAAGGACACAGTTCCCTGTGCAGCCCTGCATAGCATCCAAAGGAATTCACAACAGAAGCATTAATTCTATTGTGTTCTGAGGCAAAATGGATCCTTTGTGCCATAAGGTAATGGAGCATATCTAAAATAATAGAGCACAAGCATTAAGCACAGCGAGGGAAGCTCTGTCCCGTTACCGCTCGCTCCTTGACACAAAATGAAGCTGAAAAATTTGGCCAAGCCTACTTCTGTCTTTTCTTCACGCCTGGTTGTTGTGGCCAAACAAAGGCCTTCTCTTTTCCACACATTATAAACGCTCCTTGTTCAAATCTAGAGTTCATAGCGAAAGAATTTTGTTCCTAGGGAGATTGTTGTGTTGGTATCACTAGTGCTGCTCAGAAGAAAGGGGGGGAAATGTTTTTAAAAGACAAAAGTAAAATAAAATAAAATAATAAAATAAATTAAGTAGATAAAGTAAAACAACATAAAAAATAAAATACATAAAATAGATAAAGTGAAATAAAATAATAAAATAAGTAAAACAAAATAATAAGATAAAATAAAATAATAAAATAAGTAAAACAAAATAATAAGATAAAATAAAAATAAATAAAATAACTGAAGTAAAATAAAATGACAAAATAAAATAAAAAAGCTAAAATAAAGAAATAAAATAAAATAAAATAAAATCATAAAATTAAATCAATTAAATAAAATTACATAAATAAGTAAAGTAAAATTAAATCAAAGTAAAATAAATAAAATAAAGTAAAATAAAATAATAAATTAAATTAATAAAATAAAGTAAATAATAAAATTAAATAAACATAAATAAATAAAATTAAATAATAAAATAAATAAAATACACTCATAAGATAAAATAAAATAAAAATATTTAAAATTTTAAAAGTAAAATCATAAAATTAAATCAATTAAATAAAATTAAATAAATAAAATTAAATAATAAAATAGATAAAATAAACTAATAAGGTAAAATACAATGAAAATAAATAAAGTAAAATAATGAAATTAAATCAATTAAATAAAATGAAATAAAATAAGTAAAGTAAAATAAATTTAAATAAAAGTAAAATAAATAAAGTAAAATAAAATAGTAAAAGAAATCAACTTAAATTAATAAAATAAAGTAAAATAAAATAATAAAAGAAATTAAATTAATAAAATAAAGTAAAAGAAAATGAAAAGTAAAAGAAATTAAATAAAATTAAGTAAAATAATTAAATAAATGTAAATAAATACAATTAAATAAATAAAATGACGTAAAATAAAATAAAATGTATTTACTAAAGCATTTAGAATTCTGTGTGATATTAATACAGACATGGAGAAGGGAAACACTAAAGCCTGAGATGACTTCGGACAGCCTGGCCAGCAATAGCTGCTGCACCCTGCCAGCGTACTCAGTTTGACCTGACATCATCTGGGAATTGCCACAGAGTGAGGTGCTGAGATCACAGGCGCACAGGATGTTAGGGGCTGGAAGAGACCTTCAAAGTTCATCAAGTCCAACCCCCTGCCAGAGCAGGACCACAGAATCCAGCACAGGTCACGCAGGAAAGCACCCAGACGGGGCTGGAAGGTCTCCAGAGAAGGAGACACCACAAGTCTCCAAAGGCACAGAAGCAGCGGGACAGTGAATAGCAGTGGTGTAAGCGGGACAGGGGAAGGGATAGCTTCATAGGTTACTAAGGTCCAGCAAGCAGGACTTTGCAGAAGAAGAGTGGGCAACTAGACCACAGGGCCGTTGCTCAGCTGACTGACTGCTTCGTGGCAGGGCAATGCAAGGTAGGAGCTGCAAGCAGCCACAGGACCACAGCCATCTGGAGGAAGAACATCCCGTGTCTCTGTGAAGTCCACACTGATAGGAAGGGAGAAAATGCCTTCAAGTGCTGCACCCCAAGCCCAGTACCTGAACTCCTGCACCCTCAGATTGAGCAGATAAAGACTTTTACCCTGAGGGCCAGTTGTAGGTTGTTCTTCAGCCACTACTGTGTCCTGCTGCGCTGTATGCTGTAAACTTAGATGCAAAACAGAGCTGGACTTTTGAACTGGAGGCCCCTGGGGAGGCAGAGCTATGTACCATGACTAAATTTAGATGCTTCTGAAGTGGAAAATGGTAAAATGTTTGGCAAACAGCAAACTTCTCAGGATGTGGTGCACGAGCGCTGATCTCTGCAGCCCAGTTGCTATGAACAGATGATTGGAAAATGGGCAATCATTAATCTCCTTCTGGAAAGACATATAGATCCCTGCACTGTTCACAGATGACTTCAGATTCATCCAGAATGAAAGGCCTGATTTTTCTTCTTGGCCTCAGTTGCACAGAGCGTTTCACACTGGTGATTCTGCCTAGGGATCGTTGTTCCCCAAGGAGGCATTTGAACCCTCTGCAGAAACAGACGAGTCTGTGTTAAAGCTGCCAATCCTTGGAGGGTGATTTTACCCTACATTTGGCACTTTGGGGTTTTGTTTGTTGAGAAGCTTTGTAGGTATCCCCAAAATTGATAATCTACTATGTCAGCTAACAGTGGTGTGCATGGCCTTCAGGGCCTTCAGTTCTGCTCCAAGAATTTAGTTCTAAGTTATATAGACCCCACACCTTGAGTACTGCCTCCAGTTCTGGAGCCCCTTGTTACAAGAAAGATCTGGAGGTGCTGGAAAGTGTCCAAAGAAGGGCCATGAAGATGATCAGAGGGCTGGAGCTCCTCTCCTGTGAGGACAGTGTGAGAGCTGGGGCTGTTCAGTTTGGAGAAGAGAAGGCTCCAAGGAGACCTAATTGTGGCCTTCCAGTATCTGAAGGGGGCTACAAGGAAGCTGGGGAGGGACTTTTTAAGGTGTTGGGTAGTGATAGGACTGGGGGGAATGGATCCAAGCTAGAGGAGGGGAGATTTAGATTAGACATTAGGAAGAAGTTCCTCCCCATGAGGGTGGTGAGACTCTGGCACAGGTTGCTCAGGGAGGTGGTGGTTGCCCCATTCCTGGAAGTTTTGAAGGCCAGGCTGGATGTGGCTCTGAGCAACCTGCTGTAGTGTGAGGTGTCCCTGCCCGTGGCAGGGGGGTTGGAACTAGATGATCAATGAGGTCCCTTCCAACCCTGACAATTCTGTGGTTCTATGATTATCCCACCAGGAGCATACAGCCACCTCCTCAGTAAGTTATTATTTCTCAATAACACCAAGAGTTAATTAGTTGTAACTTTGTGTCTTGCTGGGGCTTGTTTACAAAGATCTGCACAAAAATCTGTCTTTGGATTTCTTGACTCTTCTGCAAAAGCTCAACAGCACAACATCTGCTCCATGTAAGCTCTTTGAAGGTCAGTGGGATTCAGCATAGTGAATAGTAAATAGGGGTTAGCTTGGCAGGAGGAGGCAGGTGAAGATTCATCTGCAGACCCTTTCTGACAAGCACTGTGGTCACTGTAAGTGATCTGTCTATTTCCACAGGTGTTCAAAAGAGTTAGTCCAAATGGCTCTTGGGATCTACAAACTGGAATAGGTAAAGAGAAACAGAAAAAGCCCAGAGCTCTCCTTCCTCCTTTTGTTTTTGTTCACTAATAATAAAGTAGCTGGATGCAGGGAAATAAAATGTGTGTAGTTAAAGCAGAATGTTTTGCTATTTAGATAACAGAATTATTTAATAACAAGAGGTAAAATCCCATAAAAATTAGCATTTTGCCTCTCTGATGTGGAAGATAGGATGCAGACTGGTGGCTCCTAGTGAAGCCAGGATAATGCAGCTGCATACATTATAAGAGAATATATTGAAAGAGAAAATTTAGCTCTGGTGCAACACCATCTCTTGGTATTGGTGTTGCATGGTAGGACAAGAATTTCCTAAGATAAATTTCGTACCCACCACAGAGGGGATTTGGTTTTTGTTGTTCTTTTAGTTGTCCAGTTAAAGAGTTTGTGAGCATATATTACAAGGTTAGCTCATTTGTGAGTTAGCCTAAATATGTTAGGCCTGAAAGTATAGCCTTGGCAGTGTACCAGAGTCCCAAAGGTTTCTTACAGGAGACTCTGATATCACAGGGTCACAGGATGTTAGGGGTTGGAAGGGACCCAAAGAGATCTTCCAGTCCAACGCCCCTGCCAGAGCAGGAGCACAGAATCCAGCACAGGTCACACAGGAACACATCCAGACAGGGCTGGAAAAGCTCCAGAGAAGGAGACTCCACAACCTCTCTGGGCAGCCTCTTCCAGTGCTCTGTGACTCTTAAAGAAGTTATTCCTCATGTTGAGATGGAACTTCCTGTCCTGCAGTTTACTACCATTGCCCCTTGTCCTATCCCAGGGCACAAGTGAGCAGAGGCTGTCCCTTCCTTCCTGACCCCCAGCCCTCAGCTATTGATAGACATTGATCAGATCCCCTCTCAGTCTTCTCCTCTCCACATGAACCAGCCCCAGGTCTTTCAGCCTTTCCTCATCAGGCAGTGCTCCAGTCCTTTCATCACCCTTGGTATGTCTCAGTGTCCAACAAAACCTGCAGATTAAGATAATTTTTGGCATACAGAGAAGTCCATTCCAGGCCCAGCTGGACAGTGACCCAATGTGGGTTTGTCATTCTTTGTGATTCAGTCCTCTCAATGTCTGCAATAAGCCAAATGAAAGTATATTCCTTTCATTTCTATAATGAATTTTAAGACCTACAAATAAAAATTATATAACAGAGCTAAGTGCTATTATATTTGAGTACTGTGTTCAGTTCTGGGCCCCTCACTATAAGGACATTGAGGGTCTGGAGCATGTCCAAAGAAGGGCAATGAGCTGGAAAAGGGCCTGGAGCACTGGGCCTACAAGGAGCATCTGAGGGAGCTGGGGGTGTTCAGTCTGGAGAAGAGGAGGCTGAGAGGAGACCTCATTGCTCTTTACAACTACCTGAAGGAAGGTTGGAGTGAGGCGAGAGAAGCCTCTTCTCCTTGGTGTCAAGCAACAGGACCAGAGGAAATGGTTTCAGGCTGCACCAGGGGAGATTCAGGCTGGATGCTAGGAATTATTTCTTCCCAGAGAGGGTTCTCCCACATTGGAATGGTCTGCCCAGGGCAGTGCTGGAGTCACCATCCCTGGAGGTGGTTAAGCAGCCTGTGGAGCTGGGGCTTAGGGACATGGTTTAGGTTTAATCCAAAACTGGGTTGAGGGTTGGACTGGATGAGCTTTGAGGTTTCCTCTAACCAGATGTGATCTAACATAACTCTACTGCTGTGTCACAAACTGATACCTCTGTATTTAATGATTCATGGATTTGCTTTCTTTGTAACAGTAGTTTGTGGTTCTTTCATTATTTGCAGTATTTTCTGATGCTTTAGAATTTGCAGGGATTCACTTTCCTCAGGACTTTGGCCTACAACCTGAATTGCCATGGTATCTGCTCCTCTCCTGTGTGGTTGCAAAGGAAACCTTGAGGCCTTGATGACATCATCAGCCAGTGCAGTGATGTCTTCCTGAGGCTGCAAACTGTCTGAATTCAGCACCATCCACTGCCTGTCCATGTTGCAGATGAACATGCATAGCATGAGATTCTGTGTCTGGGGTATAAAACTTGCCTAAGAAAAAACTGGCAGTGTCTTTGTACATAAAGTATTGCACCTTCTCCCAGCACTTTCTTTCCTCTTTTTCTGCCCTACCATGACCTCTCTGAATCTGCCCTTTTTTCAGCCTCCTAGGAGCAAATTAATTGAACTATGTGACTCCTCCTTCCACCACCACAGAAGGAAGTAGGGTGTTAGAGGTCCTATCTGTGGCTTCTCTGGCAGAAAGTTGTGCTTGAAGACAGCAGAATAAGCAGCCCAAGGACCAGCTGGGATCAGCTGAGTCCCAGCACCTACCTCCTGAAGCCACCTAAAAGCAACCTCTTTCCTTTAAACAAAGGGAAGAGGATGGAAGTGCTGAATGAACATCAGTCAAGACCTGAGGAGCAGAACACAGCCAAGCAAGAGGTGTAATGTAATAAAGTCTTCCTCTGAAGTAACCTTTGTTGAGAAAAATCAATAATTATGTTCACTGCCAACTTCAGCAACAGTCAGCTGTCAGTTAGCCATCACAGATTATCCATGCTATGAGGATGGAACTCCTATGAGGACAGACTGAGGGAGTTGGGGCTGTTCAGTCTGGAGAAGAGAAGGCTCTGAGGAGACCTCACTGTGCCCTTCCAGTATCTGAAGGAGGCTACCAGAAAGCTGGGGAGGGACTTTTGAGGGTGTCAGGGAGGGATAGGATGAGGGGGAATGGAAAAAACCTAGAAAACTAGATTCAGATTGGATGTTAGGAAGAAGTTCTTCAGCATGAGGGTGGTGAGAGACTGGCACAGGTTGCCCAGGGAGGTGGTGGAAGCCTCATCCCTGGAGGTTTTGAAGGCCAGACTGGATGTGGATCTGAGCAGCTTGCTGTAGTGTGAGGTGTCCCTGCCCATGGCAGGGGGCTTGGAACTGGATGATCCTTGAGGTCCCTTCCAACCCTAACAATTCTATGATTCTATGATTCTATGATCCTGCTCCTGGTAACTCCTAAGACAGCTCTGTACAAGCCCAGGCTGAGTCTAGAAGCAGCCTGAGCCCTTCCCAGGGAACTGTGCCTGACAAACTTAATTGTTTTTTCTTATTCTATGTCTTCGTAGCCTAATTTAGATACCATTCTTATTGCTCTTTTCTTTTTCTTTAGGACAAGTGTTCAACTCTGTCTTCCCTGCCTGCATTTTGCTAGATAATTAGCAGCCATGTGAACCATACTTAAGGGAGGAAGGTGGGCACGGAGAGCTGGAAGCAAAGATTAAGGCCCCATTCCTTCACCTTAGAAACAGCATTTTGTTTCAGACGTGTCCCTGAATGTTGCCATGGCACTTGGGGATTGGGTTTGTTGGGGTTTTTGTGCTGGGTTCCACTGTGTAGCAACTTACACAGAGATTCTTTTTATTTTCTGACATTTTCAGGGATAGGGCTGAACTACAACTTCTCAGAGCCCTGAACTTTGCTCCTGTGTTGTGGTTTGAGTTCAGTTCATTGACTGGTAGTGATTTTATAATAAGAGAATTGTTTCACTCATTGGCACTGCAGTGACTTCTGGAGGTCTAAGCCAAGCATGGATCACTTAATCCAAGCTGGCCAGATCCTTAAATCAACCAAGCATTATAGATGTTTCAAATGAAGACTTGCTTCTAGTAATTTTCACTGTCCTCTGAGAGTGCTGCATCAGAGTTCCCTTTCCGTGATTAGTTATTACAAATTTGTACCCATGACCAGCTTTGAAATATGGAAGGCAGGTGACACTGGTGCTGTTTGCACTGCCCAGGCCAGTAGCCCAGCAGGAGCAGCAGGCAGAATATGGGAGTCATTACAGAAGTTAGGATGTTAGGAAGAACTCCACCCTGGAGGTGGTGAGACACTGGAACAGGTTGCCCAAGGAAGTGGTGGAAGCCTCATTCCTGGGGGTTTCTAAGGCCAGGCTGGATGTGGTTGCGAACAACTTAATGTAGTGTGAGGTGTCCCTGCCCATGGCAAGGGGTGTTGGACCTAGATGATCCTTGAGGTCCCTTCCAACCCTGACAATTCTATGATTCTATGATTCCAGTCAAGCAGCTTGCCTTAGAGTCACAAGAAAACAATGTGGTCAGTGTCTCTTGCTCTTCACATCCCTTCCAACCCAGATCATTCTATGATTCTAAGGAGACCCTCACCTCAACATGAGGAGAAACTTCTTTACTGTGAGGGTGACAGAACCCTGGAGCAGGCTGCCCAGAGAGGTTGTGGAGTCTCCTTCTCTGGAGACTTTCCAACCCCACCTGGATGCATTCCTGTGTGGACTACCCTGGGTGATGCTGCTTTTGGCAGGGGGGTTGGACCTGATGATCTCTGGAGGTCCCTTCCAACCTCTAATGTTCTGTGATTCTGTGAGACATAAAGAGCTGCAATTTAATTTAAGCCATCACTGACAGCAAAGGACACATATGGGGAGCCCCCATGTCCACACTGACTGCAGAACAACTGAGCTTCCTCTGCTATTTCAGGTGTTTAACAAAAGCCTGGATGAGGCACTCAGTGCCGTGGTCTGGTTGATTAGTTGGGGTGGGGTGATCAGTTGGACTTGATGCTCTTGGAGGTCCCTTCCAACCTGGCTGCTTCTGTGATTCTGTATTTGTCTCTCTTTGCTAACTACTGACAGAGCCTAGGAGTCCTCCAGAGGCCAAACACCTAACTTTGAGATGGTTAAAGTCACATTTAAAAACTCCACCCAAAACATCTCTGTGTCTTTGGTGTGAAAGCTCCACATCCGGGTACCTTGTGTGTCAACCAGGCCCTCAAACGCTTCATTTCTCACCATGCCTCTGCCTTGGTGCCCCATCACTAGCTACCCTTCTTCTCTCCCCATCCTTTCAAATTGTATTCTGACCTTTTAACTTGCTCTTGCTTCTGTTGTGATTCTTTTCCCCTTTCTTTCATGTTTTTTTATATTCTCTCTTTTTTTCCCCCTCCTCTGGTTTCAGCTTTCCATTTCTGTACTTTGTTTTCAGCATGCTGCTGCCTTGTGGGTTGTCACAGTAACACCTCATATTTAATTAGCTCCTGGGCTCTTTGTCATACTGTCAGGTAGAGATCTGACTGGCTTCTTCGTTTCCCTGCTACAACCCCATGGCCAGGCCAAAGATTGGTCTTGGTTGTCTCTTCCTCTTAGTGCTGGCCATCAACGTTGCCCTCCCGAACCTTTCTTCACCCTTACCATCCACATACCTTAGGTGAGGGAGGCTGGGAAGCAGCTCATCTGCTTTGGTAGCTCATCAAAAGTCTGCATTCCTCAACACCTAATTTGGAGCTGGCAAGACCCAAATCAGCAGTTGTGTGAGCATATGATTTCAGGATGGTGTCACTGACTCTGGAGAGTTGCATGCACCAGAACCACCTTTGGGCCCATGGCACCAAAACCTCTGAAGGATGGAAACAGAAATAATTCTGAGACTTGAAGCAAGGGGTGGCTTTGAAGGAGGATGGAGGAGGAACAGACATGCTCCCTGGTGCTTGCCAAGAGACAGCTTGCTGTTCAATCTGGTTTGTAACCATTATAGAATCATAGAATTGTTAGGGTTGAAAGGGCCCTCAAGGATCATCCATTTCCAATCCCCATGCTGTGGGCAGGGACACCTCACACTACAGCAGGTTGCTCACAGCCACATCCAGCCTGGCCTTCAAAACCTCCAGGCATGAGGCTTCCACCACCTCCCTGGGCAACCTGTGCCAGTCTCTCGCCACCCTCATGGGGAACAACTTCTTCCTAACATCCAATCTGAATCTACCCATTTCTAGTTTTGCTCCATTCCCCCAGTCCTATCACTCCCTGACACCTAAAAAGTCCCTCCCCAGCTTTCTTGTAGCCCCCTTCAGATACTGGAAGGCCACAATGAGGTCTCCTCAGAGCCTTCTCTTCTCCAGGCAGAACAGCCCCAACTCTCTCTGTCTGACCTCATAGGAGAGGAGCTCCAGCCCCCTGATCATCCTCGTGGCCCTTCTCTGGATATGTTCAAGCACCTCCAGATCTTTCTTGTAATAGGGTCTCCAGAACTGGACACAGAGCAGCTCTGGAACTGGGCACATTAGCTTTTAAAGAAGTATTTGTCAGCTCTGCTGTGCAATAATACCTTAGAGTCAATGCCCTCCAGGTTGTGAAGGGCCTATACATAGCCTGTGGTAACTAAACAGTGCATTTGATATGTACCCTCCAGGTATTGCCACACATTAGAAATATCCCAAGGTGTTTAGCTCCATTAAAGAAAGCAATTACACTGTCTTCATTCCTCTGGCCTTTGCAGGCCAGCACCACTGCAAAGGAAATTCATCTGCAGGCTCTGCAAATGACAAAGCTGGCTGCCCTGTACAACAAAGCTCGCTGCTGCAGCAGCACTAGCTGCAGTACCTTTTGTTACATCCAGCTTACACTGGGCAATATTGGGTAACTTGATATTCCTCCAAGCAGCATTGGACTTGCAGTCCAAAAGAAAGCTGATTGTCTGCTGTAAAGAAAAAACCAAAGCCCACAAACAAAACATTAAGTGAGAATTTCAGGTCCCTGTGTGTCACTTGATGCAAATCAGCTCTGTATATAAAAAAATCCTGTAAGGGCTATGATTCTCACACAATCTGGGTGTGATTATTGTTCAGCCCTTTACGTGTGGCTATGACAAACAATCCTCCCTTGGAATCAGTCCATTGAAAAGCACAATTCGGCGATCGGTTTGCCCTTGTTAGCCTTTCTTGACCCCCACTTGGTAATTTCTCCCAAGTCATTTTAATCGTGTTTTATCATGCACAAGGCTTCTTAATAGGACAGCCTAGCCTTCCCCTCTCCCTGCATGAAGCGCTGCTGCTGGAGCTTGATTTGCATGACCTAAATGATTTCTGCAATCACTGCTCTCCAGTTGTTTGTCCTGGAGGGACAGTGAAGGATTAGACTCTTTTAAAAGCCTTTCTGTTCAGCAAATACCTCATTTGCAATAAGACATCAGCCCTTACCACGCTCGTAATTCAGCTTGTCCTCCTAATCATTTTCATTTCTGCTTCCATTTTCTTGCTTCATAGAAGACCAGAGACAAAGATTGCATGGTTGAGATCCAAGAGCAGGTAATAATTCCTTGCCCATTCGGCCGCCGATGCAGAGCTGTAAGCTCCTTCAAAAGAGTTAATCAGCAGCTTGCACCATCCACCCTACCACAGGAGCCTCCTCACTGTGGCCTTCCAATATCTGAAAGCTGGGGAGGGACTTCAAGGGTGTCAGGGAGTGATAGGACTGGGGGGATGGAGCAAAACTAGAAATGGGTAGATTCAGATTGGATGTTAGGAAGAAGTTCTTCCCCATAAGGGTGGTGAGACACTGGCACAGGTTGGCCAGGGATGTGGTGGAAGCCTCATCCCTGGAGGTTTTGAAGGCCAGGCTGGATGTGGCTGTGAGGAACCTGCTGTAGTGTGAGGTGTCCCTGCCCATGGCAGGGGGTTGGAACTGGATGCTCCTTGAGGTCCCTTCCACCCCTAACAATTCTGTGATTCTATGATTCTATCTCCTCCTTGCATATAAAAGAAGGAACCCACTCTGATGAAGCCTTGAAGTTCTGTCCCTTATGCTACACTTCCTTTCTGACTCAATTTCTCCTCTTTTAAATAAATAAATAAATAAATAAATAAACTTACATCTGAAAAATCAGTCTTTTAGCACCACAAATAGTCTGAAATTATAGAGGGTGTTTCTTCTACTTGAGGGGCTCATCCAATCAATAGCAATCTCATTAGGGAGTTAAATCACTCCTCGTTCAAGCCCCTTTTGGGAATGGGGAGCAGAAAAACTGTGAGGTGAGGTGAGGTGAAGAGTTGGTGTTTAAACCTTTTCCAGCTGCTCTCCCAGGTGGGCTGTTCTCGGTACCAACAGCTAATGGAGGTAATACTCTGTGGTGGGTTGAAATTACCGGCCCCCCCCCCCCCAAAATAAAATTGCCAGCCCAGCTCAGCTGGAAAGCAAATGAAGCTCTGTTTGCAAGCAGGCTGAAATCTAGAAATGTGAAATGCAATGAATATGTACAAAATGTACAATATTTACATAGATTTACAATGTATAAACTACACAAGAACCCCCCTGGACAAAGCCAGGGCACTACCAACAGCTTCCCCCTCCCAGACAAGGGAAAAGAGAAAGAGGAGAAGAGCACAGAGCAGCTTGATTGTGTTTAGACACTACAGGAAGGCAGCCAAGGTCAGCAACAGCCAAGCAAAAGCCACCAGCTAGTATCTACTAGAGTGAAGAAGCCAAGGAAGAGCAAGAGTTAGTTCATACAACTAACTTTATGTTAGTTATCAGCCCAATGGGATTATTTGGCAGCCAGCACCAGAACAGGAGGACACAGTCTCAAGCTGTGCCAGGGGAAGTTTAGGCTGGAGGTGAGGAGAAAATTCTTCCCAGCAAGTGAGATTGGCCATTGGAATATGCTGCCCAGGGAGGTGGTGGAGTCACCATCAGTGGAGGTGTTCAAAAAGGCTTGGCTGTGGCACTTGGAGCCATGGTTTAGTTGTCAGGAGGTGTTAGGTATTAGGAAATAGGTTGGACTTGATGATCTCTGAGGTCTTTTCCAGCCTGATTGATTCTATGATTCTATGATTTAGACCTTGTCATTGTTTTCCCTTTTACATCCAATGGTTATTTATTTGCATTCCACCACTTCCTTACTCAATCTGTGGAACATTTCCCTAGGCACAGCCTGAAACTACCACATCCTCACTAGGCCAGGAGCTGTCGAGCTCATTTCCTTTGCTGCCACTCCACAGATGCACTGATGAAGAGTTCGGTGAGAGGAGTTTCTGAAGTCTGAAGTTTCCTCATCGCACCGCAGCCATGCAACACAAGAGGCAGGACTGTCTTCCTAACAGCAAGCTAAATGAAAGGTTGAGTTGATTAATGGCCATGGCAGGGAAAAAAAAACCCAAAGAGTAGTGAAAGCATTTATAAGTCACTGTATACCTTCCAGGCTGGCAAAAGATTCTTAAAGTAACTACTTCAAGCAGCAGCCGGTGTTAAAGGGGAGCATTCGTCTTGCATTATTGAATTTGTTTGTTCATCCAGGTCTTCACAAAACCCACCAATGTCCTGTCAAAAGCAGCAGGAATGTATTTCCACATCTTCTTGAGAGAAAATACATCTCTCTTACAGCAAGGGATGTCAAGCCAAGAGGGGGAGCAAGAAGACCTCCACTCTGGACTTCCGGAGGGCAGACTTCAGGCTACTCAAGGAACTAATTCAGAAGGTTCCTTGGGAATCAGCCCTTAAAAACAAAGGGGTCCAGGAGAGCTGGACCTACTTCAAAGAAGAACTATTGAAGGTGCAAGAACAGGCTGTGCCGGTGTGCCGGAAGATGAGCCGCCGGGGCAGACGGCCAGCCTGGATGGGCAATGAACTTTTAATAGAACTTAGGGAAAAAAAGAGGGTGTATTATCTTTGGAAGAAAGGGGAGGCAACCTACAGAATGTTTAGGGATGTTGCTAGGTTGTGCAGGAAGAAAATTAGGGAGGCAAAAGCCCATTTAGAACTTAGACTGGCCTCTGCTGTGAAGGACAACAAAAAGTCCTTCTATAAATACATCAATAGCAAGAAGAAGGGCAAGGACAACCTCCACTCCTTGGTTGACACGGAGGGGAACGTTGTAACAAAGAATGAGGAAAAGGCAGAGGTACTTAACACCTTCTTTGCCTCAGTCTTCACTAGCAGGGCAGAACGTCTTCCAGACAGCTGGCCTGCAGAGCTGGCAGAAGGAGCCAGAGAGCTGCATAGTTTACCACTGCTCCAAGAGGAAGTTAGAGATCTACTGAGCCGCTTGGACCCCCACAAGGCCATGGGACCGGATGGAATCCATCCTAGGGTGCTGAGATTGCTGACAGATGAGCTGTCCAAGCCACTTTCCATCATTTTTCAGCAGTCCTGGCTCACTGGAGAGGTCCCAGAAGACTGGAAGCTGGCTAACGTGGTGCCCATCCACAAGAAGGGCCGGTTGGATGAGCCGGGGAATTATAGGCCTGTCAGCCTGACCTCAGTGCCAGGCAAGATTATGGAAGGGCTCATCTCGAGTGCGATCACACAGCACTTACAGGATGACCAGGGGCTCAGGCCTAGCCAGCATGGATTTAGGAGGGGCAGGTCCTGCCTGACCAACCTGATCTCCTTCTATGATCAGGTGACCCGCCTGGTGGATGTGGGGAGGCCTGTGGATGTGGTCTACCTGGACCTCAGCAAGGCCTTTGACACCGTCCCCCACAGCAAACTCCTGGCCAAGCTGGCAGCCCGTGGCTTGGACAGGAGCACACTGCGTTGGGTTAGGAACTGGCTGGAGGGCCGAGCCCAGAGAGTGGTGGTGAATGGCACCACATCCAGCTGGCGGCCTGTCACTAGTGGTGTGCCCCAGGGATCAGTGCTGGGCCCCATGCTCTTCAACATCTTTATTGATGATCTGGATGAGGGCATTGAGTCCATCATCAGTAAATTTGCAGATGACACCAAGCTGGGGGCAGCAGTTGATTTGCTGGAGGGCAGAGAGGCTTTGCAGAGGGACCTCGACAGGCTGGACAGATGGGCAGAGTCCAATGGCATGAGATTTAACACATCCAAGTGCCGGATTCTGCACATTGGCCACAACAACCCCAGGCAGAGCTACAGGCTGGGGTCAGAGTGGCTGGAGAGTGGCCAGGCAGAGAGGGACCTGGGGGTGCTGGTTGATTGTAGGCTGAACATGAGCCTGCAGTGTGCCCAGGCAGCCAGGAAGGCCAGTGGCATCCTGGCTTGCATCAGGAACAGTGTGGCCAGCAGGAGCAGGGAGGTCATTGTGCCCCTGTACACTGCACTGGTTAGGCCACACCTTGAGTCCTGTGTCCAGTTCTGGGCCCCTCAGTTTAGGAAGGATGTTGACTTGCTGGAACGTGTCCAGAGAAGGGCAACAAAGCTGGTGAGGGGTTTGGAACACAAGCCCTATGAGGAAAGGCTGAGGGAGCTGGGGTTGCTTAGCCTGGAGAAGAGGAGACTGAGGGGTGACCTTATTGCTCTCTACAACTACCTGAAGGGAGGTTGTAGCCAGGCAGAGGTTGGCCTCTTCTCCCAGGCATCCAGCACCAGAACAAGAGGACACAGTCTCAGGCTGCGCCAGGGCAGGTTTAGGCTGGATGTTAGGAAGAAGTTCTACACGGAGAGAGTGATTGCCCATTGGAATCGGCTACCCGTGGAGGTGGTGGAGTCACCTTCACTGGAGGTGTTCAGGAGAAGACTTGATGGGGTGCTTGGCTGTATGGTCTAGTTGTTGGGTGGGTTGGATTGTTTGATGGGTTGGACGCGATGATCTTGAAGGTCTCTTCCAACCTGGTGTATTGTATTATTGTATTATTGTATTATTATTGTCTCTGCCACATTTCTGTAATGCCTAGGACATCGATGTGGATGTCCTGAGAGGATATTGTGCAAAGCAGCCGGTGCAGAGGAGGGCAAGGAAGCTGGGAAGGGCCTGGAGAATACATCTGATGAAGAGCAACTGGAGGAGCTGGGGATGGTTAGTGTGAAACAGCGGAGGCTGAGGGGAGACCTCTCTACAACTACCTGAAAGGAGGTTGTGGAGAAGTTGGTGCTGGTCTCTTCTCACAGGTAATTAGTGATAGAACAAGAGGGAACAGCCTCAAGCTGCCACTGGGGAGGTTTAGATTGGACATTAGGAAAGCTTTTTTTCAGGCAAGAGTGGTCAGGCATTGGAATGTGCTGCCCAGGGAGGTGGTGGAGTCCCCAAGCCTGGCTGTGTTTGCAGGTGATTTGGCTGTGGTGCTTGGGGCTGTGGTTTAGGGGTGAGCCTTGCAGAGCAGGGTTCTGTGTTGGCCTTGGTGATCCTGAGGCTCTTTTCCAACCTGAATATTTCTGTGAACTGTGATATTGGACCTATTAGACCTCATCATAGGAGTAATTATTTTATAATCCCTATAAAAACAATAAAACTCAATAAAACATATCTTTTTCTCAGGTTATGAATCTAGAGGGCACAACAGCATCCATCTCCATAGTCATTTCATAAAGCTGATCTGTTTCTGGCAAAGGGAGGGAACTTCTGGAATATTGTGTCCAGTTCTGGGCCCCTCAGTTCAAGGAGGACCTCAGGAAACTGCTTGAAAGAGTCAAGCAGAGAGCCACAAAAATCATGAAGGGAGTGAAACATCTTCCTTAGGAGAGACTGAGGGAGATGAGGGCTCTGTAGCTTGGATAGAAGGAGACTAAGGAGTGACCTTATTCATGTTTACAAAGATGTGCAGGGTGAGTGCCCAGAGGCTGGAGCCAGGCTCTGCTGGGTGATGCCCAATGCCAGCACAAGGGGCAGTGGTGGAAGCTGAGGCAGAGGAAGTGCCATGGAAACAGGAGGAAAATGTTTTCCCTGTGAGGGTGACAGAACTCTGGAAGAGGTTGCCTGGGGGAGGATGTGGATTCTCCCTCTCTGGAGACATTCAAACCCCACCTGGATGTGTTGCTATGTGATCTGCTCTGGGTGCTCCTGCTCTCTCAAGGTCCTTTCCAGCCCCTAACAACTGTGATTCTTTAGAGAAGCATTTTTTTCCCATCTGTCATTGAAACCGAAACAGCCTCGCCCTCAAGACCACCAGCCACCCAGAACATTACTGCTTGGAGCAGAGCATGCTTTCCCCTGCATTGCAGGCCTGCCTTTGTGGGGGATAAAAAAGCAGCTGAGCCAGCAGACACTTGTTGAATTCTGAACATTCTCCATCACCCACCACAAGCATTAAGGGCAGCTTGGCTGCTGGCTGCAGCAGGGGCAACACAGAAGGCCTGTTAACAGAATAGACCATAAGGCATCTTATCAGGTTACACACACACTCACATACAAGTAACTCCTGCACACACACAGAAAGCCCTGCAGTGACAGGGCAAGGGGCAGTTGCTGCAAACTAGAGAAGAGCAGATTTAGATTGGATGTCTAGGGTGCATTCAGAGGAGTGTGTCCAGCAGAGCCAGGGAGGTTCTCCTCCCCCTCTACTCTGCCCTGGTGAGGCCACACCTGGAGTATTGCATCCAGTTCTGGGCTCTCCAGTTCAAGAGGGATCTGCTGGAGAGAGTGTAAGGGAGGGCTACAAGAATGATGAAGGGACTGGAGCACTGCCTGATGAGGAGAGGCTGAGAGCCCTGGAGATGGTTAGTCAGGAAAGACTGAGAGGGGATCTAAAAAATGTCTATAAATATCTGAGGGCTGGGGGTCCAGAAGGAGGGAACAGGCTCTGTTCACTTGCACTCTGTGATGGAATAAGGGGCAATGGATGGAAACTCCAGCACAGGAGGTTCCACCTCAACATGAGGAGAAACTTCTTTGAGGATGACAGAGCACTGGAACAGGCTGCTCAGAGAGGTTGTGGAGTCTCCTTCTCTGAAGACTTTCCAGCCCCATCTGGATGTGCTCCTGTGTGACCGGTGCTGGATTCTATGCTCCTGCTCTGGCAGGGGGTTGGACTGGAAGATCTTTGGAGGTCCCTTCCAACTCCTAACATCCTGTGATCTTGTTAGGAACAGGTTCTTTACTATGAGGGTGGTGGAACACTGGAACAGGGTGCCCAGGGAGGTGGTTGGGGCCCTTTCCCTGGAGATATTCAAAGTGAGGCTCAACAAGGCCCTGGGCAGCCTGATGTAGTTGAGGGTGTCTCTGCTGACTTCAGGGAGGTCGGACTGGATGACCTTTGGAAGCCCCTTCCAAGCCAGGCCATTCTATGAAATAATAATGGCTCAAGAGCGGTGAAAGCAATTTATAAGGTTTCCACCTTGCAGCGCCACAGCAAATCAGGAGGCAAGACAGATCCCTAAAATGTGGCAAATGGCCACAACTGGAAGTCTCCCTACTACCAGTCTGTGTCTCTGCTAAATTTGGATGAATGGGGAAATCACAAAGTCTGTTGTTGAGGAGAGCAGAATCCCCTACAGGGCAAATAAGGCTCTGAGAGCAGGTGAGGTTTGCAGTGAATTGATACAGCACATGCAACAGCAGGCAATATGAGATGTCATTTACACACACACACACACACACACACACTCAAAATGGAATATTTGGCAGATAACCTTGGCTGGAACAGAAGCAGCAATCAATATGTGCTGGCAATATTTATCCACTTAGAGTCCTGGCAACTGTGAGCCTGCAGGAATGTCCTGGCTGGTTTGAACTGATCTTTGTCTCTTCACAGATGAATGTGGACCCAAACTAGAACAATCCACATTACAGAGATATGGCAGGAATGCACAGGGTCACTCCTATTATTTGTTCTTGCCACAAGAGTCACTGCTGGGGAAAAATGGGGGGAAAAAAAAAGAAAAGGAAATTAGGTCAGATACCATTTCCAAAGGGATTAAGTGAGGTAAATCAGATTGATAACAGAGCCTGAAAAAAAAAGCCCTCAGTGTCATATTTGATCACCCTTCTACCTGGAATAAAAGCTGGGTTTTACAAAGAAATTAGAATGGAAATTTTGGGTTTTAACAGAAAGAGTCTGCATCTGGTATATTACCTGCTTCCAGCTCTCTTACTCTCCCTTCCTCTTTCCCTTCAGGTAGCAGCTTTTAGATGCACCTCCTCAGAAATACAGACTGAGTAGAATAGCATAGCATAGCATAGCATAGCATAGCATAGCATAGCATAGCATAGCATAGCATAGCATAGAATAGAATAGAATAGAATAGAATAGAATAGAATAGAATAGAATAGAATAGAATAGAATAGAATAGAATCAACCAGGTTGGAAAAGACCTTCAAGATCATCAAGGCCAACCTATCACCCAGCACAATCTCATCAACTAAACCATGGCACTGAGTGCCTCACCCAAGCTTTTCTTAAACACTTCCACTGATGGTGACTCCACCACCTCCCTGGGCAGCACATTCCAATGGCCAGTCTCTCTTGCTGGGAAGAATTTCTTCCTCACTTCCAGCCTAACCCTCCCCTGGCACAGCTTGACATTAAATACAGAGGTATCAATTTGTGACACAGCAGTAGAGTTATGTAGGATCACATCTGGTTAGAAGAGACCTGAAAGCTCATCCAGTCCAACCTTCAACCCAGCTCAGGGTTAATCCTAAACCATGTCCCTAAGCCCCAGCTCCACAGGCTGCTTAAACACCTCCAAGGCTGGTGAGTCCAGCACTGCCCTGGGCAGACCACTCCAACATTTGTGAACACTCTCTGAGAAGAAATATTTCCTAGCATCCAGCCTGAACCTCCCCTGGTGCAGCTTGGAACCACTTCCTCTGGTCCTGTTGCTCGACACCAAGGAGAAGAGGCTGCCTCCCTTCAGGTTGTAGAGAGCAATGAGGTCTCCTTTCAGCCTCCTCTTCTCCAGGCTGAACACCCCCAGCTCCCTGAGACACTCCTTGTAGGCCAGGTGCCTCAGGCCCTTCTCCAACCTGGAGCTGGTCCCAACTGACTCAGAGAGACAGACTGAGGGCCATGGACACCAACAGTTGGGTCCATTCCTGGAACAATGTCTCCATCCTCATTCTGCAGAGGCCAACAGATAGTTTGAAACTGAAGAGCTAGGAAAGCAAAGGCAGGAGAGGCAACTTAGCCATTTGCAATTGGCCAGCAGAAACAAGGCTCCCCTATGGTCATACACAGTAAGAATGAGCCTGAGACATGGAATAAATCAAAGCAAAAACTATTGTTCTAGGGGTTTTGGTACCATTTCTAATTGTGGAAAGAAATGAGAAAACTGTCAAGTGGAATCTCTTTGATACGGCTGCATTAAAGGATAATTTCCGTTTCCCAGGTGCATGATCTAACTGCTAATGAAAGGTGTGTCCTGAAGGACAGAATTTGGCCTTATGTGAATCTAATAAGCCCAAACATCTTTAGCAGGCTGCTCAAATACTCATTTGTTCTGCAAAAGTGCTTTACAGTTGCTGTTTACAGCAAAGAAGCTGTGCAAAAAAAATGTGAGTCACATTAGAATCATAGAATGGTCCAGGCTGGAAGGGTCCTCCAAAGACCTTCCAGCCCAAGCCCCTCTGCAGTCAGCAGGGACATCCCCAACTAGATCAGGTTGCCCAGAGCCCTGTCCAGCCTCACCTTGAATATCTCCAGGGAAGGAGCCTCAATCACATCCCTGGGCAACCTGTTCCAGTGTGCCACCACCCTCATGGTAAAGAACCTGTTCCTAACATCCAATCTCAATCTGCTCTGCTCTAGTCTGAAGCCATTGCCCCTGGTCCTGTCCCTGCAGGCCTTTGCAAACAGTCTCACTCCACCCTTCTTGTAGCCCTCTTCAGGTACGGGCAGGCTGCTATTAGGTCCCCCAGAGCTTCCTCTTCTCCAGGCTGAATACCCCCAGCTCCCTCAGCCTGTCCTTGTAGCAGAGGTACAACCAACCCCTGATCATTTTTGTGGTCCTCCTCTGGACCTGCTCCATCAGGTCCATGTCCTTCCTATATAGAGGGTTCTGGACCTGTACATAGTACTCCAGGTGAGGTCTCACCAGAGCAAAGTGGCAAAATTAAATGCTGTAGGGCCAGACTTCATCTGACCTTCCCGTGATACCCTAGCAGAAAAACCCAAAAGGAAGGTCTTGCGCAGCAAATATTTCTCTGTATTGCATCAAGCAGTGGCTCTGCTCCCTCACTGGGAAAGAAACAAGGGCTCAGGTCTAACTTCCCTCTGCACTGAAGAGATACAGAGAAGCTGAGACCGTAAGTATGTTCCTCACACGTAGCAAAGCTAGGGAAGAATAGTGCCCAGAGTGTAGCCTTACCTTTCAATAATATTTAGCTTGTAAAAGGCTTGTGGCTCTCCCCAGACCTGTGTCTTCAAGGCAGGGCTTGCTTGCAGAGTGTGGGGTTGAAAGGCCTATGGGGAAGGTTGATGTAACTGTACAAAGTTGGGAGGGGAAGAAATTAAACACAAACTTGAGCTTCTAATGAATCACAAACCTATCCTGTCCCAAGCAGGTGATGGATTGTAAACAATTAAGAGCAAGATTTCTCTCACAGAGAAATCAGTTGTATACACTCCACCTACTTCTAAATGGCAAAGCTGCTTAGATCCCTGAAGAATTAGGTTCAAGGCAAAGAGAACAGCAGGCACAAGGCCTAGGAAGACTTATAGTTGGCTATGGCCTGCCCTAGGTGATCCTGCTTTGGCAGGGGGATTGGACTTCATGATCTCCAGAGGTCCCTTCCAACTGGGAATGGATGGAAACTCCAGCACAGGAGGTTCCACCTCAACAGGAGGAGGAACTTCTTTACTGTAAGGGTGACAGAGCCCTGGAGCAGGCTTCCCAGAGGGGTTGTGGAGTCTCCTTCTCTGGAGCCTTTCCAGCCCTGTCTGGATGTGTTCCTGTGTGACCTGTGCTGGATTCTATGCTCCTGCTCTGGCAGGGGGTTGGACTGGAAGATCTCCAGAGGTCCCTCCCAACCTCTAACATTCTGTGATTCTGTGTAATGACAGTAAAATAGACTTTGGAGGTGCTGTGTGATCCCTGGGGAATGAAAAGTATTCTGGAAGTGATTTTGATTTCGTTGGCAGAATTCTTTAATTGTGCATTGCAGAGGAGATGTGGTTACTGCAGCTCAGTAAAGGAAGATTCTGATACCACAGAATCACAGAAACATTCAGGTTGGGAAAGAGCCTCAGGATCACCAAGGCCAACCCAGAACCCTACTCTGCAAGGCTCAACCCTAAACCACAGCCCCAAGCCCCACAGACAAACCACCTGCAAACACAGCCAGGCTTGGGGACTCCACCACCTCCCTGGGCAGCACATTCCAAGCCCTGACCACTCTTGCCCTGAAAAAAAAGGTTTCTTAATGTCCAGTCTGATCCTCCCCAGTGGCAGCTTGAGGCCATTCCCTCTTGTTCTATAACTAATTACCTGGGAGAAGAGACCAGCACCAACCTCTCCACAACCTCCTTTCAGGTAGCTGTAGAGAGCCAGGAGGTCTCCCCTCAGCCTCCTCTCTTTCACACTAACCATCCCCAGCTCCTTCAGTTGCTCTTCATCAGATTTATTCTTATATATGTGGATTTATTCTTATATATATGGACATTGATTGCATAGGACTCTTAACCTGTAGATATGGCCAGGCTCTACTTAGTGGCAAACCTGACAAGGACTGAAGGTAGCTGTGTGTCCCCCACTCCTCACCATCACTAACAGTCAGCTTTAAAGCAGCTGTTAACCCTACTGACTATCTCAGCAGCAGTGTAGCACAACCATAAGGCAGGGCAGAAGGGAAGGCTGTGCCACAGGACACTGTGTGACTGCTGGCTCTGGGGTTTGGTTTCCCCACATGGCTTACACCCTTGTACCAGTCTTTAAGGGCCCAGCCTGGGAAAACACATGCTGTGCCTTTTGCTTTCCTGGGCACTGGGAAGACAACCAGATGAACTTCCATGGCCTCATAGCCCTCACAGCAATCACTGAATTATTGAGGCTGGACTAGACCTCTGAGATCACCAAGCCCAGCCTATGACCTAACACCACCACACCAATGAGACCATGGCACTGAGTGCCACATCCAAGCTTGCTTTAAACCCCTCCAGGGACAGAGACTCCACCACCTCCCTGGGCAGTCCATCCCAGCCTCTAATTCCCCTTTCCATCAGGAAGTGCTTCCTGACATCCAACCTAACCCTCCCCTGGCACAGCTTCAGGCCATGCCCTCTCCTCTTGTCACAAGTTGCCTGGCACAAGAGCCTGACCCCCACCTGACTGCAACTTCCCTTCAGGGACTTGTAGAGTGTGATAAGGACCCCCTGAGTCTCCTCTTCTCCAGGAGATGTCTCTGGACATGCACCCCAAGTGTAGTCCTGGTACTCCCTGGTGAGGTCCTGGTATGATCTCTAGCAGGACAGCAGGAGCAAGGCTGTTATCAGCTTGATCTCACAGTAAGCACAACTTGTCTACAAGTGAGGTACAGATGTGTGGGGCTAAATTCTGGGACCTCTTCAGGTACCAGATCTGGTGCCTCCTCACTTGGCCACTGAGACAAAGGTGCAAAAGAGAATACAGTGCCAGATGGGGATCAGTAGATTGCCTCCCAATTTCAGCTTTGCCCCTTGCCATTACTCCGTATCTCACAGCTGTCACAGAAATGCAGGCAGCTAGCTCAACTCTCCTATGTATTAGAAGCCATCACTTTTTGTTCATGAACACTTACCCACGCCCTTCAGTAGGGAAAGCCACATGAAAAGCCACATGTGAAACCCTGCTTGAAAAACAGAGGTTCACAGATGACTTTTTTTTTCTGAGAACTGCTTTGAAAAATCTTTGTGGGAAAAAAACTGCAGCACAACCCAGTGCAGTAGATGGTACTAAGCTGTTTGCTTTTACCAGACAGATGTGGAGTACGAAAGGAAACGTGAGTACGAGAAAAGAATTGGTAAAAATCAAATCTGAGGGGGGAAGAATCCAATGCAGAGCTGTGAGCTCCTTCAAAAAAGTCAATGAGCAGCTTGCAGCATCCACCCTATCACAAGAGCCTCCTTATTGTGGCCTCCCAATATCTGAAGGGTGGGGAGGGACTTTTTAGGGTGTCAGGTAGTGATAGGACTAAGGGGAATGGAGCAAAACTAGAAAGGGTTAGATTGAGATTGAATGTTAGTATCATAGTATCAGTCAGGGTTGGAAGGGACCACAAGGATCATCTAGTTCCAACCCTCCTGCCATGGGCAGGGACACCCCACACTAGATCACGCTGCCCAGAGCCTCATCCAGCCTGGGCTTAAACACCTCCAGGGACGGGGCCCCAACCACCTCCCTGGACAACCCATTCCAGGGCTTCACCACTCTCATGGGGAAGAACTTCCTCCTCACATCTAGCCTGAATCTCCCCACCTCCAGCTTCATTCCATTCCCCCTAGTTCTATCACTACCTGATAGCCTGAGAAGTCCCTCCCCAGCCTTCCTGTAGCCCCCTTCAGATACTGGAAGGCCACAATGAGGTCACCTCGGAGCCTTCTCTTCTCCAGACTGAACAGCCCCAACTCCTCCGTCTGTCCTCACAGGAGAGGTGCTCCAGCCCTCTGCTCATCCTCGTGGCCCTTCTCTGGACACCTTCCAGCACCTCCAGATCCCTCTTGTAATAGGGGCTCCAGAACTGGAGGCAGTACTCCAGGTGGGGTCTCACCAGGGCTGAGGAGAGGGGGAGAAGCACCTCCCTTGACCTGCTGGTCACACTTCTCCTGATGCAGCCCAGGAGCTGATTGGCTTTCCGGGCTGCAAGTGCACACTGAGAGCTCATGTTGAGCTTCTTGTCCACCAGCACCCCCAAGTCTCTCTCCTCCGGGAGAGAGGAGAGAGGAATGTTAGGAAGAAGTTGTTCCCCATGAGGGTGGTGAGAGGCTGGCACAGGTTGCCCAGGGAGGTGGTGGAAGCCTCATCCCTGGAGGTTTTGAAGGCCAAGCTGGATGTGGCTCTGAGCACCCTGCTCTAGTGTGAGGTGTCCCTGCCCATGGCAGGGGGTTGGAACTGGCTGCTCCTTGAGGTCCCTTCCAACCCTAACAATTCTGTGAAAGAAGGTAATGTGTACAAAGAGGTAGACTGAGAATCTTGCAGGACTCAAACAGCAACAGCAATCTGATGAAGTGCTACAAAGAAGATACAGGAATAAGGAATTTAAAAGGGAAAGATAAAGTCACAGAAGCAAGAGGGAAACTGCCACCTTCATCTTTTCCTGAGGCCTGTCCTAATGCTGCTAAAACTGCAACCACTCAGAGCATAGCATTAGTTACAAAGCTTACACTGAGTATTTTCAGACATGTAGTCAGATTTCAGATTAACAACAGTTTAATAACTTCCAACACATGCACAGACGACAGGTCCACAAAGGAGTGTCAAAAGCTCCAGGTACCCTCCAGTTCTGGATGTTGGGGGCATATGTGAGGAATGGACCACAGGGAGTGCCAGGCCTCACTTGCTCTCCTACTTGTACAGTGTCTCACATCTCTGCCAAAGGCAGAATACAGGACCAGATGGATCGTTGGTCTGGCCTCATAAGGCATTTCTTCCATGCTTGTGCTCTTAAATCTTTTGAGAAATGTCATAGTGGCAGGGTACAGGTGACAGAGTAAACTTCAATTTAAGCTCCCAGCCCCACTCTCTTGTAGTGTCCTACACTGTAAATCTACTGAGGGTATTGAGGAAAGTTTCTGTTGTGCCTGAGCGAAAAGATTTGCAGGGTGGCCACAACAGACCACATTGCTAAGCTATCTTCTGGTCCAGAGGAATCCTTTCAGCAGACTGGCACCTAGGAGGGAAGCTGCTGAAGGGTCTGGAGCACAGCCCTGTGAGGAGAGGCTGAGGGAGCTGGGGTTGCTCAGCCTGGAGAAGAGAAGGTTCAGGGGAGACCTTCTTGCTCTCTCCAACTCCCTGAAGGGAGGTTGTAGCCAGGTGGGGGTTGGTCTCTTCTGCCAGGCACCCAGCACCAGAACAAGAGGACACAGTCTCAAGATACACCAGGGGAGGTTTGGTCTGGATGTGAGGAAGAAATTCTTCCCAGCAAGAGAGATTGGCCGTTGGACTGTGCTGCCCAGGGAGGTGGTGGAGTCACCATCTCTGGAAGTGTTTAAAAAGAGCCTGGATGAGGCACTTGGTGCCACGGTTTAGTTGATTAGATGGTGTTGGGTGATAGGTTGGACTTGATGATCTCAAAGGTCTTTTTCAACCTGGTTAATTCTGTGATTCTGTGATCTTGGGCTGATTGTAGGGAAAACTTTGTGGCCACAACACATGCAGTGGAGAAACCCAGAAGAAATATTAGACTACTGTGACAGGAGAAAGGGATAAAGTTTTCATTACTTGAAGGACAGCAGCCAGTGTGCACCCCTTTTTTTGCACCCATTTTTGGCTTCAATATAAATCTGAACACTCCTGCTCTGCTCAGGAGAGCTGCTGATTAATACATGTTTCAGATAGAGCTTTGTCTTTAGCATTGCTGAGCATTTTTACCTCTCATGTTTATCAGCCAGCAGGAAAAAAGCCAGCACCATTTTACGTTAGGCCCACAGGTTCCACTGTGGGTAAAGAGCATTCATCATCTCCTACCATTGCACCCAGTAATTATCTTCAGGATAATTAGCATACATATCCCAGAGATCTCCATCAAGGCTCTTCTTTCTATTGTGGACTACAGCTATAAGATTGGATCTCTGGCTCGTAGTAACTGCTGTAGCACCCTCAATGAATATCTTTTCCTCTCCAAGCTGAGAGAAAGCCTTAGGAATAGATGTTGTTAAGGGATATTATTCCAGGCAGTAGTGAGCTGAAGATATGAGTCTCTTAAACTCTGATTGTGCATTCCTTGTGCATTCACGGGTCTGAAAGCTTTAGGTTGGTTGTAAATATGAGGTCAGACCCTTGACCTGTTTAAATGGAGGAATATGTGTTGCACAGAATGCAGGAACCATTAAACTGCTAAACTTTGCAATACAATACAATACAATACAATACAATACAATACAATACAATACAATACACCAGGTTGGAAGAGACCTTCAAGATCATCGCGTCCAACCCATCAAACAATCCAACCCACCCAACAACTAGACCATACAGCCAAGCACCCCATCAAGTCTTCTCCTGAACACCTCCAGTGAAGGTGACTCCACCACCTCCATGGGTAGCCGATTCCAATGGGCAATCACTCTCTCCGTGTAGAACTTCTTCTGCACTAACAAAACCATTTTTTAAAGACTGAAGAAGTTACTTCCAGACCTTAAAAACCTACAGCAAATATCACAGAATCACAGAGCATTAGAGGTTGGAAGGGACCTGCAGAAATCATCCAGTCGAACCTCCTGCCAAAAGCAGCATCACCCAGGGTGGTCCACACAGGAATGCATCCAGGTGGGGTTGGAAAGTCTCCAGAGAAGGAGACTCCACAACCTCTCTGGGCAGCCTGCTCCAGGGCTCTGGCACCCTCACTGCAAAGAAGTTTCTCCTCAGGTTGAGCTGAAACCTTCCCTGTTCAAGTTTGTCTCCATTGGTCCTTGGCTTATTCCTGTGCACCACTGAAGAGAGCTTGGCCCCCTCCACTTGACCCCCAGCCCTCAGCTATTGATAGGCATTGATCAGATCCCTCTCAGCCTTCTCTTCTCCAGACTCAACAGCCCCAGGGCTCTCAGTCTCTCTTCACAGGGGAGATGCTCAGGTCCCCTAGTCATCCTCCTGGCTCTCCCTTGGACTCTCTCCAGCAGGTCTCTGTCTCTCTGGAACCGGGCAGCCCAAAACTGGACACAGGATTGCAGATGTGGTCTCAGATCCCCTATCAGTCTTCTCTGCTCAAGACTATCTATGATGTGAAAGTGCTTTGTCTGCCCTCCTCATTTCAATCAGCATAATTATAATGGATTGCTTTGTATCATTTAAAGCAGTTTACACATCATCACCTTGCAACCAAAACACCAGTGGCACTTCATAGATCTATCACAGAATCACAGAAACATTCAGGTTGGAAAAGAGCCTCAGGATCACCAAGGCCAACCCAGAACCCTTCTCTACAAGGCTCACCCCCAAACCACAGCCCCAAGCCCCACAGACAAACCACCTGCAAACACAGCCAGGCTTGGGGACTCCACCACCTCCCTGGGCAGCACATTCCAAGCCCTGACCACTCTTGCCCTGAAAAAAAAGGTTTCCTAATGTCCAGTCTGAACCTCCCCAGTGGCAGCTTGAGGCCATTCCCTCTTGTCCTGTCACTAATGACCTGGGAGAAGAGACCAGCACCAACCTCTCCACAACCTCCTTTCAGGTAGCTGTAGAGAGCCAGGAGGTCTCCCCTCAGCCTCCTCTCTTTCACACTAACCATCCCCAGCTCCTTCAGTTGCTCTTCATCAGATTTATTCTCCAGCCCTTCCCAGCTTCCTTGCCCTCCTCTGCCCTGGCTCCAGCACCTTGACATATCTCAGCCTGAGAACAGCTGAGGTTGTTATTATTCCTCTTTCTCTGTTTGTTGTAGCTGAGGCCTGATTCATGTTTGCTGCTGAAACACCACTATGGTCTGTTGTGGCAGCAGATCTGTGTGCAAAGTGGGGAGCCAGCAGTGGGAGCAGGGAAGTCAGGTCCCCACTTCCCTTCAGTGATAAAAGCCTCAGGATAAACACGTCTGTAAAGCTAAGTGCCTCTGAGTGAGCCGTTCAGAGGAGTGGAAGCAGGCTGGGATGGAAGCCTGGCTATTTATCATTTCCTACAGCAGATGTGGGAG
This sequence comes from Picus viridis, assembly GCA_033816785.1. Classification (NCBI taxonomy): domain Eukaryota; kingdom Metazoa; phylum Chordata; class Aves; order Piciformes; family Picidae; genus Picus; species Picus viridis. The sequence goes on from CM066567.1 coordinate 54,623,798, forward strand.
TGTTTGCTCTGGAAAGAGGAGAGGCCTCAGAAGCCAGCAGTGCTCACAGACCACAAGGTTAGCAGAGAGGTGTTCACACCTTTTCTGTGGCAGTGTGTGCTCTTTGTAAAAAGGACAGGAACCTCTGTCGACAGAGGAGTGCTCACAACATGCAGCTCTCAACCTGTGGGGAATCTATTAGTACAAACAGCTCCTGGGATAGTAACAATAACATTGCTGGGACAGCAATGTGCCCTTGTGGCCAAGAAGGCCAATGGTATCCTGGGGGGCATTAAGAAAAGAACCTCTCCAGGGAGGTCCCTATCTACTCTGCCCTGGTGAGGCCTCACCTGGAATATTGCATCCAGTTCTGGGCTCTCCAGTTCAAGAAGGACAGGGATCTGCTGGAGAGAGTCCAAGGGAGGGCTACAAGGATGATGAAGGGACTGCAGCACTGCCTGGTGAGGAGAGGCTGAGAGACCTGGGGCAGTTTAATTTGGAGAGAAGGCTGAGAGGGAATCTGATCAATGTCTACCAATATCTGAGGGCTGGGGGTCAGGAAGGAAGAGACAGGGACAGCCTCTGCTTACTTGTGCCCTGGGATAGGACAAGGGGCAATGGATGGAAACTGCAGCACAGGAGGTTTCACCTCAACAGGAGGAAGAACTTCTTTACTGTAAGGGCGACAGAGCCCTGGAGCAGGCTGCCCAGAGAGGTTGTGGAGTCTCCTTCTCTGGAGCCTTTTCAGCCCTGTCTGGATGTGTTCCTGTGTGACCTGTGCTGGATTCTATGCTCCTGCTCTGGCAGGGGGGTTGGACTGGAAGATCTCCAGAGGTCCCTTCCAACCCCTAACATCCTGTGAGCCTGTGGTATATTCCAGAAGTAAATGGCAGATATTAGTGTATATGCGTCTGTGCTTTCACACATGTATGCACAGAGGAGTGGTGGGTATTTTGACACAGAGTGGTGATGGATACTTTGACACAGAGTATGATATTTTGAGTTACAGATGAATGAAAAATTGAGAAATCATATAAAATGAAGCTATGTGAGCTCCAAACATAAAACTGCCCCCTAAAAAACAAGTTGTTGGTGGGTTTTTTAACTGTATTGACATTGATCCAAACATCTGCTATCAGGCTACTTGTTATTCATGGGGAAATATGACAGCACTTGACTCTCAGTAAGTGAAACATCTGATATTACCAGTGTGGTATCTGCACCTTCTATTTCTTCTGGATGCAATTAATCTGAATGTTTGGTAAGGTCCCAGGAAACCAATCCATCCCTACTTGTACACAGCTGGAAGAGAGGTCATTTCCTGGAATAGTGGCTTGACTTACGTGGTTCAGACCTTCCAGCTGGAGCTCCCAAGCACCCCAACACCCGTGCAGGTGGTGGAGTCACCTTCATTGGAGGTGTTCAGGAGGAGACTTGATGGGTTGCTTGGTGCCATGGGTTAGTTGTTTAGGTGGGTTGGAGTGGTTGATGGGTTGGACACGATGATCTTGAAGGTCTCTTTCAACCTGGTGTATTGTATTGTATTGTATTGTATTGTACTTTGCCAAGCACCCTATAGAGTATAGATCCATAGCAGCTTTCCAGTACCTGAAGGGGGCTGCAAGGAGGATGGAGAGAGACTATTTACAAAGGCCTGCAGTGACAGGACAAGGGACAATGGCTTCAGACTAGAGCAGAGCAGATTTAGATTGGATGTTAGGAACAAGTTCTTTACCATGAGGGTGGTGGAAGACTGGAATAGGTTTCCCAGGGAGGTGGTTGAGCCCCCATCCCTGGAGATATTCAAGGTGAGGCTCAGTGAGCCTCTGGGCAACCTGATCTAGTTGAGGATGTCCCTGCACTTGAGCAGGAGGGGAAATGACAGGACATTTGTGCAAAGGTTTGGGTGACACATGCAGGAGGACAAAAAGGTGGATGTGTGAAAAAGAGCAAACACACTCTGAAGATGTAATGCTGAGAGGTTAAAAGCGTTATAGCCAAAACACCCATTGTCAACAACACACAGAGAGGACAAGTACAAGGTCTTCTGCCTCAGGAGAGTCATTCCCAGAATACAGAATTATCCAGGTTGGGAAAGACCTTTGAGATCATCAAGTCCAACCTATCACCCAACACCTTCTACTCGACTAACCCATGGCACTAAGTGCCTCATTCAGTACTTTTTTAACACCTCCAGTGATGGTGACTCCACCACCTCCCTGGGCAGCACATTCCAATGGCCAATCTCTCTTGCTGGGAAGAATTTCTTCCTAATGTCTAGTCAGGCCTGTTCTGAATCTATGTGATGGCTCTGTGAGGCTTAGAAGCTCCTGGCTCCCTAGATCTGCTCTCTGCCATGACTCCAAGCACAAGGATGGCATCTTGTTTGGGAAAGCTACATAACTGGTGAGTGAAGATTCTGACTGGGATGCCTCTGTTGAGCACTGCATCTTCCCAATGCCATGCTCAGCTGCTGGAAGCTATTGCTGGCACTAGCCAACACTCAAGCGTAAATAAATGCCCTTTACTGTCTCTGCATGAGGTATTCAAAGACAGAATCACAGAGTCACAGAATCATAGAATATAAGAATCACAAAATCACAGAGGCACAGAATCCAAGAATCACAAAGTCACAGAGGCACTGAATCACAGAATCACAGAGGCACAGAATCACAGCCACAGAATTACAGTCACAGAATCACAGTCACAGAATCACAGAGGCACAGAATCATAGAGGCACAGAATCACAGTCACAGAAGTACAGGCACAGAATCACAGAGGCACAGAATCACAGCCACAGAATTACAGTCACAGAATCACAGTCACAGAATCACAGAGGCACAGAATCATAGAGGCACAGAATCACAGTCACAGAAGTACAGGCACAGAATCACAGAGGCACAGAATCACAGCCACAGAATTACAGTCACAGAATCACAGAGGCACAGAATCATAGAGTCACAGAATCACAGTCACAGAAGTACAGGCACAGAATCACAGAGGCACAGAATCACAGCCACAGAATTACAGTCACAGAATCACAGAGGCACAGAATCATAGAGTCACAGAATCACAGTCACAGAAGTACAGGCACAGAATCACAGAGGCACAGAATCACAGCCACAGAATTGCAGTCACAGAATCACAGTCACAGAATCACAGAGGCACAGAATCATAGAGTCACAGAATCACAGTCACAGAAGTACAGGCACAGAATCACAGAGGCACAGAATCACAGAATCAGGCACAGAATCACAGAATCATAGTGTCACAAAGGCACAGAGTCACAAAGTCACAGAATCAGAGAGTCACAGTCACAGAATCACAGAGTTACAGAATGTTAGGGGTTGGAAGGGACCTTGAACACTCATCCAGTCCACCCCCTGCCAGAGCAGGATCACCCAGAGCAGATCACACAGGAACACATCCAGGTGGGGGTTGAATATCTCCAGAGAGGGAGACTCCACAACACACATACACACAAAAAAGGGTAGTAACCCCCTAGCCTGTAAAACCTCTATAAATATATTTAACCATTGTCACTTAATCAAGATTTGTAAATCGGTTGGGGTGTGTCAGTGATACACTCAGCATCAATTAAACCAAGAGGATGACACAGCACTGAGCTGATAACAGCCAAAGATAGTTCTGAAAACCACAGCCATCTACTCCTGACTACATTTGCTCGGGGCAAATGATTTCTGTAGGCTCCCAACAATTGGAGATAGCCTTCTGAATGATGTTTATCTGCTGCTGCTTTCTTCACAGCAAAGGCTGTGAATGCAGCAGTTGAGCAACTCCAGGAAAGCACAGTTATCCTGAGATAATCAGGAGCCTGAGGGCTCGGAGGCAGTCATCTGTGTTCCCTGCCCCAATTCCAGCGGTATATTAAATTAAAAAAAAAAAAAAAAAAAAAAAAAAAAAAAAAAAGAAAGGAAAGAAATCTGTATGTTAATACATCATGAAGGTCAAACACTGCCTTGCAAAGAACTGTGGAAATTCACAACAGGATTCCCAGAGCAGCCCTGCCTGCGTGGTTAAACTGCTACAGGTGCGGTGCATCTTGGCAGGTATTATTTCTGTTGTCACTCAAAACCCCTCAGAAGTGTGGTCAAATTGGTAGGGAATTGAGGTCTTAAAAACTGATCATTTGTTTGTTTGCCTCCATGCATGTGTTTATGAAGTGTGTGGGTAAGCAAATAATCACAGAATGGTCAGGGTTGGAAGGGACCTCAAGGATCAGCCAGTTCCAACCCCCCTGCCATGGGCAGGGACACCTCACACTACAGCAGGTTGCTCACAGCCACATCCAGCCTGGCCTTAAAATCCTCCTGGGATGAGGCTTCCACCACCTCCCTGGGCAACCTGTGCCAGTGCCTCACCACCCTCAGGGGGAAGAACTTCTTCCTAACGTCTAATCTGAATCTCCCCTCCTCTAGCTTGGATCCATCCCCCCAGTCCTATCCCTCCCTGACACCCTCAAAAGTCCCTCCCCAGCTTTCTTGGAGCCCCCTTCAGATACTGCAAGGCCACGAGAAGGTCTCCTTGGATCCTTCTCTTTTCCAGACTAAACAGCCCCAGCTCTCTCAGTCTGTCCTCACAGGAGAGTACCTCCTAGGTGCTCCAGTTAGTTTTGTCAGTCAGTCAAAGTTCTTTTTGACAGTTAAAGTCTTGCCCACATATTTTAAAATATTCTTTGGTTAATTTTATAATTTGTTTCTATGTTATATGATTGCAGATATAGGAGGGCAGAGTTAAGGTTGATCTCTCCACATAACTATATGGAAGCTGTTTAATGTGATGCTGGTACCAAACCACTGGCTATATGCAAAGAATAGAATAGAATACAATACAATTAACCAGGTTGGAAAAGACCTTCGAGATCATCCAGTCCAACCTATCACCCAACACCATCTCATCAACTAAACCATGGCACCAAGTGCCTCAGCCAGGCTCTTCTTAAACACCTCCAGGGATGGTGACTCCACCACCTCCCAGGGCAGCACATTCCAATGGCAAATCTCTCTTGCTGGGAAGAATTTCTTCCTCACCTCCAGCCTAAACCTCCCCTGGCACAGCTTGAGACTGTGTCCTCTTGTTCTGGTGCTGGTTGCCTGGGAGAAGAGACCAACCCCCACCTGGCTACAACCTCCCTTCAGGTAGTTGCAGAGAGCAATAAGGTCTCACCTGAGCCTTCTCTTCTCCAGGACATGCCCAGCTTTCCAACATGGGTGTCATGAATACATGTGTGTGGCAAGGAGTCATGAGTGATTGTCCTGCACTACAGTCTGAGAGAGCCATCTAAGCACATTCTGGCTAGATGAGCGGAAAATCTGAGTATGGAAAATGATCAGAATTAGTGGCCCAGTGAACTGATGACACTTGGTGTTCTCAGAATCACAGAATTATTGAGGCTGGAAAAGACCTCTGAGATCATCAACTCCAGCCTATGCCCCTGACACCATGACATCAACTAAAGCATGCCACCAAGTGCCACATCCAATCTGTCCTTAAAGACTTCCAGTGATGATGACTCCTCCACCTCCCTGGGCTGTCCATTCCAGTCTCGCATTCCCCTTTCTATCAGGAAGTGCTTCCTAACACCCAGCCTAAACCTCCCCCGACACAGCTTCAGGCCATGCCCTCTTGTCCTGTCACAAGCTGCCTGGGAGAAGAGCCTGACCCCCACCTGACTACAGCTTCATTTTAGGTAGTTGTAGAGAGTGATAAGGTCCCCTCTTAGTCTCCTCTTCTCTGTGCATCAAGTACTGTGGGCAGCTCCCTTCATTTCTGTGAGTCCATGTGTCCATATACTACAATCCTCACACATGCACCCTTCATGCACAGCCTAGAGCATGCACAGAACTTTGCCTGGGAACTAAAATATGATGCCTGTAACACGGCAGATTACAGGGAAAGTAGGACATGGGCCAACATGGGAAAGCCTGAATGCCTCAGAACTTCTATAAAAGGAAGGATTCCCTCCTCAGGGCTTTCCACCCATTACTGAATGCCCAAAGACAGACACAAATAAAAGAGAGAAATAAATCAGTTACATGATAAAAAGCAATTTGCAAGAAGTGGCTGTAGAATGAAAGTTATCTCCGAGGCACTCCTCATTCTCACTTCTCTTTCTCACTCCTCTTTCTCTGCATCCACTGTTATGCAGCAAAGTTTTTAAATGACATGGTGCTAATCTAAGAGGGGTTTTTTTCAGGAGAAAAAGAAAAGCTGCAGTCCTCTCTTTTTATATCAATCATTGAAGGAACACAAAAACCATAAATTAGGAGTAAATGCCAGTCTCTGAGCATTAATTTCAGTATTGTAGTGGATGAAAGGAAAGATGTCTTGAAGTTGATTGTATCTCAGAGCCTCCCCCCTGAACTAACTTAAAATCTTTAAACTGTCTGTGTGAATGCAAAAAAAAGGGAGACCAGGGAAAAGATAAAGAGAAGAAAGGGGGAGGGGGAATGCTGCTGGTTAGGGAAATAATGAGTGATATATAATAAAGGTTAGACTGCATTATACAAGTTAGAGAAAGGTGGCATGAAATCAATTACTGCGATTCACTGTGTCCTCACTGGAGTCTGACACTGCCATAATTTGTTCATTTTTGAAGCAAAAGAATCATAGAATCACAGAACTGTCAGGGTTGGAAGGGACCTCAAGGATCAGCCAGTTCCAAGCCCCCTGCCATGGGCAGGGACACCTCACACTACAGCAGGTTGCTCACAGCCACATCCAGCCTGGCTGCAAACACCTCCAGGCATGAGGCTTCCACCACCTCCCTGGGCAACCTGTGCCAGTCTCTCACCACCCTCATGGGGAACAACTTCTTCCTAACATCCAATCTCAATCTACCCATTTCTGGTTTTTGTAGGAAGAATATCAGGAAAAGGGAAAATGGAGGAAAAAATCAGAAGTTAGGACAAGCAGGAAGCAAAACTAATAGCTCAGGCAGAAATTAAAAAATAAATGAAAGAAATAATTTTTTATTTTATGTTACACAACTTAAATCATGGCCCTGTGTCTTCTTCACTTGAGCCAAGTTTGGCCTCAAGCTGCCACTGGGGAGGTTCAGACTGGACATTAAGAAACCTTTTTTTCAGGGTAAGAGTGGTCAGGCATTGGAATGTGCTGCCCAGAGAGGTGGTGGAGTCCCCAAGCCTGGCTGTGTTTGAAGGTGGTTTGGCTGTGGGGCTTGGGGCTGTGGTTTAGGGGTGAGCCTTGCAGAGTAGGGTTCTGGGTTGGCCTTGGTGATCCTGAGGCTCTTTTCCAACCTGAATGTTTCTGTGATACTGTGATAGATCTATGAAGTGCCACTGGTGTTTTGGTTGCAAGGTGATGATGTGTAAACTTCTATAAATGATTCAAAGTAATCCATTATCATTATGCTGATTGAAATGAGGAGGAGTTGTGTTTCCTGGAGAGAGTCAGAGACAGAAGGATGCCTTCTGTTTGGATATGCCACATGGCACACACAAAGGGGCTGCACGGCCAGCACAGCCAGTGGAGTATCACCTTAGCTTGTGAAACACAGCACCAGGGCAACAGGAGTATCACCTTCACACAAGGAAATGCAACACCAGGGCAACAGCCTCCATTCTGTCCCTACCTTTGGTAGTGATTCACAGGGCTCCTCTTCTTCACCCAGCGTCCTCTGAATGTTAAAATACCATCCAGACCTCACATCAGAATAAACTCCTCTGCTGTGGGGATAGATGGAGAGAGTTGGGGCTGTTCAGTCTGCAGAAGAGAAGGCTCCAAGGAGACCTAATTGTGGACTTCCAGTATCTGAAGGGGGCTACAAGAAAGCTGGGGAGGGACTTTTGAGGGTGTCAGGGAATGATAGGACTAGGGGGAATGGAACAAAACTACAAGTGGGTAGTTTCAGATTGGATGTTAGAAAGAAGTTGTTCCCCATGAGGGTGGTGAGAGACTGGCACAGGTTGCCCAGGGAGGTGGTGGAAGCCTCATCCCTGGAGGTGTTTGCAGCCAGGCTGGATGTGGCTGTGAGCAACCTGCTGCTGTGTGAGGTGTCCCTGCCCATGGCAGGGGGGTTGGAACTGGCTGAACCTCGAGGCCCCTTCCAACCCTGACAATTCTGTGATTCTATGCTGCTGGAGGTTGTAATAGAAGACTCTGTGTAGTACAGAGGTAGTTAAAAGCTTGGTGCTTTGAAGCAGTTCTGAATTTGTGAAAAAGGTTTGGAGGGGACAGCATTTTCATTTCAAATGCTTATTTTTATTGATAAAAATTGAATGGAACAACACAGACATCTCATGGGAATGGGATATTATGAAGCCTTCAACTTGAAGTACATCAGAACTGCAGAGTATGGCAGTAACAAAGTGAAAGGATTCATAAAATAAATCCATTACACACATAATTTATTGAGAACTGCAGGCCAGTTAAGGAACAAGAAGGGATTTGACCCCTGAGTCTTTCTGAGAGTGACAGCAGGAAGGGGCAAATAGGTTGTAGGCCTCCTCATTGATAAACCAAGCTGAAAGGTGTGCTAAAAGGAACCAAGCACGCTGCAAAGGGTACAGCAAAAAGGAGAGAGAGGAGAAACCTGGGGCTGTTTAGTCTGGAGAAGAGAAGGCTGAGAGGGGATCTGATCAAAGTCATTAGCTGAGGAGTGGGGGTCAAGTGGAGGGGTCCAAGCTCTTTTGGGTGGTGCACAGCAATAAGCCAAGGAACAATAGAGACGAACTCGAACAGAGAAGGTTTCAGCTCAACATGAGGAGGAACTTCTTTGCAGTGAGGGTGCCAGAGCCCTGGAGCAGGCTGCCCAGAGAGGTTGTGGAGTCTCCTTCTCTGGAGACTTTCCAACCCCACCTGGTTGCATTCCTGTGTGGACTCCCCTGGGTGATGCTGCTTTTGGCAGGGGGGTTGGACTGGATGATCTCTGGAGGCCCTTTCCAGTCTCTGATGTTCTGTGATTCTGAGGCAGAGCAGGGCATCAACAGCTCTCTGCACAGCTCTGATGCCACAGATTATCATAGCACCAATGTGATAACAAAAAAGAAGGTCAAAGTTTTTCCAGATCAGACTGTAGGCCATGCCCTGTGGCAGATGTAGCAACTTATTGGGAGATGGTTTTAATATATGCACTCACCCCAAATCAGTCAACATTTTCCTGCTTTTACATTGGATATTTGTGGGATACAAAGTTTCACTAAAACACTGTTTTCCAACTGAAATACACAGTTGAGTAAGTGGTAAACACTTCATGGAAATGACTGCTCGAGGGGTTTGCCATTTATGGGCTTGTTAAGAAAGAAGTCGGGGGGAAAGTCCTTTTTATTGGCTAGAAAAACCCACAATGTATTCTTTTAGCAGCAATCAAACAAAAAATTTACTTTGCTTTTAGGCTAGCTTTAAAAGGCAAGGAATGGCACAGAATCATAGAATGGTCCAGGCCAGAAGGGACCTCCACAGGTCATCCACTCCAACCCCCTCTGCAGTCAGCAGGGGCATCCCCAAATAGATCAGGTTGCCCAGAGCCCTGCTGAGCTCCACTTAGAATATCTCCAGGGAAGGAGCCTCAACCACCTCCCTGGGCAGCCTGTTGCAGTGTTCCACCACCCTCACAGTAAAGAACTTCTTCCTGATATCCAATCTAAATCTGCTCTGCTCTAGTTTGAAGCCATTGCCCCTTGTCCTGTCCCTGCAGGCCTTTGCAAACAGTCTCTCTCCATCCTTCTTGTAGCCCCCTTCAGGTACTGGCAGGCTGCTATTAGGTCTCCCCAGAGCCTCCTCTTCTCCAGGCTGAACACCCCCAGATCTCTCAGCCTGTCCTCATAGCAGAGCTGCTCCAATCCCCTGATCATTTTCGTGGCCCTCCTCTGGACACTCTCAATCACATCCTTGTCCTTCCTGTATTGAGGGCTCCAGAGCTGGATGCAGTACTCCAGGTGAGGTCTCACCAGAGCAAAGTGTCAGAATCACCTCTCTGGGTCTGCTAAACATGCATACTCCTTGCTGTAGACTTTAACAATCCTCATTAAGACCTCTCTCTTGACTGTAGTTTCAGCAATGGCTTTCATGGCCAGAGGAAACACACAGCAGAACAAGACCCTATCTATAAAGAAAGCTAAGGAGAAAATGATCTAACAAAGTTGTGAACTAACTTTCTGTCCATTTTATTCTAACCCAACTGAGTACCAACACTAATGAACTGCTAATATAACTGATGATTTCTCTGTGAGTGCTTTTGGCCCTTTGTGTTAATTGACTTGATTCTGAAGTGGACAGAAAGAAAGGCTGAGAGCAAAACTAGAAATGGATAGATTCAGATTGGATGTTAGGAAGAAGTCGTTCCCCATGAGGGTGGTGAGAGCCTGGCACAGGTTGCCCAGGGAGGTGGTGGAAGCCTCATCCCTGGAGGTTTTGAAGGCCAGGCTGGATGTGGCTGTGAGCAACCTGCTGTAGTGTGAGGTGTCCCTGCCCATGGCAGGGGGGTTGGAACTGGATGATCCTTGAAGTCCCTTCCAACCCTGACAATTCTGTGATCCTATGTACAGTTACAGTTACAAACACACTTTTCCAAGGTCGAAATTCTGTACTTCTGTGGTCTGGTAAATCAGAACCAAAAGTAGCCACTTCCCACATACCTGCCTGGGATTAGTGTTATGGTCCCAGTGCTGTCGTTCACAGGCTGTTCCGTTCTGCTCAGTGCATGACTGTCAAATATCTGCTGGCAGGGTGAAAAGGACATTCTCAGGAGGAGTGCAGAATTATAAATGGCGAGGGGTGGGGCTAAGCATTAGTTTAGAACCTCACAGTGCCACATTATCTCAATTGCCAGTGTCTCAGTCATCACCATCAGCTCACTGCCGTGGCACCCCGTCCTTTCATGGAAGGCTTTGAAGAGCCATCCAGGTGTCACAGGAGCTGGTGATTCAGAAGGTAGTAACCTTCCTTCTGCATCATGTGCTGCGGGAGTGCTCTCCTGAAAAGGCAGGGTGTCCCTTTTTTTTGAGAGAGAGAACTGTTTGCCCATATCCTGGGCAGGTTCTGCTCCGGGTAATCACATTCCCTCTCCAGTTCCAATTGGATACATTATTCTTCATTTGCTCTTTTAAAACACTTCTGGTGCTGTGACAGTCCTGTTCCTTATCTGATCAGCTGGTTGTCCAAGGCAATTTCAAAGATCTTTTCAGGACAGGATAAAATAAAGCAGGCTTTTTCCTTTTCACCAAATTAATCCCTGTTTTTAAGAGTTTAAACTCCAGAGCTCAGGGCATTTTCTTGAATCTCTCTGCAATTCAGAGTTCTGTGCTTTCACAACAGCCACGTTGCAAAAGAGCTATTCCTTGCTTTATCTGTAGTAATTGCAGTGATATAAAAGAGGTCTCACAAAGGCAGGAGAAAATAGATTAGAAAATAAGACCCTGTAAATAAATGCTGAAATTTACATTGCGGTTTCAGCCCAAGCTTAGAAAACACAAAGGCAAATTTTGCCCAACAAAGCAGTTACAGAATCTTAGAATCATAGAATTGTCAGGGTTAGAAGGGTCCTCAAGGATCAGCCGGTTCCAACCCCTGCCATGGGCAGGGACACCTCACACTACAGCAGGTTCCTCACAGCCACATCCAGCCTGGCCTTCAAAACCTCCAGGGATGAGGCTTCCACCACCTCCCTGGGCAACCTGTGCCAGTCTCTCACCACCCTCATGGGGAAGAACTTCTTCCTAACATCCAATCTGAATCTACCCTGCTCTAGCTTGTATCCATTCCCCCAGTCCTATCACTCCCTGACACCCTCAAAAGTCCCTCTCCAGCTTTCTTGTAGGCCCCTCCAGATACTGGAAGGCCACAATTAGGTCTCGTCGGAGCCTTCTCTTCTCCAGACTGCACAGCCCCAACTCTCTCATCTGTCCTCACAGGAGAGGAGCTCCAGCCCTCTGATCATCCTCATGGCCCTTCTCTGGATACATTCCTGGAGAAGTGACTGAGGATTTTCCTCAACAGTGAGGTAAATATATGGAAAGTGAAAAAGACTTAGGGATAAGAAATCTTGGAGAGTTAAGTTCTAGTCAAGCTTGTCATTAAACTCCTGTTTAAAGAACTTTGATTAGTAAATGGCAATATAGCAAGAAGATGCAATGAGCAGAGGTTAAGGTGCAGAGCTGCATAATGTCAGAAGTGAAAACAATGAACTAGTAGAATTGATAATTATCAGTGTAAAAGATGAGAGGCTTAAGCTGTAGCAGCAGAAACAAAGAGAAATTGCATTGAGTTTTCGGGGAAGATACATCTCTGAAAGATCCCAAGGAGCTACTCAGGCAGGCAGGTATTCCTGCTCTACGTGACTCAGTCCAAGTATGGAGAAATCATAGGATCATAGGATGTTAGGGGTTGGAAGAGAGCTTTGAAGTCCATAGAGTCCAACCCCCCTGCCAGAGAAGGACCATAGAATCCAGCACAGGTCACACAGGAATGCATCCAGATGGGGATGAAAGTCTCCAGGAAAGAAGACTCCACAATCTCTCTGTGTAGCCTGTTCCAGTGCTCTGTGAATACCAAACAAAAATCATGTTGAAGGATACAGAGTGATAAAGGTATCTCATGCATCCATGTCTCAAAAAATCACAGGCCTTTTTAAGTACTGGAGACATTGCCTTATTGCTCTCACGATCCAAAGCACATTCTGATCAGCTAGAAGAACTGAGTCTCCGAGCTAAGAATTGACTCCTTTCAGTCCATTCAGCAGAAGTGACACGAACTTTGCTTCCCCTCTGACAGCAGAGTCTCCTGCTAGATTAACCAAATGACAATTCCTCCTCCCTTCGGGACAAATTTCTAGCAAAGTTCACAGCTAGCTGGCATGCAGCCAGCACAACATTCCCTGGCACCACTTGCCCATTAAATTTCAGAGTGTGCTGGCACAAGCCAGCTCGGCATTCTGTCCCGGAGATGCCTGCATTTCAGCAGTAATGAAACTGCAACACACACAGAGCCACATTCTTCGCTCCAACACCCATGCAGCGAAAACAATGCAGGCAAAGTTGGAAAAAAATCCTAAGGAGGTGACCAAAAGGTACCCTGTCAAGCTGGTATTCACCAAATATTCTGTCAAATCCCCCTGCCCCCTACTAATTCCACAGGACTTTTTAATGTGATACTGGTTAGACCACACCTTGAGTCCTGTGTCCAGTTCTGGGTCCCTCAGTTTAGGAAAGATGTTGAGATGCTGGAAGGTGTCCAGAGAAGGGCAAAAAGCTGGGGAGGGGTCTGGAGCACAGCCCTGTGAGGAGAGGCTGAGGGAGCTGGGGTTGCTTAGCCTGGAGAGGAGGAGGCTCAGAGGAGACCTTCTTGCTCTCTACAACTCCCTGAAGGGAGGTTGTAGCCAGGTGGGGGTTGGTCTCTTCTCCCAGGCAACCAGCACCAGAACAAGAGGACACAGTCTCAAGCTGTTCAGGGGAGGTTTAGTCTGGATGTTAGGAAGAAGTTTTTCACAGAAAGAGAGATTGGCCATTGGAATGTGCTGCCCAGGGAGGTGGTGGAGTCACCATCACTGGAGGTGTTTAGGAAGAGACTGGATGGGGTGCTTGGTGCCATGGTTTAGTTGATAAGATGGTGTTGGGTGATAGGTTGGACTCGATGATCTCTGAGGTCTTTTCCAACCTGGTTAATTCTATTCTATTCTATTCTAGTCTATTCTATTCTAGTCTAGTCTATTCTTTCTATTCTATTCTACCAGAATTTCCCTCCTCTTCTTCCATTAGAGAGGGTTCTTTTCTCTTCCCTTGCAGTTGTTCCTCACAACAGCCATGACATCATACAGCTCACTGTGTCAGCGATGAGCAGGCTGAATCAGCTCCAGCTAGACATTGGTCATTGAAAAAAAACTAGACATTTTTGAAGTACAGGCAGGCAACTGGTAAACTGGGAGAGAGAAGTTACAGCCCAAAGGGCAAGCTTTGGAAAGGTTTATTTGTCATTAAGGTTTATTTGTCGTTAAAGTTTATTTGTCATTAAGGCTTATGGGCAGAAGCAGGTCTCTTCTGTTTGTTTGATTTTTTTCCTTCAATGAGCAGGCAGCTGGGTATTTCATCTCCTTTCTTTAAAAACTCCAGATGGGCACAGGCAGGCCCCCTAAGGAAAGCTGTTTTGGTTCTACAAAAAACACAACAGCACTTTGGTCCTATCTCCCCCATTCCTTCTGTACTCCTGGGTCTCTGAGGAGTTGCTCTGTCACAGGGGCACCTCCAAAGAATCACAGAACATCAGATGTTGGAAGGGACCTCCAGAGATCATCAAGTCCAACCCCCTGCCAAAGCAGGATCACCCAGGGTAGTCTGCACAGGAATGCAACCAGGTGGGGTTGGAAAGTCCCCAGAGGAGACTCCACAACCTCTCTGGGCAGCCTGCTCCAGGGGTCTGTCACCCTCACTGTAAGGAAGTTTCTCTTCATGTTGAGCTGAAACCTTCTCTGTTCAAGTTCGTCTGCGTTGTTCCTTAGCTTATTACTGTGCACCACCAAAAGAGCTTGGCCCTCTCCACTTGCCACCCAACCCTCAGCTATTGATAGGCATTGATCAGATCCCCTCTCAGCCTTCTCTTCTCCAGACTAAAGAGCCCTAACAGGCACATGTGGAATGCTTAGCAAGCTGAGCAGCACGAGCCCTGTGGACTACTGGGCAAGTATGCTTAACAAGCACACCAATTGCTATTTGCCAGTCACACCAACATGAGTAAAGCTGGCTTAAGAATTGTGCTGAGGATTAGCTAGATGATTCATAGGAAAATCCAAACTTAAGGGCCCGATTTACATTCAAAGTGCGTGGCTGAGAGAGTTGGGGAAAAAGGGAACACTCCGTCTTCTGCTGAGAATGGATCCTAATTGCCTATTTCTTCCAGTCACAGTGATCAGTCTCCAAGTGAGTCTATATTAAGTAAACCATATGCCTCTATATGTGTATATACACCCCTTTTAAAACACTTTTGAGTTGCAGATTCCCTTGTACGAAACTCCAAACACCAAGATCTGCTCGTGGGAGTTCTACTCAGGCTCCCAAAGGCCCCTTCCTGTTTGTCTTGCATAGCAAAGAGCAGCGTTTGCCCCACTGCCTACAAACACAGGGCAATTACAGGCACGCTGTAAAATATTCTTACAGTAATGACACACATCTGTCCTCAGAACACTGCTTGTTAGCTGTTATTCATTTTGTTCACTCAAGCAAGTTGTAAGGTCACAGATGTATCTATCTGTTTGTTCTTTTCCTCTGCACAGTGAGGATTTCTGACTGCTGGCAATATCTACTGATAGAAAAGACTAAAGAAACAGGTTTTTTTTCTATTCAGTGACTAAACTGGATAGAAAACTGCTATAGAGCTAATGACTGCATGAGATGCCCTCATACCAAGTGCGAGGTGCTGCATCTGGGTTGGGGTATTCCCAGGCACCAATATAGACTGGGCAGAGACTGGCTTGAGAGCAGCCCTGAAGAAAAGGACTCAGGGGATGCTGGGGATGAGAAGCTCAACAGGAGCCAGCAGTGTGCACTTGCAGCCCAGAAAGCCAACCGGAGCCTGGGATGCAGGAGGAGAAGCACAGCCAGCAGGGCCAGGGAGGTGATTCTCCCCCTCTACTCTGCTCTGGTGAGACCCCACCTGGGAGCACTGTGTCCAGGTCTGGAGCCTCTATTCCAGGACAGATCTGGAGGTGCTGGAAGGTGTCCAGACAAGGGCCACGAGGATGAGCACAGGGCTGGAGCTGCTCTGCTATGAGGACAGGGTGAGGGAGTTGGGGTTGTTCAGTCTGAAGATGGGAAGCTCCAAGGAGACCTTAAAGGCCCCTAAAGGGGCCTTCAAGAAAGCTGGGGAGGGACTTTTTAGGCTGTCAGATAGTGATAGGTCTGGGGGCAAATGGAGCAAAACTAGAAATGGGTAGACTCAAGAGTGGATGTTAGGAAGAAGTTGTTCCCCATGAGGGTGGTGAGAGACTGGCACAGGTTGCCCAGGGAGGTGGTGGAAGCCTCATGCCTGGAGGTTTTTGCAGCCAGGCTGGATGTGGCTGTGAGCAACCTGCTGTAGTGTGAGGTGTCCCTGCCCATGGCAGGGACCTCCCAACCCTAACAATTTTATGATTCTATGATTTTTACTTGAGAGACTGCATTTTATCTCCTTTGACATCTATCAATTATTTTTGGCCCATGTAGGACAGCCCACTGAGAAGGGACTGGTTTCTATGTACTTGGATCTCTCCCAGCCTGAGCCCACTGAGCTAGGACTGGTTTCTGTGTACTTGGATCTCTCCCAGACTGAACTCTTATGCATTATCCGTCATTTACAGCATTCATTATCAAAGTACTGCACAAGGGTTTAAGCTGCAAAACACCAAGAGATTTGTCTGGACTTTGGAAGAGATTTTATGACATTTGGGATTACAGGCAGCACTCTGAAAGGAAAATGTTTTTATTTCAAATGTGTCACTTTCTGGGTGCCTTGAATCTAGATGAAGCTTCACGCACCCAGAGCAGTTCGGCTCACCGCTCATTCTTTCAACTCCACTTGCTCTGAGCTCCAGCATCTTCTGCACATCCATCTGAAGCTGTGTCCAAACATTCAGAGCAAGGAATTCTCCATCGCGTAACTTAGGGAAATGTAGCTGCTGTTGTCTTTTTTTTTTTTCTCTTTTAATTCCCTTTTCTATCTGTGCTACAAACAGAAATCCTGTGCTTCCTCCACACCCACTCTCCTTGCCAGAAGCCTCACTGCAACTTCCTGTCAGTTTTACACACTCTGCTGTGAACTTCCTCTGAACAGAAGTTTTATCTGAGCGCCCCACGTTAACTATTTGCTTACTAAGTGTTTCCTAGGGACATAAGCACCCATTTATTTTTGACCTTTATCAGTTAAACCCTTTGCAACTGGAAAATATTAGCAACACTCAAGAGAAGGGAAGGGGAAGATATTACTTGCATTACTTAAGCCTCAAACTACAGAAGGTTAAGAAAAACTGTAATTATTTGCAGGCAATGGGCACCCTGCTTTGGATCAGCAGGGCTAATGATAGGCTGTTCACACTGGAAGGTGTAATAACCCACATAAAAACAGTAGCACGTTGCACTCCTAAAACACCCTTCATCAATGGGTCTCAAAGCTCCTCTAGAAGCGAAGGGAATACTGCCAAGGTATTTACATTTCCAGTTCTTGATGGTCTAAGTTAACTTAAAGCAGCTACAATGCGGGTCTTGGACCCACCCATCATAAGCGGTAATAAACTCGTGGCTCCTACTCGGGGCTTACAAAGAGAACTTGAGGGGAGAGGGGGTTGTGTTATCCCGACGCAGACGTTGCTATGGAGCATGAGGCATCTTCAAAGGCATCTGACAGGGCTGGAGACAGGGGGACAGATCGCTGGCCTGGTAACGCCAGGCAGCCTCGCGCTCGGGGCTCCAGCTGTAACACACTTTCCCAGCCCCTCAGACACCACACTCGCTCCTGCTCCATCCCTCAGCTAAAAATCTCCCAAAGCCAAAGGGATCCTACACGCCCGCCCGGCCACCCTCGCTGCTACCGCGGGTGCTGGCGGCAGGCCGGAGGCAGCCCAGGGGAGGCCGCAGAACCGCACTCAGTGCAAGCCGGCCCGGCCCAG
Organism: Picus viridis; assembly: GCA_033816785.1. Taxonomy (NCBI): domain Eukaryota; kingdom Metazoa; phylum Chordata; class Aves; order Piciformes; family Picidae; genus Picus; species Picus viridis. The sequence continues at coordinate 54,641,388 of CM066567.1, forward strand.
CAGGGGCTCCCAGCCAGGGCAAGGCCGCCCAAGCAGCGACCATCCCTTCCTAGCCGCCCTCCCCCCGGCCTGGGTGTGCATGCCCGCGGCTGGCAAGGGAGTACCCGTGCCCCGCCAGAGCCACCGCGCCCCGGCGACTCCACCACCACCACCGGCCCGCTTCGCGGGGCGGGGGCCGGGGGGTGGGGAAGCGTGGGGGGAGGGGCGGCCGCGCGGCGCCTCGCGCCTGCGCACGGGGAGAGGGGCGGCGAGGTCACCCCTCCCCTCCGCGCCGCCCCCGCCGCGCCAGAGCGAGGCTGGGCGTGCGGCGTCACGGCGACGGCCCCAAGCCGCGCCCCGGTACAGGCAGCGAGAGGGAACGGAGCGGGCGACGGGCGGAGCGCAGCGGGCTCGGCCGGCGAGGCGGCGGCGGGGAGCGGAGGCGCTGTCCGGTAGGTCGCGGTGAGGAACGTGGGCCGGGCCGCTGGGCTGGTGGTGGGGTGGGGGAGCGGCGTGTCTGGTACAGGTGGCGCGGCGGGGCGGGGACGGGGCCGGTGGGGGCGGCGGAGGGGAAGGGGGTAAGTGGCGGTGGGGAGCGGCGCGCCGTGCCGTGAGGGAAGGGGCGCGAGCCTGAAACATGGCGGAGGAGGAACTGGGAGCCGCCGCCTCGTCCGGCCTCAGGCACAGGGGGACACGGCGGGGGGGACACGGCGGGGGTTGGGGGCGGGGGGGAGGAAGAGCGGGGCGGTGAGGGCCAGCCGCTGCCAGCCGAGCGCTCGGCCCTGCCCTGTGCCGCCAACCCCCTCCCGCCGGTCCCCGGAGCAGAAGTTGGAGCGGAAGCGGAAAGTTGTAACCCCGCGGCTCGGGGCCGCGACGTGGGGCCCGGCTGGGTGTGGGGAGGGGCGGGTGACGCCCGGCTCGGCCCCGCCGCGGGCGGGGAAGGGGACGGTCCCCGGCTGCCGTCGTCGTTGTCAGCGGGAAGTCCGAGCTGGAGCCCCACCTAGTCCGGTCGTCGGGAAGAAGCTGCGCGCTCTTTCCGGCCGGTGTGTGGGGGCGAGGCGGGGGAACAGGCCGGGTGCGGCCAGCCGGGCAGACCGCCCAGCCCGCCGGCCGCCGGTCCTTGTGCCTGGGGTAGCCACGGAGCGGCATAAACAGGCAGCGGCGTGGCCGGCGAGGTCCCCTCTTGCTTATCGCAAAATGAAAAGGAAAAGAGGATGTCAGGGATGTTCATCTCGTCTGAACACCCCACCGCCCGTGTCAAAGCAAATGGAAAAATTTGACTGACACTTCCTGCGCCAAACGCGGCCAGTAAGCCTGAGATGCATCCTACCCTCCTGAGCGTGTTCGTGAAGAAGCAGGGGAAGGAAAGAGAAGTTTAGAGGGGAAAATAAAACCAAATAGAAGTGTTTTCACTCTGGCCTTGGATTAAAAAAAAAAAAAAAAAGCCAAGGTTTCCTGCAGTAAAAGATTAGTGTGCTTTTACTCCCCTTTCTGCCTTAAAGGGATGGGTTGTGCTATTCAGGGTAACAACAACAACAACAAAAACCCCAACAAAATTAAAGTGTTTTTCAGTACCGTTTCAGGGCATGATAATAAGGTGGTACAGTTCCAAGAGAGAGTATTTCAGAGATGTCCAACTTGAAAATTACCCAGGTCGTGTGCGTGTTCTTGCATTGAAGTGTTTTGATTAATGTAATTTGTCATTTTCATCATGTAATAGCTAGATCTTAACCTAGTGTGAAATATGTGGACAGTGTATGACAAAGACTTCTCAGTGCTCTTTCACAGTAAAATATACATTGAAATTACTGTTACCAAAAAAAAAAAAAGACACAAAATGCTCTCCATAAATTATAATTAAAAGGCTAAGAAGCAATCACATTGTCTTATGTAACAATGTAACCATTCAAACCCAAATTTATTTCCCTTTGGAAAAGAATATCTTTTCTTATTTATGGAAAACTTGAAAAACTAATCAGATAATCATCTCTTGGATGACTTGCCTCTGTGTTAAAATCACAGGCTTTTGAAGAAAAAAAGACAACCACCAAATTTGCTATAGTCAAGTGTTTTCCCTTTATTCATCACATCTTTTTTTGTCTTGCTCAAAGTCAGTCCTGTAGACTTCACTCTAGCTAAAAATACTCGAGTTCAGTGGAGGTTACCTTGGCTCTTCACATCAAAGGCTTTGCAAATAAACTTTGGAACTGATTAGATGCAATGTTTTATTCCTCGGTACCTGCATATTCTCAGGGATGGTTCTTGTGTGAACTACTTCAATTTGAATCTGTAGCATGAAGCTTTATGATTAGCTAAATGACTGAGTTTTGAGTTGCACTAGGTGATATAAATGCCATGCATCTCTTTTTCAGCAAAGCTGATCTTACTTGGAGCACCTGTCTTGTCTGCCTGGGGGTGAAATAATCTGCAAAACAGAGTTAAAAGACTATAAGTGCAAAACCAGAACTTGTATATGGGCAAAAAAACCCAAACCCAACCCAGTAATCTTTTTACTGTCTTTACCTACGTTTCTGGCATCTATTACTGCTTACATGCACCAGATAAGTTTTCTGAGTGGAATTAAAATTGTGCATTTTTCTTCCAGAGCTCTGCTGTAGGACAGTTTGTCAAAAATAAATCTGAAGTGAGCCGTGACAGTTCTCTTTGTGCTGTGCCAGTTTTGCAGAGTAAAACCGACTGTCTTTTTAATTGAGAGTCTTTCTGGAACAGAGGCAAACAGATGGGAATCTAGGTGAGGGCCTGCAAAAGGAGAGAGAGAAATTACTTGTATGGCTGAGGAAGGAAGTCTGCTGAAGACTACAGTGTAGCTTGTGATCTAACAGTTAGTATATGAGACTGGGAACTAAAATAAACAGTTGTCCACCTATCATCTGGGATGTGGGAGGTGAAAGTGTCACAGAAGTGCTTGAGTACTTGCTGCTCTAGTGCCAATCCTGTCATCTGCAGAGTTCCAGTAGCTGCTTGGATTTGGGTATGGAGTGGTGCTCTTAAGAGTATCTTGCAGATAAAAGCCAGGCACTTTGTCCTTGGGTGTGTGCTAATAGAGTAGGCAGGTCCTGAGTGAATTGGCCCATCTGGGTAACACTTAGGTGACTCTCAGATACCTGACTGACATCTGCAAGTTGCTGTGAGTTTTAATAAAATTGCTCTCTTAATAACCAGATCACTAAGCATATCCTGTGCAGCAGAAGTTTGTGTTTAGCTTCTGGCTGGGACTCTTGCCCCTCTTCTCTCTCAGAACAAATAGACTGAAGTGCACCAGGTAATGTCAGTGTACTGAATCCCTTCTGAGTTGGGGCAGGCTTCTGCTGTGTTCTGTTGCATCTAGGTCAGGTAGAGGGATATTTTAGACAGCCTCTGTGTTCAGAGAGATTAAAGGAGTATCTACAGTGATTGCACCTTCATATTCCAAGACAGACTTTGTTTCCCTGCTTAGACATTGTTAAGGTGGTCACTTTCCATTCTTCTTGTATAAAGCAGGGGCAAAGGAAGGGTTTTTGTTTTTTTTCCTTATTTGAGTGCTGTTAGCCGGGAACCTGTCGTCTAAGTTGTTTAGCAGTTGACTGCGGGTATCTTTAGTATCTCCCTTAAAGCATCTCATGTATCACTTTCTCCTTAGGTCCTGCCAACCATGAGAAAACTGAGTGGGACAGGCATAGTAGAGGCAAGTTGCCCACAGCTTGCCTGTAGTAGGCAAGCATTATTTGCAGAAAGTCAAAGATCTCCTTTGCTGATACAAACTGTTTCTTCATGGAGCAGTTGAATGAGACTACTTTCAAAAGCCATGGTAGAGTCTGACCTGAACCTCTCATCTCTCAAGCTTTAGAATGCCCAAAGAAACACTGGACAACTAAAAGTGAAAAGATTTTTTTTAGCTATTGTGTGTGCCTCTTTTTATGTGTGCTGTTGAGAGCTACTGATGTGCTGCATGTTTCTCTCCTCTAGCAGCAAGAAAAGGAAGGGAGGCTGTCAATACTGTAGTGGCTGAAATCTGCCTGTTAGGCAACTTTTGAAATACAGAATGATTTAGGGGCCCTCTAGCTATTCAGAACCAAAAGCAATATTCTACTACTGAAGCCATAGAGTGAAAGTGACTATACTACTTTATAGGAAGGTCTGCAGAAGCTGAGGGAACTTCTAAGAGCTGAACCAGGAAGAAGAGGAGGCGTTTGACAGTATCTTGTACACTGTTGCACTCAGCCTCCTGGTTAGTCATCTGAGGACTTGATGTTACTTGAAGTAAATTCCTGCTATGCAACCATGAAAAGAGACTGCCAATTACAGTACATATGGTTAGTTCGTTTCTGACCAAGGGAGGAAGGCCAGACCATAGTGCAGGAATGGGACAGTCTGGCCCTTCTAATGGGCATCCTGTGTCGGAGAAGCAGCATCTCAGGTTTCTTTCCAGCCTGAGATTCTCTTCATGCAGCCCCTAGTTTCTTAGATCACTTCATATCATTCCTGCAGCTGTTGTAACACAGGAAGGTGTCCTAAATCTGAACGACTTGACCAGCTCTTCTGCAAAAGGGATATTATATGTGTGCCACTGTTACTCATGAAATAATTTTCAATACAACTCTAATCATAGAGATGTGAGAAGTTTTGTATTGTTGAATTTCTGGACAGTATTGAAGCAGTGTAACAGGAGAACAGTTAATTTTCATAGCTGAAGACAAAGCAAGCATCTGTAGTTGTAATTCTTGTCTTTGCAAAAAGAAAGCATGTGTATGTGCTCCTTGCAACAAAATTTGTTGATACTCAGGTGAATGTTACTCTTACTTGCTTTCATTGTGCCAGTTATCATTTTAAGTATTGATTTCAGTAGGTAATCTGGATTAAAGGAAAATAATTGGTTCAACAATACTTCCTTTATTGTGGCTTACTTCATAACTTTGTGAAATCGGATGGTGAAAGTTTTTTACTTAAATGAATTTTGTGTTCATTGCCCAAATAATGTACGTTGGCTATCCAGCTCTTCAGTTAATCTAAACCAGCTTGTGGCTACAGATAGTCCTTGCAACTCTTTCTTCTTTTTATTTTTCTCTGTATTAGTTGTTGTGGTGGATTGACATTTCCCCCGACATGAAGATTTCAGAACAATTTTTAAAGGCATAGCCTAAAACCACCACGGTTGTCTTAGCTTTTGAAGTCTTGTCCTATGTTCCCCCTGTTCAGAATCTCTGGTTCTGTGACCTAACCAGTTGTGCCTTCACTCTTCGTGTTTGCAGCGAAGAGACATTTCTTTAAAGCACTCTTCATATATCAGGGAGAAACAAAAAAACCTAACTCCACATCTGTGTTAAAGATGACCTGCAGATATACGCAAGTTACCTGTGTGGAGTTCAAGAGGGGAGGTACAAGAATTAGTACAGTAGAGTATTACCAAGGTTGGAAGAGACCTTGAAGATCATTGAGTCCAACCTGTGGAAGGTTGTCACCTGTGGAAGGTGTTCTGAGGTGCGGCACTTGAGCACTGCTGAAACCCGTGTTTTCAGTGGCTGGAGGGCCAGACCTGCCTCTGAAGGGTTTTTTCTAAAGGCTTCATGTGTGGTCAGTACTTTTTGTTTGAGATGAAGCTGGTAGGCTGAACAGTGCTTGGCCTCCATCAGAACCCTGACAATACGATAGTTAAGCTTTGCAATTCTCCAGTCCTTGCTTGCAGTTAATCATAGACTCAACAAGGTTGGAAAAGACCTCAGAGATCATCATCACTCCAACCTGTTCTGGAGCATCTCGTTTGATACTTCCCCCAAAAGCGATTCGTTAGGAGGTTAGTGGAGAGCTGCAGTGTGTTTGGGTTTTCCTGAATATGGAGAAAGGTCAACTGGAACGAGGAATGGAAGTAATCTCTTAAGTGGAAGTTACCCAAGAAGCTTACTCTCTGCAATACAGTATTTAGGACTAATTTGTTTGTTTATAATGTGACATTTACGGTTGAGACTGAGCCATGCATGGCTGTGTGTCCAGACTTCTGTGGTTAGTTAAGTGTGGGAGCAAGCCAACAGCATAACTGTGCCGGAACCTCTTTAATTAGTCTTGCAGATACGCAGCGGTTAAAGTGAATTGTTAGACAGCATAAGATGCAGTCAGCAACCCTCCTCAGATATTTCATTGCAGAGATCTTTAGTTTTGTGCTTCTGAAAGCTTGATGGACAAAATGATCCATAAGCACAGCCTGCTTTGCTTCATGTGATTGCTTTTTGCATGCAGTATTGCTGGAGGATTTTCTTGGTGTTGGGAAAACGTATAAACTAATACGGCGTGCACAATCCTGCCTTTCATGCTTCTGGAGTTGTATTTATATAGTTAGTATGTGTAAGAATCTGTTGTGGTGTCTTTCTGTGACCTTTCTGACTTGTTTAAATGGAAAATTGATGGGCACTAGGCATTCTGTGAGTATGGTGGTACTGTTTCCATTCAGTCAGGCGGTGATCCTTTTGTTACTTAACGTCGATTGGTGCAAGTGCACAGAAAATGCTGTTTGTTTTCATAGGGTTTCTGATGAGTGGCATCAGAAATGAGTTCCTGGCAAATGTGAATTTACCTTCAGAACTCTTGCAGATGCTATACCACGACACAGATAAATTTCCAAGGTAGTTTTATCTCAACAGTATTAAATGTATACAGGTATAAAATTTGAGATGCCTTGGTCTTGTGTTCTTTGTGGGCTGGGAAATGCTGTGTTAAAAATCCAACTTTTTGTTGACATCAGATACTTGGGAATACTTCTAGAAGCTGATGGCAAATTGTCAGCTTAGCATCTGGTGGAAACAAAGAGACTGTAGTAGTCCTGTAGCATCAAGTAGCACTGGAAGAGGCAAGAAGAGTTAACTGTCTTGCTGCCCATTTCTCTGATGTCTGTCTCTTTTTTTTTTTTGCTGACACATCAGATAAGGTGAGATGTCATCAAAGAGCGGCGCTGTTACTTGATACAGATCATCCTGGGCGCGGAGGCCAATGGGTCTGTGATACTATGAGATAAACTGGCATTGGGAACTTCCACTTAACTGGGTGCTTGGTCTTCAAATATTCTTACCATTGGTATGCAATTTCTTGCCTTTGTTTTATATATACCAGAGAGAAACAAGCATTTCCCATTGATACAGGATCGCAGAATGTTAGAGGTTGGAAGGGACCTCCAGAGATCGCTGAGTCCAAACCCCCTGCCAAAAGCAGGATCGTCTAGGGTAGTCCACACAAGAATGCATCCAGGTGGGGTTGGAAAGTCTCCAGAGAAGGAGACTCCACAACCTCTCTGGGCAGCCTCCTCCAGGGCTCTGTCACCCTCACTGGAAAGAAGTTCCTCCTCATGTTGAGTTGAAACCTTCCCTGTTCAAGTTTGTCTCCGTTGTTCCTTGGCTTATTGCTGTGCACCACCCAAAAGAGCTTGGTCCCCTCCACTTGACCCCCACCCCTCAGCTATTGATAGACATTGATCAGCTCCCCTCTCAGCCTTCTCTTCTCCAGACTCAACAGCCCCAGGGCTCTCAGTCTCTCTTTACAGGGGAGATGCTCAAGTCCCCTAAGCATCTTCTGTTGGACTCTCTCCAGCAGGTCTCTGTCTCTTGAACTGGGGAGCCCAACAATGGACACAGTATTGCAGGTGTGGTCTCCACTAGGGCAGAGTACCTATTGCTGCTCATTGTATGTTTTTAGTTTATTGTTACCTCTTCACCTCTCTTAATATTTGAGCAAATACGTTGTGTTTAAATGATCCTCTGGGGTTTTGTTTTCTGATCTCCCTCAACCTTTCATTTCAGGATATACCCCAAGCTGAACTGAAGTTTAGCCAGAGATCTCACATAGAAAAGTAAAGAGTGGTAACTGAAGTTCTGCAGAAACTGACTAGCTGGGGAAAAAAAATATTGTGCAGTGAAGTGCTTTAGGCCACTGTATGTGCTGCTGTTTGGCATCTTTTTGATCTGAGTGTTGCTTTTCATCACACTTGTAAGAGTAATCTAAGGAGAAAAGTGCTGCATCTATGTGAGTAGGAATTAGACTGAGAAAATAATATTTCTTGTGAAGCCTGGAGTGAGAAAGATCAATAGGTTGTACGGTTTTATTCTTGAAGAACAAAGAAACAAAGAACTCCTCATGCTGCCTCTTCCTTTTCTTCTAGAAATCTGGGTCCTGTCTAGCCAGGAAACTGTTGATGAAGCAACATTAAGGGCATGCTAGTTTGGACTTAATTTAACTACAGTGGCCAGTATCTTGAGCAAGGTGCGGTCTTGCTCACTGAAAGTACATCCTGCTTCTAGCCAGAGGCAAGATCTTAAGACACAGTTTGCCAGTACTTCCTCTTTCCAAAGACAGCTACATCCACTTGAAAACACTTGTATTTTCAGGTAATGTAGTTCTCCCATTATGTAATTTTATTGTGGACTACTTTTTAAGTGAAATTAGGTGATGTACATTTCATGGAGACAAGCCGAAGCCTCTGAATCTGCTGCGATAGAGGAAGTGAAAGTAAGGAACCATTTACAGCCTTACCTACAGAGCGTTGATGCAATAGATCTCAACAACTTTAAAAGAGCAATGTGCAGGGTAAAGTGGGAGCACTCTAAGCCATGTGGACATACAGGACTGTGGTTTCATAAAGGATAAACTTGTTTCTCTGCAACAGTCAGGGGGACTGAGAACTCATTCTCTCCCTCTGGCTTTTCTCAAAAATACAGATTTGATTTCCCCCCCCCCCCCCCCATATATTTAACTTGTTAGAAGTGAAACTCTTCTTCATTAAAAGGTTTAGGATGTAGTAGTAACCCTTCTTCAGATACTTTGATGATTGTCATAGTCTAAGTAATGTGTCATTTCCTATTTGGAAAGTTCTTCCCATCCAGATGTGTGGAGCCAGCTCTACATTTCAGTGTGGTGTCTGCTACCTTCTCAAAGTGGTTGTTTGATTTGACATAAAGCAAAATAATTCTTAATGTGTCTTCAGGAAATGGCAAGCTTTGAAGATGCAGAGGAACTGCAAAGTGTGGCCTGAACAAGAACTAGGGTGATCGTAAGAAGATTCAAATGGACTCTTGTGGAGGAGACTAGTTTAACTGTCAAACACTTGATAACTACTAAAGATCTAGTTCCTGTAAGAAAAATTGGTGTGGGGATGAGTGTAATTCAAATCCATTGGGTTAAAATTATTCAGCTTTTTGTGTAGGTATTATTGTGAGCTCAGGTTTGCAAGTATGAGTTGCTAACCTTTGGGTTCCTGCTCAAAACTGTCAGATTTCTCCCTTGCTTCGAACTTCCTGACCTGTTAATCAAGACCTGGGGCTGTCTAAAGATGCCTTAGTTGCTCACAATGCAGGTGCAGAATTACTGTAGGTCACCACTTGGCATGTTAAGATAAGCCAGCATTCATTTTAGTGTGGGGTTTGGGTTTTTTGGTGCTCTTGGTTGGTTTTTGGTGGCTGTTGGTTTTTGTTTGTTTGGGGGTTTTTAGGTTTTTTTCTGTTTGTTTGGTTTTGTGTTTTTCATTGGTTTGGGGTTTTTTGGTAGTGGTTTGGTTTCAGGTTTATTTTGTTGTTTGGTGGGTTTTTTTGGGTTTTTTTTTTTTTGGTGGAGAAGGTTGTTTGTTGATGGGGGGGTATTCTCTTTGTCTGAAGTGACAGTTTAGCAGTTGCCTCATAAATAACCAAGTTGTGTGTGCATCTGCATAAAGGCAGGAGTGTGGAGGTCAGCTTCTACAGTTGTCATCATCTAGTCAAGATATGTTTGTGCATTGGATGTTCTTCAGTTGCTACCATCCCTATGTTCAAGATGCTGCTGCCTTTCAGCCAGAAGCAGAACAGAATGCTCTGCTGAAGTTTCAGCCACTTCAGTTAAGCATTTCAGGCTTTTTACAACCCTGCCTTTTTCAATGGATTCAGCTAATAAACTGTGAAAAGGAGCAGTTAAGTTTGCACCTCCATTATTGCAGAGGTAGCAAAACCGTGTGGCAGAAGATGGTTGTTATTGCTGGGTGTTTGTCTGTGCTTTATTTCAGCTTAACCTTAGAACAGATGTCTCAGGCTTTAACAAAAGGACTGTTTGTGAAATTAGGCATAATTTGGGTGACTCCCAGAGATGTTTGCTGCTCACGTTTGAGCACCATGTTTCTATTAGGGAAGTATTGATTGCAAGGTCAAAACAGGCGTGAGTTACAATTACTTGGGACTTTGCTGGTATGGTTCATCTATCATGGAAGAACTAATTTTATTCCTCTTAATGAATGGTAGTAGCTAGTACTTTCAGTTTGCATAGAATCAGTGTCCTTTCATCAGATAGAACTTCTGATCTTAATTAAAATGCCATATGGGACTCGGTAACAATGCTTTCATCCTACCAGCCTGATTTGTAATAGAATTGCTGTAAATCACACTGTGGAAGGATAATTTGTATACAAAGGCCTTACACTAGCTTGTCTTTAATGGCTAGTAACAAAAAGATCATACAATGATGAAGGAAATCTCTCTCTCTGTGCCTTGAAGATACAGAATACAGAATTAAGCTGCTTGGAAAAGACCTTTGAGATCATTGAGTCCAACCTATCACCCAACACCATCTAATCAACTAAACCGTGGCACTAAATGCCTCATCCAGTCTCGTTTTAAGCAATTCCAGGTGATGGTGACTCCACCGCGTCCCTGGGCAGCACATTCCAATGGCAAATCACTCTTTCTGTGTAGAATTTCTTCCTCTCATCCATCCTGAACCTGAAACCAAACTTTTAATAACGAAGGCAGTGCAAATAACGATACTCGTGTGTGCGGGCTCTGGCGTTGCCAGGGTATGGTGTGTGGGTCATGGAGGAAAAGGGGGGGGGGGGGCAAAAATTCAGATAGTATTGGGATTGCAGTTGAACTGAGCCCTGCCTTCTGTCTGTAGAAGGAAACCTGATACTAGGCTTCACTGGTTCAGCAGCCAGCATCACAATCAGAGCAGAGCTAAGATTGCCAGTTGAGCAGATATCACGTGGAATTTGAAGCTAGGTCTTGTTTCTGCAACAGAAATTAAGCTGCCTTTCTCCAGCCAGCTGGCAACCTTCTTCTTGAAGTAACTTTCAAACTGTACATGAGTGCATTTTGCCTCTGAAAATTCCTGTGCTGTAATTGCAGTCCTGCTGATTCTAACCTTTTTGTAGCTTGAGTGATATTTTACTGTAACAATTATGGGGGCAAACAAATGCTTCTATCTGCTTTTTATCAGAAGGATGCACATCAGGTAAATTATGTTGGGTATACCATGATGTGGCTGTCCATTGACTGGTTAAAGTTTAGAGGTAAATAATTCTCTGACTGTAGAGCCAAATTCACAGCAGTAAATTGCTGCCTCAGTTCTACAAACTTGCTGAATATTTAGGACGTGTAGCAAGGTATCTTAATGTGGTCATTATGCATTCTCCCTCTCTACTCCACTCTGGTGAGACCTCACCTTGAGTCCAGTTCTGGAGCCCCTATTACAAGAAGGATCTGGAGGTGCTGGAAAGTGTCTAGAGAAGGGCCACGAGGATGATCAAAGGGCTGGAGCTGCTCTCCTGAGAGGATAGGCTGAGAGAGTTGGGGTTGTTCAGTCTGGAAAGAAGGCTCCAAGGAGACCTAACTGTGGCCTTCAGTATCTGAAGGGGGCTACAAGAAAGCTGGGGAGGGACTTTTTAGGGTGTCAGATAGTGATAAGACTGGGGGGAATGGATACAAGCTGGAGGAGGGGAGATTCAGATTGGATGTTAGGAAGAAGTTGTTCCCCATGAGAGTGGTGAGAGACTGGCACAGGTTGCCCAGGGAGGTGGTGCAAGCCTCATCCCTGGAGGTTTTTAATTCCAGGTTGGATGTGGCTGTGAGCAACCTGCTGCAGTGTGATGTGTCCCTGCCCATGTCAGGAGGGTTGGAATTAGGTGATCCTTGAAGTCCCTTCCAGCCTTGACAACTCTATGATTCTCTGAGTTTAATATACTTGTAGTATTTCTAAAAATCAGAGTGGTTTTCTTTTGCATTAATTATCTGCCTGGATTTTTTTTTTACAAGCATTAAAAAACCCCACCATTTGTAGTTCAGTTTCTTCAGGAATTCTGAGGTGATAGTTTTTGCTGGAAGTCTGCTGCCCAAGCAAGTTTCATGGGAGACAGTGGCTAATTTACAGAAACGGGCAGAAAATACACACCTATGGCAAACAGTCATCAGAAGAAGATCTGATGTATGTTGCAAACCCAGTTTAGGCTTAAATAGAATATAAGCTTAGGTTTTGTAAAGGACTCCAGATCTGAATTGACACATTGGAGTTTTTGCACGTAGTTGAAACTTGAACTCGGTACGTGTTAAAAGCACAGCAGTTTTTAGAAGCTTATGAAAGTTCATTACATCACTGGCTTTGAAACGACTTTTTACACTTCCTATGGAACAACTGCAAGTTGCACATGCTTGTTAGCTTCTCACATTGGGAGGCTTTCATCTTGAGATATCGGTGGCTTTAATCAGGCCAGTTTTCATCCTCAGAACATGCATTAAGTTTGTTCAGGAAAACAAAAACAGATTTCATTCGTTTCTGTTAATTCTAGAAAGCAGCCATAGAACCACAGAACGTTGGATGTTGGAAGGGACCGCCAGAGATCACCGAGTCCAACCGTCCTGCCAAAAGCAGGATCACCCAGAGTAGTCCACAAAGGAATGTATCCGGGCAGGTTTTGAAAGTCTTCAGAGAAGGAGAATTCCACAACCCCTCTGGGCAGCCTGTTCCAGGGCTCTGTCACCCTCACTGTAAAGAAGTTTCTCTTCGCATTGAGGTGAAACCTTCCATGTTCAAGTTTGTCTCCCTTGTTCCTTGGCTTATTCCTGTGCACCACCCAAAAGAGCTTGGCCCCCTTCACTTGACCCCCACCCCTCAGCTATTGATAGACATTGATCACATCCCCTCTCAGCCTTCTTTTCTCCAGACTCAACAGCTCCAGAGCTCTCAGTCTCTCTTCATAGGGGAAGTGCTCAAGTCCCCTAATCTTACAAGTAAGCTCATGTTAGCTGCTCTGTGGAAATCATGCCTGCATGCAGTATTAATTGAGGTAGTTCCTTCAGTGAAAGGAAGGAAACTTGATGAAGCTGTCTCTGTGGGTAAATGTCCCCGTGGGCAGTTGAAGGAGCACCTTAAACCTTGGTGCTGTGTTTGTGCTGCAGTAACTTGTTTTCAGGCCTCTGCCTTTTTCTGAAGTGGTTAGTATAATTCCATGTCACTGGATAAGCTCAATCACCCAAACAGCTTTTTGAAAATCCTCTGAAGATTCTCTGGCATCAGTTAAAGTATTTGAACAAAAATGAAGAGGTATTTTTATCTAAGCAAAATTACTGTGTTGTTGCCCAGAAGAAGTAGCTGTCCAGTTGACAGAATCCTTGTTTGGCAGGACGAGCTATCACAACCAGGTGAAAACTAGAAACAGAAGCTGCTCCTAGCCTTGTTTGCCAAACAGTTGACTTGCTTCCAAAGAGCCTACATTAGTAATGAAATAGGCTCTGCTTCCAGCAGTCTTGAGTATAAAAGCTTTTAATTAGATCAAATCAGTCTTTTCCTCTGTCTTCAGAATCAGTTTCTGAATCATGTTCTCTAGAGCTGACTTCCACACTTACATGTAGAGTGTTTTAAGGTTGGGTAGTTGGTTTGTTTTTTAATAAGATATGCCACTTACCCTTCTGAGTAACCCTGAAGTTGCTTAATTCCTAAAGCATCTAAAAGTTGGTGAAAATGAACAACTCTTCTCTTTGGCTTAGGTTGTCAAGGTGCTGCTTATGCACTGAAATTATTCTGAAAACAAAACAGAAAAAAAACCCCAAACACACCCAAAAAAAAACCAAACACCCCAAACAAAATCTCACCCCACAAAAACCTACAGCTTGGATTTGAAGGAGTTTAGGACTTCCCCCCCCCACCCTTACATGCAAGCATTTGGGAAATATTAAGAGCAGAACACATCCTCTCTTCTCTAATTGCTTCCTTGAAGAAGGGCTTCTAAACCAAGAGACTCAGTGGAGTGTGGATGGAACAGAACCTTAGAGAGATTTAGGTTTGGCCATCTGAGACTTCTTTTCTACCCTAAGTGGGAAACATCTTATCTGGAAAGACTTAATCCTTTGACCTTGCTTGCTCCTGTGACTGCAGTAGAGCGATTTTTCCAAATGTCTGACCATTATCATCTTGTTCCATCTGAGTGCCACTGTCTCCTCTCTGAGCAGCAGTTATTTTTTTGCTTCACTGTTTCCCCCCCACCCCCTCTACTGCTAACTGTAAGCAGGAGAAGCAGTCAGGTAGTTTGCTTTGTCTGTTTTTCTAATGTCTGTAACTGTATTTTATTGGGTTTTGTTCCCCCATGCAAACAGTTGAGATGAACTGGAAGTGCTACTCCCAAGGTGGTTTTAACAAAGCATCTCTTTCAGAGAGATAAATGTGCTAGGGCAGAAGGATTATGAAAATTTTAGTGAATACACTGCAGCATCACAATACAACCAGAATGTCAGGGCCTGAGCAAGAATCATGGTGTCTGTAAAGTGCTGAATAATCACAATCCCTTCTGAAAATGATAGTCCCTCCCAGAAGTGTTATCTGTTTAATTCCATACCTGAACAACTAGTTCACGTAGCAAGTCTCAGGGGTATCTTCAAGTAATGACTGCATTTAGCTCATGTCTTTGGCCTGGGGCTGAGCTCTACTTACAGCTTCATTTGGTTTAATATCACTTGGAACATTTGGATTATTTGGTTTCTCATTCCTCAGACAATGTAACGAAGTTTAATCAGAAACCAAAATTTGAAGCTGAAAGAGCTGAAACAGAAGTAAATTCTACCTAAAAACACCTCCACCAAAGCACTTTCCTATCAAGCTCAGTTACCAATGGCATTTGAACTTTCCTGAATTTCTCATTGTTTCATTCATTCATTCATTCCAGCTTTTTAGGAAAGCTTTACAAGCAGTGAGAGTGTGGTTTCTTCCTTCACCACCGAAGCTGGGTTTCTTATTCCTCAGCTTTCTTGGCATTATCACTTTGGTTGTCTTTCTCTGGAGATGTGCTTCAAGAAATAGATGAGGGCTGGGTGTCGGGGAGGAAGGGACCGGCTCTGCTCACTTGTGCCCTGGGATAGCACAAGGGACAATGGAAACTGCAGCACTGGAGGTTCCACCTCAGCATGAGAGAAAAATTCTTTGCTGTAAGGATCACAGAGCACTGGAACAGGCTGCCCAGAGAGGTTGTGGAGTCTCCTGTGTGACCTGTGCTAGATTCAAAGGCCCTGCTCTGGCAGAGGGGTTAGACTGGAAGATCTCCAGAGGTCCCTTCCAACCCTTATCAGCCTTTGGGCCTGTGAAATTGTTCAAGAAAATGTTTAGGAAGCATTTTCCTTAGTTTATCTGGTAAGGGCAGGAGTGGTAGGCAAGTTCCACATTCACAGCACTTGACAGATGTGAAGTATTTAAAACACTTCAATTCCAGTGACTTGTCCTGGTTAAACGTTTTATTTTCTTCTGCTCCAGCAGCTTTATTCAAAGATCTGCTCATCCTTCAGAGAGAATCTTTATTGGGAAAAACATCCAGGTGCATATGAAGCTCTTGCTTCTCTAGTTTATTGAGTGCTTTAAGAAGTGTGTCATGAGTCATAGAATTGTTAGGGTTGGAAGGGACTTCAGCAAGCATCTAGTTCCAACCCCTCTGCCGTGGTGAAGAAGTGGAATCAAACAGTTACATTAATGCACTACACTAATGCATTAGTGTGTGTGTTAATTAGGTACAGTAACACAAACAGAGTAGCAAGAGAGGCTGGGCAGCTGTGGTGGGTTTAGGACTGTTACATTTCAGGAAGTATGTTGCTGAAACTTCCCATTACTGAAGTGCCACTGGCAGCTAATGGAAGCAGCCTGAAAGTGAGTTCTCTGCTTCTGAGAGGTTGTGTACTTAGGGAGAGCATTAGCATGTAGCATGTATGAAAGTATTTCTTGAAGAAGCATAGCTTCCCTTGATTTTTCTATTTCTAGCTAAATCTTGCACTAAAGATCTTCAGAGTTCAGTTATGTCAGATATCTCTGCATATAAATACTTGGCTCAGCTGTTCAAAGCCAGTACCTGTGCCAATTAAGAGGAATTCTGCAGGCTTCCCATCTCATTCTTTACCACCTGTATAAAAGACCACAGCTGACAGTATTTTCCTGCCTGAAGAGGGAGGAGCAGAACAATGAAAAAGCAAAGGAAGTTGTCATTGCCCTTGTTCCTTGTAGGTCTGTCACTTTAAATGTAGCCAGCCTTCAAAGCAACATTTCTCTTAAAATAGACTCCACTAAATAAGGAAACCAAGCTGCTTCCATGGTTTATTTTGTAAGAATAAGTTTAAACTTAGTTGTATTTAATTGTTGAGTGATTCAGTGGATACTTCTTAACAACTGCCCAGTAAATCTGGGGGGATTTTCCTTATCTGTTGCTCAGTTACCATAGCCTCTTCATTTCTGTTGTGCCCCTTTTGAGTGTTCTACAGCCCTGAGGTTGGATGACTTGGGGAGGACAGACAGGAGTAGTTGCACTTTGTTCTAGAAATGCTGGCCCTCTTGGGGTGTAGCTGTGGAATGCTGAGTTGTAGACAAGGAAACACACAAACCTGTCTCCTTATTTGAATGATTGAGGTTGTGTGATCTAATGATCCTGTTTTCACTCCCTTCCAGTTAATGCAGTTGCTTTCCCATAGTGCTAGTTACTGCAGCCTGCAAAAAATGTTGTGTTTTGGGATTTTTTGAGGTGCTATATTGAGGTCTGTCTTGACTGTACAAATGGTTTCATATTTATATATTCTTCCAACAGTCTTCCAGTAGCAGCTTCTCAGGGGCAGAAGGGGATGAAAATATGTGAAATGCAAGGCCAGACTTTCACAGGATCACAGAATTATGGAGGCTGGCATAGACCTCTGAGATCATCAAGTCCAGCCTGTGGCCTACCACCACCACATTGACTAGACCATGTCCCTAGTAGAGATGCTGTGTGCACTAAGTCTAGTACCTGGTTTTGAGTGGCTAGATGAGTACTTTTATTCTTTTTCAGGCAGAAAAGGAAATCCATTAGGAGTTTGAGCTTCCATCTCAGGTTTTATGGCTTGCATCTCTTTCAGCAGTTGAACTTTTAATGTCTTGCTTGAGGCTGAATGGCTTCTGCTGTTTCGGCACTGGATGGAGCTGAATACAATATTAGTTCCGGAGAGGAATGTTGTTAGTCTGAAAAGTAATATAAGAGCATGATTGAAGTTTCAGATTCAACCAGTCTGTACAACATGCAATATGAGCAAATGAGCCTGAGCTAGAGGAGAGTCAGGTCAAGCTAGTTGGGAATCACTGGAAAGTCAAGTTCAGTCAGATCAGAGCCCTACCTCAGTCTGTGCTGTGCTTTCAGCCAACATGCATCCTGGTCAGAGAAGAGGTGTGTTAGGCTTTTACTACACCAAATAGCATGGCAGACTGCAGTGTCCTGAAGCAGCTCCTAGCTTCATGGAGGTCATGGGTTGATTCGAATCTGCTGCTGATACTCAATACAGTGCTGCTGTCATGCCAGCTTCAAAATGGAAGTGCTGGCTGGAGCAAAGTATTATGGGGATTGGAGTTCAGATTGTAAGATGAGAGGCTTCCTGTTCCAGTTGCTGCTTTTGGGGTTTGGGGGGTTTGTGTCTTTTCTGCTGGGTGGGCTCTGGGTTGGGGGTGGAGGAAGGTTGCTGGCTTCTGCTGCTGCTTCTGCATTTTTGCTGGGCTTTTCTGCAAACAGGATAAGCTAATTGTGCATCTTGCCATCTCTTTGAGCTGTCTTTATCTCAACCCAGAACAGTTTTGTTTTCTTCTGGGTTTTGTTTTAGTTCTTATTTTTGTCTGTGTGTTCCTTTCTCTCCCATCTGTGTGGAGGGGGTGTTTCTGAGAGCAGGCTGTGTTAACCCTGGGCCATGGGCTGGTGGCTTCTCTGCTGAGAAGGGGGTAAAGACATGTAACCAGGAAAGTTTTCTTGGGAAAGTTCTTAGGAATTTTTTCTTTTCTGTTAGAAAACAGTAAGAGGAAGGTGAAGTGACATCATCAGGACTGCTGCTCAAAGCCAGTGAGGTGGTACATCTTAAGTGGAAGCAGAGGATAGATGGTGTTTCTGCTGCATGCTCTTAAGAGATGCCCAAGTTAGATTTATTTTTTTTTTAAAGTGTTTTGGAGAACATGGAATCATAGAATTGTCAGGGCTGGAAGGAACCTCAAGGATCCTCCAGTTCCAACCCCCCTGCTGTGAGCAGGGACACCTCACACTGGAACAAGGCTGCTCAGAGCCACATCCAGCCTGGCCTTCAAAACCTCCAGGAAGGAGG
The DNA here is from genome assembly GCA_033816785.1 of Picus viridis. Taxonomy (NCBI): domain Eukaryota; kingdom Metazoa; phylum Chordata; class Aves; order Piciformes; family Picidae; genus Picus; species Picus viridis. The sequence goes on from CM066567.1 coordinate 54,659,711, forward strand.
CTTCCACCACCTCCCTGGGCATCCTGTGCCAGTGCCTCACCACCCTCATGGGGAACAACTTCTTCCTAATGTCTAATCCAACTATCTCCTCCTCTAGCTTGGATCCATTCCCCCCAGTCCTATCACTCCCTGACACCCTCAAAAGTCCCTCCCCAGCTTTTTTGTAGCCCCCTTCAGATACTCGAAGACCACAATAAGGTCTCCTCAGAGCCTTCTCCTCTCCAGACCAAATAACTCCAACTCTCTCAGCATGTCCTCACAGGAGAGGAGCTCCAGCCCTCTGATCATCCTCATGGCCCTTCTCTTGGTCTGTGTTTCCAGATGCCATGATCACACTACCTGATGACTGATCCCAAGCTACCTCTGTGCTGTATAGGCATGGGTATATAAAAAAGGTTACTGAGTGTTCTTGGTGAGTTAAGAAGTAACTGTGGAAATGACAAGTTGTTGTGGAGAAAGAGGAAGTCTCCCTGTGTCATTAGTATTCACATGGCTCTTTCCCAAGCTTGGAGGGGAGGACAGAGAAACATTTGAGCGTGTTGCAGTCTGGCTCTGTCACATCTTCAAACGCCTTCAAAAAGCTTTTTACTTAGGTGCTTTAGAGATTAAGTATCATGGCTAACCAAGCTGTAATTGTGTGTTTACATACATGCTTTAATTATGTACCACCACTTAAAGTAGTGAAATCAGCTGCAGTGTTGTACAGTAGTGGGTTATATAGAACTGAACTTCCAATGCTGGATCTGAAAGAAGCTTTGGCTTGCATTAAATACCTGAATCCCTCTTGGAGAGCCAAAATGGAATTCACAGTCTCTTAGTAAAACCAAGCTGTTAGCTTGGTTCCAAATCCTTCAGGATTTGGAGTTTTCTTCAAGGAAGTACAGAACATTCAGTAAGAGAAATTCACAAATCACTCAAAGCACTGAGTAAACCAGATATTTGGTACATGCTGCTGAAGTTCTGTTGCTTCTGAATTTCTGTCAGCCTTCGTTATTGACATTTCCTTCCTTACTTGCTAACTTCAGACTGAAGCATTCAGCTTAAACTGTTCTTATAAATGGCTGCAGTTCACCCAGATTACTGCACTAGAATTTCCCCTACACCCACTGCATTTATGTCATTTTAGTGACACCTTTCCAAAAATAAAGGCATAACTGAATGTTTGTTTTAAAGAAGTGACAGGTAATGTAGTTGCAGGCTTAACTTGTCGTGGCTTTGAGGTGTATTTCAGTGCAGTTAAGAAACAATCCTCTGTTCCTGTTCTTTGTAGAAGGGGTGGACAACTCAGAGGATTTTGGATCTAACCAAACATTTACAGTGGTGCCAAATAGATGCAGCTTGAAGTGTGAAAGGTGGTGGTCCATGCTGCAAAAAAATCTGTATAGGGAAGGAAACCTAATTCCTTAATTCGGGAGTGAAAAGATTTTCTATTAAGTATGAAAATCACTGAAGCCTCTCAGAATGTACTAGGCACAGAGGTCTGCAGAGAGCTCCTTTGCTGGACATAAGGTTGTTTCATTATGGCTTGGCTCTTGCGGTCCTTATGCTCACTGAAGGTGCAAGGAACAGTTTAGATAAGTAGAAAGATTGTTAGGTGTTTGCAAGAAGAAAATCGAACAGGAACTAGCCTCTTGATTTCTCACTCTTTCAACCATGTTGAATTATAGAATACAGAATTAACCAAATTAAAAAAGACCTTTGAGATCATCAAGTTCAACCTGTCACCCAACAGCATCTCATCAACTGAACCATGGCACTGAGTACCTCATGCAGTGATGGTGTCTCCGCCACCTCCCTGGGCAGCACATTCCAATGGCCAATCTCTCTTCCTGGGAAGAACATCCAGCCTAAACCTCCCCTGGTGCAGCTTGAGACTGTGTCCTCTTGTTCTGGTGCTGGTTGCCTGGGAGAAGAGACCAACCCCCACCTGGCTACAACCTCCCTTCAGGGAGTTGTAGAGAGCAAGAAGGTAATAAGGTCTCTCCTGAGCCTCTGCTACTCCAGGGTAAACACCCCCAGCTCCCTCAGCTGCTCCTCATAGGCAATCTCTGATGGCAAAGTTGGACCCTAACACAGAGGTGCTCTGCCCTGTCCCTGGAGGTGTTTAAGACCAGGCTGGATGAGGCTTTGGCCGGCCTGATCTAGTGCAGGGTGTCCCTGCCCATGGCAGGGGGTGGAACTAGATGATCCTTGTGGTCCCTTCCAATCCTGACTGATACTATGATATTTGTGTAAATCACCTTAGCATTTTGTGCTAAACACCAAACAGATGGTGTGACTCCAGATGTGCTGTGAGATTGCTGCTGTTGAGAAGGGTCCTTCTAACTTTACTTCCACTGTCTACCTTCTACAAGCACCTGTGTTGGTTTCCCTGCACATCCCCTCTACTGCAGTCTCCAAATTATTTGTCAGTTGGGGAGGGTTTTGCCTTTCTGCAGTAGCAGAGAAAGGGAGTGAATGGGTGACTTAAGAGCTAGAGCTCCTGCAGAAAATGTACTGAGACCTTCCTCCCTGGGCAGAAGTAGTAGTCCTGTTAGCTCAGTTGCTAGAAGGACTGCAAGATATTAAGGGGGGAAGGGGGGGGTTTGAGCAGCACGACCCAAAGACATGTCCAAAAATCTGTGGCCCTTGTTTTTGTGGGTCACTTTACAACAAAGAGAAGCAAGCAGGTCTGCAGGCTGTAGGCAGCCCCACTAGCTGGTGTTGAACAGGGAGTCTCAAAAGAGTATTTTAGTTGCCTCCAGTTATTTATGAAACTACAGCCATTACAACTGTGGTTAGATAGCTAAACATAATCAACTTTCAGACTTAAGAAGGGATGGTTTTGAAAACAGGCTTCTGGGATCCTGCTGTTCTCTTTGGAAAATTGCTTGGTGGGAAGAGGTTGGTTTAGTTTTCTTGCACAAGTTTGTTTCTTTTGTTTAGCATTGAAGTGTTTCAGAATGAGCAAATGCATGCTATCTCCTCTTGGATAAGGAGTTTCCTATCAGTAGTAACTGTTAGCTTTACTGTAGCAGGCTTTATTCAGTATTTCTTCCTGTGAGAACAGTAACGAGGGAGAGGAAATAGTGCATCTGGTGGTTTGCAGCCCTTTATTGTAGCTGGATTAAGAGCTGATAGCTTAAAAATGGCCACTGTATTAAAAATTAACTAAGGCCTTTTATCAAACACTGCTTGGTGAACTGAATTACAGTGCCATGGTTGTACTTTCTGTGTACAGATCAAACTCTGGGTCTGTAGCTGCAAACTTCAGATGTTATTTCAAGTAAATGACACTAAAGAGATGCTGTTGCCTGAAGGTTCACATTCTGGTTTTGTGTTTGGTTGGTTGGGTTTTTTTGTGTTTGGTTAGGGGTTTTTTGTGTTGGCATGCTGATGCTTTCAGCTCTTCAGAGGAGACTGGAGACATTTGATGTATGTCAGCCCATATAAACAAAGTAATTTACATGTTTGTGTGTCTCTATATATGTGAATTTGCAAAAACTTGTGTGATATGAAAGAAGGTTGGGTATGGATGAGGAAGGGATGGAGTAGCTGTGAAATTCAAGAGACATGGTTTATAATTATTACATCAGTGCCATAAGTAACAAACATTAGCAGCTGTTCAGCCAATAATCTGTTCAGTACTGTGAAAGCAGTGAATATAAAACTGCAAGCTCTTCAGGCATCTGTGTGGTTTTGGGGAATACATGTTTTGGTCTGATTTTGCAAAATGTGTTGTGCAAGCAACTTCTCAGTGAAGGAAAGATGGTAAGAAACCTGGGAACTACCTTAATGATTACTGTGATGTTATGAACTTGCTTGCACAATTAAGAGGTTTTTGTGTGTTTCTGGGAAACACTGTGAGATGAAACTGTACTCAGCACTGGTTAGGCCACACCATGCGTACTGTATCCAGTTCTGGGCCCCTCAGTTTAAGAAGGACATTGAGACACTTGAACGTGTCCAGAGAAGGGCAACGAGGCTGGGGAGGGGTCTGGAGCACAGCCCTGTGAGGAGAGGCTGAGGGAGCTGGGGTTGCTTAGCCTGGAGAAGAGGAGGCTCAGGGGAGACCTTCTTGCTCTCTACAACTCCCTGAAGGGAGGTTGTAGCCAGCTGGGGCTTGGTCTCTTCTCCCAGGCCACCAGAACAAGAGGACATAAACTCAAGCTGTGCCAGGGGAAATTTAGGCTGGAGGTGAGGGTAGAAAGTTCTTCCCAGAAAGAGTAATTGGCCGTTGGAATGTGCTGCCCAGGGAGGTGATGGAGTCACCATCCCTGGAGGTGTTCAAAAAAGGCTTGGATGTGGCACTTGGAGCCATGGTTTAGTTGTCAGGAGCTGTTAGGTATTAGTTAATAGGGTTGGATTTGATCTCTGAGGTCTTTTCCAACCTTACTGATTCTGTGAAACACACCTGACTGGATGGTATGCTGCAATCCAAGTAATTGGCCTATCAACTGGAGTCAATTCATTTCTATGCCTGATTCTTCCTTGCAGTAAATGACAGATTAGTCCATCCAGAGGCCTCTGAGGAAGTATTGTGTACACATGGGTGTGAGCCGTTTTTCCAGATACTTGTGCACATTGTTTGAAACACCTCTGATGTTTTGGCAGAGAATCTTATCCTATCCTTGCCTTTTCTCTGGCTTCCTGCTTCACAGGATGTAAAAATCCATTTAAAACCACTTTCCAAGTCAATGCTATCTCGACTACAAAACTAGACTAGAGAACACATGAGTAATGGGTCCTCATTATGTGTTAAAATCCTGGTAACAAGAAAACCTGGGTGCACTTCATTTGTGCTAGGTGAAAATGTTGCATCGTTCAGCAGTTACTGTGTCTTGAATAAACATCCAGAGTTCCCCTAGTCTGTAATAATTGAAGTGACATCCTGCTTCTATTATGCCTGGTTATAGGGGTATACCTCTTGCATTTATCAGTTTAAATCAATATTTAACTGCTCGTGGCTTGTTTTATGTATCTGTATATGTACAATCTTAGGGTGGCTGTAGAAATGCTAAAATATTTGTCCTGTTGATCAATGTGGTCAATAATTCATTGTGTGTTTCAGGTATTGAGGGTGATTTATCTCTTGCATCATGCGTGAATACAAGCTAGTGGTTCTTGGTTCTGGAGGTGTTGGAAAGTCTGCTCTGGTAAGTAATTTGTGAGGCAGTTGGATGCATTTTCTTTGTCTTCTCATATGTTGTTTCTCTAATACACTGTTTACTAACCCATGTTTCCTTCATGTGCACGAACAAACAGAAGTAATGACTGCTGAGGGTTCCTGCCTAGAGCAGGTCTGTGCTGTGCTTTGGGTGAATCCACCTCATTCATCGGTGCGCTCGCACTTGCTGCTGGTTTTGTAGAGGATTGGCTGATGGTGGTTGTGTAAGACAGGCAAAGACTTGACCAGTGAAGTGCATAGCCACAGCATTGTGCAAGCCTCTGTCTTCACAGAATGTTAAGGGCCAGAAGGGAGCATGAAAAATCATTTAGTCCAACCCCCTGCCAGAGCAGGATCACCTAGAGCAGATCACACAGGAACACTTCCAGGTGGGTCTTGGATATCTCCAGAGAAGACGACTTCACAACCCCCTGGGCAGCCTGTTCCAATGTTTTCACCCTCACAGTGAAAAAATTTTTTCTCATGTTTACATGGAACTTCCTTCACCCATAGGTCTGTGAGTAATGAAAGCTGCTTCGCAAAACACACAATAACCTGGTCTGCCTGTGTCTGGCCTTGGTAACTTCTATCTCTAGAAATGTCTTCAGAGTGCAGTTTGCTAAGTGTTTGACAGCAGTCTCTAAAGCACTGTTTCTTTTCATGCAAATAGAGATTTGCATGTTTTCTAGAAAGTACAACATGTTTTCTCCATCCCTTCTCCAAGCAGGTCTACAACTGTGCAGGAGGAGGATTATAAGCCATTGTTTGCAAATGTTCATGCACGTCAGTTAAATGGTTGCAGAAGAGTTTAGCCTGACCTAGACTAGCACTGGAAAAGTTCACAGAATATGATGTTCTCAGCCCACCGAAGAACTTTACATCTTTTGGTTTATATTGTGCAGTTTATAATAAAGTAAGGTTTGGAGGTCCACTCTGGCAGCTAAGAAATAGTCTCCTACAAAGTGGTTCCTTAAAGGCAAACTTAAATGACAGACAGTGTTAGATTGTGAAAGAACTTTTCCTTCACTTCTGAATTCTTTATCTTAGTGCAGCATTTCTGGATTTGAACCTGTCTGCTCTGACTTGGGCTCTAAATCTTGAAGTTCCATCTGACTTGTGCTAAAAACATCCCCTATGTGCTAGGTAGACAGGAATGTCTTACTGAGTCTAGCTAAACCTAGTGAATGCTGCTGGTTAGGGTTGTTTTAAACTTTAATTCCTGTGCTCACAGGTCACAGGATGTTAGGGGTTGGAAGGGACCTCTAGAGATCTTCAGGTCCAATCCCCCTGCCAGAGCAGGGCCATAGAATCCAGCACAGGTCACACAGGAACACATCCAGACAGGGCTGGAAAGGCTCCAGAGAAGGAGACTCCACAACCTCTCTGGGCAGCCTCTTCCAGTGCTCTGGGACCCTTACAGTAAGGAAGTTCTTCCTCATGTTGAAGTGGAGCCTCCTGTGCTGGAGTTTCCAACCATTGTCCCTTGTCCTAAGTAGCAGAAGACACAATAGTTCTAAATGCAAGCATAAAAACTGCATTGCTGTATAGTGTCCTCTTCAGCTAAAAGGCTAATGATGCTTCTAAGAGTTAGACAAACCTTAAGTCAATGCATGCTTTAATTCTTGTGGTCTAAGCAAGAGTGGGTAAAGGAAGATCTGTAGCATTGCTTCATCTAACAGCACTTACTCACATACACCTAACTGCTTGTTCTCTCCTCTAATTTATTATGTCAGTCGCTTAATTTGCCTTCAGAAATGTAGTGGATAACTGAGTCTACACCTGGAAGAGCCATTTCTGTGCAGTGGCTACCAGGCGTGGCTGTGCAAGAAGAATCTTACAAGAGGTTGGTTTTTTGTTGTGTTGCAGACTGTACAATTTGTTCAAGGAATATTTGTTGAGAAATACGACCCTACGATAGAAGACTCCTACAGAAAGGTAAGTGCAAAAGACCTCTCTAGTGTCACAGAGGCTTAAAACTGCAGTTTTAAGCTTGTCAGTAGTTTGAGTCATTGCTTGGAAAAGGGGGATGCCTGGTGATGCTGCAAAATGCCAGGTAACTTCAGTTAGTCTAACTTAATTTTCAATCTAAAAGGAATAATTCAAGCCCAGCTCTTTGATGTTTAAGCATACCTTAATAGCTAGTCAGTAGAGAGTGGTAATTTCGTTGTCAGGATTGGGAATTTATTTTCTTAATTATTATAATAATAATAATATTTCTTACTGGTTTGTGTGTGGTTGCACCAGCAGGTGGATTTGCTGATGTATGTTGGGGGTTCTAAGCTTTGCTACTAGGAAAATCTGCTAAGAACAACTTCCTGCTCCCCTTTAGAACACTGGAGGCATCATACTGTATTCCTAGCAGCTTAACTGATAGCTTGATCCACCTCCATTAGATGGGCTATTGTTTTATTAATAAGCTAACACAAACCCATCATCAGTGAACAAACACAGTGGCCTGTTAGTTTCTCTTTTCCCATCATCAGCATGACAAGCTGAAAGGTCTGATTCTGTTTGCATCATCTTGAATCTCCATATTGCTCACTCTTCAGTTTCAGCTGAGACTGATTAATATTCCAGGCTAAGATCGTGTACATCTGGACTGCTATGAAAAGAGTTAACCATTTGGTGAAGCAGATCGGTTTTCAGCTGTGTCAGTTTCTTATCTGAATTACTTTCCAGATGCATTGATCCTCTGATGTGTTTCACCTTATAGCCACAAGTGCCAGGGTCTGTACAGGGGAAGCAAGATGCAAAAACCCTAGCAGTGAATGGGCAAAAACTGCAGGCCCTCCTCTCTCAGCACTGGACTAGATTCATAATGGAATAAAGAGGCTGTATTAACAGCTGGTGCAGCTTCCAGCCACCAGAATTTCTGCTGAACAGAGGAAGAATTAGTGAGAGCAAAATGATAATTTCACACTTGTTTTCCTCGACCTCATGGAAATCTGTATGCTGGAAAAAGCCCACTCTGTGTTAAACAGGGGCTTCCAGCCAAAGCTACATCTAAACAGACAACAACAACAAAGTCTATATGGCTGTTTACTCTTTTCTGCATTAGAGAAGCAGGAATTTCAGGCCCTATCCCAGTATTTGGTGCAGGCCTTTGCTGGGTCAGGCCAAATAAGTGATGAAAATAATATTCACGAGCTGTATTAAAGTGAAATGTTTCCTTTGTTATAGATTTGCATCCTTCAGGTCATACTAGACTCAGGATGTTTGCTGGCTGAGTTTTTCCAAAGACTGTTTCCATGGAGCCTGGAAAAGTATAGCCATCTTAAGAGATTCTGGCCTATGCTAATTGTCTTTTTATTTTTATCTAGCATAGATCTTAAAATGTTCCTTTTTGTTTGGTCCTGAAAGGACTAGATATGAATATATCTCTGTATTATTATTTATCTCTGCATTATAGTGTGGCCAGCAGGAGCAGGGAAGTCATTCTGCCCCTGTACTCAGCACTGGTTAGGCCACACATTGAGGACTGAGTCCAGTTCTGGGCCCTTCAGTTTAAGAAGGACATTGAGACACTTGAACATGTCCAGAGAAGGGCAACAAAGCTGGGGAGGGGTCTGGAGCACAGCCCTGTGAGGAGAGGCTGAGGGAGCTGGGGTTGCTCAGCCTGGAGAAGAGGAGGCTCAGGGGAGACCTTATTGCTCTCTACAACTACCTGAAAGGGGGTTGTAGCCAGGTGGGAGTTGGTCATCTCCCAGGCAGCCAGCACCAGAACAAGAGGACACAGCCTCAAGCTGTGCCAGGGGAAATTTAGGCTGGAGGTGAGGAAGAAGTTCTTCCCAGCAAGAGAGATTTGCCATTGGAATGTGCTGCCCAGGGCGGTGGTGGAGTCACCGTCCCTGGAGGTGTTCAAAAAGGGATTGGATGTGGCACTTGGAGCCATGGTTTAGTTGTCAGGAGGTGTTAGGTATTAGGTAATAGGTTGGGCTTGATGATCTCTGAGGTCTTTTCCAACCTGCTTGATTCTATGATTCTATATTTATATGAATACATCTCTGTAGTATTCTTTTTCAAATCAGACAGCTTGTTGAAGTCTTGCTTAAGTCTGGAGAACACTTTATGCAGTTGTTTCCTTCCCCTCTCTGTTAGTTGCAATTCCAGCTTGTCTCTTGGTTTGTGTGACTTCAAAAATGTATTGTTTTGGCTGTTGCAATTCTATACTATTAATGTTAAATCTAGTTTTACAATGATTGAAGTTGAGAGGATGTGGCTCTAAGTAATTTGTGTGGAACTAAATGATGGAGCATGAAGTCTTGCAACTTGATGCCTTAGTTTCCTCCCCAAATATTTCTTGATGAAGAGAATAGAAGTTGCTTAATTAGATGAATAACAGCATATTAAAATAGTGGTTATTGAAGGAATCTCCATCCCTAGGGGACATGGGGTAGTTAGGAGAGGAGTGGAAATACTCCTCTCCTCCACCCTGCAAGCTCACATCTAGTTACAAATGAAAAGCTCAAAACTACTGGTAGTGTGTATATCAGGACCAGTTTTGAGTGACCATCTGCCAACTAGGAATTTTAAATGCAGGTGGAATCAAGGGAAGTGTACCAATAGCTTGAAAGAAAGGGAAAAAAAAAAAAAACAAATCAATAATAAAAATACCAAAAAACCCAAAACAGGATCACAGGATGTCAGAGGTTGGAAGGGATACAGAGAGATCATCAAGTCCAACCCCCTGCCAGAGCAGGACCATACAATCGAGCTCAGGTCACACAGGAACACATCCAGACAGGGCTGGAAAGACTCCAGAGAAGGAGACTCCACAACCTCTCTGGGCAGCCTGCTCCAGGGCTCTGTCACCCTCACAGTGAAGTTCCCCCTTGTGTTGAGGTGGAGCCTGCTGTGCTGCAGCTTACATCCATTGCTCCTTGTCCTATCCCTGGGAGCAAGTGAGCAGAGCCTGTCCCCTCCCTCCTGACCCCCAGCCCTCAGATATTGATAAACATTTATTAAATCCCCTCTCAGTCTTCTCTTTTCCAGACTAAACAGCCCCAGGTCCCTCAGCCTCTCCTCACCAGGCAGTGCTCCAGTCCCCTAATCATCCTCAGAGCCCTCTGCTGGACCCTGTCCAGCAGCTCCCTGTCCCTCTTGAACTGGGGAGCCCAGAACTGAACGCAGTACTCAAGATGAGGTCTCAGCAGGGCAGAGTAGAGGGGGAGGAGAATCTCCCTGGATCTGCTGGACACACTCTTCTTAATGCCCCCCAGGATCCCATTGGCCTTCTTGACTACCAGGGCACATTGCTGTCCCATGCAGAATTTGTTATCCACCGGGACTCCCAGGTCCTTCTCCGCAGGGCTGCTCTGCAGCAGATCCCCTCCCAGCCTGTACTGGTGCAGTTTATTATTCCTCCTCAGATGCAGGACTCTGCATTTGTCCTTTCCAGTCTGTCCAAGTCTTGCTGGAAAACAAATAAAAAATCCCCCACAGGAGAAGAACTCTGAAATAGGAAGCCTGATCAGTTTCTGCATCTGAACCTATTTTTCTTTTGCATGTTTTTCTAAGGTCAGTTTCCTAATTGGTGTCACCGAAGCCTTTGGAGGCCCTATTCATAGGGGTTTCCTTGGTTTATTGTTTGCTGTGTACTATTTATTCCCTTGTTTGCTCTTGAATGAGCATTAGTATGCCAGCCCAGCTTTCTAGCTTTCACCTATACTTCCACTCTATGGCTGATCCCTGAAACAAGCAGGAATTAGTTGTGCGAGTTGCTGATAACCATTATTACAAATTTAGCAGCCTCTTTTTCTTTCTAATAATCAAAAGTCCCTAATCACTTTGCAGAGTGGTACTTGGCTGCTGCTGCTGCTTTTGCAAATGGCACCAGGGCTCTTTGAAAGGCTTCCTCCTGCTGTTTTCAAAGTGTATATCCCTATAAACTTCTTAAGCCATTATGTTGCTTTATGCATTATGAATTTGCTTATTAAAATCACATCATTCCTGGTGTCTTGGGGGGGGGGGGGGAGAGTTGCAAGAGAGGAAAAATTCTAACCACATCTATTTTGCTTTTTCTTGACAGCAAGTTGAAGTAGATGCTCAACAGTGTATGCTTGAAATCTTAGATACTGCAGGAACGGTATGTAAACCCCTAAAAGACTGCTGTACCTTGTTAAAACCATCACAGGCTGGAGGGAGGTAAAACACTGACATGTTTCCTGCCTCATCCTCTAAAGGGTTATTTGGGTCAGTTCACTGGGATTTAGAGGATGTTCTTTAACCTGCTAGCATTTAAACAAAACTTGGGAGTGTTGCAGCAGAAAATGCAATGCAAGTTCCCTGTGGGCTCTTGTTGTGTGATGGGGGAAGCACGAGCGAGGCACACTTTGAAGAGATTGTGCTGCTGGTTTAAGTTTATGTTGCCCAGAGGGGAAATTAAGCCTAATAGTTCCTCAGGTTTGGTTTCTGTTACTGTAGAGAATACACGCTTTCTTCTCCTCTGCTTTCCTTTTGTGTGGGAGATGTGCTCTGACATTGGGATAAAAATAGCATTGCTTCAGTCAGCTTATGGGAACTTGAAGCCCAGGGTTATGCTGACCCTTTGCATACTGATCACGTTTTTCCTCTGACTGAAACCAGTCATTTCCTTCAATGATTTCAATGAATGTGAGCGCCAGACCCTTTGGGTGTAGCGTGTTCCCTGAACTGTAACAGTAATCTGCTCCAATAATAACTTACTGCTTTAATATGGAGTTTAAGTGTAAAACTATAGGACAAATGGAGTGGCCATTCTCTCAGCACACATTGCACTTTTCTCATCTGACATGCAGCATGAGACTTGGTGAGTGATTGGTCAGGCACGAGACAGGCAAGGCACCAGTGTGAGAGAGGCAGATGCTGTTCCGCAGTCATACTGCTGAGTTTTCAAACAGAGAGCATAATGTGGTGCACCAGCAAGTCTTCACATGCAACACCACAGTTGTCACCTAAGTCTAGGAGATGTGACAAGTCTGCTGAGCGTCTCCATTCTCTAGTCAGTCTCCTTGAAAATTAAAGTAGAATTTAACATAGGAAGGTGCCAAGAGGCTGGAAAGGGATGTATTTACTTCACAGTGCATTTTGAAGAACAAACAGGAGATGGAAAAAAGCTGGTGAGGAGAGATGTGGGAGGAATGTGACTTCTGTAATCTGCAGATTACCTTCTACTCTACCTCTTCTCTCCAGTTTTTGTGACCTTTTTCCCAGGGTACAGCCCTTGGCAATACCTAGATGTTGCTTACCAAGGCCAGATCATGTTCCAAACTTCAGATTTCCTCAAAAGCATTCCAGTTGACTAAAATGCACGTAGTGAAACAGCAAAGCAACTGGTCAGCTTGAGGGAGGAGGCACCAATAAGTGTTTGTGACCTGAGTATAAGGCTGTTTGTGCAAGGAAAGCACAGATTGTGACATCTGTATCTGTGTTTCTCTTTTCATTTACAGGAACAGTTTACAGCAATGAGAGACCTATACATGAAGAATGGACAAGGTTTTGCATTAGTATACTCCATCACAGCACAGTCCACATTTAATGATTTACAGGATCTAAGAGAACAGATTCTTCGAGTCAAAGACACTGATGATGTAAGAATCTCTATGAATGCTTTATATTTTAGTTGTCATTACAGGCACTGTCCTGTGTACACTGTGATCAGGTAGCTTCTAGACTTGTAAGTGACAAATTAACCAGCAGATGCATAGTGCAGGAGTATAACTCTTAAGGCACACTAGAGAGATGGTAACTTGTTATGTAGCATGTAGATAACTGTCTTTTTAATCTCTTCCTTTAATACACTCTGTTTGAAACTGGACATAACCTGATTCAGTAGTGCTGCAGAAAACATCTCTAAAGCAACTCAATCCTGACCTCAATTACCATCAGTGACAGTTTCAAACCCCTTGTGGGTTTTTTCTCTCTTTGATATGCCTCTGTTTTTACTACTTTTAATAGCACAAAATTCGGATGGAAGACAGTACTGGAAGCTTTGAACTTGCATGTTGTGTAGCTTTTGTGTCTTGTGTGTATTCCTGCAAGTGAGTGTGGTCATTCTGTTTCCACACAATTTTCCATGTGTGCCTCTTAGCCTCACTTTATAGCTTTCATAATGCTAAAACTTCCCAGTTTATAATTGATTAAAAACCCCTCAACTTAGTACACTTGTAGGAAGTGACTATTCAGTCCCTCAATAAAAGCAAGAAAGGTATTTCAAATGTGAAACAGCAGCAAGCATGTTTTTAACAGGAACACATTCTAGGTTGTAGGCACCAGGTGGAAAGAGCTTCCTTCTTCAAGACAACTCTGGTGCCTTCCTTACTGCATGTATCCACACAAGCTTCTGTCATCAGCAGACACAGATACATTCAGTATTTCAGTTTGGGGAAGTTCAGTGTGACTTCCATAATACAAACCACCTTGCACTTTAAGTGCCCTCTTTTGTAAGTCTTGCCTATGTTCAGCAGATTTCTTCTAGAAGTCATCTCTTGCCCATTATCACAAATGTATCTCAGAAGGGTCATATTTAAGTTGCGTGTACCTTTCCCATCCAGAACTACCAAGTTATAGCCTTGTTTAGCATCAAAATTCTTCACTTTGAGGTTGCCAAAGCATTGTAACAAGCTTCCCACAGAGATATCATGCAGTCTCTGTCTGGAGACATTCAGAGCCTTCCTGGACATGTTCCTGGGTGATTTTTAGCCTAGGTGATCCTGCTGTAGCACGGGAGGGTTGGACTAGATGATCCTCAGAGGTCCCCTCTTCAAAGCCCTACCATTTGGTGATCAAATCAATTTTGTACACAAAAATCAAAGCATGTAACATTTAAAACATTAGTTTACATAGTATGTTTATGCTGACTAGCAGTTCCTTGGGAGTGTATTGTTGTGGGGTTTGGAATCATAGAATGGTCTGGTTTGGAAGGAACCTCTCGTCATCCAGTCTAACCCCCTCTGCAGTCAGGAGGGGCATCCTCAACTAGATCAGGTTGCCCAGAGCCCTGTCCAGCCTCACCTTGAATATCTCCAGGGATGGGGCCCCAACCACCTCCTTGGGCAACCTGTTCCAGTGTTCCACCACCCTCATGGTAAAGATCTTGTTCCTAACATCTCCCCTCAGTCTTGAAAGCCACTCCATAGTATCAGGAGAAAGATAATGAGCTTCAAGTTGCAACTTCAGTTCTCACCAAAATTTAAATAAAGCTTTTCCTATGCTGAAGCTTAGGTCTGATGTGCTTTCTCACTAGGGTGAAATGAAATGGTCAAAATGTTGGAACAGCTTTTTCAACACTCTTCTCCAAGCTACAGAGCCCTCAGTTCCCTCAGGCTCTCCTCATAAGGAAGATGTTCCACTCTCTTCATCTGTTTTTGTGGCTCTGTGCTGGACTCTTTCAAGCACTTCCCTGAGGTCCTTCTTGAACTGAGGAGCCCAGAACTAGACACAGTATTCCAGATGCAGCCTCACCAGGGCAGAGTAGAGGGGGAGGAGAACCTCTCTTGACCTACTAACCACAGGCCTTCTAATCCACCCCAGAATGGCCTTGGCCTTCATGGCCACAAGAGCACAATGCTGGCTCATGGGCAACCTTCCATGCAGAAGGACCCCCAGGTCCTTTTCCCCTTCTCTGCTCTCCAGCAGGTCAGTCCCCAACCTGTACTGCTTCCTGGGTTTGTTCTTTCCCAGGTGCAAGACTCTACCCCTGCCCTTGTTGGATTGAATTAAATTTCTCCCTGCCCAGCTCTCAGCCTAAGTCTGGCTGCATGGCAGCACAACCCTCCTGTGTCAGCCACTCCACCCAGCCTGGTGTCATCACAGCCAGGTCGTTGGTGAATATATTGAACACTACTGGTCCCAGTACTGACCCCTGAGGGACTCCGCTAGACACAGGCCTCCAACTAGACTATCCCACTGACCACAACTCTGACTTCTTTCCTTCAACCAGTTCTCAATCCACCTCAGTGTTGGGTGATAGGTTGGACTTGATGATCTTAAAGGTCTTTTCCAACCTGGTTAATTCTGTTCTATTCTAGTCTACTCACTACCTGATCATCCAGACCACGCTGCCTTAGTTTAGCTGCAAGGATGCTGTGGGAGACAGTGTCAGATGCTTCACTGATATCAAGATAATGCTACCCAACACAGGATTTCTGAATGTGTAAGAATCTTGTAGTGTGTTCTTCAGAAGACTTCTTGATGCTTTAAATATCTAAAAATGAAATCTCATCAGGTCATGGAGATGTGAAATGTGCTCAACTGGCAGCATACTGAATCCTCAACCCATTCCCCACACTGCCCCTGCCAAACAGCAGGCAGAAAATGCACTCACAGAGATTTGAAGGTGAAAGTATCACACAGCTGTCAAGTTTTATATCAGAGCTTCATTGCTCTAGAAGTGAGGACCCTGTAAGGATTCAGGTAGGGCTTTAGGTGTGCATTACGTTCTTCCTTCCCAAAATGTTCATGATGTCTTTGCTTGTCTTTGGTTTTTAGGTGCCTATGATTCTGGTTGGCAATAAGTGTGACTTGGAAGACGAAAGAGTTGTGGGAAAGGAACAAGGTCAGAACCTAGCAAGGCAATGGAATAACTGTGCATTCTTAGAGTCTTCTGCAAAATCAAAGATAAATGTTAATGAGGTAAGGCACTTTCTCCTCTGGGAGGGGAGGGGCAGCAGGGGGGAAGGATGGGACACTGCTCTGGTACCCAAACATTTACAGTTTGTACTGTAAAAGTCATTGTCTGATGGGGAAACTGCATTTGAAACTGCTGCACAAATGACTCAAGGGCACAGCCAAGGAGGGAAGTGAGCACAGATTTCCAAGTGCTTTGCCCCCTGCTTTTGGGATAAAGACTCTTTCCCCTCTTAAAATAACAATCAATTATTTGCACACAAAAAAAGAAAGGGGGGTGGGGTTGGACTTGATGAGCTCTCGAGGTCCCTTTCAACCTCTAATGTACTGTGATACTGTGAACAAAATTCTCCTCACGCTACATTGAGTATCATTAGTTCTCAAGCACTGTTCATATGAATTTGGGATAAACATTTAGAGTTTGTCAAGGAAGAACCAACAATTATGAATAAAATTCACTGTAATGGACTAAATTGTACCCTGCTATTGAGAATTTGAGATGTGTATCACAGTATTTATGTTAAGGGCTGCATTTAGCTTTGGCTTAGGTCTTTCCTCACACAATATTAATTTGAATATAGTTAGTTCTCAAGTCCTATTCGTCTGAATTTGGGATAAATGTTACATTTCCTCCTTGATATGATCCCTGCCAACTTGAGAATGTATTGCTGGACTGCTTGACCAAAAAAACCTTTGAGAGTTAGGTCCTTAAAACTCTTTGATCTACGTTATTTGGTATTAGATTATATGGGATAGTAAGAACAAAAACTTGTAAGGGTTTTGTCAGAATGAGCAGCTTTGGGGGGAAAAACAGGTGAGGGGGTGCAAAAGCTTAAGCAGCTGTGTTGGTATTTACATGTATGGAACAGCTTGGTTTTTGTGATAAACCCTACTGTTCATTGTGTCTTCTGGAAAACATTGGTGACAGCATCCAGTCAAGTTGCCTCCTAGCAAGACTTGCATGTAACCCCAAGAGTATGGTGGTTTTAAACAGAGCTGACATTAAAAATAAGGAATGTGTGTTTAATTACTTGGGAATTTAGGGAAACTGATCAGTTTGTCTTAGATACAAATGAATCAGCTTAACTATCTAAAAGGCATATGTTTAATAAGCTAGGACTTGCTTCCATCAAATGCCCCAAGCCCTTGTTGGAGTGCTTGCTGCTTTGCAGGCAACGCTTAGGAGGCACAGAGATGATTGGAACAATGTCAGTTAGGAACTGAGCAGATGCTGTTTAATTGTATGTAGACTTGTCTTAAATTAGCCTTTCAACACATTCATGTTCTAATTGGGGTTCTGGGAGGCTCCAAGTGAGAGGCACTCTCAGACATGAGTTACTTTTCTAGGAAATGTTACACTTACCTCATGCTGTAGTCCTAGAGAGGCTTCTGAATTAATTCTCTAGACTTCAGTGTCTTTCATGTGTCTGAAAAGGCCTGATCTCCCTCAAGCGCAAGAGACCGCTGGTGACGGAGCAGTGTGCTTCCAGTTACCGTGAAAATGTGGACTTACAACTTCCTGGAGCTGTTCTTGAAAGTAATAACCTTAGAGTGATTTGAGCTCAGAAGGCAGCTGTGGCCTCTTTCTTGACCTTAGTGCTAAATTGCAAACTAATAGCATCTAGCAGTTGATCACTCTGGCATATAAGTGTTCAGATCAATTTGACCTTTGATGTCTATCAATATCTGAGGGGTGGGTGTCAAGTGGAGGGGGCCAAGCTCTCTTGGATGGTGAACAGGAATAAGACAAGGAACAATGGAGACAAACAATGAGGCCTCCTCATTGATAAGCCAAGCTGAAAGGTGTGCTAAAAAGGAGCCAAGCAAGCTGCAAAGGGTACAGCAAAAATGAGAGAGAGGAGAAACCTGGGGCTGTTTAGTCTGGAGAAGAGAAGGCTGAGGGGGGATCTGATCAATGTCTATCAGTATCTGATGGCTGGGTGTAAAGTGGAGGGGGCCAAACTCTTTTGGGTGGTGCACAGGACTAAGCCAAGGAACAGTGGAGACAAACTTGAAGAGAGAAAGTCTTCACCATGAGGAGAAACTTCTTTGCAGTGAGGGTGCCAGAGCCCTGGAGCAGGCTGCCCAGAGAGGTTGTGGAGTCTTCTTCTGTGGAGGCTTTCCAACCCACCTGGATGCACTCCTGTGTGGACTACCCTGGGTGATCCTGCTCTGGCAGGGGGCTTGGTCTGGATGATCTCTGGAGGTCCCTTCCAACTTCCAATGTTCTGTGATTCTGTGACCCAGAGACCAAGTAGCTGCAATGCATAGATGCCTTTCCAGTCTGCTTCCTTCAAGGTGGAAAACCCTTGGCAGACAATTACCTGAACCAGGAAAACCCCAGGCGCTAAGCAGCCAATTTAACTTTCTGGCTTTGCGATCGCTCAGTGTTTACAGGGGCTCTTGAGCCACGTGAGTACCTGAGGTGGGAAGATGCAAGGCTTGAGGCTGTGCAGGAAGCTTGGTGTTCCCAGAAACCAATGGATTCTGTTTTTTCTGCCCTCAGATCTTTTATGACCTTGTGCGACAAATTAACAGAAAAACTCCGGTGCCTGGGAAAGCACGCAAAAGTCTTCGTGTCAGCTACTTTAATACATAGCTGTACTGTAGCTCTGAGCCAGGTAAGCCTTTGCACGTTTGCTCTCTCTGGCGGCTGGGCAGTGCGGTGAAGCTTCCCCCACCCCAACATAACTTTGCCAGCCCAGCAAATGAAAGCTGTATTTACAAGCCAAAGCTGCAATCTGCAGTGGAGTGCAATGAATATGTACAGAGCACAAGCCCTGTGAGGAGAGGCTGAGGGAGCTGGGGGTGTTTAGCCTGCAGAAGAGGAGGCTCAGGGGAGACCTTACTGCTCTCTACAACTCCCTGAAGGCAGGTTGTAGCCAGGTGGGGGTTGGTCTCTTCTCCCAGGCGAGCAGCACCAGAACAAGAGGACACAGTCTCAAGCAGTGCCAGGGGAAATTTCGGCTCAAAGTGAGGAGAAAACTCTTCCCAGAAGGAGCAATTGGCCATTGGAATGCGCTGCCCAGGGAGGTGGTGGAGTCACCATCCCTGGAGGTGTTCAAAAAAGGCTTGGATGTGGCCCTTGGAGCCATGGTTTAGTTGTCAGGAGGTGTTAGGTATTAGATAATAGGTTGGACTTGATGATCTCTGAGGTCTTTCCCAACCTGTTGATTCTATGAAAATCTACAGGATTTACAATATTTATAGGTATTTACAATTAAGAAACAACATGAGAACCCCCTGGTCAAGAAGACCAGGGAAGCTGTCTCTCTGCCTCCCCATCCCCTGTCCAACAGGGAGAAAGGAGCAGAGAGAAAGTTACCTGTTAGGCTTCAACAAAACAATGCAGCCAAGGTCAAGCAGAAGCAGGGTTAGTATCCTCTCCAGAGCAACAAAGCAACAAGAGAAGAGACTGGAAGCCCCCAGAATGTTTGGGTACATCCAGTCTTATGGCAGGTATCTCTCCAATGAAATTGTTTAGAATTAGTTTTGGTTTTCCTTTTTTACACCCAGTAATGATTTGTTTACATTCTTCTACAGTTCTGCTCGAAATCTATAACAAAATATTTTAAAGGCGCAGCCTAAAACTACCACAGGCTGTTAAAAACAGACAGTGATGATGACGAAAAGCCCTGAACCACTGTGATGCAGGACAGCATGGAGAATCTTTGATGATGTTATCATAGAGATGTTGATGGTCTCCTTTGCCATTCCAGTCAGGACAACAAATCTGTCTAAGATTCACTGTTCATGCTGCTATCAAATTGTTTTTCAGGCTTTAAGGTGTTGGTAGAGCTCAAACTAAAAATGTTCATTCTGATGCTTCAAAACTTTACCTTCTGGAAACAGTTTCCTTTTTAAAAGGCTGCTGGAATATACTGCAGGAGCTCTGGGATCTGCCTTGGGAGGAAAGGCTGGGAGACCTGGGGCTGGTTAGTCTGGAGAGGAGAAGACTGAGAGGGGATCTAATCAATGTCTATGAATAGATGAGGGCTGGGGGTCAGGAAGGAAGGGACAGGGACAGCCTCTGCTCACTTGTGCCCTGGGATAGCACAAGGGGCAATGGATGGAAACTGCAGCACAGGAGGTTCCACCTCAACGTGAGGAAGAACTTCTTCACTGTGAGGGTCCCAGAGCCCTGGAAGAGGCTGACCAGAAAGGTTGTGGAGTCTCCTTCTCTGGAGCTTTTCCAGCCCCATCTGGATTTGTTCCTGTGTGACCTGTGCTGGATTCTGTGGTCCTGCTCCAGCAGGGAGGTTGGACTGGGGGTTGTTCTCTTCTCCCAGGCAAGCAGCACCAGAACAAGAGGACACAGTCTCAGGCTGCACCAGGGGAGGTTCAGACTGGATGTTAGGAAGAAATTCTTCACAGAGAGAGTGATTGCCCATTGGAATGGGCTGCCCGGGAGGTGGTGGAGTCACCCTCATTGGAGGTGTTCAGGAGGAGACTTGATGGGGTGCTTGGTGCCATGGGTTAGTTGATCCGGCGGTGTTGGATGATGGGTTGGACGTGATGATCTTGAAGGTCTCTTCCAACCTGTTCTGGTCTATTCTATTCTATCTGCAGAGGTCCCTTCCAACCCCTAACATCCTGTGAGCCTGTGAACTTCACTAATTTCTGGTTGAGTTCTTTTAACTAAAGAGCACTGGCAAGCAGTTGTTGCTAATATTAACCTCCTTTTGTTGTTACAGGTCTGAAGAACTGTTGCCCAATTCAACAGTGCCAGCATTCCAACTTTATTAAACCTACCAACATCTTAAATGGACTTTCCTGTGGTGGTACCCTTTAAGAAATGGATGAAAGCTACTACATCAGTTTGCACATTCTAATCACTTTCCAGTGTCATGAGAGATTTTTACTTATAAATATTCTAAGTGTATGCAACTGGTAAAACCAGAGCCTACATCCAGTATTACTGATTAAGAGACATTGCTCATCCACCAATGTTGTACCTGTATGAAAACTGTGTACTGTATTACTTCACCAATCCCCACTTTCTATTGGAGAGTACAATAATGTAAAAATCCTAACAAAACAAAACAAAAAAAAAACACAAAAAAAGAAAGAAAGACAAAAAAAGAAAGAAAGACAAAAAAAAAAAAAGACAAAAACAAAGCACCACTATTTTAGCATAATAAAAAGAAAGTCCAAAGAGCTCCTATATAGACTACTCCAGATAACTTTGCTTCATGGGTATTTGTAGCTTA
The DNA here is from genome assembly GCA_033816785.1 of Picus viridis. Lineage (NCBI taxonomy): Eukaryota > Metazoa > Chordata > Aves > Piciformes > Picidae > Picus > Picus viridis. The sequence continues at coordinate 54,680,672 of CM066567.1, forward strand.
TTGTAACTTTTTTAAAGAGATACAGGATCATCTTCCTCCTCCTCCTCCTCCTGGTCTTGTACAAAAGCGCTTTGATTAACACAACAGCTCTCTAGGTTTTGTTAATTGTAGGAGACAAAACACCCAAACCCCAACCAACCTGTGGAGACAGTGATCTTTTAGTCTTTCAAGAGTCCTTTCAGCCTAAAAAACCAAAACACCAACACCACAAAAATACACATCTGCCTGAAAGACATGGCCTTGAAATATCTGTTGGGAAGGAAATGTCCAGACTTTTCAAACCCTTTTCTCGTCTGTTTCCTTTGCCTTGTTTACATAGGGAACAATGTTTATAGTCGTGTGTACAGTGGGGGTCTACAACAAGAAGTGTATATTTTAAAAGCAATTTTTTTAATGATTTGACAATTTTTTTGTAAATCATTTTCCCCCTCCCCCTCCCCCTCGGGCTTCTGCAGCTGTAGATTCTCACTGTGAATTCAACTCCCTTGCTTGCTCCTGCATTAAGTGTATTTGCAATACCAAATATACCGGTTTAGTACTTTTTTGCCTGTTTAGTGATTGTTTTACATGTGTAACGTTTTGGTTGAGGTGTTAAATGGTGGAAGAGTACTGTGGATGTGAATGTGGGAAGTAATTTTAATCATGTGTAATTGGTCACAGGGCCTAAGTTGCAGTAATTAACTTTTTTGCTGATTTATTTAACAATGCCTTGTTGCTTTGTATGCATTAACGTTTGGGTGTAAAGATTGTGTGTAATATCCAACAGGGAGCCACAGTATTTAAATTGACCAACCTAATGTTACAACTGCTTTTGAGGTGGCCAAATGTAAACTAAAAAGCCTTAATTAAAAGTGGTGCAATTTTGTATGACTTAGCATCAGTAGTTCAATAAATTTGGATTGCCATGCAAGGGCTTGCATTACAGTTACATACTACTTGAATGTTTTGTGTTTTGGTAGTGCTAGTAAATACTGGTTTTTAAACCTTGCACAGTGCAGATTCATGCATTTTTAGGGTGAAAAGGACCCATCGTGACTTTGTCTCTGACAAATACATGCCAGAGGTGTTTCTTCTGCTCGAGGATGAGCAGAGGGCTGGAGCTGCTCTCCTGTGAGGACAGACTGAGGGAGTTGGGGCTGTTCAGTCTGGAGAAGAGAAGGCTCCCAGGAGACCTTCTTGCAGCCTTCCAATATCTGAAGGGGGCTACAAGAAAGCTGGGGAGGGACTTTATAGGGTGTCAGGGAGTGATAGGCCTGGGGGGGGAGCAAAACTAGAAGTGAGTAGATTCAGTAGATTCAGATTGGATGTTAGGAAGAAGCTCTTCCCTGTGAGAGTGGTGAGAGACTGGCACAGGTTGCCCAGGGAGGTGGTGGAAGCCTCATCCCTGGAGGTGTTGAAGGCCAGGCTGGATGTGGCTCTGGGCAACCCGATCTAGTGTGAGGTGTCCCTGCCCCTGGCAGGGGGGTTGGAAGTGGCTGATCCTTGAGGTCCCTTCCACCCCTAACAATTCTATGACTCTATCCCATGTGCTGGGGTGGATGAATTTCTGACTGATTGAAATTCCACTTCAGAGTTTTGGAGTTGGAATATTCCAAGTTGTACCTTAAGGGGAGAGACTAACAGGAAAAAAACAAACCAACAAAAGATGTGTCCTCAAAGGTTAGACTATCAGTGGCTGTTTGGGGAATTTGAAAATACATGGCCTGCTAATTTCTTTCTTTTCCAGGAAGATTTCAGTGCTAAAAATTGACTTAGTATAGCTCAAAAAAAAAAAAAAATCCCTTGGGGGGAAAAAAAATCAGCTTTTTCTGCATGATTAAACCCTCTTTCAAGGAAATTTGCAGAAGAGCATTCTTGCAGTACTGAGTGTAGAGGTTTGCAGGCTCTGAGTATCTGTTAACACTGTTGGACTGGAAAGTGGAATGCGTGGACTGTGGATGATTTCCCCATCTTGGCTGTGCTGCTGAAAATTGATGTCACACCCAAATTCTTGGTGCCTCCTGTTTCTCTGGCACAAAATTATCAGAGCTGCTTCTAATCCATTCCTGCAAATTCAATCAGATTAGGTTAGATAATACCAGTAAACACTGAGATTAGGTTATGTTGCCCAAAGTGAATTAAGGAGCCCAGCTGATGTTTCCTGCTGGTGATTTCATCAGTCATCGCCGTTGCTTGATAGAGGTAATACATTCTCTCATTCTGCAGCCAGATATAGACTGAAACTCCTTTTCATTTATCACTGGAAACCAAAATGCGTGGTTGATGATCCCCATAAATACCTTTTTGGCATCCTGATTGGTCCCCAGAGAGGATGAGTTTGAGCACTGGATGCTCTAGGATTTTTTTTTTTTTTCACTAGCTACCTTCCTCCCTGATGAGCTAATCAGTACTTCTCTTCCCTTCATTTTCAACCTCCACTTATTCAGGCCTTACAATACTTTTATGTCCCAGTTGTCCTTTTGTGGGCCATCTGTGTAACGTGTTTCTTTTGCAGGCAGCTGTACAGATACCATTTTGTGGGAGGGAGAGGAAATTCTTGGATAGCATCAGAGAGGGGATCCTGGTCTCGGTGTCCCGCGGAAGCGTACTGATTACAGGGAAGATCAGGCTTTGTCCTGAAAGCTCTCTGCTGCTGAAGCATTCTTGGCTGCTCTGTGGAATAGTAAATGCGCACAGTTACTCACCATTAGAGGCAGTCGGTTTGATCAGGCCCCAGTGAAGTGAAATCTTCGGGAGCTCTGGGCTTTAGCACCTAAAGATTGTGCTAAAAAAAGTGAAATGCGCTCTCCCCCAGCCACCTACAGTTAGAATTTCAGCCAGGTTTGTGAAGCCAAGGCCTCAAGACCCAGGTAATACCTAAAGCCCAGTGTTTTTCTCCTTGACCACTTAGGCAAGCTTCAAGGCAGCAGTGCCCAGGTTGTTAAAGGGAAGATGCTGAAGAAAAGGTGGACGGGATGCTAAAGGAAAAGCACGTGGAAGAGTTTTCTTCGTGTCTTAAGTAACTGCAGCATAAGAAGCTGTGCCTGCTGAGGAAGTGAACCTCCAGTTCCCCACAGGGATTGGAACTATGTAAGCAGTTACCCGTTCTAGAAAAGAATCCTCTCTGCTGAAATGCTTTGAAGGAACTTTTCCCTTGTCTTCAGGAGTAACTTAACTGCTTTGTGTGTACCAACGCCTTAAGAAGTTCCCGTTGAGCCACTTGTACAGCAGCTGTAGAACACTTCTCATAAAGCTTTGGACGAAAACACGCAGCAGGCCTATCTTTGAACAACTCATGCAGTAATCTTCCTAGTGCTTAGTGTTAATACGCAGCTGGTACTGCTTGTGAAGTTAGCTTACGCTTCCCAGTGCACACGAAAAGGTGGTGACTGCTTGATTTCTGCCCTGACCTGAAGTTGGTATGTGCCAGTATTGAAATGTCTGAGCCCTGAGGAGTGTTTATGTCCTGAAGTATAGAGGTATTTAATGGAGTTGCACTCTTCCTAGGAGGACTCTATCCTCCCAGCAAGACTTTCAGTTAATACCTTGTTCCTAATGCCCTTTTTCATTCTCAAATGATCCTGTAAAACAAAACTCTACTTGCCTGACCTTTTTTAAAGAGTATTCTGAGATACTGCAGGATGCTTTCAGATGTCCACATGACAACAAACTGTGAGCTCAAACTACTCCTGCTCTTCTGCATAAGAGAACTTCTGGGGGGGGGGGAAGCCCAACTATTGTACAGTTAGTTTGTTTCATATGATACATACTGATAACTGCAATGCTAGATGTGGGAGGAGTTTGGAATTTGCATTAAACTGCATTTTTCTCCTGGTGTAAATAATTTGCTGTTTCCTCATACTAAAGGTGAGGATTTTCTTCTTTCACAGTGCTGTAAACAAATTATGGATGAAGCAAACTTGATGCTTGTCTTCTTTCCCCAACGTTTTCTAATATTAGCCAGTTTGGGGAATAACTTGGAAGGGCTAAAACTCACCACAGTAATGTGCTAGTTCCAGATAGACTTCGGCTTAGACATATCAATAATAGAAAGCTATTTCTAGATGTGAATGACGAAAAATAGTCTTTATACAGCAGGCTGTAGCCTGTAATTGTACTATGAAAGGCACCCACTTGAGGCTTTTTGTCCAGTTCTAAACTCCTGCCCCAACAGCATCAGGCTGTACCTTGATTTATAGCTTTTTATGTTGCCTGCATGTGGGCGAGGAGAATAAAAGCAAAGGAAAACGTTGCTCAAATAGGTAACAGAATGGAGTTGTTGGTAGCTGTGTACGGTAGCATTGGAGAAGCAGAGCTCTTCCTCAACTGTGGTTCTTCTCTCTGAGTCTCGAGCACCTTATGCTGTTCTTTGGGAGGTTTACCAACAACACCAAGATTCTTAAAACCTAATTCATCTTCTCTGGGGCGAGAAGGGATGGAACATTCCCGGGATGGAAATGTAAGCACAGTTGTTTCAGAGTCTTGAGTTTGCTCTTGGCTGTTGCAATGTCTGGGTTCAAATAACAGATGAATGTGAACTTTCCCTGGGTTTTTTTCCTTTATTTTTTCCCTCTTTTTATTCCCCCCTTTTCCCCCTCCTTTTTTTCCTCCTTTTTTACAATTTTTTTCTTTTTTCCTTTTTCCTATTTTTCTGATTTTTTTTCCCCTCCCTTTTAAAATTTTTCCCTCCTTTTTTGTTGTTTTTCCTTTTTTCCCTACTTTTTTTTCATTTATTGCTACTTTTTTTGGACTTTTTTTTTCCTTCCCTTTTTCCCCCCTCTTTTTTGGGTTTTTTCCTCCTCCTTTTTTTTTTTTTTTTTGTTTCTGTTTTCCTTTTTCCTCCTTGTTTTTTTCCCTTTTTTTCCTCCTTTTTGTTTCTTTTTTCCTCCTTTTTTATTTTTTTTCCCTCTTTTTTCCCCCTCCTATTTTTTCTTTTTTCCTTTTTTTGTTTGGGTTTTTTTTTTTTCCTATTTTGTTCCCCCCCCCCCTTTTTTTCCTCTTTTTTTTGGGACATTTCCCCTTTTTTCAACTCCTTCTCCCCCACCTTTTTTTTCCCCTCCTTTTTTGGGGTTTTGTTCCCCTTTTCCTCCTTTTTTGGGGTTTTGTTCCCCTTTTTTCCTCCTTTTTTGGGGTTTTGTTCCCCTTTTTTCCTCCTTTTTTGGGGTTTTGTTCCCCTTTTTTCCTCCTTTTTTTGGGATTTTCCCCTTTTTTCCTCCTTTTTTTGTTTTTATTTCCTCCTTTTTTTAGGTTTTTTTCCCTCCTTTTTGTTATTTTTCCCTTTTTCCTTATTTTTTGGGGATTTTTTTCCTTTTTTCCCCTCTTTTTTTCCCTCCCTCTCCCTTTTTTTCCCTCCCTCTCCCTTTTTTCCCCTCCCTCTCCCTTTTTCCCCTCCCTCTCCCTTTTTTCCTCTCCCTCTCCCTTTTTTCCTCTCCCTCTCCCTTTTTTCCCCTCCCTCTCCCTTTTTTTCCCCTCCCTCTCCCTTTTTTCCCCTCCCTCTCCCTTTTTTCCCCTCCCTCTCCCTTTTTTTCCCCTCCCTCTCCCTTTTTTCCCCTCCCTCTCCCTTTTTTCCCCTCCCTCTCCCTTTTTTCCCCTCCCTCTCCTTTTTTTTTCCCTCCCTCTCCCTTTTTTTCCCTCCCTCTCCCTTTTTTTTCCCTCCCTCTCCCTTTTTTTCCCTCCCTCTCCCTTTTTTTTCCCTCCCTCTCCTTTTTTTTTCCCTCCCTCTCCCTTTTTTTTTCCCTCCCTCTCCCTTTTTTTTTCCCTCCTCTCCCTTTTTTCCCTCCCTCTCCCTTTTTTTCCCTCCCTTTCCCTTTTTTTTCCCTCCCTCCTCCCTTTTTTTCCCTCCCTCTCCCTTTTTTTCCCTCCCTCTCCTCCTTTTTTTCCCTCCCTCTTTTTTTCCCTCCCTCTTTTTTTCCCTCCCTCTTTTTTTCCCTCCCTTTTTCCCTTTTTTTCCCTCCCTCTTTTTTTCCCTCCCTCTTTTTTCCCTCCCTCTTTTTTTTTCCCCCCTCCCTTTTTTTCCCTCCCTCTTTTTTTCCCCCCTCCCTCTTTTTCCCCCTCCCCCCCCCTCTTTTTTCCCCCCCTTTTTTCCCTCTTTTTCCCCCTCCCTCTTTTTTCCCCCCTCCCTCTTTTTTCCCCCCCTCCCTCTTTTTCCCCCCCCTCCCTCTTTTTCCCCCCCTCCCCTTTTTCCCCCTCCCCTTTTTTTCCCCCTCCCTCTTTTTTCCCCCCTCCCTCTTTTTTTCCCCCTCCCTCTTTTTTCCCCCCTCCCTCTTTTTTCCCCCTCCCTCTTTTTTCCCCCCTCCCTCTTTTTTTCCCCCTCCCTCTTTTTTCCCCCCTCCTCTTTTTTCCCCCCTCCCTCTTTTTTCCCCCTCCCTCTTTTTTTCCCCCCCTCCCTCCCTCTTTTTCCCCCCCTCCCTCTTTTTTTCCCCCTCCCTCTTTTTCCCCCCCTCCCTCTTTTTTCCCCCCCTCCCTTTTTCCCCCTCCCTCTTTTTTCCCCCCTCCCTCTTTTTTCCCCCCTCCCTCTTTTTCCCCCCCTCCCTCTTTTTTCCCTCTCCTTTCCCCCACCCCTTCTTTTTGGGTTTTTTCACCCTTTTTTCCCCCCTTTTTGTGTTTTTTTCCCCCTTTTGGTTTTTTTTTTTTCCCTCCTTCCCCCCACTTTGGGGTTTTTTCCCTTCCCCTCCCCCCTTTTTGGGTTTTTTCCCTTTTTTTTTTTCTCCTTCCCCCCCCTTTTTTTCCTCCTTTTTATTTTCCCTTTTTATTTCCCCTGCATTGTTTTTTGTTTGTGGTTTATTCCTGTTGGTTTGGGTTGGTTTTTCCTTCCCTCCTTTTTTTCCCCCCTTGGTGTGTCAGGGTGTTGTGGTTCTTAATGTTCTCCAAACCAGTTTAATTTTGGAATTTTTGCATCAGCAAGCAGCAGCTGAGTTCCTTTTCTTCAATGAGCTCTTCTCTCGTGAACATCCAGGAATGTCTTTGTCATTTCCACTGTACTTAACTTCAGCCTCAAGCGATATTAGCTCTGCTGAACAGCAAGCTTCAACAGCTTCACCATTTTAAGAAGCTGCACTGCCACCAAGGTTTAATTCTTTCCTTTCCTTTCTTCTCTGCGGTTTCTGCTGGGGTGAACTCCTCCATTCAAAAGGCATTGTCATCTCTAAGGAATACCTGTAATGTCTTTTGGCTACCAAAAGGAGGGAGGGAGCTTCTCTGCAATCTTGAATAGTGAGTGAATAAGTTCCTTCTTCTGTTGGCACACTTTGCCTTTTCATGCTGTGTGGCATTTTTACCTTATAATTCAGACTCTGGCAGGGAGGAGTCAATAACTTCCTTCCCTTACTCCATACAAAAACCTTTCTGTGAAATCCCAGCTCTCCTAACCTGGGTGTACTGCTTGTAACATGCCCAATCACAACAAAAGACCCTTGGCACTGCTGTCCAGATTTTCAGACAAATAAAATGAGTTACAAATTTGTCTCTTTCTTTTCTCTTTTTTTAGAGAGTTAGCTGAGCATCCTCACCAGGAGTAGGCATGGGAAGCTCTTGGGTTAGGGTAACACTGCAGCAAGCACTCCACTGAGCAGCAAGCATTCCGTTGAGCGGCAGCATGGGGATTTTAATACTAAGCAACTGCAGAAGCACTTCAGGGCAGTTCTTGAGATGGGCTTCAAAAGAAGTTTCTTGATCACAGAGTTGGAAGGGGCCTCAATGATCATCTAGTTCCAACCCCCACCCTGCTGACATGGGCAGGGACACCTCACACTACAGCAGGTTGCTCACAGCCACATCCAGCCTGGCTGCAAAAACCTCCAGGGATGAGGCTTCCACCACCTCCCTGGGCAACCTGTGCCAGTCTCTCACCACCCTCATGGGGAACAATTCTTCCTAACATCCAATCTGAATCTACCCACTTGTAGTTTTGCTCCATTCCCCCCAGTGCTCCCCAGCTTTCTTGTAGCCCTTTCAGATACTGGAAGGCCAGTCCTTGGAGCGTTCTCCAAACTGGACGACACCAACTCTCTCAGCCTGTCCTCACAGGAGAGATGCTGCAGCCCTCTGATCATCCTTGTGGCCCTTCTCTGGACATTAGACAAGTGAAAAATTCCACATTTGCAGGAATGTGTTTCACCTAAGAAAAGATGAGCTTTCCTCCTTGCTGTACAAAAAGGCCAGGTCTAAGTGGAGCTTCCACAACATTCTTTGTAGTGAATGTGGTTGTGCTGCTGTCACATGTGGCCCAAGAACTTTGCTGTGTTCTTCCTTTTGATAGTTCTGGGTTTAAAACACTAATTTTGTATGGGCAGGTGCCAGGATGATTAAGGGACTGGAGCATGTGCCCTGTCAGGAGAGACTGAGAGCCCTGGGACTTTGGAGAAGAAAAGACTGAGAGAGAGGGAGGGGACAGGCTCTGCTCCATTGCACTCTGTGATAGGACAAGGGGCAATGGATATAAACTCCAGCACAGGAGGTTCCACCTCAACATGAGGAGGAAATTCTTTACTTTGAAGGTCACAGAGCACTGGAACAGGCTCTGGAGCATCCTTCTCTGGAGACTTTCAAGCTCCATCTGGATGTGTTCCTGTGTGACCTGTGCTAGAACCTATGCTCCTGCTCTGGCAGGCGGGTTGGACTTGATCTTCAAAGGTCCCTTCCAACCCCGAATCTGTGATCATGCATGCAGTTTAGCAATCCACTGGAGCAATTGATTTGATTTGATTTGGGATTTGTCTATATTGAAACATTTTGTAAAGCATCATTGGAGTTTGGAGTTAGTTGTCTTGTTTGATCTGGTATATCCTGACCTTAGCACATCCTGTAAACCCTGCTGACTTCACAGCCAGCTAGCAGGGAGCACAGGAATCTCGGGCATTGGTGACAGACAAGGCATGTTTCTGTGACAGTCGTGCTAGCTGCTGAGTTGTTATCACTTGTCCTGCCTCTAAGCAGGGAGTGTTACTATCCCTTGTGATATTCTGACATCATGGCTGCAGCTAGGATCGATGTTGATGCACACAGGTGGATTTTTTTCATTGTTACTTATAAATTTAATTTCAGAGTCCTTCATATCACTGAAAGATGCCTGCATTCCCTCCTCCTTTTTGGAAGTGGGAGATGCTTTCAGAGGCTGTTTTCCTTTTCCCCTCTTGCCTCCTCCCCCCCCCCCCCAATTCCCCTCTCCTTAGCATCCCACTTCATACTTACCCAGTCAAAAATTACTGCCCTGAAAACACATCTCCAGGTTTTTGCCTTGTTCCCCCACCTTGCCCCCTTACTGCAGACAATATGAAGCTTCTAAGGTGCATCCCCAGCCTGCACTTAAAGAGCTGTACCTACTAAGAAAGCCCTTTCAAGGGCCCCAGCTCTTTTGTATTCTCTTACAGGCTTGTTGTTTTGGTTTGTTTTTCATGCATGCATGTGCCCTCTTGATTCCAGCCTTCTTTTGCTTTCTTCTTACCTGTCATTGCTTTGCATAAGCTTGAGGCAGCAGGCAAAGGAAGCATTTCCTCTGTCGTAGTTCCATCATTTGTTTACACTCCTCTGCTCTGAAAACACTTCGCCTGAGAGTGCAAGAGTGAAACAAAACACTCATGTGAGCATCACTCTGCATTTCCCCACTGCCCCAGAGGGGCAATAATGCTCCTACACCTTTGGGAGGATGTGTTGAGAGGTAAATGCTATTAAATAGATCTGAACTAGGATACAACAGTTCCTTTAACATTCTTTTAGTTGAAGGCTGTTACTTTCACTTGTGGTTTTATGATAGTCTACAAGAGATGATAACTTCTGGGTTTGTTTTGTTTTTTCAGATCCATAGTGACATTTCCTGAGTTGATTACTCTCAAAGGGTCTTCTGCTTGTTTATATTCTTGCACACCCAGTCTGCATCAGGCTTCTCAGCAGCCTTCTTGTGAAGACTTCTGATGTTATGCTCTCTGGCGGTTTCAATGAGACACCAAGCTTGGGGACCAACGTATTTTTTTCTACACAGAATCATAGAATTCTCAGGGCTGGAAGGGACCTCAAGGATCAGCCAGTGCCAAACCCCCTGCCATGGGCAGGGACACCTCACACTACAGCAGGTTGCTCACAGCCACATCCAGACTAACCCTAAAAACCTCCAGGGATGAGGCTTCCACCACCTCCCGGGCAACCTGTGCCAGTCTCTCACCACCCTCATGGTGGAGAACTTCTTAATTTCTTAAGCAAGCTATGGGACTTCAGATGATACCTTGCAGTTGCATTACCTTTTGTAGCTGTTTTCAGATGCATCCCTCTACATGAGGAATTTAAATGCCTGATTTGATCAAAATACTCCCTTGTAGCTGTAGCCTCAAATACTGTAGAGTACTTGCAGGTGATTTAGGACTATGTGGAATGGAGCAAAAATAAAAGCAGGTATATTCAGATTGGATGTTAGGAAGAAGTTGTTCCCCATGAGGGTGGTGAGAGACTGGCACAGGTTGCCCAGGGAGGTGGTGGAAGCCTCATCCCTGGAGGTCTTTAGGGCTAGGCTGGATGTGACTCTGAGCAACCTGCTGTAGTGTGAGGTGTCCCTGCCCCTGGCAGGGGGTTGGAACTGGCTGAGCCTTGAGGTCCTTTCCCACCCTGACACTTCTATGACTCCATGACTTCAGTGAAAATGGCTATAATTAGTCCTCCATACATGGTGACAATCCAGATGGCACTGGGTGTGGAGTTGCTGCAATGTGTCCAGAGAAGGGCAACAAAGCTGGGGAGGGGTCTGGAGCACAGCCCTGTGAGGAGAGGCTGAGGGAGCTGGGGTTGCTTAGCCTGGAGAGGAGGAGGCTCAGGGGAGACCTTCTTGCTCTCTCCAACTCCCTGAAGGGAGGTTGCAGCCAGCTGGGGGTGGTCTCTTCTGCCAGGCACCCAGCACCAGAACAAGAGGACACAGTCTCAAGCTCTGCCAGGGAGGCTTAGGCTGGAAAATTCTTCCCAGAGATTGGCCATTGGAATGTGCTGCCCTGGGAGGTGGTGGAGTCACCGTCGCTGGAAGTGTTTAACAAGAGCCTGGCTGAGGCACTTGGTGCCATGGTTTAGTTGATGAGATGGTGCTGGGTGATAGGTTGGACTCGATGATCTCGAAGGTCTTTTCCAACCTGCTTAATTCTCTAACTAGGAAACTTCTGAACTACGATGCTTTTCTAAGCCTTATCCCGTAACGCGGGATCCCACTGCCTAGGAGACTGTCAGCCACCGGCAGCTGCCGCCCGAGCACAGCGGGGCAGGGCCGGCCCTATCTGCCCGGCGGCCTCATAGGCCTCGGCTGCCCTCAGCCCAGCGCAGCCCCTCGCGCGCCGGCCTGCCCCGGGGCCCAGCTGCAGGCGGCGCGCGGCGCGCGGGGCCCATCCCCACACAGCCCAGGGCGGTGCCCACCCCGGCGCATGCGCGGCGCGGCCGCCCCGCCTCCCGCGGCCGGAAGTTGGCATTTCTCCTTCCGGGTGGCTCAGCCGGCTCCAGCGGAGGCGGGAACGCTTGAGCCCCGGCTGTGCTGGGCCGGAGGCCGCCATGGACAGGTGGGAGGCGCGGAGAGGGGGAGCGGGCGGATGGGTGGGTGTTTCGGGGAGGGTGTGAGGCTGCCGTGGGTGCGATCTGATGTGTGACACATCCCCGTGAAGCGGCCGCGGGGGAGCGGGGAGCGGTGTGCTGACAGTGTGGGGTGGGAAACAGCAGGGCTGGAGCAATCTCTGAGGGCTGCGGAAGGCTTTTCTGTTGTCTGAGAGGACTACATCTGTTGGACTTCTTCTGGAATGTGTTTATAGAGTTGTTGGTTGCCCAGGCCTTTGCGGGGTGCTCTGCAGACAGGTCTGCCTAGGCGGTCCCAGCTGCGGCCTTCGCAGTCCACCTGTACCTTCTCCTTTGCATGTTTAGTAATTGTTAACCATTTTTTCCCTAGTAATTTGTAGTGATTTTGTGTATCTGAAGAAAAACCAGGCTGGATGAGGCTGTGGCCAGCCTGATCTAGTGTGGGGTGTCCCTGCCCATGGCAGGGGGGTTGGAACTAGCTGATCCTTGTGGTCCCTTCCAACCCTGACTGATACTATGAAAAAAAATATATCCCACTGTGAAATGATGTCATTTTTTTCAATTTAATTTTGTAATTAAAAACTTAGTTTTATGCTGTTGTATCTTTAAATGAGAAAGTATCTGTTGTGGTGTTGGAGTAACAGAGTGTGGGCTTTCAGACAGATGCATTTTCTTGAGCTGTTGAGAACAGAATCATAGAATAGTTTGGGTTGGAAGGGATCTCCAAAGGTCTTGTAGTCCAGTCCCTCTGATCCATTAGATCAGGTTGCCCAGAGCCCCATCAACCCTAACCTTGAATATCTCCAGGGATGGGACCTCAACTACCTCCCTGGGCAACCTGCAATACTAGGGCTCTGTTGAGGAAACTGAACATCAGTACTAGAACTGGAGATGACTCATCCCTTGTTTAAGTTATTCGCTGTGCATTTACTTGGAGCAAGAAAAACAAAGTCTCTGTTTATCTGCTTGGATTTGCTTTGCTTACTTGGTGCCTGTGTTGCTGCTCCCTAGAAATGGTTTCACAGACTTCTCATCCCCCTGTGATGCAGACGTGGCCAGACCTGCACGGAAGCCAAGCTCTCAGAAAAAAGTTTCTAGTATCCTTTTTTCTTTCAAGAGTTTATCATCTTTGATGATGTTATCATAGAGATGTTGATGGTCTCCTTTGCCATTCCAGTCAGGACAACAAATCTGTCTAAGATTCACTGTTCATGCTGCTATCAAATTGTTTTTCAGGCTTTAAGGTGTTGGTAGAGCTCAAACTAAAAATGTTCATTCTGATGCTTCAAAACTTTACCTTCTGGAAACAGTTTCCTTTTTAAAAGGCTGCTGGAATATACTGCAAGAGCTCTGGGATCTGCCTTGGGAGGAAAGGCTGGGAGACCTGGGGCTGGTTAGTCTGGAGAGGAGAAGACTGAGAGGGGATCTAATCAATGTCTATGAATAGATGAGGGCTGGGGGTCAGGAAGGAAGGGACAGGGACAGCCTCTGCTCACTTGTGCCCTGGGATAGCACAAGGGGCAATGGATGGAAACTGCAGCACAGGAGGTTCCACCTCAACGTGAGGAAGAACTTCTTCACTGTAAGGGTCCCAGAGCACTGGAAGAGGCTGACCAGAGAGATTGTGGAGTCTCCTTGCTGAATGTGTTCCTGTGTGACCTGTGCTGGATTCTGTGGTCCTGCTCTGGCAGGGGGTTGGAATGGAAGATCTGCAGAGGTCCCTTCCAGCCCCTAACATCCTGTGATCTCTCCAGTTGTAGCTTGCTGTGTTCAGAAGGTGTATTTATTTATCATGACTTTGATTTTGATCATGCCAAGAACTGTTTTCAAATGTACTGTGAGTTACACTGTAACTTTTTATACTCTACTACTCAGGTGTGTATTATACCCCTTTAAAGTGGGGATCACAGGATGTTAGGGGTTGGAAGGGACCCAAAGCAGATCTTCCATTCCAACCCCCTGCCAGAGCAGGAGCATAGAATCCAGCACAGGTCACACAGGAACACATCCAGACAGGGCTGGAAAGGCTCCAGAGAAGGAGACTCCACAACCTCTCTGGGCAGCCTCTTCCAGTGCTCTGGGACCCTTACAGTCAAGAAGCTCTTCCTCATGTTGAGATGGAACCTCCTGTGCTGGAGTTTATATCCATTGCCCCAGTCAAAATGTTGCTGTTGGTCTCTGATACTGTCCTCTTCTGTGGTGTATTTTTGTGCATTAAGGAGAAGAAAAGTTCCAACCCAAAACTGTAGACTGCACTATCTAAAGACTGGCAGGGAGGGATATTAATGAGGGACTGAAAGTGGGATTTCTGTGCTTTACTTGCAGTATCCCTTTCACCTCTCCAGCCTGGTGAATGAGACTTCTTGCTTGACTTTTAAAGGCAAAGTGTGTAATCTTTGAATCATTTGAGCTACAGCAAAATGTTTTTCCTTTCTAAGTATTCTCAGTCATTTGAAATGGAGCCAAAATTGTGTTTAGGAGAATGTTTCTTAACTTAACTTCATCAGTTCTTGCATCCCTGGATGACACATTTGGAAACATGACACCCAGAGGCCAGCTGCTGTCCCGGTCTCCTGGCTCACTGCTTCGTCAGCCAGGTAAGGCTGCGTTCTTCCTAAGATTGACATGATTAGACTTCATCATTGCTAAAAATTCATAAGGATAAAGGCAGGGATGCACCATAGTGAGCCCTGTGGAAGGCTGCATGTTGATTAGGGAACTGGAGTCTCAGGTTAGAGGGGAGGCTGAGAAGGGCTGGGATTGTTTAGCCTGGGAAAGAAGGCTTATGTGGATCTCAAAAGAGAAGTGGATCTTTAGTGGATCTCAAAAGAGAAGTGGGTAGATTCAGATTGGATGTCAGGAAGAAATTCTTCCCCATCAGGGTGGTGAGACACTGGCACAGGTTGCCCAGGGAGGTGGTGGAAGCCTCATCCCTGGAGGTTTTGAAGGCCAGGCAGGATGTGGCTGTGAGCAACCTGCTGTAGTGTGAGGTGTCCCTGCCCATGGCAGGGGGTCGGAACTGGCTGATCCTTGAGATCCCTTCCAACTCTGACAATTCTGTGGTCTTGTCAATGTCCACAAATACTTGATGGGAGGGAGTAAAAAGACAGCCAGGGTCTACTTGGTAGTACCCAGTGAAAAAGTAGGCAGTAGGCACAACGTTACACACAGGGAATTCTGTTTAAATGTAAGAGAAAAAGCTTTTTTACTGTGTGGGTGATTAAACATTTGAACTCACTGCCCAGGTGTTCTGTGGATTCTGTCCTTAGAGATACCCAAAGCTGAGTGGGCAAGGTCCTGAACAACCTTTCCTGGTTGACAGTGTTTTGGAGGGGGTGGGAGCAGAGCAGGAAGAAGCAAGTTACTTCTCCATTAGGTTGGTTTGTCTCATTCTTGTATGATGGAGCAGGATTTCATCAGTACTTCAGTCTCCATTGCCAGATTTCCATTGGAGCTCCTTGCTAGAGAACAGTGGCCCTTAAACACTTCTTTTCAGAAGAGTCTCTCTCTTTCAGCTACTGCACTAGCTCGAAGCTCCATGAAGCCATCAGACATGTCTGCCATCCTGGGAACAGGAGGAAAATCTGGGATTCTCCCCAATTCTGGACTTTTCAGCAATATGTCAATGGTAAGATGTTGTTGTTAAAGCACCTCCTTCCTCTTCTGCCCCTATGAAACTTACCAGAAACTCCATGCTTACAGTGTTTCAATGCTCTGTGCACCAAGGATGAACTCTGGGTGGTAGAAGCATGGTAGTACCACTATTGCTGCTTGCTACCAGTAGCATTTATTAAAAGTGTTGTTCTTTGGGATGATGCATGAAGAATACACAATTAACCAGGCTGGAAAAGACCTTTGAAATCATCCAGTCCAGCCTCTCACCCAACCCCATCTCATCAACTAAACCATGGCACCAAGGGCCTCATCCAGGCTCTTTTGAAACACTTCCAGTGGTGGTGACTCCACCACCTCCCTGGGCAGCAGAAAATAATAGAAGGTTTTAAGGACCTCCTGAGTCCACCATGTGAGTTCAGCCAATCCTTGTCTCATCAGCTTGTGAATGGAAGAATCCTGACTTTGTTTGGTTTCAGATTCTTCAAAGGCAATTGCTCTACCTCAGCAAGTTAAACCTTCAGACTTCTTATTTTAGCACTCTCCTGCATTAGGCTTCACTTGGATGTTTGGACTTCAAAGCACTTCTGATGACTTTTCAGATGACATTAATGATCTTCTGCTGTCAAGTCTTTGGGAAAACACTGATTAGAAAAGCTATCAGCAGGGAGATCTGAAGTGTTTTATCTCTGTTTATTTTTAAATTAGCTCCAAACAATTGTCGTCTTCTATGTGCATTTTAATTCCTTCTCCATTCTAGTTGTTTCTCTAGTTTGTTACAGCCAGTTGTTTTTAACTTGAATTACCAACTTCTGGGGCCTGGTTGATCAACAGCTCTTAGAGTCCCAGAATTGCAGAATCAACCAGGCTGGAAAAGACCTCAGAGATCATCAAGTCCAACATATTCCCTAACACCTCCTGACAACTAAACCATGGCTCCAAGTGCCACATCCAAGCCTTTTCTGAACACCTCCAGGGATGGTGACTCCACCACCTCCCTGGGCAGCACATTCCAATGGCCAATCTCTCTTTCTGGGAAGAACTTTCTCCTTACTTAGAGCCCAAGCTTCCCCTGCACAGCTTGAGACTGTGTCCTCTTGTTCTTTTTTGAGTCACCAGGCTCCAAGATGCCTCATTTTCAGTAGTGCCTGCTACAGGAGGGTGGTTGTGAAACTACCTATCTACAGGAGCCAAGACAGAGAGAGACGGGTGGCTAGGTGGGTGGGTGGCTAGGTGGGTAGGTGGGTGGGTGGCTAGGTGGATAGGTGGGTTGGTAGGTCAATGGGTAGATAAATAATATTGCATAGCCTTATAACTGTTCCTTGCAACTCAGCCACTTGACCTAACAGATCATCAATCCATGCACACCTCCCTCAGGAGAGCTATAGGCTCCTGCTGGGTCTCTCTGCACTTCCTGAGGTGTCTGTCTCAGTCTACAACTAGGCCACAGATCTGACCATGGCTGCTCTTGAATGTTTCTTGTTGACTTGAACCAGTGGCTTAAAGAGATCAGGCAAGAGGAATACAGTGGGTAGAAACTGGTACATAAAAGGAAGAGTTACAGGGGACCTTATAAATGCATGTGTCTAAAGGGTGGAGGTCATGAGGATGGGGCTGGGCTCTTCTCAGTGATGGCCAATGATAGGACAAGGAGCAACAGGTACAAACAAGAGCAGAGAAGGTCTCACTTGAACTTAAGGAGAAGCTCCATTTCTTTGAGGGTGACAGAGCACTGGAACAGGCTGCCCAGAGTGTGGAGTTTCCTCCTCTGGAGACTTTCTAAACCTGCCTGGGCATGTTCCTGTGCAATCTGTGTTAGCAGGGGGTTGGACTAGCTGATCTTCAGAGGTCCCTTCCAACCCCTACCATCCTCTGATTCTGTGTCCACAGTTTTTTGTTACACTTAGGAGAGTGCTACAGCAATGTCATCTGCTTCCCTCTTTGTACTTGCTTGGGTGGGACTGTTTGAGGAGTCTGGGTTAAAAAAAGCAACTAGTGGCACATCTCTAGGTCTTTGTGTTGCATTGATTGTTGCTGAGAAAACAATTGCTGTCACGGAGACAGTGCACTACACATACAGTCTATCTCCTCTCTGGCCATGTTGCTGCTCTGATGGTCAGCTATGTTCTCAAGTAGCTGCTCTGAAATACCCCCACCAAGTACAGGTGTGTCCTTATTTCCCCCTTCAGTATCCTGGTATTGGCTATCAGTTGAACCATGTTTTGCTTCCTTCGGTTGAATGGTTTTGAGCAATTCACCAAGAGCACTGAAAGACTGCTCAACGGTTCTGATTCCAACTTGAACCAGTTTGCTTACCTTTCTGCAGGGGCTCTACAACCCAGGCACTGTTACTCCTTTTCTTTTTGGTTTGAAAGACAAAATATTTAAGTAAACATTCATTGAATCATAGAATTGTTTTGTTGGGAAAGACCTCCAAGATCACTGAGCCCAACCATGGCCATGTATTTCTGGAACACTTCCAGGGATGGTGACTCCATCACCTCCCTGGGCAGCCTGTTCCAATGCCTGACCACACTTTTTGTCAAGAAATCTCTCCTATTATCCAACCTAAACCTCCCCTGGCACAATTTCAGGACATTTCCTCTGGTTCTGTCACCTGATAATAAGGAGAAGAGACCAACACCCACCTCACTCCAACCTCCCTCCAGGAAGTTGTAGGGAACCAGTAGGTGCCCCCTCAGCCTCC
This sequence comes from Picus viridis, assembly GCA_033816785.1. Taxonomy (NCBI): domain Eukaryota; kingdom Metazoa; phylum Chordata; class Aves; order Piciformes; family Picidae; genus Picus; species Picus viridis. Next base: position 54,698,502 of record CM066567.1, read on the forward strand.
TTTTGTCCAGACTAAACAACCCCAGGTGATGGAATAGAAAACTTGAAGAGTGTTTGCTTTGTTTTAAGATGAAAAGTCCTATGTGTTTTTCAAAAGGTTTTAAACTTCTCTTAGATTTGTTTCTATTTTTAGTTATTTCCTGAAATCAAAATCACAGGATCAGAGGATGTTAGGGGTTGGAAGGGACCTCTGGAGATCTTTGAGTCCAACCCCCTGCCAGAGCAGGAGCATAGAATGCAGCACAGGTCACACAGGAACACATCCAGACAGGGCTGGAAAGGCTCCAGTTGATCATTGCTCTTTTCTGTTTTTTTTTTTTTTCCTTCAGACTAAAATTTATCTTTTAGGGACTGTTTCTTAAAGGCATGGTTGTACCTGATCTAAAGGCTGCTACCTGATCTATTTCACTGCTAGTGTTTTGGGTTTTTTTAGGATTGCTCAGTTTATACACAAAAGGGGAAAAGAAACCCTTGGAGGTAGGTCTCCACTAGTCTGAGGTTGCTGTTTATTTTCCTTTTTGTTCTTGTTATGCTTTTAGCTGGATGAAAGTAACTGGACAATGGCACTCTCACCTCAGCAGACAGCAATGTTTGGGAATCTGGACACTTCCAATATGACAGAAGATGTCACCATGAGTGCTGTACTGCTGCGTGAGGATGATCCTGGGGAAGCTGGTGAGACAGGCTGAAGTATTCATAATAAGTGACCACACTTTCTGTGATATTTATATATGTATGTGTGTGTGTGTGTGTGTATATCTATATACATGATCTTCTGAGGGGTTGGTTGGTTTTGTTGTTTGATGTTGGGGAGTTTTTGTGGGTATTATTTTGCTGATACTTACATGGCAAAACCAATCTTCTTCATAGAGTCACAGAATTGTCAGGGTTGGAAGGGACCTCAAGGATCAGCCGGTTCCAAACTCCCTGCCACGGGCAGGGACACCTCACACTACAGCAGGTTGCTCACAGCCACATCCTGCCTGGCCTTCAAAACTCCCAGGGATGAGGCCTCCACCACCTCCCTGGGCAACCTGTGCCAGTCTCTCACCACCCTCATGGGGAAGAACTTCCTAGCATCCAATCTGAATCTACCCACTTGCAGTTTTGCTCCATCCCTCCTAGTCCTATCTCTATCTGGCACCCTAAAAGTCCCTCCCCAGCTTTCTTGTAGCCCCCTTCAGATACTGGAAGGCTGCAAGAAGGTCTCCTTGGAGCCTTCTCTTCTCCAACAACCCCAACTCTCTCAGTGTGTCTCCATAGGAGAGGAGCTCCAGCCCTCTGCTCATCCTCGTGGCCCTTCTTTGAATGCCTTCCAGATATAAGTAGTTCATATCATCAGTGTTCTCCTTTAGATTTATGAAAGATGAGATACTTTGTCATCAGAAGGATTCTTCTTCTTGTGGTCAGTTGGCCTTTTTTTACCAAGCTATGCCTGACTAATGTGTCTGTTTCTTCTTTAATCTCTTCTAGCTACTCTGAGCATGTACTCAGATTTCCTGCATTCCTTCCTGAAGCATACATCAACTACCATTTTTGATCTTGTGGATGAGTATGAAGGTATTTGTAACAGTCAGGTAAGTCATTGCCTTGGCTTTTTACTTACTCTGTGGCCCCTCCTGAAAGTAATGCTGCTATTTTACTTCAAGCTGAGAAGTCATGGGGCTTAACATAGATACTTTAACTCTTCCAGCTGGTTGCAGCCTTCTGAGTCACTGAACACCAGACTGAGTAGCATCTCTTTCCTCATACACTGCTTTGGCACAGGACTACCCATTGTGTAGCTTGCAGAATGCTAAAAATGTCATCTGGCTGCTGTTTCACTGCAAGTGTCAAGTGACAATAAACATGAGCAGATGTAGAGATTTTATTGTTGTTGATGATGGTAATAACATGGATTAAAATGGACTTCTTTTTCTCTGCTCTAAGTAAATAAAACCATTGTCTTAAGGGCTTACTGCTACATGACTAACAAGCTGGCAGTAGAGATCTCAGAATTAAGGTTTTAGACACAGGGTTGGTCTTTTTTGTTTGGCTGCTGACTGACAGCTCAGAATCAGGGACTGACAATTTGAAAGGAAGAGTGTGAGGGCTCCCTGCCCATGGCAGGGGGACTGGAACTAGATGACCCTTGAGCTCCCTTCCAACCCTATTCATTCCATGATTCTATGATACTTCTATCAATAAGATCATGAGAGAGGTGGTCAAAACATTTTTAGTAGGAGGCTTCATACCTGTGTCTGTGTTAAGAGAATGCTTCTGTGGTAGAAGGTTGCCAGCTCTGCTTTGTGCAGGTTTATTGTTGGGGCTGAGTTGGAGAACGCTGAGATCTTTAATGAGGCATGTACCACAGTTGTGCTCCCAAGTGGGAAGCAGACAAAACAGGCTGGGGTCAGAGTGGCTGGAGAGTGGCCAGGCAGAGAGGGACCTGGGGGTGCTGGTTGATTGTAGGCTGAACATGAGCCTGCAGTGTGCCCAGGCAGCCAGGAAGGCCAGTGGCATCCTGGCTTGCATCAGGAACAGTGTGGCCAGCAGGAGCAGGGAGGTCATTGTGCCCCTGTACACTGCACTGGTTAGGCCACACCTTGAGTACTGTGTCCAGTTCTGGGCCCCTCAGTTTAGGAAGGATGTTGACTTGCTGGAACGTGTCCAGAGAAGGGCAACAAAGCTGGTGAGGGGTTTGGAACACAAGCCCTATGAGGAAAGGCTGAGGGAGCTGGGGTTGCTTAGCCTGGAGAAGAGGAGACTGAGGGGTGACCTTATTGCTCTCTACAACTACCTGAAGGGAGGTTGTAGCCAGGCAGAGGTTGGCCTCTTCTCCCAGGCATCCAGCACCAGAACAAGAGGACACAGTCTCAGGCTGTGCCAGGGCAGGTTTAGGCTGGATGTTAGGAAGAAGTTCTACACGGAGAGAGTGATTGGCCATTGGAATCGGCTACCCGTGGAGGTGGTGGAGTCACCTTCACTGGAGGTGTTCAGGAGAAGACTTGATGGGGTGCTTGGCTGTATGGTCTAGTTGTTGGGTGGGTTGGATTGTTTGATGGGTTGGACGCGATGATCTTGAAGGTCTCTTCCAACCTGGTGTATTGTATTGTATTGTATTGTATTAAAAGAAGGAAAAGAAATGTGAACTTGGTTATTTTGTGAGGTGGTGGAATTTCTGAGCTGAAGTGGAAAAGACAGTCTCTTCCCTTCCTTCTGCTTGAGACTGTGGCTACCATCTCCAAGGTCATGGAATGTGGAGTGGTTGTTTTAAGCCATGTGGAATTCAGAGGAGCCGACTGTGTGTTGCTAAGGGCTCTACAGAAGTAGGGTGAAGGATGCCCCTCCAAACATTGGCTCTGATGTTGCTGACAGGGCTTGGGACTGGGGGTAGGGCACAGCACATCTGTCCTTAAGACAGAAGGCCTGAGACAGATACTGGCCTTCCAGTATCTGAAGGGGCCTACAGGAAGGCTGGGGAGGGACTTCTCAGGATCTCAGGTAGTGATAGGACTAGGGGGAACGGAATGAAGCTGGAGATGGGGGGATTCAGGCTAGATGTGAGGAAGAAGTTCTTCACCATGAGAGTGGTGAAGCCCTGGAATGGGTTATCCAGGGAGGTGGTTGAGGCCCCGTCCCTGGAGGTGTTTAAGACCAGGCTGGACGAGGCTCTGGCCAGCGTGATCTAGTGTGGGGTGTCCCTGCCCATGGCAGGGGGGGTTGGAACTAGATGATCCTTGTGGTCCCTTCCAACCCTGACTGATTCTATGATTCTATGTACCCTGAAATCCTGTCCCCAGTGGCTCCGAACAACCCTGAACTCTTCTCATGTTCTGGGAGGTAATAGAAGGTAACAAAAAACTGTGCTCTTCCCTCTGTGCACATCTCCTCCCTTGCACCACAGGGCTGCGTCTCTTCCTTTCCCTTGCACCACAGGGGCACATCTCATTCTCTTCTCAGAATCTGTTGTTCACCTCCCACTTGAAAACTGATCAATGTTTTGATGCCTAACAAATTGGGTACTGTCTGGGGCTGTTCTCAGAAGCAGTAGGAGCTCTGGAGCAAGCTACTGATGGACAAGACTTCATTGTCTTAAGCTTTCTTCATAATAAATGAAGGGAGGGAAAATACAGAATTTCCTGTTGGTAGTACTAGGAATTGTGATAACCACCAACTTTGAGTTTCCTCATTTCATGGAGCTGGGAAAGGGAAAGGTGCCTTGCAGACACTGCTAAATGCCGTCACAGATACCAGCAGGACTGACTTCATGGTTGATATTGATGTGCGTGGAAAAGAAGCTGAGGATTCTGGTGCTTTGGTTCTGGTTTGGCGTTGGGGGGTGGGGAGGTTAGTTTGGTTGTTTGGGGGTTGGTTTGGTTGTTTTGTTGGGTTTGTTGGTGGTTTGGTTTTGTTGGCTTTTACAAAATTACTGGTTTTTTGTTTTTTAAAATGGTTTTAATTTTTGTTGGTTTTTTTAAAATGTGGTTTCTTGTTTGTTTTTTTTGGGGGTTGGGGTGGTTTTTTTGGTTGGGGTTTTTTTTGGTTGGGGTTTTTTTTGGTTGGGGTTTTTTTGGTTGGGGTTTTTTGGTTGGGGTTTTTTTTGGTTGGGGTTTTTTGGTTGGGGGTTTTTTTTGGTTTTTGGGGGGTTTTTTGGTTGGGGGGGTTGGGGTTTTTTTTGGTTGGGGTTTTTTGGTTGGGGTTTTTGGTTGGGGTTGGGGTTTTTTTTTGGTTGGGGTTTTTTTGGTTGGGGGTTTTTTGGTTGGGGTTTTTTTTTGGGGGTTTTTTGTTGGGTTTTTTTTTGGTTGGGGTTTTTTGGTTGGGGGGTTTTTTTTAGTTGGGTTTTTTGGTTGGGGGTTGGGGTTTTTTGGTTGGGGTTTTTTTTGGTTGGTTGGGGTTTTTTTGGTTGGGGGTTTTTTGGTTGGGGGTTTTTTTTTTGGTTTTTTTGGTTGGGGTTTTTTGGTTGGGGTTTTTTTGGTTGGGGGGTTTTTTTTGGTTGGGGTTTTTTTTGGTTGGGTTTTTTTTTGGTTGGGGGTTTTTTTGGTTGGGGGTTTTTTTTTGGTTGGGGTTTTTTTTGGTTGGGGTTTTTTGGTTGGGGTTTTTTTTGGGGTTTTTTGGTTGGGGTTTTTTGGTTGGGGGGTTGGGGTTTTTTGGTTGGGGTTTTTGGGTTTTTTTTTTGGTTGGGGTTTTTTTTGGTTGGGTTTTTTGGTTGGGGTTTTTTGGTTGGGGGTTTTTTTTTTGGTTGGGGGTTTTTTTTTGGTTGGGGGTTTTTGGTTGGGGTTTTTTTGGTTGGGTTTTTTTTGGTTGGTTGGGGTTTTTTTGGTTGGGGGGTTTTTTGGTTGGGGTTTTTTTGGTTGGGGTTTTTTTTGGTTGGGGTTTTTTTTGGTTGGGGTTTTTTTGGTTGGGGGTTTTTTTGGTTGGGGGTTTTTGGTTTTTTTTGGTTGGTTTTTTTGGTTGGGGTTTTTTGGTTGGGGTTATTTGTTGGGGTTATTGGTTGGGGTTTTTTTTTGGTTGGGGTTTTTTTGGTTGGGGTTTTTTTTGGTTGGGGGTTTTTGGTTGGGGGTTTTTGGTTGGGGGTTTTTGGTTGGGGTTTTTTTGGTTGGGGTTTTTTTTTTTTTGTGGGGTTTTGTTGGGGTTTTTTTGGTTGGGGTTTTTTTGTTGGGTTTTTTTTTGGTTGGGGTTTTTGGGGTTTTTTTTTGTTGGGTTTTTTTTTTGGGTTTTTTGTGGTTTTTTTTTGGGGTTATTTGTTTGTTTTTGGGGTTTTTTGGTTGGGGTTTTTTGGTTGGGGGGGTTTTTTGGTTGGGGTTTTTTGGTTGGGGTTTTTTTTTGGGTTGGGGGTTTTTTTTGTTTTTTTGGGTGGGGTTTTTTGGTTGGGATTTTTTGGTTGTGTTTTTTGTTCTGTTTTTTGGGTGGGGTTTTTTGGTTGTGTTTTTTGGTTGTGTTTTTTGGTTGTGTTTTTTGGTTGTGTTTTTTGGTTGTTTTTTGGTTGTGTTTTTTTTTGGGGGGTTTTGGTTGGTGTTTTTTGGTTGGGATTTTTTGGTTGTGTTTTTTGGTTCTGTTTTTTGGTTGTGTTTTTTTTTGGGTGGGGTTTTTTGGTTGGGTTTTGGTTTTTTTTTTGGTTGTGGTTTTTTGGTTGTGTTTTTTGGTTGTGTTTTTTGGTTGTGTTTTTTGGTTGTGTTTTTTGGTTGTGTTTTTTGGTTGTGTTTTTTGGTTGTGTTTTTTGGTTGTGTTTTTTGGTTGTGTTTTTTGGTTGTGTTTTTTGGTTGTGTTTTTTGGTTGTGTTTTTTTTGGGTGGGGTTTTTTGGTTGGGGTTTTTTTTTTTTGGGGTTTTTTTTGGGTTTTTTGTTGTTTTTTTGTGGTTTTTTGTTGGGGGTTTTTTGGTTGGGGGTTTTTTGGTTGGGGGTTTTTTTGGTTGGGGGTTTTTTGGTTGGGGGTTTTTTGGTTGGGGGTTTTTTGGTTGGGGGTTTTTTGGTTGGGGGTTTTTTGGTTGGGGGATTTTTGGTTGGGGGATTTTTGGTTGGGGGTTTTTGTTGTTTTTTTTTGCTTGGGGTTATTTGTTGTTTTTTTGGTTGGGGTTTTTTTTGTTGGGGTTTTTTGTTGTTTCTTTTTGGTTGGGGGTTTTTTGGTTGGGTTTCTTTTGGTTGGGGTTTGTTGTTGTTTGCCCTTTTTTGTTGGGGTTTGTTGTTTGCCCTTTTTTGGTTGGGGTTTGTTGCTGTTTGCCCTTTTTTGGTTGGGGTTTGTGGGGTTTTTTGTTGGTTTTTTTTTCTTGGGTTTTGGGGGTTTTTAGGGGGGGGGGGGGGGTTGTTGAGGGGGTTTTGTTGTGTTGTTTTTTGTTGGTTATTTTGTTGGATTTGGGCTTTTTGTTTGGGGGGGTTCGTTGGGGTTTTTTGTTGGTTTTTTTGGTTGGGTTTTTTTCTTGGGTTTTGAGGGTTTTTTGGTTTGTTTTTTTTTGTTGGGATTTTTTGAGGGGGTTGTTGGTGTGGGTTTTTTGTTGGAGTTTTTGGTATTTGGGGGGGGGGGGTTGTTTGGGGTTTTTTTGTTTATTTGTGGGGGTGTTTTTGCTGTGTTTGTGTTTTTTAAACTTTTTGGTTTTGTTTTTTTTATTATCATTCTTTTCCTTTTCCAACCCCCCCAGTGGTTGCCTTCTCTCCCTCCAAGTCTTTCAGTGCTTTTTAATTGATCAGCATAAGCTGCTGATATCCCGAGTTCGTACAGTGTGCTTTGAAACAAATCTGCTCCTTTAGTGCGTGACCTCTGGGCTGTGTTCATAATTAACTCTTAGTAATAATTAAGGGAATGGGTGCAGAATTCTCATCTCTTCCAAAGAGGTAGATGATAATCACCCTTGGTGGTTGAAAACACTCAGGATAATGAAAATGTTGGGACACAGGGTGTCAGGTCAGGCAGTAGTAACTATGTGTGAATGGATTGATTGCAGGTGAATATATTAGGGAAGATTGTCTATCGTGCAACTCCTGGGCAGCAAAAGTTTTCCAAGACTGCCAGTGTCCTGTGGCTTCTCAAGCAGGAGATGGTAACTTGGAGACTGTTGTCCTCACTTTACAGGTAATGCCTCTGAAAAGTACTTGTACAATCCCAAGCACCAGTATAGGCTGGGCAGGAGCGGGTTAGAGAGCAGGCCTGAGGAAAAGGACTTGGGAGTGCTGGGGGATGAGAAGCTCAACATGAGCCAGCAGCGAGCACTTGCAGCCCAGAAAGCCAATCACAACCTGGGCTGCAGCAAGAGAAGCAGAGCCAGCAGGTTAAGGGAGGTGATTTTCCCCTTCTACTCCATTCTGGTGAGACCCCACCTGGAGTACTGTGTCCAGTTCTGGAGCCCCTGTTACAGAGAGGATCTGGAGGTGCTGGAAGGTGTCCAGAGAAGGGCCACGAGGATGAGCAGAGGGCTGGAGCTCCTCTCCTGTGAGGACAGACTGAGGGAGTTGGGGTTGTTCAGTCTGGAGAGGAGGAGGCTCTGAGGAGACCTAATTGTGGCCTTCCAGTATCTGAAGGGGCCTGCAAGAAAGCTTTCTCCTCACCTCTAGCCTAAGCCTCCCCTGGCACAACTTAAGACTTTGTCCTCTTGTTCTGTTGGTGGTTGCCTGGGAGAAGAGACCAACCCCCACCTGGCTACAACCTCCCTTCAGGGAGTTGTAGACAGCAATAAGGTCTCCCCTGAGCCTTCTAAACAACCCCAGTCTCGCCTTGAGTATGCCCAGGGATGGGGCCTCAACTACCTCCCTGTGCAACCTGTTCCAGTGTTCCACCACCCTCATGGTGCAGAACTTGTTCCTGACATCCAGTCTCAATCACCTCTTCTCTAGTTTGAAGCCGTTGCCCCTTGTCCTATCACCCCAGGCCTTTGTAAACAGTCTCTCTCCATCCTTCTTGTAGACCCCCTTCAGTCTGTTTATTCTCTTTGTACTGAAGTGGAAGTTGCAGAGGGCCCTGTTCTTCCTCTTACCTTGGCTACTGCTAGTGGTTTTAAGAAAGAACATTTGTCTGGAGGGCATTTTAAGCACCTTCACTGATGCATTCTGCTGAATTTCCTTAGCTTTTTGATCATTAACATTTTGCACTTTCATTTCCAGGGACAGAATACAGACTGCACTGGAAGATGAAAATGCATTTGATGTCACAGTAAGCTTGGACTTTCTGGGTTCGGGTTTGTTTTGAACAGTGTAAAAAGTTAAATACAAACTAAATGCTTGCAAGTACTGAGATTGTAAAAATGAAATGCAGCCACTCAAAAGTCAGAGCTGAAAGAATGTAAACAAAAAATGAAGCTTCCTTGATATTTATCACAGCAAATGCTCTATTTATGTATAGTGCAAAGTGAATTTAAATACTTAGTTCAAAGGAGAAAATGGGAGTGTCAAGCATATTGTAAACTCTACTTTCTTTTGTTCCCTTAAGTATTCCACAGAATCATAGAATCATAGAATCAGTCAGGGTTGGAAGGGACCACAAGGATCATCTAGTTCCAACCCCTGCCATGGGCAGGGACACCCCACACTAGATCACGCTGGCCAGAGCCTCGTCCAGCCTGGTCTTAAACACTTCCAGGGATGGGGCCTCAACCACCTCCCTGGATAACCCATTCCAGGCCTTCACCACTCTCATGGTGAAGAACTTCTTCCTCACATCTAGCCTGAATCTCCCCATTTCCAGCTTCATTCCATTCCCCCTAGTCCTATCACTACCTGAGATCCTGAGAAGTCCCTCCCCAGCCTTCCTGTAGGCCCCTTCAGATACTGGAAGGCCACAATGAGGTCACCTCAGAGCCTTCTCTTCTCCAGACTGAACAGCCCCAACTCCTTCAGTCTGTCCTCATAGGAGAGGTGCTCCAGCCCTCTGATCATCCTCGTGGCCCTTCTCTGGACACGCTCCAGCACGTCCACATCCCTCCTGTAATAGGGGCTCCAGACCTGGAGGCAGTACTCCAGGTGGGGTCTCACCAGAGCTGAGTAGAGGGGGAGAAGCACCTCCCTTGACCTGCTGGTCACACTTCTCCTGATGCAGCCCAGGATCTGATTGGCTTTCCGGGCTGCAAGCGCACATTGAGAGCTCATGTCGAGCTTCTCCTCCCCCAGCACCCCCAAGTCTCTCTCCTCAGGGCTGCTCTCCAGCCAGTCCCTGCCCAGCCTGGATTTGTGCCTGGGATTGCCTCGACCCAGATGCAGGACCCTGCCCTTGGTCTTGTTGAAGCTCATGAGGTTGGCTTGTGCCCACCTCTCCAGCCTGTCCAGGTCCCTCTGGATGGATCCCTTCCCTCCAGCGTGTCCACTGCACCACACAGCTTGGTGCCATCAGCAAACTTGCTGAGGGTGCACTCGATGCCACTGTCCATGGCACCCACAAAGATGTTGAACAAGACAGGTCCCAGGACTGATCCCTGAGGGACTCCGCTTGTCACTGGCCTCCACTGGGACATGGACCCGTTGGCAGCCACTCTTTGGGTGCGGCCATCAAGCCAGTTCTGTATCCATCTAGTGGTCCACAGACACTTGAAAGATCCACTGGAAATAATTAGCTGTTTTTAAGAGTTGCATCAGTAGCTGTAATGTTTCCATATATCAGAGAGAGTTTTGCTATACCTAAAAGAGCATTTGGTCTCAAGCTGCCTAGCCTGTGCAATCCTCATTCCAATTTACCTCCAGAGAAATCCCAAGTTTTTCAGCCTTCTTGTTTCAGCTGTAGTCCTCTTGTCTATATCAATGCAGTGATTCTCAGCCTGTGCTGTCAGAATATGCTTAGGAAGACAAAACAATAAGTAATGAGACTCTGCCTTTGTCAAATTTACGATCAGAGTTGCTTTTTTTAAACAGTCATAAAATACCTTCTTCTGGGAGTCCTGCTGCTAAAATGTCACTGTTATTTTAAGTACTGTTGTGCCAAAAGACAACCTCCTCATGCCTGTGTTTTATAGGAAGATGGATCTTCTCTTTTGGTTGCAAGTCTAATGAGAGCTAAACCAATGCAGGTCTAGGGAGGTTCTCCTCCCACTCTGCTCTGCCCTGCTGAGACCACAGCTGCAATCCTGTGTCCAGTTTTGGGCTCCCCAGTTCAAGGGAGACAGAGACCTGCTGGAGAGAGTCCAAGGGAGAGCCAGGAGGATAGTTAGGGGACTTGAGCATCTCCCCTGTGAAGAGAGACTGACAGCCCTGGGGCTGTTGAGTGTGGAGAAGAGAAGGTTGAAAGGGGATCTGATCAATGTCTATCAATATGTGAGGGCTGGGTGTCAAGTGGAGGGGGCCAAGCTCTTTTGGGTGGTGCACAGGAATAAGCCAAGGACCAATGGAGACAAACTTGAAGAGAGAAGGTTTCAGCTCAATGTGAGGAGAAACTTCCTGACACTGAGAGTGACAGAGCCCTGGAGCAGGCTGCCCAGAGAAGTTGTGAAGCCTCCTCCTCTGGAGACTTTGCAAACCCCACCTGGCTGCATTGCTATGTGGACGCCCCTGGGTGATGCTGCTCTGGCAGGGGGTTGGACTGGATGATCTTTGGAGGTCCCTTCCAACCTCTGACATTCTGTGATTGAAGGATCAGGGTTCTGGGCTTGGATTTTTTGGGGGGAGTTTTGGTTTGTTTTTTTCACTCTCCATGTTAAGTGTCCCTGTTCTCTTGGGAAATGTCATCTTTTTTATGTATGCAGTAATTAAATGGGATTTTGGATAACATGAGTGGAACCAGTGGATCTCCTATGTAGAATCTTTCTGTGGTCAGTTTTAGTGTAACTGGAGATAAAAAGTTCTCCCAGTAAGGCAAATGTACTGTGTCATCCCATTGTAAAACAAAAAGGGGTGGGGAGAGTTTAGCATGCTGAACTTGGAGAAAGTTTATGAGTTAGTGTGTGTTCAGTTGGGTGTTTGTGGTTTTGATGGCAAGTTGTCTTTTCCATGAAGTAATAATCAGCTTTTTCTTACACAGGTGTTAACTGCCAGTGAAAAAACACACGTGGACAACTTGTTCCAGAAGGACTCCCTCGTTCGACAAAGCCAGGTAGGAGTTCAGGGTTTTGAGGTGAGAAATGGAAGTAGAAAGATCAGGAGACACTTAAATGTTTATGATGATGATGAAGGGTCTGGAGCACTGGGGCTGTTTAGTCTGGAGAGGAGAAGACTGAGAGGGGATCTGATCAATGTCTATCAATAGCTGAGGGCTGGGAGTCAGGAAGGAAGGGACAGGGACAGGCTCTGCTCACTCCACTGGGACAGGACAAGGGGCAGTGGATGGGAACTATAGCACAGGAGGTTCCACCTCAACATGAGGAAGAACTTATTGACTGTAAGGGTGACAGAGCACTGGAACAGGCTGCCCAGAGAGGTTGTGGAGTCTCCTTCTCTGGAGCCTTTCCAGCCCTGTCTGAATGTGTTCCTGGGTGACCTGTGCTGGATTCTATGCTCCAGCTCTGGTAAGGTTTGGGAGGGGTTGGACTTGATGATCTTTGAGGTCCTTTCCAACCTTATTGATTCTATGATTCTATTGAGGCCATGGTTTAGTAGTCATGAGGTGTTGGGTGACAGGTTGGACTTGATGATCTTTGGGTTCTTTTCCAACCTTATTGATTCTATCTCCAGAGATCACTTCCAACCCTAATTATCCTGTGATCCTGTAATGCTAATGCTCTGTGCACTTCTAAAATCTGTTTCTCATACATTTCATCATCATTATTATTATTTTTTGCATTCACTGAAGGGGATTACTCTTTGTATGCATAAAAAGAATGCAAATGAGTTTCTAAAAGTCAGAAAACATTTTCAGGCTAGCTTGGAGAGGTTGGAAAGCTGAGAGCTGTTTCCCTTTGGAGCATCTGCTACTGATGATGGTCACTAATAAGCCATTAAGTAGCACTGTATGAACTGCAGCATCTCGTGAGAAATAGGGATCAAGTGCCTGAATGACATTCACATGGGATATTTAAAAGGAAAGTGGAATAGTTAACAGTAGGCTGAACAGGAGCCAGCAGTGTACCCAGGTGGCCAAGAAGGCCAGTGGCCTCCTGCCCTGTATTAGAAATAGTGTGGCCAGCAGGAGCAGGGAAGTCATTCTGCCCTGGACTCAGCACTGGTTAGGCCACACCTTGAGTCCTGTGTCCAGGTCTGGGCTCCTCAGTTTAAGAAAGACATTGAGACACTCGAAGGTGTCCAGAGAAGGGCAACAAAGCTGGGGAGGGGTCTGGAGCACAGCCCTGTGAGGAGAGGCTGAGGGAGCTGGGGCTGCTTAGCCTGGAGAAGAGGAGGCTCAGGGGAGACCTTATTGCTGTCTACAGCTACCTGAAAGGAGCTTGGAGCCAGGTGGGGGTTGGTCTCCCAGGCAAGCAGCACCAGAACAAGAGGACACAGTCTCAGGTTGTGCCAGGGGAGGTTTAGGCTGGATGTTGGATAGAAGTTCTTCCCAGGAAGAGATTGGCCATTGGAATGTGCTGCCCAGGGAGGTGCTGGAGTCACCATCCCTGGAGGTGTTTAAGAGGAGACTGGGTGAGGCACTTAGTGCCATGGTTTAGTTGTTTAAACTTGGACTTGGTTGGACTTGATGATCTCAAAGGTCTTTTCCAACCTGGTTAATTCCTATTCTATTCCATTTCTATTCTATATTTCTATTCTATATTTCTATTTCTATATTTCTATTCTATTTCTATTATTTTCTATTCTATACTATTCTATACTGTTCTGTTCTATTCTATTCTTCAGGATATGTGATGCCTTTGGTTACCATGTAGATAATGAGTAGATCCAGAAATGAGAGAAAAGAGATAAAATACTTTTTGTTACATGTGTTTATCAAATGCAATTTAATTCTGTTCCAGCTGGTGGTGGATTGGCTGGAGAGCATTGCTAAGGATGAAATTGGTGACTTCTCTGATAATATTGAATTTTATGCCAAATCTGTGTACTGGTGAGTACAGACTTTCTTTGACTACACTTGATTGGGAGCATACATGCAAAGTCCACAGGCACAAGCAGAATCCCTCTAAAGAGGATTTTTAAGTGTTGCTCAGTACATTCACACCTTTTCTTTAAATTCTTATATAGAACCATAGAATTGTCAGGGTTGGCAGGGACCTCAAGGATCACCCAGTTCCAACCCCCTGCTGTGGGCAGGGACACCTCACACTACAGCAGGTTGCTCACAGCCACATCCAGCCTGGCCTTAAAGACTTTCAGGCATGAGGCTTCCACCACCTCCCTGGGCAACCTGTGCCAGTCTCTCACCACCCTCATGGGGAAGAAATTCTTCCTAACATCCAATCTGAATCTACCCATTTCTAGTTTTGTTCCATTCTCCCTAGTCCTGTCACTACCTGACACCCTGAAAAGTCCCTCCCCAGCTTTCTGGTAGGCCCCCTTAAGATCAAGATTTCATTTTGGGAGGAAAGGATGCAAGGAAGAGAAACCACCCAACAGCTTACTTAATCTTAACTTGGGTGCAGATTGGATGCTTCATAATAAGGCACAATAAGTGCCACAGAGTCACCTGCTGAGCAGCCTGTTGTTTACTCTTCATAAAACCATTTTTATTATGTGTTTCTCAGGTGGTCACTTCTTTGTCTGCCTTTAATTTTGCCTCTTTAAGCTTTCGTTGTCTCTTTGTGGCATTGGCTCTTCATGAGAAGCTGTTACAGTCATCTTCATTACCAATGGTGGGGTTTACAGCAGAGAAACCAAAGACTACCTTGTCACACTAGAAGTCTAGAACAAACCTCCTTTTCATGGCCAGTGAATACAGGCTGTTGGAATCAGGCTTTCATCCTAAATTACATTTCTATGCTAGACTGAGTTTATAGTGAGAGCTAACAGGGAAATTTTGCTTATGCATAAATCCATTAGATACACAAACAACTGAAATATTGGATGGCTTTGCAACAACTCCAGGATACCTGAATCCAAAGAGTGGTTGTCAGTGGAGTTCAATCCACCTGGAGGCCAGTCACCAGTGGTGTTCCTCAGGGCTCAGTGATGGGGCCTGTTCTGTTTAACATCTTCATTGATGACCTAGATGAAGACACAGATTGTGTCAGCAGATAGAATAGGATAGGATAGAATAGAATAGAATAGAATAGAATAGAATAGAATAGAATAGAATAGAATAGAATAGAATAGAATAGAATAGAATAGAATAGAATAGAATAGATGAGGTTGAAAGAGACCTTCAAGATCATCATGTCCAACCCATCACCCAACACCATCTAATCAACTAACCCATGGCACCAAGCACCCCATCAAGTCTCCTCCTGAACACCTCCAATGAAGGTGACTCCACCACCTCCACGGGTAGCCCATTCCAATGGGCAATCACTCTCTCTGTGTAGAACTTATTCCTAACATCCAGCCTAAACCTCCCCTGGCACAGCTTGAGACTGTGTCCTCTTGTTCTGGTGCTGGTTACCTGGGAGAAGAGACCAACCCCACCTGGCTACAACCTCCTTTCAGGTAGTTGTAGAGAGCAAGGTCTCCCCTGAGCCTCCTCCAGGCTAAGCAACCCCAGCTCTCTCAGCCTCTCTTCATAGGGCTTGTGTTCCAAACCCCTCACCAACTTTGTTGCCCTTCTCTGGGCACACCAGGTGAGGTGACAGTGTTGATCTGCACCAGGGTAGGAAGGCTTTACAGAGGGACTTGGGTAGACTGGATCCATGGCCAACGTTAACAAGAGGAGCTTCAACAAGGCCAAGTGCCAGGTCCTTCACTGGTCACAACAACCCCAAGCAATGCTACAGGTTTGGGGCAGTGTGCTTGGAAAGCACTCTGGCAAAAAGGGACCTGGGGAGGCTAATGGACAAACATCTGAACAGGAGGCAGCAGTGTCCCCAGGTGGCCAAGAAAGCCAAAGGCTTCCTGGCTGGGATCAGAAATGCTGTGTCCAGCAGGAGCAGGGAGGGATTGTCCCCTGGGACTCAGCTCTGGGGAGGCCACACCTTGAGTATTGTGTCCAGTTTTGGGTACCTCAGGACAAGCACAAGCCCTGTGAGGAGAGGCTGAGGGAGCTGGGGTTGTTTAGCCTGGAGAAGAGGAGGCTCAGGGGCGACCTCATTGCTCTCTACAACTACCTGAAAGGTGGTTGTAGCCAGGAAGGGTTGGCCTCTTCTCCCTAGCAACCAGCACCAGAACAAGAGGACACAGTCTCAGGCTGTACCAGGAGAAGTTTAGGCTGGAGGTGAGGAGAAAGTTCTTCACCGAGAGAGTGATTTGCCATTGGAATGTGCTGCCCGGGGAGGTGGTGGAGTCACCGTCCCTGGAGGTGTTCAAGAGGGGATTGGACATGGCACTTGGTGCCATGGTCTAGTCATGGGGTCTGTGGTGACAGGTTGGACTCGATGATCTTCGAGGTCTCTTCCAACCTTAGCGATACTGTGATACTGTGATACAAGAGCGATGTGGAGGTGATGGAGCCAAGGCCAAGGAGGGCAAGGAAGCTTGGAAGGGGCTGGAGAAGAAATCTGATGAAGAGCAACTGCAGGAGCTGGGGATGGTTAGTGTGAAAGAGAGGAGGCTGAGGGGAGACCTCCTGGCTCTCTACAACTCCCTGCAAGGAGGTTGTGGAGAGGTTGGTGCTGGTCTCTGCTCCCAGGTCATTAGTGACAGAACAAGAGGGAATGGCCTCAAGCTGCCCCTGGGGAGGTTCAGACTGGACATTAGGAAAGCTTTTTTTGAGGGCAAGAGTGGTCAAGCATTAGACTGTGCTGCCCAGGGAGGTGGTGGAGTCCCCAAGCCTGGCTGTGTTTGCAGGTGGTTTGTCTGTGGTGCTTGGGGCTGTGGTTTGTAGGGTTCTGGGTTGGATCTGGTGATCCTGAGGCTCTTTTCCAAGCCGAATGCCTCTGTGATCCTGGTGTTTAACTTGTCAAACGCTGCACTTTCACAGCAGTAACGCAGTCCATTGGTTAAACAAACCCAACCAAGTGTCTCTTGTCTCTAACCACATTCCATGTAACTATAAAGATCCTCAATATTTGTGTCTTATGAAAAGATAGTTGCTTGAAAAACAACCCCAAAAAATCCCATTTCTCTGCAAAACATTTCCCTGCCCTCAGGGAGAACACACTCCACGTCCTGAAGCAGCGACAGCTGAACACGTACATGGGAAGTTCTCGAGCTCTGGTGACAGAGTTGGTAAGTAGTATTTAAGCAGAAAGTTTGGTTTCAGAATGGTTTGGAGAGGGCAGATGTGCTATTTTCACAGTCTTCCACTGAGTTTTAGATAGTTGTACTATCCAAAAGTTATTGCACTACCTAAGAAATTGTGAGGCAGGGCACCACTGGACTTCTTTTTGGGTTGGATGTCACTTCCATACCCCCATCACAAGGGGTGGAAGTGGCATCCATACCCCCACACCCATGTGGTGAAATAAATGGCTTTGTTAGTATTTTTTATTTCTGAAGGAAACTGATGTTCCTAACCAGAAAAAGATGATAATGGCTTTATTAGTATTTTTTATGTCTGAAGCAAACTCATGTTCCTTACCAGCAAAGCTTATAAAACTCACTGGACATCCTTGCAGATAAGGGTTTGCTGTCTTCATACAGTAATTAGTACAATGAAACCAAGCCCTGATGGGATTCTGTGAGAACTGCTGTAGTGTAATTTAATAGGAGGGAAGTTAAGGAAAGAAAGGACTGTCCAGTTGGAGGTAATGAACAGTCATAGAAGATTAATCCAATTTGAGAGGGATCCAGGGTATTTATTGGCTTGAGAGCATGTTTGGATTGAATACAAGCAAGTACAGTTGTTCTGAGAAGCCTTCTCAAAAAGTGGAGGTAGAGAGACAGAAGGAGAAAGGATGTTTGAAGGTGAAGAGAGCTGGAAGCTGAGAAGTTTGGGGCAAAACCCAAAGTGGTGAAGTAAATAAATTGCAGTGACTCCCTTCTAATAGGAACTATGGCAGAAGAGGAATAAAAGACATGAAAGGCAGGGAAGTATCATGCTAGATATTAGATGGTTTGTAGAGATTGTTAAGCCAAGATGAAACAGTGACTCCAAATTATAAAGCAGGCCAGGAAATCATCACAAGAGATGTGTAGGCATTGGATGGGTGGGTGGATGGATGGATGGATGGATGGATGGATGGAGACTTTCTTCCTTGCAGGATCCAGATGCTCCTATAAGACAGAAGCTGCCACTTGATGATTTGGACCAAGAAGATGATGTGAGGTTATTGAAGTATCTCTTCACTCTCATCAGAGCAGGAATGACAGATGAGGTGAGCTGCAGACAGTTGTCCTATCTTCTTGGCTAACTACTGTAACTGATTTAAATCCTGCTAATAGAGCTAATGAAAAGCTGCTTACTAAAATGTCTGTTTGAATTTGGCTTACAGTGATTTAATTTTCAATTTGTTACCAGCAGTGACAGTAATGAACTACTAAATTAGTATTCTAACAAAATTTTGCATTTAGTCAAGTGATTCTGGGTGTGGAATAGATATTATGAGGGGAAAAATGCATCTTTGGGGTTTTTTTTGGTGGTGTTTAGAAGACTGAGCTGGAAACAATTCTTTTTTATATTAGGCCCTATGCATATATAATGACATCTGAGTAATGGGGGAAGTGGGGAAGAGACTTAGACTTAGGGATATGAATCACAGAATCACAGAAGGTTAGGGGCTGCAAGGGACCTTGAAAGCTCATCCAGTCCAACCCCCCTGCCAGAGCAGGAGCACCTAGAGCAGATCACACAGCAACACATCCAGGTGGGGTTTGAATATCTCCAGAGAGGGAGACTCCACAACCCCCCTGGGCAGCCTCTTCCAGTGTTCTGTCACCCTCACAGGGAAAACATTTTCCTCCTGTTTCCATGGAATTTCCTCTGCCTCAGCTTCCACCACTGCCCCTTGTGCTGGCATTGGGCATCCCCCAGCAGAGCCTGGCTCCAGCCTCTGGGCACTCACTTTGAAGGAAACCTATTTGTGTTAGTGCATAGACTGTTGTGTGTTGTCATGGGAAAGGTGGGATTGCTATTTTTAGAAGTGCATGAGTGGGTTGGAAGGCCAAGTCAGCTGGGAAATCCACTGTTAGATCAAAGATATAGACATGCTGGAGCTTGTCCAGGGAAGGGCCACAAGGATGATCAGAGGGCTGGAGCTCCTCTCCTATGAGGACAGACTGAGAGAGTTGGGGTTGTTCAGTCTGGACAAGAGAAGGCTTCAAGGACACCTTCTTATGGCCTTCCAGTATCTGAAGGGGCTACAAGACAGCTGGGGAGGGACTTTGGAGGCTGTCAGGTAGAGATAGGACTGGGGGGAATGGATACAAGCTAGAGCAGGGTAGATTCAGATTGGATGTTAGGAAGAAGTTGTTCCCCATGAGGGTGGTGAGACACTGGAAGAGGTTGCCCAGGGAGGTGGTGGAAGCCTCATCCCTGGAGGTTTTGCAGCCAGGCTGGATGTGGCTGTGAGCAACCTGCTGCAGTGTGAGGTGTCCCTGCCCATGGCAGGGGGTCGGAACTGGCTGATCCTTGAGGTCCCTTCCAACCCTGACAATTCTGTGATTCTGAGGAAAAATAGGTAACTTTCTTGAAGAGATGGATTATACATCCAAACAACAAGACAACACTTAAACTAAACTTACCAGAAGCATGCATGACAGCTGTTTAGGATGAGACTGTAGCATATTTCTGACACTGCTATAAATGCTGACTGAAAAGCGAAGATGTTTAGTGGGGGGAATCACCACCGATGATATTTTACTTCCTTAGAAATCTTTTGGTTGTTTTGAGCTGAAGATTCTTTGTGCCTATTTTTTGCACATCAGACTCTCTACAAGAATTAACTACTTCAGTGCTGTTCACATTTTCAAAGGAGAAGCTGGGGGTTTTCCCACCTTGGAATCTGTTGCTGAGAAAATCCATTGTTTTTCAGGCACAGCGCTTGTGCAAGCGATGTGGTCAGGCCTGGAGGGCTGCAACTCTGGAGGGATGGAAGTTGTACCACGATCCTAACAGAAATGGAGGTATCTACTTGTGTGGTTATTCTGGTTGCTAATCAGTCAAGCCAGCCCCACCAAAAAAATTCTTGTGGTTTGGATTTGCTACCCAGCAAATTGGAAATCATAGAATCAGAATCAGCCAGGCTGGAAAAGACCTCAAAGATCATCAAGTCCAACCTATTACCTAACACCTCCTGACAACTAAACCATGGCTCCAAGTGCCACATCCAGTCCTTTTTTGAACACCTCCAGGAATGTGATTCCACCACCTCCCTGGGCAGCACATTCCTATGGCCATTTACTCTTTCTGGGAAAAGCTCTCTCCTCACCTCCAGCCTCGAAGATCAAGTCCACTGTCACCCCTGGCACAGCTTGATGGACTGTGTCCTCTTGTTCTGGTTGCCATGGGAGAAGAGACTCTCCTGCCCCCACTTGAACTACAACCTTCCCTTCAGCTACCAGTTATAGATGGACCTCCATAAGGTCTGGCACAGCCCCTGAGCCTCCTATTCTCCAGGCTGAACACCCCAACCTCCCTTCATAGAGAGCAATAAGGTCTCCCAGGGCCTCCTATTCTCCAGGCTGAACACCCCCAGCTTTGTTCCTCACAGGGCTGTGCTCCAGACACCTCCCCAGCTTTGTTGCCCTTCTCAATGTCTTTCTTAAACTGAGGAGCCCAGAACTGGACACAGGACTCAAGGTGTGCCCTAACCAGTGCTGAGTCCAGGGCAGAATGACTTCCCTGCTCCTGCTGGCCACACTATTTCTAATACAGGGCAGGAGGCCACTGGCCTTCTTGGCCACCTGGGCACACTGCTGGCTTATGTTCAGCTGGCTGTCAACCACTACTCCCAGGTCCCTCTCTGCCTGGCTGCCCTCCAGGCACTCTGACCCCAGCCTTTACAAAAGTAGACTAAATATAAAAGCATGAAAGGCAATAAACATACACAGAACTTACTTACGTACATTTACAGTTCAACAACAGCACAAGACCCCCTTGGAGAATAATTCAGTTCCCTTCGCCACCTCTCTGTACACAAAGCCCAGAGGGCTGTACACAGCCAGCCTCAGTTATCTCTCCCCTCTCCTGTACCTCACAAGCCAAAACAGAAGACAGTCAGCCAGCATGCAGGGTCAGAAGGCAGAGTTAGAGCATCCAAAAGGAAAAGCAGGAGGCAGCCCAGAGAGAGAGAAATAAATTCGTGCTGCAAAATAGAAGATACTCAGCAGTCCAATGGAGTGAGATAAACTTACTTTGCATTGTTCTGTGTCCAGCCTCTAAAGGCTGTCCATCCCTAGACTCAAATTCTTTGGAAACCCTTATTTAACAGCTAATTGCCCCAAACTGTAACACTGCTTCAAAGTGCATTTGACAGAGGTAGAAAGCAGCTAAGCTTTCAAAATGCTGTAACTTCAAGATAAGCATTTACCAAACTTCCCCTGCGGTCCAGGTGAAAGCATCAAAACGTTTTGGGAAGAGTTCCAAAGGGGTCAGCATTGGGTTGCTCACAGAAAATAGGCTTTTTGCTGTTCCTGATGTCTCTCCTTTTTGAATTGGTTTGTTTTAATTGTCCTCTGAATGTAGGCAATGAGCTGCAGCCTGTTCAAGGGAATCCATACAGGTGCATCTGGAAGATATGTTGCTGGCGTATGGCCGAAGAGGTAAGAGAATGCTGCTCTGCTTGGGATTTGTCTTGGTTTGAGCTGACAGAAAGGGGTTTTACCCCAAAGGTGCAAAAGAAAAACCCTCACACTGTTTACAAATATGTATATATATATATATATGTGAATACAAAAGGTGTTCAGGGAAAAAGGGGATGGCTTGGAGTGCCACATCCAATCCTTTTTTGAACACCTCCAGTGATGGTGACTCCACCACCTCCCTGGGCAGCACATTCCAGTGGCCAATCTCTCTTGCTGGGAAGAACTTTCTCCTCACCTCAAACCTGAACTTCCCCTGGCACAGCTTGAGACTGTGTCCTCTTGTTCTGGTGCTGGTTGCCTGGGAAATGTCTGACTCTTATTTTTTTGGTTGAAAGTGAGACTGCTGACACTAACTGACTTTCAGCTTGCCTTAATTGCCTGGAAAAGGAAAAATGCTGCTTTCTTTCCAGGTCATTTATAAATATTTCAGGCAAGCTGCAAGGGGATGCCAAGTGGAGGGCAAGTCACTTGCACTTCTGATTTTGGCTCCTGATGTGTCCTGTGATTTTCCATCTTGGAAGCTGTTAGATGGAACATTTTGCAATGGATTTAGCCTCCAGTAGAATGTAAAGTGACTAGAAAATGTGCATGCTTTGGAATTAAACATCTGTTGGTTGGTTTGTTGTTTTTTCTTCTGCTTATTTTAGGAGCAGTTTAATAGATATGAGAGAGCAATCTATGCAGCACTGAGTGGCAACCTCAAACAGGTATGTTAAGCCTCCTTCCTCGTGAAGGAATACTGCAGCTTCTAATTATTGTACTTTTACAGGTCTAGAAGGCAGGACCATGGCAAACATTTACTGCTTTAGCAGACAGGTTCACAGGCTCACAGGATGTTAGGGGCTGGAAGGGACCTCTGGAGATCTTCCAGTCAAACCCCCTGCCAGAGCAGGACCTTGGAGTCCAGCAGATGTCACACAGGAAAAGTTCTACGCAGGGCTGGAAAGTCTCCAGAGAAGGAGACTCCACAACCTCTCTGGACAGCCTGCTCCAGTGCTCTGGGACCCTCCCAGTGAAGAAGTTCTTCCTCATGTTGCAGTCGAACTTCTTGTCCTGTAGTTGACATCCATTGCCCCTTGTCCTATCCCAGGGCACAAGTGAGCAGAGCCTGTCCCTGTTCCTTCCTGACCCCCAGCCCTCAGCTATTGATAGACATTGATCAGATCCCCTCTGTCTTCTCTCCAGCCTAAACAGCCTCAGGGCTCTCAGCCTTATTCCTGCTGAGAATCAGTACAGACAGTTGTAGTGTTGCTGGTTTAGTTCTTTTCTAGTTTAGCATGATTTAAGAGCTTACATAGTCACTTTCCTGCTCAGGTAGAGTGTTTTTACAGACAAGTTGGTGTATCCTAAGATGATTCTGTACCCAAATTTCGCTATCAATAGGTTTTACACTCTGTATGGTGCTGTCATCTTTAAGTAGTTCTCTCTTTGTATTGGTTTTAATGCTCCAGATGTTTTTGTGCTCTCCCACTCCTAAGTGGTGAAGTTTGAACAAAAATTTCCTTGCTGTTAGAGTAATCAGTGGTAAGCTTCTACTAGAGGAGCTTAATTTCCCTCCCTGCCATCTTGGTATGATGTAGTAGAAGTACAGCTCCTTCTGAAAATCCAAGAAAGGGGAGCAGGGAATACTTTCAACCTTTATTAAATGAAATGTAAACAAAAAAGTTCTTCCCCAGGAACACAGGCATTGTAAAGTGACAGATTTATGGAACAGAAGATAGCTTCTCATGGCAGAGCAAAAAGACATTTAATGAAAGCAAATTTCAGTGGCTTCAGTGAAGTTCAGTAACTTCCATTTCTGGTTTTTTTTTTCATTACTGTAAGAGAGAAGTGTTTCATGAAATGCAGTGTTTCCCCTGGCACTTGGCCCAGGGTTTCACTGCTGAAAGAGCCTGGCAAGATGGAGGGAAGAACTGGATAGAAAACTCATTATATCACCCCAGCAGTGGTACTCCCTTCCTCCTACCCTAACTACTGCACTGAGAGCCTGGCAAGATGGAGGGAAGAAAAGGATATAAAAGTCATTCTGTCACCACAGCAGTGGTAATCTCTTCCTCCTACCCTAACTACTGCACTGAGACTTGTGCAAGCATGACCTAAACCAGTAAGGCAAAGCGATCCTGCTGAGAAATGATCAGGTAGACCAGTGGATAGTCTTAGAATGGAATAAGAATAGGGGTAGGAAAGGATAGGACAGGATAGCATAGCATAGCATAGCATAGCATAGCATAGCATAGCATAGCATAGAATAGAATAGAATAGAATAGAATTAACCAGGTTGGAAAAGACCTTTGAGATCATCAAGTCCAACCTATCACCCAACACCATCTCATCAACTACACCATGGCACCAAGCACCCATCAAGTCTCTTCCTAAACACCTCCAGGGACAGTGACTCCACCACCTCCCTGGGCAGCACATTCCAATGGCCAGTCTCTCTTGCTGGGAAGAACTTTCTCCTCCCCTGGCACAGCTTGAGACTGTGTCCTCTTGTTCTGGTGCTGGTTGCCTGAGAGAAGAGACCAACCCCCACCTGGCTACAACCTCCCTTCAGCAAGGTGTAGAGAGCAAGAAGGTCTCCCCTGAGCCTCCTCTTCTCCAGGCTAAGCAACCCCAGCTCCCTCAGCCTCTCCTCACAGGGCTGTGCTCCAACCTTTATCTTTCTGAGGTGGTACAGCAGGTAGGGAATGGTGTCAGAGTGGTGCTGCCTCTGGGAGGAGGATCAGACAATTTCTGTTGCCTGCCTTGGGTGTAAAATGATGAGGGGGCTAGAGCATTATGCAGTGGATAGACATTTTGTATCCTACTTTGCTGAAGTAAAGGCTGCCGTTCCAGAGGGTTATTAGTCTCCTTTGGTGCCTGGAAATCTGATCCTAAATTTGATAGTTGCTGTGTTCAGATTCTGATAGTTGACCATTTCTTGCTAATTTTTGCTCTGTGTTTGTTTGTTTCATCTGTAGCTTCTTCCAGTCTGTGACACCTGGGAAGATACAGTTTGGGCATATTTCAGGGTCATGGTGGACACTCTGGTTGAGCAGGAAATACGAACCTCAGTGGTAACAGCAGAGGAGATGGAAGAGCTCCCTAGGGATTATTTAGAAACAAAGTAAGTTTTAAGTACAATTACTCTCCCAGCCTGAACAAAGGATCCTGTATGATATGTCTGGAATATTCAAGGTAATATTTTTTTTGCCTTTTCTCTCCTTTGAAGCTGGACTTCAGAAAAAGTTTTTGAAGAACTTCAGGCAACAGACAAAAAGGTAGATATGACCTCAAGTGTTTGTCCTCACAGTTTGCTGGTTTTAACTATTCACTGCTTCTTCCTACACTATTTCAAGGAAGTGCTCAAATGTGCACAGTGACTGAGGTAGTTAGGTTTTCTACCTCTGTAATGTGTAATTTCTGGATTCAAATAGACTTTTCTGCATGGTGCCCTCTTTTAATGATGAAAAAGATACAGGTTTGGTCATGTCCCCTATCTGCCAGACTGGCTGGGTGTCCTGAGCAACCAGCTGACTGTCAGGTGTTGTCAGACATACAAAGCAGGCAGAGTAAATCCACTACTTAACACTTTGATGAAGTGGACAAAGATTGGTTGCACACTGGATTCATTACAGGAGGTTGCAGTTTTCGTTGTAGGAGGTCTGTGTGTGTGTGTTTCAAAACAGGCCTTGCAAAATTTGTAAGCATATTGACATCATGGAATCACAGAACTGGCAGGGTTGGAAGGGACCTCAAGGAGCATCCACTTCCAACCCCCCTGACATGGGTGGGGACACTTCACACAACAGCAGGTTGCTCACAGCCACATCCAGCCTGGCCTTCAAAACCTCCAGGGATGAGGCTTCCACCACCTCCCTGGGCAACCTGTGCCAGGCTCTCACCACCCTCATGGGGAACAACTTCTTCCCCACATCCAATCTGAATCTCCCCACTTCTTCTTTTGCTACGTTCTCCCCAGTCCTATCACTACTCAACACCCTAAAAAGTCCCTCGCCAGCTTTCTTGGAGCCCCCTGCAGATACTGGAAGGCCACAAGAAGGTTTCCTCAGAGCCTTCTCTCCAGAGCAAACAGCCCCAGCTCCCTCAGTCTGTCCTGATAGCAGAGCAGCTCCAGCCCTCTGCTCATCCTCATGGCCCTTCTCTGGACACCTTCCAGCACCTCCAGATCCTTCCAGGAATAGAATCATAGAATCAGTCAGGGTTGGAAGGGACCACAAGGATCATCTAGTTCCAACCCCCTGCCATGGGCAGGGACACCCTACACCAGATCACGCTGGCCAGAGCCTCGTCCAGCCTGGTCTTAAACACCTCCAGGGACTGGGCCTCAACCACCTCCCTGGATAACCCATTCCAGGGCTTCACCACTCTCATGGGGAAGAACTTCTTCCTCACATCTAGCCTGAATCTCCCCATTTCCAGCTTCATTCCATTCCCCCTAGTCCTATCACTACCTGAGATCCTGAGAAGTCCCTCCCCAGCCTTCCTGTAGGCCCCCTTCAGATACTGGAAGGCCACAATGAGGTCACCTCGGAGCCTTCTCTTCTCCAGACTGAACAGCCCCAACTCCTTCAGTCTGTCCTCATAGGAATAGAGGCTCCAGAACTGGGCACGGTGCTCCAGGTGGGGTCTCAACAGGGTGGAGCAGCGTAGAGGGGGAGAATCACTTCCCTGGCCCTGCTGGCTCTGCTTCTCTTGCTGCAGCCCAGGCTCTGGTTGGCTTTCTGGGCTGCAAGTGCTCACTCCTGGCTCATGTTGAGCTTCTCATCCCCCAGCACCCCCAAATCCTTTTCTTCAGGGCTGCTCTCAAGCAGGCAGCTTCAACAGGCTCTGTATCTTTGTTACTTTTAACACTGAGGTCACTTAATTCCACTCAAGATGAAATATCTAGCTTGTATATTAATTTAGTAAAGATTGCATTGAAATTACACTTCCTTGTATTTGATGGAATAGACACAGAGCACTTCATCATATTGCTAAGACAAAAACATGTTGAAAGGCAGCTCACAGATTGCTGAAGTCAGCCACATATATACTCATCTGCTTTTGCTTTCCTCATGCAATCGTTGAGTTGTAATTCAGGCATTAAATCCTCTCCTGGAAAGAAGATTAAAATCTCTCCTCAAGTGCATTTCTGCAGGCCTTGCCTTTAAGGAGTTGTACAGGTTGATGCTTCTCCTCCTGTGACTTTGTAGAATCTGTTCTCTGTAACATCCTTATTTATTCCTCTCTTGGGAGCAAGAAGCCCTTAGTCTTGGATCTCTTTCAGGAGAGTATTAGCCCCACAGATCTATATGCTGATGCTTTCTTTCAGGTGGTCAATATCCTTGTAATTTGGCACTGAGACAGCAAGTGCCTTTTCTCCTGCTTTTTATGCAGAGTACCCTTGGAACAGGGCGGATTTTTTTCCCCTCAGGAACCTTTGCTTTATTTATAAGCCTGCTTTCTTTAGACATTATGCTATAAGGTTTTATTCAAAGCTTGAACTTTCTTTTTCTCTCCCCAGAGGGTTATAGAGGAGAACCAAGAACACTACCATGTGATTCAGAAATTCATTATCCTGGGAGATGTGGATGGTGAGTTTTCCTTCAAGTGATTTGTAAATGTCAACTGACTATTTCTAGTGACCTTTCCAGAAACTTTTATCTGAATGGGTTTTAAAAGCACACAATAGGTGAATTCCACCCAGAAGCTAAGCTGCTTCTTTAATCAAGAGCTGCAGGGACTTCCTGGGGTTTGACATAGAGGGTAGCTGTCAAAGAAGATAGGAAATGTAAATGTGCCAGCAGTAGTCTCACATATATCCTCGAATTTTCTCTGAGAAATGGCAGAATACATGCAGCAGATTCATAAATTCATAGAATGGCTTGGCTTGGAAGGGACCTTGAAGATCATCCAGTTCCAACTCCTCTGCTATGGGCAGGGACACCTTCCACCAGCCCAGGGTGCTCCAAGCCCCATCAAACCTGGCCTTGAACACCTCCAGGGAAGGGGCATCCACAACCTCCCTGGGCAACCTGTTCCAGTGTCTCAACACTTTCACTCTAAAGAATTTCTTCCTAATCTCCAGTCTACGTCTCCCCTCCTCAAGCTTAAAGCCATTCCTTTTTTACCTATCACTACAAGCCCTTGTAAAAATCCATTCCTGCCTTTCTTGTAGGCCCCCTTCAGGTACTGGAAAGCTGCTCTAAGGTCTCCCCAGAGCCTTCTTTTCTCCAGGCTGAACAGCCCCAACTCTCATAGCCTGTCCCCATAGGAGATACGCTTCAGCCCTCTGCTCATCTTTGTGGCACTTCTCTGCACCCACTCCAGCTGTTCAATGTCCTTCTTAAGCTTGGGGCACCAGACCTGGCCACTGCCCCTTACTTACCAGAAGCAAAACAGCTAAATCTTTCCCAAACTATTGCGGCTCTGCTGTGTTGGCCTTTGGAGGTCACATTACTCTTGCTGAACAAGTGCATGGGTTTGAAGTATTTCTTAGGTGTTTGGGTTTTTTTCACCAGGATACTGTTAATACTGATGTTCCCCTGGTGGCTGTAGGTTTGATGGAAGAATTTAGCAGGTGGCTTTCCAAAGACAGAAGTGTGCTCCCAGGACACCTCCTTCGTTTCATGACGCATCTCATCTTGTTCTTCCGGACCTTGGGCCTACAGACCAAGGTGAGCTCACTGGCGTGCTTGAGAAGAGCCTGGAAGAGGCACTCGGTGCCATGGTTTAGTTGATGAGATGGTGTTGGGTGAGAGGTTGGACTGGATGGTCTCTGAGGTCTTTTCCAACCTGGTTAATTCTGTGTTTGCTTTGTTGTCATAGCAATGCTTAGTCTTTGAAGTAGAATCATAGAAATAAACCTTTCTTGTACATTTTCAAGTCAGTAGACTCACAGAATCAATAAGATTGGAAAAGACCTCAGAGGTCATCCAGTCCAACCTATTACCCAAGACCTCATGACTAACTAAACCATGGCTTCAAGTGCCATGTCCAATCCCCTTTTGAACACCTCCAGGGATGGTGACTCCACCACCTCCCTGGGCAGCACATTCCAATGGCCAATCTCTCTTTCTATGAAGAACTTTCTCCTCACCTTGAGCCTAAACTTCCCCTGGCACAGCTTGAGACTGTGTCCTCTAGTTCTGGTGCTGCTTGCTAGAGAGGAGACCAACCCCTACCTGGCTCCAAGCTCCTTTCAGGTAGCTGTAGACAGCAAGAAGGTCTCCCTGAGCCTCCTCTTCTCCAGGCTAAGCAACCCCAGCTCCCTCAGCCTCTCCTCACAGGGCTGTGCTCCAGACCCCTCCCCAGCCTCATTGCCCTTCTCTGGACACATTCAAGTGCCTCAATATCATTCTTAAATTGAGGAGCCCAGAACTGGACACAGGACTCAAGGTGTGGCCTAACCAGTGCTGAGGACTTCCCTGCTCCTGCTGGCCACACTCTTCCTGATCCAGGCCAGGATGCCATTGGCCTTCTTGGCCACCTGGGCACACTGCAGGCTCCTGTTCAGCCTGCTATCAACCACTACCCCCAGGTCCCTTTCTGCCTGGCTGCTCTTCCTGATTTGATGTTTCAGTACAGTTCCTATAGGTTTATGCTCAGATGAAGATCTCTAATTTTACTTACATACATGAAATTAAAATGATCATTTTTCACAGTGTGGAGTCTCAGCTAAAGCAGTCTCAGGTGCTTGGAGTACACCTTGGTTGTTTAGTATAGGCTGTTACAGGTGAAACAGGTGATCCTTAAGCTCTGTATGTAGGAATATGAACATTTGCCATAACACAACAGTGCATGGGGCACACTGCAGGAGTCATCTGTTCCCCTGGCATTTTATTTATTGATTTAAAAAAGGGTGAAGGGGAAAGATCTGAAAAACAATTCCAGAAGTAACTTTCCAGTTAGACCAAAAACTGTATTATCCAGTGGCTGAAAAAGAGAATCCATGGAGAACTAAGTCTTTGAACCAAAAGACACATTTTGTTAGTCACTCTCCTAGGGAAACACTTCTTCCCAGCTGTTTGAATGTGTGGACTACTGAAGCAGGGATAAGCAAATAACCTTTTATCTGTGTGATAGTAGTAGGCTGCAAAGGTGGTGGTGGTGGTTTTTCAGTGGTGTGGGTTTGGTCTTTATTGGCCACATTGTCTGATTTCAAAATTGAATTTACATCTCTTTGCATTAAGGAGGAGGTTTCTGTTGAAGTCCTCAAGACCTACATTCAGGTAAGCTTTCAAAACAACTGTTAGCTTTTTTCCTAATGCAATTTAAACCTTAAGGAGCCTTAAGAATACAGGATGGGAAAGAGCTATGACACAGTCATTGCTTTTCTCAAGAGGTACATGGAAGCTTGCCTAACAGAGTTTCTGTCAGCAGTGCTTAAATGACAATTTTATTGATTCTTGTTTGGAGGCTGAGAAGGGGAATATTCCTGTGTCAGAACAGAACAGCCAGAAATTTGTTGCACATTTATCACAGAGTCACAGAAACACTCAGGTTGGAAAAGAGCCTCAGGATCACCAAGGCCAACCCAGAACCCTACTCTGCAAGGCTCACCCCTAAACCACAGCCCCAAGCACCACATCAAACCACCTGCAAACACAGCCAGGCTTGGGGACTCCACCACCTCCCTGGGCAGCACATTGCAAGCCCTGACCACTCTTGCCCTGAAAAAAGCTTTCCTAATGTCCAGTCTGAACCTCCCCAGTGGCAGCTTGAGGCCATTCCCTCTTGTCCTGTCACTAATGACCTGGGAGAAGAGACCAGCACCAGCCTCTCCACAACCTCCTTGCAGGGAGTTGTAGAGAGCCAGGAGGTCTCCCCTCAGCCTCCTCTCTTTCACACTAACCATCCCCAGCTCCTTCAGTTGCTCCTCATCAGATTTCTTCTCCAGGCCCTTCCCAGCTTCCTTGCCCTCCTCTGCCCTGGCTCCAGCACCTCCACATCTCTCTTGGATTGAGGTGCCCAGCACTGGAGGCAGTACTCGAGGTGTTCACACTGCAGTGTTCACCGAGAGGAATGTGTGTGTTACTGTGGTAGCTTTAGGCTATGCCTTTAATGCTGGGGGTGGAATTTCAACTCACCACAGTTTGTCTAAACCTTTGCTCCTTCCTCTGCAGAGGCTGATATCTGAGAAGCACACTGACTTGATAGCTTTTTATGTCAGCCACCTGCCCCCAGAGCTGGCTGTCGCTCAGTATGCTTTGTTCCTGGAAGATGTCACTGAAAGTGAGCAACGCCACCACTGCCTTGAGTTAGCAAAAGATGCAGGTGAGAGGTGCTGGTGTTCCAGGGTATTATTTTGTCTTTCAGTAGTTTTTCATGCCAGATCTAGCTTTGAAGATTGATGCTGTTTCCTTCCTGTGCCTTCATTTTTCAATTGAATGTAATTTACTGATCACTCCTCAAGTAGGTTTTCCTTTAACTAACCTGGAATTGTCATTCCTTTTCTGAATTAAGCTAAGTATCGCTTTTACTTCTGGGTTATGTCCAAACACAGCAAGAAGTAAATGCCAGATGCCTGTCTCAAATTTATGCTTGAAGCTTAACATCAGAGGATGAAAGGATGTTAGGGGTTGGAAGGGATCTCTGGAGGTCATTGAGTCCAAGCCCCCTGCCAGAGCAGGACCATAGAATCCAGCACAGGTCACACAGGAACACATCCAGACAGGGCTGGAAAGGCTCCAGACAAGGAGACTCCACAACCTCTCTGGGCAGCCTGTTCCAGTGCTCTGTCACCCTTACAGTCAAGAAGTTCTTCCTCACGTTGAGGTGGAACCTCCTGTGCTGGAGTTGATATCCATTTCTCCTTTCCTATCCCAGAGCACAAGTGAGCAGAGGCTGTCCCTGTCCCTTCCTTTCTGACCCCCAGCCCTCAGCTATTGATAGACATTGATCAGATCCCCTCTCAGTTTTCTCCTCTCCAGACTAAACAGCCCCTGGGCTCTCAGCCTCTCCTCCCCAGGCAGTGCTGCAGTCCCTTCAGCATCCTTGTAGCCCTCCCTTGGACTCTCTCCAGCAGATCCCTGTCCCTCTTGGACTGGGGAGCCCAGAACTGGATGCAATATTCCAGGTGGGACCTCATTAGGCAGAGTAGAGGGAGAGGAGAACCTCCCTGGATCTGCTGGACACAGTCCTCTGAATGCCCCCCAGGATCCCATTGGCCTTCTTGTCCCCCAGGGCACATTGCTGTCCCATGCAGAACTTCTTTGTCCCCCAGCACTCCCAGGTCCTTCTCCTTGGGGCTGCTCTCCAGCAGATCCCCTCCCAGCCTGTACTGCTGCAGTTTATTCTTCCTGCCCAGCTGCAGGACTCTGCACTTATCCTTGTTAAACCTCATTAGGTTCCTCTCTGCCCAGTTCTCAGTCCGTCCAGATCTCACTGAATGGCCACACAGCCTTCAGGTGTCTCAGCCAAGCCTCACAGTTTGGTATCATCAGCAAACTTGCTGAGCAGACTCTGTCTGTCCCCTCATCAGTGTCACTGATGAAGATGTTGGACAGGCCCATACCTGATACATTCAGAGTCCTGTCAGGATTGGAGTCAGTGGTCTTAGCTGACAGTATGCTGGTCTGTATGCTGTATTTATATGCTGCTCTGCAGCACAGAGTGAAAAGATTTTCTGCTTCTCTTACTCTTTTCCCACAGCCTCTGTTATCTCAAACATCATTCTTCTAGAACACCTGTGATTAAATGATGTATCTCAAAAGCTTATGATTTAGCCTGACAATGTGAGTGGAGATGGATAATAATGGCTAGCAGAAAAGAGTAAGAACAACTGGGGTCTGAAATTGATTTAGTGGCAAGTGTGGATTTCATGATCACTCTCACAGAGCTCTTCCTTCCTCCAGGTCTGGATGTTGCCACCATAACAAAAACCGTTGTCGAAAACATCCGCAAGAAGGACGCTGGTGAATTCAGTCACCATGACCAGATGTTAGATACAGGCACAACAGAGGTGAGTGTGCTTCTGAGGGCAGATCTTCACTTCACAGTCAGCTACCAGAGCCTTTTTTCAACTACAGAACCTTGGTGCTTGCAGGTGGATCGCCTGAAAATAGACGTGATCGACTGGCTCGTGTACGATCCTGCACAGAGGGCAGAGGCACTGAAGCAGAGCAATGCAATCATGAGGAAGTTCTTAGGTACTCAATTTCCCAACTGTTGCAGACTTTGTAAATGTCAGCTTTGTTCTCATGGGCTCTTGCCACTACCTGTGATACAGTTTTGCATCCAGGCTGTTCAAAAGCAGGGAGAGGTTGCCCAGGGCCTCATCGAGCCTCACCTCGAATATCTTCAGGGAAGGGGCCCCAACCACCTCCCTGGGCAACCTGTTCCAGTGTTCCACCACCCTCCTGGTGAAGAACTTCTTCCTGATATCCTGATACTGAGTTTGTATGAGGTTTAACAAGGCCAAGGCCAGGGTCCCACGCTTTGGCCACAATAACCCCATGCAGCACTACACACCCCATACAGACACTCTAGAGTGGCTGGAGAGCAGCCTGGCAGAGAGGGATCTGGCAGTGCTGGCTGACAACAGCTGAACGTGAGCCAGCAGTGTGCCCAGGGGGCACAGAAGGCCAGTGGCATCTTGGCTTGGATCAGTAATAGTGTGGCCAGCAGGGCTAGGGATGGAAGTCTGCCCTGTGCTGGGCACTGGGGAGGCCTCACCTGCAGCACTGTGCGCAGCTCTGGGCCCTCCCTGCAAGACAGATCTTGAGGTGTTGGAGCAGGTCCAGAGGAGAGCAACCAGCCTGGGGAAGGGACTGGAGGGAAAGTGATGAGGAGAGGCTGAGGGAACTGGGGGGTTCAGCCTGGAGAAGAGGAGACTCAGGGGGACCTTATCACACTCTACAACTACCTGAAGGGAAGTTGTAATCAGGTGGGAGTCAGGCTCTTGTGCCAGGCAACTCATGACAAGAGGAGAGGGCATGGCCTGAAGCTGTGCCAGGGGAGGGTTAGGTTGGATGTCAGGAAGCAGTTCCTGATGGAACTGGGATGGGCTGCCCAGGGAGGTGGTGGAGTTGCTCTCCCTGGAGGTGGTTAAGAACAGATTGGATGTGACACTGGGTGGCATGGTTTAGGTGATGTGGTGGTGCTAGGTCACAGGCTGGGCTTGGTGATCTCAGAGGTCTATTCCAGCCTCCGTAATTCTGTGATTCTGTACATAGCATCCAAGAAACATGAAGCTGCAAAGGATGTGTTTGTGAAGATTCCCCAAGACGCTATAGCAGAAATATATAACCAGTGGGAAGAACAGGGAATGGACACTCCCCTGCCAGCCGAGGACGACAACGCCATACGGGAGCACCTGTGTATTCGGGCGTATCTGGTGAGTGCCAGAGATGCTGCATTCCAGGGCATGGCTTAGAAATCATGGTGGTGAAACTTTGAGCTTTGGCCATTTGATTTCATTCCTGATTTCCTGGATGCACTGCCACTGAGCATTTAATTTGATTTGCCATTGGAATGGGCTGCCCAGGGAGGTGGTGGAGTTGCCATGCCTGGAGATCGTCAAGAAGAGACTGGGTGAGGCACTTAGTGCCGTGGTCTGGTTGATTGGATAGGGCTGGGTGATAGGTTGGACTGGATGACCTTGGAGGTCTCTTCCAACCAGGTTGATTCTATGCTTCTGTGATAATCACAGTCTTGTACTTTGCTGAGTCCACAAAGCCCAGTCACACATTCTGATACTATTCCAGGAAGCCCACGAAAGCTTTAATGAGTGGTTTAAGCACATGAACTCAGCTCCACAGAAGCCTTCTTTGTTGCCACAAGCAAGTTTCACTGAAAAAGTAGCTCATGAACATAAAGAAAAGAAGTTTGAGGTAAGGAAAAGCTCCAGGTTATTTACTAAAAACATTTATATTCCTTGCATAGGAGGCAGCCTTAGCTGAATGAAACTGAGTAGAAGGCTGCTGATTTGTGTTGTTGAAGAACTCTTATAAATAATTCTATTTTTATGTCGAGAGAGTGTGAGACAGTAGAATAGTAATGGCAGAGGGAATTCTTAGGTACTTTCTTTTATGTGACTCAGCCTTACATATAACATTGTAACACGTGCCTTATGAGAAAAGGCTGAGAGCCCTGCGGCTGTTTAGTCTGGAGAGGAGAAGACTGAAAGGGGATCTGATCAACGAGCCAGCAGTGTGTACTTGCAGGCCAGAAAACCAATCCCATCCTGAGCTGCATCAAGAGAAGCACAGCCAGCAGCCCAGAGGGAGGTGATTCTCCCTCTCTGCTCTGCTCTGGTGAGACCCCTCCTGGAGTACTGCATCCAGTTCTGGAGCCTCTGTTACAGAAAGGATCTGGAGGTGCAGGAAGGTGTCCAGAGAAGGGCCACAAGGATGAGCAGAGGGCTGGAGCTCCTCTCCTGTGAGGACAGAGTGAGGGAGTTGGGGCTGTTCAGTCTGGAGAAGAGAAGGCTCTGAGGAGACCTCATTGTGGCCTTCCAGTATCTGAAAGGGGCTCCAAGAAAGCTGGGGAGGGACTTCGGAGGGTGTCAGGGAGTGATAGGACTGGGGGGAATGGAGCAAAACTAGAAAGATTCAGATTGGATGTTAGGAAGAAGTTGTTCCCCATGAGGGTGGTGAGACTGGCACAGGTTGCCTGGGAGGTGGTAGAAGCCTCATCCCTGGAGGTTTTGAGGCCAGGCTGGATGTGGCTGTGAGCAGCCTGCTGTAGTGTGAGGTGTCCCTGCCCATGGCAGGCGGGTTGGAACTGGCTGATCCTTGAGGTCCCTTCCAACCCTGACAATTCTGTGATCGTACTGATAATGTCTATCAATATCTGAGGGCTGGGGGTCAGGAAGGAAGGGACAGGGACAGCCTCTTCTTACTTGTGCCCTGGGATAGGACAAGGGGCAATGGATATAAACTCCAGCACAGGAGGTTCCACCTCAACATGAGGAAGAACTTCTTCACTGTGAGTGTGACAGAGCACTGGAACAGGCTCCCCAGAGAGGTTGTGGAATCTTCTTCCCTGGAGACTTTCCAGCCCCATCTGGATGTGTTCCTGTGTGACCTGTCCTGGATTCTATGGTCCTGCTCTGGCAGGGGACTTGGACTCAGTGATCTCCAGAGGTCCCTTCCAACTTCTAAGATCCTGTGATAAGAGTGAATAACGTGTTGATTGTCATTAATCTGGAACTGATTCTGCTATTAACTCTTCCTTACTCCTGTGTTTGTCACATTTTCTTTTCTAGAAGATGCTGCTGTTTTGTTTGTTTTGCCCAAAGTGCTTTTGGCATGTCTGGCCAGTATGAATATATGTATTCAGTTCTTGGGGTTGTTTTACAAGCATGGCAGAATAAGTTATTTAAAATTAGCTTCCTCTAGTAGCTTTGCTTATGAACAACCTGTCTGACTCTGCACAGGGAATTGAAGCAAGGATATAAATAGCTGATAGCAGCAGGCTTTTAAGTTTTAGCTGCTGGCTGAAGATTGTAATTTGAATGGGAGCTGCACTGGCTGATGCATGCTAGGTGAAGAGTCTGTGTTAAAATAGCCTTGGAAGTTCTCCTGTTCTGCAGCAGTTGATTCTCTATTTCTTTGCCAGATGGATTATGGTATTTGGAAAGGCCTCTTGGATGCTCTTACAGCCGACGTGAAGGAGAAGATGTACAACGTGTTGCTGTTTGTTGACGGAGGATGGATGGTTGATGTTAGAGAGGTAAAATCACAGGACCACAGAGTCAGCCAGGGGGAAGAGACCACTAAGATCATCAAGTCCAACTAATCACCCAACACTAACTAATCAACTAAACCATGGCACCAAGTGCCTCAGCCAGGCTCTTCTTAAACACCTCCAGGGATGGTGACTCCACCACCTCCCTGGGCAGCACATTCCAATGGACAATCTCTCTGCCTGGGAAGAATTTTCTCCTCACCTCCAGCCTAAAGCTCCCCTGGCACAGCTTGAGACTGTGTCCTCTTGTTCTGGTGCTGGGTGCCTGGGAGAAGAGACCAACCCCCACCTGGCTACAACCTCCCTTCAGGGAGCTGTAGAAAGCAGTAAGGTCTCCCTGAGCCTCCTCTTCTCCAGGCTAAGCAACCCCAGCTCCCTCAGCCTTTCCTCACAGGGCTGTGCTCCAGACCCCTCCCCAGCCTTGTTGCCCTTCTCTGGACACCTTCCAGCAGCTCAACATCTTTCTTAAACTGAGGAGCCCAGAACTGGACACAGGACTCAAGGTGTGGCCTAAGCAGTGCCGAGTACAGGGCAGACTGAATCTTTAGATCACAGCACAGACTGTACCTGTATCATCTTTGGTTTGATGTGCTTCTGTGTAATCCACTCTGGCCTCCTGCAATCAGTTACAGATTGCTGCCCCTTCGGTTACTTACAGCTCCATCCAGCCTAGGCTGGTTCGTCTGGGTGCTTGCTGCCGGTGCTGCTACCGACGTGGCTGCGCAGAGCTGCCATGTAACGGTGGATGTTCCTGATGCTGATGTGTGGTTTTGCTGTGGTTAGGATGCTGAGGATGACCCCGAGCGGGCACACCAGATGACGCTGCTGCGGAAGCTGTGCCTGCCCATGATGTGCTTCCTGCTGCACACTGTGCTGCACAGCACCGGCCAGTACCAGGAGTGCCTGCGCCTGGCGGACATGGTGGCGTCTGAGCGACACAAGCTCTACACGGTGAGACACTGAGCTCCAGGCAGCTGACCTGCCCTTTACAAGCTCAGGGGGTAACTGCAGAAAAACCTTCTCAAGAGAGAGCCACCATATGTTCCTGAACGGGTTCAGTTGCATTCTCTCTTCACGTTCACTGCAGGAGCTTCACAGAATCACAGAATTGTTAGGGTTGGAAGGGTCCTCAAGGATCATCTCCCCTGCTCTAGCTTGGATCCATTTCCCCCAGTCCTATCACTCCCTCACACCCTAAAAAGTTCCTCCCCAGTTTTCTTGTAGCCCCCTTCAGATAGTGGGAGGCCACAATTAGATCTCCTCGTAGCCTTCTCTTCTCCAGACTGAACAACCCCAACTCCCTCAGTCTGTCCTCATAGGAGAGCAGCTCCAGCCCTCTGCTCATCCTCATGGCCCTTCTCTGGCCTGAGAGGAATCAGAGAATTGACTTTGAAAGACTGGAGATGGTGCCAGTATTCTGACAAGCAGTTTTTCTGAGTAGTGCAGCTACTGATTTGTGGATGTGGGCTATTGAATTGAACTAAGTTTAACAGTTGGATGTTCATAAAGATCATTTGCAAGTTAAATGAGCCTGTGATTCCAAGTTGAACTGTAAAATGATCAGTCATTTCTTTTTCAATTTCCATTATACTTCAGAACATTGGATGAGCAGGTTTGGTTTTGGAGCACTTTCTTTACCTAACCTTTCCCTCCAAAAGCCTGCAAAACAACCCCCCCAGATAAAATCTATTATATAACAGAAAACCCAACCAAAAAGCCAACCCAACCAAACCCCAACCAACCACCAAACCCCAACCAACCAAAACCCAACCCTCCCCAAAGAGAAAAATAAAGCAAAGCAGATCCCCAAAGATTAGAAATCTAAGACTAAGTCTGTGACACATTTGCCTGAATTGGCTTTAAGATCTCTGCCAGCAAGAAGGGGAAACCTGAGCTTGGCTGTTCACCAATAACCTCTAGCAGTTAGGAGATGGAGCTGTGATGCTGGCACTGGTTTAAGTTACGCTAGTTAAGTTTCTCTAGTTAATTAAGCACCATTTGCTTTGATATCCCTGCTTTTACTGCAAATAAATACAGCTTCATGATGGTGTGTGTTTGGCTTTTTCAATTCTTAGGTATTTTCAAAAGAAGAACTCCGAAAGCTTCTACAGAAGCTGAGGGAATCCTCTCTGATGCTTCTGGACCAGGATCTTGATCCTTTGGGGTATGAAACCTAGTCATAAGTTGTGGCAAGTATCTACATGAAATCTATCAGTGTGGACATTCTGGCTGTAAGAAAGAACAAAACATGACTCAGACAAACTGTGCTGATGTGGGGTTTTTTTTTTGGTGGGGGAAAACTACCTGAATGCTGCGCTTTCACTTTCAATTTGGAAAACTCTGACCAACTTCAGAGGAGGTATTTGTTATACAACCTTTTTCATGCCTGTTTTTTTGGGGGGGTTGTTTTCTAATAAAAGTGCTTCAAAACCAGAAAATGTTTGTTCATTCTAATCTAAAATGTCATTATGGAAGTGTAGGGTCGTTGTATGAACCTCCTTAATCTCTTTGCTGCATGCTGAATTGCTGCCAGTAGGTTGTTTGGGGTTGTTTGCTGGCTTTTTGTTGTTGGGGGGGAATTGTTTTTTCACCCCTCCTCCTGTGGAGAAGGGAAAGTGTTTGGGCCCTGGACACTTTCTGCACTAGAAAGATGGTTTGAGGAGAATTAACTCCGGCTCAAACCTAATACACTGCTGTGGTGAGGCTTTTATTGGCTTCATTATCAGTGACTGTTAGTTATTTAAATTGGACAGTAAAATCATTCTCTTTGTGAAGCAGATTTTTGTACAGTCATTGCCTATGAGAGGGGCATGTGCAAGAGGAAAAACTTTTTGTGGTGTCTGTCCCACTTCCTCCTAGAGGAGTCTGTAAGTTGATTTACCTCCTTGTTTCTGTTCAGAGGGCATCTGAACAGCAGGGGAAATCTGACACACTCAGCACAAGACCGTGCAAGGTTACAGTGAAGTGAGGTTGCAGGAGAGTGGGTATGGAAAGCCGGCACCGGGAACATCGAAGGGAAAGTGAAATTGAATGGGTACAAGCCCCCTTCGGGGCTCGTTTCGGGGCTTAGGCTGTTCTCACCGCTAGTCGCTATGTAACCCTGGAGGAAAATGTAATCCTGACCCTACCGGGCAGCTCTCGAGCTTGGCGTTTTCTAATTTACTTAGAAAGCTTACTCTGGCTCTGTGGGCCTGTGTAAGCACCTGCTTAGCTGCCTTGCCCTTCAGTGAAGGGTGCAGAGGACACAGCGCTAGCGGAATGAGTGCTGCAGTCACTGTCTTCTGGCAAAGAACGTAATTTGTGTGCACATTTTTATGCGTGTGCGAGTGTGCGTGTGCGTTCACAGAAATCCCCCTCCGCTCGCCGAGCGGTAGCTGTACCTCGGCGGGTGGGTTTCTGCCCACCACTGGTCTGTGGGCCAGCTGCCCGGCAGGGCTGTAGTGCCTGCGTGGGTGCCCTCGGGGATGGGGCAGAGGGAGGCCCTGCACCTCCGGGGCCGCAGGGCGCGTTCCCGGCGCCGCCTCCTCCGTCTGCCCCCTGCGCTGCCGTACGCGGGAGCAGCGGCGGCCGCGGCACTCCGCTTCGGGCGGTCCCTCCCGGGGGCGGGCAGAGCCGCTGGGCGCCGCAGCTCCGCCCGCGGGGCTGGGCCGGGGCCACCGGAAGGCGCGCGCCCACGTGTCCCGGCGGGGGCGGGCGCGGAGGCGGCGGCGGCGGCTCGGCCGGTGCGCTGGCGGCCGGCGGGCAGCCTGTGCCGTTGCTGTCCCTGCCACTGCTGCCCGGCCGTGCCGGCCGCCATGGGCTGGATGCCGACGCAGGGTCGGCTGGCGGCGGGGCTGCTGGTGAACCTGGCCGCCTCCATCTGCATCGTCTTCCTGAACAAGTGGCTGTACGTGCGGCTGGGCTTCCCCAACCTCAGCCTCACCCTGGTGCACTTCGCCATCACCTGGCTCGGCCTTTACCTGTGCCAGGCGCTGGGCGCCTTCTCCCCCAAGAGCCTGCAGCCCTCCCAGGTGCTGCCCTTGGCCCTCAGCTTCTGCGGCTTCGTCGTCTTCACCAACCTGTCCCTGCAGAGCAACACCATCGGTACCTACCAGCTAGCTAAGGCTATGACCACGCCGGTCATCGTGGTCATCCAGAGCCTGGCGTACGGAAAGACCTTCCCTCTCCGTATCAAACTTACCCTGGTGAGGAAGCGGCGGGGCTGAGGGGAGCGCGGAGGGGCGACCCTTATAAGGGCGGTGGGGGGCCGGGGGCGGGGGAGGTAGAATCCTCCACCCGCCAGCCCTGAGACAGTGCTGAGGGCAACGGCCATCCTAAAACTCGGGTCCACCTCCACAGGTCCCCATCACGTTGGGCGTTTTCCTTAACTCCTACTACG
The DNA here is from genome assembly GCA_033816785.1 of Picus viridis. Lineage (NCBI taxonomy): Eukaryota > Metazoa > Chordata > Aves > Piciformes > Picidae > Picus > Picus viridis. The sequence continues at coordinate 54,738,653 of CM066567.1, forward strand.
ACGTGAAGTTCAGCATCCTCGGGATAGTGTTCGCCACCCTGGGCGTCTTGGTGACCTCCCTCTACCAAGTGGTGGGTATTGGGGGGCGGGAGCGTTACGGCGGTTCAAGATGCTGTCGTGGGCATAGATCGCCCTTAAAGAGCACCCTGCCTTCCAGCAAACCCTCCGTCCTCTCTTATTTTTCATATAATAATTTTAAATTGTTAATAATCCACGACAGCCCTGGTGGATTGTTTCAGGAATTCATCGTCCTTGCTGCTAAAATCGGGGTGTTGCCTCTACCGTAGTCATAAGCCTGGTTTCAAGGGGTGAATGCTTTATCAGTAACCCTCTCTGTTTCTAGAGAGCTCAGATTTTCTCCTTGCTGAAGCAAGTGCCTTGCATTGGAGCCTTTCCCTGGACAGGACATTTCCCAGGCCTTCAGTTAACCCCATAGTTTGTCCTTGAGCCATTTACATTTTATAAGCAGTTTCCACTGTGTCTAAGGTGGTTTTTGTAGAGGGTGTATTAATCCACAGCATAACCTTCCTGGCTCATTGTGGTTGGGAAAATAGACACCACCAAGGACCGCCTCAGCCCTTTCTGCTGCAGCTCCTGAGCAGTTCATTTTTGACCACGGTGCCAAAGCCTCCCAAATGAAGACTTCCCTGTCATACTGATGTGGTAGTCCTCATCGATTCAGTCATTAATGTCATTGTAACAGGTGTTGTGTGCCTCCAAAAGCAGGGAGGCTCTGTGACCTGTGCAAGGTGATAAATAATGATCTCCTGTCCTGTTTTGGGGCAGAAGGAAGAGAGAGATGCTGCATGAAAACGTGGAAGTGCTGATGTGTGTACTGGAGAAAGGATAGTGCCTGAGTGTATTTTTTCAAGCAGCTTAGCAAGGTTATGTGCTGTAATCCATGTCACCAATTAATGTGGTTGATGAAGTATTAAATGTGCAGTCTAAAGCTGCATCTCCTTGGCTATTCTATCTGTCTTTATAAGCATAGGTAACTAGGATGCTACACTGGAAATGTTAAGTTGCAGTCAGTTATAGTCAATACTGAAACGAAATCCAGTAAATACAGAATCAGTTGGCAAAAGAAAGCCAAACATTTCCTGGTTCTGTGAGCTTATGTGTGGATCAAAGTCAGAAGAGCAAAAGCAGAGCTCTCTTTAGGCCAAGGTGCTCACTTCCATCATAGGCAGGATCTGGAATATGGAGAATAAAAGGGAGCTGGCATTTTCTCCCAGGTCTGCTGCCTTTGTTCTTCCTTGAGTGTAAAGCTTTACCCCCACGCTATGGGGAAAAGAAAGTTTATGACCTTAAGTTGTTGCCACTGCTCCTACATATGACTTTCTCCTCCCATGGCTTGCATGCTCACAAAAGACCAACACTTGGGTTCCAGTTTGGTGAAGATAGAAGATGATGCTCAGGAATCTGTTTATCACAGAATCAAAGAATCACAGAATGTTAGGGATTGGAAGGGATTCAAAAGCTCATCCAGTCCAACCCTCCGGCCAGAGCAGCAGCACCTAGAGCAGATCACACAGGAACACATCCAGGCAGGTTTTGAGTATCTCCAGAGAGGGAGACTCCACAACCCCCTGGGCAGCCTGTCCCAGTGTTCTGTCACCCTCTCACTGAAAAGAAATCTCTCCTCATGCTTCCATGGAACTTCCTATGCCTCAATTTCCACCCATTGCCTCTTGTGCTGTCATTGGGCATGACCCAGCAGAGCCTGGCTCCAGCCTCGTGGCACTCACCCTTTGCATCTTGATAAACAGGAATGAGGTCACCTCTCAGTCTCTTCTCCAAGCTAAAGAGCCTCAGCTCCCTCAGTCACTCCTCGTAATGAAGGTGTTCCACTCCATCATTTTTGTGGCTCAGTTTATGCAGTGTTGTTCATGTGTTTGCAGCCATTTTGCTTTTGCTCAGTACTTCAGCTTATGGTTTGGGTTGGGGGCTTTTCCTACTCCTGTTTAACAGCTTTCTTTCTTGGTTTTAGTGGGTGGGAGCTAAGCAGCACGAGTTGCAGGTAAACTCCATGCAGTTGCTGTACTACCAGGCACCAATGTCCTCAGCTATGTTGTTGTTCATCATACCCTTCTTTGAGCCAGTCTTTGGAGAAGGAGGAATCTTTGGTCCCTGGACACTTTCTGCTGTGGTAAGGCTCTTATTGACTTCAAATAAATAGTAATCATTCATGTTACATTTGGTAGTAGGATCTGCATCTTTGTGAGCACATTTTTGTGCACTCACTGCCCATGATGAGATGAGAGGGGCATGTGCAAGAGGGACAACTTCTTGTGGTGTCTGCCCCGCTTCCTGCCAGTTGATTGACCTCTTTATTCTTGCTTCTGTTCAGAGGGCATCTGAACAGCAGGGAAAATCTGGCAAAGTCCAGAAGCTTCCCCTAGTGTATGAAATGAAAAGTGTGTAAGTGCTCTTGTTCCAGCTCTCACTGTCTGCTCAGAAAAGAGCTCAGCTTGTTTACTTTTGACACTCTCAGTTCCCAGTCTGGGGAAAGATGCCAGCATTGGTCACTCTCTAGAATTGCTAGTTAATGGTCATCAAGGTTAGAATTTCACTCTTTATCCTTCTGTCCAAAAGAGAGCCAGAAGTATCTTCTTGGCACTGCTGCTTGTGCTGCTCAGCCATGGGTCATTTCTTGGAGCAGAAGCCAGATATTTATCCACAGTAGTTTTTGTCATGACCTTTGTCTGAAAGGTAAAGACTATAACCTCTGTGTGTGTGAGCAGCCAGGTTTTCCAAGTCACTGAACAACCATGTCTATTCCCTGAAAGCATCACAGGATGTTAGGGGTTGCAAGGGACCTCTGGAGATAGAATAGAATTAGAATAGAATAGAATAGATCTTCCAGTCCAAGCCCCCTGCCAGAGCAGGAGCATAGAATCCAGCACAGGTCACACAGGAACACATCCAGATGGGGCTGCAAAGGCTCCAGAGAAGGAGACTCCACAACCTCTCTGGGCAGCCTGTTCCAGTGCTCTGTCACCATCACAGTGAAGAAGTTCATCCTCATGTGGAGGTGGAACTTCCTGTGCTGTGGTTTACATCCATTGCCCCTTGTCCTGTGCCGGGGCACAAGTGAGCAGAGGCTGTTATTTCCTTCCTGACCCCCAGCCCTCAGATATTGACAGACATTGATCAGATCCCTTCTCAGTCTTCTCTCCAGACTAACCAGCCCCAGGGCTCTCAGCCTCTCCTCATAAGGCACATGGTTCTATCAATCTATATTTATGGACATCATACCATGAGCTCCTTATGCACATCCCCTGTGCCTGCACTGACTTGAGGCTGTTTCTATTTTTGTTCTCCATATGTTTTGGTTTTGGTTTTTTGTTTTGTTTTTTTTGCCTGATACTTAACTTTTCCTTTGCTTTTCAAAAGCAAAATAATAACCTGGAATGTATCTACCAATGGCCAAAAGCTTGGGAGGTGATTGACTTGTGTCCATTAATTCACAGATCATGGTACTGCTGTCTGGAATCATAGCCTTTATGGTGAACTTGTCCATTTACTGGATCATTGGGAATACATCACCTGTCACGTATCCTTTGCTGTTTCTCCTCTTTTCCAGTGAGTTAATCTTAGCATTCATTTAGCCTGACTTGCTAGGGAAAATTAGTTGGTTGCCTGCCTGCTTTATCATAAGTGATGGAGCTGGAAAAGCCTTTTCATGTTTAAGTGTGTTTTGTTTCTTTGGCTGGGATTTGTACAGATTGTGGTGGTTAACTCGGTGACCTGGCCTTCATACCTACAAAGAAGGTAAACCCACACTTTGGCTACCTTAAGGAAGTGTTGGATTGTCAGGCAGTCTGTGGCATTCTGTGGGTGAAAGGTTTTAGGTGAAGGTTAACTCGTAGCTGCAGAGAGGCAGGGAAGTTGCATGAGTAGAAGTCAATGTGACACAGAATGTTAGAGGGTGAAAGGGACCTCCAGAGATCATCCAGTCCAACCCCCCTGCCAAAAGCAGGATCACCCAGGGTAGTCCACACAGGCATGCATCCAGGTGGGGTTGGAAAGTCTCCAGAGAAGGAGACTCCACACATACCACTTGCACGCTTCGAATGTCATTAATGAAGCTCTCAAGTCTTTCTTTCTACAAAAAAAAAATATACTGGTAACTTGCTATGATCCTTAACAGATGCCCCAGGTATAACATGTTTGGACATTTCAAGTTCTGCATCACCCTGCTGGGAGGGTGCCTCTTGTTTAAGGATCCTCTGTCTTTTAATCAAGGCCTTGGGATTCTGTGCACGTTGTTGGGCATCTTAGCTTACACCCACTTCAAGCTCAGTGAGCAGGAAAGCAACAAGAGCAAATTGGTTCAGCGTCCCTAAAGCTGCTGGAGATTAACAATGTTGTGAAGGGAAAACCAAGTGTTTCAATATGCATTGATTCTAGGATGCACCTATTGGCCTCCCTCATTCGAATCTATACTCCTGGTTTAATTGCCAAGATCATCGTTGTGTAACTAAACCAAACAGACTGAAGTATGTGGAGTCCTTGGGGGTTGCCACCTCAGCCCCCCTGGCATTTCCATTGCACTGAAATGGTAACTCACAAGAGAAGAAGGCACACTTCAAATCACCCTGGAAATTGGACTGCAGGAATTAGATTATTTGGTTTTTTGCATACCAGATGGGATCCTGATGGCTGCAGTTACAGCACAGAGAGAAAGAAAAGGAATCCTCTCTTTGTGATCATTGCCCTTGTGAGGCATCTTGGAGGCACTTCTCCATGCAGATGGCCTGCTGTGTAGTGATGCTTCCTCCTTTTGGTCTGATGAACAATGAAGAGGAAGCATATTTTGTTCAGTGCTTTAAGGGTCACCAAGCTTCATCCTGTTTCTTATATATGTTTGGCTTCAACACGTCAATAGATTCTGGCTGACGAGAGGAGTAGATAAAATGACAGGTGGAGAGGGACTAGAGGAGTTATGGAAAACCTGAGGCCACAGGCCAGGCTACAGAAGAGTAGGAACTCAGATCACCTGAGGAGGAGCTCAGATCATCAGTTCATCTGAAATTTCTGGTTTGGCCCATCAGGGCATTCACAAAGTCATTCATGTTCTAGAAGCTTCCGTTACTGCTATGCCAGAGCCAAGGGCTTCACACGAGCTCTTGGAAGTACTCATGAGCCTAATAAAATCCCTGATTTTGTGGTAATAAGCAAGTATTTTGCAGCCTTTGCATGCAGACATCCATGCTAAAAATGTTCCTGGAGCAATCTTCGTGAAGGTCACCATCTGTAATGGACGTGAAGGTTGCCTGGTTCCCCCTCCTGCATTCAGCCTCACCTCCCTCCCTCCTGCCCCTCCCCCCAGGAGTTACCTTCAGAGGGATCTGCGGGGGCTGTCTGGGCAGTGCTGGGCAGGCAGCATTTCCTCAGCAGCCAGTCACTGGAAATATATCAGTGACTGAAGAGTGTGAGGCTGGCCCTGCTTCTGCTCTAATTCAGGAATGCTTTGAGCATTATTTTGTGCCAGTATCAAGCACTGATTTTTTTTGACAATGTGGAAGGAGGAAGCTGAGTGCTGTTCTGCTTTAAAAAAAAACAGAGAAAAAAATAATCTGCTTTGAGGAAATCTGGTGAGAACATATGTTCACTAGATTGGCAGGGTTAGAATTTATTTGCAGTATCTTAATCCTTGCAGTTAGGGGTTTGATTTTATCTTCATCTACCTCTAGCAGATTCCAAGAGGGGGATTATGCGAACGAACCCAGGTATGTCGTACAACCACCAACAGAAATGGTATTTAGTTCCTCTTCCTCTTGACCAATCTGGGCAGCAAGCCTTTGTGCAGGGAACAATGCAGTTCTTCTCAAGCTTGTACATTATTTATTCTGTCAGAGAGTTCTTCACTTCAGAAAAGGTCTTTCTCTGTGTCACCTGAAGTTTACACTGCAGTGCTCTACATCGTTTCAGAGTCAGAAATACCTGAACAATTTTACATCTTTACCAACTGTGTCTTAGACATTGGACTGGTCCAAGGAGGTAATTGGGTGGCTTTTGTATACTTGTATATATAAACAATTCTGCATAATTAGTTTAAAAATACAGCCTGGACTACTGGAAGTTCAGACAGCCAATCTCTGGATGCATATCCTTTGGTACCTGCACTTTGAAAGCCGTTTGTGTTAATTTGTGCTGTGCACAAGTTCTCCTAAAATGGTGATAGCCCACAAAAGACTCTCACAGTTAGAAAACAAGGGAATTAGAGCAATATTTGGGATGAGACAGTGTGTAGAAAGTGGTAGGATGAACAAAAACTGTCTGAAAGTGCAGAAAGACTGAAGTGTTAGAGTGAACAAACCAAGTGGAAAAGGACTAGAGTGGTTGGATGAACAAACCAGCCATGTCAGACTGAAGTGGTAGAATGAACCAAGCAACCATGTCTGAAAGTGGAAAAGGACTAAAGTGGTAGAATGAAGAAAGCAGCCATGTCTGAAAGTGCAGAAAGACTGAAGTGGTAGAATGAGCCAAAAAAACATGTCTGAAAATGGAAAAAGACTTAAGTGGTAGAATTGAACCAAACAACCAACCATGTCTGAAAATGGAAAAGGACTAAAGTGGTTGGATGAACAAAACAACCCTGCCTGAAAGTGCAGAAAGACTTGAGTGGTAGAATTGAGCAAAACAACCATGCCTGAAAATTGAAAAAGGCTAAAGTGGTAGAATGACCAAACCAACTATGTCTGAAAGTGGAAAAAACTCCTTCAGGAGAGGGGCAAATCTGCAAGAGCAAGTAGAGAGCATCATTAAAACAGTCCTGCTCTAGACACAGTCTGTTGCTGGAATGTGCAAGAGGTGGAGGTCACTAAAGTGATGATGTGATCTGTTTCATGTGTTCCAAGAGCTGTCCCTTTGAGATTTACCTGTTGTACTGAAACTTATAATAAAAGTATCTTGATCTTTTTGTGACATGGGTCAAACATGAAACCCAGGAGGCTTGTAGAATGGTGGGACAAACAGATCTTTGTATTATCTCCTTGGGTACCATGTGTAGGGTGGGAATAAATTTTTACTCACTGGGTTGGCATCTGCTTGTTGCTGTGGAGAACAGTTGTCTTTTTCTCATCTTCTGCTTGAACTGCCAACACTTGGGGGGGGGGAGGTCTAGATGTGCTAAGACCAAACAGTGCCACTTGAGCTGCTTCCATATAAATATTTGCATGTTTCAGGGCTGAACTCCGGATACAAATGAGGGAACTTTCTAAATCCTGAGGTAAAAATTGGAGCCTTATAAAAATGACTGATCCTTACCTGGTGTGAAACTTGCTTAGTCTGGGTTTTACTGCTCACTTCAGTATGTTTTCCTGCTCATTATGTGGAGTTCTTTCACTTTTGGCATTCCTGAAAGAGACATCAGAGGGTTGGTATCTTTAACATGATGCAGTCATCACTCTGTCTGTGCTGTCACAGTTGGAGCCACACTGCACAAACCCTGCTGTTTGCTTTCTGCTCTTCATTTTACTTCATAGGCCACATGCTATTTTTTTTATTAATCATCCTTGAGTCCTAGGTCTTAAACCATTTCCTAATGTTTCCTTTAAAGTGCTTCCTAAAGTTCACTTGATTTCTCTGACTGTCATGAAGTGTGAAGACAGGGAAGCAGAAAATAAAAGCACAGCCATCCCTGCATCCTCGATATATTTAGGCTATCACATTAAGCACAGAGGCAGAACAACCGTGGAGGCCATAATACTTTTTAAAAACAACAAAAATAGCGAGACTGAAGTATGCTTAGATGAATTCTTTAAGTTGATAACCATTAAGGGAGCCCAAGAAGTCTCAGAATGAACATGACTAAGCCATGGTAACAAGATGGACCTTGGTCCTGTTCTGCCATTGAGTGGTTTGCTGCTTTTAGGAGCGTTCTTTTCTTTTCAAAGCTACCATATAGTAGCATCCTTTTCTTTTCAAAGCTGCCAGTGATGTAGTTCCAGTGGAAAAGAAACTAGCATAGATACCAGGGGGGCATTTGAAAATGAGAGCAGATCCAGGTTATCCTGGTTAAAATATGAGTGACTGGCAGTAAGTTATCTTTGCCAGCCTTGTCTCTGAAAACACTACAGACCAACATACAGAAGGTCTCTTCATTTTCCCCAAAGCAATAGGGAGTATTCCTTAGGAGATACTCAGTTCAAAGCTTTGTCTTACCTTTAGCTTTGATAACCCACTGCCTGGTTTTCCACAGACTCACAGAATTTTAGGGGCTGGAAGGCACCTTGAAAGCTCATCCAGTCCAACCCCCCTGCCAGAGCAGGAGCACCCAGAGCAGATCACACAGGAACACATGCAGGTGGGTTTGGAATATCTCCAGGGAGGGAGACTCCACAACCCCCCTGGGCAGCCTGCTCCAGGGCTCTGGCACCCTCACAAGGAAATAATTCTTCCTGTTTCCATGGAACTTCCTCTGCCTCAGCTTCCACCACTGCCCCTTGTGCTGGCATTGGGCACCACCCAGCAGAGCCTGGCTCCAGCCTCTGGGCACTCACCCTGCACATCTTTGTAAACATGAATGAGGTCACCTCTCTGTCTCCCCTCCAAGCTACAGAGCCCTCAGCTCCCTCAGGCTCTCCTCACAAGGAAGATCTTCCACTCCCTTCATCATTTTTGTGGCTCTGTGCTGGACTCTCTCAAGCAGTTCCCTGAGGTCCTTCTTGAACTGAGGGCCCAGAACTGGACACAATATTCCAGATACAGCCTCACCAGGCAGTTGTGTAAAGCTTGCTAAGTTCCTGCAGGCTCTGTGGGCACTGTGCCAGGGGAGGTTTCCTGCTGGTGGATGATCAGCTGCTCTCTCAGGCTTGAGGTTGAAGGAGAGTGGTGTACTGTGGTTACAGGTATGAAAAGGAGGTTTGTGTACCTTCAAGACAGAGCTGCAATTCAGCAGGAATGTGTCCCCTCTCTGTCTCATTTTGTGACATGATTGATGGCCCAAGGCTAAAGGAACTTTAGAGCCTTGTTTGGGATGTCCATAGGTTTTATTAAGGTTTTTTTTAAATACCTAGTGGAGTAGTCACTGTTGGTTAAGTTTTAAGGTTAAAAAATGTCATTTTTGTAATAGGAGCTTCAGAAGAGTCTCTTACAATATTTTGGGGTACAGCTAATGTCTAACCCATGTCTAATTTGTCACATCTGCAGTATCTATCAAGAAGTAATGGATTTTGTAACTGGATTTGTATATTTAGGCAGTTGGACTGCTGGGGATGGGGCTTGTTCTTGGGCAATGCTGTGCAACTAAACCCTAGCATCCTCTTAAGCTGTTGAGAAATATCAGGCCTGAAATTCACCAGTGTGCTTAGGAAAGGAGAAGAGGACTCAACCTGATGGGTGAGAGAGCTTTATCTGGCTTTTCACAGCAAGCATGAGGAAGTCAGAGAACAGCCCAGTCAAATCACCTGGCACAATGCAGTTTTTCTCTGCAGATGCCTCTGTTGCTCCTAGTTACGTAGTTGTTATCTTACCTGGATTTTAAAAGCAGCAGAGTTTGGATTGCAGATTGAACAGGTGAAGACTTTCACTCTTCAGACTGTAAAGGTGCAGCTCTTTCTGTTTGTTTCTCCACAATCAGGCAGATGCACAAAAGTTTTCTGCTCACAGTCTCAACCAAGAGAAGCACAGCCAGCAGGTCGAGGGAGGTGATTCTCTCCCTTTACTCCACTCTGGTTTCACCCCACATGGAGCACTGTGTCCAGTTCTGGAGCCCCTATTACAAGATCTGGAGGTACTGGAACATGTCCAGAGGATGAGCAGAGGGCTGGAGCTGCTTTGGTATGGAAACAGACTGAGAGAGTTGGGGCGGTTCAGTCTGGAGAAGAGAAGGCTTTGAGGACATCTTATTGTGGCCTTCCAGTATCTGAAGGGGGCTACAAGAAAGCTGGGGAGAGATGTTTTAGGGTGTCAGGTAGTGATAGGACTAGGGAGAATGGATCCAAGCTAGAGCAGGGTAGATTCAGATTGGCTGTTAGGAAGAAGTTCTTCCCCATGAGGTGGTGAGAGCCTGGCACAGGTTGCCCAGGGAGGTGGTGGAAGCCTCATCCCTGGAGGTTTTTCAGGCCAGGCTGGAGCAATCTGCTGTAGTGTGAGGTGTCCCTGGCCATGGTTGGGGGGGGGGGGGGGGGGGGTTGGAACTGGATGATCCTTGAGCTCCCTTCCAACCCTAAAAATTCTGTGATTGTATGCTTCTATTTGATGGCTTAATTGCTGCAGAGATGATTGAGATGTCAGCCACAGAAGGTTAAGAACATCAAGTGAAAAACTGATCCAATCCTGGGTGATGAGAACTCCTAAAAGACAGAGACATCCTGCCAGAAAGATCCGTGCTAAGTGGGGAGAGGTGCAGGTTTCTCTCCAGGCAGGTACTGCAAATAATGCAAGAGCTGAACAGTATTCACTCTTGCTCTGCTGCAGCAGATAGCAAAGTTAAATTGACTCAATAATATTAAAGAAATTAATATAAATTCCTTTTTAAAAAAATAAAGCCAGCTGCATTCACAGAGTCTAAAATCTGTGCCAGACTCGTCCCACGGTGATGATTAACCTTCCTGAGAGAAGGGAGGTATTGTTCTGCCTCCCCTTTGCCCAGGGATGCAGGGCTGAGTGAAGGAGGCTTTGTGTTCCTGGAAGTTGGGCTGCTTTTTCTTTTTCAGCTGTATCAGTCCAATGAAAACATATCACCTCTCCCTGGGGAGCTTGGCTTGCTCAAGTTGCTGCTTTCATCTAACTCACTTTGGGACATGCCTCTATCTTGTGGCCTGCATCAGGAACAGTGTGGCCAGCAGGACCAGGGAAGTCATTCTGCCCTGTGCTCAGCACTGGTTAGGCCACACCTTGAGTCCTGTGTCCAGTTCTGGGCCCCACAATTTAAGAAGGACATTGAGATACTTGAACGTGTCCAGAGAAGGGCAACAAGGCTGGGGAGGGGTCTGGAGCACAGCCCTGTGAGGAGAGGCTGAGGGAGCTGGGGTTGCTTAGCCTGGAGAAGAGGAGGCTCGGGGGAGACCTTCTTGCTCTCTACAACTACCTGAAGGGAGCTTGTAGCCAGTTGAGGGTTGGTCTCTTCTCCCAGGCAACCACCAACGGGAGGACACAGTCTCAAGCTGTGCCAGGAGAAGTTTAGGCTCAAGGTGAGGAGAAAGTTCTTCCCAGAAAGAGAGATTGGCCATTAGAATGTGCTGCCCAGGGAGGTGGTGGAGTCACCATCCCTGGAGGTGCTCAAAAAAGGCTTGGCTGTGGCACTTGGAGCCAGGGTTTAGTTGTCAGGAGGTGTTAGGTAACAGGTTGGACTTGATGATCTCTGAGGTCTTTGCTAACGTTATAGATTCTATGATTCTTCCAGGAGCCCAAAGGTCTAATGGGCCCTGGGGAGCAGAATGTGCTCCTTCATCTTTGTGGTGGGTTGAAGTTACCCCCAGCTGATTTGAGAGAACTGAAATAAAATAACAATAATAAAATAGAATAAAATACTTTTTTTTTTTAAGCTTGCCAGACTGGGCTCAGTTTGGGATTGAAGCAAATGAAGCTCCATTTACAAGCAGACTAAACTCTGGAGAGATGAATTGCAATGAATATGTACAAAATATACAATACATGGTCTATACAGATGTATATTATACATATAAATATATATATATTTACAATTTATAAACAACACAGAAACAGATCCACACAGGACAGATCCAGGGGACCTGTTCTCCTCCACCACTCTCTCCCTCTTTCCTCTTACCTCACATAATAGTCAAAACAGAGCTACACTGGCAAGGTCACGAGAGAGGGAGAGGAAAGTTATAGAATCATAGAGTTAGAATCATAGAGTCATAGAATCAATAAGGTTGGAAAAGACCTCGAGGATCATCAAGTCCAACCTGTCACCCAACACCTCATGACTACTAAACCATGGCACCAAGTGCCACGTCCAATCCCCTCTTGAACACCTCCAGGGGTGGTGACTCTCTGACCATCTTCTCTGAGTCTCTTGCAGATCCTTAGATCTTAAAGACATTTTTAAAGAAGGAGAAACATACTTTTTTATTAAATTTATGGGTTATGTTTAAAATGATTATTTGTTCCAAATAGCCTTTACATAAAGTTATTTAAGTTTTTAGGAAGTATAATTGCAAACTAAAGTAATGCAGGAAACATAATGCTTAAAAAACAGTTATGGAGAGGATAGAAATCCCTATGAACTAGACTGAAAAGTGTAATTTGTAAGCAGTAGTGTTTTATGTGAAAGAAAAAAGCTTAACGTTTTAGAATGCACAAATTCTCCCTGTCCATGGAAAATAATAATACAATAATAATAATAATACAATACACCAGGTTGGAAGAGACCTTCAAGATCATCGCGTCCAACCCATCAAACAATCCAACCCACCCAACAACTAGACCATACAGCCAAGCACCCCATCAAGTCTTCTCCTGAACACCTCCAGTGAAGGTGACTCCACCACCTCCACGGGCAGCCGATTCCAATGGGCAATCACTCTCTCCGTGTAGAACTTCTTCCTAACATCCAGCCTAAACCTGCCCTGGCGCAGCCTGAGACTGTGTCCTCTTGTTCTGGTGCTGGCTGCCTGGAGTTGTCAGGCACCTCGAGGATCATCCAGTTCCAACCCCCTGCCATGGGCAGGGACACCTCACACTGCAGCAGGTTGCTTAGAACTACATCCAGCCTGGACTTAAAAACCTCCAACAGATGAGGCTTCCCTGGGCAACCTGTTCCAGTGTCTCACCAGCCTCATGGGGAAGAACTTCTTCCTAACATCCAATCTGAATCTACCCATTTCTAGTTGTTTTCCATTCCCCCTAATCCTGTCACTCCCTGACACCCTATAAAGTCCCTCACCAGCTGCAGGCAGAAACAAGAGCAGAAGGAAAGGGAGAGAACTGCTCATGCCTCTGCTCTCTATCCCCATTAGCAAGCCATACAGACCTTAGCGGTATTTTTCTTTTGTATCCAACGGTAATTTCTGTTCAGTCAGGGCCTAGGCTAAAGCTCCCCCTCCAAACTGTAGCAGTCTCATGTCAGTGCAGCGACCAGTCAGCCCTGCTGCAGGGAATCCAGCCCAAAGGGGCAGAGTTGTACAGAGGTACAAGAAGAAGGAAAGAAAGGGGAAATGGGATCCTGTGCATTGGTTTAGTTGTGAGGCAGTTGCTAATCTTTCCCAAGTTTAGCCCTTGTCAGTTTCCCTTTAGCAAGCTCCCAGGCAAGCTCCCTTTCCTCTACCAGCCTGCCCTTTCTGTAGAAAGTAGAATTATGCAATGTTTTAGGGAATTCTGGAATTCAGACAGGAATTGCATTTGCTGCTCACATAAACATTAACCTCAGTGCTGGGGTTTGGGTTTTTTTTCACCTAGAGACTCTCGACTGCCTTCCAATCCAGGAAGACATTAAATGCTTAAAATACAGGAGTCAGGTTAACCTGAATCAGGGATCATAGGATGTTAGGTGTTGGAAGGGATCTCCACAGATCTTCAAGCCCTCACCCTCCCCCTGCCAGAGCAGGACCATAGAATACAGCACAGGTCACACAGGAACACATCCAGATGGGTCTGGAAAGTCTCCAGAGAAAGAGACTCCACAACCTCTCTGGACAGTCTGTTCCAGTGCTCTGTCACCCATACAGTCAAGAAATTCTTCTTCATGAGGTGGAACCTCCTGTGCTGTAGTTTCCATCCATTGCCCCTTGTCCTATCCCAGGGCACAAGTGAGCAGAGGCTGTCCCTGTCCCTTTTTTCCTGACAGTGAGCCCTCAGCTATTGATAGACATTGATCAGATCCCCTCTCAGTCTTCTCCTCCCCAGACTAAACACCCCCAGGGCTCTCAGCCTTTCCTCATCAGGCAGTGCTGCAGTCCCTTCAGCATCCTTGTAGCCCTGTGATGCTGTCAGAGTATGTAGAGATGCAACAAGGAAGGCCAAGGCTCTCTCGGAAGTTTCACCTCTTCGGCTAAGGAGGTGAAAGAAAACAGGAAAGGCTTCTCGCCATGGACGCAGCTTGGGCACTTGCTCCTGAGCTGCCCCCTGCTAGGCAGCACAGCCAGGACTGCTTCAGACAGGAAGCTGATGCCGGTGGGCACCTTTCAGTGCTGGGACAAGGGAGAAGAGTGACATCACATGCCAGGCCTGAGGTAAGCAGTGGGGGGAGGCACCTCTGTCAGTTGTCCAGATGTAATGTCCACATGTCCAATGGGATCCCAGGGTGCAGCAAGAAAAGTGTGGCCAGCAGGGCTAGGCGGGGTTCTTCTCCCCTCTACTCTGCCCTGCTGAGACCACAGCTGCAATCCTGTGTCCAGTTCTGGGCTCCCCAGTTCAAGAGAGACAGAGACCTGCTGGAGAGAGGCCAAGGGAGAGCCAGGAGGATGCTTAGGGGACTTGAGCATCTCCCCTGTGAAGAGAGACTGAGAGCCCCGGGCCTGTTTAGACTGGAGAAGAGAAGGCTGAGAGGGGATCTGATCAATGTCTATCAATATCTGAAGGGTGGGTGTCAAGTGGAGGGGGCCAAGCTCTCTTCAGTGGTGCACAGCAATAAGCCAATGAACAATGGAGACAAACTTGAACATAGAAGGTTTTAGCTCAACATGAGGAGAAACTTCTTTGCAGTGAGGGTGCCAGAGCCGTGGAGCAGGCTGCCCAGAGAGGTTGTGGAGTCTCCTCTGGATGCATTCCTGTTTGGACTACCCTGGGTGATGCTGCTCTGGGCAGGGGGGTTGGACTGGATGATCTCTGGAGGTACCTTCCAACCTCTAAGGTTTTGTGATACTGTGATGTCCAGCCTCAGGCTTTGAAGGAGAAGGTTTCCCACAGCAATGACGTGGTGAAAAGCCCTGTTTTGATGTACAGCTCCTAACCCCTCAGCCAGAAGCCCTCAAAGAGCTCCTAAAGCATTCCACAGCACCTTTATGCGTGGATAAAGTGGTCTAGAAGTCTTTGGGAGACTAGCAGGCTCTGAGCCTCAGTAGCTTGTTGCCTGCCCCTACAGCCTCCTGTCAACTAGCAGCTTTCCATTCATCTTGTCCCCTGTGTAACAGGAAGATCTTTGGCAGGTTCATATGTGGGGACTATTTTTCACTGTGCTCTATTTAGCTGAACCAGTCTGTGCTACATCAGCTGTTTCTGCTGCTGTGAAGACAGCTTTTACCCATTTGAGAGCCTATAATAATTCAGACAAATCAGAACTCACTGGGATGCTATTTTTAAAGGCAGGGTAATTTGCTGATGGGTTACTTGTTCCTAAGCAAGCCAGGATTTAAATATTTTATAGTTAAGCATTCTCCTTATTGACTAACAGCATTTAACATTTTTGGGGCTAGGACTGACTGAAATGAAACAGACTTCTGGAAAGACCTTTCTGCAACAGTGGCTTGACAGGATTTGGATGTAGCAGAAGCAGCAGCCAGGGACACTGGGCTCAAAAGAGGCATTGTTTGCACTGAACACTGGAACCAAAACCTAGTGAAAAAGGGGAGCTGATATGCATATAGAAAGCACAGGGCAAATAAACAGCATCAGGTTTCCCTGGGTTTGCTGCAGTCATATTTTTGGTCTTGTGTAAAACCCCAGAAGTACAGAATGTTAGGGGCTGGAAGGCACCTCCAAAGCTCATCCAGTCCAACCCCCCTGCCAGAGCAGCAGCAGCACCTAGAGCAGATCACACAGGAACACATCCTGGTGGGTCTTGAATATCTCCAGAGAGGGAGACTCCACAACCCCCCTGGGCAGCCTGTCCCAGGGCTCTGTCACACTCACAGGGAAAACATTTTCCTCCTCTTTCCATGGAACTTCCTCTGCCTTAGATTCTACCACTACCCCTTTCGCTGGCATTGGGCATCCCCCAGCAGAGCCTGGCTCCAGCCTCTGGGCACTCACCCTGCACATCTTTAGCAACATGAATGAGGTCACCTCTCAGGCTCCTCCTGTCCAAGCTACAGAGCCCTCAGCTCCCTCAGGCTCTCCTCATAAGGAAGATCTTCCACTCCCTTCAGCATCTCTGTGGCTCTGTACTGGCCTCTCTCAAGCAGTTCCCTGAGATCCCTGTAGATCTGAGGGCCCAGAACTAGACACAACATTCCAGATGTGGCCTCACCAGGGCAGAGCAGAGAGGGAAAAGAACCTCTTTGACCTACTACTCACAGCCCTTCTAATACAAAATAATTGTATGGTTACATGGACTGAAAGAACATTTAATTCTTATTCCATGTGTGCACACTGACAATCGTGGGACAGTGCTGCTCCCCAGCTACTTGAAACGTCTCTTCTAGAGACAATGGCTCTTTCCCATCTGTCTCAGCAAAGAGGAATGTGTGCTCATGTCATGGTCTCTCTTATTTGAGTAAGAGTTTAACCTGCCAGAATGTGAACTGAACTCACTGAGACGTGGGCAGTAATCCCTCTGACCTACTGTGTTGCAAGGGCAGTCACTTCTGCTGAGAAAGTGCCAACAGTAGAGGGAAGTGACTACTTCAGCTGGAGCAACTGTATTTGCCAGAGCAGCTTCACCAAAGCTGTAATAACAAGAGCAAATCATTCCTGCTAGTAGGCAAAGGGCCATCAAGATCAGAACTTTGGAACTGTGTAGGGAGAAAAGCTTTGAAAGCTGGGTCGATAGGCTGAGGCCAATGGGATGAGATTCAACAAGGCCAATACAGGGTCCTGCACCTTGGCCACAACAACCCCATGCAGGCTACAGACTGGGGAATGAGTGGCTGGAGAGCAGCCTGGCAGAGAGGGACCTGGGGGTACTGGTTGACAGCAGCTGAACACGAGCCAGCAGTGTGCCTGGGGGGCATGGAAGGCCAGTGGCATCTTGGCTTGGATCAGCAATAGTGTGGCCAGCAGGGCTAGGGATGGAAGTCTGCCCTGTGCTGGGCACTGGGGAGGCCTCACCTGCAGCACTGTGTGCAGCTCTGGGCCCTCCCTGCAAGACAGATCTTGAGGTGTTGGAGCAGGTCCAGAGGAGAGCAACCAGCCTGGGGAAGGGACTGGAGGGAAAGTGATGAGGAGAGGCTGAGGGAGCTGGGGGGTTCAGCCTGGAGAATAGGAGACTCAGGGGGGATCTTATCACACTCTACAAGTACCTGAAGGCCTGAAGGGAAGTTGTGGTCAGGTGGGGGTCAGGCTCTTGTGCCAGGCAACTCGTGACAAGAGGAGAGGGCATGGCCTGAAGCTGTGCCAGGGGAGGTTTAGGCTGGATATCAGGAAGCACTTCCTGATGGAAAGGGAATGAGAGACTGGGATGGGCTGCCCAGGGAGGTGATGGAGTCGCTGTCCCTGGAGGTGGTTAAGAACAGATTGGATGTGACACTGGGTGGCATGGTTTAGCTGATGTGGTGGTGTTAGGTCATAGGCTGGGCTTGATGGTCTCAGAGGTATTTTCCAGAGATATTTCTGTGATTCTGATCGAAAGACTAGCCACAACATGAAAGAGGGTCTCATTTCTCAGTTTTTTATCAAGAAATTGCCAGATTAAAATGTGTGTATGTGCCGTCATAAAGGAAATCCCCTCAGTGTCTTGCCCAAGTGGAGTGCAAAACACACAGCTGAGACTTGTCCCATCTGCAAAAAGGGCAAGAAGGAGGAACCGGGGAACTCCAGGCCAGTCAGTCTCACCTCTGTGCCCGGAAAGATCATGGAGCAGATCCTCCTGGAGGCACTACTGACTCAGAAGAATAGTGAGGAGGTGATTTGGAACAGTCAGCATGGCTTTGCCAAGGGCAAATCCTGCCTGACAAACCTGGTGGCCTTCTATGAGCAGGTGACAGCATTAATAGATGAGGGGCGAGCAACTGATGTCGTTTACCTGGCCCTGAGCAAAGCCTTCGACACTGTCCCGCACCACCTCCTGGTCTCCAAGCTGGTGACACATGGGTTTGATGGATGGACCACTAGATGGATAAAGAATTGGCTTGATGGCCGCACCCAAAGAGTGGCTGTCAACGGGTCCATGTCCCAGTGGAGGCCAGTGACAAGCGGAGTCCCTCAGGGATCAGTCCTGGGACCTGTCTTGTTCAACATCTTTGTGGGTGACATGGACAGTGGCATCGAGTGCACCCTCAGCAAGTTTGCTGATGACACCAAGCTGTGTGGTGCAGTGGACACCCTGGAGGGAAGGGATGCCATCCAGAGGGACCTGGACAGGCTGGAGAGGTGGGCACAAGCCAACCTCATGAGCTTCAACAAGACCAAGTGCAGGGTCCTGCATCTGGGTCGAGGCAATCCCAGGCACAAATCCAGGCTGGGCAGGGACTGGCTGGAGAGCAGCCCTGAGGAGAGAGACTTGGGGGTGCTGGGGGACGAGAAGCTCAACATGAGCTCTCAATGTGCACTTGCAGCCCGGAAAGCCAATCAGCTCCTGGGCTGCATCAGGAGAAGTGTGGCCAGCAGGGCAAGGGAGGTGCTTCTCCCCCTCTACTCAGCTCTGGTGAGACCCCACCTGGAGTACTGCCTCCAGGTCTGGAGCCCCTATTACAGGAGGGATGTGGACGTGCTGGAGCGTGTCCAGAGAAGGGCCACGAGGACGATCAGAGGGCTGGAGCACCTCTCCTGTGAGGACAGACTGAAGGAGTTGGGGCTGTTCAGTCTGGAGAAGAGAAGGCTCTGAGGTGACCTCATTGTGGCCTTCCAGTATCTGAAGGGGGCCTACAGGAAGGCTGGGCAGGGACTTCTCAGGCTATCAGGTAGTGATAGGACTAGGGGGAATGGAATGAAGATAGAGGTGGGGAGATTCAGGCTGGATGTGAGGGGGAAGTTCTTCACCATGAGAGTGGTGAAGGCCTGGAATGGGTTATCCAGGGAGGTGGTCGAGGCCCCTGGAGGTGTTTAAGCCCAGGCTGGATGAGGCTCTGGCCAGCCTGATCTAGTGTGGGGTGTCCCTGCCCATGGCAGGGGGGTTGGAACTGGATGATCCTTGTGGTCCCTTCCAACCCTGACTGATACTATGATACAATCAACCCAATTCATCTTGCAAAGAGAGCTTTCAGCTCCTTTGCAATAGAGAAAAGCTGGCTAGGGCTAGCTAACTATCAGTAACTCTTTACTTCTCCCTTAGTCACACCTGAGAGAAACTCCTAGGAATTTGGACCCAGTTCTATCGCAGGAGATACTGCAGGGGCTTATCAGCCCAGGCCACTGATAGCTCAGGTAATCAGGCAGAGCATTCAGGGTGTGGCTAGGCGATAAGGGAAGGAGCACTGAATGGCTGCTGGCCTTCAGAAGGAATGCTCTCCCATTTCCACCACCAATTCTCTGCTTCCAGCTGTGTGTTCCTGCTGCTTTTCTTGTGACAGTCTCATGTGCTAATGCAAACGCATGATAAAGCAAGCTGACAAATCAAAGTAAATATCCTCTGTTGGAGCAGCTAAATCTGCTGCCAAAGGAGCCAGAGGCAGTTCAAAGGAACACTTGGCTGGGAATGCACAGCTCCTGGCATTGTTTAAGTAGGGCATTAGATGGGCTCAGGACATTCTTTCAGTGAGAGATTTGCTGGGCAGCAGTGAGACATTTGATGGGCTTAGCTGCATCACCTAACCATGCAAGGTGGCAGAATCAATCCAATACTGCTTCCAGCAATGTCCTCCTGATGTCCCAGTCATGATGTAGCAGTATCTTACAGCCCCACAATGGTGGATTGGGGATTTTCCCCCCACTTCCATCCTTTATTTCCTTCCAGGTGTTCTACCATGCTGGCCCTCTGGCTTTGGCTCATATCTGAACAACATGGTGTTAAGATCAGTAAGATGGGTCCTAAGTCAAAAAGCCTCAGTACCTGCATGTCTCTCCAGGTACACAGGGAAAGGCAGAACACACTGCCAAGCAAAAGAATGCACAGACTCAAAGCTACCACAGCTGAAAAGATTGGTTTTAAATGACACGGCTGAGCTAAACTAAGATGCTAAGATGGACCCTGAGCTGAATGCCAAAAAGCCCATGCATTTGCTTTCTCTGGGGGCAAGAGATAACTGAGCTATCACCACCTCAGGCGAACCAAACAAGGCACAGAGCTGCATTTTTCACGGCTTGCTCATAAGCAGCCAGAGCTTAGTTCGTGTCCTGCTTTTGCAGTGACATCAAGGGGTTTGTACAAGCTTCCTCGCTTCCCTCTTTGCAGGTTGTGGATGGAAAAATCCTTTTTCTCCACCAGATGGCACAACCACCAACAAAACAGCATGGTCTGAGGCTGAAGGCTTGCAAGCAGAAGTAGTCTGTCAAGCCAGCTAATGAAGCCAGGGAAGTGTCTGAAAAACAAGCATTCGTCCTTCCAAAATTCATGTACCGTTTGGATTCATATTTCCCCCCTCTCTCTCCAATCCTTGCCTTCATCATGTGAAGATGTGTGGCCAGCACATCCAGAGAGGTGATTCTGACACTCTGCTCTAGTGAGACCTCACCTGGAATACTGAGTCCAACTCTGGAGCCCTCAATACAGGAAGGACATGGACCTGATGCAGAGGGTCCAGAGGAGGACCACGAAAATAATCAGGGGTTTGGAGCAGCTCTGCCACGAGGACAGGCTAAGGGAGCTGGGGGTGTTCAGCTTGGAGAAGAGGAGGCTCCAGGGAGACCTAATAGCAGCCTTCCTGAAAGGGGCTACAAGAAGGATGGAGAGAGACTGTTTGCAAAGGCCTGCAGGGACAGGACCAGGGGCAATGGCTTCAAACTAGAGAAAAGCAGATTCAGATTGGATTTTAGGAACAAGTTGTTTACCATGAGGGTGGCGGAACACTGGAACAGGTTGCCCAGGGAGGTGGATGGGGGCCTGTCCCTGGAGGTATTCAAGGTGAAGCTGAACAGGTCTCTAGGCAACTTGATCTATCTGAGGATGTCCCTGATGACTGCAGAGGGGGTTGCACTGGCTGACCTTCAGAGGTCTCTTCCAACCCAGACCATTCTATGATTGTATGACCATAAAGAGTCTGGATGCTATCCTGATCTGTCCAGCTGACTCAGAGGTTTCAATTTACATGGCAGCTGGGGTGGGGACTCCCCTTCCTTTTCCTGTTTCATATCTAGTTTAAAAATAACCAAGCTATTCTGGTAACCAAACCAAATCACAGACAAGAACAACCTGCCTTGTTCAAGTTTCTCTAGTGCAGCTGGAGCCATCAGAGTCCTCCTCAGGCTAAAACATGTCCCATACTGGAAACCACAGAATCATAGAATGCTTTGGGTTGGGAGGGACCTTAAAGATCACCTGGTTCCAATCCCCCTGCCATGGTCAGGACCCACCAGTACTAGGTGGCTTCCAGGTGGAACCTATGAAGAACTAAAACTCTACAATAAAAGAACAGAGTGTGAAATACCTGGATATTGAAAGACCTTTTTAACATGAATTAACCCTCTTGCTATGTGCTGCTTTAGCCTGTGGCTTAGACAGGAGCACTCTGTGCTGGGTTAGGAACTGGCTGGAGGCTGAGCCCAGAGAGTGGTGGTGAATAGTGCCACATCCAGCTGGCAGCCAGGCACCAGGGGTGTGCCCCAGGGATCAGTGCTGGGCACCATCCTGTTCAATATCTTTATTGATGATCTGGATGAGGGGATTGAGTCCATCATCAGTAAGTTTGCAGATGACACCAAGCTGGGGGCAGGAGTTGATCTGTTAGAGGGTAGGAGGGCTCTGCAGGGGGACCTTGCCAGGCTGGACAGATGGGCAGAGTCCAGGGGCATGAGATTGAACACATCTAAATGCTGGGTTCTACACATTGGCTGCAACAACCCCAGGCAGTGCTACAGGCTGGGGACAGAGTGGCTGGAGAGCAGCCAGGCAGAAAGGAACCAGGGGGTACTGGTTGATAGTAGGCTGAACATGAGCCAGCAGTGTGCCCAGGTGGCCAAGAAGGACATTGAGACACTTGAACGTGTCCAAAGAAGGGCAACAAAGCTGGGGAGGGGTCTGGAGCACAGCCCTGTGAGGAGAGGCTGAGGGAGCTGGGGTTGCTTAGCCTGGAGAAGGCTCAGGGGAGACCTTCTTGCTGTCTACAACTCCCTGAAGGGAGGTTGTAGCCAGGTGGGGGTTGGTCTCTTCTGCCAGGCAACCAGCACCAGAACAAGAGGACACAGTCTCAAGCTGTGCCAGGGGAGGTTTAGGCTGGAGGTGAGGAAGAAATTCTTCCCAGCAAGAGAGATTGGCCATTGGAATGTGCTGCCCAGGGAGGTGGTGGAGTCACCATCCCTGGAGGTGTTTAAGAAGAGCCTGGCTGAGGCACTTGGTGCCATGGTTTAGTTGATGAGATGGTGTTGGGTGATAGGTTGGACTGGGTGACCTCAAAGGTCTTTTCCAACCTGCTTAATTCTGTTCTGTTCTAAATTCTACAAATATTTTCACATGTACTTACCAGAAATTAGGGCAGGGAAGAGTATTTGCAGAAGAGTTTGCAAGCTCTGGGTATGAAACTGGTACATATATTAAACATACTCTGCAAGTACATGTATTAAAGAGTACATATATTAAATATACCATGGGAGCACATCTATCAAAGAGTACATATTAAAGGGAATATACATTAAATCTACTATGGAAATATGAACAAAATCTGAAAAGCAGCACTGACATGGAGGGGAGAAGAAGACAAAGAACATGCTGCTACCAGGAGATAAACAATATAAAGGGCAAAGTGGAGAAATTCAGAGGTGACTATAAAAAGGAGCTCAAGGCACCTCAATTGTCTGGCACCTCAGTTCCAGAGTGCCAAATTCCACTTTCTTGGCATTTCTCACTGCAGCTCTAAGAGTGGAAAATATGTCTGAGAGCTCTTTCCTTGAATCAGTGGGAAAACATGTATGAAGGCTTTCCCCTGGACTTCTGTGACTCATGCTCCAGGGCCTCAGCACCCAGCTTGGCATAAGCAGATTAATCAT
Organism: Picus viridis; assembly: GCA_033816785.1. Taxonomy (NCBI): domain Eukaryota; kingdom Metazoa; phylum Chordata; class Aves; order Piciformes; family Picidae; genus Picus; species Picus viridis. The sequence goes on from CM066567.1 coordinate 54,761,522, forward strand.
CAAGGCTGTTGCAGAACTGCCCACTGCACCTCACAGGCTCACAGGATGTTAGGGGTTGGAAGGGACCTCTAGAGATCTTTGAGTCCAATCCCCCTGCCAGAGCAGGATCTAGCACAGGTCACACAGGAACACATCCAGACAGAGCTGGAAAGGCTCCAGAGAAGGAGACTCCACAACTCCTCTGGGCAGCCTGTTCCAGTGCTCTGGGACCCTGACAGTGAAGAAGTTCTTCCTGTGGAACTTCCTGTGCTGGAGTTTCCATTCATTGCCCCTTGTCCTATCCCAGGGCACAAGTGAGCAGAGGCTGTCCCTGTCCCTTCCTTCCTGACCCCCAGCCCTCAGCTATTGATAGACATTGATCAGATCCCCTCTCAGTCCCCTCCTCTCCAGACTAAACAGCCCCACGGCTCTCAATCTCTGTGGGTCACAGAACTTCTTTCCAGGGACACCCAGCTATCTTCTTAGCTAGCTCAATTCCCTGAAGTTGTCCAGGCCTTTGGAAGGGCCTGGGTGCCTGTGCTTAAATCCTTGCACCTGCTCTTACAGAATCACAGAAACATTCAGGTTGGAAAAGAGCCTCAGGATCACCAAGGCCAACCCAGAGCCCTACTCTACAAGGCTCACCCCTAAACCACAGCCCCAGGCACCACAGCCAAACCATCTGGAATCACAGCCAGGCTTGTGGACTCCACCACCTCCCTGGGCAGCACATTCCAAGCCCTGACCACTCTTGCCCTGAAAAAAGCTTTCCTACTGTCCAGTCTAAACTTCCCCAGTGGCAGCTTGAGGCCATTCCCTCTTGCTCTATCTCTAATTACCCTGAGAAGAGACCAGCACCAACTTCTCTACAATGTCTTTTCAGGTAGTTGTGTAGAGCCATGAGGTCTTCCCCTTGCAGCTCTTCCACAGAATGTTTTTCTCTGTGTAGATTGACATTGAAGGGCAAATAATTTTTGCAGTGATCTTTAGCTATCCAGGATCTCTAGGGACATTTCTCTGTTCTGTTATAGTAGAGAAGTATTTCTTGCTTTGCTCTACCTTGACAGTAGTAGCAGATTAACTCTGGGAGATCAGGCTTAGTCCCTACTTTCCCAGCCCTTTCTTACTAGGCATCTGAATAGGAAAAACAAAACCTAACATTGTGAGTGGCTGCACAATGGTAAATGAACACAGTTGATGCACAGATAGAGCCCAAGTGGGCTAAGCTAAGTAGCTGCCTTCCATGGCTTTGGTAGCCTGAGAGCAAGGGACAAACCTTGAGGATCAATGGAAGGAACAGATCAAACAAGAGCATTAAGCATATCAGTGAAAAAACAGCTTTTATCCCATCCTTAACATTTGTTACCGTGATTATGTCATGTTGATAAGGTACCTTGACAAGCCTTGTCAGCTTATTTCCAACGGAGAACCAAATGATTATCTTCTTTGTGGAGATGGCAGTGCAGAGGAGCTATGCTTGTGGCCTTGGAGTATTTCCTCCAATCACACCATCTGCCATAAACAGAATCATAGAATTAGAACCACAGAATTGTCAGGGTTGGAAGGGACCTCAAGGATCAGCCAGTTCCAACCCTGCCACGGGCAGGGACACCTCACACTACAGCAGGTTGCTCACAGCCACATCCAGCCTGGCCTTCAAAAATAAATATGTGGGATGCAAGCTCTGAGATATACCAGAAATGTAAGCCCTCCAACTACTGCTAGAAGAAAGCTGAGAAAAGACCCCTCAAGATCAAGGCATCCTGGCCTGCATCAGGAACAGTGTGGCCAGCAGGAGCAGGGAAGTCATTCTGCCCTGCACTCAGCACTGGTTAGGCCACACCTTGAGTCCTGTCTCCAGTTCTGGGCTCCTCAGTTTAGGAAAGATGTTGAGCTGCTGGAAGGTGTCCAGAGAAGGGCAACAAAGCTGGGGAGGGGTCTGGAGCACAGCCCTGTGAGGAGAGGCTGAGGGAGCTGGGGTTGCTTAGCCTGGAGAAGAGGAGGCTCAGGGGAGACCTTCTTGCTCTCTCCAACTCCCTGAAGGGAGGTTGTAGCCAGGTGGGGGTTGGTCTCTTCTCCCAGGCACCCAGCACCAGAACAAGAGGACACAGTCTCAAGCTGTGCCAGGGGAGGTTTAGGCTGGAGGTGAGGAGAAAAATTCTTCCCAGCAAGAGAGATTGGCCATTGGGATGTGCTGCCCAGGGAGGTGGCGGAGTCACCACCACTGGAAGTGTTTCAAAAGAGCCTGGATGAGGCACTTGGTGCCATGGTTTAGTTGATGAGATGATTTTGGGTGCTAGGTTGGACTGGATGATCTCAAAGGTCTTTTCCAACCTGCTCAATTCTGTGCTCTGTAAGATGAAAGTATAATGTGTGGTGTACTACAGGCACCTCACAGCTAGGCTTTGTGGATGCTAGGGCAGTTAAACAACCTTTGTATGCATCAGATGTAAATCTGTCTCTTCAGATCTTGTTTTTAAATCAGAACACAAACAGACCACTGGAAACATAGTCAATAATTAAAAAGAGAGAGAGAGAAGAACTTTCCTGCATATTTGCCATGCTGTACAAACATCAAAGTTCACCAGACCACACGCTTCAAGATGATTGCCCCTCCAGGACAGCCTTTTTTCTGTGGCAAGCTCAGTGTGCTTGAGATGCAAAATGCTGTCTCACAAACTACTCTGCCAGCTAGGTAAAAGGAAAACTTGTGGTACAAGCCTGTAGCTGCCTGGGATTCACTGAATTTATTTTCTACTCTGACAGTTTGCCATTCTTGTACATACAGCCACCAAAGCTGCCTTTTTCTTCAATTTCTCTCCCACAAAAGGGGTTTTCAGTCAGACCAAATACAACCAACCATCATTTCATAGAATCATAGAATTGGAAGGGTTGGAAGGGAACTCAGGGATCATCCAGTTCCAACTCCCCTGCCATGGGCAGGGACACCTCACACTACAGCAGGTTGCTCACAGCCGCATCTAGTCTGTCCTCAAAAACCTCCAGGGATGAGGCTTCCACCACCTCCCTGGGCAACCTGTGCCAGTCTCTCACCACCCTCATGGGGAACAACTTCTTCCTAACATCCAATCTGAATCTACCCATTTCTCATTTTGCTCCATTCCCCTTAGTCCTAGCACTCCCTTACACCCTAAAAAGTCCCTCCCCAGCTTTCTTGTAGCCCCCTTCAGATACTGGAAGGCCCCAGTTAGGTCTCCTCGGAGCCTTCTCTTCTCCAGACAGCCCCAACTCTCTCAGCCTGTCCTCATAGGAGAAGAGCTCCAGCCCTCTGCTCATCCTCGTGGCCCTTCTCTGGACACATTTCCAAGTAGACAGGTGAGAAGATTTGAATAACCACTGTCTGGACATGCAGTTACACAGTGATTTGGTTTGGGCTTTTAAAAAGAAAGCAATGGAGTGCATAAAAGCTCACTATTAGGAGCCCATGGATTCAGTCCCCTTCTAGAGTTGTGTCTCAAGTGGAACTGGGGTTGATATTCCTAACATTTAATCATTTGATGCCAGCAGAAAGGTGGCTCTGTAATTCATCAGCAAAATCAACTGCAGTAGCCAGAGGAGAGTGCTGAGGCTTCTCTCAGGAACAGCTAGCTCATTCTGCATCAGGTAAAATCATAGCCCAGTAAGGCTGCTTCGACCAAGCATCAATAGTGGAGCAGACCACAAGCAGGTCCACAAGGGAGGCTGTTACAGAGACTTTGTGGTCAAAAATAAAGGATAAATTCCTTCCATAACAGGCAGATAGAAAGCAAGGATGGAAACATGCAGGGGGAGATGCAGACAAACGGGTTAGCATGGCTGGGACACTTCTGGGAGACAGATGATCAGATGGCTAGAATGGGTCTGAGTTAGGAAGCTGCTTGTGTAGTAAGATGCCCTGCTGGGGTTTGTTGTTAGTAACAAACAGCTCAACTGACTGCCAGACAGTTCAAATCAATTTTTGATCTTCCCTTCCAAAATACAGCCTGACTTTAATAGCACTTCAGGCTGCAGTGCATGGCTTCCCAAAGAGACTGGATATGGACTGCATGCTATGTTTGCTCTCAGAGTGCCCCAGATCTACGTTGTCCCTGAATACATTGCAAATTGTTTCCCCAAGAGCTTCTAAAAGACATCTCAGTCTCCCACATGAGTCCCATTAGCTTGTGCACACGCCCTCTTGGGCCACTCCCTTGAACAGAAATGTGTTTTGTGCTAGACTGAATAGAACATTTGAATGACAAATGAACGCTGCCTTAACAGAACAATCCCAAGCTGAACCGGAGCCATCGTGGTTCGCTTGAGCAAGGCCAGATGACCATTAATAAACCGAGGCTTTCTCTGATCTAATCCCATGCAATCAAGTACTCCTACCGAAGGAGAGATCGCTGGATTGTTTAATCTTCACAGCTACAGAGTAGTAAAGCAGGAAATGGTCATAACCTGGCCACATACTTCACCCATGCTTAACAAAAGTAGGAGAACACAAACACATTTCTTCACCAGTGATGTTCCTAACCCAAACTACTGAGAGTAAGGAGAGCCTTTTTCTCTTTTCAGAATTTCTTCAGAATTGCTCCATGAACTCCAAAAGCAAGGGCTAGAGAGAGAACCAGAAGGTAAAAAACAAACAAACTAACAAACCCCACACAAACAAACACAAAACCACCTCCCCAGCCGCTAATTTCATGTCAGACATTGAGCATCTCTAAGCAGAAGTGCAAACCAGTTGGTTTATGCTCTTGCCAGTCGGCCTCCCTTCAGAAGGCACACACCATTGTCTTGCAAAATGTTGCTTGTGGCGCATTTTGCTGCTGGCAAATGGGAATCACATGTGGGCAGAGAGACTACCAGCGTCTCCCAGATGCATGAAGGAATGTGCACACCCACTAAACAAAAGCAGAAGAGCTGCTGTCTTCTGATGTGGGATTGTTCCAGCTCCAGGTGGCTTTGAAGCAGCTTGTAGTTAATGCTTGCAAGAGCAGGGTGCACTTCAACAACGTGCTTGGGGGGAGGGAGGGAAGAGCAGCTAGAAAAACATTTGGGTTGCGACCATCTTTGCCAGCCCACCTCAAGCAATTCTACGTTTTGAAACATAAACAAGGTGGAATCTGGGGTTAGGGAAATGCAGAAATCTGCTGAAGATCTCCTATCTTCACATCTCATGGGTGGGTGTCAAGAAGAGGGGGCCAAGCTCTCTTCAGTGGTGTGCCATAATAACAATGGAGACAAACTTGAACAGAGAAGGTTTCAGCTCACCATGAGGAGAAACTTCTTTACAGTGAGGGTGTCAGAGCCCTGAAGCAGGCTGCCCAGGCTGTGGAGTCTCCTTCTCTGGACTTTCAAACCCCACCTGGATGCAAACCTGTGTGGACTGGGTGATGCTGCTCTGGCAGGGGGTTGGACTGGATGATCTCTGGAGGTCCCTTCCAACCTCTAACGTTCTGTGATTCTATGATGCTACCCAAAGCACCCACAAAATACCTCAGGTAGCTGACCCAGGGTGCATCCACAGAACCCCTGCCACACCACCCAGTCCCAGAGCTGCTGGGGTTGCTGGGAAGGGCAGTGCAGTCCTGGGCAGCTCAAAGACATAGTTCCTGTGCACAAGAAAAACTCAAGTTTAACAGCAAAGTCCAGTTCAGTGTTCCCTGTTAAACAGCTGCCATAGCAGCAGTGGTCTTTGGGTTCCCTCTGCTGCTCAAGTCTTGCTTGATTCCTGTTTGTCACTACTATCTGTTCAAAACTCTCCCCAGGAAGACTGTATCCCTTTTTCATTCAGTAGAATTTTGGCGTCATTTATGGTAAGCTCTTTCTGGTGGTAGTCACAGAACCACAGACTGTTAGGGGCTGGAAGGGACCTCGAAAGCTCATCCAGTCCAACCCCCTGCCAGAGCAGGAGCACCCAGAGCAGATCACACAGGAGCACATCCAGGTGGGTTTTGAATATCTCCAGAGATGGTCTGAGAATCACAGAATTAACCAGCCCATCAAGCCCAACCTATCACCCAACACCATCTAATCAACTAAACCATGGCACTAAGTGCCTCATCCAGTTCTGGTTTCAAATACTTCCAGGGATGGTGACTCCACCACCTCCCTGGGCAGCACATTCCGATGGCCAATCTCTCTTGCTGGGAAGAATTTCTTCCTCACCCCCAGCCTAAACCTCCCCTGGTGCAGCTTGACATTGTGTCCTCTTGTTCTGGTGCTGGTTGCCTGGCTGAAGAGACCAACTCCCAGCTGGCTACAACCTCCCTTCAGGCAGTTGGAGAGAGCAAGAAGGTCTCCCCTGAGCCTCCTCTTCTGCAGGCTAAGCAACCCCAGCTCCCTCAGCCTCTCCTCACAGGGCTGTGCTCCAGACCCCTCCCCAACCTTGTTGCCCTTCTCTAGATGCTGTCAGACCTCTCCACTGGGACTGGCCTTGCCTTATCAAGTTTAAGTTCCCTGCACAGAACGTGCTATTACTGGCTGGCATGAGGATTTCTTATCAATGTGCTTTTTCTTACACAACAAAACAGGGACATCAAGAACACAACAACATTCTTTCTCTCGTGTTTGTACTGCAGTGTGCTGACCCACACACTGGTATGTGGGGTCATGGCTGCAGCAGACAGGCCTGGCAGAACACAGCATTCACCCACACATGCCCCAGCTGCATTTCACCATCCTTTTTCCTCTGATATTTTATCTCACAGGCTCACAGGATGTCAGGGGTTGGAAGGGACTCCTGGAGATCTTTAAGTCCAACCCCTCTGCCAGAGCAGGGCCATAGAATCCAGCACAAGTCACACAGGAACACATCCAGACAGGGCTGGAAAGTCTCAAAAGAAGAAGACTCCACAACTTCTCTGGGCAGCCTGCTCCAGTGCTCCGGGACCCTCACAGTCAAGAAGTTTTTCCTTATGCTGAGATGGAACCTCCTGTGCTGGAGTTTCTATCCATTGCCCCTTGTGAACAGAGGCTGTCTCTGCCCCTTCCTTCCTGACACCCAGCCCTCAGATACTTATAGACAGGCTGCCCAGGGAGTTTGTGGAGTCTTCCTCCCTCTTCCTTCCTGGAGTTATTCAAAACTCACCTGGATGTGCTCCTGTGTGATCTGCTCTAGGTGCTCCTGCTCTGGCAGGGGGTTGGACTGGATGAGCTTTCGAGGTCCCTTCCAGCCCATGAAATTCTGTGATTCTGTGACATTGATCAGATCCCCTCTCATGCTTCTTCTCTCCAGACTAAACAGCCCCAGGGCCCTCAGCCTCTCATCATCACACAGTGCTCCAGTCCCTTCAGCATCCTTGTAGCTCTTGTAGCCCTCCATTGGACTCTCTCAAGTAGATCCATGTCCCTCTTGAACTGGGGAGCCCAGAACTGGATGCAAAATTCTATGTGTGGGCTCACTAGGGCAGAGCAGAGAGGGAGGAGAACCTCCTGGTGCCTCCTAGTCTGCAGCACAAGGCTGCTGGCAGCTTCGTGTCACACTAACACAGATGCAGTGTAAGGCTTCAGAAAGGATACAGCAGCACAATGTAAGGGGGCTTTGGGGCTCTGGTTTTGGTCTGGGATAGACACCACAGGAGGTTAACCTGTCTTATAGCCAAGAAGTGACAAATAGGTTGGAGATGAGATCTGAGAAACCCTGGACACCTATGCAATCAGCACTGGGGAACTTCAGACCGTTTCATGTACGTGCTAGGTAGCAGCCAGAGGGGAAACGAATTACAGTTGGACCACTGGAGCTGGGCTCCCCTGCAGCATAGCAACCTCCCTTTCCCCTGGCATATGTGCCTGCAGGTAAGACTAGATCCATTTCAGAAAATGGCTCAACTCAGCTTGCCAGCATTCAGCAATGAAATGTCGACAGCCAGAATCTGAATTTATATCGAACAGGCTGTCACACCAGGTTAGTTAACGACACTGTAAAGTGAGTATCTCCAGCTGAGTCTTCCCTCCGCTCCAGACACTTCCTGTAGCATTATAAATGACACACACAGGTGGGGTCTTGCCCTTGCCATGTCTCCTTTTCTTTTCATGACCTTCAAATAGAGGGAAGTCAGCTCTCATAACTATACAAGCTTATCACTTGCCCTTCAAGTAAAACATTTTCATTATACTTGGCCTGAACTGGCAAGTATAAGAATATAATGATGGTTGTTGATGACACAAGGGTCCTGCATCTGGGGCAGGGCAATCCCAGGCACTGATACAGGCTGGGCAGGGCCTGGCTTGAGAGCAGCCCTGAAGAAAAGGACCTGGGGGTGCTGGGGGATGAGAGGCTCAACAGGAGCCAGCAGTGTGCAATTGCAGCCCAGAAAGCAAATCACATCCTGGGTTGCATCAAGAGAAGTGTGGCCAGCAGGTTGAGGGAGGTGATTTATTCCCCTCTACTCCATTCTGGTGAGATCCCACCTGGAGTACCGTGTCCGAGTACAAGAAGGATTTGAAGGTGCTGGAATGTGTCCAGAGAAAGGCCACGAGGACCATCAGAGGGCTGGAGCTGCTCTGCTATGAGGACAGACTGAGAGAGTTGGTGTTACTCAGTCTGAAGAAGAGAAGGCTCTGAGGAGACCTAATTGTGGCCTTGCAGTATCTGAAGGGGGCTACAAGAAAGCTGGGGAGGGACTTTTTAGGGTGTCAGGGAGTGCTAGGACTGGGGGGAATGGAGCAAAACTAGAAGTGGGTAGATTCAGATTGGATGCTAAGAAGTTCTTCCCCATAAGGGTGGTGAGGGTGCCCAGGGAGGTGGTGGAAGCCTTATCCCTGGAGGTTTTGAAGGCCAGGCTGGATGTGGCTGTGAGCAACCTACTGTAGTGTGAGGTGTCCCTGCCCATGGCAGGGGGTTGGAACTAGATGATCCTTGAGTTCCCTTCCAACCCTGACAATTGTGTGATAACAAGCTGCATAATGACAAAATGGTGATTAAAAGGGCAGAAGTGATGCAGCACTGCAGGTCAGAAAATATCCCCCTATCTCCTGGAGCAAGCATAGACAGCACATTTCACACACACAGAGCCTCCCTTTACTGGAGATTAGTCTGTCTGAGAAGAGAGATAAGACTGTCCTTGAACACTGATAACAATTCTAGGCAGAAACTGCTTTTTCTTTATTTTTCCCCCTAATCCATAGCAGTTAATGAATCAGTAAGGGAAGTTCTTATTTAAATAATCTCAATTTAATCTCAAACTCATTGGTTACAAGATGTTTGTTGGTTGAGAAATGGAACAAAGAAAGTCATGGTTACCAGTTTGATTCCTGGACCACAGAAAATCTATTGCAAATTTCAAAAGCACCTTAATCTCATCTGGTTGGAAGAGACCTCAAAGCTCATCCAGTCCAACCTTTGAGCCAGTTTAGGGTCAATCCTAAACCACGTCCCTTAGCACCTGCTCCACAGGCTGCTTAAAAACCTAAGCTAGTGTGGCTAAGGATCTCAGGAACTGGGGTACTGGGGAGAAATCACAGAGCATTAGAGGTTGGAAGGACCTTCCAGAGATCATCCAGTCCAACTCCCCTGCCAAAAGCAGGATTACCCAGGGGAGTCCACACAGGAATGCATCCAGGTGGGTTTGGAATGTCTCCAGAGGAGACTCCACAGCCTCTCTGGGCAGCCTCCTCCAGGACTCTCCCACCCTCACTGCAGTTTCTCCCAGTGTTGAGCTGAAACCTTCTCTGTTCAAGTTTGTCTCTATTGGTCCTTGGCTTATTACTGTGCACCACCCTAAAGAGCTTGGCCCCCCTCCACTTGACACCCACCCCTCAGATGTTGATAGGCATTGATCAGATCCCCTCTCAGCCTTCTCTTCTCCAGACTAAACAGCCCCAGAGATCTGACTTCACCAGTGTCAGTGCATTGCCTTTAAACCAGAATTCTGTTCCCCTTGAAACCCCAGTGCTGACAGAAGGTGAGCACACTTTGCAAAATACTGGCAGCTTCTCAGCTGTCCCTCACTAGACCTTGAGCTTTATGCTCTAGAGGGGTAAAACAAGCTTGTCTTGAAAATCTGTCAGAATACAACTACCTAGGGTTTAAAGCATTTAACAGGGTGCCACAGTAGCTGAGAATCTACACTTGGCCAAGGGACAAGTCCAGGCAGTTATCCACTGCTTGTTTGGACAAGTTAGTTGTCATGGAAAATCAGCATTCTCCTTGCTCTGCACTAGTTTAGCTTTGCACACTACCTGCAGCACTCATGTCCTCAATAAATCCGTCCCCTGTTCATATGTCATTAAAAAATATCACCACAGGCAAAGAAAACAAACCCCTAAGAGTTAGAAAAGGAAAGAAGACTGAAAACTAACTAGTTCTAGTTAAGTGTAGCAGTTACTAGAATCATAGAATCACAGAATGGTAGAGGTTGGGAGCTGACAGGAACTCTCCCTGCTTCAGTAAGAAAACATGAATCTAGGGCAACACAGAATCATAGAATGGTCCAGGCTGGAAGGCACCTCCAAAGCTCATCCAGTCCAACCTCCCTGCAGTCAGTAGGGACATCCCCAATTAGATCAGGTTGCCCAGGGCCTCATTGAGTCTTGCCTTGAATATCTCCAGGGATGGGGCCTCAATCACCTCCCTGGGCAACCTGTTCCAGTGTTCCATCACCGTCATAGTGAAAAGCTTCTTCCTGATACCCAATCTCAATCTGCTCTGCTCTAGTCTAGTCTGAAGCCATTGCCCCTGGTCCTGTCCCTGCAGGCCTTTGCAAACAGTCTCTCTCCATCCTTCTTGTAGCCCCCTTCAGGTACTGGCAGGCTGCTATTAGGTCTCCCCGGAGCCTCCTCTTCTCCAGGCTGAACACCCCCAGCTCCCTCAGCCCATTCTGACAGCCTCCAATTCTCTTTGGGTGTTATCACCTAGTTTCCTTTCCTAAATATCAAGGGGGAAAAAACCCAGCATAAAAGGCACAGGTGAGCAGTGCACATCAAAGTAGTGCCCAAAGGCGTCACTACCTTTGGTGTCCAGCACATTTCTTAGTCTGTCCCTGAATTTATGGGGACTGTAATGACCTTAAAAATTACTTTGTCACTAACCTACCGCAGCTGGATTCAGAGGAGGACAAGGTTGCCATCAGATACTGTAAGGCTTGATGTTTTGGAACCCGAGGTCCTGAGGGTCGACAGTGGTCGGGGGCCGCACGGCCTCAGGCCATGCAGGCAGGGCCGCACCTCAAGGCGGCTGCAAGTGCCCGAGAGGAAGCCAAGAGCCGCTTGACATGGAGCGAGCCGGGCGTCTGCAGGGAACTTCCACGCTCTCGTAGGCAGTTACTAACAAACCCTGCTCTTCCAGCTGTCTCCTCAATGACTCACGTCCACAAACGACAACACGGTCAGTTTACAACCCGACCCTTTTAGCGTAAACACAGTTGGGACGATGGCCAAGGGGAAGGGCGCTGCTGTAGAAAGAAAAAGCGGACGGCAAAGCACTGCTTGAACCTCCTCCGCCTTCCCAGCAGCCCGCCAGCGCTCGTCTCGCAGAGCCTGCCGCTGCCAGGCCTTCGCCCTATCTGTCCCTCAGCCTGGGCACCGTGGCATTTCCGTGCGGCCCGAGGCCGTGGGTGCCGGCTGTCTCCCTACGGCGCACGGGCGCCGGGCCGGGCAGGCAGCTCCGGCTGGGCAGCCCAAGCCCGCCCGGGCCGCGCCCGCCTGTGAGCGGCGCTGCCTCCAGGCCGGCGCGCGGCGCGGCCGTTGCCCCGCTGCCTGGCTGCGGCGCGGCCGTTGCCCCGAGCCCGTTAGGGGGCGCTGGGGAGACCCACGGGCCGCGCCGTACGGCGGCCAAAATGGCGGCGTTGGGTGCAGACCGCGCTGCGGCGTGGTAGGGCCCCCGGTCCTCCGCGGGCCGGGCAGCAGAGCGGGCGCGGCTGGCAGTGCGTGGAGGTCCCGGTTTGCTCGGGGCAGCGGCTGAGGGGTCGCTCGGGGCTCGCTTTTCGCGCGTGGCAGCGCCCCCCCGGGGACTGGGGGAGGGGCGGCCGAACAGCGGCAGGGCGCTGCGCTCGGGGCCTGGCGCTGAAGCGAGGGCCGCGGCTCCTGCTGGCGGAGGGAGGGAGCGAGCTCGGCGCTGCGCAGAAGGCTGCACAGAGACCAAGCTGTTCCTCGGTGGCGCCTTCACCGTCCGCTCCCCTCTCCGCTCTTGGCGGCTGCGGTGAGTCAGCGTCGGGCCGCGCCCCGCCTGCCCCCCGCGGTGACTGGGCAGCGCCGCCGCTCCTGGTCATGCTCAGGCATGTCGAGCCGCGGCCGGCCGAGGAGCTAAGCCCCGACTTGCCTCTTGGCAGCGCTATATAAGGCCCGGCCCGGCCCGACTCGGCCCAGAAACCTGCTGCCGGAGCTCGGCGTGTGGGTTGGACAAGGGCACCGAGGTGAGTGGGCAGTGCTGGGAGTGCGGGGCGCTGCGGTGTCCCCGGCCCCGGGGTGCCTCTGCGCCGGGTGGGGGAAACCCGGCTTGTGTGGCTGCGTGCCACGTTTTGATGTTTTTTTTCCTCCGCTCAATTGCAGGCAAATGTGCAATACCAAGATGTCCTCCTCTCTTTCGGATGCCGCTTCTGTCACCACTTCGGAGCAAGAGGCGCTGGTCAGTAAAACTGTTGGACGCGCGAATTTATCGTGGGTTTTGCAGTGTCGATCTGCTAATTCGGAAGAGCTGCTTTGCTCCTCGAGTGATGGCTGGAGAAAAGCCAGGAAATCCGGTGAAGATGGCCCCTCTTTGATCCTCTAATTGTGAAGCAAATCTTGGTCATTCGTGTTTGAGTTGAGGGTGATGGTTTAGGTCTAGACTATTTCCTGCAGACCTTTGACGATCGGTTTGCTTTCTTTTAATGAAAAGGATCTATGGTCATGGTAAGTATGCTGAGGGTGAAAGCCTATTTATACCAAGAAGTGATTCAAACCGGCATGTGTGCAATGATGGTTGAACTGGATTATTTTTGTAGAAGGGTAAAGCTCACAAGTGTAGAGCGATAGGCACAGCAGACTGGTAAACGTTGATATTTTTTTCTTCATATTTATTTAAGTTATAATATGATGCTGTCTGCTGTCAGACCAGTATGGTAGAAGAACTTTATACTTAGAATCGTAGAATTGTCAGGCTTGGAAGGGACCTCAAGGGTTATCATGTCCCTGCCATGGGCAGGGATACCTCACACTAGATCAGGCTGCTGAGAGCCTCATCCAGCCTGGCTTTTAAAGCCTCTAGGGATGAGGCTTCTACCACCCTTCTACTGGAAGGAGGGTTAAACGGCAGGAGAGGCATGAAGGGTAAAAGCATCTGAGCTCGTGGATTTAACTCTGGATTCAGAGATCTGAAACTGTGCTTAGCTGGCATTAGTAGTTTAATAAGTTACTGTTTGCTTCCTTTATGAAACTCTGATATATGCTACATGCTGGAAGAAATGAAGCGCTTGGGAACAGGTGAACAGACATCTAACGTTTTCCACAGCTTGCTTGTTGTTATTTGTGATTCTTGAAACTTAATCTCTTGTTACCACACTGAAACTGAACGTTGGTTTTAGCAGATACTTGAAATGTAACTCAGGTCTCCCTGTCATTTATTTCTTGTCTCGTCCCCCTTCACTTAAGCATTTATTTCTTGTCCCTTTATATTCTCTTCACACTTTTTCTGTGAAATGTTTTCTATGATGCTTTTCCTCTTATTTTAGGGAATAAATTGGGATAGCTAGATATTAGCCAGCTCTTAGAACGGTTATGGTATTGTTTTAAGTGGCAATACTAAACCAGCCTGCACTGGGAACCATTAGTGGCTCCACAGGCGTTTCCTTTGCACTTGTGGCAGTCTCCTGCAATGTTTTCTCATCTCCTGCACTGCAACAGCTGCTTGTGGAACACTGCAGGTCAGGGAAAAAAAAGGAGGGAAAGGACTTATGTTCATTTCAGTGTTAACTTTTTCCTCCTCTGCCTTGGAAGTAGTCAGACTGGCTGCAGATACAAGTATGTGGGGACAGTGGGTGGGAAGCTGCTGGGGAGGTAGGAGTGACTGAATAAGGTGGAAAGGACAGAGGGTGCTTCCCAGCTGAGAAAAGGTCAGAGATAAATAGCAGCCAGCTGGCAAATGCAAAACTGCAGCCCTAGAAAGTGTCACAGGAAGAGACGAGGAAAAAGGAGGAGCTATGTTTTGCTTCGGGGCTGCAGTCTGGACCTGACAGGCAGAGAAATCCTTTTGCCTTCCTCCCTCCACTTCGGGAGCCACTGTTAGGACCAAAGGAGCGAAGCTGAATTCCCTCGGAGAGAGACCTGTACTTGGAACTACCGAATTAATCCTGTAGCTCCCATTCAGGAGCTGTGTATACTGGGGTCTGAACTAAGATCTATGGTGCATGAGAAGTTTAGTATGATTTGGTTCATGTCATTTTAAGTTTAGCTTTGCCAAGTTAGAAACTTGAATGTAGGCTTTAATGTAGCTGAGTGTTTGTGTGTGGGATTAATAGGGAAGGAGGACGCCAACCTGCTTAAATTAGTGTTTTATTTGGTCAGTAATTGGTGCACACTGTTTTTCTTTACACAGGTTAAGCCAAAGCCCCTGCTGCTGAAGGTGTTAAAGCTAGCTGGTGCCGAGAAGGACACTTTTACTATGAAGGAGGTGAGAACTTCTGATTGCTAAAGGTAGATTACAGTGAATGGAGGTAGATTGTTCTTTCATTTAGAGTGAATGGGGGCAGTGTAGTTCACAGTTTACACAGAAGACAAAGTATTGTTTTTATTCTGCTGCCGACTTGTTAGGTGGTGATTAGCAAGTTTCTCAGAATCTGAACAAAATTACCTGGTGCTCAGTACAGTAGCAGGTCACTTGGTGCATCACAGGATGTTAGGGGTTGGAGATCTTCGAGTCCCACCCCGCTGCCAGAGCAGAACCATAGAATCCAGCACAGGTCACACAGGAACACATCCAGACAGGGCTGGAAAGGCTCCATAGAAGGAGACTCCGCAGCCTCTCTGGGCAGCCTGTTCCAGGGCTCTGTCACCCTTACAGTAAAGTAATTCTTCCTCATGCTGAGGTGGAACTTCCTGTGCTGGAGTTTCCATCCATTGCCCCTTGTCCTGTCCCAGGGTACAAGTGAGCAGAGGCTGTCCCTTCCTTCCTGACACCCAGCCCTTATATATTTATAGACATTGATTAGATTCCTCTTCTCAGTCTTCTCCTTTCCAGACTAAACAGCCCTGGAGCTTAGGGCAATCAAAGGGAGAAGAGCAAATGCCAAGGAATTTCATGTATTTTCTCTTACACTGGAAACAACAGAATCTAATGTGTGTGCCTGTTATTTATTTTGCAGGTAATATTCTATCTTGGACAATATATTATGTCTAAGCAATTGTATGATGAAAAACAGCAACATATTGTACACTGTGCAAATGATCTCCTGGGGGATTTATTTGGAGTAACCAGTTTTTCAGTAAAAGAACACAGGTAAAATGGGATTTTTTTTTTTCTGAGAGTCTGTTTGTGAAATAATGAAGAACAATGAGTATGGTGTGTTAAAAACTCTTTACACTTTCAACAATGGTAAGCTGTCTTTTCTCATGACATGTACCTAACGTGCAACATCTCTTTCTTTATCCCCATCTAAGGAGGCTATATTCAATGATATCCAGAAATCTGATAGCAGTCAATCAACAAGGTAAGCTAGTGTGGGAAGAGCTTCTGTTTCAGGATATAGCAGTAGGGAAGATAGAACTTACATTAATGCATCTTGTATGTAGTGACCAGATAATGTTAGTTTCTCCATCGCTGGCTGGTTGGCTTTACACACTCCTGTCCAGAGCAATCAGTGAATCAAAGCAAACACTGGTTCTTGTGAGGGGGGGTGGGAAAAACCAAATCTGAATAGCTTTTGGTTGATTTTTATCAGACTGGAACCAAAACAAGCGCAGTCAGAGCTCAGCACAAGAGGAGTAAATTGAGAAATGAGTCATTTGTTTGTGTTCCTTACAGATAAAGCCCTCAACAGCAACAGAATTTGTAATAAGAAAAATGAGTTCTTCATCACTTGTGTCAGTGATGAAGTCAGAGCAAATGCTTCTTTCTGTTCTTTCTCTTCGTGTTCTGGTTTTAAATCTCTAGGTGGAGTGCATTTAGAACTGGTCACCCTCAGCTATACTGAGTCCTGGTTTAAAATGTCTGCATGCTTACAAAGTTAGCTTTCCTGTAACTATGTGGACAGCCACTCCATAAGTGGAGAATTGTAGCATGCTGTCAGCTTCCCTGCAGTATACAAATGCTCAATGGAGCTGTAATTGTTGACTAATAACAAGAACCAGAAGTCCAAACAATGGAAGCCATTCTCTAAATTTCCTTCTGAAGCCACATTAAGATTCCTTTTGTTTCTGTTTCTTCCCATAAGGCAAATGTTCAGCTGCTGAAGATGGGAAACATGTTCTCTTTGTTATCCCTCATTGTTACGCTTGCAAACGTGCCTCTCAAGTTCTTTTCTTGAAAGATAATGCTCTGGCAGGGGGGTTGGACTGGGTGATATTTCCAGGTCCCTTCCAACCCCTAACATGCTGTGATTCTGTGATAATGTATGCAGGGTCTGGCTGGTAGTAAGCATATATAACTTACAGTTAAGTTTTCAATTCGCCTTACCCAGAAGGTGACAGCTAATAAAATACCATGTGGAGAGGAAGAAGTGTAAAATACTTCCTGCCTATATTCTTTCACACCTGCAGAATTCCAGCTAATGCACAGCCTTCATTTGAAAGCACTTAACAATAAAATTGGGAGCATCTTGGTAGCTGAGGTTTCTTTTCCAGCTTCCCACTTCAGTAATGCTGCAGGGAAGGTGCTGCACACACCTGCCCAGGGCCATTTTTCCCTTGTTGCAAAATGTCTCTGTTTTACATTCTGCTTAGTACCTTGTAAACGCTGTCTGCAGTTAAATTCTCTCTCTTTGTTCCAATGTTTTCGAGCCTCAAATGATTTTTTTCTTCAGCTTGGTCTTTTTGGGTTTGGTTTCAGACTCTGCACTTCCTGACACACCTGAGGATGGTAGCAGATTGCATCTCGAGGAAGAAAATGTTCTTAAGGTGATTTTTGTTTGGGTTTTGTTCCTTGTGATAAATTGTTCTGTGATGTAAATCCTCTTCAGTTTTGTGCGATAATGGTTTAGATGCCTTTAGTTGAGTCTGGCCTTCACCTCATCATAATCATGCTCAAGCTTAGTATTTCTGTTACCCAGGAATCCATGCAAGAGTTGGAAGAGAAGCAGACTTCATCAAACTTGGCCTCACGACCAGCTACATCTTCTAGGAGGAGAAATCACAGTGAATCTGGTATGTGCAGATGTATGATGCAGAGCTTTCAGTAGCAGGGCCACTTAAGGGGGGGGCGGGGCGTAAAAAGTGCATTCTGCTGCCGTACTGACTGTGAAGGATGCTGACAAATGCCATTCATGTTTCTCTGCTTACCTGAAACAAAATGTTCAGGCTGGAAAAAATGGCAGCTGCCTTGCGTTGCTCAGCGTCCTATTGCAGTTTGGATCTCTAGAACTGAGAGCAAGGTGATGGAATAACTTGCTGCACAGACTTGTTGAACTTGTTCACATCAGCAGGACTTAGCAGTTGTTTTGTCTTGAGGACAGGAACGTTTTTATGTCTTTTTACTAATGGACTGATGTAGTCAAACTCATTGCAGTTCTAGGCAGCCACAGGATTTCACATTCTGTTGGCTCCCTAAAACCGGATTTCATTGGATTTCAGTTTGTGACAGACATCAAAGTCCTGGTAGTAACATGGGATGATTTGGGGTATGTTCAGCTACCTGACCAAGCACTTCTTAAGCACTTTTGCTAATAAAGCACTTCTGAAAACATCTGGTGGCTTAAGCCCCTTTGTCATGGTTATTCAGTAATCACTGACAAACACACTTTGAAAACACAGAATGTTTCTTCTGACAGCAAAATTCCAAGCTGGTCAGCACAGAGCTGAACAAGTTTCTCAATAGAAGTGTTCTCTGCAGTTCTACTTAAACACTGTACTATGGAAATCTTAACATTAGCTTGTTCCATCACTTCAGTCACGCCCCAGGGAGGTGGTTGGGGCCCAATCCCTGGAGGTATTCAAAGTGAGGCTCAACAGGGCTCTGGGCAACCTGATCTAGTTGAGGATGTTCCTGCTGACTGCAGAAGGGGTTGGACTGGATGAGCTTCAGAGGTCCCTTCCAACCCAGCCCATTCTATGATTCTGTTACCTGATGACTTGGCGGTAATTACCTGGGCAGCGCTAACCTCCTGTCCCTGCAGAGGGCTTCCTGTTCCTCAGGGAGCGTTTTTCAGTTCCTCAGGTTTTTTTGGGTTGGTTTTTCTTTTTGTTCATCATAGGCCACTGTCATGTGAGTCAGTCCAGGAATTGTGCTGCATTGATGAGCTCTTTGCACTAAATTAAAAGAACATTTTAATGTTGTAACACAAACTGGTGAAGGGATGGAAAGCCTTGGTTAACTATCACAACCTGTGATATTTAGGCACGACCCAGGGCACCTCGAAGGTCCTGTGCTGTGCTTACTTATTGGAGGTCTGATGATTAACTCTTGCCTTTGCATCCACTCATTAGTTTGTTGCGACCTTAAAAGTTCTTTTAATATAGTGTTTTTATATACACTTCTTTTCTAATTTATAGGAAACCTTCCTTTTAAACCACTATTCTTGTTAAATTGGGATGGTAGCGGCTCCTGTGGAGCCGTTTAGAGAGTGTATAGAAACCTTGTGGTGGTGGTACAGTATCAGTACAGCATGGACCCATGACAACCCTAAATGAGGACAACGATGGACAGGAGCAACCCTTGGGCCTGGGGGCACCAAATTTGGTGGGGCTCTCTGAAAGAGAGGGGCTGAGCCCAGAAGCACCAAGGGAAAGTGAGAGAAGTCTCAAAGTATGTACAAGTGTTTCGTTCTCTTTTCTTTTACCTTGAAAGATGCAAGGCTTGAAGACTCGTGGATTGCCAGGGTGTGTTTTGCAAGGCAAGGGAGAAGCTGGGCACTAGAGGGGGGTGCAGAAGGCACTTGTAGTGGGGCAGCAGGCTCTTGCCGAGGTCTGTTGAGCCGTGTTGTCAGGCCTGGTGGGAAGTTTTCACTCCACTGCACTTAGAATACTGACTTTGCAACACCTTTTTTGATAACGTCGTTTCTTGCCAAACACTCCCAAAAGTCAGTGGAGCTGAATTTTGACTTGCCTACCCATACAGTGCTGTCCCTCTACTCCTTGTGCTGCTGCAGGTGGTTGTTTTGAAACGTGATGTTTCTAAAAAGCATCGTCTTTTTGCCTTCAAACCAAGCATACTTAATAAGCACGGCTTCAAGTTCAATTTGTACACAGTAGGCTCTGAGGATTCTCTTGCTGCTGTGTGGTGAAAGTCCTGATGGTTTGTTACAGAAATGCAATTGCACGTAGTGAAACTGTTGGCTAAGAAATCTGTTGAGATGTCTGAAACTCGAACCATGAGGTCCTCTCTATGTATGTGACCTGGGAGCTGGTTGCTCTGTCTCCCTGCGGGTTCTGGGCTGGATTCAGAAGCCCTCTCAAAGTGTCTTTGTACCTACTGACTGCAGAGGGAGCTAGGAAAAAAATCACGTCCTAGCTGTATTTCTTGGGAGGGTTTAATGTGTCCTGTGTAAATATGGTGCCAAATCTGCAATTTATTTTACTCCCTGCCACTTACAAGCTGTTCTGCCGGGACAAGGGGGGAAAGCCAGCTCCTGAAGTACTGTTTTCAGGAACATGTCACACTTGCATGTCTCTCAGCATTAATGTCCCCTTCTTAAACAAATAAGATTTTGGTGCCTTTAATCTTCCCCTGTAAAATAATACTGAATGTCTTTGCTTAAAGTCCTCTGTAAGTCAATTAAGTTGTAAACTTCTGTTAAGACTGTTCAAAAGTTAGCTTTTTTTTTTTTTTTTTTTTTGAGTAATAAATATTCTTGGATGTGTGTGTCCAGAAGAAAATTCTTCAGAGGACCTGCACAGCGACAGGAGAAAACGCCACAAGTCAGACAGCATTTCCTTGACCTTTGATGAAAGCCTCTCCTGGTGTGTGGTCAGTGGTCTGTGCCGGGAAAGAAGCAATAGCAGTGACTCGACAGATTCTCTTTCCATTCCTGTAAGTGGAAAATGCATCCTTTTTTATGCCTTGGGCTTTTATTTTTGCATGTATACCACATCCAGCTGGCAGCCAGGCACCAGTGGTGTCCCACAGGGATCAGTGCTGGGCACCATCCTGTTCAATATCTTTATTGATGATCTGGATGAGGGGATTGAGTCCATCATCAGTAAGTTTGCAGATGACACCAAGCTGGGGGAAGGAGTTGATCTGTTAAAGGGTAGGAGAGCTTTGCAAAGGGACCTTGGCTGGCTGGACAGATGGGCAGAGTCCAAGGGCATGAGATTGAGTACATCTAAGTTCTGGGTTCTACACATTGGCCACAACAACCCCAGGCAGTGCTACAGGCTGGGGTCAGAGTGGCTGGAGAGCAGCCAGGCAGAGAGGGACCTGGGGGCACTGGTTGATAGCAGCTGAACATGAGCCAGCAGTGTGCCCAGGTGGCCAAGAAGGCAAATGGCATCCTGGCTTGCATAAGAAATAGTTTGGCCAGCAGGAGCAAGGAGGTCATTCAGCACTGGTTGGGCCACACCTTGAGTCCTGTGTCCAGTTCTGGGCTCCTCAGTTTACAAAGGATATTGAGACACTTGGAACATGTCCAGAGAAGGGCAACGAGGCTGGGGAGGGGTCTGGAGCACAGCCCTGTGAGGAGAGGCTGAGGGAGCTGGGGTTGCTTAGCCTGCAGAAGAGGAGGCTCAGGGGAGACCACCTTGTTCTCTACAACTCCCTGAAGGGAGGTTGTAGCCAGGTGGGAGTTGGTCTCTTCTCCCAGGCAACCAGCACCAGAACAAGAGGACACAGTCCCAAGCTCTGCCAGGGGAAATTTGGGCTGGAGGTGAGGACAAAATTCTTCCCAGGCAGAGAGCTTGGCCATTGGAATGTGCTGCCCAGGGAGGTGGTGGAGTCACCATCCCTGGAGGTGTTCAAAAAGGGATTGGACATGGCACTTGGAGCCGTGGTTTAGTTGTCATGAGGTGTTGGGTGATAGGTTGGACTTGATGATCTCTGAGGCATTTTCCAACCTTACTGATTCTGTGATTCTTAAACCATCCTCCCCTTAATTAAAAGCTGCAGTGCCTGCAGTGGTGTCTGAGGAAAGAAAAGAAGTTGAAAGGGGAGTTGGTGTGTGGGTGGAGTTGGGTCTTTCATACACCTGCTGATAAAAGCTGAAGGAATTTCTTTTCATGGATTAATTTTGATTTCTTCGTTTAAAACCAAAGATTTTTTTCCTACTTGGCACAGTACTGAGGGGGGAAAAAAAGTCAGATGTAATTTGTGTTTCAATAGAAGTATCTCTTGGAATGCTGAGAGAAGAAAAGCAGTCACAGACAGTCCACAGCTCAGAATAATTGGTAGCTCCAAGAGAACTTTAGCAGCTGCCCTGAGGAGAAGCTCTATTCATTTCCCAAGCCTTTACTGGGTTTTAATTTTCAGCAAGGCCTGAGGCAAATTATTATCACAAAGAGCAAATTTATCAGTTTCTGGTCAATAGACTGTATTCTGAATTGACAGAACTTGTGCTGCATCTGCACTTCTGCTGTTTCATAATTCAACTGAAGGTTAGCAAAGATGGGACTAGAGAATGCAATGACACACAGGCAAAAGCTATCTACTTGCATCTGTTCTTCCACTTTTAGGAGAGCCTCTGTGAAGTAGTAGAATCATAGAATCAACCAGGTTGGAGATCATCAAGTCCAACCTATTACCTAACACCTCCTGACAACTAAACCATGGCTCCAAGTGCCTCATCCAAGCCTTTCTTGAACACCTCCAGGGACGGTGACTCCACCACCTCCCTGGGCAGCACATCCCAATGGCCAATCTCTCCTTCTGGGAAGAACTTTCTCCTCACCTTGAGCCTAAACTTCTCCTGGCACAGCTTGAGACTGTGTCCTCGTGTTCTGGTGCTGGTTGCCTGGGAGAAGAGACCAACCCCCACCTGGCTACAACCTCCTTTCAGGAAGCTGTAGAGAGCAATAAGGTCTCCCCTGAGCCTCTTCTTCTCCAGGCTTAAACAAACCCAGCCACTGCAGTCTTCAGCATGGCTGTTGGTTGACTGCAGCCTCCTACTACAGAGCCAACCAAAGGATTTCAGATCTGGTTCTGGTTTCTCTAATTTCATTTGTCTCAGATGTTCTGTCTGACAGCAGCTGTGGTGTTACTGCTTTCATAGCCAGTTAAACTGTGTAGATCAGTTTTGTCTTACAAGTTATCAGTAATGGTTATGGAAGGGGGCTGGTGAGGTTAAATGTGTCTTTCCTTGTTTTCCAGGATCTTGATGCCAGTTCATTAAGTGAAAATTCTGATTGGTTTGACCACAGTTCAGTTTCAGACCAGTTCAGTGTGGAGTTTGAAGTTGAGTCTATTTATTCAGAAGACTACAGCCACAATGACGAAGGACAGGAGCTCACAGATGAAGATGATGAGGTACAGTTTGGGTTTGTTTGGGGTTTTTTTTTTGACTGAAGATGTGGTGAGAGTGGGAAGGAAATGCCATAGAATCATAGAATGGCTTGGGTTGGAAGGGACCTTAAAGATCATCTAGTTCTAACCTCACTGCCATGGGTAGGGACACCTCTTACTAGACCAGGTTGCCCAAGGCCCCATCATCCAACCTGCCTTTGAATACTTCTAGGGTTGGAGCCTCCACAGGTTCTCTGGGCACCTTGTTGCAGTGCCTCAGCACCCTCATGGGGAAGAATTTCCTCCTCATGTCTAAATCTAGCTTCTTCCAGTTTGAAGCCAGTATCCCTTGTCCTGTCACTACATGTCTTGACAAAAAAATCCCTCTCCAGCTATCCTGTAGGTTCCCTTCAAATACTGGAGGCTGCTCTAAGGTCTCCCTGGAGCTTTCTCTTCTCCAGCCTGAACAACCCCAACTCTCTCAGCCTGTCTTCCTAGGAGAGGTGCTCCAGATTTCTGCTTATCTTTGTGGCCCTCCAGTTTTCAGGAATGCTTCCCACTGAGATTCCAACAGAAGTAGTAGCTCTGCAGGTTTATTTCAGGACTTCCTGTGCTGTGTCACAAACTGCACCCAGTCATTCTTTAAACCAAACTAGGTGCCTGTGCACTGTTACACACCCACCGGGCAGTAGCTGGGATGGTGCTAAGCTTTTCTACAGGCTCTGGAACAGGCTCCTGACAGCCTGAAAAACTGAGTAACTTCACTCACTAGCTGCTGGAGTTAATGGCAGTGTGTATGCTTGAGTCTGCTGCTGCATTTTTACTTACAGATGTATGTGTTGAGCTTTGACAACACTTCTCATACACTTGCTTAGTAACTCCTTGCAGGGGGCTACTGCTGAAACATTTGTCTCCATGAATCTAAATGTTTCATAGAGATGCTGAAACACAGGTTTAGAAGTTTTCATTAGCAGGCAAGAAGACAATAAAATTGTGATCCTGATCTGGGTCAGGGCAATCCCAAGCACTGATATAGGCTGAGCAGGCACTGGCTTGAGAGCAGCCCTGAAGAAGAGGGCTTGGGGGTGCTGGTGGATGAGAAGCTCAACATGAGCCAGCAGTGAGCACTTGCAGCCCTGAGAGCCAAGCAGAGCCTGGGCTGCAGCAAGAGAAGCAGAGCCAGCAGGGCCAGGGAGGGGATTCTCCCCCTCTGCTCCACTCTGCTGAGACCCCACCCGGAGTACTGTGTCCCGTTCTGGAGCCTCTATTACAAGGTGTCCACAGTGGACACCAGGTGGAGGTGGTGAAATGTGTCCAGAAGAAGGGCCATGAGTGAGCAGAGGGCTGGAGTTCCTCTCATATGGAGACAGACTGAGAGAGTTGGGGTTGTTCAGTCTGGAGAAGAGAAAGCTCAGAGGAGACCTAATTGTGGCCTTACAGTATCTGAAGGGGGCTACAAGAAAGCTGGGGAGGGACTTTTTAGGGTGTCAGGGAGTGCTAGGACTAAGAGGAATGGAGCAAAATGAGAAATGGGTAGGTTCAGATTGGATGTTAGGAAGAATTTCTTCCCCATGAGAGTGGTGAGAGACTGGCACAGGTTGCCCAGGGAGGTGGTGGAAGCCTCATCCCTGGAGGTTTCAAATTCCAGGCTGGATGTGGCTGTGGGCAACCTGACCTAGTGTGAGGTGCAGGGGGGTGGAATTAGATGATCCTTGAGATCCCTTCCAACCCTAACAATTCTATGATTCAGTGTCCAGATGGCTTTTGAATAGTATCTCCTGATATTCAGATAGAACCTCCTGTGTTCCAATTTGTGCCAGCTGCCTCTTGCCCTGTCACTGGACACCACTCCGAAGACCCTGGCTGTGCCTTGTTCAGCACCCTCCTTTTGGGTGTTTATGCACATTAACGATGCACACAAACACACTGCCCCCTGAGCTGTCTCTTCTCCGGGTTGAGTGGTCTCAGCTCTCAGCCTTTCTTCATGTGAAAGCTCCTCCAAACCCTTAAGAATCCTGGTGGCCTGTTGCTGAACCTCCACCTCCAGTGGCTCCATCTCCCTCAATGTACTGAGAGCCCTGAGCTGGGGAGTGCTGCAGCTGTGGCACAGGGGATGGATCACCTCTGTTCTTGAGAGCAGTACCTTCTGTCTACCAACTCTACATTTTTCTTCAGGCTGTTACAGATGTGAACAGAATTCTTTTCCCTCAAACCAGTCATCAGATTCTGTGGAGTGAGAAAAATTAACATACATGTGCCTCTGAATAAAAGCCTAATCAGGAATTAACCAGACAGCAGATTTTGAATTGAATGCCCCAAAGCAATTACATTAATCATGGAATTGTCAGGGTTGGGAGGGACCTCAAGGATCATCCAGTTCCAACCCCCCTGTCATGGGCAGGAACACCTCACTAGATAAGGTTGCTCAGAGCCACATCCACATTAATAATTTTCTTTATTGAAACCAGGTCTATCAGCTGACTATTTACCAGGATGAAGACAGTGATGCTGATTCATTTGATGAGGACCCAGAGATCTCTCTAGCTGTGAGTAAAATTCTTCACTGGCAAAGATTGTCAGCTGGGTGAACTGACAGTGGAACAAGGAGTACAGAATCCAATCACTGGTAGCAGTTAAATTCATCTGTTTTTTTTTTTTTTTTTTTTTTTTTTTTAGAACTAAATTAACATTTTCTTGTTTGCTTGATGATTTCATTATTAAGGAACCTTCACAGGCTCACAGGAAGTTAGAGGTTAGAAGGGACCTCTGGAGATCTTTTGAATCCAACCCCCTGTCAGAGCAGGACCACAGAATCTAGCACAGGTCACCCAGGAACACATCCAGACAGGGCTGGAAAGGCTCCAGAGAAGGAGACTCCACAACCTCTCTGGACAGCCTCTTCAAGTACTCTGGAACCCTCACAGTGAAGAAGTTCCTTCTCATTTTGAGGTGGAACCTCCTGTGCTGGAGTGTATATCCACTGCCCCTTGTCCTGTCCCAGGGTCCAACTGAGCAGAGCCTGTCCCCTCCCCTCTTGACCCCCAGCTCTCAGCTATTGATAGACATTGATCAGATGTCCTCTCAGTTTTCTCCTCTCCAGACTAAACAGCCCCAGGGCTCTCAGCCTCTCCTCCCCAGGCAGTGCTGCAGTCCCTTCAGCATCCTTGTAGTCCTCCCTTGAACTCTCTCCAGTAGGTCCCTGCCGCTCCTGAACTGGGTAGCCCAGAACTGGATTCAATATTCCAGGTGGGGTCTCACTAGGGCAGAGCAGTGGGGGAGGAGAACCTCCCTTGATCTGCTTAATCTTCTAACCCCAGGATCCTATTTGCCTTCTTGGCCACCTGGGACTCAAACAACACGTGCCTTGACTCGTCTAAGTAAATTTTAGTTTGGTTTGGGATTTTCTGTGTCTGTTCCCCGTACAGCATGCGTTATTTGTCGTTAAAAGGCAGTGTATGGTTAATTGAGGTCGTGGCTTCTCGGTGGTACTGTCTCACGGCTGTTCTGCAATCCCTACTACTGCTGTGTCGGGCTGCCCTCTCGCGGCCGTTCTGCCCACCAGCAGTTTAGAATCCCACAGGTTAAATGTCCCTTCAGCCCCTACCCAGTTCCCATTCTGGAAGTCTTTTGTTGAAAATAATGGGCGTGGTGACTATTTTATGCGAAGTTTTTCATGAGATTCTCTAAAAACTTTCGATTTTGTTTAGAAACTTAGAATCACAGAATTGTCAGGGTTGGAAGGGACCTCAAGGAGCATCCAGTTCCAACCCCCCCCTGCCATGGGCCAGGATACCTCACACTAGATCAGGGTACCCAGAGCCACATCTAGCCTGGCTTAAAAAATTTCCAGGGATGAGGCTTCCAGCACCTCCCTGGGCAACCTGTGCCAGGCTCTCACCACCCTCATGGGGAACAACTTCTTCCTGACATCCAATCTGAATCTACCCTGCTCTAGCTTGGATCTATTCCCCCCAGTCCTATTTCTCCCTGACACCCTCCAAAGTCCCTCCCCAGCTTTCTTGTAGCCCTCTCCAGATACTGGAAGGCCACAATTAAGTCTCCGTGGAGCCTTCTCTTCTCCAGACTTAACCCTGACTCTCTTAGTCTGCCCCCATAACAGAGGTGCTCCAGCCCTCTGATCATCCTCATGGCCCTTCAAGTTTGCGTAAGAACCAGTAAATAATGTTTGTTCTATTTCTTATATACATATCTACTGCAAAAAGAAAAGAAAACCAGAGAGTCTTTTTAAAGTCAAGGCTATTTTCACAGATTCACAGATTGTTAGGGGCTGGAAGGGACCTTGAAAGCTCATCCAGTCCATCCCCCCTGCCAGAGCAGGAGCACCCAGAGCAGATCACACAGGAGCACATCCAGGTGGGTTTTGAGTATCTCCTGAGAGGGAGACTCCGCAACCCCCTGGGAAGCCTCTTCCAGCTGAACAGAACTATAAAGTGGGATGAAACACTGAAAGGAATTTTTAAAGTACCAAGTTAACCATCTTGGTTTGGGCAGTAATAAATTGTTTATGATCTCTGAATCTTGAGTTGTAAGCATTCCAAGTAGCTTAAGTTGTTCCAACCTTTAATTCACTAAAGGATTATTGGAAGTGCCCCAAATGTAGCGAAATGAACCCTCCGCTCCCACGGCACTGCCACAGATGCTGGGCCCTTCGTGAGGACTGGCTTCCAGAAGAAAAGAAGGACAAAGTGGAAAAGAGCAAGTCAGAAAGTTCCTCCCCTCTAGAATCTGAAGGTTTTGATGTGCCTGACGGCAAGAAAGTGCAAACAACCGAAGAGAAGGAGCCAGCTGCGGAGGAGAACAAGGACAAAGCAGCACAAATCTCCGAGTCCCAGGAAAGCCAAGATTATTCCCAGCCCTCGACATCCAGCAGCGTGTTCTGTAGCAGCCAGGAGGACTATAAGGAACCCGAGAAGAGGGAAATGCTAGACAAGGAGGAAAGCACAGAATCCAGTCTGCCTGTGAGCAGCATAGAGCCCTGCGTCATCTGTCAGAGCAGACCCAAGAACGGCTGCATAGTCCACGGCAAAACAGGACACCTCATGTCTTGTTTCACCTGCGCCAGGAAGCTGAAGAAGAGGAACAAGCCCTGTCCGGTGTGCAGGCAGCCCATCCAAATGATTGTGCTAACTTATTTCAGTTAGGTGGAAAGCAGCAAAAGCCTTTTCATAGACTGCTGAAGAGAAGAAGATGTTATTTTTGTATGCTTATTGGAAAAATGAATAGTGTGGGTCTCTCAACGTTTGGTGTGGAAAGTAATGGCTGAAAGGAAATGCACTGGAGTGAAGAGGTTAGCTTGGTTTTCAGAAGTCAAGTTGAAGGTTTTAAGTCCTTCTCAATAGAAACAAGTGATTTCCTGTAAGCCGCCTGCCTCTCCAATAGGTTGATGTTGCATACAAGTTAGTGAGATTCGTTTTCCTGGATTAAACAAACACATTAAAAACCCAAATTCAGTTGTTAGGAGAGGAGAGCGACACGTGGAAGAGCTCATTCATGTGAGTTCCTCCTCTTAAGACAAAGAAAATTCTCCATATTCCAGTGGCATTTGCTTGGCAAAGACACCAGGCTGTGAATAAGTCAATAAAATAAGCAGACAGAATCTTGTCTCACTCATTCCCAAAACTTCAATTCCTGCAAGTAACCAAAGTCTGAGGGAGATCTTACCACAAAGTGCAGAAAGATGTGATAGAAAATCCTTTAAGGTTTGGGAAATAGGGAAGGGTGCTGTGTGTCTTTTTGGAGTGTACATTGTCACTGTGTGTGTCTCCTGAGAAGTCACTGATCCAAGTTCAGTCTTAACAGTTGTCTCTCAAATGTCCTGATAAAAACTGGCTCTTAAATGCTGTGTAGGTTTGGAAGTCTGTACTATCTACATGATTATTTTAGCAGCATGAGGAGAGGCTTGAACAGAGAAGAGAAATGAAGGAGAAGCAGTGTGATGTTAAGTCAGGCAATAGTAGGGGACAGCCTTACTCTCTCTCTGCACTTGTTTCTGATGTCAGCAGTGTAGCTTGCAGCTTCCTCACTACATTCAGTGAAATCAACATAGTAAGAAAACAAAGTCCAGCTCCATCTGCAGGAACCAGTGAGCTGTGCAGTTCTAGTTCACACAGACACTCTTTAACTTCAGTAGTGTTTCCAGCTTCTGCTGTTTCTATCACAAGAATTCCTATCGTCTGTTGCAAGGTGTTTGGCTAACTCCAGATTGTTCTCGCTGGACCTGTCCAGCTATCAGCTCTTGTCTCCTTACTCTATTTTGTCCAAAACTTTGTGAAATTTAGCAGTTCCTTTTATTAAGGAGTCTGCTAACTGACTCAGTTCTGTGGTGTGTTCAGCACAGGTGGCATGAGTGTATTTTTTAAGTTCAGCTATCTTCAGAATACAGTTAGAGGGCTCACCTGAGCTGCTCTTTAGAGAGTTTCTGTACCAGTGAGTTGCATTTATTCCTTCATACAACTAGATACAAGAAGTGTCTTGTTTTCAGCACCTTTTAATTTTGTAGGTAGTGGCTGATCAGCTGCCCAATAATGTCAAATAAGTAGTCAAGGGAGTGCCAAGAATGGAGATGAAGCCTAAATGCAGGTATTGTGCTGTTACCTCCTGCAGGCCTAGGTTAAATAGCCTCTTTAACTCCACCAGTACAGAACCATAGATGAAGCCAGATGACCTTTAAAGGTCCTTTCCAGCCCAAAGAATTCGAAACGTTGATGCCTGTGTGCTAATGCAAAGACCTTGGCTGCTGTAATCACCTTCTTGTTGGAGCTGAAATAGTTGCTCTGGTATAAAGTGTCTGTGAACCAGGCCTCCAAACACCGGGAAGATGAGGCAATACCTAGACAAGGACCTACAGCTGTAGAGGAGAGACTGTGTAAAGCCTTGGCCTGCAAAGAATTGCCTTCGTAGGTGGAGACTGAATTATCAGAATCAGTCATGTTTTGTTTGTACACTTCAGCTAGTTCTGAGAAATACTAAAAGGTCTGAGTTGGACCAGAGTTCATTTCAGCTAAACAAAATGTAAGTGCCACTTTCAGGTGTTCCTTCACATTCTTGCTTGCAAATTGCTTGCCCTTTGCAGTTTGTAAAGGGACAGCAGGTAGCTGGAAGCTCTTGGAAGTTCTTTTGTCAGTAGAAATTTTTTTGTGGGACTTGGTAAACCTTGAGCCCAAGGTAGAGAAACCCTCTGGGCAGCTGTTTACGCTGTTCAGGTAGGGTTGCTTCTCCTAGGTGGCTGCCTGCCTTAATTCACACTGCTGCTGAGTTATTGTTCTGATTTTTGGTTTGTTTTGGTTGGTTTGTTTGATAAACTATTAATAGTGCAGTGAACCTTGCAGAGAGGCTCTTCCATCGTCCTGCAGATCAGAACCAAACAAGTGGTTGGTGTCAGTCTGGAATCTGTAGCTGAGAAGGAGTTGTAGACACGTCCAGGAGCAACACTGATATAACAGAGGGACTGTACTTGGGAAGCTTTGCCTGGTACATTGTCTCCGGTTTCTTAATGCTCTTACAGTTTGATACCTTTTTTACAGTCCCTGGTGGCTGTGTAACTGCAGCTCTGGGAGAGCAGCTGTTCTTACCTAGTTCCTACTGGGACAAGCTGTACCATCCCGCTCTTGGCATTCCCTTCCGATCAGCCCCCTGAAGTGGCCTCTCTATTTAAAAAACAAGACTACAGCTTAGAAAAGGCAACACGTGGCCAGAGCCACGATCCCTGCTGTTTCCAGTTGCTCAGCTTTGGGATTTGTCTTCAAAACCAATTTAATCTCCTAAGTAACACCTTCTGCTTTGGCAAAAGCTAGACAGAGCATACAGCAGAGTGACTTTCTGCTTTTGGGATCTAAGATTGTACCAGCCTGGCGTGTGCTCTGTTGTGCAGAATAGCCCTGGAGTTACCCTCTGCTCCATGTGGTGCTGAGGAAATGACTAATGCCGATTGCTGCCTCTGTGGCCAAACTGCTGTGTCAGAGTGAATCCTCATTTTGAATTCTGTGTTCTGACTTAATACAACTTTAATAACTCCCAGGGAAACTTTAGAGTTTGCTCTCTTTTTGCTCCACTCAGTGTGTCTTTAAGGGAGTGATGAGTGTTGGTGTCCGTTCCAGTCCCTACAGGAGATGCTGGCAGGCAAGAGCACTCCAGAGGGTTTGGGGTGTACACTGCAGCCCCAACCCCAGGCCAGGATGGGCCCTTGATCTGAAAGGCTGAAGTCTCTGGGTCTGCCTCTGTGCTGCTGTTTGTGCTCAGTATGTGTAGGGTAGGTGGTGACCACCCTGGCATTCATCACCCTGCGCTTTCCAGCCTGTAAAACGCATTTCTGGCCTCAGGCAGCAGCACAGGAATTCAGCAAAAACCTTGGTACAGAAGCTGAGAATTGTTCTTACTTGGTGAGGTCTTGTGAGATTCTTAATTTAATATGGCACAGATTTTAATTTATTGCAGTTTGTAAATATTTTTGTGCTTACAGTTAGCGGTTTTGAGCTTTAATTTATTGCAGTAGCCTCTTGGGTGGTACGTGTGTAGATAACATAAGTGTGCAGACTTGGTGAATCACAGTCACAAGAATAAATATTTAAGGAACTAGCATTTAAAGATTCAGATTCTTCTATTCAGAGAGGCATTGATGCCTTTGAGGGAGGTTGGTTTGTTTGTTTTTTTCCCTTCTTAACAACATTTATTAACTAGAGATCTGGTGCAGCATCAGCAGAGTGAAAACGTTTTGATGGTGTTGGGTTTTCCTTTGGAATGCTTTTGCATCTTCTGAGTACAGCCAAAGAGCTAAACTGTCTGCTTTGTGGTGCTGGTTACATTGGAGGTGATGGGAAGTTTCAGTGTTAGTTTGCAAGGGGTGGTAATGATTTCTGTGACCAAGGCAGTTGAAGGGCTGGCTGGATGCTGACAAACTGTGACAGCAGAGTTTTCAAGAATGGTCTTTGTCCATTCCTTCGTGCGGGTCAGGTAGGTGTTAGGTGCAGATGCTCCAAGAACTCCATTTATTCTTTTTCACAAAGTACAATAAACCTGTTCTTGCATTTAAATATTTTCCCCACTGTGTAGCTGTTTATTAGTATTGAAATTCAGCTCCTGACCCAAGGAAGCAAAGTGAAACACTCAGGCAGAAGGCAAAATTGTTTCTTTACCAAGGGCTCCAAGTGTGGAGTAGTAAAATATTTGAGAACCTATAGTGCTGGAGTCTTCAATTTGGATTGATTGGCTGTGAAGCCTGCTGCTTTCCTCCTTTAATAACCTTGCCCAGCTGAAACAGAAGTATCTGCATTGCTGACAGTGTCAAACAGCCACCTTACCAAGATGCTGCTCGTTGCTGAGCACAGCAACCCTTGGCTGCTTCAGTGTTGCTGATGAGCACGCTGGAAGAAACTTGTAGCCCCTGTGCAGGGGGCTGTGGCTACCACTTCCATTGGCAGGTCGAGTTAGACTTAAAAGTGCTTCAAAATGTTAGCCACTGAAAAGCTTACTTTAGTCTAACAGCATGGTACAGCTTTTGTCACCAAGTTCTGGTTGCTGTGAATTTAAATGTCACTGTCTCCGAGGTGCTTGGGTTTGGGTATGAAGCCAGGGAAAGCCTTCAGGCAGATTTCTCCCCTTACAGGCTAGCATGAGGCAAAAAAAAAAGTCCTTATTTACTGTCAGCAAAAACCCAACTGTGTCAGACAACTGTGCTCTTAAACAAGAGAGATCAGCCAGTTGAGAAGCATAATGCACCTGGACAAACTGAAATTAATAATGGGTTAATAGGTGAAGAAACTTTCTACCCCCTCTGAACCTAAAGCTGCTGCTGTGTTAGGGCAGAACTTGAGAAGTTTCTCATTCTAAAGCAGTTAATTTAGTGTGTTAACTAACTTGCCACGAGACTTGCAGCAAGATAGAAGCTTTCATAGAGGATGCATCTTCTTATTGTGCAGCACTTGGCCTAAGAGGGGATAGTGGCTATGGTGCTTCCCTGTGGGAAGGAGCTTTGAGGGGCACCTGCAGGTGACTGGCAGCAGGGCAGTACTCATACCTGTGCCACAGTGCCAGCAGGTGGAAGCAGGCTGTGTCTGTAGGATCCCCTCTGTACTTCCTAAAGCACATTATGCAGTGTGTTTCTAGTCTTGGTGTCTGCCACCCTGCACAAGGATGCATCCAGCTCCCAAGGCCTGTGCTCCGCAATCCCAGCTGCCCGGCGGGTGTCTGCTGTGGGGAATGTCCTCCCTGACTGCTGGAATTCTCCAGTTTGTTTGTACCCAAGTCAAAGTCTTCTCTTGAGTTACTTGTCCTTTAAAGGTTGCACAAACGATGGAAAGGGAAAAAAAAACAAACAACTGAAACCTTGTCTTAAGCTGTCTTTCAACAATACATTACACTTAGCCCACAACTAAAATAATGCTTTAGCTAATTGCTGCTTTTTACTTGACTTAGCACAGATGCACTGAAAGCTTCCAGTGAAGGCCTCTCTGTAGTGTGTCTCTCTATTGTACCTGTAACATTTGTGTGTGATACCTCAAAAGGTATTGTCTCCCCTTTAGTTGCTTTAACTTAACAGCCTGATTCTGAAGGGACAGTTCTTGAACTAACACAGCTTTTCCCAGAGCAGAGCCTTCCTGTATGACTGCACCTAGCTGTGACAAATCAAGAGGCTGGGTTAGGGGGAAGTGAAATCCCTGTGCAATGCTGCCACTGTTCCAAGGTGAAGATGCTTTCAAGGACTTGTCGTGGTGCCTGCTGCACATAGTGCCACAGCCAGTAACCATCAAAATACAAATAGCCACTCAAATTGCACAGAGCATAGATCCTTTTAGGAGCAGAAGAATTATTATGTGTAATGGCCTTTGTCTTTCTGTTCTCAGTTTTTCCTTTTCTGAGGAAACTGAATACTATGTTGCATTGGAGAAAAAAAAAAAGCTTTAATAAAGATTTGTTTATATATTCCTCGGTGCTCTTTTTGTTGTCATCTCTTGGCTTGGTAGAGCTCCTGCTACTCGGTTTGCATACAGATCTTTATTCTGTGAGCCAGCCTTTTCTTGAGTTTGGTTTGGTTTTGTTTTGTGTATTGGACTGCTTCAGAGGACCCTGAAACTGCCTTGCAGCTGGCCAGACAAAAGAATCTGCTGATTTTGAGCACTGTTATAGCCCAACCAGGGGAACCCAGGGAATTTAGCTGTCACAGAAACCAGTTTCTGGGCTGCAGCTTGCTGCTTGTGCCAGCCAGTTTCTGGCACATGGGTTGGCTGTGGTCCAGACAGCCTGGTAAGTGGGCTGTGAAACAAACACTGTAAAGCCACTGGTAGAACTATTCAGGTTAAAAAAAAAACCCAGAGTGGTGTGCTTCTGTTCCATCCTGAATTCAATAAAAAGCAGCCAGCAACAGCATGAAGCTGCCAGGGAGTGTTTCCACTCTGGCTTAAAGGAGTGCTGGTTTCAGAACCCCAAGTTAACTCTTTTGGGCCTGCTGGCACACAGATCATCATTAGGCTTCCACCAAGGTGGCCCTGCAGCACATACTTGCACATCATGTCACAGAATCTCAGAATCTTAGGGGTTGGAAGGGACCTCAAAAACTCATCCAGTCCAACCCCGCTGCCAGAGCAGGAGCACCTAGAGCAGATCACACAGGAACACATCCAGGTGAGTTTTGAATAGCTCCAGAGAAGGAGACTCCACAATCTCTCTGGGCAGCCTGCTCCACTGCTGTGTCACTCTCAGTGAAAAATTTGTTCCTTAATGTTCACCTGGAACCTCCTCTGCTCCAGCTTGCACCCATTGCCCCTTGTCCTGGCACTGAGCATCACTGAGCAGAGCCTGGCTCCATCCTCTTGACACTCGCCCCTTGCATGTTTACAAACCTTAATGAGGTCACCCCTCAGTCTCCTCCAAGCTACAGAGCCCCAGCTCCCTCAGCCTTCTCTCATAAGGAAGATGTTCCACTCCTTCAATCATCTTTGTGGCTCTGAGCTGGACTCTTCCAAGCAGTTCCCTGTCCTTGAACTGAGGAGCCCAGAACTGGACACAATATTCCAGATGCAGCCTCACCAGGGCAGAGTAGGGGGGCAGGAGAATCTCAACCTACTAACCCCACTCCTAGTACAGCCCAGGATGCCACTGGCCTTTTTGGCTAATTGCCATCTTGCACCATATGTGTGTTCCTGGTTTTTAGCTTGTTTCAGCCCTGAGCAGTCTCACATCTGTGCAGGTAAGCAAGAATGTAGGTCAAAATGCCATTCCCCTTTTACAGCAGTGACTTTATTATGAGAAAATCAGCAGAGAGCTCATGGCTTACAGGTGTATGGCACATGAGCTGTTGGGTCAGTAAGGAACCTGAGCTTGCATGAAACATTTGCAGTCAAAATCCTTTTTAGATGCAAAGACTTTTCTTTTTGGAACTCAGGGCAATTCTTCAGAATCCCTCCTACAGTTCCCTGTACAGAATTTCTGCAGAGTCCAATAACTTGTGTAGAAAAATAGGAGAGTCTGCCATTGGTACAGCAAAACATTTGATTGTTGAGTCAGTGGTCTATAAAACACCATAAACCCCACAGTAAACCCAAGAATTGGCTTTATAAAAACTTACATTCTTTGGCATATAGAATTCCTGGTCTGAAGAACCACATTTCTGCAGGAAGCTCTTTGCCTTGCCCGTGCCATTCCTGACTTTATTGGAGCATTCCGAGCAGAATGGTCATGAAGACCAAGAGGTGCAGAGTTGGTTTGGCTGCAGCTGATAAAACCCGTTCCAGCTCTTGGTAGAGGGGAATTCTGGGACATGAAGCAGCTCTTGGTCTGACTGAGACTTCTGAGAAGGAGAAGTCCTGTCTCACAGCACTGAAGTTGCCAGTGTTGTCAGGTATTTCCACTGTCTTCAGCATGGATCTAAAGCCTGGCACAGTAGCCTAGGAGCAGACACAAAAGCTTTCTCACTCGGTGGGAAACAGTGAGGTTAGCTCTCAAACAGTCATGGTCTAATGGGCTCATTTATACTCACAGTTCATAGGGAAAGGGCACTAAACATGTTTGAGAGCACACCATGAGAAGAGAGTAAAGTCCTCACAACACAGTGGTAAGACCAACCCCCAAAAATGGAGATAGAAAGGGTAATAGGATATTTATTGGTAATATTAAGCACAAGGCCTTGGCTGGCAGCAGGCAGAGCCTACGCTGCATAGATGTTCTCTAGTGCCAGCTACTGACAGTCTCCACAGAGAAGCTGTTTTGACCCAAAGACATAGCTGAAGCTCTGTTGTCAGCCTGTTGCTGCCTGGGGCTATGTGGATCCCATCCTCCATGTCCTCACCCTACAAGAACTGTGCAGTTTGTTTCAAACCCCTCAAGCTGGCATCACCATGGTCCAGACACTCATCCCAGCTGGCTCCCCAGTGCCTATCCCTAGACCTTCTGGAGACGTCATGATTTTACTGTGTCAAAACATTTCACAGAATCACAGAAACATTCAGGTTGGAAAAGAGCCTCAGGATCACCAAGTCCAACCCAGAACCCTGCTCTGCAAGGCTCACCCCTAAACCACAGCCCCGAGCACCACAGCCAAACCACCTGCAAACACAGCCAGGCTTGGGGACTCCACCACCTCCCTGGGCAGCACATTCCAATGCCTGACCACTCTTGCCCTGAAAAAGATTTCCTACTGTCCAGTCTAAACCTCCCCAGTGGCAGCCTGAGGCCATTCCTTCTTGTTCTGTCACTAATGACCTGGGAGATGAGACCAGCACCAACCTCTCCACAACCTCCTTTCAGGTAGCTCTAGAGAGCCAGGAGGTCTCCCCTCAGCCTCCTCTGTTTCACACTATCTGTCCCCAACTCCCTCAGTTGCTCTTCATCAGATTTCTTCTCCAGGCCCTTCCCAGCTTCCTTGCCCTCCTCTGCCCTGGCTCCAGCACCTCCACATCTCTCCTGTATTGAGGTGCCCAAAACTGGACACAGCACTCGAAGTGTGGCCTCCCCAGAGCTACTCCTCCTTTCTACTGACTCAAGACATTTTCTTTTAAATCTGCTAAAGAGTCTTACAGATCAGCTCACTGGTCTGTAAGGATACACTCCCACTGTGCTCAGGAATTCAATGCAGTTAGAAGCAACAATCCAGTAAGGCTGTGCAGAATCATAGAATTGTCAGGGTTGGAAGGGACCTCAAGGATCATCCAGTTCCAAGCCCCCTGCCATGGGCAGGGACACTTCCACTAGATCAGGCTGCCCAGAGCCACATCCAGCCTGGCCTTAGAAACCTCCAGGGATGTGGCACACTTACATTGATCACGTATGTCCCAGGCAGAAGGAGAAGGTAGTACTCTCCCTGTTCATTTGTTTTGTAGGGGCAGATGTGAGGCCTTCCTTTGGCTTCCACAATGGCATTGGGAATGGGATTCCCATTCTTATCAGTAACTTGACCCTTGACACCTATGAAAAAGGAAGAGGAAAGAAGGATCACAACCTGGAACCACGGTGAGCATCCTCCTCTGAGAAAGGCTATTTGTTGCTGGATGCACTCAGAGGCTGTGTCACTGATTCTATCACTTCTGCCTCACAGAAGGGAGTTAAAATACAAACTCCTTTATTGTTGTCATTAACAGTTTACCCTCACGTCAGGTTACAAAGCAGCATTGTAATCTCTGCTTCTTAATCTCACTGGCTCAGAGCATCAGGTGTAATTTACTATATGAATGTGGGCTGCAATCTTCCCTGCTGGTTGGTGGATTTTTTGCCTTCCCCACTCCCTTCCCCCCTTTTTTTCACATTTAAATTTAAAATAAATCAGCCTCTTCTCTAGTACTTCCCAATGGCAGAATACCAACAGCCTCTGCTTATGAAGTCGTTTCCCTAAATCCTCACACACCACCTTCAAGGCAGCACTGGCATTAAGCAAAGATAAAACAGCAGCCAGACACCCTGGGCAGCACGACACAAGATAAGCAAAACAATGTAGAATAGAAAGAATAGAATAGAATGGAATAGAATGGAAAAGAAAAGAATTAACCAGGTTGGAAAAGTCCTTTGAGATCATCCAGTCCAACTTATCACCCAACACCATCTCATCAACCAAACCATGGCACCAAGTGCCTCATCCAGTTTCCTCTTAAACACCTCCAGGGATGGCGACTCCACCACCTCCCTGGGCAGCACATTCCAATGGCCAATTCCTCTTTATATGAAGAACTTCTTCCTAACATCCAGCCTAAACCTCCCCTGGCACAGCTTGAGACTGTGTCCTCTTGTTCTGGTGCTGGTTGCCTGGGAGAAGAGACCAACCTCCACCTGGCTACAACCTCCCTTCAGTGTGGTGTAGACAGCCATAAGGTCTCCCTGAGCCTCCTCTTCTCCAGGCTAAGCAACCCCAGCTCCCTCAGCCTCTCCTCACAGGGCTGTGCTCCAGACCCCTCCCCAGCTTTGTTGCCCTTCTCTGGACACCTTCCAGCAACTCAACATCTTTCCTAAACTGAGGAGCCCAGAACTGGACACAGGACTCAAGGTGTGGCCTAACCAGTGCTGAGGCCAGGACAGAATGACCTCCCTGCTCCTGCTGGCCACACTGTTCCTGATGCAGGCCAGGATGCCATTGGCCTTCTTGGCCCCCTGGGCACACTGCTGGCTCATGTTCAGCTGCTGTCAATCAGTACCCCCAGGTCCCTCTCTGCCTGGCTGCTCTCCAGCCACTCTGACCCCAGCCTGTAGCACTGCCTGGGGTTGTTGTGGCCAATGTGTTGAACCCAGCACTTAGATGTGTTCAATCTCCTGCCCTTGGAGTCTGCCCATCTGTCCAGCCTGTCAGGGTCCCTCTGCAGAGCCCTTCTGCCCTCTAA
The DNA here is from genome assembly GCA_033816785.1 of Picus viridis. NCBI lineage: Eukaryota > Metazoa > Chordata > Aves > Piciformes > Picidae > Picus > Picus viridis. The sequence continues at coordinate 54,799,799 of CM066567.1, forward strand.
CAGATCAACTCCTGCCCCCAGCTTGATGTCATCTGCAAATTTACTGATGATGGACTCAGTCTCCTCATCCAGATCATCAATAAAGATATTGAACAGGATGGGGCCCAGCACTGATCCCTGGGGCACACCACTAGTGTCTGGCTGCCAGCTGGATTTGGCACCATTCACCACCACTCTCTGGGCTCAGCCTCCAGCCAGTTCCTAACCCAGCTCAGAGTGCTGCTGTCCAAGCCAGGGGCTGACAGCTTGGCCAGGAGTTTGCTGTGGGGCACAGTGTCAAAGGCCTTGCTGAGGTCCAGGTAGACCACATCCACAGGCCTCCCCACATCCACCAGACAGTCACCTGATCATAGAAGGAGATCAGATTGGTGAGGCAGGACCTGCCCTTCCTAAATCCATGCTGGCTGGGCCTGATCCCTTGGCCATCCTGTAAGTGCTGTGTGATCGCACTCAAGATGACCTGTATAGAATAGAATTAACCAGGTTGGAAAAGACCTTTGAGATGATCAAGTCCAATCCATTCCCCACCTGCACACCCACCTAGATGCACTTGTTTTATGTATTCAATCAGTGCAGCTTTGTTGTCTCTCCAGAACTTTTCCAGCTGGTCTTCTGGAGGATATTTACAGCATGACAGCTCCAATGTGATTTCAAAACACTGTCCCCAGACATAGTTGTAATCTTGCATTCCACCTTAGAAGTCAAATAAAACAAAACACTGTTCAGCTGCAAAGAAGCACTGAGTTCAGGCTAGAAGCAAAATAGGGGAGTTAAAATATTGGCTCTCAGGTCACACCTGTATAGAAAAATCACAGAATTGTTGGGGCTGGAAGGGACCTCAAGGATCAGCCAGTTCAACCCCCTGCCATGGGCAGGGACACCTCACACTACAGCAGGTTGCTCACAGCCACATCCAGCCTGGCTGCAAACACCTCCAGTGATTAAGCTTCCAACACCTCCCTGGGCAACCTATTCCAGTCTCTCACCACCCTCATGGGGAACAACTTCTTCCTCACATCCAACCTGAATCTACCCACTTCTAGTTTTGCTTCATCCCCCTAATCCTATCCCTACCTGGCACCCTAGAAAGTCCCTCCCCAGCTTTCTTGGAGGCTCCTTCAGATACTGGAAGGCTACAATAAGGTCCCCCTGGAGACTTCTCTTCAAATCAGATAAATGATTCATTAATGCCACACTTGGATTGACTGCCTCCTGTGGAAACTAGTTAAATTACTCCAGTTACATGGAGGCTGCTGTTTTCTAAGGCATGGTGGCACTTTGGGAGTGATGAATACTATGGCTGAGGAAGGGTGGGCCTTGGATTTAAACTCATCCAGGCACTCCCAACTATAAATATGGGCAGATAAATTCACCATTCACCACTGCCAAAGGCATCCCAAGAGCCTTTTAAGGCTTTGAATTCAGACTGTGAAAGCAACAGGCAGTGGCACAGTAACCAGGGCTCATATTCGGTTTGGCTATACACATAGGATCATGGGATCACGGAATGGTCTGGGTTGGAAGGGACCTCCAAAGCTCATCCAGTCCAACCCCCTCTGCAGTCAGCAGGGACATCCTCAACTAGATCAGGTTGCCCAGAGCCCTGTCAAGCCCCACTTTGAATACCTCCAGGGATGGGGCCCCGACCACCTTCCTGGGCAACCTGTTCCAGTTCCACCACCCTCGTGGTAAAGAACTTGTTCCTAACACAAACAAGAACACTTATTTTGATGATCAAGCACTGGTAAAAAAGGATGATGCATGAAAAGAAGACCATTTTATCTCCCTGAAAGGACAAGACCTTTGAGCCACACCAGTGCCTGCACACCCTGTAATCTATACAGCTCTGCAGGCCTTAGGAAAGGGCTCAGAAGCAGCCAGACAGCAGAGGCTTGTGTAACTCCTGAGTGTGAGAGTCTGCAAACACTCAGGTCCTGCTCAGAGAATCTGCTTCAATGCATTTTCTTACTCTCCTCATGAACCCCTTCCTCTGGTCAAAATCACAGCCCTTTGATTATCAAAGATGACAGGAGAAAGTCAGAAGGTCTTATCTGGAGCAACTGATCACTGAGATTCTTACCTTCCAGCTGGTACCAAGAGTACCCATTGGTAATGCCTTCTGGGAAGCTATGTCTGTTGTCACAGCCAGTCCCTTTGTACATGCTGGCATGGTTGAAAGAGTAGGTTTTTGCCAGGTGAATAAAGACATCATCGTCTGGAGTCCTGCTATAGCCTTTGGAAGAGCCAGTAACTGCAGAATAAAGAGAGCCAGCATGGACCTCCCCTTCCTGGTTAAAGCTACACTCCTGGCTTACACAGAGCCACAGAATTGCCAGGGTTGGAAGAGACCTCAAGGATGATTTAGTTCCAACCCCCCTGCCATGGGCAGGGACACCTCACACTAAATCAGGCTGCCCAGAACCACATCTAAGCTGGCCTTAAAAGCCTCCACAGATGAGGCTTCCACCACCTCCCTGGGCAACCTGTTCCAGTGTCTCACCACCTTCATGGGGAAGAACATCTCCTTAACATCCAATCTGAATCTACCCATTGGATGTTAGGAAGAAGTTCTTCACCATGAGGGTGGTGAGACACAAACATCTCCCAAACAGCTGTACCAGGCAGGGAATTTGATGGGGTTTATCAAAGTCTGCCTATCTCAACTCAAAACCTGCAAAAATCTTGCAGAAAGCCTTTTAAATGTTGCTGTTCACAGGCTCACAGGATGTTAGGGGTTGGAAGGGGCCTCTGGAGATCTTCCAGTCCAACCTCCCTTCCAGAGCAAGACCATAGAGTCCAGCACAGGTCACCCAGGAACACATCCAGACAGGGCTGGAAAGGCTCCAGAGGAGGAGACTCTACAACCTCTCTGGGCAGCCTGCTCCAGGGCTCTGGCACCCTTACAGTCAAGAGATTCTTCCTCCTGTTGAGGTGGAACCTCCTGTGCTGGAGTTTCCATCCATTGCCCCTTGTCCATTGTCAGGGCACAAGTGAGCAGAGGCTGTCCCTGTCCCTTCCTTCCTGACCCCCAGCCCTCACATATTGATAGACATTGATGAGATCCCCTCTCAGTCTTCTCCTCTCCAGACTGAACAGCCCCAGGTCCCTCAGCCTCTTCTCACCAGGCAGTGCTCCAGTACCTTCAGCATCCGTGTAGCCCTCCCTTGGACTCTCTCCAGCAGATCCCTGTCCCTACTGTTCCTAAAGCAAATCAGCTGTGGAGAAGAGAGTTTATGCCTTGCTTACCTGAGTTACCATTATCAAAGGTATAACTGGCAACCAGGGCACCCCCATGCAAGTTTGCTGACAGAACAAAGGTCTCATTTTTGATCCAGTTCATGACTGCTCGAGTCTCTGGCTGGATGTCAGCACTGTTGCTCTCAAAGGCATCAGGAAAATTTCGGTTCAGATCTTCGCCATTCTTGTTGTACCTTGGCAAGAGAGAAGGCATTTCAGAATACAGAGTTAACCAGGGTGGAAAAGACCTTTTTGATCCTCAAGTCCAACCTATCACCCAACACCATCTAAGCAACTAAACCATGGCACCAAGTGCCTCATCTAGTCTCTTTTTTGAACACCTCCAGGGATGGTGACTCCACCACCTCCCTGGGCAGCACATTCCAATGGCCAATCTCTCTGCCTGGGAAGAATTTCTTCCTAACATCCAACCTAAACCTCCCCTGGCACAGCTTGAGACTGTGTCCTCTTGTTCTGGTGCTGCTTGCCTGGGAGAAGAGACCAACCCCCAACGGGATACAATCTCCCTTCAGGCAGTGTAGAGAGCAAGAAGGTCTCCCCTGAGCCTCCTCTTCTCCAGGATAAACACCCCCAGCTCCCTCAGCCTCTCCTCACAGGGTTGTTCTCCAGACCCCTCCCCAGCTTTGTTGCCCTTCTCTGGACACGTTTGAGTAATTCAACATCTTTATTAAATTGAGGAGCCCAGAACTGGACACAGGACTCAAGGTTTGGCCTAGCGGTGACTGTTCTGCCTGTAAGCACTTCCACATCAGCAGCCTCCCAGCACTTAAGGTCTGTGGCACGCTCGTGCCCCCTGGGGGTGACCACTGCAAATCGACTCAAGCATTGAGAAGATGAAACTTTTGTTCACTTTCTAGCAGCACTGCAGTTTTCACAGGATACAACCAAGCAGTTCTAGGGTACTCCAAGTAGAAAGAGCAAATGGTATTTAACAGGCATAGAGCTCGCAGCCACCTACACGAGCTAGAAGAGCCTGAGCCACATAATGAGGGTGTTGTCTGTCTTGTCTTTCTGTGTTTTTCTCACTTGCATAGTCAGATCTTGAGTTACCTTGATCTTCAAGGTAACTACTGGGTGGCTGTGTCCCTTGTACTGCTGTCTCTGTGGACATTGAGCAGAAAGTGTGACTCAAACATAGGATGGATTCTCTCCTTTCTGTACATGAAGGTCCAGCCTGTGCAGATGTTCTCTTCCTTTTCCTCTCAGGTCAGTAGAGGGAGTATTTGACCTCAGCTCCACTAGTTTTTAAACCCAGTTAAACTAACTGTGTATTTGACAGTGAGGGGATGAGAAACCATAGGATGACAAGATGTTAGGAGTCGGAAGAAACCTCTGGAGATCTTCAAGTCTGACCCCCCTGCCAGAGCAGGAGCATATAACCACAGAATCTAGTGCAGCTCACACAGGAATGCATCTCCAGAGAAGGAGACTCCACAACCTCTCTGGGCAGCCTGCTCCAGTGCTCTGGCACCCTTATAGTCAAGAAGTTCTTCCTCATGTTATGGTGGAACTTCCTATGCTGCAGTTTCCATCCATTGCCCCTTGTCCTAACACAGGGCACAAGTGACCAGAGCCTGTCCCTTCCTTCCTGACCCCCAGCCCTCAGCTATCAATAGACATTAATTAGATCCCTTCTCAGTCTTCTCTCCAGACTAACCAGCCCCAGGGCTCTCAGCCTCTCCTCACCAGGCAGTGCTCCAGTCCCTTCAGCATCCTTGTAGCCCTCTGTTGGACTCTCTCCAGCAGATCCCTGTCCCTCTTGAACTGGGGAGCCCAGAACTGGATGCAATATTCTAGGTGAGGCTAGAGGGGAGGAGAACCTCCCTTGATCTGCTGGACACACTCTTCTTAATGCCCCCCAGGATCCCATTGGTACCTCCATAAAAGTCTCATCTATTTGCTGAGGAATCAATTTCTCTGCTAATAAAAAGGAAGGCCTGCACTGGTCACCCCAAGAACTAAATTACCTTTTCACTCCCTTCTGAGGTTGCCATGGAAGGCATCCAAGGAAACCTCCAGCTCATGAGTTTGCTTTTTCTGCATATTCCAACTTTGTTCCTCTGGCATTTCTTCCCATTCTCTCACTCTCCCCTCTTCTTCCCTCTTTTAGCTTGTTAAACTTTTCCTCCCCCATTTTGGGTCTCTTGCAAGAGCTACATTAAGGAATGCCAATGCTAGGTTACATTTCCTCCTGCTATTAGCACAGCATCTATTACAGCCAGCTCTGCTTGTGTAACTCCTCCCTCTTACTAAATCTGCATTCAGCATGATCTGTAAACACATTTCTGGAAGTCCATTCAAGAAGCTCAGACACACCTTTTTCTCACTAAGAAGAGCTACAGGGTTCTCCAGCTGAAATAGATCATTGTGGGTGGAGTTTTCCTTCTTTTTCGTAGTAGATTCATAGAATGGTCTGGGTTGGAAGGGACTTCCAAAGGTCATCCAGTCCAACCCCCTCTGCAGTCAGCAGGGACATCTTCAACTAGATCAGGCTGCCCAGAGCCCTGTCAAGCCCCACTCTGAATACCTCCAGGGACGGGGGCCCCAACCACCTCCCTGCTCAACTTGTTCCAGTATTCCATCTAAAGGACTGAGTAGGTAATTGTGTTTCTATTTGCAATCTGTGTCTCCTGCCTCAGAGCTTAGGTCATTACACCACTGTGACCGATTTTCTTTAGCTGCACCCCATATAAACACCAGCCTGACTCAGTCTTCCAAAACCTCCATGCTGTAACAGCCAAAATTAGCCCTAACACATTCTCCAGGCTGACCTCTCCACCAAGTGTGACTCAGCCTCTTGCTTATCTCCCACTATTAATCCCCACCCATTTCCTTTACCTGCAGCCACCCTTACCTTCCTCGTGTATAATAACAATCAGGCACTTTGGTAGCTTCAAATCCATCAGGATTCATTGTTGGCATGATGTGAATCCGGGTGTTATTGAGTAACTGGGTAATGACTGGGTCACGTCTGTAGCTGGTCACCAGGAAGTCTATCAAATGCAGCAGGATTTCTCTCCCAACTGTCTGGAGTACAAAGAAGGACAGATTTGATGTTAAGTCTGCTGTGGAAGAGCATCAACACCAAAAAAAGAGCACCTGGGTTGGGGCAATCCCAGGCACAGATATAGGGCTGGGTAGGGACTGGCTTGAGAGCAGTCCTAAAGAAAAGGACCCGGGGGTGCTGGGGGAGGAGAAGCTCAACAGGAGCCAGCAGTGAGCACTTGCAGCCCAGAAAGCCAACCAGAGCCTGGGCTGCATCAGGAGAAGCACAGCCAGCAGGGCCAGGGAGGTGATTCTCCCTCTCTACTCTGCTCTGGTGAGACCCCTCCTGGAGTACTGTGTCCAGTTCTGGAGCCTCTATTACAGGAAGGATCTGGAGGTGCTGGAAGGTGTCAGAGAAGGGCCACAAGGATGAGCAGAGGGCTGGAGCTGCTCTGCTATGAGGACAGACTGAGGGATTTGGGACTGTTCAGTCTGGAGAAGAGAAGGCTCCAAGGAGACCTAATTGTGGCCTTCCAGGATCTGAAGGGGGCTAAAGAAAGCTGAGGAGGGGCTTTGGAGGGTATCAGGGAGGGATAGGACTGGGGGGGATGGAGCAAAACTAGAAATGGGTAGATTCATATTGGATGCTAGGAAGAAGTTGTTCTCCATGAGGGTGGTGAGAGACTGGCACAGGTTGCCCAGGGAGCTGGTGGAAGCCTCATGCCTGGAGGTGTTTGCAGCCAGGCTGGATGTGGCTGTGAGCAACCTGCTCCAGTGTGAGGTGTCCCTGCTCATGGCAGGGGGGTTGGAACTGGATGCTCCTTGAGGTCCCTTCCAACCCTGACAGTTCTATGATTCTAAAAAAGAAAAAAGAAGACCTGCTCTCTTGCACTTACAGCTGTTTCTTACTGGATTACTCAGACACCCAAGAGCACTCTGGTCAATGCTATTTTATGCTCTCCCATAAAGCCCTTTAATAGACAGGAGGAGTCACTGGAGGTTTTTCACAACGGTTTTAAACCTAAATCATCTAAAGCTTTGTCTGTAGCAGGAAACTGACTGTGCCAGCTGCACTGCTTAAATCCTGTAGGGATAAGGCAACTCCTTATCAAAACCTAAAACTGCATCAGCTGCCTGTTAAGGACCACCCGGGCCTAGAAACGCACCACGGTGCTCTCTCGCTTGCTCTGCAGCCAGCTCTGTGCTGATGCCCCAAGGACCCTGGGCCCTGAACGTGTCAGTGCTGTGCATCACCACCATGGTACTATAGAGCATGACTTTTTGGCTTGTTCATCCCTTTTATGAGAAGTCAACTTTAACACAGGCTCAAGAGAGGCCCCATGGACACTTCTGTTATACTCTCTGCTGCTTTGCTCTGTTTTAATGCCAGGAACACAGGCACTGAGGAATTCAAGAAGGTAAATCTAAGTAAGACCTCAGCAAAACAGATGGAAGGACATTTCCATGCAGACTTTGGATCAAGGAAAGGCAGTGGCAGAGAACAAGCTGAACACATTTTTGTTCCTGTAAGTTTTCACAGGCTGAGAAAGCTGGCAGGACATCTCCCTTTAATCTGCTCTATCAGACTTCAGGCAAAATAGTGGCAAGTTCCAGCAAGTGAAGAACAATCCTGTTCTACCTTGGAAACCAACTAGTACAGAGTTCCCTCACTGGACCACACTTTCCAGGAACACTTGCTATAGCACTGTGACCCATGCCTCAAGGGTGCAATAGGGTTCCTAAGCCCTGGCTGGGATGGGAATCAATCAAGGCTTGCAACTGGATGTACTCTGGAGATCATTTATCTCTACTTTACCTCCAAGAACCAAGCCTGCTAAATCACTGCAAGCTCTGCTTCAGAGCTACAGCATCTCAATATCTTTTAGAATGAGTCTTGCACCACTAAAATGGAGATATTTCAAGGAATTATTGTTTTTATAATCAAAGTAAGGAATGTGGAGTGGCACTGCTGGATGAACCTGGCATCACAGACAAACAGCTTCTTGCTTTCAGACTTGTTCAGACTGAGGTCTGAGGAATGAAGCTGGAGGTGGGGAGATTCAGGCTGGACGTGAGGAGGAAGTTCTTCCCCATGAGAGTGGTGAAGCCCTGGAATGGGTTGTCCAGGGAGGTGGTTGAGGCCCCATCCCTGGAGGTGTTTAAGGCCAGGCTGGATGAGGCTCTGGCCAGCCTGATCTAGTGTGGGGTGTCCCTGCCCATGGCAGGGGGTTTGGAACTAGATGATCCTTGTGGTTCCTTCCAGCCCTGACTGATACTATGAGGTGAGAGGTAGGTGAAATCAGGCAGGGCAAAAGGAATGCACAAATATCTTGCTGAACTTTCACATTGGTGCATTTTCAGTGGCAAATCCTGGTTTGGGTGTTAAGGTACACAGGAACACAGACATCATCCAGCAGGAGCTCTGCCTTCAGAAGCTGGGTTGGTACCTGACAGGGCAAGGAGGGATGAGCGTCCAATGACAAGGCAAGGGGCAATGGGTGGAAGCTGAGGCATAGGAAGTTCCAGGGGAACAAGAGGAAAAATTTTGTCTCTGTGAGGGTGACAGAACACTGCAACAGGCTGCCCAGGGGGACTGTGGAGTCTCCCTCTCTGGAGACACTCAAAAACTGCCTGGATGTGTTCCTGTGTCATCTGCACTAGGTGATCCTGCTCTGGCAGGGGGGTTGGACTGGATGAGCTTTTGAGGTCCCTTCCAACCCCTAACATTCTGTGATTCTGTGAGTGTAACTGCTGTTCAAGATGGGAACAAACCAGGTCTTGCCAATTAGCTGACATTTGCTGTTTATTGCAGCAGAAACAAACAACAACTGTAGCTCCAAACAACTCTGTTAAGATGCAGATCATAGAATCATAGAATCATAGAATCAGTCAGGGTTGGAAGGGACCACAAGGATCATCTAGTTCCAACCCCCCTGCCATGGGCAGGGACACCCTACACTAGATCACGCTGGCCAGAGCCTCGTCCAGCCTGGTCTTAAACACCTCCAGGGACTGGGCCTCAACCACCTCCCTGGACAACCCATTCCAGGGCTTCACCACTCTCATGGTAAAGAACTTCTTCCTCACATCCAGCCTGAATCTCCCCATTTCCAGCTTCATTCCATTCCCCCTAGTCCTATCACTACCTGAGATCCTGAGAAGTCCCTCCCCAGCCTTCCTGTAGGCCCCCTTCAGATACTGGAAGGCCACAATGAGGTCACCTCGGAGCCTTCTCTTCTCCAGACTGAACAGCCCCAACTCCTTCAGTCTGTCCTCATAGGAGAGGTGCTCCAGCCCTCTGCTCATCCTCGTGGCCCTTCTCTGGACACGCTCCAGCACGTCCACATCTCTCCTGTAATATGGGCTCCAGAACTGGACGCAGTACTCCAGGTGGGGTCTCACCAGAGCTGAGTAGAGGGGGAGAAGCACCTCCCTTGACCTGCTGGTCACACTTCTCCCGATGCAGCCCAGGATCTGATTGGCTTTCACAGCATTTTAAATCACAGCATTTTAAATGCCATAGAATCATAGAATTGTTAGGGTTGGAAGAGACCTCAAGGATCATCCAGTTCCAACCCCCCTGCCATGGGCAGGGACACCTCACACTGAAGCAGGTTGCTCACAGCCACATCCAGCCTGGCTGCAAAAACCTCCAGGGATGAGGCTTCCACCACTTCCCTGGGCAACCTGTGCCAGTCTCTCACCACCCTCATGGGCAAGAACTTCTTCCTAACATCCAATCTGAATCTACCCATTTGTAGTTTTGCTCCACGCCCCTCAGTCCTATCACTCTCTGACACCCTCAAAAGTCTCTCCCCAGCCATACTTGAAGGCAACCATGGCCTCTGAGCCGGTACTCAGTTGTGCCATGCCATTTGTACTGGGAAAAAGAAGGATCTTCTCACACCCTGCCCTCCAGCAGACTTGTTCCTAAGCTTCTGAGCCCCTGCCTGTCAACTCCTACTGATCTCCTGCAAGCCACCATCCAGTGACCTGGGGAAGTTGCATTACATCAGTGCACATAGTGTGACAGTAAATATGTGGTTCTTTTGCCAGGCATTACAGTAAATGGGCTTTGAAAAGGTGGAGGGGGAAATATCTCTCTGGAGATACTCAAAACCTGCCTGGATGCATTCCTATGTGATCTACTCTAGGTGATCCTGCTCTGGCAGTGGGGTTGGACTGGATGAGCTTTTGAGGTCCCTTCTGGCCCCTAACATTCTGTGAAAATACCTAATCTCTTGTGTTGCCAGAAGGTTTCAGAACAGCACCTGAGCACCTGAAAGCAGACTGCTCTGGGCCCCTCAGTTTTAGAAAGACACTGAGTTGCTGGAACATGTTCAGAGAAGAGCAACGAGGCTGGGGAGGGGTTTGGAGCACAGCCCTGTGAGGAGAGGCTGAGGGAACTGGGGCTGCTTAGCCTGGAGAAGAGGAGGCTCAGGGAGACCTTCTTGCTCTCTACAACTCCCTGAAGGGAGGTTGCAGCCAGGTGGGGGTTGGTCTCTTCTCCCAGACAACCTGTGCAAAATGAGAGGACACAGTCTCAAGCTGTGCCAGGGGAGGTTTAGGCTGGATGTTAGGAAGAAATTCTTCCCAGAAACAGAGATTGGCCATTGGAATGTGCTGCCCAGAGAGGTCACCATCACTGGAAGTGTTTAAAAGTGGATGAGGCACTTGGTGCCATGGCTTAGTTGATGAGATGGTGTTGGGTGATAGGTTGGACTGGATGATCTCAAAGGTCTTTTCCAGCCTGGTTAATTCTGTATTCTATTCTTAAATTTACGCCATGAAATTTAAGAAGGGATGCCATAGAATCTGTTGTGTATGGGCAGCTCAGCTCCAGCTCTGGGTGACAGGCATCTTGGGAAGCAGGAAGAAAAAGGAGAGAAGTCAGCCAAGTCATGGCCCTGGGCATGAGAGAAAGCAAGAAGACTCAGCAGCAGCAAGAATGGCCCTGCCACCCAGATAGCTGAACACAGATAAGACTGGGCTGCTCTCCAGAGAAACTGGGAAAGAGCCTCTGCTCCTACTGTACTTTTTTTCAGTGCTTGACAAAAAGATATCTAGAAATGAAAGAGTTGGGAAGGAGGACCAGGAAGGGTGAAAAAGATAAAGAGAAGCAACAAGAGAAGGTGGTGGAAAAGAACAATGCTTACCAAGAATGGAAGGTGGGCAGTGTTTCACAGCTAATATTCTTGCACTTCAAAGAGCCCCCCAGATACACTTATATTTTAAAAACTAACTCTGTTTTATAGGGTTTCTTGTATAACTCTTAGAATCAGAGAATCACAGAATTGTTAGGGCTGGAAGGGACCTCAAGGATCATCTAGTTCCAACCCCCTGCCATGGCCAGGGACACCTCACACTACAGCATGTTGCTCAGAGCCACATCCAGCCTGGCCTTTACAACCTCCAGGGATGAGGCTTCCACCACCTCCCTGTTGTTGTATCCAAGTGCATTAATCAGTTCAGCTAACCTCTAGCACAGAGTTAGTGGTTTGATCGCTCTTTGTAGGGGGAGAGTGCATTTGTTACCACTCTGTTTTGGTGGGATGACAGAGGGGTGATTTTGTTTTGGTCCAGAGTACCCTGTGTGTCTTGAGGAAGCACATCTGGAGGTGTCTGACAGAAAGGAAAGGGAAAAAAAAATGTTTCTAGGGAAGTACAGATCCATTTTTGATCAATTCCTTGGAAGACATCTACTGTCCAGCCAAGCTTTACCCTGTTACTAGAGAGGTCAACAGCACCTGGGAAGAGAAGCGATGAAGAATTAATTTTTACTTTACAGCTTCAAATAGAATGATAGAATGGTCTGAGTCGGAAGAGACCTCCAAAGGTCATCCAGTCCAAAGTGCAGGTAGGCTACTGACAGGGAAGTCAAGGACAGACACCTTAACCTGCCTCTAGTCTGATGTGAAGATGCAGAGAGCTTTTTGTGCTCTGAGGCTTGGAGAAGACATGAGGAGTATTTGGTTTTAATGGCAGGATCCCAGGGGCAATGCCCAGGTGCGTTGTTGTGCTGTAGCTCAGCTGAGGAAAACTCTTTCTCCCACCTCTGGGGATACAGTTAGACATTAACTTTCTCTGTGAATCCTCAGCTGTCAGTTTCCTTCTTCAGCTGCTTCTTTGTGTGCCCCAAAGGGAAAGAGTCAGAAGCAAAGGCTTTCAGTGATCCTCTGGAAAAGCCCTGGGTGAAGTGGGATGTGTGTGTGTCAGGGCAGGGAACAGCACTGCAGAGGAGGGTGTGACTGCCAGCTCTGTATACATACACCTTGAATTCTCTGACTGCTGCTTCAGGTATGGCTGGGTCAGCACCCTGCTCACCTCCTGAAGGGCATACTCAAGAAGTCCTAATGGCAGCCACTTAAAACTTTGAGGTTAGCTCCAATTGCACCTGCATTGTAACACTTCACTGCAGCACCTCTGTTTTAAACAACTCTTTCTCTTACCACATGACAGAGACCTATTACCAGGGGACTAGGGGTGGACAGACTCTGCCCATTTTATGATTGAAATTAGTTCCTTAAACATGGCCTGTTGCGTTGGGGTTTTTTGTTGTTTTGTTTTGTGCTTTGGTCTGGTTTTTTTCAGGTTGAACTATGTTGAAAGAAAGATCCAAACCATCAGGTAGGACCTGTTTCAGAGTGACAGTCTTGCCAGTCTCCTTGCTCCAGCCCTGACTGCTCCGCAGACCCGGTGTAGCGGAACAGGCACAACCCCTGCCTAAGGAAGTGGGTTTACAGCAGGGAACTCCAGAGTCCATCCTGGTTTACCACTTAAATGCCACATTCAGGGGATGTTCTTCTGTAAAACTTCCACAGCATTATTATGATGATGATGCACTGCTGCTACACACCCCACTGTGTTTGTCCTGCATTTAAGCTGGAAGAGGACTGTGGATATTAGGAAGAAATTCTTTACAGTGAGGGTGGTGAGACACTGGAACAGGTTCCCCAGGGAGGTAGTGGATGCCCTCACTCTGGAGCTGTTCAAGGCCAGGTTGGACAGGGCCTTGAGCAACCTGGGCTGGTGGAAGGTGTCCCTGCCCATGGTGGGAGGGGTTGGAACTAAATGATCTTTAAGGTCCCTTCGAGCCAAAACCACTCTATGATTCATTACTAAAACACACCAGTGTTAAAACAGCTGTTTGTGCAAATATGTTTGGCACTTAGCCATTTCTTTCTGCAGCAGAATTCACTATGGAAGTATGGGAACTACCAGCTATGACAGAATCCACTGAAGGAAACGGCAACAGAAAGCCTGCTTCTGAGCTGGTGACTGGCATAAGATGTCACCACCTGGATGAGTTCCACAGACTTCAGACTTCTCAACAGCTGGCTGAGAAAGGGATCACTTTTTTCCACTCTGAGTGTGAGGAAAGAGAAGGAAAAAGCTGACTGGGGTGAGGCAGTAGCCCTGCTTGCACTGAAAGGGATCTCAGCAGCATCCAGGCCTGCATCAGGAACAGTGTGGCCAGCAGGAGCAGGGAAGTCATCTTACCCTGTGCTCAGCACTGGTTAGGCCACACATGGAGTGCTGTGTCCAGTTCTGGGCTCCTCAATTCAAGAAAGATGTTGAGATGCTGGAAGGTGTCCAAAGAAGGGCAACAAGGCTGGAGAGGGGGTTGGAGCACAAGCCCTGTGAGGAGAGGCTGAGGGAACTGGGAGTGTTTAGCCTGGAGAAGAGGAGGCTCAGGGGCTACAACACAGCAGGCAACTTCTCCCTCATCTTGGTGAGACACTGGCACAGGTTGCCCAAGGAGGTGGTAGAAGCCCAATCCCCAGAGGTGTTTAAGGCTAGGCTGGATGTGTCTCTGGACAACCTGATCTAGTGTGAGGTGTCCCTGCCCATGGCAATCCTTGAGGTGCCTTCCAACCCTGACAATTCTATGATCTTCCTCAATGCAGACACTACAAACATTTCACAGGCTTATACATTTGTGCAGCCCACTGATGAAAATCTCACATAGCTGCAAGTGACTCAACTACCTCTTATCATCAGTTTTAACCTGGCTGGGGTTAAACAAAAAGTACTGCTAAAAATGGTGTCCAGCTTCATCAAGGCCCACAGAGCATGGGAGAAGTCTTTTGTTGCATCTCTGTGAATCACAGAATGTTAGGGGCTGGAAGGCACCTTGAAAGCTCATCCAGTCCAACCCCCATGCCAGAGCAGGAGCACCTAGAGCAGATCACACAGGAACACATCCAGGCAGGTTTTGAATAGCTCCAGAGAAGGAGACTCCAAAACCCCCCTGGGCAGCCTCTTCCAGTGTTCTGTCACCCTCACAGGGAAAACAGCTTTCCTCATGTTCACATGGAGCTTCCTGTGCCTCAACTTCCACTCATTGCCCCTTGTGCTGTCACTGGGCATCACCCAGCAGAGCCTGGCTCCAGCCTCTCGGCAAAGTTCACTCTGTTTGGAAATGGTCACCACAAAATAAAGGCATTTAAAACTTGGTTGGTGATGCCTTCTAGCATTAAAATTATCCTTCTTTTTAAAAAGAAATCTTTCCAGTTCTGAAAAAAAACTCCAAAACCCAAAAACCCAACCAAACCCCTCTTCCTAGTATTGTGTACTCACATTACTTTATTAGACCTTCCTTATTGGGCAGCATTCCAAACAACCTACATTTTCTTCTGGCAGCATGTGTAGGCAGTCTGCACACATGCAATTCAAGCTCCCTCTCACCTTTTAAGGTTTTAGGAGCAGTTGGCCCGCTGAGTCAAAAAGTCATTTGTGTGATCATGGCAGGTTAAGAAGGGCAGCATCACCCCACTACACACCTGAGAACAGAACCTTCCTCACTGTGCATGACTTATGGGAAGCATCACTGAACTACAGAAGACTTAACTAGATGAATGAAGTCATAATCTCGTAAAGTTATGAAAGACTATGGAACACAAGTTGAAGCCTGTTGTACAGTTAGTGCAAAACTTATCTGCTTAATATATTATAGGGATAATTGACTCTTTCCCCAGTGACTAGAGACCAGCGGAAACTTAGATTATGGGAAAATATATCCAAGTTCTCCAGTACTTCTTTATATGAGGAACTCATTTCCTGCCATCTGAAATACATTTATGGTCAGATAGAAAAAAAAAACCAAACAACAAGACCCCAACTATGTGTTACATCAACAAAAAAACCCCAAACCAAAACAACAGGACAAACAAAACAAACACACACCATAAAAACCACCAACCCAAACCAAACGACACCCTCCCCTCCAAAAACCCAACCAACCACCAAGCAAACAAACCAAAGCATAAAGCAAAGAGCATCATGAGGCTCTGAAAAGGAGGAACAGTTCTATTTGCAGAATCTTCTCTAAGTGCATGCTTGGTCTAATGAAGAAGCTAGAATGTAACATGGCACTTAGTGCTATATGGGACTTAGGCAGCTCAAGAACCATAGAATTGTTAGGGGTGGAAGGGACCTCAAGGAGCATCCAGTTCCAACCCCCTGCCATGGCCAGGGACACCTCACACTGGAGCAGGTTGCTCACAGCCACATCCAGCCTGGCTGCAAAAACCTCCAGGCATGAGGCTTCCACCAGCTCCCTGGGCAACCTGTGCCAGTCTCTCACCACCCTCATGGGGAAGAACTTCTTCCTAACATCCAATCTGAATCTACCCATTTGTAGTTTTGCTCCACCCCCCCCAGTCCTATCCCTCCCTGACACCCTCAAAAGTCCCTCCCCAGCTTTCTTGTAGTCCCCTTCAGATCCTGGAAGGCCTCAAGAAGGTCTTCTTGGAGCCTCCTCTTCTCCAAACTAAATAGCCCCAACTCTCTCAATCTGTCTTCACAGGAGAGGTGCTTCAGCCCTCTGCTCATCCTCATGGTATCAACCCTGCTCAGACAAACTCAGACACAGTACCAGATACTTTAAAAAAAAACCCAACCAAACAAAAAATATTCTTGCCTCATTTCCTCATAATCAATACAAAAATTTATACCCTAGGCAGTGATTCACATTGCCTCATCTCCAGCAATTCCTGATTCTGTGGGCAGTGACAATGGCAGGTGTGTTTCCTTGTGGAGGTTTCAACAGGAGGAGCTGCCTTCTGCAGTCCAGCAACACTGGCTTTGAGAGCAGGGTCATCCTGAATGAGATCATATCCTGCCCTCCATCCCTTTCCCACCAAAGCTGGGTTAGCTGTAGCCATAGGTTTGGGATTTCCTTCAGCAGTCTGCAGGGACTGTCACATGGAGCCTCAGTTCCTAGGTACCCTTGGCTGACACACATCAGGTTTTTGGAGTATCATAGAATCATGGAAATGTTAGGGTTGGAAGGGACTTCAAGGATGATCTACTTCCAACCCCCCTGCCATGGGCAGGGACGCCTCACACTAGATCAGGTTGCTCAGAGCCACATCCAGCCTGTAGCAACTGTCTAGCAAACCCTATCTGGGGCTCCCAAGAACATTTGGGAGTACTCATTTGAAATGATGAATCAGCTTCCCTCCCACACAGACTTAAATTCCAAAGCAGTCAGGCTCCCAGCAGAGTATTCAAGCATAGCCACTGTCAAACAAGGCAAAACGAGTCTGGCTTGAGGAAAATTCTTGGCACCTAATGTCACAAGTGCCTGTAGGCGTGCAAGTGCTCACATACACATGGGTAACAGCAGCAGCAATAGCTTGTGAGGAGGTATGCCTCACAGAGGATACACTTCCTGCTCAGACTCTTTTAGTGTTGGGAATTCTGCCTAGTTCATGTGTTCATTTTTATAGTTATATATAAATTCTGCCATTTCTATTGAATTCTTTTGCCTCTCACGTTAAAGGCTGCATGGGAATATATTGTGCAGCTTAAAACTGATCCTGAACATCTGCCCAGGGAAGTGGTTGAATAATCATCCCTTGGAGGTATTTAAAAGACATTGTAGATGTGGTGCTTAGGGACAAGGTTTAGCAGTGAGGGTGGTAGTTTTAGGTTAATGGTGGGACTCAATGATCAAAATATTGTCAGGGTTGGAAGAGATCTCAAGCATCATCCAGTTCCAATGCCTCACACTAGATCAGGTTGCCCAGAGCCACATCCAGCCCGGCCTGAAAAACCTCCAGGGATGAGGCTTCCACCACCTCCCTGGGCAACCTGTGCCAGTCTCTCACCACCCTCATGCTGAAGAACTTCTTCCTAACATCCAGTCTGAATCTACCCATTTCTAGCTTTGCTTCATTCCCCCTACTCCTATCACTACCCAACATCCTGAGAAGTCCCTCCCCAGCTTTCTTGTGGGCCCTCTTAAGACACTGGAAGGCCACAGTAAGATCCCCTCGGAGCCTTCTCTTCTCCAATCTGAAAAACCCCAAATCTCTCAGCCTGTCCTCACAGGAGAGGAGCTACAGCCCCATGATTATCCTTGTGGCCCTTCTCTGGACACCTTCCAGATGCTCTTAAAGGTTTTCTCCAGACTAAATGATTCTACAATTGTGACTAATATAAGCAGATAGAGCTAAAGAATAAGGGAAACAGAAAGCAAGAAAAGATTATAGAGTGAATCCTTGAGCCTTTCTGTTCCAGATTCATGTGCTACACCAGGAAGATTCATAATCACCATTTTTCCTTTATCATTAATAAGTAGGCATTCATTCCAGAGCAAGTCAATCCTGAAATTGCTTTTTGTTTGGTACTCACTGTGTTATCTGAGGTAAATCTAGATATTCCTAGCTTAAGGTTCCCAAGAGACATTTTCTTTTACATTTGCTGCTTCACAGCAATCATTACAGAATCAACCAGGTTGGAAAAGACCTCAGAGATCATCAGGTCCAACCTATTACCTAATACCTAACAGCTCCTGACAACTAAACCATGGCTCCAAGTGCCACAGCCAAGCCTTTTTGAACACCTCCAGGGATGGTGACTCCACCACCTCCCTGGGCAGCGCATTCCAATGGGCAAGCTCTCTTTCTGGGAAGAACTAACCCTCACCTCCAGCCTAAACTTCCCCTGGCACAGCTTGAGACTGTGTCCTCTTGTTCTGGTGCTGCTTGCCTGAGAGAAGAGACCAACCCCCACCTGGCTGCAACCTCCCTTCAGGGAATTGTAGAGAGCAAGAAGGTCTCCCCTGAGCCTCTTCTTCTCCAGGCTAAGCAACCCCAGCTCCCTCAGCCTCTCCTCACAGGGCTGTGCTCCAGACCCCTCCCCAGCCTCGTTGCCCTTCTCTGGACACATTCCAGCATCTCAATGTCTTCCATCTCAGGATGTATTTTAAAAGTTCTATCAGCCAATACTTCATGCCTAGGCAATAATCATCATAATGTACAAGCAAACTATTGTGTTTGGTTCATTGCCAGGAAAAAATAAAGTGTCTGGATTTATGGAAGCTCTCTACTTCAGAAAGATTTTAGGTGTACGAAGAGAGGATGCAAAATCTCCTAGAGCCCTTTCTCCAGCACTGGGGAACTTCATTCTTTAAATGCCTTAAAAAGATGCATACACATTAGGTCCCCCCTGAGGTATGACACACCTCAATAATAAGCAGCACATGCTTGAAAGAAGTTCACTCTACACCTCTGATCAGTGTGTTTGGTATAAATGCAAAAGTTGAAACCTACCTCATCCCCATGCATATTTGCAACATACTTGAACTCTGGAATGCCAATCTTATGATGGGTTGGAAACCTTCCCAGAACCAGAACCCACAGGTCTCTACCTATAAGAGGGGACGGGGAAAAAGACATCTTGTTAAACCAGTGTAAAAATTCATACAAGACTTAGAGAAAAAATAAATAAATAGTAGGTAAGTAAACAGCAGATAAATGAATAGCAGATAAATAGATAGCAGGCAAGCAGCAGATAAATGAATAGCAGATAAACAGCAGATAAATGAATAGCAGATAAACAGCAGATAAATGAATAGCAGATAAACAGCAGATAAATGAATAGCAGATAAACAGATAGGAGATAAACAGCAGATAAATGAATAGCAGATAAACAGATAGGAGATAAACAGCAGATAAATGAATAGCAGATAAACAGATAGGAGATAAACAGCAGATAAATGAATAGCAAGTGAATAGTAGACAAGTGAATAGTAGACAAGTGAATAGTAGACAAGTGAATACTAGACAAGTGAATACTAGACAAGTGAATACTAGACAAATGAATACTAGACAAATGAATACTAGACAAATGAATACTAGACAAATGAATAGTAGACAAATAAATAGTAGACAAATAAATAGTAGACAAATAAATAGTAGACAAATAAATAGTAGACAAATAAATAGTAGACAAATAAATAGTAGACAAATAAATAGTAGACAAATAAATAGTAGACATTCTCCTGTTTCATTGCTTCCCAGTCACTCCTATAGAGAGCACATCAAAGCAAGCTGTGGGACTTTTCTTCTATGAGTACTTGCTGTATTAGTTAGATAAATAAATATGTTTTGCCTTCTGACCAAGAGTGTGTAGTGAACCTTGCAATTGGAAAAGCATTTAAGCAGTGCTAGTAAATAGGTTTTTTGGTTCTTGTTGGTTTGGGGTTTTTTTGGTAATAAACATCTGTCCCAGAGGAGGGGAAAGGTCATAATACATGAGAATGGCCTGTCCCCCAAAGGTAAAAAGATTCTGGGAAGGGAATTAGCAAGTCTCATTGACAGGGCTTTAAACTAGCTTCGAAGGGGGAGGGTCGGAAACCAGTGCCCTCAGGCAGGAGTCTGGAGGTGATAAGCTAGAGCTAGAGGTGAAACCAGCAGCCCAGCTGCAGTGCATGTACACTAATGCACGAAGCATGGGTAACAAACAAGAGGAGCTGGAAGCCTTGTTGCAGCAAGAAAGTTATGATGTAGTTGCCATCACAGAGACGTGGTGGGACGACTCGCATGACTGGAGCGCTGCAATTGATGGCTACAGGCTCTTCAGGAGAGACAGGCAAGGAAGAAGGGGTGGAGGGGTGGCCCTGTACGTCAGGGAGGCACTGGATGCTGTTGAGATGGAGATCAGGGATGATAGGGTTGAGTGCTTGTGGGTGAGAATTAGAGGGAAGACCAACAGGGCAGACATCCTGGTTGGAGTCTGTTATAGACCACCCAACCAGGAGGAGGATGTCGATGAGGCATTCTATAGGCAGCTTAAGGCTGTCTCAAGATCACCTGACCTCGTTCTCATGGGTGACTTCAACCTGCCTGATATCTGTTGGGATCTCAACACAGCAGAGAGGAGGCAGTCTAGGAGGTTCTTAGAGTGCATGGAGGACAGCTTCTTATCCCAGGTGCTGCGTGAGCCTACCAGGGGTAAGGCTATGCTTGACCTCCTCTTCACCAACAGGGAAGGGCTGGTGGGTGATGTGGTGGTCGGAGGGTGTCTAGGCACCAGTGACCATGACATAATAGAGTTTTCAGTATGCAGCCAAGCCAAGAGGGGCAGCAAGAAGACCTCCACTCTGGACTTCCGGAGGGCAGACTTCAGGCTACTCAAGGAACTAATTCAGAAGGTTCCTTGGGAATCAGCCCTTAAAAACAAAGGGGTCCAGGAGAGCTGGACCTACTTCAAGGAAGAACTCTTGAAGGTGCAAGAACAGGCTGTGCCGGTGTGCCGGAAGATGAGCCGCCGGGGCAGACGGCCAGCCTGGATGGGTAATGAACTTTAATAGAACTTAGGGAAAAAAAGAGGGTGTATTATCTTTGGAAGAAAGGGGAGGCAACCTACAGAATGTTTAGGGATGTTGCTAGGTTGTGCAGGAAGAAAATTAGGGAGGCAAAAGCCCATTTAGAACTTAGACTGGCCTCTGCTGTGAAGGACAACAAAAAGTCCTTCTATAAATACATCAATAGCAAGAAGAAGGGCAAGGACAACCTCCACTCCTTGGTTGACACGGAGGGGAACGTTGTAACAAAGAATGAGGAAAAGGCAGAGGTACTTAACACCTTCTTTGCCTCAGTCTTCACTAGCAGGGCAGAACGTCTTCCAGACAGCTGGCCTGCAGAGCTGGCAGAAGGAGCCAGAGAGCTGCATAGTTTCCCACTGCTCCAAGAGGAAGTTAGAGATCTACTGAGCCGCTTGGACCCCCACAAGGCCATGGGACCGGATGGGATCCATCCTAGGGTGCTGAGATTGCTGACAGATGAGCTGTCCAAGCCACTTTCCATCATTTTTCAGCAGTCCTGGCTCACTGGAGAGGTCCCAGAAGACTGGAAGCTGGCCAACGTGGTGCCCATCCACAAGAAGGGCCGGTTGGATGAGCCAGGCAATTATAGGCCTGTCAGCCTGACCTCAGTGCCAGGCAAGATTATGGAACGGGTCATCTCGAGTGCGATCACACAGCACTTACAGGATGACCAGGGGCTCAGGCCTAGCCAGCATGGATTTAGGAGGGGCAGGTCCTGCCTGACCAACCTGATCTCCTTCTATGATCAGGTGACCCGCCTGGTGGATGTGGGGAGGCCTGTGGATGTGGTCTACCTGGACCTCAGCAAGGCCTTTGACACCGTTCCCCACAGCAAACTCCTGGCCAAGCTGGCAGCCCGTGGCTTGGACAGGAGCACACTGCGTTGGGTTAGGAACTGGCTGGAGGGCCGAGCCCAGAGAGTAATGGTGAATGGCACCACATCCAGCTGGCGGCCTGTCACTAGTGGTGTGCCCCAGGGATCAGTACTGGGCCCCATGCTCTTCAACATCTTTATTGATGATCTGGATGAGGGCATTGAGTCCATCATCAGTAAATTTGCAGATGACACCAAGCTGGGGGCAGCAGTTGATTTGCTGGAGGGCAGAGAGGCTTTGCAGAGGGACCTCGACAGGCTGGACAGATGGGCAGAGTCCAATGGCAGGAGATTTAACACATCCAAGTGCCGGATTCTGCACATTGGCCACAACAACCCCAGGCAGTGCTACAGGCTGGGGTCAGAGTGGCTGGAGAGTGGCCAGGCAGAGAGGGACCTGGGGGTACTGGTTGATTGTAGGCTGAACATGAGCCTGCAGTGTGCCCAGGCAGCCAAGAAGGCCAATGGCATCCTGGCTTGCATCAGGAACAGTGTGGCCAGCAGGAGCAGGGAGGTCATTGTGCCCCTGTACACTGCACTGGTTAGGCCGCACCTTGAGTACTGTGTCCAGTTCTGGGCCCCTCAGTTTAGGAAGGATGTTGACTTGCTGGAACGTGTCCAGAGAAGGGCAACAAAGCTGGTGAGGGGTTTGGAACACAAGCCCTATGAGGAAAGGCTGAGGGAGCTGGGGTTGCTTAGCCTGGAGAAGAGGAGACTGAGGGGTGACCTTATTGCTCTCTACAACTACCTGAAGGGAGGTTGTAGCCAGGCAGAGGTTGGCCTCTTCTCCCAGGCATCCAGCACCAGAACAAGAGGACACAGTCTCAGGCTGCGCCAGGGCAGGTTTAGGCTGGATGTTAGGAAGAAGTTCTACACGGAGAGAGTGATTGCCCATTGGAATCGGCTGCCCGTGGAGGTGGTGGAGTCACCTTCACAGGAGGTGTTCAGGAGAAGACTTGATGGGGTGCTTGGCTGTATGGTCTAGTTGTTGGGTGGGTTGGATTGTTTGATGGGTTGGACGCGATGATCTTGAAGGTCTCTTCCAACCTGGTGTATTGTATTGTATTGTATTGTATTGTATTGTATTTTCCAGCACAAGTTTAGCAAGCAATATATTCTTAAGCAAAGTCATCAAGCAATGGAAAACTACTTAAAAGACACTCTGCTCCCCCCCCCCCCCCCCAAAATATTAACTCACAGGAGTTTTCTGAAATACACAGAATCACAGAACTGTCAGGGTTGGAAGGGACCTCAAGGATCAGCCAGTTCCAACCCCCCTGCCATGGGCTGGGACAGCTCACACTAGAGCAGGTTTCTCAGAGCCACAAAGAGAAGTTTTCATTCTCACAAAGAAAGAGCATCTTTTTTACATACATATATATATACACACTAAAGACAATGCAGAAAAGCTGAACACATTCATGAGTTACTGCTCAGAGGAATTTCAGGCAGAGGTGTATCAGAGACATATTCCAAACCAAAAGAGCAGAGGAAGAATTAATAAGCCACAGAAAGAGCATTAGTTGGGACCACTAAAGCTACAAAGGAAGCTGAACGTCAGGTAACAAGAAAAGCAAAGACACATGCTGGGATGTGTGGTGAAGGGAGGCAATTTATTAGTGTTTCCAGTGATATTGTGGCATTTCAGATCTCATTTGCAAAACTCTGCTGCTCACTAATCTACTCAGTGAGGTGGAAGTCAGTGCCACAGAGGGGATCTGATCAATGTCTATCAATATCTTGAGGGGTGTCAAGTGGAGGGGGTCAAGCACTTTAGGGTGGTGCACAGGAATAAGCCAAGGAACAATGGAGACAAACTTGAACAGAGAAGGTTTCACCTCAGCATGAGGAAAAACTTTACAGTGAGGGTGACAGAGCCCTGGAATAGGCTGCCCAGGGAAGTCGTGGAGTCTCCTTCTCTGGACACTTTCCAACCCCAGCTGGATGCATTCCTGTGTGGACTACCCTGGGTGATTCTGCTCTGGCAGCGGGGTTGGTCTGAATGATCTCTGGAGGTCTCTTCCAGCCCCTAACGTTCTGTGATACTCTGAAAGCTCTGGTTTCAGTAGATGGCAGCAATGAAACTGGACAAGTTCCCTGGTAATAGCACTCACAGCCTATGGATTGCTAAAGCCCAAACCTTGCATGCATGCTCCCTGTCCCCAGTTTGTTGGGACCCACAAGCTGTCTCAGGAGTCTAGCCACCACTGTTACTTACAAGAAAGGAGAATGTAGGTGCTGCTATATGTAGTGCTACTTAAACCCCATTATTTCCTAAATCTTTATGGCTCATTAAATCTGCAGTAAAAAATCTGGAGCACAACAATTTTCCAGAAGTGGAAGTCATGACCCTCATGGTGAAGTGGCAGCAAGACAGTAGCATAGATAGGTAGGAAGACAAAAATGATGTGGCAACTGCACCCTCAGGAACGGGAGAACAAGCTGAGGACAGAAGGAACACTGTGAGATGCACTAAAAAGAACTTCCTACACAAGCACAAATCAGTGACCTGGAAGGTAAGATGGTTTAATGCCCTGATCCTTCATTAAGCTAACCAATACATTCACTACATTTCTGTTACCTTTCTGTATGTAGTTGTTACCTAACATATAACCAACCAACCACAGCAGAGTCACAGAATTGTCAGGGTTGGAAGGGATCTCAGGGATCAGCCAGTTCCAACCCCCCTGCCATGGGCAGGGACACCTCACACTACAGCAGGTTGCTCACAGCCACATCCAGCCTGGCTGCAAAAACCTCCAGGGATGAGGCTTCCACCACCTCCCTGGGCAACCTGTGCCAGGCTCTCACCACCCTCATGGGGAACAACTTCTTCCTGACATCCAATCTCAATCTACCCATTTCTAGTTTTGTTCCATTGCCCCCAGTCCTAGCACTCCCTGATGCCCTCAAAAGTCCCTCCCCAGCTTGCTTGCAGCCCCCTTCAGATACTGGAAGGCCACAATGAGGTCTCCCCGGAGCCTTCTGCTCTCCAGACTGAACCACCTCAACTCTCTCAGCCTGTCCTCATAGGAGAGGAGCTCCAGCCCTCTGATCATCCTTGTGGCCCTTCTCTGTACACATCCCTAGAACATGAAGCATCTTATGCCACCAATAACTAGGCATGAAGCTTGGCCCTTGGCTTTATTTGAAAGAAAGCAGGTCACAGGGGCTATTTCAAATCCAACTACTAGCAATGCTGACATCTACATCCATTCCATACAGACTTTTTGGAGCACCTTGTGAGCCAGTGTAGGGCAGTGCCATATTCTCCAGCCACTTCCTCATAGCAGCACCAGCACCAATTCAATACTATACATACTCAGGCAACCAGAGTCCAAGTGCAGCTAAAATGCTGTCGTAATTTCTGTCATTTAAGGTGTTCTACAAATATTCTGACTGAAAATTCAGAAGAGATCTCCAGTGCCTTGCCATCAGCAGTGCTCTCTCCTGCTGCTATCACTGTGAAACTGCACTCATGGGAAACACAAGGAAGAGCTAAGTATAGCCTAGCATTAAGTACCGATTTAAATTGGTCTTTCTGGCTTCAGCATTAAACTGTTTATAGTTTGTGTGAGGGCCGTCCAAATGATAAACACTCCCATGAACTGCAACACCACTTCCAAGCTGGCATTTCCAGCTTGTGAGAAGGATTAAACCTACTATTAACAATTAAAATAAATTCCTGGGTCTGCTCAGCCTGCAGTGCTGGATAGTATAGCTGGGAGGGATGATGTAAGATTTCCTTCCAAACAGCAGTAATTTAGTGCATGTGAAAAAAGATTCAGCATATAGATAAAGTTTCCTTTAATCAGCACAGCCTAGATAACTCTGGGGTTGTATCTGAAGTGAACAGCTAAGCTACCTCACATGCTTTGGATCAACTGGATGTATATCACGAAGCCATTCCTCACTGCCAATTCAGAATTGACTTCAGCTAATTAGTGAACTGCATTTCGAGTAATCAAGACAAATGTGTGTTTCTAACTGTGTGTCCCAGGACAAGTTACAAGGCTTGGATTGGAACAGAGCCAGACCACTCAGCTTTAAGTTTTCTAGCACTGCCACAGTTTGTGGCAGAGTATCAATATTCTAAACAGAGCTTTGTAAACTGGGAATTAAGAACTTAATCCTATCTCCAGATCTAGTGGGAAAAGAAACCAAATCATTTGGAGATCATAGTATCATAGTATCAGTCAGGGTTGGAAGGGACCACCAGGATCACCTAGTTCCAAGCCCCCTGCCATGGGCAGGGACACCCTACACTAGATCAGGCTGGCCAGAGCCTCATCCAGCCTGGGCTTAAACACCTCCAGGGACGGGGCCTCAACCACCTCCCTGGACAGCCCATTCCAGGGCTTCACCACTCTCATGGGGAAGAACTTCCTCCTCACGTCCAGCCTGAATCTCCCCACCTCCAGCTTCATTCCATTCCCCCTAGTCCTATCACTACCCGATATCCTGAGAAGTCCCTCCCCAGCCTTCTTGGAGCCTCCTTCAGATACTGGAAGGCCACAAGCATTCTCTCCTGCAGGGAGAAGAGCCTGAACTTCTGCAGTGTATCCTCACAGGGCACGTTCTCCAGCCCTTTGATCATCTGGCCCAACATTCGGACCCCCTGCAGTCTGTCTCTCTTAAATTGTGGGTACCAGAACTAGATGCAGTACTCCACATGCAGCCTGAATGCACTGAGTGGGATGATCACATCTCTCTCAGCCAGTAATGCCCCTGTGACTGCAACCTAGGATCCAATTTGCCTTCACTACTGTAGCATCACACTGCTGACTCATGTTCAGCTTTTTATCTCCACCAGGACCCCAGGTTATAGAATCACAGAGGCAGGGGTTGGAAGGCACCTCTTGGAAATCATCTAGCCCACCTCTCCTGCTAACACAGGTTCACCTAGATCAGGTTGCACAGGAACGCATCCAGGAGAGTTTGGAAAGGAGACTCCACCACCTCTCTGAGCAGCCTGTTCCTGTGCTTCACCACCCTCAAAATAAAGAAGTTTCTCCTTAGGGTCAAGTAAAACCTCCTGTGTTCTATTTTGTACTGTTCCTCCTTCAGCCATCTTCATGACCCTTTAGGTATTTATAAGCATTGATTATATCCCCTCTGTCCTCCCTCTTCCAGGCTAAAGAGCCCAAGGTCTCTTACCTCATCTCATAAGAGAGATGCTTGAGCCCTCTAATCATCTTTGTAGCCCTTCATTGGACTCTCTCCAGCAACACTTTTCTTTGTAGTTCATATCCTTTCCCTCAAAACTTATTAATTTTTACTCTTAATTCATATTTGGCAACAAACTCTACAGGCTAAGTAGCACATCAGAGAATCACAGAATGCAGCATGTTGGAAGGGACCCTCAAAGGCCATCTTGTACAACTCCCCTGCAGTGAGCAGAGACATATCCAACTGAAGCAGGTTGCTCATGGACCCACCAAGTCTGACCTTGAGTGTCTCCACAGATAGGACCTCAACCACACCTCTGGACAACCTGTTCCAGAATTTCACTAGCCTCATTGTGAGGAGTTTCCTCCTTTTGTCTAACCTAAATCTACCCTGATGTAGTTTAAAATCAATGCTCTTCTAAACAGTCCCTCCCCACCCTTCCTGTAGGTCCCCTTCACATATTAAAATGCCACTGTAAGGTTTCCCCAGAACCTTTCCATCTCCAGGCTGGAGAAGTTTTGCATATTACCCTGAGAGATGTGGCCCTAAGCTACAGGGAAGGTGACCTTAGTACTGAGAAAGGAAGACAGATAAGCTAAACAGAACATGCAAACAACTTGAAAGCTTTATCATTATTATTCAGAGCCTTATTGGCTACCAATATTTCAGCTGAGAACTCTCCCTATCAGGCCTTTGTTCTGTTGTGATCCACACAAACCTCTAAAATATATTTTATTGACTCCCAAAGCATAAATCCAAAGCACTGCAGAGTAAGAAGGGGGACCACACAAACAAGGTTTGGTTCAATGAGAAGATAAGAGGATGGCAGCTATGTGTCAGGCATAGCTCACCTTCAGGTCCAACCTGTAAGTTGTCTACGATGAGAACACAAGTAACAGGAGTGAAATAAACCTGCCAGGAGTGAAATAAAGCTGGTTTTCACAGAATTAACCAGGTTGGAAAAGACCTTTGAGATCAAGTCCAACCTATCACCCAACACCATCTCATCAACTAAACCATGGCACCAAGTGCCCCACCCAGTTTCTTTTTAAGCACTTCCAGTGATGGTGACTCCACCACCTCCCTGGGCAGCACATTCCAATGGCCAATCTCTCTGCCTGGGAAGAATTTCTTCCTCACATCCAGCCTAAACCTCCCCTGGTACAGCTTGAGACTGTGTCCTCTTGTTCTGGTGCTGGATGCCTGGGAGAAGAGACCAACCCCCACCTGGCTGCAACCTCCCTTCAGGGAGTTGTAGAGAGCAAGAAGGTCTCCCCTGAGCCTCCTCTTCTCCAGGCTAAACACCCCCAACTCTCTCAGCCTCTTCTCACAGGGCTGTGCTCCAGACCCCTCCCCAGCTTTGTTGCCCTTCTCTGGACACCTTCCAGCATCTCAACATCTTTCCTAAACTGAGAAGCCCAGAACT
The DNA here is from genome assembly GCA_033816785.1 of Picus viridis. NCBI lineage: Eukaryota > Metazoa > Chordata > Aves > Piciformes > Picidae > Picus > Picus viridis. Next base: position 54,828,128 of record CM066567.1, read on the forward strand.
GGACACAGGACTCAAGGTGTGGCCTAGCCAGTGCTGAGCATAGGGCAGAATGAATTCCCTGCTCCTGCTGGCCACACTGTTCCTGATGCAGGCCAGGATGCCATTGGCCTTCTTGGTCACCTAGGCACACTGCTGGCTCATGTTCAGCCTACTGTCAACCAGTAACAGCTTTCACTGGAAGAGCAACCACTACATAATTAAGGCTTGACAGAAGAGAGAAATGATGCATAAAACCGGCATCCACGTTACTTATACAGAACATTGTGGTGAGACAGGATGGCAACAGAGTCACTCCTTGATGAATTCTTCTGCTGATATATCACAATCACCACATAATCTTTCATAGGCTCTTTAATCCACTTTAACTATGCATAGTAACACTGGATACATGTCCCTAACTGCATTTGGCAACATAATCTGCAATGCCTTGGGATAATCCATCCCTACTGGCTACCTGCACATCCAGGTTAATTGTTAGCCTGAAAGATGCTAAGACATCTTTACGGTTTGCTTTTCATTGCAGAACTCTGCCAGGATATCTTCCCAGCTGCCACCTGGGACACCATCTGACACCTATTTTCTGAGGCTAAGTCAAACTATGCTTATTTCTACACACAGTTTCAAATCTTGAAGGGAGAGAGAGGTGAAGAAATCAGTCCTGCCTTTATCACTCCTGGCTGTGAAGTCACATTCATGGTCAATCTTTGGTTTCTAAGTTTTCTGGGTCTGTTACTTGTTTTCCCTGCAGAGCTCAGTACTGTCATCAGTGTGCAACAAGGGAGTACCACTGTTGCCTGTGCACACACAAAGAAGATGGAAATACAAAGGCAATAAATGCTCATGCAACTCAGCATTGTGCTTCCAAGCTTCAACACAAAGTGATAATTTCTCCATGATAACAGTGGGGCAACACTGTCTCCTGGCAAAACACTACCACAGCTAATGAAGGACTCCAGGAGCAGTTCTCTTTGGCTAAGCAAGCAGGAGCAGCACCCCTGCCCTGAGCTACTCTGATTTGCCATCACCAATTTGCCTGGATTTTAACCACCCTGGCACGTGTTGGAAAAGTAGCCCAAGTAGCTGCAGGCAATCCAGGAGGCTCCTAGAGTGCCTAGAAGACAACTTCTTAAGACATGAAATTAGCAGCCCTACATGAGAGAATGTGTTATTGGACCTGTTGATCACAAATGCAAGTGAAGTCATCAGGAAGGTCAAAGTCCCCCCATGGCAGGGGGTTGAAACTAGATGATCCTTGTGGTCCCTTCCAACCCTGACTGATTCTACGAAAGTCAAAGGCAGCCTGCAGTGACAGGATGAGGGGCAATGGCTTCAAACTAGAGCAGAGCAAATTGAGACTGGATGTTAGGAACAGGTTCTTTACCATGAGGGTGGTGGAACACTGGAACAGGTTGCCCAGGGAGGTGGTTGGGGCCCCATCCCTGGAGATATTCAAAGAGGGGATCAGCAGGGCTCTGGGCAGCCTGGTCTAGTTGAGGATGTCCCTGCTGACTGCAGAGCGGCTTGGGCTGGATGACCTCCAGAAGTCTCTTCCAACCCAGACCATTCTATGATGCTGTGATTCAAGCTGGAAAACCTAAAGCTATTTTGAAACTTGCCTTCCACAGGGGGACTTCCCAATAGCACAGAATTAGAGTTACTGATACATGATTTATACAACCAGAAAAGTGTAATCAGAATGACTGATGTAGTAGCACTGCAGAAGTACCCTTACAAGCACCAACAAATATGTGAGCTTTATTTAGCCAGGACACTGAACAAAGCAGCCTGCAGATTAAGGGGAGCGATATAAATGCATCCTTTGGGGATATAAATCTTGTAAGTTACCAGCCAAAAAAAACCAAAAAGCAGCTGTCTGTGTTCAGAAAACAGCCACTCTAAATATCTGGCTCATACTCAGAATAATCTATGTACCTGAAAGCTGGGCTCAGACAGATGTCTGTATGAGCAACTGCAGTACATTCGATCCTTCCATTAGACCTTATCCCCACTTTTCAGTATGCCATGTTCTCATGGTCCACTGAGAGAGAAAGCATTCTCTGAACTCTCAGCCTGAATAAGCACTAGTAATGAAATAAAGCTGATATCCAACAAGAACTAGGGCACTTGAAATCAGGAAGTCTTCAAGGTATCTTGAAGGATTAAAAAGATGCAGACCACTCACATATGTTAACCAGGCATGTCTGGCAATGTTCAGCACAGTGCATAGGTAAGCAGAACAAATCCAAGCCAGCCCAAGGTAATATTAGACTGAAGGTCTACCATGGCCACCTCCCCATTCCCCCTGCCCCAAACTGATATTCTTCTTGTCTGGGAAGGGGAGAAAAGGTTTTAATATGCATTTCATTTCTACTCATTCCTTTGATGCTTGTTAAGTCTCCTGTTTAATATAGAGATTAAAAGATGTCATACTTAGCAAGAACAACTGCAACCATGCTGTCCTTCAGCTATGAGAAGCATAACCCCCCATTATTATTAATAAGAAGAATTTAAAAACAAACATCTATATAAGTGAATGATTGTTTGAAGATTAGTACTACTACAACTGATAAATGCTGTATATATAATATCAACATATTATATACTATAGTAAAAGATATTATTATTAATAATGTTGCCTATATAATATCAATATATTATCTACTTAATATAATAGAATATATTTATTATTATTATTAATAAAAATAATAACCTCCCCCAACAAACATCTATATAAGGGAGTGAATGCTTGTTTGAAGATTACAGGAGAGATTAATTGGTACAGTGCCTGTGCAGCACTGTTTCAAAGTGTTAGGACTATTCTGTGCTCTGTATTTCCACCTGTAAATTTTACTAGTGCTAATAAAGATGGTCCCATCTCAGCCAGGGTGTGGTATTTCTTGAGATACAAAGAACCAGCATGCCTGAGCAACAGGTACATCACCAACACAGTTATCCTAAGTTCCACCTGAACATGAGGAAGAACTTCTTCACTGTAAGGGTCTCAGAGCCCTGGAGCAGGCTGCCCAGAGAGGTTGTGGAGTCTCCTTCTCTGGAGCCTTTCCAGCCCTGTCTGGATGTGTTCCTGTGTGACCTGTGCTGGATTCTATGCCCCTCATGATTGGACTCAAAGATCTCCAGAGGTCCCTTTCAACCCCTAACATCCTGTGATCAAGCTACCTCTCTCTAGAGTAACAATTTCCCACCACTTAATATGCATTTCCCTACTTGCAGAGATGATATCAGACAATCCTCCTTAGTCAGCACCTTGTAAGTAGAACTGCAGTTGGATAGGATGATCTCAAAGGTCTTTTCCAACCTGGTTAACTCTACTCTATTCATCAATGCCTTGTAATAAATCTAGATACTGCCTGTTTGTAACCAAAGCACTCAAGGGAAGGGAGTCAAAACAGTTCAGGGTTTATGTGCATGCTTGCTTATTTTCCTAAAGGTTTACGAATCTGTGGTCAATTGGGACATCCATAGCTGCTTTAGACACTCTCACAGGACTTGTATCTTATGAGAATGACAACTCTTTTCTTCCTCCATATACGTGACTCATCCCACTGTGCCGCTTCCAGTTCTCGTAACCACTCTTTATACACAAACACAGGAAAAATTGCCACTCCAAAGCACAGTCTCTGCAAGTTTCACTAGAGCACAAATGTCACAGGATGTCAGGGGTTGGAAGGGACCCAAAGAGAGCATCGACTCCAACCCCTCTGCCACAGCAGGACCATACAATCGAGCTCAGGTCACACAGGAACACATCCAGATGGGCCTTGAAAGTCTCCAGAGAAGGAGACTCCACAACCTCTCTGGGCAGCCTGCTCCAGTGCTCTGGGACCCTCACAGTGAAGTTCCCCCTTGTGTTGAGGTGGAACATCCTGTGCTGCAGCTTACATCCATTGCTCCTTGTCCTATCACAGGGAGCAAGTGAGCAGAGCCTGTCCCCTCCCTCCTGACCCCCAGCCCTCAGATATTGATAAACATTTATTAAATCCCCCTCTCAGTCTTCTCTTTTCCAGACTAAACAGCCCCAGGTCCCTCAGCTTCTCCTCACCAGGCAGTGCTCCAGTCCCCTAATCATCCTCAGAGCCCTCTGCTGGACCCTCTCCAGCAGCTCCCTGTCCCTCTTGAACTGGGGAGCCCAAAACTGAACACAGCACTCAAGTTGAGGTCTCAGGAGGGCAGAGTAGAGGGGAGGAGAACCTCCCTCCATCTGCTGGACACACTCTTCTTAATGCAGCCCAGGATCCCATTGGCCTTCTTGATCAAGAGAAAAAAACCCCAAAACTGTGTTTTAAAAATCCAAACTAAACCAACCCAGAATGGCATACTGGTCTGAAATTAATAGACACTAACTTTATTCAGAAGTACTCCCTGAGAACACCACAGACATATAAAATTAGGGCTGAACAGGCTTTTCTCCACTGTTTACACTGACTGGTTTCCTATTCACTCCCATAAACCAACAGACTATTTTCCCCTTTCATCAACTCCTGCATCTGTTACCACAGCTTTTTTTAAACTGGTTCTGAAAAATCTGTGCTTTATTTACTGGAAAAGATGTGAAACTGGTAGGCATCTAGTAATTTGCAGAAAAGCTGCCTCTACTCAGCTCTGCGGGAGGCCACACCTCAAATATTGTGTCCAGTTTTGGGCACCTCAATCCAAGAGAGATGTGGAGGTGCTGGAGCCAGGGCAGAGGAGGGCAAGAAAGCTGGGAAGGGCCTGGAGAAGAAATCTGATGAGGAGCAACTGAAGGAGCTGGGGATGGTTAGTGTGAAAGAGAGGAGGCTGAGGGGAGACCTCCTGGCTCTCTACAGCTACCTGCAAGGAGGTTGTGGAGAGGTTGGTGCTGGTCTCTGCTCCCAGGTCACTAGTGACAGAACAAGAGGGAATGGCCTCAAGCTGCCACTGGGGAGGTTCAGACTGGACATTAGGAAAGCTTTTTTCAGAGCAAGAGTGGTCAGGGCTTGGAATTTGCTGCCCAGGGAGGTGGTGGAGTCCCCAAGGCTGGCTGTGTTTCAAGGTGATTTGAAACCCCTGCTTAGGGGCAAGCCTTGTAGAGTAGGGTTCTGGGTTGGTCTTGGTGATCCTGAGGCTCTTTTCCAACCTGAATGTTTCTGTGATACTGCATCTATAAAAGAAAGCAACATTGCCCATTCACAGTAGTACCACTGGATCACAAGCAGTGACTGCTTATAACACAACCCAGGTACAAAGATAGTTTGAAGTGCAATTTATCCAGATTCAAGTTTTATTTGGCTGACCCTTTTAACACCAGAGATAGAAGAGGCCAAAACTGTCCTGCCCTTTGAGGGTGAGAAAGAGCAGAAAATCAGTCTGGGGCCTTATTGCTCCTACATGGCTGAGAAGTCACTGATACACTTTGAGAGTTTCAGTGCACTGCAGGGTCTCATCATGAGACTTGCTATGCATATCCTGCAAAGTTTCTTGGCAGATCCCAATATTTTTTGCTCTAACAGGAAGCTCCAAACAATGCCAACCTTGCAAGGTTCAACAGGACTAAGTGCAAGGTCCTGCATGTGGGCAATCCCAAGCACCGATATAGGCAGGGCAGGGACTGGCTTGAGAGCAGCCCTGAAGAAAAGGACCTGGGGATGCCAGAGGATGAGAAGCTCAACATGAGCCAGCAGTGAGCACTTGTAGCCCAGTGTGCCACACCCAGAGAGCCAACCAGAGTCTGAGCTACATCAAGAGAAGCAGAGATAGCAGGTCAAGGGAGGTGATTCTCCCCCTCTGCTCTACGCTGGTGAAACCCCTCCTGGAGCACTGTGTCCAGTTCTGGAGCCTCTATTACAGGAAGGATCTGGAGGTGCTGAAAGGTGTCCAGAGGATGATCAGAGGGCTGGACATTCTCTCCTCTATGAGGAGAGACAGAGAGCAGGGGCTTTTCAGTCTGGAGAAGAGAAGGCTCTGAGGAGACTTAATTGTGGCCTTCCAGTATCTGAAGCGGGCTACAAGAAAGCTGGGGAGGGACTTTTGAGGGTTTCATGGAGCAATAGGACTGGGGGGAATGGATCCAAGCTAGAGGAGGGGAGATTTAGAAATGGGTAGATTCAGATTGGCTGTAAGGAAGAAATTCTTCCCCATAAGGGTGCTCAGACACTGGCACAGGTTGCCCAAGGAGGTGGTGGAAGCCTTGTCACTGGAAGTTTTGAAGGCCAGGCTGGATGTGGCTGTGAGCAACCTGATCTAGTGTGAGGTGTCCCTGCCCATGGCAGGGGGTTGGAACTAGAAGCTTCTTGAGGTCCCTTCCAACCCTGACAATTCAGTGATTCTGTCATACACATCTTGACACTGAGAAGCAGAACCCTACCAATGCACACAGTGGGCAGCTTCACCTCACACCAACCCCCTCCTCCTCAGGCTTTTTTTTTTTTTTTAAAGAAGCTAGAACAGGAAAAAAAAAAAAAAAAAGGCAAGACTTTTTTTTTAATCAATAATCCATCTTTATCATCCTCACCTGTTTCTAGTTCACTTCACAAGCTACATTAGTCTGACCGGTTGCTTCCAGATTCGCTCTCAAAATGGGGAGCGAAATGTCTCCCTCGAAACATTAGCTACTGCTTTTTAGGAAAGGCAACAGATGCTACAGGGAGCTAAGTTTCAGGCTGTGTTACCACCTACAACCCAGAAGAACTCAGTCCCTTTCTCTCTGAGGAAACGTGCTTTGGTGGCCTTTGTTTCTTCTTGGATTCTGAGATCAGCCTAATGCAAGCATGCAGCAAAGCAAGCTTTGTACTTCTACCTACTTCAGGTCGACAGCTGGGACATAGGCTGTGTCAGAAGCAGCCAGGGTGCACCTTGCTAGCAGTGCATGCTGGGGAAGTACTTGGAACAAGCTTCCCGGGGGTGTGTAGAGTCTCCCTCTCCGGAGATAATTCAAAACTCACCTGGATGTGTTCCTGTGTGATCTGCTCTGGGTGATCCTGCTCTGGCAGGGGGCTGGGACTGCATGAGCTTTTGAGGTCCCTTCCAGCCCCTGAAATTCTGTGACTCTCTGATCATTCTGTACCTACTCTACTCCCAGACTTTTTCTGTTCTAAAAGCCTGCTGGACCAGACTTGACTTTTGAACTGACACAGCAGAAATCCACTTCTTACTGAGAGCACATTTTGCCTCAATTCTAGCTTTATGATAAAGTTTACTTTTGCAGACCTGCTCAAGTTCTGCTTGAGTGCCTCAGGTAACTGCAAGACTCAGAGCTGTTGGCTAGGAACAAACAGGAAATGTCACTGAAACTGCCCTAAATCCACTGTGTGCTCAGTGTGCTCCACAGCAGCTACAGATATTTCATTAAATAACTCCAACTGCCATGGACTGACCTTTCCCATAACAACAAGTAAACATCAAGCTGCAGATTCATCTGCTTGGTAGCATCCTCTAACCTTTTGCTCACATCTCAACCACTCTGCCACAAAAAGAGCACTTTACAGGGAGGAAAGCATCTCAGCTGGGAGGGGAAGTTTGCTATAGCCAGCCCTATGCGCTGAGTTCATCGCCATTAGCTCCCCAACGTATAAAAATGTTCTGGAAGCAGAGCTAGCAATCATGTGCACATCCAGCTTTCATTCAAAGAAAACCAAACCAACAAACCAAACCAAAACCACCCACCAAAACCAAAAAGCAAACAAAACCAGTCTTAAATAAATAAATAAAACATCTCTGTCTCCTGTGCAAAGCAATGCATGGAACAACTGCCTCAGGAACAAACGCTTCAGGCTAAGAACTTCCATCTTGCCTATCAAGTACTCAATGTATTATGAGTAGGTCTCCATTTGTAGCCATGTGGAGTGGCTGAACACAACACGCCACGCCACAGCTACGCACAGTAAAGCTTTACATTAAGACAACCCTGAGAATCAACAACACTGGTAGCTCCAAGAACCTACAGCCAGAAGCCCTAGGCAGAAAGGCCTCACCTTGGGGATGCAAGTTGCTCTGCTCTTTTGTGGAATGTGACTAAAAAGCTACTAGAAACACTTTTCCACACAGGGTTAACCCTGCAATGGGGTAACAGGGATACATTACTGTCCTCTCCTCAAGCAAGAGGAGAATGCAAACAGATAGACCACCTATGCTACACAACAGGCTTGGGGCAGTGTGGCTGGAAAGCTGCCTGGCAAAAAGGGACCTGAGACTTCTAATAGACAAGCAGCTGAAGAGGAGCCAGCAGTGTGCCCAGGTGGCTAAGAAAGCCAAAAGCATCCTGGCTGGCATTAGAAAGGCTGTGTCCAGCAGGAGCAGTGAGGGGATTGTCTCTTAGTACTGAGCTCTGATGAGGGCACACCTTGAGTATTGTGTCCAGTTTTGGGCACCTCAATCCAAGAGAGATGTGTTGGTGCTGGAGCCAGAGCAGAGGAGGGCAAGGAAGCTGGGAAGGGCCTGGAGAAGAAATCTGATGAAGAGCAACTGAAGGAGGGGATGGTTAGTGTGAAACAGAGGAGGCTGAAGGGAGACCTCCTGGCTCTCTACAGCTCCCTGCAAGGAGGTTGTGGAGAGGTTGGTGCTGGTCTCTTCTCCCAGGTCATTAGTGACAGAACAAGAGGGAATGGCCTCAAGCTGCCCCTGGGGAGGTTTAGGCTGGACATTAGGAAACATTGTGTTTCAAGGTGATTTGGCTATGGTGTTTGGGGCTGTGGTTTAGGGGTGAGCCTTGCAGAGTAGGGTTCTGGGTTGGCCTTGGTGATCCTGAGGCTCTTTTCCAACCTGAATGATTCTGTGATTTAGGTACAACAAAAGTATAGGCTAAGAGTTTTATTTCTTTTCAAGTAAGTCTGCCATTTGAATTTGTTTAAAAACTAACAACATTGAACTGAAGAGGCAATTCAAACTACACCCCTGTGGTGCACTTTGATCACTGATCATCAGCATAGATACTGGCGTGGCTTGAGACTGTGTCCTTTTGTTCTGAAGTCCCTCCCCAGCTTTCTTGTAGGTTCACTTCAGATACTGGAAGGCCACAATTAAGTCTCCTCAGAGCCTTCTCTTCTGCAGACTGAACAGCCCCAACTCCCTCAGTCTGTCCTCATAGCAGAGCAGCTCCAGCCCTCTGCTCATCCTCATGGCCCTTCTCTGGACACCTTCCAGCACATTCAGATCTTTCTTGTAATGGGGTTTCCAGAACTGGACACAGTGCTCCAGGTGGGGTGATTAAAGCAAATTATTTTCCTTTCACTGCAGGTGAATAGGAGCATGCTCAGAGTAAGTGATTGCATCTAAGAGTAATGTCTTGACTTAGCAATCTTTTAAACCTCTGACACTGATCATTACACTTTTTCTAAGTTATTTGCACAAAGAACTCCATAAAAGCTTAAAAGTCCATAGCATTAAAAATTAATGCATTAAAGCCAGAGCTGCACTGACAGGAATGCAATGTTGAGCCATGTCATCCTCAGGAAAAATCTTAGTACTTGGCTATTAGAAGACTGATTGCACACAAACTACCTGTGTCACATTACTCCTGTTGCAAAGGCAGGAGGTCTGTGGCTTTTCTCCTGTAAACAGACATCCTAGAATTAGTTTAAATGTGAACCATCTGTACTTAAATTGCCAGAGGATACACTCAGATGAATTGTGAAACTACATTTGTTTTTAACATGTCCTGGTTTAGGATGGGACAGAGTTAATTTTTCCCTAGTAGCTGGTGCAGTGCTGTGTTTTGGATGTAGTGTGAGGATAATGTTGATAAAACACTGATGCTTTAAGATAAGCACTCCTTAGCAGCAAGTAAGTTAAAGATTTTTCAGCTTCCCATGTTCTGCCAGTGAGGAAGCAAATGAGAAGTTGGGAGGGTGTATGGCCAGGACAGCTGACCCAACTTAGCTATAGCACTATTCCATACCCTAGTATTCCATACCATAGAACATCATGCTCAGTATCTAGACTGAGGGGCATTGGCCAGGAGGGGCAGATCACTGCTCAGGCATTGGATCACAGGATGTTAGGGGTTGGAAGGGACCTCTGGAGAAATTTGAGTCCAACGCTCCTGCCAGAGCAGGACCACAGAATCTGGAACAGGTCACACAGGAACACATCCAGATAGGGCAGGATCACCCAGGGTAGGCCACACAGGAACGCATCCAGATGGGTTTGGAAAGTCTCCAGAGGAGGAGACTCCTAAACCTCTCTGGGCAACCCGTCCCAGTGCTCTGTCACCCTCACAGTAAAGAAGTTACTCGTCATGTTGAGGTGGAACCTCCTGTGCTGTAGTTTATATCCACTGCCCTTTGTCCTATCACAGGGTGCAACTGGTAGTGAGCAACTGCATTGTGCATCACTCGACTTGGGGTTTATTTTTCCTCTTTTTGCTACATTCATTTTCATTACAATTATCTTATTTTACTTAAACAGTTTGGAATTCAGCAAATGTGTTTTACTTCCTCCCCATCCCACTGTGGGTGGAGCAAATGGGCACAGTGCTTAGTTGCCAGCTGAGGTAAAACCACAACAGAGCATTTAAGGATTTCTTTTCTTAGTTTCAGTTAGGACAAATGGACTTAAAAGATAATGTAGCAACTGTAAGTCCTATTGAAGCACATGGTTTAGAGCAAAGATCTGCTGGAAGCTGAAGGTTTTTAACAACACAGGCTAATACTTTGTGTTTTTAAAGTCATGGGTAAGCCTTGACTAGATAATCCCTGAAGGAGTCAGTCCTCCTGCTCTGCTTTTTAACCCCCCTTCCCATCACAGTGACTCACATAATATGCTGCAAATAGAGTTTACAAGGCTGTTAGGACAAAGTCCATCTGTGAAGAAAAAACCCTTGCAAGTATAAAAACTAACCCATAAACCCACCCAGATTCTCCTAAATATGCTTCTAATATGCCACAAGTACGGACAAAGACTAGAATAAAGATGGTTAAGAAGGAAAGAACCCCAAAAAGAGCAATTGGTACACAACAGGGGGGAATAAATCATTGGGGTGGGGTGGGGGAAGGGAGGGGCTAACAAGAGTGGTTCAAAGTTTAACCACTACGGTAAGTTTTAGAAGGGCCATTTTAAAACAAAACTCTGGACTTGAGCCAAGTGAATTCAGTGTGATTTACACGAGCTCCTCAGAGTGCAGAAAGTCGCTTTCATTCTTGTTGCTAAACAGGAACACTGACAATCTCAATGCTTCTATTACCTCCACAGGCCATGCTCGTGTGTTGAGACTGCAGTTCGCAGTACCAAGGAAATCGGTGGGGCGAGAGATAAGGAGGACGGAAGGGGATGCACAAGTGAGGACTGGAGACAAGAGGAAAGCCATCTGCAGCTGTCATTCAAGTGCAACAAAACAAAAGTCTTCCGCACGAACGTAACTCTTGAGTCCTGTCTCCAGTTCTGGGCCCCTCAGTTTAGGAAGAACATCGAGACACTTGAAGGTGTCCAGAGAAGGGCAACAAGGCTGGGGAGAGGCCTTGAGCACAGCCCTGTGAGGAGAGGCTGAGGGAGCTGGGGTTGCTTAGCCTGCAGAAGAGGAGGCTCAGGGAGACCTCCTTGCTCTCTACAACTACCTAAAAGGTGGTTGTAGCCAGGAAGGGGTTAGTCTCTTCTCTCTAGCAACCAGCACCAGAACAAGGGGACACAGTCTCAGGCTGCGCCAGGGGAAGTTTAGGTTCGAGGTGAGGAGAAAGTTCTTCACTGAGAGAGTCATTCGCCATTGGAATGTGCTGCCCAGGGAGGTGGTGGAGGCACCATCCCTGGAGGTGTTCAAGAGGGGATTGGATGTGGGACTTGGTGCCATAGTCTAGTCATGAGGGTTGTGGTGACAGGTTGGACTCGATGATCTTCGCGGTCTCTTCCAACCTTGGCGATACTGTGAGACTGTAACTCACATCACGTAAGCCCAGAAAAAAAACAAACCTAACTGCAACATTCTCTTTGAAGACATCACACTCCCTCTGGGCTTTCCTCTAGAGAATTTATTTTCAAGTTAAAGAGAGCTTTTTTTCCTTTTAATCACCTTTTATTTCTGCCTTCTTTTTGAACACACTGCTACTCCAATTCTGTTTGTATCAACATTTAATAATGGGCAGGAGTGGGAAACTTATCTCAGAGTGCACTGGGCTGTGTGCAGCCTTTTCTTTCTACTTTTGTACAGTGCCAGGACCCCTGAAACTAATCCCCAAAGAACAACTCCAGTAGAGTACAAACATCTTATGGATACAAACTTCAGTTGTGTTTTCTCCAGCACTACAATTTTTTTCCTGGTGCTTTGAAGAAAGTAAAGCCACCCAGAATCTATGTTCCTAATGTAAATTCAACAAAGCTTTCAGAGGCTTTTATTGGTGATGGTAGTAACCCAGGCTCTTTCCATGCCATGTTACAAGAAAGGTCTGAAAATAAGTTCCTACTTTTCATGTTTCAGCTACATACTATCAATATATAGGCCAGACAAGTATAATGTCTGGTCTTTTATTATTAAGCATTCTCACTGGCATGCAATGAACCTGAAGTTAGCACTTGTGTCCAGTAGCTCCCTATAAAGGTCTGAAAGTATCAATCACACTGTATCAGAACAGTCAAGAGATCTGAACTGGTCCCTGTCACAAATTTGGGCACAGGTTCCACCAATGATTGGGCAGAATGATGTCAGGGACAGGTTAATTGCCTAGGTTCTCTATTAACTCCGTTAGCAGGCAAGCACTGGTACACTGCTGCACCGAGTCCTAATCCCTAGTGAGCCCTTTGGCAGGGAGCCCTGGAGAGTACACCTTCCCGGTAGCACATGGTATGCTCTGTGCACACAGCCATGTGGAAGTCCTGCATAGTATCATAGAATTGTTAGGGGTGGAAGGCACCTCAAGGAGCATTCAGCTCCAACCTCCCTGCCATGGCCAGGGACACCTCACACTAGAGCAGGCTGCACAGAGACACATCCAGCCTGACCTTAAAAACCTCCAGGGATGAGGCTTCCACCACCTCCCTGGGCAACCTGTGCCAGTCTCTCACCACCCTGATGGAGAAGAACTTCTTCCAAACATCCAGTCTGAATCTACCCACTTCTATTTTTTTTCCCCATTCCCCCTAGTCCTGCATGGACTTTAAAAACCAAACCAACCAAAGACAGCCCCCCCCCCCCCCCCCCCTTTGCATGCTTCAGCCTCTCTGTTTATAGAGCAGGGATGGCAGAACACTGATAAGTGAGATTTCCTTTGGCCCACCAGTCAAAGTTAGCAAAGTTCTCAAGATTAATGGGTGGAACGTGCCAGTTCAAGGGCAACAGAGAGAGTAATTGCATAGCAAACAGCAGAATAAGATTAAACCATGGTTCTCACCTTAAAAAATAAAAATCTTTCAGGGCAGCCCTTCTGAACTAAGCTGTTCCTGCAAGTTTCTAAATTAAACCACCTTACAATCTGGTCAGCTTGTTGTGGGTTTTGTCTCTCCAGTTCCAGCATCTGCCAAAGAGATGTTCAGCTGTTAAGCCAGCTTTGAAGCTCTTCACTAGGTAAAGACAGAGTGACTTTACCCACACACAAAACATTTGCTCAGTGAACAGGAGCTGGCCTAAGAATGGTGCTTGCAATTGTTTCAGTTTGGGTGGAATGCTAACAATGCAGACTTGCCTCCAGAGAAGGCAGACCTTAAGCAAGCTGTAATCAGCGTGCCATCACTCTGGTCCAATCTACAGTGCATCTGAAAAGAGCTTTTTTAAAAGAGTGTGAAGCTACTACCAAAGCCACTCAGCCATTTCAACAGCTGCTTGTCTTGGTTCTCCTGATAAGCTTATTAGGTCTATCAGAACCCTGCAGCCTGCTTCCCACCACCCTGGTTTTCTTTTCCAATAAGAGTAACAGCAAGCTTATCTTGAACAGAAAAAAAGGCCACAGATAATGCACATACATCAAATGTTTTCTTTTTGATAACACACACTAAGGGTTGCTTGCTGAGCAGCCAGTCTGGTTTTTGCTGGGGTGGCATTGGGCAGGACGAGTTAACAGAGTTACACCAGGTTCTGCTCTCCAGGCTGACACAGCTCTGCAGCTTCCTCTACGATTATCCAGCGCACACTGTGCCGAGCTTGGGTGCTGTGTGTGTTAGAAAACAGCTCCTGCCAAAGATCTTTTACAAGCAGATTCAACAACACTTCTGGAAAGATAAAAGAATCAAAGCATTTTCTGGGCCATCATGCATCTATATCTATCCACCTGTAAGACCACATCACAGGATCACAGGATGATCACAGGATGTCAGGGGTTGGAAGGGACCCAAAGAGAACATTGAGTCCAACCCCCTGCCAGAGTAGGGCCATACAGTCTAGCTTAGGTCACACAGGAACACATCCAGATGGGCCTTGAAAGTCTCCAGAGAAGGAGACTCCACCACATCTCTGGGGAGCCTATTCCAGTGCTCTGTGACCCTTACTGTAAAGAAGTTCTTCCTCATGCTGAGATGGAACCTCCTGTGCTGTAGTTTCCACCCATTGCCCCTTGTCCTGTCCCAGGGCACAAGTGAGCAGAGGCTGTCCCTTCCTTCCTGACACCCAGCCCTTGTGTTGAGGTGCTGCAGCTTACATCCATTGCCCCATGTCCAGGTCTCTCCCAAACTCACAACTGCCCCCCTCAAGACTTGCAGGTGACAAATTTGCCCACTGAATTAGAACAAACACTCAGTTTTGTTAGCCAACAGGCTACATCTATTTTAACCTCCTTCTGCCCCTGCTAAGGTACAATAGTTTAGCAAATGAGATACATGATTTAATATCATAGCTTCCAAATGTACAGAGCTGGAGACTGAATAGGCCACTGGCAGTCTAGAATGCATTCTTCCCGGTAATCTAGCAAAGATGTTGACACAGACCTGATGGAGCAGGTCCAGAGGGCCATGACAATGATCAGGAAGTTGGAGGACCTCTGCTACAAGGACAGGCTGAGGGAGCTGGGGGTGTTCAGCCTGGAGAAAAGACAGCTCCAGGGAGACCTAATAGCAGCCTTCCAGTACCTAAAAGAGACCTACAAGAAGGATGGGGAGAGTCTGTTTATAATGCCTGCAGTGACAGGATGAGGGACAATGGCTTTAAGCTGGAGAAGAGCAGGTTTAGATTGGATGTTAGGAACAAGTTCTTTACTATGAGGGTGGTGGAACACTAGAACAGGTTGCCTGGAGATATTAAAGGTGAGGCTCAATGGGGCTGTGGACAGCCTGGTCTAGTTGGGGATGTCCCTGCTGACTGCAGGGAGGTCAGACTGGATGATCTTTGGAGGTGCTTTCTGCCCCAGACCTTTCTATGCTTCTATGTTCCCAGCAATCAGTCAGAGCAGCAGTGATTTTCCATTTGGTGATTTAAACCACCACAAAATAGATTGACCATCTTTCACTTTCCCTTCCACTGAGGCTCTAGGTACTGGTTCTAGTGTGTACATTGCTGTTATAGCCTACTTACATCCCAACACATTTTGTACATCTCACCTTAAAATTCATCTGTGACACATCATACTTGACTGCTTACCCTTTGTGCAGAAGTGACTGGGTGGTGGGAGAAAGGGAAACACTCTCTTTCTTTAACCTTGACCTTAGCAAGGCTTTCAAAGTCACACCCTCCTCTGCTCAAGCAGGGCCACCTACAGCTAGTTGCTTATGACTGTTTCCAGATGGCTTTTGAATATCTCCAAGGATGGAGAATCTGCCAGTTCCAGAGCTCAGTCACCCTCACAGCATTTCTGCAGGCCAGCTGGGAACAGATGGATTAGATGAGCAGGCTACAGTGAGGTCAGAATCATAAGTTGGCTGGACTGAGCATTTGGTGGTTCAGGTGAAGGCAAATTATTAGCAGCATTTCTCAAGGGTCAGTACTGAAGCTGATACTGTTTAACATCTTCATCAAGGGCAGGGCTGGCATTCAGAAGGGCCCTGACAAACTGAAAGAATTTCTCAACGGCAAACTCATTTAGTTTGACAAAGGCAAATGTAAACTCCTGCATCTGGAATGGAAGAAGCCCATACTGAGATTATCAGCCCAAGAAGATAATTCCATGCTTGTACAGGCTGTAGACTGGTCAGAGTGAAGCTCTGCAAACAGGGGCTGCTTGGTATGGGAGCAATGACCAGGTGGACAGGACAAATGAGAGTCAGTATTGTGTTCTTGCAGCAGAAAAGGCAACCTATATGCTGGGCTACATCAGCAAGAACAAATCCCAGCACCCTGAGGACAAAATATGCCCCTCCACTAACTATTAGTAAAGCTACACACAGAGTACCATGTCCAGCTAGGAGTCCCTTGCACAAGAGGAACATCATCACACTAGAGGAAGCCCAGCGGTGGCTGACTAAGATGATCACATTATGTCTGAAAAGAGACTGGAGATCAGTTTGTTCAGCCTGGAGCATGATACAGCTACAACTTTCAGCTACCTAAAGGGACACTATAGAGAAGACCTAACCAGACCTTTATTAGACATGCACAACAAAAGGGCAGGTAACAACTGAGCAGCAAGGGAAATCCTAATTGGATGCAATAAAACACAATACAATAATACAATACAATACAATACAATACACCAGGTTGGAAGAGACCTTCAAGATCATCGCGTCCAACCCATCAAACAATCCAACCCACCCAACAACTAGACCATACACAGGTAGGTGAGCACTGGATCGGGCACTCAGTGACCTTGCAGGATCTCCACCCCTGCAGATATTCAACAGTTGGGTGGAGACAGACCTGAGCATCAATCTGTCAAGCAGCTGTGCTTTGAACAGAAGCTCAAACTAGATAGCCTCCAGAACTACATTACTTTATTATCTGCCTGAAGCAAGTGAGGTTTCTAACATAAAAAGTGTTAAGATCTTTCCCTTAAAGAACTAGATGCAGTCACTTCCCGAAATAGTAACACACAGGTCCCTATCACCCTCCAACACTTGGGCTTCAAAGAGCCATTTCTATACGCCCACAGAGCTCTGAGTACTGCATCCAGGTCTGGAGCCCCTATTGCAAGAAGAATCTGGAAGTGCTAGAACTTGTCCAGAGAAGGGCCACAAGGATGAGCAGAGAGCTGCTCTGCTGTGAGGACAGACTGAGGGAGTTGGGGCTGTTCAGTCCGGAGAAGAGAAGGCTCTGACGAGACCTCATTGTGGCCTTACAGTATCTGAAGGGGGCTACAAGAAAGCTGGGGAGGGACTTCTGAGGGTGTCAGGGAGTGACAGGACTGGGGGAATGGAACAAAACTAGAAATGGGTAGATTCAGATTGGATGTTAGGAAGAAGTTCTTCCCCATGAGGGTGGTGAGACACTGGCACAGGTTGCCCAGGGAGGTGGTGGAAGCCTCATGCCTGGAGGTTTTTCAGGCCAGGCTGGATGTGGCTGTGAGCAAGCTGCTCTAGTGTGAAGTGTCCCTGCCCATGGCAGCGGGGTTGGAACTGGATGATCTTTGAGGTCACTTCCAACCCTAACCATCCTATGATTCTAAGCCAGCCAAAAGTCAAGCTGTTACGTCACATCTATCATGAATCCAAGTCTAAACGGCAGTATACAATACTAGCTTATTAGGGGAAGAGTATAGGGATGCTGCCTGGTTGTAGGGATGAGGTCAGGAAGGCCAGGGTGTGGTTGGAGCTGAACTTGGCAAGGGATACAAGGAATAACAAGAGCAGCTTCTACAGGCATGTCAAAGAGGGAAAAGGAAAGTTAAAGGACGCCTACCGCCCAATGAGCAAGAAGGGTGAGTTAGTAACAGCAGATGAGGAAAAGGCTGAGACTTGCAACAACTATTTTGCCTTGGTCTTCACTGGCAACCTCTCTCCTCACACCTCCCAAGTTGAAGGGCCACAGTATGAGGATCCCTTCCCACTAAGTGAAGACAAGGTTCATGACCACCTGAGGAACCTGAATATACACAAGTCTGTGATGAGAGGTGTTGTAATATAGACCCTTCTCCCACAGAGATGCATTCCATAGTCCTGAGGAAGTTGCCTGATGCAGTCGCAAAGGCAGTCTCCATGACATTTGGAATGTTCCTGGCAGTAAGGTGAAGTCCCTGCAGACTGAAAGAAACAAAACATTGCACCTACTTTTAACAAGGGTAGAAAGGACAACCCAGGGAACTACCAACTGTCAGCCTCACCTCTGTGCCTGAGAAGACCATGATCGGAGAGGGCACATGGAAGACAGGGAGGTGATTTGAGACAGACACCATGGCTTTACTAAGAGCAAGTCCTGCTTGACCAATTTAGTGGCTTTTTACAATAAAGTGACCACATCAGTGGACAAGGAAAGGGCAATGGATGTCATCTGTCTGGACTTCTGCAAGGCCTTTCACACAGTCCCTCACAACATTCTTCTCTCCAAGTTGCAGACAGATGGATTTGATGGGTGGACTAGGAATTGGCTGGATGGTTGCACCCAGAGGGCAGTGGTTCAATGTGCACATGGAAACAGGGGACAAAGGGTGTCCCTCAGGGGTCTGTACTGTGAAGGCCAATGGCATCCTGGCCTGCATCAGGAACAGTGTGGCCAGCAGGAGCAGGGAGGTCATTCTGCCCTGTACTCAGCACTGGTTAGGCCACACCTTGAGTCCTGTGTCCAGTTCTGGGCTCCTCAATTCAAGAAGGACATTGAGACACTTGTGTCCGGATGTGGTGGGTTAAAGCCCTTTTCTGAAAACAAAACCCAAAGCAGGGGGAGGCTTGCAGGTACTTTTCACTCCCTGCAGGGCATTTTTCCCCTGGGAAGCTGAGTCTGTTCCGCTCCCCCTCCCTGCCCAGCTAAGGTATAAAAAGCAGGACATTGAAGCTGTTGGCTCCTGCCTCTGCTGGGTGAGAGCTACTGCAGCTGCCCTCCTGCTCCTCTGCCATGTGGTCGGACCTGATCCTTCTCCCTGCTGCCTCCGTGCCTCCTCAGAGAAAGGCTGGTTTTGTATTATTCTCCTGGTTTTGTGCCCCTCCCATCCATCCTTGTTCCTTGCCCTTGTGAACCTTTCCTGTTATTGTTATATATATATTGTTTAAAGACAACTCTTTACCTCTCTACTTCCAAGCCAACTCCAAATTATTGTTTGGTGGATTTGCTCCTTCCTTTTCTCCCCTCTCTGTTGGGAGGGAGGAGGGGAGAGTGGGGGAGAGATACTCAGCCTTGCCCCCACCTGAGCTCTTAACTTCCAGTTAAGGCTCAAACCACCACACCGGAGAAGGGCAACAAAGCTGGGGAGGGGTCTGGAGCACAGCCCTGTGAGGAGAGGCTGAGGGAGCTGGGGTTGCTTAGCCTGGAGAAGAGGAGGCTCAGGGGAGACCTTATGGCTGTCCTCAACTCCCTGAAGGGAGGTTGTAGCCAGGTGGGGGTTGGTCTCTTCTCCCAGGCAACCAGCACCAGAACAAGAGGACACAGTTTCAAGCTGCACCAGGGGAGGTTCAGGCTGGATGTTAGGAAGAAATTCTTCCCAGAAGGAGCAATTGGCCATTGGAATGTGCTGCCCAGGGAGGTGGTGGAGTCACTATCCCTGGAGGTGTTCAAAAAAGGCTTGGATGTGGCACTTGGAGCCATGCTTTAGTCAGTCATGAAGTGTTGGGTGACAGGTTGGACTTGATGATCTCTGAGGTCTTTTCCAACCTGGTTGATTCTATTCTATTCAGTGCTGTTCAGTATCTTCATCAATGCTATGGACAGTGGGATTGAGTGCACTATCAGCAAGACTGCAGATGTCACCAAGCTGAGTGGTGTGGCAGACATACCAGGATGTCATCCAGGGGCACCTGGACAAACTGGAAAAATGGGCCCAGGTGAACCTCACGAGGTTCAACAAAGCCAAGTGCAAGGTCCTGCACCTGGGTCAACACAATCCTCATTACCAATGTGTGCTGGGAGATGAAGTGATAGAGAGCAGCCCTGCAGAAAATCACTTGTGGGTACTGGTGGATGAAAAGCTGGACATGGACTCCCAAGAGATCATGGAGATCAGGGGACATCCCTGAAGACTGGAAGAAGGCTAATGCCACCCCCTTGTACAAGAAGGGTTCCAAGGAGGACTGAGGTAAGTCTAGACCCATTAGCCTCACTTCAATCCCTGAGAAAGTAATGGAACAAATCCTCCTGGGGACTGCCAGGAGCTGAAGCATGTAATTGGAAAAAGCCAACACGCATGCATCAGGGACAAATCGTGCTTGACAAACCTGATGGCCTTCTATGACTCACTCAGGTGATGCAGGGCAAGCAGTGGACATTGGCTACCTGGACTTTTCCAAGGCTTTTGACACAGACATCCACAATCTCCTCCTAGACAAACTGACACATTATAGCCTAGAGAAGTGGTCTGTGGGGTGATGGGGAACTGGCTTGACAGGCCATAACCCAGAGAGTGGCAGTAAATAGCTCTTTCTCAAAGCACTCATCTCATTTTTACAATATTTAAATTAGTGTCTGTTTCTCACCATCATTAAAATACATTTTGCTATCACAGTTCAGCTGATTGCTAGTGGGACACAGATAAACCTATACAAGGAAGGGCACATGTATGTGCACACACACACATTCTTGGTTTTGTCATCTTATGTAAGAAAAGAGGAACAGAACTTCAGCCTCATGACTAAAATCCATACTTTGTTTACACAAAAATTATATAGCCACTGCCATGACAAAACTTTCTTCCAACATGGGGGGGCAGGGGAAGAAAGAAAGAAAGAAGACTCCAATTTAATTCCATCCTCTACCATATTGCAGGGGACTTTAGAGGCATATTTCTTAGAACTAGAAATGTCTTAATTAAAAAAAAATAATAATAGAGAAATACAGAAGATTTTTCCACTGTCATTCTGCTTTATATGGCACTGAGAAAGCTTCCACTGTCCACCCATTCCATTCAGAGGAATGCTACATGCACACAGGACATGCAAAATGCATGATTTATCACCTTTTAGAGGCAGATTTATACAACATACTAGTAAAAAACTCTTTATAGTGAGGGTGGTGAGACACTGGAACAGGGTGTCCAGGGAGGTTGTAGATGCTCCCTCCCTGGAGGTGTTCAAAGCCACGTTGGATGAGGCCTTGAGCAACCTGGGCTAGTGGAAGGTGTCTCTGACTGTGGAACTGGATGATCTTTAAGGTCCCTTCCAACCCAAACAATTCTATGAATCATGGCATGGAGCTGGCAGAACAAGGGAGAGTCCACATAATTATCTTTTCTCACGCAGTTTGGCAAAGCAGGAGGCAATACACCAAGATGTGAATGAAGTTACAGTGCATTGCTTGATCCCAATCAAGAGATCTTCATGCTAATGGTACTCAGACAAGTTAAACCTTTCATGTTATCAGCTTTCAGATGTCTAGATATGGAAGTGCCAAAACTTCATTCTCTCAGGTTAGATGAAAGATGTTGTCCTACCTTCACAAAGATAAGCCAGCAGAGTTCACACCAGAGAAGTCAGAATCTAGTCCTACCATTAAAATGCTAGCTAAGTCCCTTTGAGGCAGGAAAATGAAGATATGGTTAATAGGCAGGATGTACTGGAAGGAAGCAAACTTCTAGAGACCAGCCTTCTCCCAAGTGGATGAAGAACATAATCCATTATGATTCTGCCTTTGATGAAGCCAATAACACAGCTTAAATGGGCCCCTCAGTTTAGGAAGGATGTTGACTTGCTGGAGCGTGTCCAGAGAAGGGCAACGAAGTTGGTGAGGGGTTTGGAGCACAGCCCTATGAGGAGAGGCTGAGGGAGCTGGGGTTGCTTAGCCTGGAGAAGAGGAGGCTCAGGGGTGACCTTATTGCTCTCTACAACTCCCTGAAGGGAGGTTGTAG
The DNA here is from genome assembly GCA_033816785.1 of Picus viridis. NCBI lineage: Eukaryota > Metazoa > Chordata > Aves > Piciformes > Picidae > Picus > Picus viridis. The sequence continues at coordinate 54,849,868 of CM066567.1, forward strand.
ACAGGTGGGGGTTGGTCTCTTCTCCCAGGCAAGCAGCACCAGAACAAGAGGACACAGTCTCAAGCTGCGCCGGGGAGGTTTAGGCTGGATGTTAGGAAGAAGTTCTATACAGAGAGAGTGATTGCCCATTGGAATGGGCTGCCCGGGTGGTGGTGGGGTCACCATCATTGGAGGTGTTCAGGAGGAGACTTGATGGGGTGCTTGGTGCCATGGGTTAGTTGTTTGGGTGGGTTGGATTGGTTGATGGGTTGGACGCGATGATCTTGAAGGTCTCTTCCATTCTATTCTATTCAATAACTTTAAGACTCCTTGTTTAGTTTGAGCCTTCCTATGAGACTTTCTAAAGAGTGAATGAAGACATGCACAGGAACCAGAGCACATATGCACAGCAACATGACAGCTGTTTGATACCTCTCTTCAGCTAAGAGTTATGTCCTAGACAAATACAAGAATACTTAAAAAACTTGAAGATACATGTGGTAACAGCAGGAGGAGGTACAAAAAGAAACTAGCAGCAATTTTCACTGTTATCTACTCAGGAGAAGTTGTAGGTTTTGAAAAAACCCACAAGCATAGATTGGCAACAGATGCCACAACTATCTCCTTCCAGTGGTAGGAAATGGAATTGGAGGAACAGATGGCACTTCTAAAGAATGAACTTCTGTTTAGTTTTACACCTCTTTATCAAAGCCATTAGATATCTTCAAGAACAATCTTGAGGTGCTGGAGCAGGTCCAGAGGAGAACAATGAGACTGAGGAAGGGACTGGAAGGAAGGTCTGATAAGGAGAGGCTGAGGGAGCTGGAGGTGTTCAGCCTGGACAAGAGGAGGCTTGGGGAGGGGGAGGACCTTATCACACTCTGCAAGTACCTGAAGGGAAGTTGTAGTAAGGTGGGGGTCAGGCTCTTCTGCCAGGCAGCTTGTGAAGCTGTGCCAGGGGAGGTTTAGTTTGGATGGTAGGAAGCAGTTCCTCATGGAAAGGGGACTTAAACACAGGGATGGACTGCCCAGGGACGGACTGCCCAAGGAGGTGGTGGAGTTGCTATCCCTGGAGGTGTTTACGGCAAAATTGGATGCGGCAGTTAATGACATGGCCTGGTCACGGTGTTAGGTCATAGGCTGGACTTGATCTCAGAGGTCTATTCCAGCCTCAATAATTCTGTGAAGTTTCTGAATTAAAATACACTTTTTGGGGGTGCTTTTGTTTGCTTGTTTTTCTTAAAAGTAGACATTCTTTATATGCGAATAAATACTAAAAACTTTTTAATCTCTTTAAACAAAGTATGCTGTGTGGTTGGTTTGTTGTTTATTGTTTTTTTCTTCCTATAGATTTATTATTTTTTAAAAAAATCGAGTCAAAAGGATCTGGAGGGACTGGAAGGTGTCCAGAGAATAGCCACGAGGATGAGCGGAGGGGTGGAGAACCTTTCCTATGAGGACAGACAGAGAGTTGGGGTTGCTCAGGCTGGAAAAGAAAAAGCTCCGAGGAGATCTTATTGCCTTCTAGTATTTAAGGGGGCCTACAAGAAAGCTGGGGAGGGACTTTTTAGGGTATGAGGTAATGATAAGACTGGAGGGGGGTGGAAAAAAAAATTAGAAATGGGTAGATTCAGATTGGATGTTAGGGAGAAGTTCTTCACCATAAGGGTGGTGAGACAGTGGAACAGGTTGCCCAGGGAGGTGGTGGAAACCTCATCCCTGGATGTGGCTCTGAGCAACCCGATTTAGTGTGAGGTGTCCCTGTCCATGTCAGGGGAGCTGGAACTGGATGCTCTTTTGGGTCCCTTCCAACCCTAACAATTCTATATAAGGCAGGAAAGACTATTATTGATTTCAGTATGATAGGGTCTGAGATTGAATCCCAATTCCTCACTTAAAACACACGACCTCATATCAGTATGGAATCTGCAATCTGTTTTCTAGTCAGTCCAGACTGACAGGAATAATAGGTAAAGCCCAGAGAGAAGATATTTTTAATGTAGCCACAAGTTGGAAAACACACGCTCCTATTACAGCCCCACCTAGACTGGGCACTCAGCAAAGGGGGTACCACACATTTTTTTTTTAAGCTCTTTGAAGCCCTGTTTCTGAAACTGCCACTTAGGAGGTTTCCAATTCACAGGGGAAAAGAAAGACAGAAAGACGAATTTCTGCCCTAGCTGAGGCGTCGCGAATGTCATCAGTTTGTTATTCACGCTCAAGCAAAAGGAAGTGGAAACTTCACAGAGATCGAAGCAGAGAGGCGCCGGCAATCAGACTTGCGATCAGAGCAGCTCCCGCCGCCAGCAAACGCGCACGCAGCCACCTTTCCCCCACCCTTGTCCCTCCTTAAATAAACCAGAAAGCCTTCGCTTCCCCCTCCTCGCCCTCACTCCTTACCTTCCACCGAGCGTCCGATGCTGTGCAAGTGGGTGAGGGAGGGGTGCTCGGCGTGAACCCCCTTCAGGTACGCCTCCAGCTCCTCGGCGTGGTGGTACTTGAAATCCAGCGCGGCCACCACGGAGATCAGGCAGAGGATGCCCACCGCGTCCTAGAAGGAAAGAGATGAACCAAACAGCCAGAGGGGACCGGGGGTGGCCGTTACCCCTGCCGAACGGGATGAGGAGGGAAGGCTTCCTCAGCGGGCTCGTCGCTGTGGCGGCACAGCCGGGACAGCGACAAGCCGGCGGAGAGAACCCCCTCCCCGCCTCAGCCCTCCTGCCCTCAGAGCCAGCAGGTGCCTTCCACCCTCAGCCACCGCTCCTACCCCGGCGGCCGCCCGCATGCTGCCGCCGCTCTTCCACAACTGGAACCCCAACGCCGGGCGGGGGCCGCCATCCCCAGCCGCCAGCCTCGCCCTGCCCCTGACTGACGCAGGCTTCATCCACTCAGGTCCCTCGACCCGCCCAAGGGGCAGAGGAGCGGGGGCACACCCCCTCCCCTTCTGCCCTGCCTCTTTCCCGCCTCGCCGACGGCGCTCACCTGTGCGCCGCAAGGCAGCTGCCGGCCGGGCGCCGGCCAGCGCAGCCCTCCCCGTGGCAGCCCCTCGGGGGCTGAGGGGAGGGAAGGGAAAGGTCCCAAACAAGCGGCTGGCGGCCAGCGGCCGGCTTCGTCTCGTCGCGGAGCTGCTGGCTGGTCCCGCTGCTGGGCGGCGTTCGGAGGAAACAGCGCGGCCACGTCTTTCACCGAGTCCCCGTTGGATTTGCCTCCATTTACTTCCCGGAGAGGGTGACAAGGATTCTTTAAAAACAAACCAAAACAAAACACGTGGTGTTTTGGTGTTTGTTTGTTTGTTTGTTTTTTGGTTGGTTGGTGTTTTGGTTTGGGTTTTTCGTAGGAGGTTTGAAGGCTGCCGGTTCCGACTGCCATGTGCCGTTCATGCCACTGCTCTTTCTCAGCAGCTCTGCGGTCCCAGGCTATGAGCAGGGTCTGAGAGCAGCACCTGGGGTCCAGAGACACAATTAACCAGGTTGGAAAAGACCTTCCAGATCATCCAGTCCCAAACCATCTGCGTGTGGAGGAACTCTTGAGAGAATTTAGCTGCCCAAATCTAACAAGGTCTTTGCCTACAGGATCACAGGATGTCAGAGGTTGGAAGGGACCCAGAGAGATCATCGAGTCCAACCCCCCTGCCACAGCAGGACCATACAATCGAGCTCAGGTCACACAGGAACGCATCCAGACAGGCCTTGAAAGTCTCCAGAGAAGGAGACTCCACAGCCCCTCTGGGCAGCCTGCTCCAGTGCTCTGGGACCCTCACAGTAAAAAGTTCCCCCTTATGTTGAGGTGGAACCTCCTGTGCTGCAGCTTACATCCATTGCTCCTTGTCCTATCACAGGGAGCAAGTGAGCAGAGCCTGTCCCCTCCCTCTTGACCCCCAGCCCTCAGATATTGATAAACATTTATTAAATCCCCTCTCAGTCTTCTCTTTTCCAGACTAAACAGCCCTCAGCCTCTCCTCACCAGGCAGTGCTCCAGTCCCCTAATCATCCTTGTAGCCCTCTGCTGGACCCTCTCCAGCAACTCCCTGTCCCACTTGAACTGGGGAGCCCAGAACTGAACGCAGTACACAGCCTAGCTTTTTCTCGTTGTGTTTTGGGGTTTTCATTAAGGGGAGTGTTTAACAGGCTTGCATTAACTTACTGAAAGGCCTGGATTCTATCTACAGAAGTAAAAGGTTTTCCTTGGTTTTGGGCTAACCACACTGCCTTGGGGATCTCCTAGTCTTGGGATTCACCACAAAGACTTTTTCATCACCTTTTATTGTCTTTAAGATGGAAAAGGGCTAAGAGAGAGTATTAAAAAAAAATATATTCTTGCCTCCAGCAACGAAAATTAGGATAGCATCTAAATTTCTTTATGACTGTGGTTGTAGCTGAGTGGTACAATACAACTATTTGTAAATTCTGCATAATTTTTCTGGGAAAGAAAACCAGCAGTTCTCATTATAACAAGCAGCAGGATCTTATCCACCTCCTTCTGAAGCTTGCTATGCTGGCCAATGTCAGAAAAAAGGTAGTGAAGAAATTTAATTCATGGAATCAGAATTGTCAGGGTTGGAAGGGACCTCAAGGATCATCCAGTTCCAACCCCCGTACCATGGGCAGAGACACCTCCACACTAGATCAGGTTGCTCATGAAGCAATCCCAAATAACAGATCCTGCATTCTGAACAACCCCCCTGCAGTTAATTAAAAAACCCTCTTGTTAAATAAAAAGCTACCATTAAATTAAAGGTGCCTATTGTTTGGGGGGAGGTTAATCCAAAACTTGGGGGGGGGGGGGCAATAATCAAATTATACTTTAATGCAATTATCTGTGGTGGTAAGATATCTATGCTCAGACCCCTCAAGCACTGTTAAGTCATGAGAATAATTTCCATATCACATATGGCAAAGGATGTATGCAATGTACAAGGCCACTCAGTTAAAAGAAAAACATTAAGCTTCTGTTGAATAGTGTTTCTTCAAGCACAGCATTCTTGCACCTGGGAAAGAACCATGGAGCAGGATAGGTTGGGGACTAACCTGCTGGAAAGCAGGGAAGGGGAAAAGGACCTGGGGGTCTTTAGTGGATGAAAGGTTGACCATAAGCCAGCATTGTGCTCTTGTGGCCAAGAAGGCCAATGCCATTCTGGGGTGGATTAGAAGGGCTGTGGTTAGTAAGGCAAGAGAAGTTCTCCTCCCCCTCTACTCTGCCCTGCTGAGGGCACATCTGGAATATTGTGTCCAGTTCTGGGCCCCTCAGTTCAAGAAGGACCTCAGGGAGCTGCTTGAGAGAGTCCAGCGCAGAGCCACAAAAATGATGAAGGGAGTGGAACATCTTCCTTAGGAGGAGAGACTGAGAGAGTTGAGGGCTCTGTAGCTTAGAGAGGAGGAGACTGAAAGGTGACCTCATTCATGTTGATAAAGATGTGCAGAGTGAGTGCCAAGAGGCTGGAGCCAGGCTCTGCTGGGTGCTGCCCAATGCCAGCACAAGGAGCAGTGGTGGAAGCTGAGACATAGGAAGTTCCATGGAAACAGGAGGAAAATGTTTTCCCCTGTGAGGGTGACAGAGCCCTGGAAGAGGCTGCCCAGGGGGTTGTGGAGTCTCCTCTCTAGAGATACTCAAAACCAGCCTGGTGATCTGCTCTAGGTGACCCTCCTCTGGCAGGGGGGTTGGACTGGATTGTCCTTTGAGGTCACTTCCAACCCCTAACATTCTGTGATTCTGGAGGAGGGAACAGCCCCAGAGCCTTTCCCTCCATACTCTGACTCCATCATTAATAGTTGGTTAGAGTTACTGGCGTTTGCTACATGGAACAGGAGAGACACTGTGGGGTTACACTGCAAATGTCTTCAAAGAAGCAGGAATTTGTAAGGCTTGAATAGTTATTTATTTATTTATGTATCGGCTCCTTGAAAGATGATCTGCAGATGCCACTTGAGTAAGCAGGGAAGAAAATATACTCAAATGGTAATCCAACATATATATATATATATATATATATATATATATATATATATATATATATGGGAACTGTCCCAAGATCATGACATGAAATCAGAGAACTCTGACTCCAAATTGAGTAGCATGTTTGCAACATGGTAAAAATCACAGTGGGTTGTAATAACTTCATCTCAGTGAAACAACTAGAGTCACCTTTGATAGCAGGTTCATCCAGTGTTATCTCTTTTGGAAATTACATCACCCTTTAATGTAGGCAACACAATCATGGTTAAGTGAGTGTATTACTGTATTTAGGAATGTTCAAAATGATAGATTGTTTCCATGCCAGGTGCTTGCAAGTTAAGACAAGTCAACCTGTTTGGCAATATTTGAGTCACATGTGACAGGATCAAGCTCTTTCCTTCTCTCCTCTCCTTCCTTCCCTTCTTCTTTCCTTCCTTCATTCCTTCCCCCTCTCATTCCTTCTTTCTCTTCATATTATCTCCTCTCCTTCTTTGCTCCTTCTTTCCCTCTTTCTTTCCTTTTCTGCCCTTTTATTTTCTTTCCCTCTTTGCCTTTATTTTAATTTCCTTCTTTCCTTTCATCTCCCATTGGCACCAGTAGTTCAAAATTGTGTCTGAAATCAATTGAAGTTATTGTCCTCAGCAGTGGGATGGACAATGACCTCTCTAAGGGAGTGAGATACACGGAGAAATCCTATGGCCACTATCAGCAGCAATTGCTCTCCTCTCAGTGTCGTTCCAGATCACCTATTCAGAGGTATTCAACAAGGAACTATTAAGCAAGTACCTGAGGGTGGGTTTTACAGACTAATAATAATAATAATCACAGGATGTTAGGGGTTGGAAGGGACCTCTGGAGATCTTCAAGTCCAACCCCTTGCCAGAGCAGGACCATAGAATCCAGCACAGGTTGCACAGGAACACATCCAGACAGGGCTGGAAAGGCTCCAGAGAAGGAGACTCCACAACCATTCTGGGCAGCCTGTTCCAGTGCTCTGGGACCTCCACAGTAAAAAGAAGTTCTTCCTCATGTTGAGGTGGAACTTCCTGCGCCGTAGTTTCCATCCATTGCCCCTTGTCCTATCCCAAGGCACAAGTGGGCAGAGGTTGTCCCTTCCTTCCTGACCCCCAGCCCTCAGATATTGATAGACATTGATCAGATCCCTTCTCAGTCTTTTCCTCTCCAGACTAACCAGCCCCAGGGCTCTCAGCCTCTCCCCACCAGGCAGTGCTCCAGTCCATTCAGCATCCTTGTAGCCCTCCCTTGGACTCTCTCCAGCAGATCCCTGTCCCTCTTGAACTGGGCAGCCCATAATAATATTAATAATACAATTATTATTAATATTATTACTCGTATATAATTATTATGGTATCACTATTAATAATAATGATGATGACGACGCACATTTTAACGCGGCATTCGTAGCCATGGTGTCAGCAGAGCTGCTCAGGAGCCGGTCGGGGTGGTGTAGTTAGCGATGCGAGCGGCAGTGTTGCCCTCTAGTGGCAGGTAGAGGAAATTCCGCCACAAGCAACGGGTCTGAAAACGCCTTCACACAACAGTTCGGTAGCAGCGTGAGGCTGACGACGCTTCGCAAACACACAGTTCACAGTATCACAGTATCACAGTATCACCAAGGTTGGAAGAGACCTCGAAGATCATCCAGTCCAACCTGTCACCACAGACCCCATGACTAGACCATGGCACCAAGTCCAATCCCCTCTTGAGGAGGGAGGACATTGCTGCCCAGAGAACTCTCCTGCCCACTGCAGGCTTGAACAGTTAAGACAGGTCTCAGCAGTAAAAGATCTTCTGGAAGCTTTTGTGATTTTGGAGAACCATTCCCAGAGGTGGTGCGCAGTAATAAGCCAAGGAACAATGGAGACGAACAGAGAAGGTTTCAGCTCGACGTGAGGAGAAACTTCTTTACTGTAAGGGTGAGGGAGCACTGAAACAGGCTGCCCAGAGAGGTTGTGGAGTATCCTTAGCTGGAGACTTTTCCAAACCCACCTGGAGGCATTCCTGTGTGGACTACCCTGGCTGATCCTGCTTTTGGCAGGGGGTTGGACTCCATGACCTCTAGAGGTCCCTTCCAACCTCTAACGTTCTGTGATTCTGCAATTCTGTGATCTTGTAATTGGAAATATTTTACTCAGTGTTTTGTCACCTTTGTGCAGGATTTCTGCACTTTCCAAAGGCTAGTAAAAAAAAATATAAATGAGTGTCCCACACCATAACTGAAGCTTCAAAATATATTTTTTTTGGTGAGCAACAGAGAGGGATCACTAACAAGGATTAAATTTTTTAAGGATCACTGCTGCTACTAAAACCTTCTCATTTGAAATCATGTCCTAGGCACACAAGCCTCAGCTTTGTGTTCTTTGCACCGCTGTAACACCAAAGACCTGACAATCAGATCTCTGGTGTGGGAAAAACAGGAGATAAAGGCTTTCTCAAGTGAGACAGACAAGACAAGTGAGTTCAGCACAAGTGATGACACAGGAGCATGACTTTGATAGGACAGCACAGTCCTGGATTAGTGTAAATCCAGATAACAATCACCTGAATGAAGCCATTCTGGTGTATAATACCCACAGTGATGAATTAACAGGCTGATGTTAGCAGGGCAAAAGATAGATTCTCTGCATGAAAGAGCACAAACGCTCTAGAAATCGCTCAAGCCTTCACCAATTTATTTGTTCTCTCTCTCACACAGGCAGTTCTCATCTGAGGCTTGCATACTTGGCTCATAAATCTCCTCTCCTCTGTCCCAGCACAAGGATTACCCCTGGAGAAGAAAGGGATGCCCTGCTGTGTCTGGTAATCTGCAATTAGAAAATGGTCCCGAGGGGGCCTATTAGCAGCTAGTATAGTTTAGAGCTGTCCAGACAAGCACTGAATTAGCTGGAGAATCTGGAACCACAACTAGCTGCCTGGCAGGCCTCTCACTCATCCCATCTTGCAAACAGCAAAATCTGCATACAGCAGAGATTTTGAGCTACTGTATGACAACACATTGTCATGTGCTACGGTGGAACAGGTCTGTTCTGCTCCACAGGGGCTTGAAGTGTGGGAACTCAATCTCCTTCGAGAGAAGTGTGTTGAGTGTTGCGTGTTTGGGATTGTAATACTGCTGTAAAATGTTTCAGCTTTACCTTTTCTCCTCTGAAATTGCCTTAGACTTGTCCTGTCAGTAGTTCACTTAGAATCAGATGTAATTTGAAACTAAATTGCACCATAATAAGCCAAGGAACAATGGAGACAAACTTGAACAGAGAGGGTTTCAGCTCAACGTGAGGAGAAACTTCTTTACAATGAGGGTGACAGAGCCCTGGAGCAGGCTGCCCAGAGAGGTTGTGGAGTCTCCAAACCCACCTGGATGCATACCCTGGGTGATCCTGCTTTTGGCAGGAGGGTTGGACTCAATGATCTCTGGAGGTCCCTTCCAACCTCTAATGTACTGTGGTTCTGTGGTTCTGTGAAATTATGGCAAAACTTAGTTTTGCACTTGTGGTATAATAGAATAGATAGAATAGAATAAAGCAGGTTGGAAGAGACCTTCAAGATCATTGTGTCCAACCTATCATCCAACACCACCTAATCAACTAACCCATGGCACCAAGCACCACATCAAGACTCCTCCTGAACACCTCCAATGATGGCGACTCCACCACCTCCCTGGGCAGCACATTCCAATGGGCAATCACTCTCTCTGTGTAGAACTTTCTCCTAACCTCCAGCTTAAACCTCCCCTGTCACAGCTTGAGACTGTGTCCTCTTGTTCTGGTACTGTCTGCCTGGGAGAAGAGACCAACCTCTGCCTGTCTACAACCTCCCTTAAGGTAGTTGTAGAGAGCAATAAGGTCACCCTTGAGTCCCCTCCTCTCCAGGCTAAACAAGCCCAGCTTCCTCAGCCTCTCCTCATAGGGCTTGTGTTCCAAACCTCTCACCAACTTTGTTGCCCTTGACGGGTCCCTGGGTAGGTAAGAGCACAGCACTAAGAATGGGGAAAGCCAGGAAGGGTTGATGAATAGTTCAGTGGGCTGGGAGCCAATAGATTTCAGGGAAGTAAATGAGGAGGAGGAAGATGAGGAATGTCTTTAGAAGGTGGAAAGGTTATAGATGCTGTTTGTAGAAAAAAGCAGTTGAGTGGATTCAGGGATTTGTATGGAAAAGGACTGAGGGTGATTTTCCCCACTCACTAAAATCTTGCTAATCCGACCCCAGGATAATAAAGACCCCAGGATTTTAGACACTGACACAGCACCTTGTCAGGTCTGCTAATCTGTACATGAAATGGATTGCAGTTAATTCCATGGACATTACAGAGATTCTTCATAGCTGATTTCTTGTAGGTGTTAAGCAATACTTCTGAGTAATCTGAAGTGCTTCCCTAAGAGTGACCCCTAGGCCATTCCTCCTGCACAGTCAAATCCCTGCTCAGAGAAGACTTGTAGGATAAGGGATGCTCTTGCATTCTTGGCACGTCCTTGGAATGGATGTTTCAAACCAGCATACATTACAGCAGCTTGGAGCATGGTCATCAGGCACCCAGCTGACATCTCAGCAAGCCCCCAGATTGGAACAATTTCCTGCACCAGCTTCAGAAGGAGCTCAGATGTCTTCATTTTAAGTTTGTTAATACATGCCTGTGTAAATATAATACAAAATTCTCCACTGGGAGTGAAGATTTTGAGCATTTAAGAAAGAGTAGCTTCATCTCATTTGCACTGGTGATCTCTTTTTTGGCAGTCTACCACACAGGAAACCTGAAAATATACAAGGAGGAAAACATCCATCCCCAGAGACCCTGTGGTAAGGAGATTCACTAAATTGAAATAGCTTGAAGGATCCCCTCACTTTGAGACATCTCCAATCTGCCTAACAGATACCAAGGCCAAGTGTTGCACGCACTGCAAAGCTTGACTTACTGCCTGCCAAAAGCTTTTCTGCAGCTGATTGTTTTGCATACAGTTTTAACTATTGTTCAGCCTACTGGGGTCTCTTTAGCTTGGAGAAGAGGAGACTAAGGGGCAAACTCATTCACGTTTGCAAAGATGTGCAGGGTGAGTGCCCAGAGGATGGAGCCAGGCTCTGCTGGGTGATGTCCAATGGCAACACAAGGGAAATGGTAGAAGCTGAGGCATAGGAAGTTCCATGGAAACAGGAAGAAGAATTATTTCCCTTTGAGGGTGACAGAACACTAGAAGACGCTGCCCAGGGGGGTTGTGGAGTCTCCCTCTCTGGAGATATTCAGGACCCACCCAGATGTGTTCCTGTGTGACCGGCTCTAGGTGCTCCTGCTCTGGCAGGGGGGTTGGACTGGATGATGTTTATGTCTAGGACATTATTCCTTATAAAAGGAATTTCTTCCTCTCCATTCAGTGCTGTCCTAATTACTCTCAGTATTTTTGGTACTTTTGTCTAGATCTAGAGTTACAAAAGTAAAGATCTTTATCTCTCTCTGTTGTCCAGCCTCACCCAACTGCAAATGAAGAATCTGAAACAGCAAATCACACAACCATATATTCAACAGCTTTAAACTTACGCCAAAGCTCTCTTGACTTCAGTCACAGTTACAACATACTATTAAGAGGACACATATGCTATCTTGCAAGAGAGGGAAAAGACTTGGAAGCTTTCATAGCTGGGTCTTCATTAGTCTCTGTAGAGTTTACATTGCTTTATGTAAAACCAGAGCTGATCCAGAAGCCTCATCCCTGGAGGTTTTTCAGGCCAGGCTGGATGTGGCTGTGAGCAACCTGCTCTAGTGTGAGGTGTCCCTGCCCATGGCAGAGGGGTTGGAACTGGCTGATCCTTGAGGTCCCTTCCAACCCTGACAATTCTATGATGCTATGATTCTATGATCCATGGACATATGCATCTGTACTTTCTGTGGTCTCTTGTTTTCATGATTGGGACTCAGAAGTTTGGACATCATCAATTCCTCCCATCCTACTTTGAAACAAATTTCAGTGAGTTCTGTTATGGTTTAACTCCAGCCAGCAATTAACCACTATGCAGCTGCCCACTTACCTCCACATCCCACAGTGGGATGGAGAGGAGAATCAAAACCAAGTAAAACTTGGGGGTTGAGATAAGAACAGTTTAATAATTGAACTCAGCTCTGGGGAGGCCACACCTTGAGTATGGTGTTCACTTTTGGGCACCTCAGTACAGGAGAGCTGTGGAGGTGCTGGAGCCAATGCAGAAGAGGGCAAGGAAGCTGGGAAGGGCCTGGAGAAGAAATCTGATGAAGAACAACTGAAGGAGCTGGGGATGGTTAGTGTGAAACAGAGGAGGCTGAGGGAGACCTCCTGGCTCTCTACAGCTCCCTGCAAGGAGGTTGTGGAGAGGTTGGTGCTGGTCTCTGCTCCCAGGTCATTAGTGACAGAACAAGAGGGAATGGCCTCAAGCTGCCCCTGGGGAGGTTTAAACTGAACACTAGGAAAGCGTTTTTCAGGGCAAGAGTGGTCAGGCATTGGAATGTGCTGCCCAGGGAGGTGGTGGAGTCCCCAAGCCTGACTTTGTTTAAAGGTGGTTTAGATGTGTTTCAAGGTGGTTTGGCTGTGGTGCTTGGGGCTATGGTTTAGGGGTGACCCTTGCAGAGTAGGTTTCTGCTTTGGACTTGGATTCTGAGGGTCTTTTCCAACCTGAATGTTTCTGTGATTCTGTGATTCTGCTTCTGTTAGTTTCTGTCCTGCATCTGCTGGCATCTTCATCAAACAATATATAGTCCCTCCACTCCAACTAATCTACAGCTAGACAGGGAGCTCAGCTTCTGACTGACTTTATATATAACCTGACTGACTTATTTTCAAAAGTATAATTTTCCTACTTTGTATTCAGAGTGGACTGTAAAACAAATTTAATTTAAATGACTCTGGTGGGTGTCAACAAACCACCATTTTGACCACAAATACATTCCAAACTCAAAACTGTTAATTTCTTCAGGGTCTTCTGTCATGTTCACAAAAACCAAACAAATAAACAGACAAAACCCCAAAAAAGGACTATGAATAATTCAGAAACATTAACATAAATTCATAAGCCTCTCTGAACACTGATGTCATTCTTATTTTACAGGTCAGGCACTGCAGAACAGAAAACAAAATAGGAGCAAAATTATCCCTCCACCTGAAACACCAGCAAACTGATTTTGGAGGTTAGCATTGGCACAGTCAGCACTGGTTAGGCCACACCTTGAGTCCTGTGTCTAGTTCTGGGCCCCTCAATTTAAGAAGGACATTGAGATACTTGAACATGTCCAGAGAAGGGCAGCAAAGCTGGGGAGGGGTCTGTGAGCCCTGTGAGGAGAGGCTGAGGGAGCTGGGGTTGCTTAGCCTGGAGAAGAGGAGGCTCAGGGGTGATCTTATGGCTGTCCTCAACTCCCTGAAGGGAGGTTGTAGCCAAGGGGTTGGTCTCTTCTCCCAGGCAACCAGCACCAGAACAAGAGGACACAGTCTCAAGCTGTGCCAGGGGAAGTTTAGTCTGGAGGTGAGGAGAAAGTTCTTCCCAGCAAGAGAGATTGGCCATTGGAATGTGCTGCCCAGGGGTTAGTGGTGGAGTCACCATCCCTGGAGGTGTTCAAAAAAGGATTGGATGTGGCACTTGGAGCCATGGCTTAGTTGTCGAGAGATGTTAGATGACAGGTTAGACTTGATCTCTGAGGTCTTTTCCAACCTGGTTGATGCTATGATTCTATGATTCTATTGCTTTACTCTGGAAAGATGGCAATCACTGACTTCAGCTGCAGCTGTAAACACTACACAGTCTTACAACTTTGACCCCTGCATATCAGTCTAGGTCCCCCAAAGAAGGAACACAGTACATCAGGTAAGGAATTTTCCAGCGCTGCATCTAGAGTAGATGCTGAAACATAATCCTGTCCAACTGGACCAGGATTTCACAACCTTGAGCACATAGCTCTCCTTTCTTCCTGCACTCTGTGGTCTCAGATAATCCTTTCCAGCTTCAACAGCAAAGGTCAGACTCAGACATGAACCTTACTTATGGCCTGAATTCAAATGTCATTTAGCAAGTCTGTTACAGTGCCTGCATATGAAGGGGCCAGGAAAAGGAGGCAAGGATGTTCTAGTTTGCAGAGATACTGTTTTGCTCTCTACAACTACCTGAAGGGAGGTTGTAGCCAGGCAGAGGTTGGTCTCTTCTCCCAGACAGCCAGTACCAGAACAAGAGGACACAGTCTCAGGCTGCGCCAGGGCAGGTTTAGGCTGGATGTTAGGAAGAAGTTCTACACAGAGAGAGTGATTGCCCATTGGAATGGGCTGCCTGGGGAGGTGGTGGAGTCACCTTCATTGGAGGTGTTCAGGAGAAGACTTGATGGGGTGCTTGGTGCCATGGGTTAGTTGTTGGGTAGGTTGGATTGGTTGGTGGGTTGGACGTGATGATCTTGAAGGTCTCTTCCAACCTGGTGTATTGTATTGTATTGTATTATTTTAGTAAACAGTATCTCCTGGGCAGGGGGAAATTTGATGAAGTTCAACAAGGGCAAGGGGAGAGTCTTGCACCTGGGAAGGAACAAGTCCATGCACCAGTACAGTTGGGGACTAACCTGCTGGAGAGCAGTGAAGGGGAAAGGGACCTGGGGGTCCTGGTGGATGGAAGGATGACCATGAGCCAGCAATGTGCTCTTGTGGCCAAGAAGGCCAAGGCCATTCTGGGGTGGATTAGAAGGGCTGTGGTTAGTAGGTCAAGAGAAGTTCTCCTCCCTCTCTACTCTGCAGTGGTGAGGTCACATCTGGAATATTGTGTCCAGTTCTGGACTCCTCAGCTCAAGAAAGGCAGTGAGCTGCTTGAAAAACAGTCCAGCACAGAGCCACAAGGATGATTAGGGGAACAGAGAGGAGAGCCTGAGGGAGCTGAGGGCTCTGCAGCTTGGAGAGGAGGAGACTGAGAGGTGACCTCATCAATGTTTATAAATATGTAAAGGGTGAGTCCTGAGGGGCTGGAGCCAGGCTCTGCTGGGTGATGTCCAATGCCAGCACAAGGGGCAGTGGTGGAAGTTGATGCACAGAAAGTTTCATGCAAATAAGAAGAAAATTTTTTTCCCTGTGAGGGGACAGAGCCCTGGAGCAGGCTGCCCAGGGGGGTTGTGGAGTCTCCCTCTCTGGAGGTATTCAAAACTCTCCTGGATGCCTTCCTGTGTGGTCTGCTCTGGGTGCTCCTTCTCTGGCAGGGGGGTTGGTCTGGGTGATCTTTCAAGGTCCCTTCCTGCCCCTGAAATTCTGTGATTCTTTGATACTGTGATATTTTTCATCTAATCTCCCACGTGAAAAATCAAACACAAGTAGAAAGAGCAGGTGTTCAGTCCTGTGAAATGCCATCCTCTGTATGGTTCATGAACAAGGTTATATTTGCCTTTTTTTCTGGTTGGTTTAATGAGATCAGCAATGGTTTATTATCCTCTGTGTCAACAGGTACATCTGGAACAGTGCCAGCACCTTGCAAAGCTGTTTGGTGTCAGCCAAGGTCTGGGAACATCAGAGATCAGCTCTTGGCCTCAAGGAGGGCACCAAACCTGCTCTTACCCCGCTTGATTTCTCACACCCTCTGCACATCAACCCCTGTCATTTCCAGTCTGATTCATCCTGCTGCTTGGCTTCTTTTTCCACTTCCATTTCCTTCACTTAGGATTCACTAGGTGTACCAAAGACATTCCTAGGCCCAGTTTGCCTCCATTTACCTCAACTAAGCTATGATATTCCTTCTGCATTATTTTGCCTATCGTATTTGTGACTGCCTTTTAGCTGTTTCCTGGGCAGAGAAGCCATACACCCCCAAGTGAAGCTGGCACTGAGAAACTTCAATGCTGAAAGTGCCACCTGGCTTCTTTCCCATACAGACAACAGCATCAACAAATATCCTCTCTCTTTCAACATAATCAGGCCTAATAAAGTTCTGTGTTTACTTTTCTTATTCACAGTGTTCCATCACTGATCCACTGTTACATGATGGTAATGGTATTGACCATTGGCATGTGCTGCCCAGGGAGGTGGTGGAGTCACCATCACTGGAGGTGTTTAGGAAGAGACTGGGTGGGGTGCTTGGTGCCATGGTTTAGTTGATGAGATGGTGTTGGGTGATAGGTTGGACTGGATGATCTCTGAGGTCTTTTCCAAGCTGGTTAAGTCTATTCTATTCAATTCTAAGGCTTCTGAGGCTCACTGGGGAGCACCAAACTCTTGCAAACTATGCTGTGAGTGATTCTGTGTAAGAAAACAGTCAAATGACACAGCAGTCATCCTATGACAATAAATTATCATCTCTCTCTGTGATGGCTTCTGTGGCTGCCACAAACTGATATTTGGTGTTACAGGCTCACAGGATGTTAGGGGTTGGAAGGGGCCTCTGGAGATCTTCCAGTCCAACCTCTCTGCCAGAGCAGGATCACAGAATCCAGCACAGGTCACACAGGAACACATCCAGACAGGGCTGGAAAGGCTCCAGAGAAGGAGACTCCACAACCTCTCTGGGCAGTTCCAGTGCTCTGGGACCCTCACAGTAAAAGAGTTCTTCCTCATGCTGAGGTGGAAGCTCCTGTGCTGTAGTTTCCATCCACTGCCCCTTGTCCTATCCCAGGACACAAGTGAGCAGAGCCTGTCCCTTCCTTCCTGATCCCCAGCCCTTAGATATTGATAGACATTGATCAGATTCCCTCTCAGTCTTCTCTTCTCCAGACTAACCAGCCCCAGGGCTCTCAGCCTCTCCTCCCCAGGCAGTGCTGCAGTCCCTTCAGCAGCCTTGTAGCCCTCCCTTGGACTCTCTCCAGCAGATCCCTGTGCCTCTTGAACTGGGGAGCCCAGCACTGGATGCAATATTCCAGGTGGGGCCTGACTAGGGCAGAGTAGAGGGGGAGGAAAACCTCCCTCAATCTCCTGGAAACCTTGCCATGTACATTCTGGGTGGGCTCAAACACAGGGGACCAATATTCCTTGCCTACAGATTTGTTATTCCTTTTGTCAGGTTTTGCAGACCTCCTCATAGTGTACAGCATTCATGGCTCCTAGCACACAGCAACGTTTTGGATGTGATCATGCTGATCGAGCTGATGGAGGCTTTTCCTCTGTAAGGCCTGATGTGACACTGGTGGCTCATTAACAAAATCGTGGCCAAGAGACCATCCTTTAACTGATGATACACATGAAAATATACTTTTGTATAGTCAAAGCTGCCCTTAGGCTGCTGCTACCCTGGAAGGCACAAGCACAAGGCAAACTTCTGTGCAATTTGGTGTCTGCTCTGCAGAGTACAGCTGGAGGGTATTCCTTGTGGCCCAGGGGGACATACTCTGCCAGGGCCAGATGCCTCTGGATAGACTGAGGGAGCTGAGGGCTCTTTAGCTTGGAGAAGAGGAGACTGAGAGGTGACCTCATCGCTGTTGTTAAAGCTGTGCAGGGTGAGTGCCCAGAGGCTGGAGCCAGGCTCTGCTGGGTGATGCCCAATGCCAGCACAAGGGGCAGTGGTGGAAGCTGAGGCAGAGGAAGTGCCATGGAAACAGGAGGAAGAATTATTTCCCTGTGAGGGTGACAGAGCCCTGGAAGAGGCTGCCCAGGGGGGTTGTGGAGTCTCCCTCTCTGGAGATACTCAAGACCTGCCTGGATGTGTTCCTGTGTGATCTGCTCTAGGTGCTCCTGCTCTGGCAGGGGGTTGGACTGGATGATGTCTCAAGGTCCCTTCCAGCCCCTAACATTCTGTGATTCTGAGATCTTCTTACCTCCAGGGTTTCCATCCAAACCCTCTAGAATATAGCAGTGGTTGCTTCAAAACTTTAAAAAACCCCAAAACCTCAAGCCTCAAGAAAGTGTCTGGCAACAGAAGATTCTGCAGGAAGATGAAAAGAATGGAGCTATCCTCTCCAACAAGGTGGCTGCCAACAAGAGCACCAAGGGCCAGCTGAAAAAAAATTGCTGTAGTCCCTTTGGAAATGAAAATCATAGTGTCCAGCAACACTGTTAGATGCTACTTCAATTAGCTCTTCTTGGCAATGCTACTGGGACAGATGGATGAACCTCAAGGGGGATATTTGTGGTAGAAGATGAAGTACATGAGATCCCTGCCCAGATCCAGACAAGACTTCAATCCAGACCTATCCTCTGTACAATTGGAATAGCCAAATCCTGCAGCCCACAAGGAGAGACAAACCCATGAAGCTAAACAAAAACGTTTAGGTGCCTGCTAGATGGTGAGTTTAATTCAGAAACAAAAAGCCCAGCCATTGTGCCCAGACACAAACATCATCCACTGGTACTTACACATCTCAGAAGGATTCTGAGAGGAGAAAGATGCAACTTGGTGCAAACAATTCCTTTGGAGCTGCCTCATTGGTAATTAATAACTCCCCCTGTTTAACAAAACATATTGCTGGACTGTGATCACTCCTTTGAAAAGCAGGAAATCTGCCAGGCTGCAAGGGCTTGATCTTTGTAATGTCCTTTCCAGCTGAGCTGTTTCCAGATCCATGTGAGGAGCTCCATCTCTTCCAGAAGCTACTGGTTTCCAGTAACAGCTCAATTTCTGCTCACTGGAAACATGATCTACTTCTGTTCTCAGTAACACACCATCAGAAATGGTCAAGTGATAGCTCAATCAGCCGACAAAGGGGAGAAGTGATAACTCAGGATGATTCACATCAGATGTATGATCACCCATTAACCTGTTCCCCTTCTTCAACTGCTGGTACCCTTCCTCTCTTCCCTCCCTCCTTTCTGGCTATTCCTTCTTTCCTCCCACACTTTCCATCACCCCACCCTCCCTTTGATTTAATGCCTGATTCTCTATGTCCCTTTGCTCAGCTTCATGCACTGCATGAATCCAGACCTCCCATGCATGAACCTAGAGTGAGAGGCCTATAACAAGGAACCAGTTGCTGGACTTCATTGTCTGTGCTTTTTGCTGCAGAAGCTGACAATTTGTCCCAGCAGTTGGATTTTCCCCTGCTAGTTGAATGCTTCCCTTGCATGGGAGAAGGAAAGAGACTGCAAGTTAACAAAGAATGGGTAAGAGAGACTCTAGAAGAATGGGTAGGGAGGCTCTACAGAGGAACTTGGATAGGTGGGATTAATGGCCATCATGAATGGAATCAGCCTCAACAAGGCCAAATGTCCTGCACTTGGGTCACAACAACCCCAAGCAATGCTACAGGCTTGGGTCAGTGTGGCTGGAAAGCTGCTGGCAGAAAGGGACCTGGGGGTGATAATGGACAAGCAGCTGAATAGGAGCCAGCAGTGTGCTCAAAGTGGCCAAGAAAGCCAAAGGCCTCCTGGCTGGGGTCAGAAATGCTGTGTCCAGCAGGAGCAGGGAGGGGATTGTCCCCTGGGACTCAGCTCTGGGCAGGCCACACCTGGAGTGCTGTGTCCAGTTTTGGGCACCTCAATCCAAGAGAGATGTGGAGTTGCTGGAGCCAGGGCAGAGGAGGGCAAGGAAGCTGGGAAGGGCCTGGAGAAGAAATCTGGTGAGGAGTGACTGAGGGAGTTTGGGACAGAAATACAGGAGGCTGAGGGGAGGCCTGGAGAGGTTGGTGCTGGTCTCTTCTCACAGGTAATTAGTGACAGAACAAGAGGGAATGGCCTCAAGCTGCCCCTGGGGAGGTTCAGACTGGACATCAGGAAAGCTTTTTTCAGGGCAAGAGTGGTCAGGCATTGGAATGTGCTGCCCAGAGAGGTGGTGGAGTCCCCAAGCCTGGCTGTGTTTGCAGGTGGTTTGGCTGTGGTGCTCGGGGCTGTGGTTTAGGGGTGAGCCTTGCAGAGCAGGGTTCCGAGTTGGACTTGGTGATCCTGAAGCTCCTTTCCAAGCTGAATGTTTCTGTGACTCTGTGACTTTACTGAACCCTCCCACTCCCCAGCACATAACACTGCACTGAGAACACAAGGCTGTTGATGAGGATATTTGGTCTGGCAGATAGTAAAATCGGAGAGGCAGCATCATAGGCATACACATCCTCTCTGAAGGGTCATGCATTCAGGGTGTGAATCTGCTCACACAGTGGGCTCATCACTGAACTACTTAGCTCCTAATGGTGCAGGCAACATCCAAGGGCAACAAAAATGTCAGGGAAAGGGGAGGTGCTGCCCAGGTGGCCAGGCAGTCACCTCAGCTCCAGTGTCCACTCCCAGAACAGATGTTTTTGTTTTCTTCAGTGCCAAAGTAACTGGCTTTAATTGATTTTGCTTTCCTTGAAATGCAGGTTTCTAATGTCCTTCCTGCCTAGCCAGAAGCTCTGGCCACACTGCTCTGTGCAGTGCAGGGAGGCTGCAAAGGGCAGGGGGTGGGGAGGAAGGTGGCCACGCTCATCCCTCAGATAGGCCTTCTGTCTCCTTATAGCCACTTCCAGTTGCTGCTGGTGGCCCCCTCCACACCGTCCTGCTTCCTCCAACAGATCTGCTGCTGCCAGTGGCAAGTCTCAGCCTCTGTCTGGAGAAACAGCAGCTGGTGGGAACTGGTCTCTCTCCAGTATCACAGGAGCTGCCTCTAGGGTGGGTTCCCTTCCCATGCTGGTATTATTAGGGCTCGTTTACAACCAGAAGACCACTAGCATCCTGCCTACCAGCCAGAGGGCTGCAATCACAAAGCCAGGTTCCATCAGAGCAGTCACTCAGACCTCAGAATTTGGCAATTCTTTTCTTCACAGGGGCACAGATGCAGCTGGAAGGTGGAGTGATTTACAGATGAGTGGTTAAGCCACTGTCTGAAAGAAATGGGAGATTTGAAATAGGAGTTGTTAATGCTCCCAGGCCAAGCACAGAACTGCAGCTCCGGGGCAGCTCTGTGAAGAAGGAGAGACTGTGCCACACCAAACACACCATGACTTAAGTGGAAACAGTAGCCTCCAAGACAGTCCCTGCTGGTTCATGAGAGAGAGAAGCTTTGAGACCTCTTGGAGCATACCATCAAAGGCACTTTGGCAGCAAACCTCTTGCTTCTGAGTGCTGGTGTGTCATGGTTTAACCCATCAGGCCGTGCTGGCCATTGAATTGCTTGGCCCAGCCTTCATCTCACAGAAGATTCTTATCATTTAATCCCTGAAAACTGCAATGACAAAAGATTACTGGATCCAGGGACAGCCATAGAGACTTACATCACCAGTGAAGGCTTATCTAAACAAGCAAGTGCAGCACAGGACACAGAATAACAAACTGCAGCAGTACAGGTTAGGAGGTGATCTGCTGGAGAGCAGCCCTGTGGAGAAGGACCTGGGAGTGCTGGTGGACAACAAGTTCTGCATGGGACAGCAATGTGCCCTGGGGGCCAAGAAAGCCAATGGGATCCTGGGGTGCATGCAGAGGAGTGTGTCCAGCAGAGCCAGGGAGGTTCTCAGGGAGGTTCTCATCCCCCTCTACTCTGCCCTGCTGAGACCTCACCTGGAATATTGCATCCAGCTCTGGGCTTCCTAGTTCAGGAGGGACAGGGATCTGCTGGAGAGTGTCCAACGTAGGGTTGCAAGGATGCTGAAGGGACTGCAGCACTGCCTGATGAGGCAAGGCTGAGAGCCCTGGGGCTGGTTAGGCTGGAGAGGAGATCTAGTGGCTTCCACCACCTGGACAACCTGTTCCAGTGTCTCACCACCCTCATGGCGAAGAACTTCTTCTGAATATCTAATCTAAAACTCCCCTCCTCTGGCTTTGCTCCATTCCCCCCAGTCCTATCACTCCCTGACACCCTAAAAAGTCCCTCCCCAGCTTTCTTGTATCCCCCTTCAGATACTGGAAGGCCACAGGAAGGTCTCCTCAGAGTCTTCTCTTCTAGGGATCCCTCTAATGGTGGCTCCCCACAGCTACAGACATTTTCAAACAGGTCTCTCCCTTTTACAGTTGTCATTTTAATTGTTGTAGTGATTTTGTTAAGTGTGCAAATCCCTTTGGCTAGAAAATGAGTAACAGCAATACACCAAAGCTGGGTATTACAGGCCTGTAGCCATCATTAGGAGGCAGCACCAGATAGGAAATAGCAGATGCCTCCTAGAAGAGCCTGCTCAGGAGCTTTTAGCTCAAAGGTTGTTTGCAAGATCCTTTCTGTTCTTGTGAGTGGAGCCTGCGGTTTGCAGACTGTCAGAAGGGGAAGGTTGTGTTGCCTGTGATAATACTGTGTCTGTAGTATTAGAAAGAATCCTTGTTGTAGGATGGGTGACAGTGAACCAGGTTCACAGAATGTTAGGGGCTGGAAGGGACCTCAAAAGATCATCAGGAAGATCATTTAGAAAGAAGCTTTTCCCCATGAGGGTGGTGAGAGACTGGCACAGGTTGCCCAGGGAGGTGGTGGAAGCCTCATGCCTGGAGGTTTTGAAGGCCAGGCTGGATGTGGCTCTGGGCAACCTGCTGTAGTGTGAGGTGTCCCTGCCCATGGCAGGGGTTGGAACTGGATGATCCTTGAGGTCCCTTCCAACCCTAACAATTCTGTGATTCTATGATTCTATCATCCAGTCCAACCCCCTGCCAGAGCAGGATCATGTGCTGGCCCTGTAGTACTTTCTCCTCAAGTCCCAGAGCAGTTCTCTGAGCCTCCTTGCTTTTCAGAGTAGGAAGTCATTGTGATGTAATAGGACAGATTTAGTAGAAATGTGCCTTCAAGTGAAGGAAGAGATTCTGGGGCTGGATTCCTGTAAAGCAGAACTGAAAGAGTGTGCTGGTAGGAACAGCATCACAAAGCCTATAGTCAGGAAAATGGAAACAAAACTGCAGTGTCCCAGATCTCCCAACGGCCCAGATATCATCTGTGAATGGGTGAGGTTGGCTCGGAGTGATGTGCATCCCAGAAAGGCAGGACAACAGCCCTTCTGTAGCTTCTTTCTGTGAATACAGAGGGCTAACATAGTAACAGCTCGTACCAGAAGGCAACAGTGCTGTCTTAGTGTCTCATGAGCCACAGGAAATCTTTCAGAGCATACAAAAATACCCTTCTATAGCAGGGTGGTTTTGAAAAGAGTGTCACTGGAGGGTAAGGGAGCATGACATGTGAGTCTCCTCAGGAAACTTGTCCAAAAAACCCGATCTAGAGAGTCCTTCTCATTACGAAGACATGCAGTTGAGAAGAGTGTGTCCAGCAGATCCAGGGAGGTTCTCCTCCCCCTCTGCTCTGCCCTAGTCAGGCCTCACCTGGAATATTGCATCCAGCTCTGGGCTCCCCAGTTCAAGAGGGACAGGGATCTGCCTGAGAGAGTCCAAGGGAGGGCTACAAGGATGCTGAAGGGACTGCAGCACTTCCTGGTGCAGAAAGGCTGAGAGCCCTGGGGCTGTTTAGTCTGGAGAGGAGAACACTGAGAAGGGATCTGATCAATGTCTATCAATAGCTGAGTGCTGGGGTTCAAGAGGGAGGGGACAGGCTCTGCTCAGATGCACCCTGGGATAGGACAAGGGGCAATGGATGTAAACTCCAGCACAGGAGGTTCCACATCAACATGAGGAGGAATTTCTTCACTGTGAGGGTCCCAGAGCACTGGAAGAGGCTGCCCAGAGAGGTTGTGGAGTCTCCTTCTCTGGAGCCTTTCCAGCCCTGTCTGGATGTGTTCCTGTGTGACCTGTGCTGGATTCTATGTTCCTGCTCTGGCAGGGGGCTTGGACTGGAAGATCTCCAGAGGTCCCATCCAACCCCTGACATGCTGTGATCCTTGTGATATCTGTAAAAAGCTGAAGTGAATGCAGAGGACTGATGATTAAACAGAGCGCCTCACAAATATCCATCTGGCTAATACCCACAGCAGATGGATGTCTCAAAAGGTTAGAATTTGTACATTAAGGTGACTATTATGTGGTATGGAATACAAGAGACACCTGTGGCTCCAGCCAGCTTCTTGTGAAAGGAAATTTTGATTGCAAAGCTGTCACAGCAGTATCCACTAATCTATATACTTAGTGGAAATTTCAAGGTGAGGAGAGCTGTTCTTACCCCCTGAAGCTGGGAAGTGATGTGAATCCTAACCCTTCAGAACCCTAGAGACAGAACCTAATGATTCATGAGATTGGTTTAAATATAGAGGGGTTAGAAAGAATAAATGTTCTTTGTGTTGATGTGCTGGCTTTAAATCCATCTAGTTCCCATTTTCTGGCTGCACAGGCTTGAAATGTATTGAAAAACACAATTCCTCTTAAAAGCAGGCAGATAGCAGCTGAGACCATTGTATAACCTAATGAAACCACAAGCTCATCTTTGTACTGATGAACACTGTACAAGGGCCTTGGTGTAAGAGGCAGAAGTTTTAGTTCAGTGAGATCAATACCTTCTACAGCAGGGGGATAATTAAAGCCACAAACCTGGAGGCTTGAACTTCTGCCTTTTCTTTACAGAAATCTCAGCTGAAGAGAGAAGAAAGCTAATGCTTTCTTCTGAAGGGCTCAACTGCTGATCCTGCTTTATAGATCATCTCTCTCTTTCCTAAGTAATGTAGTGTGGCCAGAATGAGAAGATCACAGAATTGTTAGGGTTAGAAGGGACCTCAAGGATCAGCCAGTTCCAACCCCCCTGCCATGGGCAGGGACACCTCACACTACAGCAGGTTGCTCACAGCCACATCCAGCCTGGCTGCAAACACCTCCAGGGATGAGGCTTCTACCACCTCCCTGGGCAACCTGTGCCAGTCTCTCACCACCCTCATGGGGAAGAACAACTTCCTAACATCCAATCTGAATCTCCCCTCCTCTAGTGTTGCTTCATTCCCCTCAGTTTAGGAAGGATGTTGACTTGCTGGAACGTGTCCAGAGAAGGGCAACAAAGCTGGTGAGGGTTTGGAACACAAGCCCTATGAGGAAAGGCTGAGGGAGCTGGGGTTGCTTAGCCTGGAGAAGAGGAGACTGAGGAGTGACCTTATTGCTCTCTACAACTACCTGAAGGGAGGTTGTAGCCAGGCAGAGGTTGGCCTCTTCTCCCAGGCAGCCAGCACCAGAACAAGAGGACACAGTCTCAGGCTGCGCCAGGGGAGGTTTAGGCTGGATGTTAGGAAGAAGTTCTACACGGAGAGAGTGATTGCCCATTGGAATCGGCTACCCGTGGAGGTGGTGGAGTCACCTTCACTGGAGGTGTTCAGGAGGAGAATTGATGGGGTGCTTGGCTGTATGGTCTAGTTGTTGGGTGGGTTGGATTGGTTGATGGGTTGGACACGATGATCTTGAAGGTCTCTTCCAACCTGGTGTATTGTATTGTATTGTATTGTATTGTATTGTATTGTACTACCTGATACCCTCAAAAGTCCCTCCCCAGCTTTCTTGTAGGCCCCTTCAGATCCTGGAAGGCCACAATTAGGGGTCCTTGGAGCCTTCTCTTCTCCAGACTGAACAGCCCCAACTCCCTCAGTCTGTCCTCATAGCAGAGCAGCTCCAGCCCTCTGCTCATCCTCGTGGCCCTTCTCTAGACATGTTCCAGCACCTCCAGATCTTGGGTCTGACACAGACTGTCTTCTGCATGCAACCCTTCTCACCCTAAGAGCTCTCCTGGTATCAATGCTTGTGCTACAACTGTGCTTCTGACATACCATCCTCTGCTCTGTCCTTGGAATGCCTTTTGCACTGTGGCTTGGGGTTATTGGAAGACACTCCTACAGCTGTTTTCCTTAGTGCCTGCCAGTACTCCAGAAGCCCTCTGAGTTGCAGAGTGTTTAGGACTCTCCCAAAATACTTCTCTTTTTTTTATCAGGGCTTAAAGGTTTGAAGGTGCAGGTGAAAATCTCATGGCAAACCAAGTCCTAACATCCTCCCTTAGATGTAGTTTAAACTCTACTTGGTCAAAAAAGCCTCCCATGAACTTCACTGAATCTTTGGAGATTAGCACATTGCAATCAGCTGTAAAAGCAGCAACAGAGCTGAATCCCAGAGAGTAATATCAGAGTAACATACATTATTTCCATCCAAGTAATGAAGATCTTCCAGGATTTTCTTTGGCCAGATCTAAAGCTAAACACATTACTCATCTGTGCACAAGCCTGTTTGCTTTCCAAGCCAAAACTCACTAGAAAAAGAAAACCACAGGAAATGATAAGATTGTGATATATAAAGCTATGTTGCTCTGCTCTGTTCATTTGTCAGAGGAACAAAATGTGTTTTCCATTAGTTTGCAAGCAAGGGTGAAATGTTTAGTGCATCTCTATAGCCATCAATCCATCCATTGATCCATCCATCCATCCATCCATCCATTGATCCATCCATCTACCCCACCATTCATCTTAGTTTTTTGTCCTGAGTGTGGCAAAAGTTCAGTACAGCTTTTATCTCTCTCTTAGTGTCTTTTATTTAGAGAAAGGAACTGACAGACAACTTTAAATTGCATTTTGCTGTTACTGGTAAGAGGGTCTCTGGAAAAGGGGAGTAAAACACAGTCAAGAACCTCCTGGTTAGAAGTGTGGTTCTGGCTGGTGCCAGTCTCAGCAATTCAGGAATCACAGAATCAGCCAGGTTGGAAGAGACCTCCAAGATCATCCAGTCCAACCTATCACCCAACCCTACTTAATCAACTAGACCATGGCACTAAGTGCCTCTTCCAGGCTTTTCATAAACACCTCCAGGGACATTGACCCCACCACCTCCCTGGGCAGCACATCCCAATGGCAAACCTCTCTTTCTGTGAAGAACTTCTTTCTAATATCTATCTTTCTAATATCCAGCCTGGCACAACTTGAGACTGTGTCCTCTTGTTCTGTTCCTAACATCCAACCTGAACCCACCCATTTCTACTTTTGCTCTATTCCCCCAGTCCTATCACTACCTGACACCCTCAAAGTCCCTCCCCAGCTTTCCTGGAGCCCCCTTAAAACACTGGAAGGCCACAATAAGATCTCCTAGGACCCTTCTCTTCTCCAGACTGAACAGCCCCAACTGCCTCAGTCTGTCCTCATAGGAGAGGAGCTGCAGCCCTCTGCTCATCCTTCTTGCCCTTCTCTGGACACCTTCCAGCACCTCCAGATCCTTTCTGTAATAGAGGCTCCAGAACTGGGCACAGTGCTCCAGGTGGGGTCTCATCAGAGTGGAGCAGAGGGGAGAATCACCGCCCTTGACCTGCTGGCTCTGCTTCTCTTGCTGCAGCCCAGGCTCTGGTTGGCTTTCTGGGCTGCAAGTGCACACCAGTAGCATACAAATCTCACTGATTCCCTTACAGAAGACATTTTTTAATGCCTCTTGTAATATTTTTGCTGCATTCCCCACTGCTCTTGGGTTCATCTTCCTTCCTCCTTTTGTTCCTTTCCACTATCCCGTGAGGACAAGATTTTTTCCCCCTCCCTCAGTTTACAACTTCTCAGAGCTCACACCCTTTTCATCCTCTCTCTCAAGAGCTTTTGCAGTGACCTTTCCAGGAAAAAATAAACTTCAGATTGCACAGTGATTAGAGAGATTATGCACATGAAGCATTCCCCTTGTGAGCATGAACATAACAAAAGCACATTTACTAAACCGAAGCGATCTGCTGGAACTGGGAATCTCCTGCCGAAGTGGCCCTTTTATTCCTCTGCTAGAGTGAATCCACCACCTGTGTCAGTCATGTCAGCAAGAAACCCCTTTTGCTTCCTGAGGTTTCTGTGAGTTAGAAATGCTGCTGTGAAATCACCAGAACAGCTGCATTTGTTTCTGGTTTTTCCTCAGGTTTCCTCTCTGCTCATCCTGTGCTCTGAGCCTATTTTGAGACCCTGTAGAATAATTAGAAGGTAGAATTCTTGCGAGGTAGAAAAGCAGTAACTAAAATGTCTGGAAGCAAACAGAAATGTCTGCTCTTTCCTCAGAATGTCTCTCTCCCTGGTGTTCTCCCCATCTCCATGACCATAGGCAGTAAAATCAAGGGGGATCTTATCACACTCTACAAGTACCTGAAGGGAAGTTGTAGTCAGGTGGTGGTCAGGCTCTTGTGCCAGGCAACTTGTGACAAGAGGAGAGGGCATGGCCTGAAGCTGTGCCAGGGGAGGGTTAGGTTGGATGTTAGGAAGCACTTCCTGATGGAAAGGGGAATTAGAGACTGGGATGGACTGCCCAGGGAGGTGGTGGAGTCGCTGTCCCTGGAGGTGTTTAAGGCCAGACTGGATGTGCACTCAGTGCCGTGGTCTGGTCGGTGTGGTGGTGTTAGGTCATAGGCCGTGCTTGGTGATCTCAAGAGGTCTATTCCAGCCCAAATAACTCTGTGATTCTGTGATTTCTTGCAGACATGATGATGTTGCACCTGTTATGGTGACTTTAGCAACCATAAGTCAAATGAAGCACACTCCCTTAACAGAACAGATGAAGAGCCATAGGGAAAAGAGGAGAGAATTCAGTGTGACACTTGGATTTGGAAACAGCAGCAACGGGCAACCACGTGGTGCCTTGCATTTGTCATCCCTGGTGCTGTGCCAAAGGGATCAGAGTTGTCAACTGACTTCTTTCCCAAGTTCAAATTCTCAGCAATCTCCTTAGCCCTAATTGAAAACACCTCATTGCCTCTATTTGAGAAAAGAGGAAAACTGTCAAAATATTTATCTTAGAGACGAATTATTGGACAAACAGTGCCCTGTAGATACTTGGTTGGGACAACAGGATGCTTGGTTGGAAAAAAGGGGATGATTATGTGAAAAAAAGATTTATGACTTACATGGCTCTCTGCACTGGAATCAAATATCCTAGCAAATGAACTTTTCTTCTGGTTCTGCCTCATGCTATGTCATTCTCTGTCCTGGTGATGTCACATCTGGAATATTGTGTCCACTTCTGGGCCCCTCAGGTCAAGAAGGACCTCAGGGAACTGCTTCAGAGAGTCCAGCACAGAGCCACAAAAATGATGAAAGGAGTGGAACATCTTCCTTAGGAGGAGATCCTGAGGGAGCTGAGGGCTCTTTAGCTTGGAGAAGAGGAGACTGAGAAGTGACCTCATCCATGTTGATCAAGATGTGCAGGGTGAGTGCCCAGAGGCTGGGGCCAGGCTCTGCTGGGTGATGCCCAATGCCAGCACAAGGGGCAGTGGTGGAAGCTGAGGCAGAGGAAGTTCCATGAAACAGCAGGAGAGATTTTTCCCCTGTGAGGATGACAGAGCCCTGGAGCAGGCTGCCCAGGGAGGTTGTGGAGTCTCCTTCTCTGGAGATATTCAAAACCTGCCTGGATGTGTTCCTGTGTGATCTGCTCTAGGTGCTCCTGCTCTGGCAGGGGAGTTGGACTGGATGAGCTTTGGAGGTTCCTTCCAGCCCCTAACATCCTGTTATTCTGTGACTGTTTCTTCCTGACTTTCAGATTCAGCTCTTGTTGTCTTTAATTCTTTTCTTTTTTATATCAGAAAAAAAGCATGGCCTCACATGATAGAAAGTAACCCCAGCAGCATAATTGCTCTTAGGAACATAGTCAGATAGATCTTAATAAAATAAAATAAAACAAAATATACCAGAGTCCTTTCTGAAATTCTTCTTGAGCACTGACAAAACCCCTTACACCTCAAGATGTGGTTCTATTTTGGCTGTGTGCTACTGAAGAAACAAAGGTCCATACATATCCAAGATGATCTTGAAGAAAGCAATGACCCTGATGGAATGCAGTAGCTGCCACAGCTGTATTTCAGCATACAGTGGACAATACAAGGATACATCATGGGAAGGTTTAAATCTCATGCTGTCTGGTGGAATTACTTCTTTTTTCTGCTTCTTGGAGAGATTCAGCTTGTCTTTTAAATACAGCATCAAGCCAGAGAATTCATTCATTCACAGGCTTGTGAGATTTTCAACAGAATGGAAAGCAGATTAGTAACAGGAATGAGGTTTAAGTAGCAGCTACAAAATGCCTTAGGTTTGTCTAAAGCAAGCATCTTGTCTGAAGCACCGTGCCAGGCTGTGCAGCCATACAACCAGATCTGGACAGGCTGAGATCTGGGTGCAGGCAAACCTCATGAAGTTCACTAAGGACAAATGCAGGGTCCTGCATCTGGAGAGGAATAACAGCAGGCACCAGGAGAGGTTTGGGGCTGCCCTGCTGGAGAGCAGCTCCATGGAGAAAGACCTTGGTGTGCTGGTGGACAGCAAGTTCTGCAGGAGACAACAATGTGCCCTTGTGGCCAAGAGAGCCAATGGGATCCTGGGGTGCAGCAAGAAAAGTGTGGCCAGCAGGGCTGGGGAGGGTCTTCTTCCCCTCTACTCTGCCCTGATGACACCACAGCTGCAATCCTGTGCCCAGTTTAGGGCTCCCCAGTTCAAGAGAGACAGAGACTGCTGGAGAAGGGCCAAAGGAGAGCCAGGAGGATGCTTAGGGGACTTGAGCATCGCCCCTGTGAAGAGAGACTGAGAGCCCTGGGATTGTTTAGTCTGGGGAAGAGAAGGCTGAGAGAGGCTCTGATCAATGTCTATCAATAGCTGAGGGGTGGGTGTCAAGTGGAGGGGGCCAAGCTCTTTTGGGAGGTGCACAGCAATAAGCCAAGGAGCAATGGAGACAAACTTGAACAGAGAAGGTTTCAGCTCAACATGAGGAGAAACTTCTTTGCAATGAGGGTGCCAGAGCCCTGGAGCAGGCTGCCCAGAGAGGTTGTGGAGTCTCCTTCTCTGGGGACTTTTCAAACCCACCTGGATGCATTCCTGTGTGAACTACCCTGGGTGATCCTGCTTTGCAAGGTGGGTTGGACTGGATGATCTCTGGAGGTCCCTTCCAACCTCTAAACTGTGACACTGTGACGCCATATTTCAGATATCCAGTATTTAGGGCTTTTCCTAAAGTATATAGTGCTTAACAGCAAGAGTCACTTCAAACCAAGCCTCCATCCTGCAAAAACACCATAATGTCCTAGATAAAATTGTAGAGGAATGTCAACTATTTTCTTCAAATGGGATGCAGGGGGAAAAAAAAAAAGTACTCTGTGTCTGTGATGTACATGTATTATATGTACTCTTGCATTACACATCTGTGTGTAGAGGAATAATGGAAGGCTCCACTCTAACACACTCCCTGTGTGAATGAAGTGAACTCATCTGGTCTCTCTCTTCTGTGATTTCCTACTTGGAAATATGAATAACATTCCCATCCCACCTCATGGGATACTATGAGAGACTTAATTGTGGCCTTGCAGTATCTGAAGGGGTCTACAAGAAAGCTGGGGAGGGACTTTTTAGGGTGTCAGGGAGTGATAGGACTGGGGGGAATGGATACAAGCTACAGCAGGGGAGATTCAGATTGGATGTTAGGAAGAAGTTGTTCTCCATGAGGGTGGTGAGAGACTGGCACAGGTTGCCCAGGGAGGTGGTGGAAGCCTCATCCCTGAAGGTGTTTGCAGCCATGTTGGATGCGGCTGTGGGCAACCTGCTGTAGTGTGAGGTGTCCCTGCCCATGGCAGGGGGGTTGGAACTGGATGATCCTTGAGGTCCCTTCCAACCCTGACAATACTGTGATTCTGAGAGAAGCAGCAATAAACCACTTGTGGGGCACCTTGGTATTCTTTGGTATAGGGTCAGCTATCCATTCCTGCTCAGCCAGATCAAATTAATATGCAGACACTAACTCTGTGCAGTATCATTCCAGAATGTGATCCTCCCCAATTACAGTAAGAAATGATTTGCTTTGGTTAGTAACAGGGTAGCAAGATTAAATCATAATGTTGTGTGTCACTGATAGCAGCTCAAAAGATTTTCATATCATTTCACAGAGAAAACAAGATGCATGTGTTTGCAGGTGAAATATTAAAAGGAACAAGAAGAAGTCTCTGTGAGCAGAGGAATGCAAGCAGATGGAAAAACTGTTATGCAAATGCATGATTCATAGTTTTTCTAAGGAAATAATTTGACCAGAAAAAAATCTAAACCTGGAGCTTGGCCACAGCAGAGATGCGTGCCAGAGGCCTGATCCTTACTTACTTCATTGGAATGTTCTTTAAAATGGCACAAAGAATCTCATTATTTAGAGGTTTGTAAGGTCCCCATTCAGCGGCCTTGGCCACTTGACTGAACTTATAGTGCCATCTACTGTAGCCCAGACAGAACAGAACATTTCCCTCTCCTGAACTTGGTTTTCAATTATTTTCCACTGTAGCTGGTCCAGAGGAGGGCCATGAAAATGATCCATGAAAATGATCCAGGGGTTGGAGGCCATGAATCTGATCAAGGGTTTGGAGCAGCTCTGCTACAAGGACAGGCTGAGGGAGCTGGGGGTGTTCAGCCTGGAGAAGAGAAGGCTCCAGGGAGACCTAATAGCAGCCTGCCAGTACCTGAAGGGGGCTACAAGAAGGATGGAGAGAGACTGTTTGCAAAGGCCTGCAGGGACAGGACAAGGGGCAATGGCTTCAAACTAGAGAAGAGCAGATTTAGACTGGATATCAGGAAGAAGTTTTGCACCATGAGGGTGGTGGAACACTGGAACAGGTTGCCCAGGGAGGAGGTTGGGGGCCCCATCCCTGGAGATATTCAAGGTGAGGCTCAACAGGGCTCTGGGCAACCTGATCTAGGTGAGGATGTCCCTGCCTGTTGCAGAGGGGCTCAGACTTTGGAGGTGCCTTCCAGCCTGGACGACCTTTGGAGGTCCCTTCCAGCCTGGACATAGAATCTATGATTCTATGAAAGGATGGTATGGTATTGGAAAGTTTAAAAGGAAATGCTATTTACCATTACATACAACAGTACAAGGCCAAGCAGAGCATATGAAGTACACAAAATCATTTACAATACAATACACCAGGTTGGAAGAGACCTTCAAGATCATCGTGTCCAACCCATCAACCAATCCAACCCACCTAATCAACTAACCCATGGCACCAAGCACCCCATCAAGCCTCCTCCTGAACACCTCTAATGAAGGTGACTCCACCACCTCCACGGGCAGCCCATTCCAATGGGCAATCACTCTCTCTGTATAGAACTTCTTCCTAACATCCAGCCTAAACCTGCCCTGGAGCAGCCTGAGACTGTGTCCTCTTGTTCTGATGCTGGCTGCCTGGGAGAAGAGACCAACCTCTGCCTGGCTACAACCTCCCTTCAGGGAGTTGTAGAGAGCAAAAAGGCAAAGCTTCACACAAACCTCCTTTTAAACCAGGCCAACAAACCCAAACCTTCATGCCCCCTCCCTGCCAAGCCTCTCTACCCTCCATACCACACCATTGTGATGCAGAACAAAATCCAGCTTGGCAACTCCAGGCCTCAGTTAAGCAGCTCCAGGCCTAACTGGCAGCATTGCCGAGGCTGCCACCGAGCCTCACTCCCCCGCCAAGAGAGACAAGAGCCTGGGCGTCCTTCCTGTGAGGAGAAAAGGAGGGAAAAGGGCAAAAAAAAAAAATCATTTTGCAGACAGATTTATAGGGATGCAGGACTTATGGGTATGAAACACATCTTCAAGCTCACCTCTTGGACACTCTGGCCCCTCTGGGGGGGTCTGCATTTTATGGCTCTTAAAGGCACCAACAGCCTCAAACTGCCACGTAGACCGAAAGTAATTATGTTCCAGAGACCCTCTACACTGATGGAAATGTGTAGCTACAGCACATACCACTTTGAAGAAAAAGGAGCTGTTTCTCCATCAGGCTTTGGTTTTCTAAATGCCAAGAAACCTGATCTAGTCGGGGATGTGCCTGCTGACTGCAGGGAGGCTGGACTGGATGCCCTTTGGAGGTCCCTTCCAGCCTGGACCACTCTGATTCTATGAGATCTTCACCCTGAAGGGTGAGTATTTGCAGTCTATGATTTCTGTTCATACTCCAGACAACATCCCCTAGTTTACTGCACCTGCAGCCAAACAGCATTTCATATTGTCCTCAAAATGTCTGCACCAGCTCCTGACTAAGGTCAGGAGGATTCACATCCAAACTGCACCTGATGGCATCACTGAATACCAAATTGGATACAAGACTATACTGTTGTGTGTCTTAGACTGATGGCCTTGGTTCTTTTTTGCTCCTTAATTCATCAAACCAGTTTGCCCTTTCTGCTGATCCCTCAGACCACTTTGCAGCTGACAGTTGCAGTGCAAAGCCATTGGAGATTTACTGCTGGTTAATTCCCTCCTCCCAGTGAACTCCATTGTATGCCCTTCTCGTGCTTTTTTTGCTTGTATTGTGAATGATTCCCCTGCTGGAATTTTTATTGAGCAAGGGAAAACAAACCTTCAAGAAACACATGATATTGTAGTTCACTGAGAGGTCATCTTATATAAAGACTGGTGTGAGTCAGCTGTGTCCCAGACTGGGCTTCCTAAGGATTAAATTCTCTATCAGCCAGTTGAGTTTGACACTGGGCATGTTAGTAAGCTGCTCTGGAAACACTTTACTGCTTGGTTCCAGTATCTGAAGGGGGCTACAAGAAAGGGAGGTAGGGAAGGACTTTTGAGGGTGTCAGGGAGTGACAGGACTGGGGAGAATGGAGCAAAACCAGAAATGGGTAGATTCAGATTGGATGTTAGGAAGAAGTTCTTCCCCATGAGGGTGGTGAGAGACTGGCACACGTTGCCCAGGGAGCTGGTGGAAGCCTCATCCCTGGAAGTTCTTAAGGCCACATCCCTGTTACAAGAAGGATCTGGATGTGCTAGAACATGTCCAGAGAAGGGCCACAAGGATGAGCAGAGGGCTGGAGCTGCTCTGCTACGAGGACAGACTGAGGGAGTTGGGGTTGTTCAGTTTGGAGAAGAGAAGGCCCTGAGGAGACCTGCTTGAGGAATACCAGTATGTGAAGGGGTCTACAGGAAAGCTGGGGAGGGACTTTTGAGGGTGTCAGGGAGTGATAGGACTGGGGGAAATGGAAAAAAAATAGAAATGGGTAGATTCAGATTGGGGTTAGGAAGAAGTTCTTCCCCATGAGGGTGGTGAGAGACTGGCACAGGTTGCCCAGGGAGGTGGTGGAAGCCTCCTGCCTGGAGGTGTTTAAGGCCAGGCTGGATGCGGCTGTGGGCAACCTGCTGTAGCGTGAGGTGTCCCTGCCCATGGCAGGGGGTTGGAACTGGATGATCCTTGAGGTCCCTTCTAACCCTAACAATTCTCTGATTCTCTGAAAGTCCTATGTTCAACACATTTATAGCACACAGAGCTGACCAAAAGATGGCTATTTTTCACTGAGCATGGCACCCCACCTTTAACATACTAAAAGGCAGGCTGAGGTGCCAAGCAAGGTTTCACAGCTGTTTGGAACTGGCATAAACCAGAACTGCCACTGAAGGAGGTCACCCTGCCCTTCCCTGTCCCTTGCATGTGCAGGCCACACCACCCCCATCTGCTCACACAAAGGCTCATGTGGCCTCATGTCAGCTTTATGATGTTTACCAAGGTAATTTCAAGCCAGCCCACTGTTCTGACCCAGTTTGCCACAGTCCACACAGATTATGACTTTGTTGGTAACTAAGAGAGTGCCAAGTGAAGCAATGGGACTTACAGCTACTCTTTTTCACAGCTGGTGACCTCTGGGGTATGGCTTCTTCTCCACAAAACACCTGATCTCTGAGAAGATTAGATTGGATGTTAGGGACAAGTTCTTTACTATCATGGTGGTGGATCACTGGAAAGGGTTGCCTAGGGAGGTGGTTGAGGCCCCTTCCCTGGAGATATTCAAGGTGAGGCTGGACAGGGCTCTGGGCAGCCTGATCTAGTTGGGGATGTCCCTGCTGACTGCAGAGGGGTTGGACTGGATGAGCTTTGGAGGTCCCTTCTGT
Source organism: Picus viridis (assembly GCA_033816785.1). Lineage (NCBI taxonomy): Eukaryota > Metazoa > Chordata > Aves > Piciformes > Picidae > Picus > Picus viridis. Next base: position 54,885,348 of record CM066567.1, read on the forward strand.
CCCACACTATTCTATGATCCTGTGATCCTATGATCTTCAGCCTTCAACAGATCACACATAGTGCTGTTGTAGGCCCAGGGCATAATTATTCTTTTGTGGGTTTTTTGGGGTGGTTTGAGTTTTTTTTTTTTTCAGTTCAAAGAGTCTGAAAGAATAGGATGGCCATGGTGCAGCTCACCAGGAGAGGTATTGTATTGCATGAAGCAGTGAATACATGTCCCATGCTCTATGATAACATAGGTAGTGTGAATGTTGATAAGGACAGAGTACATTTGGAGGACTGTGCAGGACAGAACTGGCCAAGTGACATCCATCTTGCCCAGTCAGATTGAACTGTATTGTGAACTTGCCCAGGGAAGAGAAGGAGAGGTTAGACTCCCCTTCTTCTGGTGGCAATGCACACTTTGAGTGCCTGGCAGACACTTGTCTTGCAAGGACACGGTGAATCTCATAGCAATCACAGTATCACAGTAGGTTGGAAGAGACCTCAAAGATCATCAAGTCCAACCTGTCACCACAGCCCTCATGACTAGACCATGGCACCAAGTGCCACATCCAACCCCCTCTTGAACACCTCCAGGGACGGCGACTCCACCACCTCCCTGGGCAGCACGTCCCAATGGTGAACCACTCTCTCGGTGAAGAACTTTCTCCTCACCTCGAGCCTAAACTTCCCCTGGTGCAGCTTGAGACTGTGTCCTCTTGTTCTGGTGCTGGGTGCCTGGGAGAAGAGACCAACCCCCTACAATGATGTGTAATAAACCTGTCTTAATGAAAGGAAATGTAATTCCAAGGAGTTGAAATCTGATGAGTTAGTTTTGGCATACAATAAAACGTGGCTGAGCACTGGTGGGCTTTTGTTCAGAGAAGAAATGGATAAGGGCTCTGGTCTGCTGGCAAGGGCAGAGCAGCTGAGATTACCAGAGACCAGACCCTGTCCACAAAAGCTGTTGCAGGTCATCTCCAACTTCTGCATGGGACAGCAATGCGCCCTTGTGGCCAAGACAGCAAGTGGGATCCTGGGATGCAGCAAGGAAAGAGTGGCCAGCAGGGCTAGGGAGGTTTTTCTCCCCCTCTACTCTGCCCTGATGAGACCACACCTGCAATACTGTCAAGTGGAGGGAGCCAAGCTCTTTTGGGTGGTGCACAGCAATAAGCCAAGGAGCAATGGAGACAAACTTGAACAGAGAAGGTTTCAGCTCAACATGAAGAGAAACTTCTTTCCTGTAAGGGTGAGGGAGCACTGAAACAGGCTGCCCAGAGAGGTTGTGGAGTCTCCTTCTCTGGAGCCTTTCCAGCCCCACCTGGATGCATTCCTGTGTGGCCTACCCTGGGTGATGCTGCTTTTGGCAGGGGGGTTGGACTGGATGATCTCTGGAGGTCCCTTCCAACCTCTAACGTTCTGTGTGAAATGCTAGGATGGTAATACTGAATCTGTACATGCTCAAGTTTGGGGCACAGAATACCATTTGGAGTGTGTGCCAGTAGACAGCAATGTTAATGTTCCTGCTGAAAGACATTAAAAGAAAAGACAGAGATTATCTTCAGAGCCATTCATTTTTAGTTGCCATAGAAACAGCCATTAGAGCCATCTTATATCTGGCTGACAAACAGCACGTTTTCTGATCCTGCTTTTCTGCTTTCTCTTCCTTTTCTTTCTTTTCTTCTTTTTCCTTTCATGTCTCATTTTTATTTCAATGCACAATGTCTGGCAAAAACCATAACTACTACCTGAAACACAGATTTACTATTGTTCTCCATGCAATTAGAAACATAGAAACAGAATTGTCAGGGTTGGAAGGGACCTCATCCAGTTCCAACCCCTGCCATGGGCAGGAACACCTCACACTACAGCAGGTTGCTCACAGCCACATCCAGCCTGGCCTTCAAAACCTCCAGGGACGAGGCTTCCACCACCTCCCTGGGCAACCTGTGCCAGTCTCTCACCACCCTCATGGGGAAGAATTTCTTCCTAACATCCAATCTGAATCTACCCATTTCTAGGTTTTTTTTTCATTCCCCCAGTCCTATCACTCCCTGACAACCTCAGAAGTCCCTCCCCAGCTTTCTTGTAGCCCCCTTCAGATACTGGAAGGCCACAAGAAGGTCTCCTCAGAGCCTTCTCTTCCCTAGACTGAACAACCCCAACTCCCTCAGTCTGTCCTCATAGCAGAGCAGCTCCAGCCCTCTGTTCATCCATTGCTCCTCATATATATGTATTCAGTTCATTACAAAAGTATCTAATTCAAGATAAAAAGCAAACAAAGGGTATAAAGGACAAAATTCTTGTTATAGATCATAGAATCACAGAATTGTCAGGGTTGGAAGGGACCTCAAGGATCATCTAGTTCCAGCCCCCCAGCTGTGGGCAGGGACCCCTCAGATACTAGATACTTATCCTTTTCTTTTGCAATCAAGTATGAGATTCATATTAGGATGTTATCTCCCTTCTAATGAATCTAATACAGATTCTCATTTATTCTCCTGGTTAATATTCAGTCATTCAAGATAGGCTGCACAAACACAAATGGGGATTTCTATTAGCTTAGTTGCCTTTTGCATCAGTCAAATCACATTATTTTTGTCATTTTTCCATTAATTTCCAATATTTCTGAGATTTTCTGCTTTTTTATTTATTTTTTTCTGCTTCAGTGATACCTTTTGGCCTCATACCTGCAGAAAGAGAACTCTATGTTTCAAACAATGCCCTCCTCATTCGGAGTAGCTCAAATCCATACAAGTGCTGAATTCATAAGTGTTTGAGTGCCAGGCCCAGAGAGTGGTGGTGAATGGTGCCAAATCCAGCTGGCAGCCAGGCACCAGGGGTGTGCCCCAGGGATCAGTGCTGGGCACCATCCTGTTCAATATCTTTATTGATGATCTGGATGAGGGGATTGAGTCCATCATCAGTAAATTTGCGGACAACACCAAGGTGGGGGCAGGAGTTGATCTGTTAGAGGGTAGGAGAGCTCTGCAGAGGGACCTCAACAGGCTGGGCAGATGGGCAGAGTCCAAGGGCAGGAGATTTAACACACCTAAGTGCCGGGTTCTAAACATTGGCCACAACAACCCCAGGCAGTGCTACAGGCTGGGAACAGAGTGGCTGAGAGCGGCCAGGCAGAGAGGGACCTGGGGGTACTGGTTGCTAGCAGTGGAACATGAGCCAGCAGTGTGCCCAGGTGGCCAAGAAGGCCAATGGCATCCTGGCCTGCATCAGGAACACTGTGGCCAGCAGGAGCAGGGAAGTCATTCTGTCCTGTGCTCAGCACTGCTTAAGCCACACCTTGAGTCCTGTGTCCAGTTCTGGGCTCCTCAGTTTAGGAAAGAAGTTGAGATGCTGGAAGGTATCCAGAGAAGGGCAACAAAGCTGGGGAGGGGTCTGGAGCACAGCCCTGTGAGGAGAGGCTGAGGGAGCTGGGGTTGCTTAGCCTGGAGAAGAGGAGGCTCAGGGGAGACCTTATTGCTGTCTACAACTCCCTGAAGGGAGGTTGCAGCCAGCTGGGGGCTGGTCTCATCTCTCAGGCAACCAGCACCAGAACAAGAGGACACAGTCTCAATCTGTGCCAGGGGAAGTTTAAGCTGGACGTTAGGAAGAAATTCTTCCCAGGCAGAGAGATTGGCCATTGGAATGTGCTGCCCAGGGAGGTGGTGGAGTCACCATCCCTGGAGATGGTTAAAAGAGCCTGGATGAGGCATTTGGTGCCATGGTTTATTTAGTTGATGAGATAGTGTTGGGTTATAAGTGGGACTCAATGATCTTGAAGGTCTTTTCCAACCTGGTTAATTCTGCATTCTGTACCAACATCAACTACTACTGCTGTGCTTGGTACTCTAGATTCCACATTCTCCCCAGTCCAGCAGATGGAAATTTGAGCCCAAATGTCTCCTTTGATAAAAATAAACATCACTGTGTACCCACAAAATGTACAGAGAGAGAGGCTGTGAATATATTATCACATTTGCAAACTGTATCATGAAGTATTGGGAAAAGGAAAAGTAATTATGAGTACTCTGTGTCTATTCTGTAACACAAAGTTAAACTGGGCTAAAAGTAATTCAGAATGACAGCTTACACACCAGAAGTTCATTATTATACTTGCAAATTATTTATTCCTAAAACACCCTTAAAATTCCTAAAGAGATTGCCTTACTGAGCATAAGGAATGCTTTTCTGCCACTATGATGTCAACAGCAAAACCATGTGCTGTGTACACACATGAAGTTGAACTTCATGGAGTTCAATGAGGACAAGTGTAGGATCCAGCACCTGGAGAGGACTGACAGCAGGCACCAGTATAGCTCAGGGGCTGCCCTGCTGGAAAGTAGGTCCATGGCGAAAGACCTTGGAGTGCTGGTGGACAGTTAAGCTCTGCAGGGGGCAGCCATGTGTCCTTGTGGCCAAGAGAACCAATGGGATCTTGGGGTGCAGCAAGAAAAGTGTGGCCAGCAGGGATAAGGAGGGTCTTCTCCCCCTCTACTCTGCCCTGATGATTCCACAGCTGCAGTCCTGTGTCCAGTTCTGGGCTCCCCAGTTCAAGAGAGACAGAGACCTGCTGGAGAGAGGCCAAGGGAGAGCCAGGAGGATGCTTAGGGGACTTGGGCATCTCCCCTGTGAAGAGAGACTGAGAGCTCTGGGGCTGTTGAGTCTGGGGAAGAGAAGGCTGAGAGGGAGCTGATCAATGTCTATCAATAGCTGAGGGGTGGGGGTCAAGTGGAGGGGGCCAAGCACTTTTGGGAGGTGCACAGCAATAAGCCAAGGACCAATGGAGACAAAATTGAACATGGAAGGTTCAAGAGCCCTGGAGCAGGCTGCCCAGAGAGGTTGTGGAGTCTCCTTCTCTGGAGCCTTTCCAACCCCACCTGCATGCATTCCTGTGTGGACTACCCTGGGGGATGCTGCTTTTGTCAGCGGGTTTGGACTCGATGACCTCTAGAGGTCCCTTCCAACCTCTAATGCACTGTGATACTGTGGTGTAAATCAATGAAGCACTCCTTGAGAATGGCCTTGAAAACAATAGTCTTGCTGTAGTACTTTGACAGTAAGTCTGGTTGTGTCAGCTCAGCAGAGCACACAGCTTTTATCTATTTGTATTCTGCTTATTTGCTTCCCTTTGCTGTCTTTAAATCTGAATCTAAATCTCTGCCCTGTAACAACTGTGCAATTATAATTGTGATTTATGGTATGGGCCATGGTTGATGGCTCCTCCTCTGGGGTGACTCCATGGGACAGACAGTGTGATTGCAGTTATCTTCAAGAGCAACCCCTGGGCTTATCTGTCCAGCCTCATCCCTCCGGCACTCTCAGGATGTTGGAAGGAAAACCTCTGAACAATTGTTCCTCTCAGCAGGCAGAAGGGCTCCCAGGAGAGCTGTAGATGAGACAGTGATCCCCGTTCAATGTTGCACGTCTGCAAAGCTGCAGCCCCTTCCCCTGCAGCTGCTCCTGTAGCTCAGGTACAGCCACTCCTCAGAATCTTGGTGGCACAAATGGGACACCTAACCCTTCTGCAGCAGTCCCAGCAGTGGGATAGAGACTTGCCACAACACACAAAACACCATCCCAGCAGCAGGAGTGATGAGCTCCTGCAGGCCACTGGCATGGCCACATCTCTGAGCATCACTAACCCCTCACACAGACATCACTCAACAGAGCTGTGCAGAGGTGGACAAGGAGCAGTGTGAGACAGGATGACACACTGCTTGAATAAGGCACACTGCTTTCCAGTTCCTGCATATTTGTAACACAGTACTGACAGATACTCTCTGGAACCAAACCTGAATGTTGTGGAGGAGTCTGAAAGCATGCCCCTAAATAGCTGAGCTTGAACGAGACAAAGGCTGCAGAACAGTTGTACCAGCCTGGGCTCCATGTGCTAAAGCAGGTGCAGTACAGGAGTGATAGTGATTTGTTTGTTTGTTTGTTTCAAATTCAAACTGATTCCTGATCTCCAAAGTAAATAGAAATTAAAAAGGGAAAAGAAAAATAACAAGATCCTATGTAAGTATGTTATCCCAGACCTTAAACTCCTCAAAAAAACATCTCAAAGTGATCTTGATAGAGCTATTCCTGTGTTTGTTTGTACATACATATATATATATAATTTAGAATCATAGAAAAGATGTTTAATGCACTCATAGTTAGGATCAGAGAGTCACAGAATCACAGAAACATTCAGGTTGGAAAAGAGCCTCAGGATCATCAAGGCCAACCCAGAGCCCTAGTCTGCAAGGCTCACCCCCAAATCATATCCCCAAGCACCACATCCAAACCACCTTGAAACACAGCCAGGCTTGGGGGGACTCCACCACCTCCCTGGGCAGCACATTCCAATGCCTGACCACTCTTGCCTGAAAAAAAGCTTTCCTAATGTCCAAATGGTGTTTCCAGGATTAGGTACCAGTGTGCCACCCAGAACCACAAAGAAATTTAAACACTTTCTGTGAAGGGAACAAGACATATTCCTGTGGATTAAACAGCAGGTGATCAAATGTTTTCCCCTTACCCCTTACCAGGGGTAAGGCTTTGCTTGACCTTCTTGTCACAAACAGAGAAGGGCTGGTGGTAGATGTGGTGGTTGGAAGCTGTCTGGGATTCAGTGACCAGCAACAACTTTTCCACAACCTCCTTTCAGGCAGTTGTAGAGAGCCAGGAGGTCTCCCCTCAGCCTCCTCTCTTTCACACTAACCATCTCCAGCTCCTTCAGTTGCTCTTCATCAGATTTCTTCTCCAGGCCCTTCCCAGCTTCCTTGCCCTCCTCTGCCCTGGCTCCAGCACCTCCACATCTCTCTTGGACTGAGGTGTCCAAAAGTGAACACAATATTCAAGCTGTGGCCTCCCCAGAGCTGGGTACAAGTAGCTTTTCTGACAGCAATGAGGTCTCCCCTCAGGCTCCTCTTTTTCAAACTAAACAGCCCCAGCCCCAGGACGTTTCAGTCCATTTACAAGAGGAGATTAACTGCAAAAAATAGACTAGTGATATCTTAAGGGTAGAAATGAATTTTAGGTGAGAGGTTTCTAAACAGAGGAAGTGAAGCTGTGATTTAAAGCTGAAGATTAAATTTCATACTTCTGGAGGAAACTGAGCATTCTGATTAACAGCACATACAGAATTGGACTTGAAGAGCCTGACTGAATTTGTTATCACCTCTTGCACTATACTCACCTTCTCTAATACACCTTTTTTCCCTTGAGGGTTGGGATATCCATGCCTCTTGCAAATTACCACCTGATGCCCTGTAGTTTTCAACCCGCCTCTGAACCACATAAGGAAGAGCTGAACCAAAAGGGGAAAAAAAAGGAAAAGGAACACTATGTTCACATGCACAAATCCAGAATAACTGAATACCTACAAGAAGATAACTCTGAGCAAGAGATGAGTAATATTAGCCATTTTTCCACAGTAGCCCTGTCAGTAGGAGTATTTGTAGGCGCCCTTCAGAAGCAGTTCCACTTAATCAGAATCACAGAATTGTTAGGGTTGGAAGGGACCTTGAGGATCAGCCAGTTCCAACTCCCCTGCCATGGGCAGGGACACTTTCTACTAGACCAGACTGCCCAGAGCCACAGCCAGCCTGGCCTTAAAAACCTCCAGGGACGAGGCTTCCACTACCTCCCTGGGCAACCTGTGCCAGTCTCTCACCACCCTCATGGGGAAGAACAACTTCCTAATATCCAATCTGAATCTCCCCTCCTCTAGTGTTGCTTCATCCCCCCAGTCCTATCACTACCTGACACCCTCAAAAGTCCCTCCCCAGCTTTCTTGGAGCCCCCTTCAGATCCTGGAAGGCCACAAGAAGGTCTCCTTGGAGCCTTCTCTTCCCTAGACTGAACAACCCCAACTCCCTCAGTCTGTCCTCATAGCAGAGCAGCTCCAGCCCTCTGACCATCCTCATGGCCTCTCTCTGGACACCTTCCAATCTGTACTGTGAAGCAATATTACCCCTTTCCCAGGATGAGCTGTTGCTACATTTGTTTGGGAATGGGACATGACCTCCCCTTTACTTGTTAGCCTACAGTTATGTTAGAGTTAACAATCTTTTGGCCTTTGAAAGCAAGCACAGAGTCAAGGATTTGTGCTGATTTGCACCTTGTTTGGAACACAACACTATTTTTCTCAGTGCTTTTATAAACTGAGGCATTTCAGTGGAAAAAGACAATTTAGAGTATAGAGGCTGTGACCACTTAGATTACTCTGCTGGTTAGAAAAACAATACAAGAATGTGCACAGTGGCTCCAGGCAGCTTCTGTGACTAAAGAAACAAAACCTTTTCAATGCTGTTGAAATAACACAGCTACTACATAAGTTCATACAACGATGCACACATTGTAGATCTCAGCTAAACTGAGGCCTAACTCTATCATCCCAATTCTGAATAAGAGCCAGCAGTGTGCCCAGGTGGCCAAGAAAGCCAATGGTATCCTGGCCTGTACTAGAAATGCTATGTCCAGCAGGAGCAGGGAGAGGATTGTCCCCTGGGACTCAGCTCTGGGGAGGCCACACCTTGAATATTGTGTTCGCTTTTGGACACCTCAATCCAAGAGAGCTGTGGAGGTGCTGGAGCCAGGGCAGAGGAGGGCAAGGAAGCTGGGAAGGGCCTGGAGAAGAAATCTGATGAGGAGCAACTGAAGGAGCTGGGGATGGTTAGTGTGAAAGAGAGGAGGCTGAGGGGAGACCTCCTGCCTCACTACAGCTCCCTGCAAGGAGGTTGTGGAGAGGTTGGTGCTGGTCTCTTCTTCCAGGTCATTACTGACAGAACAAGAAGGAATGGCCACAAGCTGCCCCTGGGGAGGTTTAGACTGGACATCAGGAAAGCTTTTTTCAGGCAAGAGTGGTCAGGGATTGGAATGTGCTGCCCAGGGAGGTGGTGGAGTCCCCAAGCCTAGCTGTGTTTGCAGGTGGTTTGGCTGTGGTGCTCGGGGCTGTGGTTTAGGAGTGAGCCTTGCAGAGCAGGGTTCTGGGTTGGCCTTGGTGATCCTGAGGCTCTTTTCCAACCTGAATGTTTCTGTGATTCTGTGAATTCACACTGCATTGTTTCTTACCTTGTATCCCATCTTTTCACTCTGCTGCCTATAACACAACTGCATGAACAGTTTACTCTGATATGAAAATTAAGTCACAGAATCACAGAATACCTCCAGTCGGAAGAGACATCAAAGCTCATCCAGTCCAACCCTCAACCCAGCACTGAAGGGTCAACACTAAGCCATGTCCCTAAGCACCAGCTCTACACACTGCTTAAACACCTCCAGGGATGGCGACTCCACCACGGCCCTGGGCAGCCCATTCCAAGGTTTGAGAACCCTCTCTGTGAGGAAATGAATACCTGTACCACTGTCAGCCTCAATTCCTCACAGCAATTTCTAGCATAAATAATATTTTTTTACCAGAAAGATGTTATTTTTGCTGTGTTCCTGTATGCAAAACCAGTTACTTTTTAAAAGGATTACGGCATCACAGACTGTTAGGGGTTGGAAGGGACTTCAAAATCTCATCCAGTCCAACCCCCCTGCCAGAGCAGGAGCACCTAGAGCAGATGACACAGGAACACATCCAGGTGGGTCTTGAATATCTCCAGAGAGGGAGACTCCACAACCCCCCATGGCAGCCTGCTCCAGGGCTCTGTCTCCCTCACAGGGAAAAAATGCTTCCTCCTGTTTCCATGGAACTTCCTATGCCTCACTCCCACCAGTGCCCCTTGTGCTGGCACTGGGCATCACCCAGCAGAGCCTGGCTCCAGCCTCTGGGCACTCACCCTGCACATCTTTATCAACATGAATGAGGTCACCTCTCAGTCTCCTCTTCTCCAAGCTAAAGAGTCCCAGCGTTCTCCTTCTCTCTGTCTTGCTGCAGCAACATCCTAGTACAAAAGGCTCCAAAAGACCTTGTAGAGGAAACCATGGTAATCTCTTATGGCCTAACACAACATTTGTCATAAGGTTCTTGGAGCACCAGCTGCTGCTTTTACATTTAAAATGAGGATTATAGTTGAATTTGCATTGTTATGGCAGAAGAGATCAAAGGAACAACAAATAGGTTCTTGTGGACACACAGAAAACAGAGACTTAACATACAGGCCACTTTCTTACGTGGAACTCCTAGTGCCCCTTTTTTCTCCTGCTTGTGGTATACCAAGGGAGCTCCAGGTGTTGCTGTGAGATTAAAAGAGTATCCTGTGGTGTGACACTGGTGTCACCAGTTCATCTGCCACCACTTTTTCTCCTGGAGAGCCATGGGTCTGGAAGGTGTGCAGTTATTTCACAAGTCACAGCTTTTGCTGTCCCCAGTAAACTGCATCAGGCCTCTCCTCTCAAACCAAGCTGTGCCACCATGAATTCTTTCTCTGATGATCACATCTGCATTTCATCCCATGCTCTATCTCAGCCTTCTGAATTTTGCCAGGTAAAGGCAACATATGGGCTAAATAATGTCAAAGTATGCAAAACATGAGACATGAACAGTTTCACTGGAGTGGATCAACTCTTACCGTGCTCCACAGCAAGGTAACAAACCACAGTATCACGGGATAACAGTACACGAGAGGTTGGAAGGGACCTCCAGAGATCATCCAGTCCAATGCCCCAGGAATGCATCCAAGTGGGTTTGGAAAGTCTCCAGAGAAGGATACTCCACAACCTCTCTGGGCAGCCTGCTCCAGGGCTCTGGCACCCTCGCTGGAAAGAAGTTTCTCCTCATGTTGAGCTGAAACCTTCTCTGTTCAAGTTTGTCCTTAGTCTCATTGCTGTGCACCACCCGAAAGAGCTTGGCCCCCTCCACTTGACCCCCATCCCTCAGATATTGATAGACATTGATCAGAGCCTCTCTCAGCCTTCTCTTCCCCAGACTAAACAATCCCAGGGTTCTCAGTCTCTCTTCACAGGAGAGATGCTCAAGTCCCCTAAGCATTTTCGTGGCTCTCCCTTGGCCTCTCTCCATCAGGTCTCTGTCAGTCTTGAACTGGGGAGCCCAAAACTGGACACAGGATTGCAGGAGTGGTCTCAGCAGGGCAGAGTAGAGGGGGAGCAGAACCTCCCCAGCCCTGCTGGCCACACTTTTCTTGCTGCACCCCAAGATCCCATTGGCTCTCTTGGCCACAAGGGCACATTGTTGTCTCCTGCAGAGCTTGCTGTCCACCAGCACTCCAAGGTCTTTCTCCATGGAGCTGCTCTCCAGCAGGGCAGCCCCAAACCTGTCCTGGAGATATTGCTGAGCAAGAAGAAATATGAAGATATATTTAGTGGGTCTACTCATTAAAAGAATGAAAGCAGCAGAAAGTAAACAGAACAGCTTGCAGAATGTTTAGTCTCCTACACTGTTTACAGAGTTTGCTTAATGATAGGTATACAAGGATAAAAGTGATCACAGCCTATTCTCTAAATGCCTGAGGACAGTAAATCCAGTGAAGTCAAACTATTCAGAAAGGCTCCAAAGTGAAGAAGCCCCTTGAGCATGAAACATAGCACAGGTGGAGGGGTGTCCAAGGGCTTCATTGATCATCCTTTAGTATCTTCAAGAGCAAAGAAGGGGCAATGTCTTTTCTCCTCCAGAGGCCCCCTGTGGGGTTCTCCAAGTGCTAGTGGCAGTCTCGGAGGTGGTTTCTGAAGTGACTATAATGACTTTTGCATTCATATTTTATTTCCTTGCCCTTTTAAACACCATTACAATCTATGCATAACTTCATTAAGATATTCAGATGCATATAAAACATTTAGCTGCACACAACCTACAAATCCTCCTGTGAATTTTTGTCCTATCACTAGGATAGCTAAGGTTAAGTTTTCTCGACTTCAGAGGCCAGAAATGTTGTGTCACAGTGGTTTATATTGCTCTGAAGATTAGCCACCAGATCAATTAATCATTAGCAAATATGTGAATTGCATTACATCCTAACACTTCAGCAGTACCTGCAGGCACTGTGGCAAATCCAGAAGCAAATTTTTCTTGCAAAACTGATGACTCATTTAATTGTGACTTGTGCATCTGTAGATGTGAACTTGTGCTTTTAACCTGTGTTCAAATACAGTATTATCTTGGAAAACAGCTCCATGGAGAAAGACCTTGGAGTCCTAGTGGACAGCAACTTTTCCATGGGACAGCATTGTGCCCTTGTGGCCAAGAGGTCAAATGGTATCCTGGGGTGCATCAGGAAACGCATGTCCAGCAGGTCTAGGAGGTTCTTCTCCCCTCTACTCTGCCTTGCTCACACCACACCTCATGTTGAGATGAAATCTTCTATGCTCAATCTTGAACCTGTTGTTTCTTGTCTTCTTAATGTGCACCACCCAAAAGAGCTTGGCCCCCTCCACTTGAAACCCGGTCCTCAGCTGTTGATAGCCCTTGATCAGATCCCCTCTCAGCCGTCTCTTCTCCAGGCTAAACTGCCCCAGGGCTCTCAGTCTCTCTTCCCAGGGGAGACGCTCAAGTCCCCTAAGCATCCTCCTGGCTCTGCCTTGGCCTCTCTCCAGCAGGTCTGTCTCTCTTGAACTGGGGAGCCCCAAACTGGGCACAGGATTGCAGGTGCGGTTTCATTAGGGCAGAGTAGAGGGGGAGAAGACCCTCCCTAGTCCTTTGCTATTAAGCGATCTACGTGCTCTGACACGCCAAGGGAGCACTTTCCTCAGAGCTGAAGCCATGCAAGAAACACAAGCACCCATCTCCCGAGGGAGAGGGGCTGCAAACAGTCCCTTTGCAGCACGCCCCCGTACGGTGACGGCCCAGCACCGCCGGCCCCGGGCGCCGCGATCCCTTCCCACGCGGAGGCGCCGCGAACCTGCGGCCTAACATGGCCGCACAGAGACGAGCAGCGGCGCGGGCGCCCTGGGAGCGGGAAACGGAGCGGGAAGCGGCCCGGACAGACGACGAGCGACAGACGACGAGCGACAGACGACGAGCAGCAGACGACGAGCAGCAGGCGCCGCAGGGCGGGGCAGGGCGGGGCGGGGCGGGGGGGGGCGCGGGACGGGGCGGCGCGGGACACAGCAGCCCCCGCCCCGCCTCGGGTGGCCGCCACTTCTGCAGCCGCCGGAAGTCTCTCATCTCCGTACGGAAGTGACGATTCGTGTCCCGCCCCCTCGCTCGCTTGCTCTCTCCCTCCCCCTCCCGGCGGCGGCGGCTCCGGAGCCGGGCGCGGCTGGCGGGGGCCCGAGGCACGGCCGCGCGGGATCATGGCGGACGGCGTGGATCACATTGACATCTACGCTGATGTGGGCGAGGAATTCAACCAGGTACGTGTGGCCGGCGGGCGCGGCGCAGCCTCCCCTCCTTTTCCTTCCCTCTCCGGCCTTCGCCGCCGCGCCGCCTGCAGGGCCCTCGGTGAGGCGGCCGCGCCGCTGCCGCCATTGTTCGGCTGCTGCGGCGCTGGGCTTTCCCGCCGACGCTGCCGAGGGCGCGGATCTGCACAAGGATGGGGCGGGAGCAGGCCGCGCCTCAGGTCCAGCCCGTCCCTGCCCACGGGTGCTATGGGGAACCTGGCTTGGCGGGGAGCGGCGCGCCCCCAGCCGCGGTCTCTGAGGGGGAGGCTGCTGGCGGGCAGGGCGGGAGAGGCACCGCGCTGCGCCGCCAGCCGCTGCAGGCCTTCTCGAGTGCCCGCGCAGGAGCGACTCCGGATCCCTCTTCTGCCTCAGCTCGAAAGAGAGCGTAGGGGACGGGACCTTCCCGGATGCGGTGGGGAGAGCAGCTTCATCCCCGTGGTAGAGAGGAAATACTGCCATTGTTCGCAGATGAATAAAAAAGCCGCCGAGCGGCCACTCTTTGCAGTGGAGGCAGAACTCCAGTGCAGCTTTATTCAGTAGCACTGGAGAAACTCGTTGGGTTTTGTTGTTTGTTTGTTGTTAAGTTTTTATTAGTTGTCATTTCGCAGTAAAAAAAGCCACGCAGCTCTTCTTTAGAGGAGGAGCTTTCTTTTGATGAGGAAGTGTGGATGGAATAAACAGAACTTCTCTGGCTCACGAGCAGTCTGCTTTTCTGGGTCTGTCTTTTTTTTTTCACCCCTCATCTTTCCTAAAAAGCCTTGTGCCTGCTATCCTGCCGAAACTCCATGTTCCCATCAATTTCCTGTGCCATCTGTCCTGTTTGTCACACTTAGATTTTCCAGGTTGTGTTGCCCCAGATTGCATTGTTCGTGCCCTAGAGCATAAATAATCAAGAACAACTGCACTTTCACACATTTCCTGGGTTTACTGAGTGGTGCCCAACTGTATGCCTGCCTGCCCCTGCAGAGAACTGGGAAATAGGTAATGGATTGGGAAAGTCACAGTTAATTTGGGTAGCAGCTTAAAACTTTCTCAGGAAAGTTTAATTCTTCAGATACTTACTGACAAAGCAATTCAGAATATTAGTAACCACATGAAGGTTTGCTGATGAAGAAAGCCATACCAGAGAGCAGATGGTGGAAAGGACCTGATGATAGCTCTTTAGCGTGCCTGCGTGTGAGGGTTTTCACTTACAGTTGAAGACCCATTATGTGAATTTAAATAGGGGTTTCTTTCATAGCATGGTATTGATTTAGTCAGTTCCAGGTAAAACACTGCTAGCAAATACAGTTTTTCAGAAAAAACTTAATTTCAATCCAGTAATGTGGCCAGAAGCCCTCAGAGTAAAGCAGTTTTGTGCTGTAAGTATAGCGCAGACAGATATTCCCATCACTTTTGTTTTGGCAGTGATTTGTTGTACTGGTCTGCCCAGATTGTGGTTAATATTCCCTCTAGGCATAGTGTATGAAGTGTGATGCTACAGTTGAAGAGAGTCTTATGATGATTTGGGAGACCCTTTTGCTGGTTTTGCTGTGTTCACTCCAGTTGCTGTCCTGCTGGGGCTGTGCTTCTGTAGGCTGCTTCCTCAGTCTGTGAATCTTGCGAAATACAGGGCAGAAAAGTGAGAAAAGGCTAGTGCCCCTTTCCCCTCAGCTTGGGAAGCTGTTAGGAGCATTTTTGGTTGTGGTTTTGTTGTTACCCACCTCCACCCCCCAACTTATTTATTTTTTTAATTGCTCTTTGTTCTTCTCCAAATTCGATTTTTGTGACATTAATGTTGTCTCAGGACCTGCTTGGTTAGCTATGTGACCTTAAAATACAACGTTTTACTGGGGGAGATTGACACCTTTGCACTTGACTATTTCCTTCTGTCAAATATGAAAGAAGGCTTAGTTGTTACTGCCTGCAATATTACTTCTAATTTTGGTGGGTCCTCTAGAAGCTTCCATTCATGAACTGAGCTGTTTCTGACTTGAAGCTACCAGCTTAAGTTGTTTGAGATGGGACATGATTCTGCATACCTGTGGATAGCTGAAGATGATGAGAAAATGCTGTAGAGAGAAAATGATTTGCATTATTAATTTCTGTAGTGGACATTTTATGAAACATTATTGGTAAGGGAAAATTGCTCTACATGTAAATCAATAAGCTATGGTTTCTTCATTGTGTTGTGCTACATTAATTTGACTTAACATTAGTTTGAGTTGGACTAATTTCCACTAGTTTTGCTGGTAGCAGGGACTGAAAAACACACTTGTGCAGCATGGTTGTTCTGGATACAGTATAACTATTTATACCTGAACTGGGGCAAAATTTGTTTGCATTGGCAGTAAATGGATCGTTTAGGATTTGGGGCTGAAGGGGCCTCCCTTAGCTGTTTTGCCCTGTTCTGGGCCTCAGGGTACTTCTGCTTGTGGGTTTCTGGGGTTTTTGTAGTGCTTTTTGGAGAAGAAAGAAAGGAGGGGATCTTCTGCTTGATTAGCCTTAAATGATCCACAGGTTCTGAGTGTGAAATAAAGACCACAGAGCCACAGGTTTATGAGCTTGCTAAGATGGATGGCCAGCTGAGAACTGTCTTGGGTTATATTTAGTGTTGGTTGAGTTGACTAACTCGATTTTGTCAGGTCTTTTAGTAAAACTGTGTCTTTTCCATTCCATCTGGAGCTCATCAAAACTATGTCTGTCAGTGTTGCCTCTTGTTCATTCATTAACTTATTGTTCATAATAATAATATTTTTTGTCCTCAGGCTTACAGCTTTACTTAATTTGGCTCCCACTAGCTGTATTTATTTTTTTTTTTAAGAGTGCTTTCTTTTTTTTTTTTTTTTTTGAAGACCTGGTTGAGGCATTTTCCATTTTGTTCTTCTAAACTGGCTTCCCTATCCAGGGGTATTTTGTATTTATTTAAAGACTTGTTCTGAAACATGCCTCGAATGTAGTACTTCTTGCATACATTGCTTGTGACCTGTAAGAAGTGGGTGTTGCATGGCGTATTTTACTTTGACCACAGAATCATAGAATTGTTAGGGTTGGAAGGGACCTCAAAGATCATCCAGTTCCAACCCCCCTGCCATGGCCAGGGACACCTCACACTAGATCAGATTGCCCAGAGCCACATCCAGCCTGGCCTTCAAAACCTCCAGGCATGAGGCCTCCCTGGGCAACCTGTGCCAGTCTCTCACCACCCTCATGGGGAACAACTTCTTCCTAACATCCAGTCTACCTATTCCTAACATCCAATCTACCTATTCCTAACATCCAATCCTACCCATTTCTAGTTTTGCTCCATTCCCCCCAGTCCTGTCACTCCCTGACACCCTCAAAAGTCCCTCCTCAGCTTTCTTGTAGCCCCCTTCAGATCCTGGAAGGCCACAATTAGGTCTCATTGGAGCCTTCTCTTCTCCAAACTGAACAGCCCCAACTCCCTCAGTCTGTCCTCATAGGAGAGCAGCTCCAGCCCTCTGCTCATACTCATGGCCCTTCTCTGGACATGTTCCAGCACCTCCAGATTCTTGCTACCATCTCCCTACACACATTACAGCTCTTCCTCTTTGAGGAAAAACAAAAGATCTCTGCTTCACCTGAGGCCTGCATAATCTGTATGCAAATGTCTGAGATTGGCCTTCTCTTGATGGCAGAATACTATAGGTCTGGAGGTGCTTTAGCAAATATTAGGGGTGTTTTTATACAGAAATCCCTAGTGTATCATTGCATGATACTGGGATAATGAGAAACCTGTACATGAGAGGCCAGCTTGGGTCTGACTGAAGGTTGCCTGCAGCTTCGTCCATCAAACCGTTATGTTTCTTCAGTCATAAAGATGTGACCAGCGTGCATTGCCAAGTTCTCTGATGAGCTTTTTGTTTTGTTTGTTGCTTTTTTTCCCCACATACTCATAATTAAACAGTAAACAACTGTTTTTGCTATATACACACACACATATAAAAATCATTCTGACCGAGCAGAGTATACAAAACAATTTAAGAATATCTTGTTTTAATGCTATGGAAGAAGTGCTTGCTTTGTTTATACTCTGAGTGTACTTGCAGAGTTGCATTGTATGGTCTGTCCAAACATGCCTGTGGTGTTCTAGCTTGATATTTAAATGATAACAAATTAGAAATGAAAGAGTTTTGACTTTTGTATTTGGTGGCTGGATGATAAAAGTGATACAGTTGGAATAAGCAACTAAGAGGCTAATTATCTTGAAACCTCTGTGGCTACAGATGCTTACAGATGCATGTTACTGTCTTGATCTTGTGTCTACAACATGGAAAAATATTTCTTTATGTGATAAATAATTGAAAGGTAGCATTTAATGACTACATAGAAGATCATTAAGCCCAGCATTTATATCAGGAAGATGGTTGTCTCGTTATGGGAGGGGATGGACACATTGTGCTGTAATAGATTTCTACTCGGAAGGGCACAGCTGTCCTGGTCATAAAAAACACAAGCTGGCAGATATGTATTCATTATAAATTTTATGCAGAATATCTTGTTGCATATGTATTCCTCAGTCCTGTTGAGCTGCTGAAAAGGGCCTGGGGAAGAGAAAACCTTTATGTATTTGCAATCATCAAACTACAAAGGAAACTTAAGATCATCTTCTCTGACACCTCTTAGCTTTGTTCCAATGCAGATAGCAATACTATGTTTAATTTATACTTTTGACTACTTGGGGATTCTTAGTTGCTCTATTTGACAGGGGAACAGATTGCTTCAATTTTAGTGGTGTGTTAGTTGTAGAGCTTGGGAGTGTTCGGGCCTGTAGAGTAAATATGAATCTTAGTCTAACAAACTTGTCCGCGGTGGTGAATGTTTCTGCCACAGGCAGTGTGCTATTTTAGAAACATCAAAGCCTGCTGTTTTGTTAAGGTTCCTGTCTCTGTTCAGGCAGCTAATCGAAACCAGAAAAGCTTTGGCTTATCTCTTTAACTTCAGGACCTCATAAAAAGTAAGGATACTAATTGTGTATTTAGAGTGTTTGACCACACAATACTGTAAGTGGAAAGGAAAATAATGATAAAAGAGAAGCTGGATAATTTTTTTCTTGATTTTTTTTTTTGTTTTCCCTCTCCAGAAACAAGAGGAAATTTTAAAGTTAAATTTTATTTAAATCACTGAAATATTTATGTGCGTGTGTATTTAATATCCTTTTGTAGGCATAATTCAGTGTTTAACTCTTGAATTGAACAGAATTGAGTGGAAAAGGCAAATGCATCCTAGTCTAACAAATTTGCTCATGGTGGTGAGTGTTTCTGCCACAATTCAGAAAAATTTTGCTTGAAGAAAATAAAAAAAAGAGAAAAAGTTATTTCTAAACCAGAATAGAATAGAATTAGAATAGAATTAACCAGGTTGGAAGAGACCTTTGAGATCATTGAGTCCAACTTATCATCCAACACTATCTAATCAAATAAACCGTGGCACCAAGCACCCCATCCAGGCTCTTCCTAAATACCTCTAGTGATGATGACCCCACCACCTCCCTGGGCAGCACATTCTAATGGGCAATCTCACTTTCTATGAAGAATTTCTTCCTAACATCCAGCCTAAACCTCCCCTGGTGCAGCTTGAGACTGTGTCCTCTAGTTCGGGTGCTGGTTGCCTGGGAGAAGAGACCAACCTCCACCTGGCTACAACCTCCCTTCAGGTAGGTGTAGACAGCAATAAGGTCTGCCCTGAGCCTCCTTTTCTCCAGGCTAAGCAACCCCAGCTCCCTGAAGCCTCTCCTCATAGGGCTTGTCAGCATTTGTAAAGGGAGTGACCTCTGCAACTCAGAGGAGTACGGCTGCTAAGTTCCAAAAAGAAATAACAGTTTTAATTTATCCCTTCTGGACATGACCATGGTGTTCCATGTGTTTATGGTTTTCATATTTCAGTGTTGCAAAGAAACCCCCTGCAAACTGTAATTAAAATACAAAAGCTTGAGGAAGGGCTGAGTAACTGAAAATCTAACAGCTACCCTGCCATGAATTTGAGAGCATATCTTTTCAATGCCCTTGTACTCATCCAGCACCACTTCATAGCGCAGCATGTGGAATTTCAATCCTGGCTTTCCAGAGCAAATGTAGTGTTTATGGCTGTGGTCTAGTTAAAACATGGACTTTGGAAGTGTGTTGCCACTCAGAGTTAGTTGTAGAGGAGGCCAGAATAACCATGCTGACTTTTTGCAGCGTGTCTGTGTGCAAGATTGTGAGTGACTGTAGCTGAGCAGAAAAAAATCTCTGTAAGTGCTTGAAGGTCTACTCTTAACTGAGGAAGTCAGAAGGGTTCAAAACCAGTTCCTGGTAGAGGCAGAGCTGTTGTTGAAATAGCTAAGAGTGGAGAAGTATCACTTTGCATTCTTTTTCTTACTCTTCTGCACCTAGGGGGGAAGGGTGTGTTTAGGTAAGTTCCCATGGTACATGTATGAAGGAAGAAGGGCTGTTGGATCTTGTGCAACAGCCATCCAGACGCCTCTCTTCCATCTAGGCTTGCAGTTGCTGACTCAGATCGTTCTTAATCATTTAACCACACACCTTGTTGACAGACTGCTAACCCAGTGAATTCCGTGCTGGCTGCAGAACCAGCATGATGTAAGAGAATATTGTGGGGAACAGCATCAGGTTTTCCGTTGTGTCTTTATTGATTTTTTTTTTTAAAGTGAGGCACTGGTGCTGTCAGACACTTTGGGCCCCTCAAAAGATTGCAGGCAGAATGTGCTGCCCTGATATTTCTCTCCCTCCTTCCATGGTGACCTGAAAGCCTGTGTGATGGAAACTTCGTCTGTTTTGGAGGAGTTTCTTGCCACTAGGGAAGAGCAGCAAAGCCGTGGCTTGCTGCCTGCTTTGGGATTTTGGTAATGCTGACCTCAGCCTTCTCAGAGAGATAGGTTGGTGTACATCTTCTGTATGACTGGTGGCTGCCTGTTTGGATCTGTCAACCGAGACTAAATTCTGCTTCCCTGAAATCATCGTGCGTACACACGGATGACTGGAATTGCTGCACATTGAGCAGAGGATTTCCTTAATTGCCTTGTCACATCATCCTTAATCTTGCTGTAAGATGTCATGTTTAGGCCTGTCCCAGGCAGTTCTTTGAACCTACTTTCATTAACTGTAATGATAGAAGGAATCAAACAGAGATGGAGAACTAGACAGGCAAAGTGAAGATGTGAAACCCTTAACTGAATTGTGATAAATTTAAGAGAGACTTTTTCTGTTGAAGTTTAGGGTTTATTGGGACAGTGCAGTTTACTGAAGATCAAATCTAAATAGACTGACAATGCCAAACCTTGGCTAATCTGATTTGGTTTATTAATTTTCAGTTTTGGTGATACTTACTCATACTTAGCATTCATTATCATCTGCTACATATTTTCAAGACAGCTCACCATCTGATGATGTTGTGAGTGTATTTGGGTTTAATCAAGTTTGCTAGCTTTGCAGCTGCTTTTCTGTGGAACCCAGCTTCATTCTCTCTTGTCACCATATCTAGTACCTTAACTGTTCTATCTGCGATGTTTGTGTGGGGTTTCTGGATGTGGATTCTCAAGATAGCAGATGCTGAAATAGGTCTTGATGCCGAAACTTGGTGAGGCAGTTTCTGTTCTGGGTCAGGGTGGAGGAGTCATAGACTCATAGATTTGTTTCAGATGGAAAAGGCTTCCAAGATAGTTGAGTCCAAACATGAACCTAACACCACCTTGACCATTTAAACCATGCCTGGAAGTGCCTTGTCTACATGTTTCTTGAACACCTCCGGGGGCCATGACTCCACCATCTCCCTGGGGAGCATATTCCAATACCTGCCAGTCTTTCAGTAAAGAATTTTTTCCTAGTATCCAATCTAAACCTCCCCTGGCACAGTTTCAGACTGTTTCCTCCCATCCTATCACCTGATACTAAGGACAGGAGACTGACCCCCACCTCACCACAACCTTTCAGCTAGTCATAGAAAGCAACGAGATGTCCTCTCAGCTTCCTCCACACTAAACAATCCTGGTTCTCTCAGCTGCTGCTCTAAGACTTAATCTCTAGACCCTTACCCAGCTTTGTTGCTATTCTCTGGACATGCTCCAGTACCTCAATGGCCTTCTTGTAGTGAGGGGCCCAAAACTGAACGTGGTATTTAAGGTGCAGCAGGTCACCTTGTTGTAGAAGGAGATCAGGTTTGTCAGGTGGGACCTGACCTTCATCAACCCTTGCTGACTGGGCCTGAGCACCTGCCTGGTTGCTCTGCACATGCTGCATAATTGCAATTATGGTGACCCACTCCATGACCTTCCCTGGCACCAGAGTCAGATTAAAATGTCTGTAGTGCCCTGGGTTCTCCTTCTGTTCCATTTTGTGGATGGGTTTTGTCAATCTCCAGACAACTGGGGCCTCCCCCTTAGCCAGGTCTGCTGGTAAATGATGGAAAGTGGCTTGGTGAGCAGTTTTGCCAGCTCCCTCAGCAGCCCAAGTCCAGGAGCCGTCTGCAGGCTTTTGAAGTTCCAGTGTTTGTGGCAAAGTATCCTGTGAAAGTTGATGCTGTAGAATAGTCCCTCTGTAGCCTATGAATAAATATATGAATACATAGAAGCCCTTGGGTTTATTGAGTGTAATGAAACAGAATCCTGGCCCTTCTGTGAATCAGGAGGTAAAAATAAAGCGTGCAGTAGAAATCTGAAAGGTAGAATACTGTGTTTGTCAACAAGGCTCTTGAAGCTCCATCTGTTCACTCTACCAAGTGTTTTGATGGAATAAAGATGTACTTGGAAATGGGTGCTAGCCTCTCCTTTTGCTCATGACTGCTCATGTCTGCTCCCTTCTGAGAGGAGGGCTTGTAGGATTCTTGTGTTTCTGTTGGTGTTACAAGGGCAAAAATATTTCAGAACAGTGGTCAGAGGTAGTTTTTGTGGATGTTACGTTTTCCTCTCTATTCAGAATCTCTTAAGGTCATAAGAATTGCACGTACTGCAATGTGGTTGGGGCTGGGGGTTGGTTGGCTTTCCAGCAGCGTGTGTGTTGGGTCAGGCTTTACCACGTCTGTGGAACGCGGTGCCTGTCACAACATTTTTGTTTTCCAGTGAGTTTGAAGTGTGTTTCGTGTTGAGTATAACCAAAAGTGTCTCTTGTGTTTTAGGAAGCTGAATATGGTGGGCATGATCAAATTGATTTGTATGATGATGTGATTTCTCCATCGGCGAATAATGGAGATGCCCCAGAAGATCGTGATTACATGGATTCCCTCCCACCGTCTGTTGGGGATGACGTAGGTAAAGGAGCTGCACCAAATGTTGTCTATACATATACTGGAAAAAGAATTGCCTTGTACATTGGAAATCTTACTTGGGTAAGTATCTCGCTGTGTAGGTGTATCCAGGAGTTTGAACTGTGAACGTCGTTCTTTGTAAATATCTTTGGCTTTAAAAATGGGTTTATAGGAAGTGGAATCTTAGAATTGTCAGGGTTGGAAGGGACCTCAGGGATCATCCAGTTCCAGCCCCCTGCCAGGGGCAGGGACACCTCACACTAGATCAGGTTGCTCAGAGCCACATCTATCCTGGCCTTCAAAACTTCCGGGTGTGGGGCTTCTACCACCTCCCTGGGCAACCTGTGCCAGTGTCTCACCACCCTCATGGGGAAGAACTTCTTCCTAACATCCAATCTGAATCTACCCACTTCTAGTTCTGCTGCATTCCTCCCAGTCCTATCTCTCCCTGACACCCTTCCCAGCTTTCTTGTAGCTCCCTTCAGGTACTGGAAGGCCACAATTAGGTCTCCTTGGAGCCTTCTCCAGATTTCAGTAGCCTCAACTATATATATGTAGGCCCCCAAGCAAGGCACGTAGGTTTGTTTTGTTTTCTTTTCTCTTACTGAAAGCTAGTAAGCCTGTTTGGAGCTGTCTTGATATCTGAAAACTTGAGCAAATATTCAGTAAATATCACCTTTAAAGTTCCCTCTGGCTTTAGTGTTTGAAAGGGGTATTTGTGCTACCATCTTCTTAGGCTTTTCAGAGCACTGGGTGAAAGAGGAGAACAGACTTAAAGTATCTGCAAGAATCAAGTATTTGGTAGTTTAAGGGTACTGGAGAAAACCCAAAGTTTTAGTACACTCTTGCTGAAGTTTATAGTTTACAGAGGAACTGGAAGATTTTGTGGGATTTCCTTCGAATTAGTTTTCACCTTTTTCCCAGGGCACTGACTGTTGCAACAAAACTCTTTTCAGGTACTTGCCTCCAGGCTTGTTTCTCCTGCCCTAGGAGCAAACAGGTTTGGGATAATTGCTGTTGCCCTTAAGACAATGACTTTTGTTAGCATTAAATCATTTTAATTGCAGTTAAGCAAACAAAATGCAAGAGCTGGTTAATAGCTGAATTAACCAGAGTTTATATCTGTTTACCTGAAGTAGAAGTCTTCCAAGTCCATGCCTGAAAAGTTCTCATTCAAGTTATTTTTCCCCATCTGATTAATTTCTTACTAGTGCTTAACCTGGAAAATAATGCTTTGTGGGTGCTTAGATGTTCTTTTCATGAGTATTACACTACACTAATTTCAGGAGACAAGAAGTAAGTAAAAGAAGTTGATTTAATAGTTGTACCATTAAAAAAGTGTGTTGTAGAATGCTTTGTGTGGGAAGGGACCTTAAAGATCATCTGGTACCAGGTTCCTTGCCACAGGCAGGGACACATTCCACTAGATCAGGATCTAGTGGAAGGGATCAGGATCACTTCTGTTGTCTGTAAATCCTGCTATTTTTGTGCAAATAATACAGTTCACTAGTATGAATGGAATCAGTGAAACGCATGTGAATTGGCTGAGCACATCTAAGTCAAATGCTAGAGGATTTTAAAGCAGGTGCCCCAAGCTGCAGCAGTTTGTATCCATTACTTACCATTTGAATTTGATCCACAGAAGTTGCATTTACTTACGTGAGCGTTTCTCTTCTGTCTAATTGGTGCTTAGCTCTCAGGGAAGTAAGTTGAGTTTTTAGGAGAAAACTTGATTTGAGAGAGATCAAATAAATAGCTCAGGGTTTTGAAAGCCTGCTTTGCATTTCCCAGGTGAAATTTGAAGAGGTGATGGATTACAGAAGTAGGAAAATGCATGAGTGTTGGTATATTTGTGGTTCTTTAGCTACTGTTAAACTTTATATTGCAAGCAATAGGAAGTTACAGCCAAGCTCATTTGGCTCAGTGGAAGCAGTTACTTCTAGCCGCAGTTTCTGTAGGAGCTTCCCTTTTGTCTGTAAATCCTGCTGGTTTTGTGCAAATAATGCATAGTTCACTAGACTCTTGTTAGTCAACGCTCTCCGAAAGAGCACCTGGTTAATTGTGGTGTTTAAAATTGACTTTTGTGTGGGAATAATAGAATAGGTGGGAGGGAAAAAAGGGTTAGTTGGGGGGGGGGTGGGGGAAGTAGCAGTTCTGTAGAAAGTTCAGCTGAAGCCTTGTACTCAGAAAACAGCAGATTTTGGCTGGCATTCTGTAGCTGGTATATTGTGTGGAGGAACTGATGCAAGGTAGGCAAGTGTGTTCATTTCAAAAATGAACTTTCTGAGAATTGTAAAATATATGTGGACTGTTCTCCAAAAGTCAGAAAGCACTGACAGCCTGAATTAAGTATTTCTCTTGAACAATTTTACACCACAAAGAAATAAGGCATGGAAAACTTGTTTGCCTTTTTCATGGTTGTTTTTTTTGGGTTTTTTTTTTTTTTTTATATAGATAAACTTTCATAGTCTCTTAATACTTTTTTTTTTCCAGTGGACAACAGATGAAGACTTAACTGAAGCAGTTCATTCACTGGGGGTAAATGATATTTTGGAGATAAAATTTTTGAAAATCGTGCTAATGGCCAGTCTAAAGGGTAAGAACTTGTCCTTTTTTGCTGCAAAAGAAAAGAAGTTTGAAAGGGTGGAAACAGGGGAAGAATTTTCCTAACTGTCAGTATGTGAACTGCTGATAGTCTCTGTTTATTGATCATAGAATCATAGAACTGTTAGGGTTGGAAGGAACCTCAAGGATCACCTAGTTCCAAGCCCCCTGCCATGGGCAGGGACACCTCACACTAGATCAGGTTGCTCACAGCCACATCCAGCCTGGCCTTCAAAATCTCCAGGGATGAGGCTTCCACCACCTCCCTGGGCAACCTGTGCCAGTCTCTCACCACCCTCATGGGGAACAACTTCTTCCTAACATCCAACCTGAATCTACCCACTTCTAGTTTGGATCCATTCCCCCAGTCCTATCACTATCACTACTCAGCACCCTAAAAAGTCCCTTCCCAGCTTTCTTGGAAGGCCACAAGAAAGCCTTCTCTTCTCCAGACTGAACAGCCCCAACTCTCAGTCTGTCCTCATAGCAGAGCAGCTCCAGCCCTCTGATCATCCTCACGGCCCTTCTCTGGACATGTTCCAGCACCTCCAGATCCTTCCTGTAATAGGGGCTCCAGAACTGGACACAATGCTCCAGGTGGGGTCTCACCAGAGCAGAAGGGGAGAATCGCCTCCCTTGACCTGCTGGCTCTGCATCTCTTGATGCAGCCCAGGATGTGATTGGCTTTCTGGGCTGCAAGTGCATACTGTTCCATGAAGCATCAAGATGTGCAAGAAATGGGAAAACTCTAGTGTAACTTTTTTTTTTTCCCTTTACTGCTTCCTTTCAGATTTGCCCTTGTGGGTGTGGGATCAGAAGCATCCTCCAAAAAGCTGATGGATTTATTGCCTAAAAGAGAATTGCATGGGCAGAATCCCGTTGTGACTCCGTGTAATAAACAGTTTCTGAGTCAGTTTGAAATGCAGTCAAGGAAAAGTAAGCATTTCTCATGTACTGTCTTGGAAAAATAGAAGTGTATTCTAAAAGTAATACTGCAGCTCTTCTCTCAGCATCTGGTAATTTCTGCGTGGTTTAGAATGGAAGTACTTCCAGGGAAGTGAATGAAGTTGCAGATAGCTCTCTTAGAAGCAAAAGAGAAATCCCTTAATGTACTGAAAATCCATTGTTTTGCCGGGAGAGAGCACTCGCTGGAAGAAGGTTGCAGCTTTGTGAAACTCTTGTCTTGCAGTTGGAGATGCTTTCTCAATTTTCTTGTGATTAAAAAAAAAAAAAAAAAAAAAAAAAGTCCACCCAAACAATGAAACCCACAACAGTACTGAGAAATTGAACATTTGGAGATAAATTGGACTGGCTTCTGATGTCTGGATAGGTGGTGCCTACAGTAAAACGAGGAGGAGAGATTTTGTGTTGTGCTGTCCTCTGGCAGTTTATCTTTTACTTCCCATTCCTAATGTGCAAATGGTGCTTTTATGGCCTTAGGCTGCACTAAAGGATGGGCTGGCAGTTTCCCCAGATGCTGTTTCATTAGTGTGGGGATATTGCCATATTTTACCAAAGCACTTTTCCTCCCCACTTGCCTTTGGGTGTGGTTACCTGAGGAACAAGTTGATGCACCTAAGATCATGCACTACATACGTCTTTAGCTGGGGAGCTGAAAAACTTTAACCTATTTTGATGTAATTGTGGGGTTTTTGTTGGTTTTTTTTCATTGCAGCCACACAGTCTGGCCAGATGTCTGGGGAAGGTAAAGCTGGTCCCCCAGGGGGAAGTTCAAGAGCAGCATTTCCACCTAGTAATAGAGGGCGAGGTCGTTTTCCAGGTGCCATTCCAGGTGGAGACAGGTTCCCTGGACCAGCGGGGCCAGGAGGGCCACCACCACCTTTCCCAGGTGAACTAAGTCATATATGAAGTGTTAATTTCATTGTGTTTTCTTGTATTAATGCACTGACTTGGGTAATTATGGAGATAAAGGGAGTTCAGTGATGTGCTATAATCAGTGTTCACAGCTGGACTGTAGGATTCAGCAGTATCTCTTTGTTGATATTCAAAGGGGAAATTGTACTTCCTGAATTTTATAGCAATCTAATAACAGTTTTTAGAGATGTTCTTTATACCATGTCAGTGGATGTATTTCTAAAGTATTGAAAAATTAAGATCATGTTAGCAAGTAGACTTCAGTGCAGTGTGTGTCAGATTTCCTGATCTCCTGTATGCGGGGAGGATGCCTGTGTTGCACAGCATAAAGTAACTCTGTTCCTTACTGCCTTGCAAGCTTGCACATCATCAGAAATCCAGCTTTGGTTCGTGCTCACTGACAGGTCAATTAGTTGGCTCATAGAATACCACAGATGTGAAGAGGAGGTGTTCATGTTTAGTCAGGTATATGCTAGAGGAGAAATCTCTCTTAACACTGCAATGCATTACAGGGAAAATCTAGTTTCAGCTGAAGTATTTTTTAATAAATATCCAGTAATAGATAGTCTCCTGACAGTCAAAGGGACATGGTCAAATTGAAAATCCATTAATGGGGACCTGAAAGTAGGTTCAGGTATTTCATTTGCCTTCTCCAATATAGCTTTTCACTTATATATGATACTCGTAATATATCTTACACCTCATATGAAAGACTGGCTGCAGGAGTAAGTAGGATGCAGTGTATTGAGGGTGGAGGGGAGGAGTTGGTAACAATAACAGTTGATAAAGTACTTGAGGGGAGTACTTTCAAGTTCATGTTGTTCTCTGTTAAAAATGTTCCAAGCTAACAGACCCAAAGTGGGACCATGCATGTCTTGTGTGAGTTGCAGATTGCTCTGTCACCTGGCTTTGGTTGGCTTTGGTTTTTTTGTTGTTGTTGCCTCAAAGAATATTTTTTTAAAAAAGGAAGAAATTGAGTTATTTCACTAAGTGTTTTATTTATTTGTATTTATTAACTCCTCTCATTTATTCTTTTTTTCTTTAATTTTAGCTGGACAAACTCCCCCACGCCCACCTTTAGGTCCTCCTGGCCCGCCAGGCCCGCCAGGCCCTCCACCTCCTGGTCAGGTCCTCCCACCTCCATTAGCTGGACCTCCTAATCGTGGTGACCGTCCACCACCACCAGTTCTGTTTCCAGGACAGCCTTTTGGTCAGCCTCCGCTTGGGCCACTTCCTCCAGGCCCTCCGCCACCAGTTCCAGGCTATGGACCACCACCAGGTCCTCCACCTCCTCAGCAGGGTCCACCTCCACCTCCGGGTCCATTTCCCCCTCGTCCACCTGGCCCTCTGGGGCCGCCCCTGACTCTTGCTCCCCCTCCACATCTCCCTGGGCCACCTCCAGGTGCTCCACCACCTGCACCACATGTGAATCCAGCTTTCTTCCCCCCACCTGCCAATAGTGGCATACCTACTTCAGACAGCCGTGGCCCACCTCCGACAGATCCATATGGTCGACCTCCACCATATGACAGAGGTGACTATGGGCCACCTGGAAGGTGAGTGCTTTTGGTGTCATGTGCTTGGTGGCAGATTTTACTCCTCTTGGAGGAAGGATTTGATTTTCCTTCTTAAAGCAGATGCTAGAAATAATGAAAAATAGGGCTGGAGGGGGATCCCAGCAGTCTTCTAATTGTCCCCTTTCACCTCTCTCAGTGAAACATCTCTCAGAAATGTTGTTGTAGCAGTAAGAAAATCCTGAAGTGAAACTCCAGTAATGTCACTTTCCCTTTTCAGTTCTGAACTGTTTGTCTTCACTGTTTGTATTTGGCAGTGTCACCATTCAGTGTGTTCTAAGTGAAAACTTACATATAATTTCTTAAGCAGCAGCTTCTGGTTGTGCTTCTGTCTTAACTTGAAATTCTGACTTTGTACCTTTGTCATCCTGCTTTGCAATCTGTCTTGTTTAGAATGCTCTGGAATTCTCTGAATGTGTGCATATGTTGAGTACAGTGCCATACCAAGCTCATACCATTCCCATCTTTCAGCAGCTCTACCTGTCCCTTTTCCCTTCAGGATTCCATTCAAAGTTGAAGTCTTTTTCTCAAAAGCCAGGTGTTAATTTTACTGCAAGACTTTTACCTGCCTTTCCTGTCAAGAATCTTCTGCTCCTTTGGTGCAACCTCGCTGTATTTGTCGCAGTGGCTTTTCCTGTGGTTAATCCTATCCGGGGCAGAGTTTGTCGAGTCTCTGACTTGTCGAGTTTTTCACATCTTGTTTGAAACACCTCTCCTCTTAATCTGTGCTTTCAAGCCATCTCTGTCATGCTGCTGTTTCTTTGTTTTCGCCATGTTGGTATTTGCCACAGAAAATGTTGGGATAAATTGTAAGAAAGACTCTTTCTGCATAGTTCCATTTGGATTTTTCAGCTGTCGTGTTACCACTAGCGTGAGAGACGCTTCTCTTGCTTGAAATGTTTTCTGTAAAGATGCTTTGCTTTGATTCTCCTTTTCATCACAGATTTTTAAACCGCCCCCACACTTCTGTACATAACTGTGTTCATATAGAAGCTGTAGAAATTTGAGCATTTGGCTTAATTGCCTGAAATATAATGAAACAATAAGGTGTTGGTGTGGTTTCTGTTGGTTTTGTTTGGTTTTGTTTCTTTTGCTGGACAGAATCGAGATTGCAGTTTGTAGAATGTCTGGGGAGGGAAGGAGTGGGAATAGGACAGTACAACTTGCTGTCCAGTATTTTCATTATTATGTTAAAACTCTCATCCATAACTATTTAAATTGTCATTAATTATATACCATAGGCGTTTCACTGGAAATAACATGTCCATAAGAGAAAAATTACATATTCCATTCTATGGGAGGCACACGAAAAATAATACTCAAAACTCAGGGAGGTATGAATTTTTAGACATTTCCTCTTATGCTAAACTGGCTATAGGATCTTGTTCCACTTCTTGCAATTAAGAGGATAGCATTGCTTATTATTCTGCATTTTCTTTCTACCAGAAGAACTAACACTGTTGTAGAAATATCGAGCAGTGGGCCAGTTGAACAGTCAACATTTGTCTCTAACACGTTGCTCCAAATTTGCTCTATGATGCAAAGACTGGCTAATAGGACACTGCAAAACTTGTGGGAAAAGTGGTTGATTTTTTTGTATGCATTAACTTCTTGTTACTTTGAAACCCTATCTTAGGTAGCTGATATTGAAAATAAAAAAGGTGTATGAGAATTCTACTTGATTGCTTCCTCCTTACTGTGAACTGGTTTGGAGAGCAAATTGGAACAACTGGAACTTGACCAGAAATTAAATTTAAAAACAAAACAACAACAAAAAAAAAGAAAACCAAAATTAGCTGTGAAATGTTGAAGTCATCATTCTGAAAACTGAGTGTTTGAAAGATGATAGACTGTATTTGCTGCTTTTCATAAGTTATAGCATTCTGGTCTTAGTTAAGATCTGGGAAACAGGATCATATAGTTGTAATTCCAGTATTGTTATAAAAATGATCTCTAATTTTGCTCAAAGTTGCATTGCCTCTGTACATGTATTTCCACATGGATTCAGTTGGGATAATACCTACTTGCATACCTTCAGGGATTTAATGAAAAGTTTATAAATGCTTGCACAGCACAATATTAAGTGCTGCTGAATCATCAGAATAGATGGGATGAGCAGGAATAAGTCTCTCTATACAGCAGTGACTTAATTGTTTTGGGGGTTTTTGTAACTGTGGTTGGTGTTTTTTTGGTTAGGTTTCAGCATTTTATACTGTAACATGGTCCTTAAACCCCAAACCCAGATCCTGCTTTCTTTTCTGTTTGTCACTTTGCTTAAAGATGCAAACTTGGATTGTTAAAACTGCAATGATACCTTAGGAAGCTTTTTCTTAACCTTTTAAACGCTAGTTTGTGGTCTTTTTATTGCTTGCAGAGAAATGGATGCTGCAAGGACACCTCTGAGTGAAGCAGAATTTGAAGAAATCATGAATAGAAATAGGGCCATCTCAAGCAGTGCCATTTCGAGAGCTGTATCAGATGCCAGTGCTGGTTAGTAAAACTCCATCAGTGTGTTAGCTCTTGAGTCTTGCACCTGAGAAGCAACAACTCCATGTACCAATAGAGGTTGGGGATGGACCTGCTGGAGAGCAGTGAAGAGGAAAGGGACCCGTGGGTCATGGTGGGTGGAAGGATGACCATGAGCCAGCAATGTGCTCTTGTGGCCAGGAAGGCCAAGGCCATTCTAGGGTGGATTAGAAGGGCTGTGACCAATAGGCGGAGAGAGGTTCTCTTCCCTCTCTACTCTGCACTGCTGAGGCTGCAACTGGAATATTGTGTCCAGTTCTGGGCCCCTCAGATCAAGAAGGGCAGTGAGCTGCTTGAGAGAGTCCAGCGCAGAGCCACAAGGATGATCAGGGGAATGGAACATCTTCTGTACGAGGAGAGACTGGGAGAGCTGAGGGCTCTTTAGCTTAGAGAAGCGAAGACTGAGAGGTGACCTCATCAGTGTTTATAAATATGTAAAGGGTGAGTCCTGAGAGGCTGGAGCCAGGCTCTGCTGGGTGGTGTCCAATGACAGCACAAGGGGCAATGGGTGGAAATTGAGGCATAAGAAGTTTCATGTAAATACAAAGAAAAATGTTTTCCCTGTGAGAGTGACAGAGCACTGGAAGAGGCTGCCCAGGGTGGTTGTGGAGTCTCCCTCTCCGGATATATTCAAAACCTGCCTGGATGTGTTCCTGTGTAATCTGGTGTAGGTGCTGGTAGGGCGGTTGGACTGGGTGAGCTTTTGAGGTCCCTTCCAGCCCCTGAAATTCTGTGTCTCTGTGATTCTATCCACCTAAAAGATTTCAGAGCTTTTCTATTAGGAAACTGGCAGCCTTAAAGCCTCTGTACAATCTGTGACCGATTTTTGCACTGTGCTCCAGTCTTTGAGAATGCCTTCTGGGTGCTGATCTGGATAACATTCTAATACTTGATGCTACAGTAAATTATCTGAGTGTCTGTTGAAGGGAAGGTACTCGAAATAGAAACACCGTTGCAGATAAATGTCTTTGTTTGTAGTGTGCATAGTTTTCTGATCATGATCTTCTGTCATTTTCAGGGGACTATGGCAGTGCTATAGAGACCTTGGTAACGGCAATTTCCTTAATTAAACAGTCCAAAGTATCTGCAGATGATCGCTGTAAAGTACTTATTAGCTCTCTTCAGGACTGTCTTCATGGAATTGAGTCCAAGTCTTATGGTTCTGGATCCAGGTAAAACTTTCCTTTTCCATCTGCCTTTACTTAAAGGAAAGGTATAGCACATGGCTAGTTCACAGGGAAGAAACGAAATCTTTTAAGATGCTTAGTGATTTGCGGAGTTGCACACTAAATGTGTGAAAGAACCAAAGAGAGGTTTCCTGGGCTTAGCTGCCTTTAAATTAACTTTTTTTTTTTTTTTTTCCCAAAATTGGTCTGACTAGCTTACATTTAACTCTTAATTTTATTAAGTATTCTCTCCTGCATGGTACTCCTGTAATGTGTTAACTGCCAAGTAGAATTATCATATATGGATGGAGATGTCCAGTGTACAGCCTAAAAAGTAAGGTTGAAGGTGTTGCAGGTTTTCTTTTTGGTTAAAGGTAATTTTCTTTGCACTTTGCCACAATAGAAATAGAATAGAATGGAATTAACCAGGTTGGAAAAGACCTTCGAGATCATCAAGTCCAACCTATCATCCAACACCATCTCATCAACTAAATACACTTGGGTTAGCGGGGGGAAAGGGTTAGGGCAGAATGGTTTTGCCTGTGTTGTCATTTGTCATACAATCTGAAAAACCAAGAGTTAGGCAGAAACTCGAATTCATGGATTCTTCTACCTAGTACCAAGAAGGTATTTGCTATTTCTTGCAAAATAGTGCCACTTTCTTGAAATAGTGCCACTTTCAGTGTCGGGGCAATGAGCTCTAGTTCATCTGGACACTGTGGCGGTGAACCTGAGTGTTAAAAACAGAGGGCTGATTTTGACACATGCTTTCTGTAGGCAATTTAGCAACTGTCATGTACTGATTGATTGAGGTGTGGTGCATTCCCCCAGCTGGTTTCAGCCACCTCTTCCTCCATTCTAAGCATTTGTTTTCTGACTCTCCCTTGATGAATTAGAAACTGGCTGCACCTTACTCTTAGCCACTCAGAGCTCAGATTGGGCGACTTGAGCATCTCCCCTGTGAAGAGACACTGAGAGCCCTGGAGCTGTTGAGTCTGGAGAAGAGAAGGCTGAGAGGGGATCTGATCAATGTCTATCAATATCTGAGGGGTGGGGGTCAAGTGGAGGGGGCCAATCTTTTTTTGGGTGGTTCATAGTAATAAGACAAAAAGCAATGGATGCAAACTTGAACGGAGGAGGTTTCGGCTCAACATGAGGAGAAACATCTTTGCAATGAGGGTGAAGGAGCCCTGGAGCAGGCTGCCCAGAGAGGTTGTGGAGTCTCCTCCTCTGGAGAATTTTCAAACCCACCTGGATGCATTCCTGTGTGGTCTACGCTGGGTGACGCTGCTTTGGCAGGGGGGTTGGACTGGATGATCTCTGGAGGTCTCTTCCAACCTCCAACATACTGTGATACCTTTTATACCAGCTGTCTTTCATGTTACATACAAAAATATATTGGATGCTAGGAACAGGCTCTTTACCATGAGGGTGGTGGAACACTGGAACAGTTTGCTCAGGAAATAGTTGAGGCCCCATCCCTGGAGATACTCAAGGTCAGGCTCAAAAAAGCTCTGAGCAACCTGATCTAGTGAGGTATGCCCCTGCTGACTGCAGGGGAGTTGGACTTGGGTGATCTTGGGAGGTCCATTCCAACCCCAATTGTTCTGAGATTCTCTATCTGCATCAGAGCAAACAGATGTCTTTCTCATGCCCTGTTCTCATCCGAGTGGTTACTTGCAGAGGGGCTACAGAGCTGACGTGCGGACAGCCGGTGCTTTGAGGAAAAATTTAATGAAGTAATTTCTTTTAGAAGACGTGAGAGATCCAGAGAGAGGGACCACAGTAGGTCACGAGAGAAGAGCAGACGCCACAAATCGCGCAGCAGAGACCGCCACGATGACTATTACCGGGAAAGAAGCCGCGAGAGGGAGCGGCACCGGGATCGCGACCGGGATCGCGACAGGGAGCGAGACAGAGAGAGGGAATATCGCCACCGTTAAAGAAGGTGAGAGCTTGTTTTGTGTGTTTGAACTGACTTACTAAAGGGAACTGCCTCTAGATTTGGGGTTGGTTTACACCGTTAGTGCCTGCGTTTAAATGGCCCCGCGGCATGCTCTGAATCACTCTCCTTACAGCATCCGACGTGAACGGTAGGTAAGTAATGGCAGGTAACTGGTCCTGGAGGGGAGGGAGTGTTTGTGTGGTTATCTCCTGCAGTTTGCATGCTGCCTTTTTCACTTCAGGTGCTATTAGTGTGTGTGTTTTTTTGTTGTTGTTGGGGTTTTTTGGTTTTTTTTTTTTTTTTTTAATTAAATGCAATTAAACCAATTATTTAAAACAAACCAACCAAAACCAAAAAAAAAAAAAAGGAAGGCAGTAAGCCAGACTGGTAAGTTCTGCTCTTTGTAATCTTAGAAGGTTGTATGTAATTGATGATTGTATTTCTTTCTTGCTTGTATTATAAAAACCTGATTTTTGTATCTTAAACTCTACTTGTTAAGGGCTTCAGTATTTATTTAGCCTTTCATACGTCACGTGTGGGTTATTTCAATTCAGAGAACATGTGTGCACAGGGTTACTTTCCTTGCACAAGTACAGAGGTGCTTCTTTTGGTGTGTGGTTTTGTTGTTTGTTGGTTCTGTTGTTTTGGTTTTTTCTTCTTCCCCCCCCCCCCAGTGAGTTTTATACCTATTTAGGAAATACAGCCAGAGTTTGCTCTTTTGTTTTATGAAGTGTGACCTGTCAGTATCTTCTGCCTTATAGCTACATTCAGGTGTTATCTTCAGTAAGATTTATGATCAGTTGCTCCCCACCACACTAATTTTTTCATTCTCTCTCCCCTCTGACAGTAATTTTCTGAAGACTAGTAAACAAATGTATGACACAAAGATTGTTTCTTTTCTGATTGTTCACAAACTAACATGTTCTTTTATTTCATGTCTGCGGTCTGCTGCACAGCAAATGTCTAGATAGCTACAGAGTAGTGTGCCAAAAAATACTTCAATCTTTTTTCTAGTATAGTGCTGGGAGCATTAAAATAGAGATGTTCATCACATGATATAATGTACTGTTCAGAGGTTTAAGAATTCAGGCTATCTACGATTCCTTCTCATCAACAGCTGGAAAACTCCTTACCTATTAGTTTCTTTGCAGTGGCCTTTTCCCTTTTTAGAAAAATGAGCCATTACATCTACACTAAAATGCAAGCTTGTGGACGACTTGCCCCTCTGCCCAGCTTCCAATTCGTACCCTTGCTCTCAGATGTAGTTCTCAGACTTGCCTGTGGTATTTATTCATGGAAGTTCATTTACAGAAGCTAAATAGAACAAAGCTTTTTAGAAATCATATACAATGTAGTATATTCCTAAATGAAAAATGTGAGTTTTGTATTAATGTCAGGTTTTCAGTCAGGCCTCTGTGTCACTGACTCCTTCAGGAGAGACCAGATTCTGGTACTAATGCTCTAGCCTGTTGAGTATTGTTGTCTTCATGTACTAAGAGGGGACACACAAAGCAGTAACAGATCTAGGTAAGAGGAGTCAAAGGCTTAAGTAGGAATGTGAAACATACCGGCTGAAAAAGTTGGTAGTAGTCTATATATCTGTTAATGCCATTCTTTGGTTGTGAGAAATGGATTGGTATAAATACTCCTGGAATTACACCAAACCAGCAACTACTGTTCTTAATTGTATAGTATCAGGGCATAAAAATGCAGATTGAATGCAGCTGCTTTCATTGAAGTGAATTTTTACCTTTTATCACAAATGAGTATTTGTGCTATTTTGCAAGTAGTTGTTACTAATGTAATAGGAGGCAACCGTAGAGCCGAGTGATGGATGCATTTAGAGAGTCCAGTGAAGATGAACAAGCCATACTAAAACTTGTAAATGACACAGAATTTAAGATAGATTTATGCCAAAGGTTAAAAAAAAATAATGATCTTTGTTTTTTGTATTTAGTGCTGTGTGTGTAGATACAGAGTTTCTGTGCCAAATGCATATTTCCTACCCTGTCACTCCAGGGAAACAAAGCAAATAGCATTAGGCTGAAATTTGTAATTTTTCAAAGCACAACTTCAAAATGAGATTTATTTTCAGTCTTCAGTTCAGATGGGATTTCTATATGCAACATCCTTCGACTTTGTGGGCTGGGACTACAGTTTCCTTTCAGAGGGGTTGCATTCTTAAGGTTCCCTTGTGAAAGAATAGGCCCTAAGAACCTGATTCAAAGGGCAAATTTTAGCCTTCTGCTTGTAAATGAACAAATTTGGTATTTTTTTTTTTTTTTTTAAGTTAAGTTGTAAACATTTTTGTCTTGTTGCTGTCTTAATGAAGAAGCTTTTATTGTAGTTCTGTTTTTATATATTTATGCATAAGCACATATGAAAGAAATGCAGTTCTCTCCTGGTTTGTATGTTTCATTTTCACTAAGGTGTATGTTGCCATACATTTTTTTTGTTTCATTCTTTACATTGAATAATATTCATAAATGGATTTTAAAGTCTCAATCTCTTAATAAACATCAGCAGCACTGAAAAGAGTTGCTCCCCATAGTACTGTGTTTTGCCAGAGAACATGAAGCTGCCTCTGTGCCTGCACCCTGTGACTGGCACCGATACTTCTCCTTATTGTGTATCTATAGTCATAACTGTGATTCTGTACTGGCATCTTCTTTTAAAAGTGCTACACATCTAGTTTAGAAGCATTTTAAAGGTCCATTGTGAAGAGGTTTATGTATGCAGTGAAATTCAGTTTGTTCTGTAATACATTTATAGAGATGGGTTAAATTGGAATAAAAACTTACTAAATGTATTTATAACAATAATAAAACTCTTTGGGGAAAAAAAAAGTAACCTAGATGTACCACAGCAGGTGTTTACACTTCTGTTTGTGCACTTCATGTGTAAAATGGAATTCTTGTGATATAAAATTGAATTCTTGCAAGATTTTTGTGCCTTCATTGGAGTAAGGCTTTGTGTATGTTGAAGAATTGCTGTCAACTGAACGTTTCCTTGAAACATCTTCCCTTTGCTTGTAGAAAGCCTATAGATAAAAAGAACAACAACTGATTTAAAACAAGTGGCTAACTGGTGTTAGTCATGAGATCTGAGAATCCAAAAGAATGATCTTTGAGAAGGATTAAGATCAAAAATAATGTGTACAAACAGAACAGTAAGGTATATTCATCAGCATGAGTCCTGGCTCTTTTTGGGTTTTTAGACAGGTATATTTTTTTCCAGTTTAACTGATACACAAATGCTGTATTTCTAGCTGATAACGTTGTCCCAGCCTTAATCTGTCTGAATTCCTATAACTACTGAATGTTAAATTTTTCACTTAATGTTTTTGTTACTGGGTTAATTATTTCCTATTTAAACTGGATTTGGGCTGAATTGCAAAGACAAAAACCGCAACATTGTAACAGTTGATATGTATGTAGACTTTGTACTCCATATTTCATGTTTTTCCCTCTGATTTTTCTGCTCTCAAACCACTGTAAGCAAAGTAACTCAAAGTCTGAGGCTCTCCTGCTTCTTTAAAAACTGTCTCTGAAATAGCTTCAGCTTTGAAGTGATCTGAAAACTTACATGGTTGGAAATTTTATTGGTGTCAGTAGGAGGGGAGATGGCACTGAGAATTTAAGTAATAGTCATTATTTTTGCTTGTGTAAGTAGGAACCTTCCTGTAACTGTGTGAGCAACAAATTAAACATCAAGTGAAGTATGAAATGAGCCTTTTAAGAAACCTTGTAAATTAACAGGAAAATGTCTATTTTTGTGAGTTATTTTAGTAATAAGCTTTTGGTAAATGGCAGAAAATCAAGGGAGTTGTGGTAGCATTGCTCAAGGCCTGGGTCTGTGTACCTATTTCAGATCTTCTTAGTTTTAAGCTATTATAAATGTTGTTTACCTAACCTTTTGGTTTTAAAATGTGTATTTTTTGAGGAAGCACATGTGTGGGGCTGCCACTATTCTACTGCTTGTAGAATTCATCAGAGAAACGGTGTTTTGTGCATTTGATTAAGTGTTTGAGATCCGCCATGGAGTGCAAGAGGCCAGCAGTGCCACTAGTTCATGTGCTGCTTAAAGTTTGTTTTGTGGATACTCTGGTGCTATACAGAAACACGTAGTTTGTTTCTTAATGTTCAGGAATTTATCTCATTTTCTTGAGGGTCCTAAGGTGATTTGAAAAACAAACTGAAAATCTTACACTGTTGTTGATTTTCCTCCCTAACACTTTTTCCATGAACGTGTTGCTGTTATTTTTGTGTTCCCCACAATCTGTGCCTTTTTTGTTTTGTTTTGCTTGTGAAATTAAGGAGTTTTGTCAAATTTGAGCTGTGTGAAAGTTCTCAAAACAAAACCCAAACCCAAACAACTTTAAGCCTTACAGCATTTTAAAGAAAGAAGTTACTTGCAAATGGAAGCGTTGCTTTGATGCACTGTTCTCCAAAGACTGAAGAAATTCCTTTTTCTTCTTTTGCTCATTGTGGTTTGAGAACTAAGATTTTAATTTACTTTTTTTATAAAGAAATGAGAGAGGTATCTTCATTTTTGTTTTACTCTGGCAGCCTGATCTACCTTTTTTGTGTCTTCCTCATATTTTAATGTGCAAGATAGTCGCCAATAATCCAAATCCACACCTTCTTAATTTGTAACTAAAGGCTGAATTTTCATAGTATCATAGTATCAGTCAGGGTTGGAAGGGACCACAAGGATCATCTAGTTCCAACCCCTGCCATGGGCAGGGACACCTTACACTAGATCAGGCTGGCCAGAGCCTCGTCCAGCCTGGTCTTAAACACATCCAGGGACGGGGCCCCAACCACCTCCCTGGACAACCCATTCCAGGGCTTCACCACTCTCATGGGGAAGAACTTCCTCCTCATGTCCATCCTGAATCTCCCCACCTCCAGCTTCATTCCATTCCCCCTAGTTCTATCACTACCTGATAGCCTGAGCAGTCCCTCCCCAGCCCTCTTGTAGCCCCCTTCAGATACTGGAAGGCCACAATGAGGTCACCTCGGAGCCTTCTCTTCTCCAGACAGAACAGCCCCAACTCCTTCAGTCTGTCCTCATAGGAGAGGTGCTCCAGCCCTCTGCTCATCCTCAGGGCCCTTCTCTGGACACGTTTCTGAACACACCTCTGTTCATGAGTTATTCTTGGCCAATAGGCAGAGATAAGCTAGCAGAACAAATACAACGAATGAAACTAGTTTGAGAGTGTTTGTGGAGTTGTTTTTTCTATCCTGTGTAAAATCATTTCTAAAATCAGGAAACTGTTTTGGTGTTCACCTTAAATGATACACCAAGATTGAACAAAGATGCCAGGTAAGTATGCCAGGAATAGGCAGCAAATAGCGGAAGGTGCTAGTGGTGGTAAAATGGAGTCTGTCTGTACATGTGTGATGAACAGAATTAAGTATGTATCTCATCTTACAAGCAGAAAGACAAATAGAGTCAAGCTTGAAATGGCTTCTTTCTCATTGTACTGTAGCGAAAGCATCCCAGTGTTTGGAGGTTTGTGATGGTCTGGAATGTAGGTTAAGTTAAAACAAATTTTGACTTTTGAGCTGATGCCTTCTGTGAGATTTTTTTGCTATGTGTATTTCCTTTCTTTATGTATAGAATAAAGGATAATTACCTGAAGTGATTCCTAGGAGCTATTTGGGTATAATGACAAATGTGTATGATGCATTTTACTGAATTGTGAACGTATTGGGAGATTGAAATTCAGTCTCTGAAAGTACCAGAAATGACACGACTCTGACAAAACTTGATGGGTGTGTGCACATTCGGCTTTAAAACTCCTGTAGAATTTTTGCACTTGGGAAAGCTGTTTGAAGCTTTTATGTGCTTATTTGGGTAATTGGAATTCAAGGGGCAAAAGAATTAGAGTTGCTACTGCAAGATGCTTTTTATGTATATGAAAGAAAGCTGTTGGGTTTTTGCTGTAAGAGTCTGTGGGGAGGAAAAGAAAAGCTCAAGTTGCATCTTGCATAAACACAAAAATAATTATGTTTAACCACTCAAGTTCTGGGATTTCATTTGTGAAATGGTCTGGCTGGAAGTCCTAATCTTGAACCACAAAATAACTATTGAACACACAAGTCTGAAATTTGGGGGTTACTAGGAGAAACGCTAAGAAACTGGTTGCTGTATGGTATTAAATTGTACACACTTTAAGACATGCTTGGAACAGAGATAGCTTATGTGAGCTCGAGGCAGATGGAAAACAGCAGTGCCAAGAACTACCAACTAGAGATTTTTTTTGTTTTGCTTTGTTTGAAACAACTTTAAAATTTATACTTCAATATTCTACTTGCTTGTAGAATACTGAAAAGGACTGAGCGTGAAGGTATAATCCATACAGATTTATTTCTCCCTTTTGAAACCACTAAGGTTTCCAATTTTGCCAAAGTTACAGTGGCAGAATACTTGGAAGCAAAATGCACACTGCTTTGGATTTTAGTTGGCCATGGGGTTTTGTTC
Organism: Picus viridis; assembly: GCA_033816785.1. Taxonomy (NCBI): domain Eukaryota; kingdom Metazoa; phylum Chordata; class Aves; order Piciformes; family Picidae; genus Picus; species Picus viridis. The sequence goes on from CM066567.1 coordinate 54,926,016, forward strand.
TTTTACATGAAGGTTCAGTGTGGTACTGACTGTCTTAAAGCCCTATAATGAAAAATCTAAGTCCAGTTTACCATGCCTTCTTTAAAGTTCCTGTAGTTCCATAAGTACCCATACAAATCTAGCAAATTATTCCCAGGAACAGAAGCTTTCTTCTGCTACTATTATAAATGACGTACATGGTGCTTTGGATCTGTTAACTGTCTCCATAGAAATGATAAAGATCCATCATTCATGCCACAGCAATTGTATGGTGAGAGCAGCAAATTCTGACATGCAGTCTCACAGCTGTCACATAGTTAAGTATCTCCACTGGGGAAAAAAAAAACAAACAACCAAGCAAGCTGAGATTCTCCCCTGTCTGTTTGTGCTAACTTGGCTGGCAACTCTGAACACAGCTTGCAGAGGCAGCACTTTTTTGTCACTTGGCTACTAATTAATTTTCAAAGTACGTGACACCAGTGGAAATTCTGATTTCTGGGGAAGGAAGCTCCCCCAAAAGTAGTAACTGGCTGAGAACATTCATGACTTGGGGAACAAAGTCTGCCAATGAGAAAAAGAAACTCCAGTCACTGCTTTGGATTGGAATCAGCTGATGGGCATCCTCTAGTGTACAGAGTGTACATACTCTAGTGTACAGAGCCCACTTGCTGATATATTTTGTTTAAAAAAAAAAAGTTAGTATCAAGAGTCACTTTTTTAGCAAAGGGGAGAAGAATTGTGTCAGTTGTTCTTGCAAAATTGAGTACTTCTGGTTTTGCAACTGCTTTGAAATTATTGTGCTAGTAGAAGGATGTTTGACAGCTGTGTACTGGTACACGTTCATGAAATTGCTCCTCTGATGTCTTGGTTTTCAAATGAATAATTCAATGTGGTTTGGGGTTTTTTTCTCTTTTTTTTTTTTTTTTTGAACAATCTGATTTTAAATTCTTTTGAAATTATTTGAATGTTGAAATTGTAAATTATTAATGAAATGAAGATAGCTAATTGTTTTGTAATGGAATTCAGCAAAATCCAGTGTATGGAATTATACCATCCCAAGTTATTTTGTGAACTCTCGCAGTAATTAACTCTGAAATGATGTGGTTCCTTCATTTGCCAAAATAGATGAGACTAGGAAGTAGGGCTTGGATTTGTTTAGGTTTGGGGTTGTTGGTTTTGGGTTTTTTCCCCCCCCTAGTGCAAGTAGATGAGGAAAACTGCAAATCTGTTGTATATTTGAAAAGTGTGGTTTTAGCTGTGAAGCTCATCCTGCTGGCCACTGGCCTGAAAATGATGAAGTACTGGTATCAGGTTCGGTGCACTTCTAAATGATACTGAGCTGTGAGCCATCTGCTTCATTATACATTCAGTGCCTTACTTTAAATGTCAAACCAGCTTCAAACTTCTGTAAGTGGGCAGGTAAAAAATGTAACAATCTAGCTGTGGTAAAATTAACCTTACCTGCTTGTTCCTTTGCTCTTGCAAAGTGCATAGTTTAGGGCCTGTTCTATACCAAGTGTTTCCATCAGTCACAGGAACAGTGGCTGTCTCTTCCTTTATCATTTGATACTTAACTGTGAATTTTGGTACTCTTTCAGCTGCATTGTACAACAGCATTAGTTTGATTTTTGATTTCTTTTTTTTTTTTTTTTTTTTTTTTTTTGAACTGTTGTATTAGAAAATAGTTTGATGCACAAACAAGTAGCTACTGCTGCTGGGCATTTTGTGTTAGCTTTACATTATGGTGAAGTAGGTGCACGACTTGTGTATGTATAGATAAGCCAACAATTTTCTGTGTATTATGGGGACTAGCAAAATCTACATCACAAATTTTGACACATTACAGCTGAAGGAAGAGGAACAGCGTGCAAGACAAGATTCTTCAAGGAAAAGATGCTTGTCCAGCAGTTTGCTTCATGTGAATGAACTGAGCCTGTAAGGATTCATGGATAAAATGAACAGGAATAGATCTGAATAAAGCAAATCTGCATACATGGTAACCAGTAGCTCTTTTACTTTTTTATGTTGCTTAACTGTTTTGTTTGAGGGAAACCTGTGTGATTTAAACCTTATAGCTTTTGCAACTTTATTACTGGTTATATACATTTGGCAAGTATAATGTGCAAGCAATTGGAGAGAGAGGAAAAAAAAAGTCAAGTAAACGCTTGTTTTTATAGTAGTTTGTTCATGTTAAAATGTTCATATGATAATGTCTGTACACAGCACCACTGATTACAGTAGATGTAGTGTTGTAATAAACTGTTTAATGGGGCTGATGTGTAAAGCTGTTCAAGTTATTTGATGTTTACACCTCAGGGAAAGTCTTGTGTTCAGCAATATTTAAAGATAATGTTACAATGAGAACATTGATGCTGTCTTTAAAAACAAAACAAAACATTGCAATAGTTTTTTTTGCATATGCCTCAACCTAATCTTGCATTCAGTGAGTTAAACATGCTAATGTTGCTCTCACACCTTCAATTTTGATATGAAAATAGGTGGTTACACAGAACCTTTAATGCTATTTTGCTTTCTAGCGGTGTCTAGGTGGCTTACAGATTTGCTAATTGACATATAAAACTGTAAAAACTGCAGCTCTTGATGGTCTGTTGTTTGGAGGAGAGATGGCCCCAAGTCTGGGGGTTTTTGGTTTTTTTTAACACCCTGAAAATTTTATCCCTCATACAGCCTTGATTGACACTACAGTTAATGTAATCTTAAACTGTCCATAATAAGGGGTGGAAAGGTTAGGTTTAGAAACCAAAACCAAACCCTGCAGTTGTTTACAGTTTTATTGTGCTTGTGTGTGTTCCCTCTCCACCCCTCCCCTCTCCCCCCCCCCAAGGCTGTAGCAGTCTGTACATAGTTGTATATTAGAAATGTGCCAGAAGAAATCAGATGTTTGCATTTTTTTCAGACTTTGTAGCTTTGGTGTTTTCTTACTACTTCTGGGTTTATTCACACATGCATATAAAAAGAGAAGGTACACTTGTATGGCCTTGTGCAGTGGTGGGCAGCGTTCAAATGTCCTGGCACTAACTGAAATCTCGTCAGATGAGGTTTTGTAAATTTACCTAAAAACAAATACCTTGAGCTCACAGTGAAAGCTGACTTCAAATTTAAGATTGGCTTTAAATTTCATGTAAGAGTGCAATGCAAGTCAAGAGAAAGCTCAGACAAGTTGGAAAACTTACTGCTTCTGACAGCCTTGCGTGAAGGCTCGCTTTTAGCCTGTTGTAAACTGTTATGTAAGAGATTGATTCTTGGGAGTTTTCACTCAACTGAAATAGCTGCAATTAATGTTTTAAGTTAAGTTTCAAGACCTCAGATGGCTTTGAAAGGCAAAGCTTGGACAACTCTATTTTCTTTTTCTTTCTTTTTACTGATTTTGAAGATTTTACAGCCAACCTGAAATGTTGCCCCCGTTCAGGAAAGCACTTAAATCCCATTTGGTTTTGCAGAGCATTTAAAGCATGTGCTTACATTCCATAGATTGCAAGGAATGTAAACATAGACTCCCAAGTACCTTACTTGCCTGTGTGAGTGATTTTTATGCTTTACTGACTCGGGACCAGTAGCCTGTGCGACTACAGAAGTTCTGCATTGGTCTGAAATGCTCTTAACGTTTCCATCACCTACCACTCAGCCAGGGTAATGCTGTTGGACTTGGCTAAAGCTTCAGACTCTCCCCTTTTGGTCTTTGTTTTGGTTTTCTTTATTGCTTTGTTCGGTTTTGCTTTTGCTTTGTTTGAGTTTTTGTTGGTTTTGCTGTGGGGGTTTGGGGTTTTTCTTTAGCATTGTACTTTGGGGGGTTTGGGGTTTTTTGCTTTGGGGATTTTTTTTTTTTTGTTTGTTTGTTTGTTTTTTTGCTTGGTTTGGGGGTTTTGGGGATTTTTTTTTGCTTTGGGGTTTTTGGGAGTTTTTTTGCTTGGTTTGGCGTTTTTGGGGTGTTTTTTTGCTTGGCTTGGGGGTTTTTTTTTGGTTTGGGGTTTTTTTTTGCTTGGTTTGGGGTTTTTGGGGGGTTTTTTTTTGCTTGGTTTGGGGTTTTTGGGGGGTTTTTTTTTTGCTTGGTTTGGGGTTTTTTGGGGGTTTTTTTTGGTTTGTTTTGGGGTTTTTTTGTTTGGTTTTTTGCTTGGTTTGGGTTTTTTGGTTGGTTTTTTTGGGGGGTTCTTTGCTTGGTTTGGGTTTTTGGTTTTTTTTTGCTTGGTTTGGAGGTTTTGGGGGGATTTTTTGCTTGGTTTGGGGTTTTTTGCTTGGTTTGGGGATTTTTTGGTTTTGCCTTTGGTTTGGTTTTTCTTTGGGTTTGTTTTGTTTTGACCCTCCCCCAGTTGTGTACCTCAGTTCCTCGTGCATGGGATCACTGGTGTTTATTGAACTATTTGCTACTGAGAAGCTCTTTGCCATGTTTCTTTGAATCCTGTTTGGAAATGAAAACTGCCTTTTAAAAACCATTTTTGTAAACCTGAAAGTTGTATCAGACAAGTCATGACTCATTTCCTGCTTTTTGTGAATAGGTGTGGGTTACAAACAGTACTGTTGTAATATTATTATGGTGTGGTTTTTTTTTTTCCCCTTTACTTAAAAACATTGTTTACTGCTGTGTGTAATAAGTTTAAGGAAGAAATAACCTGCCTGTAGCTGTTACATGGGGAATAGCTAATACTGGCGAGGCAGCAGGTAAGTAACGTTCCATTGCATAGATATATTAAACCTTAAAATAAACAAAAAAAGTAAATGTGCAAGCTTTTTATGCAGGAACTGATATTTTACTCCTCACTGAAACAGATTTAAGGAGGTTGTTTGCTCTTTTTTACAGAGAGTGTAATTTCTCGCTGGCGTATACAGATTTCCATTGCTGGCAATGGAAATAGCAGGGAGGGAATAGCAGAGGGAAGATAACATAAGTTAAAACTGAGCAATCGTTGTGACTCGAGAGATGAGGTCCCCATAGGAAACCCCTGATTTCTGCCTGTTCTCCAAATATCTCATTTTAACTGATCAATGTACCGTGTTGCAGCTTAGATGATACTCTCGTTACTGTGAGTTTTATTTGTGAGATTTTTGGGTTTTAATGAAACAAACAGAAAAACGTACAGGAAGAAAAAAAAATAATCCAAAGACCCTGTTAGACACCAAAAAGGAATTTGTCTCATGCACATCATGTATAACTGGATCTGTAGTAGAATTTTTACCAGGCTTTGGTTAATCGAATATTACTGGCAATTTCCTGTGCACACTCAGGAAGCAACAGTTTTGGTACCTTACTGACTGGTGGTGATGCCGTGGTGGTTACTGCTGTGCTCTTTGGTATTCATCCAATTGTATTTCATCTTCCTTTGCTGATGAAATGACAAAACAAGTCTGTGAGGAGATACTTTATTTCTCTCAAGTCTTGATTTTTGTAAGTAGCTTTGAAAATAGTATCTTAAGCTTGTGTCCTTTATCTTGAAAGATAAAAGCAACAAGTAGGAGTGACTTACGGGTGGCAGTGCTTTAGCAACAGAAGTTGTTGTACTGGAGGCTTGGTTTGGTTGGGGTTTGGTTGGGATTTTTTTTTTTTTTTTTTTTTAGAAACAGAGGAATCTTTTTTTAAAGTGAAATTTCTACTGGACTGTGTGTTTTGACAGGTCAAAAATACTTCTTCAGAAGAACATAGCATTTTGAAAGCTGTACAATCTTCTGTTTTTTTTTTTTTTTTTCCCCTCCTTCCTTTTTTTTGGGCTTTCTGTGCCAACAATTTCACTTCTGATTGCATTTAAAAAAAAAAAATGCAGAACTTCCAATTTTTATTTACAGTGTGACTTAGAAGCTTGGATGGCTGGTTTTGTGTGAAACAAAATGATCTTATTAAAAATAGGTATTTGATTTTTTTTTTTTGTCTTTTGTTTTTTTAAGGAGTGAGTGGTTTCTGGTTTTGTTCCTTTGGAAATTGGCAAGGTGTAGTTTTCCTAAGTGTAATTTCCTCCCCCCCCCCCACCCCGACCTGGTTGTTTAGTTGCATACCCAAACCCATGTAAATGTGTTCCTAGTTGTATGTGGATAATGAGAGATTCACCTCTTGTATAGACTTGTCACCTGTGTTTCTAGTAAAAAAACAAAGCAGCATTCTTTATAGAAATACTTAATTCCTGCTTTCCTTCTCCACTTGCTCCCTGCGTACAGGTTAAACAGACTTTGCTCCTAGTTTTATTTAAAGAATTTTATACATGGCCTCTTAAAGTTATCAGTGGTTGTTGTGTAAACTGAGACACAGCCTTAAATTTCCTACCAAGATGCTTTCAGTCATGTAGATTCAAATATAAAACATGCCTGTTTATGGCCAGCGCTCCAAAGAGACCCAAGACACTCGAGTTGCTTCTGCAGTGAAATAGAAACCTTTCAAGACCTTAGGGAAAGTGCAGGTCAGCATGCATACACTGAAAGAAAATGGAATTCTTTCCAACAGAAGTGTTTAGACATAGCAAAGCAGGAAGAGGAGTTTCTTTAGGATTTAAATTAGGCTGTTAATTGAGCACACAGGTCCTGAAGAGAATGGTTGCAGCATGCCAGTTAGCCGTGGTGTTCATGCAGAAACACTGCTCCTTGCAGCTGTTCATGATGCCTTGCACTCAGTATTGCAGGCAGGCTCAGGGTGGGTTGGGGGTGTTGAGGTTTTTTGTGTTTTGTTGTTGTTCTCCCCAAAATTAAGATCTCACATGGCATGTACTTCAGATTCGGTTTAGCTTTAGAGGCTGAATTATTAAGGAGCAGTTCGGAGCGCTTTAGAGGCTGAATTACTAAGGAGCAGTTTGGAGCGCGGAGCTTCCTCACTTTGATGTTCTCATGGGATTTTGATGTCTCTTTGCCCATGTTGGACAAAATACTGTAAGGCATCTCATTCTGTTTGTATACTGTGCACTTGTTTAATTCTTCAATCACTTCTGTGGCCCCAGTTTTTGCAGAGGCTTCTAGGTTCTGGTATGCCCTATGCTTAAACCTTCTAAAGCTTCCTTGGAAATCCACTAGTTTGCTCTTTCTCAAGACTTCCAGGAAACATTATACCTTTGATCACAATGAACTGGAGCATTTAAGCTGTTTCAGATTCTTACCTATCTATTCATACCATGTAATGTGATTTTTACATGATTCAGTGCTGACCTTTTGGCATATATTCCAGTAATAGACTTTGGCCTCACCTCTTGTATACTGTATTTTGTAACAGAAAATATTTTAAACTGTGCATATTATTATTATTATTATTACTACATTCCCTTGATCTTCAAGTGTAAGAAAATGAGGAATATGTGTGCTTTTATAAATACAAAGTGATTGCAATTTCAGTTTCCTTACTATTGAAGGTGTCCTTTTTTAAAAGTAAAACACAAAAAGGCAAAAAAAAAGGAAGAGGGTAGAAAAAAAAAAAGGGAAGAGGAAAAAGGAAAAATAAGAGGAAGAGAAAAAAAGGGAAGGGGAAAATAAAAAGGGGGGAAGGAAAATAAAAAAGGGAAGAGGAAAAAAAAAGGGGGGGGGGGGGAAAGGAAAAGATTAAAAAAAAAAAAGCAAGTGTTTTAAAGGTGAAATACATTCCTGTTTGGTAAACCTGCACATTTTTATGATGATTACCAGCGTTGCTGACTTTCTAAACAACAAGCTGTATTGTCTTCCTGTACCATTCCATGTTCCCGATTCCCGTTTTGCACAAGGTTGTGTCAGCAAACTCTTCAAGGGATGGGTTTGAAATGCAGCCAGGGAAGCTTGTCTGGTTGGAATGCAGAATTGCAATGCAAAAATGTAAGGGGTTCCTGTGTGAGCTGCCCTGGGTGATGCCGCTCTGGCAGGGGGGTTGGACTGGATGAGCTTTGAGGTCCCTTCCAACCCCTTGACATTCTGTGACTGTGAAATGGATGCCTGTCAGAGTGCCTGACTCCAAAGGGTTTTGTATACATAATAAACAGTTTTCCTGATGCTGGCAGGCCAAAGAGTCTGTTGAATACTTGAGTTTCTGGAGACCTGTATTTCTCAACAAGGTAAGATTGGTATCATAGATGTGGATTGGAATACATTTTTCAGCAGAGGTACTCAGTTAATCTCTACATGTAGGGATCATTTCATCTTTTTTTAGATGCTATACTTGAAATGCTACATAATTTTTAGCTTCCATGGGTTTCTTTTTTCAGCCTTTAGGAGACTGTTAAGCAATTTGCTGTCCAACTTTTGTGTTGGTCTTAAACTGCAATAGTAGTTTACCTTGTACTGAAGAAATAAAGACCATTTTTTTAATATAAAAAACATGTTGTCTGTCTTCATTTCAGCTTGCCCAACACCTCTGCAGGGCTCATTCTCAGAACTTCAGGCCTGAGAATAACACAGACCACAGCTTAAGTTTTACTGTTCTAGTTGGATTCAGTGCAGTAATTATTTCTGAGTTCCCATCTGGCCTTTAAAGACCCTTTTCAGAGGTTAAAATCAGTGGAAGTGCAGACTGCTCTTAGAAGGTAACTTTTTTGCCAGTGGCCAATGTGTAACGCATCAGCAGAAGGTGAAACCCAAAAGCATGCTGCAGGGCAGTTTCACTCTCATAGAACTAGATTTTTAGGATGAAACGTTAGTCTTCTGCTGTTTGGAGCTGTAGGCTTGCTGTATAGGAGGCATTAAGTCGCTGATGGTTGTATTTTAATCTGGCTTCTTGAGCTGACGTTTGGCAAATGTAAATCACTGCAAAGCCTGTGCATGGTAAACACAGCAGTGGTGAAACTGGTGTGGCAGTTTGAACTGATGTTAGCTCATGTCATGCAGAGAGTTAGTCTGGTACTCGGAATCATACAGTATCAACCAGGTTGGAAAAGACCTAAGAGATCATCAAGTCCAACCTATTGCCTAATAATTAACACCTCCTGACAACTAAACCATGGCTCCAAGTGCCACATCCAATCCTTCTTTGAACACCTCCAGGGACGGGGACTCCACCACCTCCCCGGGCAGCCCATTCCAATGGCCAATCTCTCTTGCTGGGAAGAGCTTTCTCCTCACTTCCAGCCTAAACCTCCCCTGGCACAGCTGGAGACTGTGTCCTCTTGTTCTGGTGCTTGTGAATTACTTTGTGAATTACTTTGTATAACCAAGGTTAGAAGAGACCCCAAGGATCATCAAGTCCAACCCGTCCCAACAGACCTCACAACTAGACCATGGCACCAAGTGCCATGTCCAGTCTCCTCTTGAACACCTCCAGGGACGGTGACTCCACCACCTCCCCGGGCAGCCCATTCCAATGACGAATGACTTGCTCAGTGAAGAACTTCCTCCTCACCTCGAGTCTAAACCTCCCTGGCACAGCTTGAGACTGTGTCCCCTTGTTCTGGTGCTGGTTGCCTGGGAGAAGAGACCAACCCCCTCCTGTCCACAACCACCCTTCAGGTAGTTGTAGAGGGCAATGAGGTCACCCCTGGTCCCTCTCTTCTCCAGGCTAAACAACCCCAGCTCCCTCAGCCTCTCCTCCTAGGGCTTGTGCTCAAGGCCTCTCACCAGCCTTGTTGCCCTCCTCTGGACACGTTCAAGTGTCTCGATGTCCTTCTTAAACTGAGGGGCCCAGAACTGGACACAGTACTCAAGGTGTGGCCTAACCAATGCAGAGTACAGGGGCACAATGACCTCCCTGCTCCTGCTGGCCACACTATTCTTAATACAGGCCAGGATGCCATTGGCCCTCTTGGCCACCTGGGCACACTGCTGGCTCATGTTTAGGCGGGTGTCGATCAGCACCCCCAGGTCCCTCTCTGTTTGGCAGCTCTCCAGCCACTCTGACCCCAGCCTGTAGCTCTGCATGGGGTTGCTGTGGCCAAAGTGCAGCACCCGGCACTTGGACTTGTTGAATGTCATCCCATTGGACTCCGCCCATCTGTCCAGTCGGTCGAGGTCCCTCTGCAGAGCCTTTCTACCCTCTAACTGACTAACATCTATTCCCAACTTGGTGTCATCTGCAAACTTGCTGATGACTGACTCAATTCCCTCATCCATATCATCAATGAAGATGTTAAAGAGGATGGGGCCCAGCACTGATCCCTGGGGGACACCACTGGTGACTGGCCGCCAGCTGGATGTGGCACCATTCACCATTACTCTCTGGGCTCGGCCCTCCAGCCAGTTCCTAACCCAGCACAGAGTGTTACTGTCCAAACCATGAGATGACAACTTAGCCAGCAGTTTACTGTGGGGGACGGTGTCAAAGGCCTTGCTGAAGTCCAGGTAGACCACATCCACAGGCCTCCCCACGTCCACCAGACGGGTCACCTGATCATAGAAGGAGATCAGGTTGGAGAGGCAGGACCTGCCCTTCCTAAATCCATGTTGGCTGGACCTGAGCCCTTGGCCATCCTGCTGGTGTGCAGTTATTGCCGCCAGGATAATCTGTTCCATCACTTTCCCTGGCACTGAGGTCAGGCTGACTGGCCTGTAGTTTCCGGGTTCCTCCATCCGTCCCTTCTTGTGGATGGGGACCACATTGGCCAGTTTCCAGTCATCTGGGACCTCTCCAGTGAGCCAGGACTGGAGGAAAATGATGGAGAGCGGCTTGGCCAGCTCATCTGCCAGCTCTCTCAGCACCCTAGGGTGGATCCCATCCGGTCCCATGGACTTGTGGATGTCCAAGTGGCTCAGGAGGTCCCGAACTAATTCCTCATGGATTTCTGGGGTACTACACTGTTGCCTGGCAGAAGAGACCAACCCCCACCTGGCTACAACCTCCCTCAGGGAGTCGTAGAGAGCCAGAAGGTCTCCCTGGGCCTCTTCTTCTTCAGGCTAAGCAACCCCAGCTCCCTCAGCCTCTCCTCAGGGCTGTGCTCCAGACCTCTCCCCAGCCTCCTTGCCTTTCTCTGGACGCATTCAAGTACCTAATGGTTTAAAACTAGTTTTGGCACTGGAATTTCATGGACTGATGTTTTTACTCTGCTGCTAAATCAGATCATTGTGTTATGAAACAGACCCCTGCCTGTGTTACATACCAGAAGTCATTAGCATTGCTGTCCTGGTGGTGAACTTTTCATAAGTCATGTTTGTTGATGTTCATTGACTATAGCACAAGATGAACTATGTCCTTTGTGCCATCTTAGACTGCTGTTGTTGGCTCCATGTTTTGGTGGTTTTTTTTTATCGGAGTGATAAACAGAAAGCTGCTTTTCATTTGGAAATTTGTTTTCCCCCCATCTTCATAGCTTGAAAAGTAAGTTTGAAATGCAGTCTCACTGGCTAGGAAAATCACAGCATTCATGGTTTTATTTAAGCCTGATTTGTGAATGAATGAAGGAGGGTAGTTGTACAGAGGAAATAATTGAAGATAAAGAATACAGAATTAACTAATTTGGATGAGACCTCAGAGATCAGACTCCAACCTATCGCCCAACACCATCTAACGAAGCTATGGCACTAAGTGCCTCATCCGGTCTCTTTTTAAACATCTCCAGGGATGGTGACTCCACCACCTCCCTGGGCAGCACATCCCAATGGCCAATCTCTCTGGGAAGAATTTCTTCCTCACCTCCAGCCTAAACTTCCCCTGGCACATCCTGAGACTGTGTCCTCTTGTTCTGGTGCTGGTTGCCTGAGAGAAGAGACCAACTCCCAGCTGGCTATAACCTCCCTTCAGGGAGTTGTAGACAGCAAGCAGGTCTCCCCTGAGCCTTCTTTTCTCCAGGCTGAACATCCCCAGCTCCCTCAGCCTCTCCTCACAGGGCTGTGCTCCAGACCCCTCCCCAGCTTTGTTGCCCTTCTCTGGACACATTCAAGTGTCTCAATGTCCTTTTTAAACCGAGGAGCCCAGAACTGGATGCAGGACTCAAGGTGTGGCCTAACCAGTGCTGAGCACAGGGCAGAATGACCTCCCTGCTCCTGCTGCCTACACTGTTCTTGATCCAGGCCAGGATGCCATTGGTCTTCCTGCCACCTGGGCACACTGCTGGCTCATCAGCCTACTGTCAACCAGTACCCCCAGGTCCCTCTCTGCCTGGCTGCTCTCCAGCCACTCTGTCCCCAGCCTGTAGCACTGCCTGGGGTTGTTGTGGCCAATGTGTAGAACCTGGCACTTAGATGTGTGAAGGAAACAAAATGCTCATTAGAAAATCAACCTGAGCTGCTTTGGCCTAGTGCTCTAAACTTCTATTAATGAAAACAACATTCACTTGCTCTGAACAGCTCAGACACTAGTTGTTTAAACTAACAAGCAACAGGAGAGCAGAAGTAACTTTGCCATTGATTATTTACTGTTTGAGTGTCACAGTTAAGCCAAGCTTTCAACAAGAGGAGTCTTTGTTATTTCACTGACCACAAGTGAAGGTTCAGAGATGGGAGAAGCATTGGGCTGTGGCTGGTGGGGTTTGGGGATTCTGGGCTTTCTTCTGAGTGGAGAGTGCAGGGAAAGATCAGTGCTAGCTTGGATTTTTAAACTGTCTTGTTGCAATTTTCCTCCAGGTTAGGGTGTTCAGCACTTACCATTGCTGAATGAGAGAATTGTAGAACACCCTGCCCCCTGAGCAGCAGGTGCAGGTATGAACACTGCAAGGATTCGGCAGTACCTGGATGCATTTGTTGTGGAAGTGTTCAAGCATAGGTCAACTAACCAGGATGCAGATCATCAAGGGATGGTTTGAAATGGTGGCAGAAGAATGAGGAAGGTAAGCACTCTGAGCAGGGCTGGGGTTCTTAATTCTACATGAGCAGGCTGGGGAAAATACCATACCTTGATTTGGAAACAAGGAAATAATTTGACTACACACTTACTCAGAAAACTTCCTTGCTCAGTTCCACTTGCAGGAACCTCGCCTGCAACCTTTTTCAGTGTCTTCTCCATAGCTGCTGCAGATGGAAGGGCTTGGAGCTTGAGGTGACCTGGGAGGAGAGATCCTGCTGGAATGAATTCAGACTTCATCAGAAGATTATTGTCCTTGTTTGTTTGTCCAGTGCCTAGCAATGTGGAAAGTGGTGTTGGAAGCCCCATCTCTGCCACCTCTTGCTGCAGGCCTCACTAAAGAGCTAATTCTTCCTATGTACTTTGTCCACCCAAGGCGGGGGGAAGCCAAATGAGCCCACACCAAGATAAACTTGTTCCTAACCACCTCCCTTCTTGGCTGAGGAACATCACTGTGTGGCCTTTAATATTGACTGGCAGCTTTTTGAAAGGAGAGGGACATGGAAGGTGGTTGTGAGGTTTATCAAAGAAGCCTAAACTACTCAGTTCTGTGAGCTGTGTGTTCTCCTACCAGCTGCAGTTGAAAGAAAGATTTCTGGCTACAGGACTTGTTTCTGTGAGGTAGTAAAGGGGTTCTTGTGCAGATACTCTGCTATAGGTTTTGCAGGCCAGGCAGTGGGACAGTGAAGTCCCCAGGATGTCTTTATGGAAAGAGAAGGTTTTTCCTCCTGCTGCTGCACCCAGTCCTGACCCAGCCTCCCTGAAGGCAGTATTGAACTTTTATCCTCTTTGCAAAGCTGGCATCTTGCTTCATCTGCTGTCAATAGAGGAGTGTGACTGATGGGAGGGAAGCTTAGGGCTTTTAGACTTGTTGCTATGGAAATGAAAGGCATTTGAGCACCTGCTGGGAAGCAGACACTGAGCTCAGGTTCAGAATGTTAGTGCTGGTCTTTGTCTCTTTATTCTCCCCTGCTTTGTCCTTCAGACTGTTCCACAATATTGCAGCTGGTCCGGGGGAAATTGTAAGTTATGAAAGAGAGGAGCTGCAGAAAGCAAAGCAGAGGCCAAAATCAACAAAGCAAGGTCTGTTATGAAGCTGTGAAAAGTAAGTTTGTCCAGTGAAGGCTGAGTAAAAGAAGACACAAAGCCAGCTTTCATACAAACATGACAGAAAAGTCAGCTGAATGTCTTTGTAGCCCTTATCCTAAAATGGTAGGCTATAACAGTGTCTGACATGCCAGGCAAGGCAACACTGATTTAATGACACTGCTTTTGCATTGGGTTTTACCTGAGTCCTCTGAAAGGCTTATGCATCACAGTCTCAGAAGTAGTCAGCTAAGAATGGATGGCAAGTTAATCTCAGCCTGAACCAGCTGGTAGCACAGCATACTTGTTACAGGAATGTGCTCTGCACATGTAGCATCTTGGACAGTGGGTTGGGAATACCATACAGCAGTTAAAGCATGGCACTGCTTGACCAGTGTGCCCAGGTGGCCAGGAAAGGCAATGGCTTCCTGGCATGTATTAGAAATGCTGTGTCCAGCAGGAGCAGGATTGTCCCCTGGGACTCAGCTCTGGGGAGGCCACACCTTGAGTGTTGTGTCCAGTTTTGAGAACCTCAATCCAAGAGAGATGTGGAGGTGCTGGAGCCAGGGCAGAGGAGGGCAAGGAAGCTGGGAAGGGCCTGGAGAAGAAATCTGATGAAGAGCAACTGAAGGAGCTGGGAATAGTATCATAGTATCAGTCAGGGTTGGAAGGGACCACAAGGATCATCTAGTTCCAACCCCCTGCCATGGGCAGGGACACCCCACACTCGATCAGGCTGGCCAGAGCCTCGTCCAGCCTGGGCTTAAACACCTCCAGGGACGGGGCCCCAACCACCTCCCTGGACAACCCATTCCAGGGCTTCACCACTCATGGTGAAGAACTTCCTCCTCATGTCCAGCCTGAATCTCCCCACCTCCAGCTTCATTCCATTCCCCCCAGTCCTATCACTACCTGATGTCCTGAGAAGTCCCTCCCCAGCCTTCTTGTAGGCCCCCTTCAGATGCTGGAAGGCCACAATTAGATCACCTCAGAGCCTTTTCCAGACTGAACAGCCCCAACTCCTTCAGTCTGTCCTCATAGCAGAGCAGCTCCAGCCCTCTGATCATCCTCGTGGCCCTTCTCTGGACACCTTCTAGCACCTCCATATCCCTCTTGTAAGAACTGGATGCCGACTGGTTAGTGTAAAACAGTGGAGGCTGTGGGGAGACCTCCTGGCTCTCTACAACTCCCTGAAAGGAGGTTGTAGAGAGGTTGGTGCTGGTCTCTTCTCGCAGGTAATTGGAGATAGAACAAGAGGGAATGGCCTCGAGCTGCCCCTGGGTAGGTTTAGACTGGACATTAGGAAACCTTTTTTCAGGGCAAGAGTGGTCAGGGCTTGGAATGTGCTGCCCAGGGAGGTGGTGGAGTCCCCAAGCCTGGCTGTGTTTGAAGGTGGTTTGTCTGTGGTGCTTGGGGCTGTGGTTCAGGGGTGAGCCTTGTAGAGTAGGGTTGTGGGTTGGCCTTGGTGATCCTGAGGCTCTTTTCCAACCTGAATGTTTCTGTGATTCTGATTTTAAATAGTAAGAGAAAAGACAGCTGTCCCTCTTGATTATCTGGACCTGTTTATGTGTTTCTTCTGAAGACTTGCTCTGCTTCCCACCAGCCTGGCTACCTGTAGCCTTGTACACTTTGTACCCCATGGATAATTGGGAACAGAATTCATTTCTTCCCAAACAGGGTTTCCCAGTTTGACAGAATTGATTCAGTCTAAACAACTGTTTTAAAATACACATTCATTAACTTTTTCATTTTTCAAAGCCCCTTGACTCTACTTAGCAGTGGTGTTTACTGAGTCTATTTTCTTTTTGTCTTGTATATTAATGGCAAGTTTGGCCCCTGGGTGTTTTGTTGCATTTTTGACTCATTCAAAGCAATTCAGATCTGCACAAGGGGTGTATAAGAGTAGGGCTGTGGTTAGTAGGTCCAGAGAGGTTCTCCTCCCCTTCTACACTGCCCTGGTGATGCTGCATCTGGAGTTTTGTGTCCAGTTCTGGGCCCCTCAGTTCAAGAAGGACCTCAGGGAAGTGCTTTAAAGAGTCCCAGCACAGAGCCACAAAAATGGAGGGGAACATCTTCCTTATGAGGAGAGACTGAGGGATATGGGGATGGGAGAAGAGGAGCCTGAGAAGTGACCTCATTGCTGTTGCTCAAGATGTGCAGGGTGAGTGCCCAGAGGCTGGAGCCAGGCTCTGCTGGGGGATGCCCAATGCCAGCACAAGGGGCAGTGGTAGAAGCTGGGGCAGTGGTAGAAGCTGAGGCAGAGGAAGTGCCATGGAAACAGGAGGAAAATGTTTTCCCTGTGAGGGTGACAGAGCCCTGGAAGAGGCTGCCCAGGGGGTTGTGGAGTCTCCTCTCTGGAAATGCTCAAAAGCTGCCTGGACGTGTTGCTGTGTGATCTGCTCTGGGTGCTCCTGCTCTGGCAGGGGGGTTGGACTGGATGAGCTTTCGAGGTCCCATTCCATCCCCTAACATTCTGTGATTGTGTCAAAACGGTCTCCTCCTGCCATCTAGTGGCTTGAGAAAGCCTCTCCGTGCTTTGCTTCATTCATAATCTAGTTGTTAGGTAATTGCACTAATTGCTATGCCTGTGATAGCCACACATTGATCATTTATCCCACATTCCATCTCATTGTGAGCTCTGTCAGCAGAACAAGATGTGATAGTTCTCAGCTGCCCTTAATTGAAGAAAATGCTTCTTCCCTTCACAAAATACACTGTTTTGGGGGTTTTGTTGTGTTGGGGATTTTTTGTTGGAGTTTTTTTGATCCTTGCCTTGAGACCTGATGAACTAAGTCCTTGTGTCTTGCCCTTGTCAGCATATTACTTTGAATGTTAAATTCTTGTGCATGTTTTCCTAGGCAATATTCTTGGAGTGGAAGAAATACTTCAATGCTTAAAAGCCCTTTTTTGACACTGCAAATCCTGGAAGCTCCTGTCTATACAGGCAGGGAAAATGTTTGCTGTTCTTGAAGGTAGGCCAATGGCATCTTGGCTTGTGTGAGGAATAGTGTGGCCAGCAGCACTAGGGATGGAATTCTGCCCTGTGCTGGGCACTGGGGAGGCCTCACCTGCAGCACTGTGTGCAGCTCTGGGCCCTCCCTGCAAGAGAGATCTTGAGGTGTTGGAGCAGGTCCAGAGGAGAGCAACCAGCCTGGGGAAGGGACTGGAGGGAAAGTGATGAGGAGAGGCTGAGGGAGCTGGGGGGGTTCAGCCTGGAGAAGAGGAGACTCAGGGGGGACCTTATCACACTCTACAAGTACCTGAAGGGAAGTTGTGGTCAGGTGGGGGTCAGGCTTTTGTGCCAGGCAACTTGTGACAAGAGGAGAGGGCATGGCCTGAAGCTGTGCCAGGGGAGGTTTATGTTGAATGTTAGGAAGCACTTCCTGATGGAAAGGGGAATGAGAGACTGGAATGTGCTGCCCAGGGAGGTGATGGAGTCGCTGTCCCTGGAGGTGTTTAAGGCCAGACTGGATGTGGCGCTCAGTGCCATGGTCTGGTCAGTGAGGTGGTGTTAGGTCATAGGCTGGGCTTGGTGATCTCAGAGGTTTTTTCCAGCCTCAGTAATTCTGTGATTCTGTGAATGTAGCTCCAAAGCCTGGCAGAAGATGGGGGGTTCCTATGTGGGACAGGCAGCATTTGCCTCTGAAGGAGCAGGGAGCTCTACAGAGTTGCTGTATTTCAGAATGATTAAATTGATGCTTAAAGCTTATTTCTAGAGCTCACTGGTAACCCCTTTCCCTGTTTAGCCATCTTCTTTCTGACAGGGCAGCTACCCTCTCCAACTCCTACACCCTGCAAATTGTGCTTCACTTGTGGCTCTGCCTTGGATGTATTACAGCTCCAGACTGGTGGGAGGGAATGAAAACAAACCATTCATCCCAAACAGAATCCTTATTCATGGGTCAGGCTGGAAGGCACCTCAACATTTAATTGGAGCTGCAGTTCTCCTTTTCTGAACCATTTAGCCTGGAATCTTTACAAGAGGTATGTCCACAGCCCCTGTTTTCTCAAAGACTCATAGTGTAAGGGTAAACAAATGGTGCATGGTGTGGGATGGCCACCAGAACCCTGCACAAGGAACTTTGAAATGTCTGAGCTGTGTGGTGGGTTCTTTTTTCAACAACACCTAAAGTACTTTGAATGGAAAGGGTCAGGGAAGGCAAATGTTTTATTAGCAGCTATAAAAGCATGAGAGTGATTAGCCTTTTTCACTACTAGAAAAGCTGCATTTTGAGCTTCTCCAAGTATAAATTCTTTAAGGACAAAGATTAAAGCTATCTGCTGGCTGACTTCCTTCTCAGCTGGAATCCAGGAGAATCTCTTTTGGTGTTTCTTTCAAAGCATATTTCATAAAGAGCATTATTTCCTTTTCCCCCTGTCATTTCTCAACTAATTTTGTGCCCTCCTAATTTTAAGTTCTCCTCTGTTTCATTTATGTATAGCTTTTTAAAGCAATTTTATGCCTTTTACTCAAAATTATTTTAGAAACCATACTCAACTCAACAAGACCAGAAAAGTATTACTACCAAATTGAATTTGTCTGTTAAAACCACCAAGGGTAGCAAGTGAGGGTGATCACAGAGTCAGTAAGGTTGGAAAAGACCCTAAAGATCATCAGGTCAAACCTGTCACTCAAGACCTCATGACTACTAAGCCATGGCACCAAGTGCCACATCCAGTCCCCAGTGGATGTTTGGAGTGATGTGCTGAAGAGCCTGCATTTCTGATGGCTACAGAGCAGAGGAACCAAAAGGGGGTGGGAGAAGGTGAAGGGAGGAAACAAGCACAGCAGAGCCTGTGGTTCAGAGGCTGAGTGCACTACCCTAGTAACATCAAGTCTTAGCTAATCCTTGTATTTTGCTTCCTGCTCCTGGCTCTTCTAGGGGAGATCTATGAGAGGTGTGAGCTGGCAGCAGCTAGGAAGCATCTTGGACCAAATCATTTCGGAGAGCACAGCCTGGGAGTGTAAATCCTGAGTGTCTGTGGGGTGGGCATTTCCATTTAGCAAGCTTTGTTGAAGTGAGTGGGTTCGTGTGAATGCTGGAGGTTAGGATTCCATCACATTAGTCAAGTCTCTGCTGGCACAGACTGCAGGTATTTTCTCCAGCTTTTCTCTTCACTGTCTCTTTCCCTGCTGCTTTTCCACAGTCTAACTGAGCTGTGGTCAGCAGGAAGCCTTTCTGGAGCAGCCCATCTCATCATACCTCCCCAGTTCCTAACTGCACTGCTTTTACTTGCTATAGTGCCTTACTCTGCCAGCTGATTGCCTGTGGTGGCTGCACAGCTGGAGCAAGGCAGGCAGATGAAGCTGTGGAGCAAGCAGGAGTGGGAGTGCAGGGCAAAATAGGTAGCCACACACTGCTGTGGGACCTGGAGACAAGAAGTAGTGGCCACTGGCAAGAGACTGATGTTAAATTCATTTCCTTCATAGGGAAGCACCACATGGGCTCTGATCCTGGGTCTGGGGAACAATCTATGTGTTGGCCAGGGGCTGTTTGCATTTCAAAGAAGAATCACTGTCCCAATCCTTCATCCTTCCTACTGCCCTGACACAGATGCATCAGCATGTCACTAGAACAAAATAAGGCAGGTTGGTCATAAGAAGGGGAAGGCCAAGCTCTGAGCAAGGTAGATCATATCCATAGCTCTTCCCTTGTCCACTGATGTAGTCACTCCAACATAGAAGGCCACGAGGTTGGCCAGGCAGAACTTGCCCTTGCTCAAGTCATGCTGGCAGTCTCAAATCACCTCCCTGACCTCCATGTACACTTGGTCCCAGGGCCTGTGTCACTGATGAAGATATTAAATCAGCACTGGTCCCAGAGGGACACCACTTATCACCGGTCTTCATCGAGCTGTTGACCATTATGCTGTGGCTGCGACCATCCAACCAGTTCCTCCCCTCCGTGGAACGGCTCCGCAGCTGCAGCAGCAGTCGGGTGCCTCTCCCTTGTGTTTCAGGTTTATAGATAGCTGAGGGCTGGGGGTCAAGAGGGAGGGGACAGCCTCTGCTCAGTTGTGCCCTGGGACAGTACAAAGGGTGATGGATGGAAACTACAGCACAGGAGGTTCCACCTCAACATGAGGAGGAACTTCAGAAAGAGTGATTTGCCATTGGAGTGTGCTGCCCAGGGAGGTGGCAGAGTCGCCATCCACTGGAAGTGTTGAGGGAGAGACTGGATGGGGTGCTTGGTGCCATGGTAGGTCTTTTAGTTGATGAGATCTCAAAGGTCTTTTCCAACCTGCTTCAGTTCAGTTTGGTTTGGTCCCATCCCTTTCCCATCCCTTTCCCATCCCTTTTCCCATCCCTTTCCCATCCCTTTCCCATCCCTTTCCCATCCCTTTCCCATCCCTTTCCCCCATCCCTTTCTTTCCCATCCCTTTCCCATCCCTTTCCCATCCCTTTCCCATCCCTTTCCCATCCCTTTCCCATCCCTTTCCCATCCCTTTCCCATCCCTTTCCCATCCCTTTCCCATCCCTTTCCCATCCCTTTCCCATCCCTTTCCCATCCCTTTCCCATCCCTTTCCCATCCCTTTCCCATCCCTTTCCTCGCTGTAATGGTCCCAGAGCACTGGAACAGGCTGCCCAGAGAAGTTGTGGAGTCTCCTATTTTAGAGCCTTTGCAGCCCTGTCTGGATGTGTTCCTGTGTGACCTGTGCTGGATTCTATGGTCCTGGCCTGGCAGGGGGTTGGACTCTAAAATCCTCGAAGGTCTCTTCCAACCCCTAACATCCTGGGATCCTGTGATGCTCCCGTGATGCTCCTATGCACCGCAGAGAAGAGCAGCAGCTCACCCGGGGATCAGCGGAACGGCAGGTCCCAGCGGCGGCGCCCCGACGCGCTCCGAACCACAGAGCCACCGCGCTCCCCTAGCGGCGGCACTCGGCCCCGCCCCGGCCGCCGTGACGCCATGGCGCCGCCGGAAGCCGCGGGGGATGGCGGGCGCGGGCCGGCAGGGGCCACGCTCTGGGCTGCGGCGGGGCCGAGCCTGGCGGCCGCGGCGCACAAGCTGAGGCCAGGCGGCGCGGCTGCGGGCGGCGCCCCCCGGGGCAATATGTTCAAGAGAATGGCTGAGTTCGGGCCTGACTCCGGGGGCAGAGTGAAGGTGCGGAGCCGCCGCTGGCGGCGGCCCGGGAGGGAAGGCGGGGGCGGGAGTTGTTTGGCGGGGCCTTCGCGGGCGCCAGTTTGATTCGGGCTGCAATGAGTACCTCGGCAAGCGCCTTTGAAAGGCGGCGGGTGAGGTTTGCTGTGGGTTTTTCTTTAAGGGCGTTACCATTGTGAAGCCGATCGTGTATGGGAACGTGGCGCGGTACTTCGGGAAGAAAAGGGAAGAGGATGGCCACACGCACCAGTGGACGGTTTATGTCAAGCCCTACAGGAACGAGGTAAGGCTCACAGGGTGTTAGGGGTTGGAAGGGACCTCCGGAGATCTTCTAGTCCAAGCCCCCTGCCAGAGCAGGACCACAGAATCCAGCACAGGTCACACAGGAACACATCCAGACAGGGCTGGAAAGTCCCCAGAGAAGGAGATTCCACAACCTCTCTGGGCAGCCTGCTCCAGGGCTCTGGGACCCTCACAGTGAAGAAGTCCTTCATCACGTTGAAGTGGAACCTGTAGTTTCCATCCGCTGCCCCTTGTCCTATCCTAGGGCACAAGTGAGTAGAGGCTGTCCCTGTCCCTTACTTCCTGACCCCCAGCCCTCACATCTTTATAGGCACTGATCACATCCCCTCTCAGTCCTCTCCTCCTCAGACTAACCACCCCAGGTCTCAGCCAGCGATGGGAAGGCTTTGCCACTGGCATTAGGTATGGGACTGCAGCAGGGACAGGGCGGGAGGCAGGGACGGGGCAGGAGGCAGGGACAGCGCTGCCCCTTGCCCCAGGCTGTCAGCCCAGCAAAGCACCGAGACACGGAGTTAAGGTTCAAGGAAAGGGCAGAAGGATGCTGGGGCAGAAGCAGAGGAAAGGGTGAGGGGATTCAAAAAGCAAAAATAGGGAGGGTGCTTTTTGTCTTAACGTTTTCAGAGTGATCTTTCCAGGCCCAGGGAAAACTGTAGAGAACTCATGGGGACAAAACATGGACAGACCTCTGCCGGCATTAGTCCCTGGATTTATCACTTTGCTTTCTTGCAGTTTTTAAAGGTAGCTGTGTCAGAAGAAGCCATGTAGGGTGGATGAACAACCAGTGTTTTGGTGTGCTGTGTAAATAATCAGCAATCACAACCTTTCTGTTTCAGGATATGTCTGCCTACGTGAAAAAAATTCAGTTCAAGTTGCACGAAAGCTATGGCAATCCTTTAAGAGGTGGGTCTTGCCTTTGGGCATTTGTTGCTCAGAACTGGGATTTTGATTAGTTCCATGCAGGCATTTATCACCTGCATTAACACCTCTGCTTCCTGCTGCAGTTGTTACCAAGCCACCCTACGAAATCACCGAGACGGGCTGGGGTGAATTTGAAATCATCATTAAGATATTCTTCATTGATCCAAATGAAAGACCTGTAAGTACGCTGAACTTGTCACAAGAGGTCATTCGTTTTAGTGGCCTCAAACTGTGCTGTAGGATATTGTTGCCAAGCTGCTTCTTGTAGGAAATCTCTTTAACGTGGCTACATGTTGCACCTTACCTGGGCCACCCCGCTGCCAGAGCAGGGCCATAGAATCCAGCACAGGTCACACAGGAACACATCCAGACAGGGCTGGAAAGGCTCCAGAGATGGAGACTCCACAACCTCTCTGGGCAGTTCCAGTGCTCTGGGACCCTCACAGTGAAGAAGTTCCTCCTCATGTTGAGGTGGAACTTCCTTGCTGGAGTTTCCATCCATTGCCCCTTGTCCTGTCCCAGGGCACAAGTGAGCAGAGGCTGTCCCTGTCCCTTCCTTCCTGACTCCCAGCCCTCAGCTATTGATAGACATTGATCAGATCCCCTCTCAGTCTTCTCCTCTCCAGGCTAAACAGCCCCAGGTTGTTTAGTAAGAACAAATACTGCTTGTTGGTATCTAGAAGATTTGTGTCTCCTTACAATAGTCAAGCTAATACAATTCTCTTTTTGTCTAGGTAACCTTGTATCACTTGTTGAAGCTTTTCCAGTCTGATACCAATGCCATTCTGGGAAAGAAAACTGTAGTTTCTGAATTCTACGATGAAATGGTACGAAGGCTTTTCACGGGATATTAGAATCACAGAATATTAGAGGTTGGAAGGGACTTCCAGAGGTCATTGCATCCAACCCCCCTGCCAAAAGCAGCATCACCCAGGATAGTCCACGCAGGAATGCATCCAGGTGGGGTTGGAAAGTCTCAGAGAAGGAGACTCCACAGCCTCTCTGGGCAGCCTGCTCCAGGGCTCTGGCAACCTCACTGCAAAGAAGTTTCTCCTCATCTTGAGCTGAAACCTTCTCTGCTCAAGTTTGTCTCCATTGCTCCTTGGCTTATTGCTGTGCACCAGCCAAAAGAGCTTGGCCCCCTCCACTTGACACCCAGCCCTCAGCTATTGATAGACATGGATCAGATCCCCTCTCAGCCTTCTCTTCTCCAGACTCAACAGCCCCAGGGCTCTCAGTCTCTCTTCACAGGAGAGATGCTCAAGTCCCCTAAGCATCCTCCTGGCTCTCCCTTGGCCTCTCTCCGGCAGGTCTCTGTCTCTCCTGAACTGGGGAGCCCCAAACTGGACACAGGATTGCAGGTGTGGTCTCAGCAGGGCAGAGCAGAGGGGGAGAAGACCCTCCTTTAATACAATCTTCACTTTCTTTTGAAGAGTGTTGGTGATGCTGTGTATTTTTCTCTCCCTCATTAGATATTTCAAGATCCTACTGCAATGATGCAGCAGCTGTTGACAACGTCTCGTCAGCTAACGCTTGGTGCTTATAAGCACGAAACAGAGTGTAAGTTGAAAAGCAAAATATTGACATTTTTAGAAGTAACAGTTGGGTTTGCTTTTAGTGGTTTTTTCTGGGCTAGAATCACAGTCATAGGATGTTAGGAGATGGAAGGGACCTTATAAGATCACCCAGTCCAACCCCCCTGCCAGAGCAGGAGCACCCAGAGCAGATCACATGGGAACACATCCAGGCAGGTTTTGAGTATCTCCAGAGAGGGAGACTCCACAACCCCCCTGGGCAGCCTCTTCCAGTTTTCTGACACCCTCACAGGGAAAAAGTCTTCCTCCTGTTTCCATGGAACTTCCTGTGCCTCAGCTTCCACCACTGCCCCTTGTGCTGGCATTGGGCATCACCCAGCAGAGCCTGGCTCCAGCCTCTGGGCACTCACCCTGCACATCTTTATCAACATGAATGAGGTCACCTCTCAGGCTCCTCCTCTCCAAGCTACAGAGCCCTCAGCTCCTTCATGCTCTTCTCATGAGGAAGATGTTCCACTCCATCATTTTTGTGGCTCTGCACTGGACTCTCTCAGAGCAGTTCCTGAGCTCTTTCTTGACCTGAGGGGCCCAGTACTGGACACAATATTCCAGATGCAGCCCCAGAAGGGCAGAGTGGCAATGGTACAGCGGATTTGGATGCTTGTAAAAAGAGATACTTTTACATTAAATTATCTTTGACTTTTGCAAAAAACTATTAATGCTTACTTGAAAACTTTGACAGTTTTCTGATCTGCATGCCTGCTGGGAAAAAAAAAACCAAAGACCAAATAATTGATCAGTTTCTCAACCTGAAGAGTGCTGGCATGATCTGTGTCTAGTTTAACATCTTTGAAGTGAGTTAAAGCAGAGAATAGATCAGGGCCTGCTTTATTTGTAGTCCATTCCTGTTCACCTCAGCAGGATGTTGACTGCAAGCAAAGGTAACACTTGAAGCACTGAGCTAAGAGGCAGTTAGTACTGGTTAAGCCAAAGCAGGAGACCTCTGGGAATAGAGTAGAGTGTGAAAGCTCTTGCTGTCTTATTCCTATTCTGCTGAATTGATTAGGTGGAAGTCATTTCAGAGCATACTTCTTCAGTATGGCTTGATCTTCCTTGCATCCTTTGTATCACATCTGTTCTTTTAAATATAAAGCAGAATATTAAGAGAATTAAGGAAAGAAACTTGAAATAGATGGATTCATAAAATGTAATGCATTTAGTCATTTCTGGTTTGCTCTTTGTTCTGGATTTCATCTCTTCTCAGGAAGCAAATGTGTTGTTTATTGAACCCAAATCCTGCCCTGTTAGTTACAAACTCCAGTGCCATCCTAGCTCAGCTCACTTGGCCTTAGGCTCTTCTGACAACAAATCAGAGAATCGTCAGGGTTGGAAGGGACCTCAAGGATCATCTAGTACCAGCCCCCCTGCCCAGGGCAGGGACACCTCACACTAGATCAGGTTGCTCAGAGCCACATTCAGCCTGATCTTAAAAACTTCCAGGGATGAGGCTCCCACCACCTTGCTGGGCAACCTGTGCCAGTCTCTCACCACCCTCATGGGGAAGAACTTCCTAAGGTCTAATCTAAATCTGCCCTCCTCTAGCTTGGATCCATTCCCCCAAGTCTTATCTCTCCCTGACACCCTAAAAAGTCCCTCACCAGGCTTCATGTAGCCCCCTTCAGATACTAGAAGGCCACAGTAAGGTCTCCTTGGAGCCTTTTCTTCTCTAAGCTTAACAACCCCAACTCTCTCAGCCTATCCTCCTAGCAGAGGAGCTCCAGCCCTCTGATCATGCTCGTGGCCCTTCTCTGGACACTTTCCAGCAGGAATTTCTAAGGCTAGAAGGATGTTATCTTGCTGGAACGTGTCCAGAGAAGGGCAGTGAAGTTGGTGAGGGGTTTGGAGCACAAGCCCTGTGAGGAAAGGCTGAGGGAGCTGGGGTTGCTTAGCCTGGAGAAGAGGAGACTGAGGGGTGGCCTTATTGCTCTCTACAACTACAATACAATACAATAAACCAGGTTGGAAGAGACCTTCAAGATCATCATGTCCAACCTATCAACCAATCCAACCCACCCAACAACTAACCCATGGCACCAAGCACCCCATCAAGTCTCCTCCTGAACACCTCCAATGATGGTGACTCCACCACCTCCCTGGGCAGCCCATTCCAATGGGCAATCACTCTCTCTGTATAGAACTTCCTCCTAACATCCAGTCTAAACCTCCCCTGGCACAGCTTGAGACTGTGTCCTCTTGTTCTGGTGCTGGCTGCCTGGGAGAAGAGACCAACCTCTGCCTGGCTACAACCTCCCTTCAGGTAGTTGCAGAGAGCAATAAGGTCACCCCTCAGTCTCCTCTTCTCCAGGCTAAGCAACCCCAACACCATCCACTTTACTGTTGCAATCAAACCATTAAAGAATGAGCAGCTTTTTGTGGTACTTCAGAATGCTAACTTTCCTTCCTCACCCCCTCAGTTGCAGATCTTGAAGTGAAAACCAGGGAAAAGCTGGAAGCTGCCAAAAAGAAAACGAGTTTTGAAATCGCTGAGCTGAAGGAGAGGCTGAAAGCAAGCCGTGAGACCATCAACTGCCTGAAGAGTGAGATCAGAAAGCTTGAAGAAGATGATCAGTGTAAAGACATGTGATACAAGGGTTGACTTGGAGACAAGAATGGAAAGGCTTCAGTCATGGAATTGCATGGAATTCCCTAACTTAGCCTGTGGGAATTTCACCTGCAAATGATTGAAGTCCCTGGCAATCGACCTCATACCTGGGGGAGGGGAGGAAGAAGAAGAATGTATCCTTGGTTTATCATTTTAATCTCTGAGTACTTAATGATTGATTTCAGGTAGAAGAGGACTTGGAGACCAGACTACTTTATTTTTGTTTGTCTGTTTTAGCTGCATTTGAGTGGTGTATAAAAACTTTTGTATTAAGCCTTGCCTTAGTTCAGTGTGGTGTTAACAAAATGCTGGTGTTTACTTTTTTTCACTTGTTTTGCTGGGTGGTTTTTTTTGTTGTTGGTAGTTTTGTTGTTGTTTTTTTTTCTGCTGATTGGCATCTACTGATGCCATCCAGAGGGACCTGGACAGGCTGGAGAGGTGGGCACAAGCCAACCTCATGAGCTTCAACAAGACCAAGTGCAGGGTCCTGCATCTGGGTCGAGGCAATCCCAGGCACAAATCCAGGCTGGGCAGTGACTGGCTGGAGAGCAGCCCTGAGGAGAGAGACTTGGGGGTGCTGGGGGAGGAGAAGCTCAACAGGAGCTCTCAATGTGCGCTTGCAGCCCGGAAAGCCAATCAGATCCTGGGCTGCATCAGGAGAAGTGTGACCAGCAGGTCAAGGGAGGCGATTCTCCCCCTCTACTCAGCCCTGGTGAGATCCCACCTGGAGTACTGCCTCCAGTTCTGGAGCCCCTATTCCTGGGCTGCATCAGGAGAAGTGTGGCCAGCAGGGCAAGGGAGGTGCTTCTCCCCCTCTACTCAGCTCTGGTGAGACCCCACCTGGAGTACTGCCTCCAGTTCTGGAGACCCTATTACAAGAGGGATCTGGAAGTGCTGGAGCGTGTCCAGAGAAGGGCCACGAGGATGAGCAGAGGGCTGGAGCTGCTCTGAGGACAGAGTGAGAGAGTTAGGGTTGTGCAGTCTGGAGAAGAGAAGGCTCTGAGGTGACCTCATTGTGGCCTTCCAGTATCTGAAGGGGGCTACAGGAAGGCTGGGGAGAGACTTCTCAGGACATCAGGTAGTGATAGGACTAGGGGGAATGGAATGAAGCTGGAGGTGGGGAGATTCAGGGTAAGTGTGAGGAGGAAGTTCTTCCCCATGAGAGTGGTGAAGCCCTGGAATGGGTTGTCCAGGGAGGTGGTTGGGGCCCCGTCCCTGGAGGTGTTTAAGCCCAGGCTGGACGAGGCTCTGGCCAGCCTGATCTAGTGTGGGGTGTCCCTGCCCATGGCAGAGGGGTTGGAACTAGATGATCCTTGTGGTCCCTGACTGATGCTATGATACTATGATTGCTTAGAGATGCATCTTTAAAGCTGAAAATAAAATAATGTGGGGTTTTCTTTAATTTTATTTTAATATTTTTTTCTCTCTCTCTCCAGTTGTTGGCTTCAAGGTTGATTGCAAACAGCATACCCTGAGCTAAGGCAGGGGTTGAAACACTGATATGGAAGCTGCTTACATCTGGGTACAGAGATTTCTGTGTGTCTGTCTGTTATCAGCCCAGGGCAAAAAACTTCTGAAAATAGGATTTTAAATAACTTGCATACCTACAAATAAAAGATTCTAGCCCCAGAACTGCTTTAACACAAACTTTACAAGTTATGTGCAGAAGCTGAAATTATTCCAGTGCTGTTTTACAGAAGTTTGTTGAACTGTGCTGCATTTATTCTTAAGTAATGGCCAAGTTTTCCCCCTGGGCTGCATCAAAAGATGTGTTGTCAGTGGATCCAGAGAGGTGATTCTGCCACTTTGCTCTGGTGAGACCTCACCTGAAGTACTGCATTCAGGTCTGGAGCCCTCAATATAGGAAGGACATGGACCTGATGGAGAGGATCCAGAGGAGGGCCATGAAAATGATCAGGGGTTGGAGCACCTCTGCCACGAGGAGAGGCTGAGGGAGCTGGGGTTGCTTAGCCTGGAGAACAGGCGGCTCAGGGGAGACCTTCTTGCTCTCTACAACTCCCTGAAGGGAGGTTGTAGCCAGTTGGGGGTTGGTCTCTTCTCCCAGGCAACCAGCACCAGAACAAGAGGTCACAGTCTCAAGCTGTGCCAGGGGGAAGTTTAGGCTGGATCTTAGAAGTTATTCCCAGAAAGAGAGATTGCTTCTTGGAATGTGCTGCCCAGGGAGCTGGTGGGGTCAGCGTCCCTAGAGGTGTTTAAGAAAAGCCTGGATGAGACACTTGGTGCCATGGTCTGGTTGATTAGTTAAGGTTGAGTGATCAGTTGGACTTGGTGATCTTGGAGGTCTCTTCCAACCTGGTTGATTCTGTGATTCTGTAATTTCAGACACTGCTCCCTTGCTACCCAGCAGCATTTATGCCTGGTTGTTGTTTTATTTACCTAGCTCCATTGCCTACCTTCTTTGCCTTGGGGTTTGGCACACTGTGATTTAATGTTGTATAAGGCTGTGCCCAGGTGGCTGCAGAATCACAGAATTTCAGGGGCTGGAAGGGACCTTGAAAGCTCATCCAGTCCAACCCCCCTGCCAGAGCAGGAGCACCCAGAGCATATCACACAGGAACATATCCAGGCAGGTTTTGAGTATCTCCAGAGAGGGAGACTCCACAACCCCCCTGGCAGCCTCTTCCAGTGTTCTGTCATGCTCACAGTAAATAATCCTTCCTCATGTTTCTATGGAACTTCCTATGCCTCAACTTCCACCCATTGCCCCTTTACTCATCAAAAGTGCCATCGCCTGCCAGATGTGTAGATACACATGATAGAAAGATTTACTTGGGAAATCTTGTGGTTGTTGGAGATCAGACTGGAAGGAACATTAAGTTACCCTGTTCCTTTTCTTCCTAGAGAGGTGCTGGTAATAGCTCCAAGCTAAAGAAGCTTTGGATGCTTACGAATTTAATCCATTTTACATAGATCAGTGTTTGTTTGCTTCCTGGCATCCTGACCTGGGTTAGAAATGCTGTGTCCAGCAGGAGCAGGGAGGGCATTGTCCCCTAGGGGAGGCCACACCTCGAGTGCTGTGTCCAGTTCTGGGCACCTCAGTACAAGAGAGATGTGGAGGTGCTGGAGCCAGGGCAGAGGAGGGCAAGGAAGCTGGGAAGGGCCTGGAGAAGAAATCTGATGAAGAGCAACTGCAGGAGCTGGGGATGGTTAGTGTGAAAGAGAGGAGGCTGAGGGGAGACCTCCTGGCTCTCTACAGCTCCCTGCAAGGAGCTTGTGGAGAGGTTGGTGCTGGTCTCTGCTCCCAGGTCATTAATGACAGAATAAGAGGGAATGGCCTCAAGCTGCCCCTGGGGAGGTTCAGACTGGACATTAGGAAACCTTTTTTCAGGGCAAGAGTGGTCAGGCATTGGAATGTGCTGCCCAGGGAGGTGGTGGAGTCCCCAAGCCTGGCTGTGTTTGCAGGTGGTTTGATGTGGTGCTTGGGGCTGTGGTTTAGGGGTGAGCCTTGCAGAGCAGGGCTCTGGGTTGGCCTTGGTGATCCTGAGGCTCTTTTCCAACCTGAATGTTTCTGTGATTCTTGATGGGAATGTGTACTTCAGAGCACATTGAGTTGTCTGCAGCCATGAGGCTGCTTTTCAAACACCAGGTGGCAGGTATGCCCAAAGTATTCTCCAGTCTCAACAGCATTTTACTTACTGGGTTTTTGACAGATCTGGGATATCGTTGGTCCATCTCATTTGCTTTGAGACCTGATCATCTGATTAGACAACTTGTATTTGTTTCTGTAGAGATGATCAAATTACCTCTTGCATGTTACAAAACTGTTCAGCCATCTAATGCTTGCAAACGTTTCACTTGGCAAGGGAGGCAGCATTCAAAATAAAAACCCCTGGGGTTGATTTTAGCTTGTTTGTTTGCTTGAGGCCAAGATTGTGTGGCAATAGGAATGAGCAAAACATAACTTAGGTACTCTATTGGACCCAATACTTTGCTTGCACTCACTGAATTGTCAGGGTTGGAAGGGACCTCAAGGATCAGCCGGTTCCAACCCCCCTTGCCACGGGCAGGGACACTGCCCACTAGATCAGGTTGCCCAGAGCCACATCCAGCCTGTCCTCAAAAACCTCCAGGGATGAGGCTTCCACCACCGCCCTGGGCAACCTGTGCCAGTCTCTCACTACCCTCAAGGGGAACAACTTCTTCCTAACATCCAATCTCAATCTCCCCATTTCTAGTTTTGTTCCATTCCCCCCAGTCCTATCACTCCCTGACACCCTCCCAAGTCCCTCCCCAGCTTTCTTGTAGCCCCCTTAAGGTACTGGAAGGCCACAATAAGGACTCCTCAGAGCCTTCTCTTCTCCAAACTGAACAACCCTAACTCACCGTGTCCTCACAGGAGAGGAGCTCCAGCCCTCTAATGACCATGAGCAAAAGATGTGAAATCATTTCACAGTTAGAGTGGTGGCCAGTGGAGTTAAATCCAGCTGGCAGCCAGGCACAAGTGGTGTTCCTCAGGGTACAGTGTTGGGACCACTTTGGTTTAACATCTTTATTGATGCTCTTGATGAAGACACACAATGTATCAGCAGTAAGTTCACAGATGATACTAAGTTAGGTGGCAGTGTTGATCTGCACCAGCGTAGGGAGGCTCTACACAGGGACTTGGATGGTTTGGATCCATAGCCAATGTTACCAGGATGAGCTCCAAGAAGGCCAAGTGCCAGGTCCTGCACTTGGGTCACAACAAGCAACAACACAGGCTTGGGGCAGTGTGGCTGGAAAGCTGTCTGGCAAAAAGGGACCTGGGGGTGTTAATGAAGAAGCAGCTGAGCAGGAGCCAGCAGTGTGCCCAGGTGGCCAAGAAAGTCAATTGCATCCTGGCTGGGATCAGAAATGCTGTGTCCAGCAGGAGCAGGGAGGGGATTGTCCCCAGGACTCAGCTCTGGTCTGCTGACTATCCTGAGGGTGATTGCCCACCTGAATGTTTCTGTGATTCTCTGATCCCCAAGACTCAAAACCTCTGGAAAAAAAATGTTTGCAGTTAGGATGTCAGTCTTAAAACTGTAACAACCCCAAAGCACCAAAACCCTGTGGTTAAACTGCTGTTGTAGTGTCCTTGATATAAAAAGATAATATAGGCTGATCTAGAGTATTTTGATAATACTAACATTTTATGAACTGCATCTAATGCTAATGACTCTGTGCTAGATTCTGTGGTCTTGCTGGAGCCAGGGCAGAGGAGGGCAAGGAAGCTGGGAAGGGCCTGGAGAAGAAATCTGATGAAGAGCAACTGAAGGAGCTGGGGATGGATTAGTGTGAAAGAGAGGAGGCTGAGGGGAGACCTCCTGGCTCTCTACAGTTCCCTGCAAGGAGGTTGTGGAGAGGTTGGTGCTGGTCTCTGCTCCCAGGTCATTAGTGACAGAACAAGAGGGAATGGCCTCAAGCTGCCCCTGGGGAGGTTCAGACTGGACATTGGGAAACCTTTTTTCAGGGCAAGAGTGGTCAGGGCATTGGAATGTGCTGCCCAGGGAGGTGGTGGAGTCCCCAAGCCTGGCTGTGTTTGCAGGTGGTTTGGCTGTGGGGCTTGGGGCTGTGGTTTAGGGGTGACCCTTGCAGAGTAGGGCTCTGGATTGGCCTTGGTGATCCTGAGGCTCTTTTCCAACCTGAATGTTTCTGTGATTCTGTGATACTGTGATTATGAGGGTGATGAGAGCCTGGCACAGGTTACCCAGGGAGGTGGTGGAAGCCTCATGCCTGGAGGTTTTGCAGCCAGGCTGGATGTGGCTGTGAGCAACCTGCTCCAGTGTGAGGTGTCCCTGCCCATGGCAGGGGGTTGGAACTGGCTGATCCTTGAGGTCCCTTCCAACCCTGACAGTTCTGTGATTCTATGACTCTAAATGGCCAAGTGGAGCAGCAACTATCTGTCTATGTCAGTGCACATCTTTCCACCAGGACTATGTATTTTTGTGAAGGTATTGGCTGCCCCTTCAGGCACTGGGTCCTCTCAGGGTCTTTGTAACAATCTCTGAGCATGAAATAAAATGTAGTCCTGGAACCTGGAATGATTAATCCATCCCTTCACAAACACCTTTGAGGGTGTTATTAAAACTGTGCTAGATTCTATGGTCCTGCTCTGGCAAGGGGAGTTTGATCTTTGGAGGTCCCTTCCAACCCCTGTGATGCTGTGAGAAATATGCTGTAAGCTGGTGGCAAAATACATTCCAGGAACACCTGTAAAAGCTTCCATGCTGCTTGCTGCCACACTATCACAGAATCACAGAATTTCAGGGGCTGGAAGGGACCTCGAAAGCTTCTCCAGTCCAACCCCCCTGCCAGAGCAGGAGCACCTAGAGCAGATCACACAGGAACACATCCAGACAGGGCTTGAATAGCTCCAGAGAGGGAGACTCCACAACCCCCCTGGGCAGCCTCTTCCAGTGTTCTGTCACCCTCACAGGGAAAACATTTTCCTCCTGTTTCCATGGAACTTCCTATGCCTCAACTTCCACCATTATCCCTTGTGCTGGCATTGGGTATCACCCAGCAGATCCTGGCTCCAGCCTCTGGGCACTCACCCTGCACGTCTTTATAAACATTGATGAGGTCACCTCTCAGTCTCTTCTCCAAGCTACAGAGCCCTCAGCTCCCTCAGGCTCTCCTTGTACAGAAGATGTTCCACTCCCTTCAGCATTTGTGTGGCTCTGTGCTGGACTCTTTCAAGCAGCTCTCTGTCTTTCTCAAACTGAGGGGCCCAGAACTGGACACAATATTCCAGATGTGGCCTCGCCAGGGCAGAGTAGGGAGGGAAGAGAACCTCTCTGACCGACTGACCACAGCCCTTCTAATCCACCCCAGGATGGCTTTGGCCTTCCTGGGCACAAGAGCACATTGCTGGCTCATGGTCATCCTTCCATCCACCAGGACCCCCAGGTCCTTTTCCCCTTCGCTGCTTGGTGCCATGGTTTAGTAGTCATGAGGTTTTGGGTGACAGGTTGGACTTGATGATCTTTGAGGTCTTTTCCAACCTTATTGATTCTATGCTTCTCCAGCAGGTCAGTCCCCAACCTATCCTGCTCCATGGGGTTGTTCCTTCCCAGGTGCAAGACTCTCCCCTTGCCCTTGTTGAACTTCATCCAATTTCTCCCTGTCCAGCTCTCCAGCCTATGGTGAGACTTTCTGCTCCTGCAATGCTTTTCCTGTCTGGAATCCCTAACGGGACATACTCTTGTCAGGATGTAGGCCCAAGGTGTGTGTGTGGGGAGGGGGGGGGGGGAGTGTAATTTTCAACATTTTCTTTCCAGTAGTCCCCATGGCTTACAACATCTAGTGTAAAGAAAACAGCAAAGGCTGAGAAAAGCATTGATTGATTTAAATCTGCCTTAATTTTTTTCTTTTTTTTTTTTTACCAAAGGCAACAAGAAAAAAAACCCTCCACACACTGGTGCTTAATCACAGTTGGCATCATGTACAAGCATGCAGTGTTCCATAGAAATTCCATCAGGTGTTTAATCTGCTATTGCAAAAATACGTATTTGCATACAATCACACCCTGCTGTGGTTGTAAATGCTTTCTGAGAATGCATTTTGAGCTTATTACCTTAACCTCACTGCCTTTCTACCCACATACAGACTGGCAGACCATAGGCAACCCTTTCATTTTAATCCAGGCCTGGCTGAAGTTAAATTGAAGTGGATTTGTGCTTTAAAACTCTAAGGCTCAGCTTATTCCTTAAGTACTGCCCTCAGTATTGGAAGGCCATGGAGCTGATGGAGAGGGTCCAGAGGAGGGCCATGAAAATGATCAGGGGTTGGAGCAGCTCTGCTGTGAGGACAGGCTGAGGGAGCTGGGGCTGTTCAGCCTGGAGAAGAGGAGGCTCTGGGGAGACCTAATAGCAGCCTTCCAGTACCTGAAGGGGGCTACAAGAAGGATGGAGAGAGACTGTTTGCAAAGGCCTGCAGGGACAGGACCAGGGGCAATGGCTTCAGACTAGAGCAGAGCAGATTGAGATTGGATGTTAGAAACAAGTTCTTTATTCTGAGGATGGTGGAACATGGGAACAGGTTGCCCAGGGAGGTGGGTGAGGCCCCTTCCATGGAGATATTCAAGGTGAGGCTTGACATGGCCCTGGGCAAGCTGATCTAGTTGGGGATATCCCTGCTGACTGCAGAGGGGTTGGTCTGGATGACCTTTCGAGGTCCCTTCTGGCCCAGACCATTCTATGATTCTATGATTCTGTTGTTGGTGACTTAACAACACTGTTGTTAAGTTGCTGAGCTGCAGCAGGGTCTGCAGCTTACGTTAAAAGTACTTATTGCAGGAGAAAACAGTAATGGGCAGTTCTGGGGACTTTTTGCTGTCTCAATCATTCATTCATCGAATCATAAAATCATAGAATGGTCTGGGTTGGAAGGGACCTCCAAAGCTCATCCAGTCCAACCCCCTCTGCAGTCAGCAGGGACATCCCCAACTAGATCAGGCTGCCCAGAGCAGAATGTTTTTATTGACAAGGACATTCAGATGGCTAAATAAAGGACAAACACCTCTCTGGATATCATTATTTAAATTCTGTCCCTTTTGCAGAAAGGTCCCATGCATGCCAGGTGCTGAACAGGAGCAGTCAGTCACAAAGAGCATTGTTGTATCAGGCTACACAGGTATGTCTGACTTGGTTCTGAACTTAATGACCAGGACTCAAGAGTCAAGAGGAGAGGAAAAACAGGGCAGGTACAGCACAATCCCTCTTAGTATATCCTCAGAGTTTTTGCTGAATCATTGGTTAGGGAAAACACAAACTAAAGGCCACTGTATTCCATTCACTACCTGCCCATGCACTGCTTCCCTTTTCAGTTTAGTTCCTTGTTGGAAGTAATGATGGGGTTAGATTCTGCATTCCTAGAAGCAGAGAGCTCTATCCTTCAGTTCTGAAGCATCTGAGAGAAAGGCAACCGTTTGTCCCTTATTTTCCCTAGGTGCCCACTTCCCAGAAACAGTGAACAACAGCTCCCTGTCCTCTCCCCACAAGCCACAAGTTAACATAATTCAGTCATCTTCCTTCATAGAGTCATAGAATTGTTAAGGGTGGAAAGGACCTCAAGGATCAGCCAGTTCCAACCCCCCTGCCATGGGCAGGGACACCTCACACCACAGCAGGTTGCTCACAGCCACATCCAGCCTGGCCTTCAAAACTTCCAGGGATGAGGCTTCCACCACCTCCCTGGGCAACCTGTGCCAGGCTCTCACCACCCTCATGGGGAACAACTTCTTCCTAACATCCAATCTGAATCTACCCATTTCTAGTTTTGCTCCATCCCCCCACCCTGACACCCTCAAAAGTCCCTCCCCAGCTTTCTTGTAGCCCCCTTCAGATACTGGAAGGCCACAATTAGGTCTCCTTGGAGCCTTCTCTTCTCCAGACTGAACAGCCCCAGCTCCCTCAGTCTGTCCTCATAGGAGAGGAGCTCCAGCCCTCTGCTCATCCTCATGGCCCTTCAGTCACCCAGGAATTGCCACTTTCGTGATTTTCAAACTGAAGTCCAAATGTTGGTAAGTCACATTTTAAACAGAAGCTGTTGTCTGTTTTATTGTTCTTTTCTACCTTTTCCTTCTGTCTGGCCTCAGAAACCAAAGCTTCATACTGCTCTCTGCGTTTTCTACCACTGATACACACAAAAATGCCACAAAGTCTTCTGCCTTATTCTGTCCTCTTTTTCTACTACTTACTGATACTTTTTACTTGGAACTGGGAGAATGTGGGACTCCAAGGACTCCCTCTTCAGCCCTAAGAGGTATATGTAGAGCTTACCACTATGCACATGTAGTTAAGATTGGTTTTGCCTCTCTCTGTGAAGAGAGCCTGAGAGCCCTGGGGCTGTTTAGTCTGGAGAAGAGAAGGCTGAGAGGGGATCTGATCAATGTCTATCAGTATCTGAGGGGTGGGTGTCAAGTGGAGGGGGCCAAGCTCTTTTGGCTGGTGCACAGGAATAAGGAACAATGGACACAAACTTGAACAGAGAAGGTTTCAGTTCAACATGAGGAGCAACTTCTTTACAGTGAGGGTGCCAGAGCCCTGGAGCAGGCTGCCCAGAGAGGTTGTGGAGTCTCCTTCTCTGGAGACTTTCAAACCCAACCTGGATGCACTCATGTGCAGACTACCCTGGGTGATCCTGCTTTGGCAGGAGGGTTGGACTCAATGATCTCCAGGGGTCCCTTCCAACCTCTGGTGTTCTGTGGTACTGTGATTCTGTGGCACCGGGATACTGCATTACAGTTACCGAGGCTGAATTTCAGCCTCCAGTTTAACACCCATGCTACTCAGCAGAAGGAGATCCTTTTGAAACTCCTTGCTGTCAGCTTCATACTCCACCACTGCACAGCATTTTGCAACAGCAGCAAGCTGTGCTGCTTCCTTACTCTCTTTCCAAGACCATTTCTGAGTATGCTAAGTGGTGCAGGTCCCAGCACGAATCTCTGTGGGAGTCCAATCATAACTCTCCCACAGTGTGAAAAAACGACTGTTTATTGCTCCTCCATTAACCCTTCTATTCCAGCTAGTTACTCATTCACAGGACAGCTTTCCTTCCTCACCTATGCCAGCTAATGTTCTTCATCAGGGCTGGCAAGGGACTGTGCCAAACACTCCTTTGAAACGGCCACGATGAATTTATTGCCGCGGTTTATCAGTGTGTTGGTTTCGTCAAAGAGCTTCACGGTTACGACAAAGTTTCTCTAGCTGCAAAAAAACCAAACCCCAACATGTTGATTTTTCCACAGTCTGACGTGTTTGTCTGTGTGCAGAAGCCTCACCCCAGCTCCCTGTCACTGACTTGCTCCTATTAGCTGAGACAAGCCTCAGTGACGACACTGAGGACCTCAAGAGGAGACAGATGTGGAAAGGGAGCACTTCAAACTCCTTCAGTCCCAAATGACTGTCTTCAAAATTCTCATCCAGTTATTTTCCAGCTATGGAGGTGGTTACATTCCATAAATTCTTCTTTCAGTGAGGTTCCCAAAACATCTCTGACCACTTTAGCATGTGTTTCCCAGCAAGCCAGTTCTGCTCTTAAAGGTCCAGCTCAGATAGTCACAGCTAAATGATTTTAGTGGCAAGGATTAAGGAAGCTGCAGTAACCATATGATGATTACAGAATCACAGTACATTACTGTTTGGAAGGGACTTCCAGAGATCATCCAGTCTAACACCCTGCCAGAGCAGCATCACCCAGGGGAGTCCACACAGGAATGCATCCAGGAGGGGTTTGAAAGTCTCCAGAGAAGGAGACTCCACAACCTCTCTGAGCAGCCTGCTCCAGGGCTCTGGCACCCTCACTGCAAAGAAGTTGCTCCTCATGTTGAGCTGAAACCTTCTCTGTTCAAGTTTGTCTCCATTGCTCCTTGGCTTATTGCTGTGCACCACCCAAAAGAGCTTGGCCCCCTCCCCTTGACCCCCAGCCCTCAGCTATTGATAGACATGGATCAGATCCCCTCTCAGCCTTCTCTTCCCCAGACTCAACAGCCCCAGGGCTCTCAGTCTCTCTTCCCAGGGGAGATGCTCAAGTCCCCTAAGCATCCTCCTGGCTCTCCCTTGGACTCTCTCCAGCAGGTCTCTGTCTCTCCTGAACTGGGGAGCCCCGAACTGGACACAGGATTGCAGGTGTGGTCTCAGCAGGGCAGAGCAGAGGGGGAGCAGAGCCTCCCTAGCCCTGCTGGCCACACTTTTGCTGCACCCCAGGATCCCATTGGCTCTCTTGGCCCCAAGGGCACATTGCTGTCCCCCTGCAGAACTTGCTGCCCACCAGCACTCCAAGGTCTTTCTCCATGGAGCTGCTCTCCAGCAGGGCAGCCCCAAACCTGTCCTGGTGCCTGCTGTTATTCCTCCCCAGATGCAGGACCCTGCACTGGTCCTTACTGACTTTTGAGCACTTGGACCTTGTCACTGTCACCTCAGTCATATAAATGTCCTTGGCCTTTCACAGTGCAAAGTTTAGCCAGCTTCTTGTTCATTGTGGATCCCACACAACCCCATTCCTTCACTTGCTTCCACCACATCCAATATAGGAAACCTGGACAGAGAAATGGTTGTGATTGCTTTCGCCCACAGCAAGGTTCTTCAATGCTAACTGCCCCAAGTTCAAGCAGTGCAGTACCAAGACCCTCTGGAGACCTAAGCCAGGCTCCCTTGTAAGTAAAATGAATCTGTTCTTTCTTCTCTTGTAAAGGAAACACAGAAATCATTCCACTAATGCTAATGAAGTATCAACTAACACAAGGACAAATGCCCTAAGAACACCTCAGTAGTTATTCTCTGAACAAATGAACAAACAAGGGAAAGGGAACTTGCTGCACACAGAGACTCAACCAGCCCTGCTCTCCCGTGAGAGGCAGGCATTCTGTGTCCTGAATGGGGAAGGGCCAAAAGGAAAAATGGTGTATGATAGGCTTCTTAATTCTACCTTCCTCTGTGCCCACAAGGGAGTCAAAATTACAGCTGCACAAGTTGCTGCTGCCATTGTGACAATGCTCTTTGAACACTGATTTGTATATGGTACATAGTCAAGTACTAAGTACGTAGTCAAGTACTAAATAGACCAGAGGGCTGGAGCACCTCTGCTATGGAGACAGACTGAGAGAGTTGGGGTTGTTCAGTCTGCAGAAGAGAAGGCTCTGAGGAGTCCTTCTTGTGGCCTTCCAGTATCTGAAGGGGGCTACAAGAAATCTGGGGAGGGACTTTTTAGGGTATCAGGGAGTGATAGGACTGGGGGGAATGGATCCAAGCTAGAGGAGGGGAGAGTTAGATTAGACATTAGGAAGAAGTTGTTCCCCATGAGGGTGGTGAGAGACTGGCACAGGTTGCCCAGGGAGGTGGTGGAAGCCTCATGCCTGGAGGTTTTTCAGGCCAGGCTGGATGTGGCTGTGAGCAACCTGCTGTAGTGTGAGGTGTCCCTGCCCATGGCAG
The DNA here is from genome assembly GCA_033816785.1 of Picus viridis. NCBI lineage: Eukaryota > Metazoa > Chordata > Aves > Piciformes > Picidae > Picus > Picus viridis. The sequence continues at coordinate 54,965,172 of CM066567.1, forward strand.
GGGGTTGGAACTGCATGATCCTTGAGGTTCTTTTCCAACCCTGACAATTCTGTGATTCTATGAACAACAGCATTCAATGAACCAGTAGTTCACTGGTTTAAAATTGGGTGAATCTTGTCCTTCATTCTGGCAGAAGAAAATACTGTTAACTTTACCAGGGAGGTGGGTCTTCCTCAAGAAGTGCAGGATCAAGCCCAGAGTCAGGCCCATAAGTGGTTGCTATATAGCCCTTACTGAATGCAAAGGCTTTGTCCAACTGTGACAACAAAAAACTTCTTGATGTGATATACAAAGAGTCATTCTGCTTAGCATGCCACATAGGAGGGGAGGCAGAAAGTGACGCGATCGCTGTGGCTCTGTTCAGCCAGCACACCAAGGCAAATTTTCTCTCCCTCTCCCTGAAAAACTGCTTTCCCATTCCTGAAATGCTGTTCTAGACTGAATGGGCAGGGGGTGGGAGGGGTGGTTGTTTCCTTGCCTTTAAAAAAAGTTTGTTTCCCACATTGCCAAACGGATTTTGGGAATGGGGCGGGGGGGGCAGAGTGAAACTACAGTCTGGGCAGCCTCTTCCCACAGAGAAAGGGAGCAAGCATCTGTACCACATTGTTAACCAGAAACATGGTTTTGCTGCTGTGCTAATTTTAGGCTAATGCCTAGGAAAATTTTCCACAGAGTGAGTAGAAAGTGGTAGAATGTAAAATAAATTATTATTGGATGTAACAGGGAAACTAATAAAAAGGGCTGGAAGGGACCTCAAGGATCAGCCAGTCCCAACCCCCTTGCCATGGCCAGGGACACCTCACACCACAGCAGGTTGCCCGGAGTCACATCCAGCCTGATCTTCAAAACCTCCAGGCATGAGGCTTCCACCACCTCCCTGGGCAGCCTGTGCCAGTGTCTCACCACCCTCACGGGGAAGAACTTCTTCCTAACATCCAATCTGAATCTACCCATTTCCAGTTTTGCTCCATCGCCCCAGTCCTATCACTCCCTGACACCCTCAGAAGTCCCTCCCCAGCTTTCCTGTAGCCCCTTTCAGATACTGGGAGGCCACAATGAGGCCTCCTTGGAGCCCTTTCTTAAGACTGAACCCCCAACTCCCTCACTCTGTCCTCACAGGAGAAGAGCTGCAGCCCTCTGCTCATCCTTGTGGCCCTTCTCTGGACACCTTCCAGCACCTCCAGATCCTTCCTGTAATAGAGGCTCCAGAATTGGACACAGAGCTCCAGGTGGGGTCTCAGCAGAGTGGAGCAGAGGGGGAGAATCACCTCCCTGGCCCTGCTGGCCACAGTTCTCTTGCTGCAGCCCAGGCTCTGGTTGGCTTTCTGGGCTGCAAGTGCTCACTGCTGGCTCCTGTTGAGCTTCTCCTCCCCCAGCACCCCCGAGTCCTTTTCTTCAGGGCTGCTCTCAAGCCAGTCCCTGCCCAGCCCTGTATTGGCTCCTGGGATTGCCCTGACCCAGATCATGCCATTGGGCTGATAAATGACATAAAAGTTAGTTGTATAAACTAACTCCTATTTTCAGCTTCTTCACTCTAGCTGATGCTAGCTGTTTGCTTCTGCTGGCTTCGCTGCCTTAGGCTGAGTTTCTTTGTTGTGGCTAAGTACTAGCAGCTACTCTCTGCTCTTCTCTCTTTTCCCTTGTATGGGGTGGGGGAAGGCAGCAGGGAGAGGGAAGCTGTTGGTAACCCCTTGGTTTTGTCCAGGGGGATGCTTGTATTGTTTATAAATTGTAAATGCATGTAAACATTGTATATTTTGTACACCAGCACTGCATTTCATGTTTCTAGATTCTAGTTGTGCTTGTCAATAGAGCTTCCTTTGCCTTCCAACTGAGCTGGTCTGGTAAATTTCATTTTGGGGGAGGGGGAAGGGCAATTCCCTCAATTAGTTTGGGGGTAATTTCAATCCACTACAGCTGCTGAGTCAGAAACCCCAAAGGACAGTGTTCATAACAGAGCCCTCACCCTATTGCTGAGTTAGGTGATGCCCATAGCAATAGCAAAGGCCTCCTTGTAATTGTAAAACTAAGTGACTAAGTTTGCACTAAGATGTTGCTTTGGTTTTATTTTAAGAGGAAAACGTTTACTCTCCTGTGTTTATTCAAAAGTAGGGGTTACAGTTGAAACATTAGGGATTAAATCAGTGTCCATCTCCAAAAACGTACGCAGGCTGGCACATACACATCTTATGCTGACCACAAGAGCCTTCCCTGATGAGAAGGGAAACCATGCACAGAATGGGATAGTTACAACGTTCTTGGCCATAAGAAACGGCAGGGAAGTGATTCTGCCCCTGTACTCAGCACTGGTTAGGCCACACCTTGAGTCCTGTGTCCAGTTCTGGACTCCTCAATTTCACAGTTATCATTAAGGTTGGAAGAGACCTCAAAGATCATCGAGTCCAACCTGTCACCACAGACCCCATGACTAGACCATGGCACCAAGTGCAATTTAAGGATATTGAGACACTTGAAGGTGTCCAGAGAAGGGCAACGAGGCTGGGGAGGGGTCTGGAGCACAGCCCTGTGAGGAGAGGCTGAGGGAGCTGGGGTTGCTTAGCTTGGAGAAGAGGAGGCTCAGGGGAGACCTTCTTGCTCTCTACAACTCCCTGAAGGGAGGTTGTAGCCAGGTGGGGGTTGGTCTCTTCTCCCAGGCAACCAGCACCAGAACAAGAGGATACAGTCTCAAGCTGTGCCAAGGGAAGTTTAGTCTGGAGGTGAGGAGAAAGTTCTTCCCACAAAGAGAGATTTGCCATTGGGATGTGCTGCCCAGGGAGGTGGTGGAGTCACCACCCCTGGAGGTGTTCAAAAAGGGATTGGATGTGGCACTTGGAGCCATGGTTTAGTGTCCTGAGATGTTAGGAATCAGGTCCTAGGTTGCATTTGATGATCTCTGAGGTCTTCTCCAACCTGGTTGGTTCTATGATAAACGAGCACAGCTTGCATGGCTGTAGAGGAGCTGCCACGGCAGTGTCTGCAGCAGCGCCGTGACAGCCTGCACCACACACCCCACGGAGGCTGCCTCGCAAGAAACTTAAACGACACCCAGCCGCCTGAGTGAAGCCCTTCTGACGCGGGCGTGCAACCACAGCTTCCAGTCTCTCTCCCCCCCCCTTTTTTTTTCCCCCTTAACCTGAGAAACCAGTAGGACCCGCTTCGTGCCTGCCCTCCCTCACGGCTGGCCCCCGCACCACTGCGAGGCACTCTGCGCGCTGCTGCCCAGCCCTGCTGGCGCCCCCACCGAAGGGGTGACGGGGCCGGGGCCGCGGCGGGGAGAAGGGGAAGGGGAGAAGGAGAAGGGAAAGGAGAGAGGAGGGGGAAGGGGAAGGAGAGAGGGGGAAGGAGGGAGAAGGACAGAAGAAGGAGACGCCCCTGCCAAGGGCTCTCCACGCCGGTCCCGCGCCCCGCCCGCTGCCCCCGGAAGGCTTTCTCGCCGTGCCCCGGAAGTTGTCGAGGGCAGAGTCGGCCCAGAGCGCGGCCCTGTTGCTGCCGCTGTCGGGAGGCGCAGCCGTTACCCGCGGCGCGACGCGGGGCTGCCGTCTCGCCCGTCACAGGCGGCCCGCCCGGCTCGGCGCGGCGGCCGGCGCGGGGCTCATGGCGAAGGTTGGTGCTGGTTCGTCCCCTCCCACCCGTTCCCCCGGCTCCTTCTCGCGGGGGTGCTCAGCCGGCTCCGCTGGGAGGGGGCGGCAGCGGAGGCTCCCGGGGCTGGGCCCGGCTCGCCCGTGGGCGGGAGCAGCCCCGTGTCTCGCCTCTCCCCGTGGGAGCTGGGCCGGGATGTGCCCGGCGGAAGGACTTGCCCTCCTTCCCCGTCCGAGGTGCGGGGGCTGGCTGTGGGGGTGGCGGGAGCTGGGTGGCGGCTGGGGCCCCTGGGGCGGGGACCGTGAGGGGCAGGGGGTGTTGCGGCCGAGGGTTGTTTGTGGGCAGGGAAGGCCGTGGCGGGGGCGGGAATCGCCGCCTGGCTCTGGGGCTGCAGCGAGCGGGACGGAGCGGGAGCGGATGAGCGAAGTGTGAGTTTAAAAACAAAAGAGGAGCCGTTAAAGTTGTCCTGGCGGCTGGCTTGCTGGAGGCAGGTCTGGCGCGGGGTGTGGATCTTCTCGGCTGCCTGACCGCTCTGCCTCTTCGGTGCTTGGTGCGTCGGATAGTTGAGCCTCATCTTGCGTGACCTGTCAAGCGCTTACATCTTCCTCTAGGTCAGCTGCTTCTGTCACATGCCTCTCAAGACAAGTGCATTTTCTGTTCCACGTCGCCGAGCACGTCAAGGGGCTTTCTAGGTGCGAGCCCTGGGACTAATGGAGAACTCTGTCGGGTCAGGGAGTTAGGGTCAGCAGACAGAGCCAATCGAGAGGAACGGGGTCCTTGGGGCTTCTCGAAGTGCACGTATGAAAGAAAGGGATGCTTAGCTGACTTGCTTGTCCTTTTAAACTCCCCTTCATCTGGCATATCCTCAGAGGCAAAGGTAGCAAGGGTAGATCTGAAGAGATTCAGAGGTCAGAAGGTGTACTGGTTTGACTTGGTTCTCCCTCTAAACTTGATTTTCTGGAAAATGAAAGCATGTTTTCTTATCTTCCCACTCCTCTTTTTTTGGTTAAGTTTAAGGCATAAAAAGTGATAATCACGATGAGAAATCCCTAGGAATGCTGTTGGACTGAGAGTTGGAGATAATGCTGTTACACTTACTGTAGAAATCAGGGTTGCTTTTACCACGTGTTGAAAAAGCTGCCAGCTGTAGGTTGATACGAGCAGTTCATGTAACTTTTTTTTCAGTTGTGACTGTTTTGAATAGTCTTCGAATTTTTGGTCACTTTTTTTCCTTCCTTTGTTTTTTGGTGGGTTTTTTTTTGACTTACAGAATTAGTGACAAAGGGAGATGTAGTGGAACGAGGGAAATTCTGGGCAAGCATTTTTTACCTTCAAGGATGTTAATTCTATCTTACAGTAATTCTGTATTACAAATCTGCCATTAAATCTGCTCTGCTAACTGCAAGCTCATTGAATTTAGGAGAATGAAAAACTAATTTAAAAAAATAGATATATTGCTGTATTAAAACTGACTTGGTATTAAAACACGTGGGTTTAGATCCAATATTAGATCCAAGAAGCATCCTGTTTTCTTGTTAAAGTCAGCAGAACTGCCAGGGACATTCATTGTCTCTTTTTTTCCTCTCAGCTAGCAAGTGCATCTGAAAAGCACACCTGTCTCTGCCTGCTTAAAAAGGAAGCCTCTGTCAGTATAAACCACCAGTTTTAATCCAAAACCTGTTAACTCCATTCCAAATGGCAAGTGATTAAGTGATTAAGATTCCTTGACTGGGATTCCCTGAGTTTATTTGCCTCTGTGTCAAGAATGCTTTGAAAATGCTTGTTGAAACAGCGTACCAGCACTTCTATGTCTAGCTGGATGTGAACTGCAGCGCAGGAGGTTCCACCTCAACATGAGGAAGAACTTCTTTACTGTGAGGATCACAGAGCACTGGAGCAGGCTGCCCAGAGGGGTTGTGGAGTCTCCTTCTCTGGAGCCTTTCCAGCCCTGTCTGGATGTGTTCCTGTGTGACCTGTGCTGGGTTCTATGGTGCTGCTCCGGCAGGGGGGTTGGACTGGAAGATCTCCAGAGGTCCCTTCCAACCCCTAACATCCTGGGATCCTGTGATCTGGTTAAAGGGCTTTCCAGAGTTTTGCTTACTTTCTAGTTCACTGCCCCATTTTAAATGTTGGTGGCAAGTTGTAGTCAAACTGTTGTTTCTTCTGTGTAGCTCTTACAGGCTGGGTGGTGGGGAACATTTTTTCACCATCTTCTGTTAGAAGAAAGGCTGGCTTAGATTGTTGCAATAGGCAGGTGGTAGTTGGTGGAAGAATGTGTCAGAAAGGAGAGTTTCATAAACTGGAGAAATGTTTGGGAAGAGTGGGTTGCAGATATGTGAATCTAATCCTGCCCTTCGTGCACGTGTGTTTTTTCCCATGCATATATGTACGAGGGGAGAATTAGATTCATAACAGATACCATAATGTTGATGTGCCTTGCATTTTGAATTGAGATGATTATGGGTGTGTTTTGTTCGTTTGGCTTTGTTTGTTTGTTTGTTTTTAAGTGGATGAACACAAACATTTACTGGCCATGGAAATAATGCCCTGCTAAATCCAGCAGCCCAGTAATAGATTCGATTGGTTGGAAGGTAGCAAAACTATTGCTCATAGTTTGGTTGTACTCCTACTTACTTTCATAGAATCAGTCACAGAATTGTCAGGGTTGGAAGGGACCTCAAGGAGCAGCCAGTTCCAACCCCCCTGCCATGGGCAGGGACACCTCACACTAGATCGGGTTGTTCACAGCCACATCCAGCCTAGCCCTAAAATCCTCCAGGGGTGAGGCTTCTGCCACCTCCCTGGGCAACCTGTGCCAGTCTCTCACCACCTTCATGGGGAAGAGCTTCTTCCTAACATCCCACCTGAATCTCCCCATTTCTAGTTTTGATCCATTCCCCCAGTCCTATCCCTCCCTGACATCCTCAAAAGTCCCTCCCCAGCTTTCTTGTAGCCCCCTTCAGATACTGGAGGGCCACAAGGAGGTATCCTCGCAGCCTTCTCTTCTCCAGACTGTGAACTACCCTAACTCCCTCAGTCTGTCCTCATAGGAGAGCTGCTCCAGACCTCTTTGCTTACCTTGGAAGTACCTAGGTCCATGGTTTTTTAGGGGCTGATTCTGAGCTTATTTAAATGAAACTCATTCACTTGCGTGACCATTTGGTCTTGCAGGTCAAGCAAAACAGCTCTTTGAATAGTGGCTGAAAGTCACTCTTGAGCAGAGGGGCTTGTAAGACCACTTTGATCACCCAAACCATTGCCAAAATTCCTTGTAAAAGCTGAACCACAGTTAAGATAATACTTAAGGTGGCTGCACTGGTTTTATTATGTGTGTGTTCTTCCTATGCAGTTACATGAGGTGATTGACTTGGTGATACTTAAAAGAATATCTGGTGTAAGTATCATTAAGTTAGAAGAACTAATGCTCCATCTTCATTTGACTAAACACTCAGAGGGGAATTGGCTGATGGAGTGACCTGGCCTCACTTCCTGCTGCCTGTGCTCAAGCAGACTATGGCTGCTTAGGTTTCTGAAAAAACAAATACATTTGGATAAGGTTTAATTTTAGGAACAAATTAATTCAAATAATCATGTTCAGCTGCTTTGGCAAGTTTAAACTTAAGATCTGGCAGTGTACAAGTGTGTTTCCTCAGCATCACAAGCTGGGTCTTCTGTCTTCCTAGCCGCCTTCTTCCTCTTCCTTGTGCTGGTAAGGATTGTACCAGGAGTGGGTTTGGGAAGCTGAACTGGCTGAAAACTAGCGACTAGTTGATACTGTGCCCTGAGCAAACTCACCCTGCAGTTGTGTACCTGTCAGTGGCTCTGTGAGGGAAGAGGTGGGATCTGAGAGAGGGAGGAGGAATGGTGCTGGTAGGCCTGAAGGTGTGAGACTGACGTTACTGGACTCCAGCCTGCAACCTACTGCTTTGCATAGGCATACAGCTGGCATGGACCAGCTCCACCATTGAAAAACATGGTCCTGTTTGTTTCCACCCTGCTCTGCTGCTTCCTCCTTTGTGCAGGCAAATACTTGTATGGTTATGTGGTGAACTGGGTTGAGTTTTGAACCAGCTTGGGGGAGGGGCAGGGAGGGGAGAGTTAGGTTGAAGCTGGATCAGTTTGCTGCACAAACATTTGAGCTGGCGCAAAGATGGGGGTGGAAGCAAGCAGTGAGGGGAGCAGGGTGTGACTGTTTCTCTTGGTGACAGTGACATACTGTGCCAGTTTAAAGTGTATTTGATTCTGGCCTAATTCTGTGAGGTTGCACTTGCATGGCGTTCAGGATTTGAAGACATTGTTCAATGATGGTTCATGGACGTGTTTGCCTCTAAGACCCTTCAATCCATGGCAGCGATTTCTTGATGCGCTTGGAAGGGATTTTGAGGAAGAATCTGGCCTTCTGTGTGGGAACTGAGGTTTTAGGAAAGTATTTTTCTGCAGTACCTATTGTTTCATTTAGCAGTGTGCTTAAATGGGAAAAATATGTTCCTGTTTATCGCTGCTGTTCTCCTGTCACATTCCCAAAACAGTGACTTGGTTCAGCATCTGTAGTGTGGCTTTGACTTTAAAAGACTGCAGTCAAAAAGATGGTGGTCAGCATCCACTGAGAAAGCTGCAGAATATTTTGCTGTAATACCAAAATTAAAGATATCCAAATGAACAAACCTATGACCCTGATAAGGCTGACCTAGGACATAACCCAGAAGGTCAGACAGTTTCCTAGGAGGCACTGTGTGACTTTCCTAAGTAGCTATTTAATGGTGAGTGGTTCTCTAAACCTGTCTTAAGGCTTTCAGGCTCATCACAGAAGTTGTACTTAACGTTTCAGGGTATGGATTGGCATTTTTGCCTGTGTGGTTGGTTTATTAACTTTGCTTTTTCTTTTTTGTCCCCTCCAAACATCTGTGAACACTGCAGATACTGTGTCCCTCAGCCATTTGTCTCTATTGCTCTACCGTAGGTGACCACACTTGGTGATGCTCTCCACCAAAGCAGCTGTATGCAGTGTTCTGTGCTAGTTTAGGCATAACCAGCAGTTAAATGGAGAGGAATAGTTCAGTATGCCATCACTGATCAGTTACTGTGATTAATGTTTCCTGAAGCGGGTTAGCATGCTCCTGCAAGATGTAGTCTGTTACAAGTCTGTCAGGGTAGTAACCTCTCATTGTTGGGTGGCAATCACTAACTTTGGGGAGTAGCTACTGCTAGCAGAGGTGACTTATCTGCAGCTTTTTGATGATGTTTTCTGAAACAGGTGTCACAGGTTTTATTTTTGTCTGCTACTGAATAAGATTGGTTTTTTCCATCAAAGCACACTTACCTGTCCTATGAGGACAGACTGAGGGACTTAGGGCTATGCAGTCTGGAGAAGAGAAGGCTCAGAAGAGACCTAATTGTGGCCTTCCAGTATCTGAAGGGGGCTACAAGAGAGCTGGGGAGGGACTTTCGAGGGTGTCAGGGAGCGACAGGACTGGGGGGAGTGGAGCAAAACTAGAAATGGATAGATTCAGATTGGATGTTAGGAAGAAGTTCTTGACCATGAGGGTGGTGAGAGACTGGCACAGGTTGCCCAGGGAGGTGGTGGAAGCCTCATCCCTGGAGGTTTTAAAGGCCAGGCTGGATGCCCTTTCAGCAACCTGATCTTGTGTGAGGCAGAGGGTTGGAACTGGATGCTCCTTGAGGTCCCTTCCAACCCTAACAATTCTAAGATTCTATAATTTGAGGAGCTGCTGGCTGAAAACTGCTGTCCAGAGATGTGCGATTTCAGTGTGTGCCTTTGATGTTTTAGTTGTGTGTAAGTTGCAGAGCAGCAGTGCTAATGATAGCAAGCTTTGAATTTTCTGCTTTTAAGCATCATCTTTTCTTGTTCCTTCAGCATAATCAATGTTAGATGTGAACATTCTTGAAGTTAAACCGGTGTCTGGTGTTTTCTCATTAAGTGTGTATGCCTGCAAATGGGTGTGTGCCATATATTCTCCAAGTATAGTGCACTCTTAGATTTTCCTCCTTACTGCTTCCAGCAGGGTGGCAATGATCATGACAATCAGCTCAGGTCACTCTTTCTTGAGGCCCATCTTCCTGCAGCCCTGTGATTTGCCAGAATTTCAGTTTTCCCCCTCAAGCTTGAAATGGCAACAGAAATAATTATCCCTTGCCTTTAATAAAAAGAACTAATAACTTACTTCTGATGTCTATACAATGAAATGTTGTTGTTATTGCATGTTTGGGACTGACTATGTGCATTCTTTTCTCATTAGTGGAAGTGGCATTGTGATTACTGACTGTTCCCTTCTCTTGTCTTAGAGTTTCATGTCTGTCTTGTTCTTCTAAAATGATTCCACGTCCACATGTGGGGTAGTGAGATGAGAAGCTTCTTGGGGCATGAGCTGCACTTAAGAAGTCACTGACTTCTTAGATGGTCAAAGATAATGCCTACATTTTTTTTGCCTGAATCTCAGGGAGTGAAGTAATGCTGGTATCTGTGTTAGGGAGTGTGTTGGAAGGGACCTCAAGGATCACCCAGTTACAACCCCCTGCCATGGCCAGGGACACTTCACACTACATCACTTTGCTTACAGCCACATCCAGCCTGGCCTTAAAAACTTCGAGGGATGGGGCTTCCACCACTTCCGTGAGCAACCTGTGCCAGTCTCTCACCACCCTCACGGGGAACAACTTCTTCCTAACATCTAATCTCAATCTCCCCACTTCTAGTTTTGCTCCATTTCCCCCAGTCCCATCGCTCCCTGACACCCTCAAAAGTCCCTCCCCAGCTTTCTTGTCGTCCCTTTCAGATACTGGAAGGCCACAAGAAGGTCTCCTCAGTGCCATCTCTTCTCCACAGTGAACAACCTCAACTCTCTCAGCCTGGCCTCGTAGGAGAGGAGCTCCCGCCCTCTGCTTTTCCTCATGGCCCTTCTCTGGACACCTTCCAGCACCTCCAGATCCTTCTTGTTTGTTTGTTTCCCCCTGTAACATTTCAGGTTCAATATTGGCTGTTGTTTACATTTTTGAACTGTGGTTCAAAAAACAACATAAACAAATCCTGAAAGTCGGTTTTAGTTTATCCTCTTTCCTTTCCTTTAGTTATGATAAATGTGTATCTTACAGCTAAGGTACTAGGATTTTTCTTGCTATTCATCTTTTTCTTGTACATGTGTCTGTTAATTTCCTTCTGAGGAAAATGTGATTCAGAAATACTCTGTGAATTGCCTATGTTTGTAATAAAAGCTGAGAGCTATAGGGCAAATGGCACACCTGAGGCAGGGAGCATTCTCTTCAACTGTAATCCCAAACTCAGGAGAGACTGGGACATGGTCTTTGTGGTTTGATGAACTGATGTCTTTCCCTTGGCTTATCATCATAGTGATTGTTGTCCTGGCAGGGTTGAGATGTTACTGCTCTCTACCCCCTCCCCCTTCCCATTTCATCTTCCCAAACCAGCTCCTGCTCCCTCTACACCATCCTTTACTCTGCCTAAGCAGCTCCTGCTCCACCACCACTATTTTTGCACCCATTCCAGAGCCAGGGGCAAGACCCTCGCCACCAGAGGAGTTCAGCACCCAGGGGTGATATTGGACACATCAACTGTCTTCCTAACTAACCGGGGGGGGGGGGGCCACCAGGGCCCCCGGCCTTTGTCACCACCACCATCCCCCAGTGTGCAGCATGGGCACTCACCAGAGATGAGAGGAGGATCCCTCAGCCCAGATGGGCTCAGCTTGGGGCTGCTGGCTTTCCTGACATGGATTAAAAGGGGGAGTGGGCTGGGAGGGCAAAGTGGCCACACCTGGGGTGGGAGGAGACTCCAACAGAGCCCAGGTGCTCTGTGATTTGAGGGGAAAATGGGGCAGGTGAGGGACATTCAGGGTGTCAGATAATGATAGCACTGGGGGGAATGGAGCAAAACTAGAAATGGGTAGATTCAGATTGGATGTTAGGAAGAAGTTCTTCCCCATGAGGGTGGTGAGAGACTGGCACAGGTTGCCCAGGGAGGTGGTGGAAACCTCATCCCTGGGAGTTTTAAGGCCAGGCCGGATGTGGCTCTGGGCAACCTGCTGTAGTGGTGTAGGGACACCTGTGTGGTGTCCCTGCCCATGGCAGTGGGGCTGGAACTGGATGATCCTTGAGGTCCCTTCCAACCCTGACAATTCTGTGATTCTGTGAACAGTGATTGTAGTTAATACTGCTTGTTTAGAATCATAGACTCATAGAATATTGAGTTTGAAAGGACCCCTTATGTGAACATTGGAAAGATTAATCAGCACAATATCAGATGTGTTTCTGAGAGAGAATGTCTTTAATTCATGACTTGCAAGATACTTGACAGGGTGGAGAATTGACTGGTTTTGCAATGCCTTTAAGATGCTGTGTCACCCTTTTCCCACATCACAGCATCAGAGAATTTCAGGGGCTGGACGGGACCTTGAAAGCTCCTCCAGTCCAGTCCCCCCTGCCAGAGCAGGAGCACCCAGAGCAGATCACATAGGAACACATCCAGGCAGGGCTTGAATATCTCCAGAGAGGGAGACTCCCCCTGGGCAGCCTCTTCCAGTGTTCCATCACCCTCACAGGGAAATAATTCTTCCTGTTTCCATGGAACTTCCTATGCCTCAGTTTCCACCACTGCCCCTTGTGCTGGCATTGGGCACCACTGAGAACAGCCTGGCTCCAGCCTCTCAGGACTCACCCTTTACATATTTATAAACATTGTTGAGGTCACCTCTCAGTCTCCTCCAAGCTACAGAGTCCTCAGCTCCCTCAGTCTCCCTTAGTAGGACAGATGTTCCAGTACTTTCATCATGCTTGTGGCTCTGTGCTGGACTCTCTCAAGCAGCTCTCTGCCTTTCTTGACCTGAGGGGCCCAGAACTGGACATAATATTCCAGATGTAGCCTCAGCAGTGCAGAGTGGAGTGGGAGGAGAACATCTCTTGACCTACTGGTGACACTGCTTCTAATCCACCCCAGAATGGCATTTGCCTTCTTGGCCTCAAGAGCACATTGCTGGCTCATGGCCATCCTTCCATCTGCCAGGACCCCCAGGACCCTTTCCCTTTCACTGCTCTCCAGCAGGTCCATCCCCAACCTTTGCTGGTGCATGGAGTTGTTCCTTCCCAGGATAGGAAAGACATTAAGGTCCTGGAGCATGTCCAGAGATGAGCTAATAAGGGGTTTGGAGAGCATGGCATACAAGGAGCAGCTGAAGGGGCTGGGGTTGTTTAGTCTGGAGAAGAGAAAGCTGAGGAGAGAGCTTATTGCTCTTTACAGCTACCTGGAAGGAGGTTGGAGTGAGACTGCTGTTGGCTTCTTCTCCCAGGTAACCAGTGACAGGATGAGAGGAAATGGATTTGAGTTGTGCCAAGGGAGGTTTGGGTTGGACATGAGGAAAAACTTCTTGAGTGAGAGAGTGGTGAGGGGCTGGGACAGGCTGCCCAGGGAGGTGGTGGAGTTGCCATCCCTGGTGGTGTTCAAGAAGCTGTAGAGGAGATGGTTTAGTGGTCCTGATAGCTGGGTTATGGCTGGACTTGATGATCCTCAAGGTCTTTTCCAACCTTCCTGGCTCTAAGACTCTACACTTGCCTTTGTTGAACTGCATCGGATTTCTCCCAGCCCAGCTCTCCAGCCAGTTAAACTCTCACTGTTGTTTTGCTTTGCAGCAGCAATGCAAACTTTTGCTTATATATAAACTTAAAGCACAAACTGAACGTTCCTAGTGCTGTGCTCCATCTTGGTAGCAGTGCATCTCAGTGCTGAGCTTTTCTCATAGGGCAGCAGTAGCTTTTTTGCTCAGCTGCACAGCAAAGCAAAACAGAGCTGACTGTGCAGCAGTTATCCTTCAGACATGTCTAAATTTTTCAGTCTATTTATGAGTATCAACAAACACTTTGTGCATACTTTTGCCATGCGTTGAATGCTTCTATTTTCCTTTAATTTAGCTTAAAACTAGTAATGGAATTCCTGAGGTTTTGAAAGGAATAGCTCTTGGCAAGCCCAGAGTTTTGAAACTAAAGGCAAATTAAGATACCAGGCAAACACAGGGAGGGCTGCTTCTTCAGGGAAGTATGTTAAGATTCTTCCAACATCTTAACATTTGTTGTATTTATGTTCTCAAAGAGGAATATGTATCTTTGAATTACTACTTCAAAGCACAGTTGTTTTTTCTCTTTTTAAAGGAGAACACGAGGGGACATTTATTTTTTCCTCTTGGTGTCACTCAACAAGTTCAGCCTTTGCAGCCAACCATTAGAAGCAGAGGGTGCAATACTCCTTTCTTTGTAGCTGTCTGTGTTTGTCAGTAGTTCAAACTGATTGAAACATGTGATTAGGTTACAGACTTCAGTCCACGTGTAGTCTTGCTTTAAAATCACCTCAGTAATTGTAATTGGAAGTGGTTGTTATTATACATCTGTCAAATGGTACAATGATACAATAAAAACCTTACACTTTCAAACTGTAATTGCACTCTTTATATAGCTAAGTTGCTTTAGCTTTCTGAGAGCAAGAGGAGATAGGATGTAAAGACACAGAATCACAGAAAGATTCAGCTTGGGAAAGAGCCTCAGGATCACCAAGTCCAACCCTGAACCCTCCTCCACAAGGCTCACCCCTAAACCGTAGCCCCAAGCACCACAGCCAAACCGCCTTGAAATACAGCCAGGCTTGGGGACTCCACCACCTCCCTGGGCAGCACATTCCAATGCCTGACCACTCTTGCTGGGAAAGAATGTTTCCTACTGTCCAGTCTAAACCTAGCCAGTGGCAGCTTGAAGCCATTGCCTCTTGTTCTATCACTAATTACCTGGGAGAAGAGACCAGCACCAGCCTTGTCTGGCTGCCACAGCCTTGTCCCTCTTTGGCATCTGCACCACTGCTTGCTGCAAGCACCTTCACTCCTTTGTCCCCTCTTCCCCTTAATTCTGAGCTGTACCACATTCACAGAAGTTTTGCATGCTGTCTTCTTTCTTTAGGTTACTGCGTTTCATTGTAGAGTTTCATGGCCTTATGTGCGTTCATTCAGTCCTGCAGTTTCTTATTCCAACGTCTCAGAGCCCATTATCTCCCTCAAACTTAACTCAATTGCTTGCCATTTGCCGTGCTGCTGACAGCAGTATAATCCTCTCTTGCCTGGGGCAGTTGTTTGGGAGTAGCCTCTTTTTATTCCCTTCTCCCTGAATCCACAGTCATGTTTTATTCATACCCTTCTTATTTCTTGTCCTAACAACATTTTCAAGACCAAGTTTTCTTTTTCTGTCTTTACAAATGAAGTTTAGGCCTGTATCTTGTCATCTGGACTACCTGAAGTACCTTCTGCCTCCTCTCCTGATATTCCTCTCTCTGCAATCTGTTTAAAATACAGCTGGTACAATTTTTCAGTAGTCTGACTGCTAGTTTTCCTCATCAAGATAAACCTTGTTCTCTCCGAGCTGGACCACCTGCATCTCATATTTGTGTGTCACACTATTCTTTTTCCTGCTACTCTTGGCACTCAAATCTGTATTCCCCCCAACTGGTTTCATGTGATATGCACAGAATCATAGAATCAGTAAGGTTGGAAATGACCTCAGAGATCATCAAGTCCAACCTATCACCCAACACCTCATGACTAACTAAACCATGGCGTCAAGTGCCACATTCAATCCCTTTTTGAACACCTCCAGTGGTGGTGACTCCACCACCTCCCTGGGCAGCACATTCCAATGGCCAATTACTCTTTCTGGGAAGAACTTTCTCTTCACCTCAAGCCTAAACTTCCCCTGACACAGCTTGAGACTGTGTCCTCTTGTTCTGGTGCTGGTTGCCTGGGAGAACAGACTAACCCCTACCTGGCTACAACCTCCCTTCAGGGAATTGTAGACAGCAAGAAGGTCTCCCCTGAGCCTTCTCTTCTCCACTTTTGATTGAGTGTATATTTTTTTTAGTGTAATTTTATGCTATGTATGCTACTGCAAGAGAAAATTACTGCATCTCTGACTTTCCTTCCTGCATATCAGTGTCCTGTTCTCTCTCTGCTTATATAGATGAGTTATGTTTGTTATCTACCAAAGTTGACAGGGATGCATGTTACCTTTGGATGTTTTCCTGAAGAGACCTATGAAATGTATGTTGTTGCTTGTCTTCCCAGTCGTGTTCACTTGTCTATTGACTGTATTGTTACTTTGCAGTAAGCAAAGAGCACAGACAGAGAGTTGGGGCTGTTCAGTCTGGAGAGGAGAAGGCTCCAAAGAGACCTTCTTATGGCCTTCCAGTATCTGAAGGGGGCTACAAGAAAGCTGGGGAGGGACTTCTGAGGGTGTCAGGGAGTGATAGGACTGGGGGAATGGAAAAAAACTAGAAATGGGTCGATTGAGATTGGATGTTAGGAAGAAGTTGTTCCCCTTGAGGGTAGTGAGAGACTGGCACAGGTTGCCCAGGGAGGTGGTGGAAGCCTCATGCCTGGAGGTTTTGGAGGCCAGGCTGGATGTGGCTGTGAGCAACCTGCTGCAGTGTGAGGTGTTGCTGCCCATGGCAGGGGTTGGAACTGGATGAGCCTTGAGGTTCCTTCCAAACCTAACAACTCTATGATTGTGTGGGTAGCATGCTTTAAACTCAGTTGTGTGAGTGCAGTGTCAGATTCTGTGAAGTTCTGTGATCACGTGCCATTTCAGTTAGTACAGTTTTTGTCCCCATGCACTTGGCAGGTTTCTTTTTTGAGGCAAATCAAATGTAAATGGCAGCTTTTATTTGAAAGAGACACAAATTGAATTAAACTGTCACTGAACGCAATATTTAGTGCCATGTCCTCTACCTGTTGCAGAACTAAAGCTAATATTAGCAGAGGTAATGCTCTTTTTTTTCAATAGGAAAGCCAAGTGACTCAAATAGTTCTGTGTCTCATGAAACTTTGGGGCACAAGGGTTTGGACTTTTATTTAGGATTCTTGAGAAAGTTATTCTTTTGGGATCCCTCCATTATCTGAGTGTTTTTGCCTGGTAATACAATGAGAAAGTAAAACAATTACAGTAGTTAGAGATTTATTCTTGAATTCTTTATTTTTTTCTCCCCCTCCCTGCCTGCTCCTGGTTTTGGTAGGCGTGTAGATGGGTGAACCTTTCTTACCCAGTGCTTCCATCCTCCCTCCCCCAGTTCCAGAGCTTTTTCTGATAACAGAGGTGGAGAGAGCATTTTCAGCTTGTCCTCTGGGTCTTTAGTTCTAGAGTGATGTGTGTTTTGGTTCAGAAGTACGACATACACCAGAAACTTAGGTAAGTTTCCAGTTTCTGTAAGACTCTTTTGGTTTTGAGTGTATATTATGACTGTTATTTTAAGATACTTATGGCCACTTAGGGTCTTGAAATATTTCTACTAGTAAAGGGCAACAATGTGCCCTTCAAAATCGAAAGTTCAAGTTATTTATCTTGGATTTTCTGTGCCTACAGTGAATGTGGATCATCTGACCTTCAGAAATGTGGTTTTTTTACAATGATTTTAGTCCATGAGTGTCAGTACCTTGGCTTAATAAATATTTATTTCTTCCTGCCTCAGGGTTCTTTGTTTTGTTAAGTGCCTATAAACTGGTCTGGTGGAGCACAATCTCATGTATGTCTGCTAAACCTACATTCTCTGGAAGAGTTTCCATTTATGTCAGCTGTAATACAGAATCCTGGTTGTTAAATGGATATAGTTGACTCATTTTCAAGTAGCATGTTTTTAAAATGGTTGCATATCAAAGTAAAAAGTGTTTTATTGTTGTCAGTGGTGTGACATTAAAAAGAAAGCTACCTTCCTGAAGGCCTGGTTGTGCCAATACTGTATCACTTTAGCATTTCTCTGTGAATTCTTCACTGCTGATGTTATAATAAATCAGTAACACTTATTTATACTAGAGCCTGCCCCCTGTCATGTCTCCCCTCTCCAGGGACATAAGCACCTCTGCTTTACTCTGGGGCTCTGCTTTACTCTGAGGCAAGCTGTTACTATTCATGTCCAGGTTTGAGTATTTGTGAAGTACAAGGGTTCACAGCTACAAGTACAGAATACAGAATTGACCAGGTTGGAAAAGACCTCAGAGATCATCAAGTCCAGCCTATCACCCAACACCATCTCATCAACTAAACCATGGCACTAAGTGCCCCATCCGGGCTCTTTTTAAACACCTCCAGGGATGGTGACTCCACCACCACCCTGGGCAGCACATTCCAATGGCCAATCTCTCTTTGTGGGAAGAATTTCTTCCTAAGATCCAGCCTAAACCTCCCCTAACAATTCTATGATTCTTTGGTTTTGCACAAAAAGTGTAAGGCGTTTGTTTCAATATGCCACATATTTAGTAGCTGATTAATTTGAAATGAACACAGATTTTTATAGACTGTTGCAGTGCCTGGTTATAGAGATTTCTAGAATTCTTTTCAAGAAAAAAAAACCTACATGTTTGAAGTAAGAGCAGTTTTCTAGTATGTGCAGTCAGATCACAGGATCCCAGGATGTCAGGGGTTGGAAGGGACCACTGGAGATCTTGGAGTCCAACCTCCCTGCCAGAGCAGGACCTATGGCACAGGTCACACAGGAGCACATCCAGACAGGGCTGCAAAGGCTCCGGAATAGGAGACTCTGCAACTTCTCTGAGCAGACTGTTCCAGTGCTCTGTGAGCCTCACAGTGAACAAGTTCTTCCTCATGTTGAGGTGGAACCTCCTGTGCTGGAGTTCTCCCATCCATTGCCCTTTGTTCTATCCCCAGGGCAGAAGTGAGCAAAGGCTGTCCCTGTCCCTTCCTTCTTGACACTCAGCCCTCAGCTATTAATAGACATTGATCACATCCCCTCTCATCTTCTCCTCTCCAGACTAAACAGCCCCAGGGCTCTTAGCTTCTCCTCACCAGGCAGTGCTCCATTCTCTTCATCATCCTTGTAGCCCTCCCTTGGACTCTTTCCAACGGATCCCTGTCCCTCCTGGACTGGTAAGTCCAGAACAGGATACAGTATTCAAGATGGGGCCTTACTAGGGCAGAGAAGGAGAACCTCCCTGGATCTGCTGGACACACTGTTCTCAAGGCACCCCAGGATCCCATTGGCCTTGGCCACCAGGGAACATTGCTGTCCCATGCAGAACTTGTTCACCAGCACTCCCAGGTCCTTCTCCTTGGGGCTGCTCTCCAGCAGATCCCCTCCCAACCTGTACTGCCGCAGTTTATTCTTCCTGCCCATATGCTGGACTCTGCACTTAGCCTTGTTGAGTCTTGTTGAAAATCTCTAGAACTGGCAGATTGCATTTCTTCGTGCTACTTTCCAGTGCCCCACATAAAATGTGTGACCTAGATGTGTGTGGGCTTTGTTTTTTGCTCGTAATGGAGTTATGCAAGTTAACATAGCTTTTATTGTTGCTTAATAGTGAACATCATTGGGAGGGGATGGCATAGGGAAGGGACAGCTAGTGTTCATTCTTTTATAGAAAGAAAATCTACATCTCTCTTCCATCACTTGGGTGCTTTCAGCTTCATATTCATCATTGGTCTGAAGAAATGCAGACATTCAGGTTGTCAAAAACTGGATGTAACCCCGGAGCTGAATAGAATGTAAACTCTCATAGAAAGAAATCCATAAAAATGCCTTGTCAGCTAAGGAGGCTTTAGTGAAATACCTATGATTCTGTGATTCCAAACACTCTAGTAAAGAGCTTTATATGTAGTTGGATTTTAGGTTTGTTCTCTACGAAATGCTATTTCTCAAGTGTGCTGTACCAAGAAACTGGAGTTTCAGAAAGCCTTCTATATTCTGGACTTTAGAACAAACTAGGAATTATCTCAGAAGAATGCTTGAGACATGGACTAATAAGGCCTAACAGTGTATGGTCAACAGTAGAAGGCTTTTACATATTAGTTTGAATAGTAAATAGTGTGGGGCTGACTGTTGGTGATTTGAGAGAGATGGATCTTGGCTTCCACTCGTTGTAAAAGCTTTCTGGGAATTAATTCCAATACCAAGCTCTGCTTCAGTGAAGTCATACCATTATAACCTTACATGATGAATGGAGTATTTTGAGGTGGGTGGTTGTAAGAAGTTTTGTGACTGCAGAGGGGGCATGTAAAAAGAGAAAGAATACGAATAAGGAAGCCTTCTCTCTGAATTGCAAATCCAGAGTTATCAATAACATGTAAGCAAAACTGGCCCCAAAACATTTGATGTTAAATATGTGTGCTAAAAGCTCCTTCATGGAATCACAGAATCACAGAACTGTCAGGATTGGAATGGACCTCAAGGATCATCCAGTTCCAAGCCCCCGCCATGGGCAGGGACACCTCACACTACAGCAGGTTGCCCAGAGCCACATCCTGCCTGGCCTTCAAAACCTCCAGGCATGAGGCGTCCACCACCTCCCTGGGCAACCTGTGCCAGTGTCTCACCTCCCTCATGGGGAACAACTTCCTTACGTCCTATCTAAAACTCCCCTCCTCTATCTTGGATCCATTCCCCCAGTCCTATCACTCCCTGACACCCTCAAAAGTCCCTCCCCAGCTTTCTTGTAGCCCCCTTCAGATACTGGAAGGCCACAGGAAGGTTTCCTCAGAGCCTTCTCCTCTCCAAACTGAACAACCCCAACTCTCTCAGCCTGTCCTCACAGGAGAGGAGCTCCAGCCCTCTGCTCATCCTTGTGGCCCTTCTCTGGACATAGACTCATAAAATGGTGTGGGCTGGAAGGGACCTCCATAGGCTCATCCAGTCCAACCTTCCTGCAGTCAGCAGGGACATCCCCAACTAGAACAGGCTGCTCAGGGCTCCATCAAGCCTCAGCTTGAATGTCTCCAGGGATAGAACCTCAACCACCTCCCTGGGCAACCTGTTCCAGTGTTCCACCACCCTCATTGTAAAGAACTTCTTGTTAACATCTAATCTAAATCTGCTCTGCTCTAGTTTGAAGCCATTGCTCCCAAACTTGCCTGGATGTGTTCCTGTGTAATCCAGTATAGGTGCTCCTGCTCTGGCAGGGGTTGGACTGGAGGAGCTTTTGAGGTCCCTTCCGGCCCCTGAAATTCTGTGATTCATCCTGTCACTGCAGGCCTTTGTAAACAGTCTCTCCCCATCCTTCTTGTAGGTCTCCCTCAGGTACTGGAAGGCTGCTATTAGGCTGCCATCACATCCATACCTTTCTTGTATTAGGGATCCCAGAGCTGGACAGAGTTATTCCAAGTCTAACCCCAGTAACAGCTAGGCTTTCCAGTCTGTCTTTGTGAATGTGTGAAAGCTATTGGTAAGAGTAAAACCGTCACTGAATGGAAAATGGGTAAAACACTCAGACATGTAGAAACTGAGTTTGTTTTGCTGCCTGCTAAAGTCCCATCGTGCTGCCTTTCCAAACAGAGCTACAGAGAAGGGGAAAATGCCACTTTTTTGGTTGGTTGGTTGGTTGGTTTTGTTTGGTGTGATTAGTTTGGTTTAAATGATTATTTATTAGTTTTTAAAAAGTATTTTTATTTTGGTTTGGTTTTGTTGTTGTTGTTCCATGCCAGTGCAGATCCACAGTCGAGTGGATCATTCCCACTTCTTCTGGATGTGTTTGTAAATTGTTTGAGTGGCTCAGTTTTTCCCAGCTGCTTTACATTTGGGTGAATTATTAACAGTTCAATTGGGTGTCACTAGGGTTTGGGGTTTTATTTTTGCATTTTAACTCAAAAGTAGAGACAGCATAGTTTGAGGCAGACAGTGCCCTTCTTTCTACAGCTTGCGTTGCACAATGTCTGGTGCATGCATGATTAAACTATTTGTAAGTCACATTACCCTGTGCCTTGCAGTGGTTTTTTTGGTCACTTGCTTTAAGAGGTGGTGGTGTGAAGTGCAGCAATTTAGCAGCTGATTTATGAGTGGCTGAGTGTTTGTCCCCTGAATGAGACAGGGAATTTGTTGAAGGGGTGGCACCTTTTGAGGCTGCTGTATTTATCTGTTGGCTCCTTGGTGATGGTGGTTACTACTTCCCAGAACTTCATTTGATTTCCAAGAAAGCTGTAAAGGCTTCCCTATGAAGCGTGTGCAATCCAGAGGCACATGTTAGGCTTGTGCCTGACATAATAATAATGAGTTCTACCAAGGGGTTGTGTGGTGCCCTGCATGTTTTCAGACAGATTTAATGCATTGTTATGAAATAGGCATCATCTATTCTAGTATATTTAGGGGTTTTTTTTTAATTAGCTAAGCTACTACATGTGTTTCATCTGAGGTTATGTTCCACTGTTGATGGCAAAAGTCTGTAGCAGTGACTTGGCAGAGATTTTAAACTATTGTAAGTATAAACTTCTCTTTTGTGTCAGCTATAGATTGTTCCCAAGGGAGACTCTCAAGTCAATCATGTACGGTACCTCACAAGTAGCAGACTGAGTTCTCAGGATCTTGTGCCTTGTTCCATAGGCCTTGTTCCCTAGGCTGGTCACAGAATGGTAGGAGTTGGAAGGGATCTCTGGAGATGATCTAGTCCAAGTCCCTGGCTAGCACAGGTACACCTAGATCAGGTTGCATAGGAACATGTCTGTGTGGGTTTTCAAAGTCTCTAGTGAAGGAGACTCCACAGCGTCTTTAGGCAGCCTGTTCCAGTGCTCCATTACCCTCAAAGAAGGTTTTCTTTAAGTTCCAGAGAAACCTCCTGTGTTCCAGTTTGTACCTGTTGCCCCTTCTTCTACCACTGAAAAGAGTTCAGGCCCATCTTCATGACCTCACCCTTCAGACATTTACCTGCCCTTTAGATTTTCGTATCTGTCTCTTGTAGGTCCCTCAGCCTCTTGTAAGAGCTGCTCCAGTCCCCTAATCATCTTTAGTCTTAATGGCATCTTAAATACAGTCCAACATCCAGAATCTCATGTGAGATCCGAGATCTTACATGCTGGAGCATGTCCAGAGAAGGGCCATGAGGATGATCAGAGGGCTGGAGCTGCTCTGCTGTGAGGACAGACTGAGGGAGTAGGGGCTGTTCAGTATGGAAAAGGAGTCCTTCCAACTCCTTCCAAGGAGTCCTTCTTGTGGCCTTCCAGTAAGAAAGCTGGGGAGGGACTTTTTAGGGTGTCAGGGAGTGATAGGACCCCTCAGCTTGAGTAGAAGCTTGAGTATTGGAATATAATGAATTTTTGTGTTCTTGATTTATCCTAATCTCACCTACTACAAACAGAAATTGAATCACAGGGTTTTGCTGTCCTAGCAGTAGCTAGTTACCATGTTCTTTGGTTCTAAATTACTTCCAAAGTATTTGCAATATTGTTAGACAGGCCTAAGGGACTTCTGTGCTTTGCTTTTGGGGTGGCTTCCAAAGAGATTGCAATCAATGGGTAGAGTACCTGGGTTTGAAGTGCTCAGTACACAGCATAATGATTACTTCACATTGATTCTGTAATTGTGTCTAGGTTTTCCTCTGTTCCTTTATGATTCTCTTCTAGAAATTCTTCCCAGACAGAGAGATTGGCCATTGGAATGTGCTGCCCAGGGAGGTGGTGGAGTCACCATCCCTGGAGGTGTTTTAAAAGAGCCTGGATGAGGCCCTTGGTGCCATGGTTTAGTTGATTGGATGGTGCTGGGGGCAGGTTGGACTCGATGACGTCGAAGGTCTTTTCCAACCTGGTTAATTCTGTATTGTGTATTCTAAAATACTGTAGGCTTTGCAGCTGCTATTGGTGCATTGCAGTTTCTCTCACATACTGCTGTTGACCAATTCAATTACAGCTGGATGAAATATGTTCCTGTGACAGAAGCTTGTGTTTTGTTTTCTTGTGCAGCATTTTCATTTGGTTTTCAGTGTATTTATTTATTTATTTACTTTTCATTAATATTAACTGCAGAAGAACAGAGGGAAAGAATAGGAATCATGGTTTATCTTGGATTACCCAAAGTTGCTTTGTAACATTATTGCCAAAGGCTGTTAGCCTTAGTGATTATTATGTTTACGAAGTTGTTGTATTTTCTCCAACCACAATTCTTGTAAGGGGATAATTAAGTTAAAACTTGGGCTGTTCTTTGCAGATCCTGGGCCAGTGCCAAAATATTTTCAAACAATACATAGTTATCATTTCAAAGATACCCTTTTAACTTAAAATACTAAGTAGTGTAATAAGGTTTTAATACATCCTGCTGCCCTTCTGGTTTGAGTATTAATTCTGAGGTGAAAGCAAGCCATTGATCTTGCACTGCCATGTTAGAAATCAGATGTGAAATAGCCTCTTTCATATGAAGGCTTAAAGTTTATGGTTTTGCTCTACACTAATCTTATCTTTGATCTTTTGGGGGAGGTAGAATCTTGCTGTTTCATAGCTATAGAATCACAGAACTGTCAGGGTTGGAAGGGACCTCAAGGATCATCCAGTTCCAACCCCGCTGGCATGGGCAGGGACACCTCACACTAGATCACGTTGCTCAGAGCCACATCCAGCCTGGCCTTCAAAACCTCCAGGAATGAAGCTTCCACCACCTCTCTGGGCAACCTGTGCCAGTCTCTCACCACCCTTATGGCCTTCCAGTATCTGAAGGGGGCCTACAAGAAAGCTGCTGAGGGGCATTTTAGGCTGTCAGGGAGTGGTGGGACTGGGGGAATGGATCAAAACTAGAAATGGGTAGGTTCAGAGTGGATGTTAGGAAGAAGTTTTTCACCTCAATCTTTCATTTTCAGTATAAAGACTTGTTGCTATCTACATAACAATTGTGCTTTTGCTTATGTTCTGTCTGGATTAGTGCTGGTCCTTGGATGTGCAGAATAAAGAAAGATGCAAAATTATTTGAGACTTCTCACTGTTAAGTTTAGAATGGTGGAAAGATTGCTGCATTAAATTCTTAATGTTAGCCTCTAGCTGTAGTGACTGAGAGGTGGCCTGTTCACAGGGATATTGTTCTCTTCTCCCCAGAAACACCCTTTCCTTCCCCATTGCTTGAAGGCAAGAGAAACCCCAGGTTTCTGGGGTTGCAGGGGATCAGTAGGAAGCTTGTGATATTAATTAGATATTGTTAATAACATCTGGGTTTGATAGTCCTGCTGCTGTCTTTTTCTGGATAGACTAAATAAGCAAGAACACTTAAATATTTTGAATTTGAAAGCATCAGTTTGCAGTAACTAAAGATGGAGCTTTTAAGGAATGACTTGGAAAGCACATATAAATCTTAGTGGCATCATTTAATGGTTTACATTTATCTTGATAATGTTTTAAACACTACTATATTGTGCATGCAGGTAAATTTCTATGGGAACATGTGTCCAGAGTGTGATATACATGCCTGTGCTGTTGTTAATTTGGTTGCCTGGGTTTGGTGATGGTTGAGGGGTGTGTTTTTCTGTTAACTCAATCTGAAACTGTCATCTTTTGTGTTAGTCTTCACAGATCTGTCAACTTTTTGAGAATCCTTGTTTAAGTAGCACTACTTAAGTAGCCACATCTGGAATATTGTGTCCAGTTCTGGGCCCCTCAGGTCAAGAAGGACTTCAGGGAACTGCTTGAAAGAGTCCAGCACAGAGCCACAAAAATGATGGAGTGGAACATCTTCCTCATGAGAAGAGCCTGAGGGAGCTGAGGGCTCTGTAGCTTGGAGAGAAGGAGCCTGAGAGGTGACCTCATTGCTGTTGATCAAGATGTGCAGGGTGAGTGCCCAGAGGCTGGAGCCAGGCTCTGCTGGGGGATGCCCAATGCCAGCACCAGGGGCAGTGGTGGAAGCTGAGGCAGAGGACGTTCCATGGAAACAAGAAGAATTATTTCCCTGTGAGGGTGACAGAGCCCTGGAGCAGGCTGCCCAAGGGGGTTGTGGAGTCTCCCTCTCTGGAGATAGTCAAAACCCGCCTGGATGTGTTCCTGTGTGATCTGCTCCGGGTGCTCCTGCTGTGGCAGGGGTTGGACCAGGTGAGCTTTTAAGGTCCCTTCCAGCCCCTAACATTCTATGGTTCTGTGGGCTTTATCTAGCTAGCACAGGCAGCAATAGCACTGAAGAGATGGAGGCACAGTCAGGCAGCTGGTGCCTTAAAGCTTCTATAAAGCTCAAAAAGACCATTCCTTTCTATAAAATGAAGAATGGCAACCTCTTTCAGAGTAAGTGGGGCAAATCCATCCTATTTGAAACCAGTCACACTGTGTAACAGGGGAGTTCCTGGGTGTAGTAAGGCTTTGAAAAGGAGAAGTGGCATGCTCAGGAGCTAGCTGGGTCAGTAGTACCATGCCAGTGGTACAAAAGATTGTGCTCTCTTTATTGTGCAGCACTGGTAAAGATTGAACTTGTTGCATGAGAGGCTAATAACGTGGATAGTTTGGTGTATTTTGGGACGAAGTCATTAATGGAAGCTTAAATCCAACTGCTAACCAAAGTTCTTTGAACCATACTTGCCAATGCATTTCCAAAACATGCCAACAAAGAATCATAGAATCCTAGAACTGTCAGGGCTGGAGGGGGCCTCAAGGATAGAATAGAATAGAGAATGCGGGCATCATCCAGTTCCAACCCCCTTGCCATGGGCAGGGACACTGCCCACTAGACCAGGTTGCCCAGAGCCACATCTAGCCTATCCTCAAAAACCTCCAGGGATGAGGCTTCCACCACCTCCCTGGGCAACCTGTGCCAGTCTCTCACCACCCTCATGGGGAACAACTTCTTCCTCACATCCAATCTGAATCGACCCACTTCTAGTTTTGCTCCATCCCCCCCAGTCCTATCACTCCCTGACACCCTCAAAAGTCCCTCCCCAGCTTTCTTGTAGCCCCCTTCAGGTACTGGAAGGCCACAAGAAGGTCTCCTCAGAGCCTTCTCCAAAATTGCAGACTTGTTGGGCCATTGGGGCAGATTGATTAGGTAATTTTTGTGCTCTGGTAGAATTGAACTGCTCCATCCTAATGGCTGGTTATTAATTGAAATTCTCACTAGTTGTTCATGGTATAACTCATACTGACAAATGCTCAACTTCATTTAGCACGTAGTAACAGTGCTTTGAAATATTTGATGAGTACATGACTCATCTTCTCTCCTTGCCAAGTAGATTTTTCCCTTGCAGAACCATCACAGAATGTTAGGGGTTGAAAGGGACCTTGAAAGCTCATCCAGTCTAGCCAGAGCAGGAGCACCTAGAGCAGATCACACAGGAACACATCCAGGTAGGTTTTGAGTATCTCCAGAGAGGGAGACTCCACAACCCCCTGGGCAGCCTGTTCCACTGTTCTGTCATGCTCACAGTAAGTAATTCTCCTCATATTTCCATGGAACTTCCTATGCCTCAGCTTTCACCATTGCCCCTTGGGCATTCAGATAGTGAGGGAATAGCAGAAGACTTTTTGGCAAGGTGTCCTTTTTTTGCCTTAGTGTATATGAGTAAAGCTCTAAAAATAGTTATGAAGAGATTTTAATCTCACATCATTGAGACTCCTACATATGAATCTTTGGACTCCTCAGTTGTATTCTCTCTGAGTACAGTTCTTGAATGAGAAGTAAGCAATTTTTGGACCAGCAGTCTTGAGAATGTCTTTGGCCATTACTTTTTCTTTCCTTGTACTGTATTTTCATTGCACTGACAGCAGCATCAAGATAACTGCCATAAAATGAGGATACCAGTTTAGACTGGTAGGGGTGTTCCTGCCAAGGACTTGTGGCTAGAGGTTACATTTTAGTTTGTGTTACAGTGCCTGTAATGGTCAGCTGGAATTACATCTCTCGTGTGGTAGCTGCAATATAAATACTAGGGCAGGTATTACCAAATGCTTTTGAGAGTTTGTAGTCTGAACAGGTAAGACAGGCATGCAAACCAAGAAAAATCCATGTATTGTGTAAGGGATTGTGGGCTGATAGATTGATGGTGGTAGCAGGGTCCTGGGTGATGCACACTAAGGATGAACTGAACAGAGAAAATAGAACAACAGGGAGGTAGCTGAGATAAGGTGAGAGGACAGGGAGCGAGGAAGCGAGGTGAGGATGGAATGCAAAGGAGGGGTCAAGACAATGTATGAAAAGCAATCAGTGTCAGAGGATCTGACACTGAAAGCCCAGAAAGCCAATCACATCCTGGGCTGCAGCAAGAGAAGCACAGCCAGCAGGTCGAGGGAGGCAATTCTCCCCCTCTACTCCGCTCTGGTGAGACCCCACCTGGAGTACAGTTCTGGAGCCTCTACTGCAGGAAGGATCTGGAGGTGCTGGAAGGTGTCCAGAGAAGGGCCCCGAGGATGAGCAGAGGGCTGGAGCTGCTCTGCTATCAGGACAGACTGAGGGAGTCGGGCTTCAATTTGGAGAAGAGAAGGCTGCGAGAAGACCTAATAGTGGCCTTGCAGTATCTGCAGGGGGCTCCAAGAAAGCTGGGGAGGGACTTTTGAGGGTGTCAGGGAGTGATCGGACTGGGGGGAATGGATCTAAGCTAGAGGAGGGGAGATTTAGATTAGACATTAGGAAGAATTCTTCCCCATGAGGGTGGTGAGAGACTGGCACAGGTTGCCCAGGGAGGTGGTGGAAGCCTCATCCCTGGAGGTTTTTGCAGCCAGGCTGGATGTGGCTGTGAGCAACCTGCTGTGGTGTGAGGTGTCCCTGCCCATGGCAGGGGTTGGAACTGGATGCTCCTTGAGGTCCCTTCCAACCCTAATAATTCCATGATTCTATGAATCTTCTGATTGTTCTGGAAAGCACAAGTTCTGGCCTCAGTTGCTTGCAGTCTTGTCTCCTGGGGTACTTTCCTGGTTCTCCTGACCGTTTCCACTGGACAGCATAATTGGCAGTGTGGTGATTGATATTCATCACCCTACTGAGTCATTAAACCCCAAGGCTGGTCCAAAAAGCCAGTTGTTATTTGCAGGGTACTTCCCAGCAGATGTCTTTATGGCAGGAGATGGAATGCTATAGGATAGGCAGCAAAATAATAAATGGAGATAGACAGAAAAGGTAGGAAGGCTGGTCAGTAATCGTGTTTCACAAGTCAGTTGTCATGTTATCTGAGCTGTGTGCTTCTGAAAAGCCTCTTCTGATGCAGTACAGCAAGTCTGTTGGGTTTTGTAATCACACTGGGGAGACTCATAGTGAAAGATACTAGACGAAAATTAGGAGTTATGTTAATGAAACCTTTGAATTTACATTTTGACTTGAGCATCTCCCCTGTGGAGAGAGTCTGAGAGCCCTGGGGCTGTTTAGTCTGGAGAAGAGAAGGCTGAGAGGGATCTGATCAATGTCTATCAATAGCTGAGGGGTGGTTGTCAAGTGGAGGGGGCCAAGCTCTTTTGGGAGGTGCACAGCAATAAGCCAAGGAGCAATGGAGACAAACTTGAACAGAGAAGGTTTCAGCTCAACATGAGGAGAAACTTCTTTGCAATGAGGGTGCCAGAGCCCTGGAGCAGGCTGCCCAGAGAGGTTGTGGAGTCTCCTTCTCTGGGGACTTTCCAAACCCACCTGGATGCGTTCCTGTGTGGACTCCCCTGGGTGATGCTGCTCTGGCAGGGGGGTTGGACTGGATGATCTCTGGAGGTCCTTCCAACCTCTAACATTGTGTGATTACATAGCAAACATTTTGATTTTGATGCACATGCTTTCAAACTCTTTGTGTTCCATTGATGTTATTTCCACTGATCCATGTTTTCAGATACTTAGTGAGGAATTGGTTTTTTAACTTGCATTCATCTGTACCTGAAATGCAGGTTAAGGTGTTGATCATAGAAATGAATACCAAATTTAAAACACAGATCTCATTCTTAGGAATTACAGACTTGTTATTCAAATGGGTTTTATGCCAATATATTTCACATCCCACGGTTTTCACAGGCTCAGAGGATGTCAGGGGTTGGAAAGGACCCAAAGAGTTCATCAAGTCCAACCCTCCTGCCAGAGCAGGACCATACAATCTAGCTCAGGTCACACAGGAACACATCCAGACAGGCCTTGAAAGTCTCCAGAGAAGGAGACTCCACAACCTCTCTGGGCAGCCTGCCCCAGTGCTCTGTGACCCTCACAGTGAAGAAGTTTCCCCTTGTGTTGAGGTGGAACCTCCTGTGCTGCAGCTTACATCCATTGCTCCTTGTCCTATCCCAGGGGGAAGTGAGAAGAGTTGCAGACGAATTGTGCTTTTCTCTTGGTGGTGCTGTTGGTATGGGCAGTGCCACCCTCCCTCTTTGTGTTTGGGAGTTCATGTGTTGAACCTCATCAGGAAGCTAGTCCAGATGAAAAAAAAATAGCCGAGCAAGGAAAATGATGATTATTTTTAACTTCTATCAGTCATGAGTGACATACTGAAGGGTAACTGAACAAACAGTTCTGGAAAGTAAAACCTGAGCTAGCTGCAATTTGAGGTTGGACTCGGTGATCTCAAAGGCCTTTTCCAACCTGGTTCATTCTGTATTCTGAAGTTCAGCTGGGTGTGAGGTTTTCTTATGAGCTTTTTTTTGGTTTGCATTTAATTTCTTAGTAACAGTAAATGAAATTTTTCATACATTTAGGTGGAAATGTACATACCAGATGGAGGGGAGCATTAGTTAATTGAAGTCTGGTCAGGTTGTGGTAATGAAGCTGTACTGGGAGCAGTCTTGTTTAACATCTTTGTGGGTGACATGGACAGTGGCATCGAGTGCACCCTCAGCAGGTCTGCTGATGACACCAAGCTGTGTGGTGCAGTGGACACGCTGGAGGGAAGGGATCCATCCAGAGGGACCTGGACAGGCTGGAGAGGTGAGCCCATGACAACATCATGAGGGTCAACAAGACCAAGTGCAGGGTCCTGTAGCTGGGTGAGGCAATCCCAGGCACAAATGCAGGCTGGGCAGGGACTGGCTGGAGAGCAGCCCTGAGGAGAGAGACTTGGGGGTGCTGGTGGAGGAGAAGCTCAACAGGAGCTCTCAATGTGCACTTGCAGCCCGGAAAGCCAATCAGAAGTGTGGCCAGCAGGTCAAGGGAGGTGATTCTCCCCCTCTACTCAGCTCTGGTGAGACCCCACCTGGAGTACTGCCTCCAGTTCTGGAGCCCCTATTACAAGATGGATCTGGAGGTGCTGGAAGTTGTCCAGAGAAGGGCCATGAGGATGCTCAGAGGGCTGGAGCTGCTCTGCTATGAGGCAGACTGAAGGAGTTGGGGCTGTTCAGTCTGGAGAAGAGAAGGCTCCGAGGTGACCTCATTGTGGCCTTCCAGTATCTGAAGGGGGCCTACAAGAAAGCTGGGGAGGGACTTGGTAGAGTGTCAGGGAGTGATAGGACTCGGGGGAATGGAAAAAAACCCAGAAATGGGTAGATTCAAATTGGATATTAGGAAGAAGTTCTTCAGCATGGGGGTGGTGAGACACTGGCACAGGTTGCCCAGGGAAGTGGTGGAAGCCTCATCCCTGGAGGTTTTGAAGGCCAAACTGGATGTGGCTGTGAGCAACCTGATCTAGTGTGAGGTGTCTCTGCCCATGGCAGGGGGTTGGAACTAGATGGTCCTTGAGGTCCCTTCCAACCCTAACAATTCTATGATTCTATGCTGTGAGTGTGGCTTGAAGTCTTAGCTGAGCTCAGCATGCAGCTAGTTGTAGTCCTGCTCCTCCCTGTACATTCCTGCCTTCTCTCGGTTGTGCCAGGTCTGTCAGTAGGCCAGCAGGGAGGCAGCACAGGAAGCTCAACTGGCTGCAACATAACCTTTACAAAGTATGTTTTCTGCTGGCTTCGCTCTGTGAAGCAGCTTGCTGTGAAAAGCAACGAGAGCCAGAGCTTACCTGTGGCCAGGAGTGGCAGGAGAGCCCACGGCTCTGCTTCTGACTTGGGTTATTGTGTAGCCTCCAGACACCAGGAGTGTGACCTCCTGAAAGGTGACTGCATGTATTTCTAAGCAGCTCTGCCACCCTGCTCCTGCCTTCTGCTCTTCCTGCCTCTTCCTCCGTGCTACTGCTGCATTACTCCTGCCTGCTTTCCCCTCTGCTCTCCTGGCACCCTTGCAATTCTCCATCACCTCCTGCAAAATGCAGCTCAAACTAGAGAGAAGAGGAGGAGAGGAGAGATGTGAAGGTGAAATGAGCCTTGAGCTTGTGGACTTCAGTTTGAGGAATGCTGGTTTAGGAGATGTGGTGGCTGGTGCATGAATAGGGACTCTTCATAAAGGAGACAGCTTGTCTGCTTGACCCAATAAAACAGTCAATGTCAAGAATACTTCAGAATTGGCAGCTCCCATGGAGGTCTGCAGGGCTTTCAGAGCATCAGTAGCACATTCATTTTAGCTTCTTGTTTGCAAGGCCTTTTTGAAGCTCAATAATAAAAATGCTCACAGAAGAGCTACTGTTTGTACCTTTTAGAGCTAATGTACTGTACCTAAGTGGTACTACTTCAATGCACAGCTGGTCCAGAGTAACAAGAGCGTGGTCTGTTTGGGTAGTGTTACTGATGAAAGAGAGTATAATATGGATATAAAGAATTAGTGTAGTGTACCCTAAGAGCATACATGTTGGTTGGTAGCCTTCCCCCCCCCCACTCCAACTATATATTTTCCACTATAGAACTTCATCAGGAGAATAAAATGTGTAGCTGAAGAGGGCATTTAGTCCCAAGTGAAGACAACACCCTGTTGTGGAGTTGATGCAATTGTCAAAGGGTGCTGTGGGTGCTGCTTGGACATAGTCGTGGTTAGTAATGTTAATAAACTGTTGGCATCTTCAGCAGTCTCTAGAATTAATCATTTAGGAAGGAAAATGGGCATTCACTACAGCCATCAGATGCTAGCAAAATGGATCATGGGATTGTAGAATCATGGACAAGCTTGTCCTTGCTGGGTACAAACCAAACAAGCTTGTTTGCCATATGCAAAAGTGTTTCAAGTTTTGCTGTGGTATTTTAAGCTACATCAACATTATTCTTGATATGCAGGAGTGGCAGCACAAAAGCTTTGCTTACCAAAGGCAGTTGGTAGAGAAGCAAAGTTTGTGTGGAGGCTTTGAGGACTACAGTATTTCAGGTGATACTGACACTGTACAGTGCTTGCAATTTCCCATAGCCAGGGAGGGGTGAAGATACATGGGGTTTGATGTGTGACGTGATCGTGTGCAAGGCTGAGACTTAAGGCTACTGTTCCAGGACCAGGAAGCTTCAGTGCACTTCTTAGACCTTTCCTTTTAAGATTTTTAACTTTTAGACTGAGCTGTGTCACCCTTTTGCTCATTCAGAGTGAATTACAACTGAGTCTTCATACGTGCTTATCACAGAATTACTGAGGCTGGAATAGACCTCTGAGATCAAGCCCAGCTTATGATCTAACACCACCACACCAACCAGACCATGGCACTGAGTGCCACATCCAATCTGGCCTTAAACACCTCCAGGGACAGCGACTCCATCACCTCCCTGGGCAGTCCATCCCAGTCTCTGATTCCCATTTCCATCAGGAAGTGTTTTCTAACATTGAACATTCAACAGGCCATGCCCTCTCCTCTTGTCACGAGTTGCCTGGCACAAGAGCCTGACCCCCACCTGACTACAGCTTCCCTTCAGGTACTTGTAGAGTGTGATAAGGTCCCCCCTGAGTCTCCTCTTCTCCAGGCTGAACCCCCCAGCTCCCTCAGCCTCTCCTCATCACTTTCCCTCCAGTCCCTTCCCCAGGCTGGTTGCTCTCCTCTGGACCTGCTCCAGCACCTCAAGATCTCTCTTGCAGGGAGGGCCCAGAGCTGCACACAGTGCTGCAGGTGAGGCCTCCCCAGTGCCCAGCACAGGGCAGAATTCCATCCCTAGCCCTGCTGGCCACACTATACCTGAATCCCAGTCTTGGATATGTGTGCTGAGAGTATGTGCTGCACACATTCAGGCATCATAGTTGCTGATTAGAAAGCATGCATGTGCTATCAAGATGAGAAAGTTGGTTTTTTAGTTGGTTTTTTTTTTTTTTTTTTTGAAGTCACTTAGAGATTATCTGCCACTTAAGATAGAGGGGGATAACTTCAGATAAGGTGAATGTGACTTTTCTTTGTAGTTGAAGGTGCCAATGCTTATAAATGTCACCTGACACATGAAGTTGACAGTATAGTGCTGCAAAGTTTCCACAGAAACGGTTTGTGGTGCTGCCATTCAGCCAGACTTAGGCTGGAGAGTAGGGCAGAAAGAAATTGAATGAAATTCACCAAGGGCAAGGGGAGAGCCTTGCACCTTGGAAAGAACAACCCCATGGAGCGGTGCAGGTTGGGGGCTGACCTGGTGGAGAGCAGTGAAGGGGAAAGGGACCTGGGAGTCCCAGTGGATGGAAGGTTGATCATGAGCCAGCAATGTGCTCTTGTGGCCAAGAAGGCAAATGGCATCCTGGGGTGGATTAGAAGAGCTGTGGTTAGTAGGTCAGAGAGGTTCTCCTCCCTCTCTACTCTGCCCTGGTGAGGCTGGAAGAATATTTGGCAGACGCAGTTCAGTGGTGAAAAAAGTTACCTTAAGATCTCGCTCCTCACCAGCTGCCAGTGGGAAGTCTTCATAGTTTTGATTTAGAGGAGTAACTAGCTGGTGTTAACTATTCCCTTGTGTACAATGCACTGGGATCACAACAAGGTGAAGTAAAAGATTATTAGAATTTCTCCAAAAAGTGTGCAAGAAGCACATGAGGAGGCATGGGAATACACCTAAGAAAACCATGAGGAGGCATGGGAATATGTGCAAGAAGCACATGAGGAGGCATGGGAATACACCTAAGAAAACCATGAGGAGGCATGGGAATATGTGCAAGAAGCACATGAGGAGGCATGGGAATACACCTAAGAAAACCAAGAGCCTTGCAGTTCAGAAAAGGAACCCAGATTTAATGGTGTCTTGGGAAGATGGGATTGTCAGTTTCCCAAGAAATAAAGCTAGATGTTGAGGTAAGGAACCAGTGGATAGACAAAGAAGAGCACAGATCATAGTATCAGTCAGGGTTGGAAGGGACCACAAGGATCATCTAGTTCCAACCCCCTGCCATGGGCAGGGACACCCCACACTAGATCAGGCTGGCCAGAGCCTCGTCCAGCCTGGTCTTAAACACCTCCAGGGATGGGGCCTCAACCACCTCCCTGGATAACCCATTCCAGGGCTTCACCACTCTCATGGGGAAGAATGCTTACTGAAGCTGCAGTTACCTATTTGTCAAGATTCATAAAGCACAGTGGTGTGGTCTTAGTCTTGATAATATCCCACACTGCATGTCTTTGTTGCCTTGGTAAGAAAGACCGTGCAGGCTTTTCAGTGTTGTTTGTGTTAATGTGTTGGAAGACTTTGTAGAAAATATGTCCAAAACATAAAAGCAAACCTTACCCTTTCCTGAAATGTTAGAATGAGCAATATTTCAGAGATCAAAAAGTCATAAACTAGGAGCTCAGTGCCGTTTGCTTCGTTACAGAATTTGGCACCTTGCTGGCTTTGAAAACATGACGGGAGCTATGGACATCAAGTTTAGGAGGCATTTGTGGTTAAATATTGGAGGGCTGACTCACTATTTAAACAGTTTCAAGCCAGGCATCCTTTTCAAGAATTAAGCTAGATTCTTTCTTCCTCTTAGCCTTCATTACTTGAATTGATTGCTGTAGCCTTCTCCTTTATTTTCCCATCTCCTTGCCTTCCTGCTTGATCCTCTATCGAAAAAGCACTCCTGTAGCAATGGTGCTTAAAACTTCAGTCCTGTTTCTCCTCTTGTTTTTTTTTTTTGGGTGGAAATGATGCCAGCAATGTGCTCTTGTGGCCAAGAAGGACAATGCCATGCTAGGGTGGATTAGAAAGGCAGTAGTTAATAGGTCAGAGAGGTTCTCTTCACCCTGTGCTCTTCCCTGGTGAGGCCACATCTCAAATACTAGATCATGTCACCAAGCACCCCATCAAGTCTCCTCCTGAACACCTCCAATGAAGGTGACTCCACCACCTCCTGGGCAGCCCATTCCAATGGCCAATCACTCTCTCTGTATAGAACTTCCTCCTAACATCCAGTCTAAACCTCCCCTGTTGCAGCTTGAGACTGTGTCCTCTTGTTCTGGTGCTGGCTGCCTGGGAGAAGAGGCCAACCTCTGCCTGGCTACAACCTCCCTTCAGGTAGTTGTAGAGAGCATTAAGGTCTCCCCTGAGCCGCCTCTTCTCCAGGCTAAGCAATACAATACAATACAATACAATACAATACAATACAATACAATACAATACACCAGGTTGGAAGAGACCTTCAAGATCATCGCGTCCAACCCATCAAACAATCCAACCCACCCAACAACTAGACCATACAGCCAAGCACCCCATCAAGTCTTCTCCTGAACACCTCCAGTGAAGGTGACTCCACCACCTCCACGGGTAGCCGATTCCAATGGGCAATCACTCTCTCCGTGTAGAACTTCTTCCTAACATCCAGCCTAAACCTGCCCTGGCGCAGCCTGAGACTGTGTCCTCTTGTTCTGGTGCTGGCTGCCTGGGAGAAGAGACCAACCTCTGCCTGGCTACAACCTCCCTTCAGGTAGTTGTAGAGAGCAATGAGGTCTCCCCTGAGCCTCCTCTTCTCCAGGCTAAGCAACCCCAGCTCCCTCAGCCTTTCCTCATAGGGCTTGTGTTCCAAACCCCTCACCAGCTTTGTTGCCCTTCTCTGGACACGTTCCAGCAAGTCAACATCCTTCCTAAACTGAGGGGCCCAGAACTGGACACAGTACTCAAGGTGTGACACAGTACTCAAGGTGTGAACCTTGAGCAACCCCAACTCCCTCAGCCTCTCTTCATAGGGCTTGTGTTCCAAACCCCTCACCAATCTTGTTGCCCTTCTCTGGCCATGTTCCAGCAAGTCAACATCATCAAGTCAACACAATACTGTTTCCAGTTCTGGGCCTCTCAGTTCCAGAAGGACCTCAGGGAACTGCTTGAAAGAGTCCAGCACAGAGCCACAAAAATGCTGAAGGGAGTGAAACATCTTCCTTATGAAGAGAGACTGAGGCAGCTGAGTGCTCTGTAGCTTGGAGGAGCCTAAGGGGTGAGCTCATTAGTGGTTATCAGTATGTGCAGGGTGAGTGCCCAGAGGCTGGAGCCAGGCTCTGCTGGGTAATGCCCAATGCCAGCACAAGGGGCAGTGATGAAAGCTGAGGCATAGGAAGTGCCATGGAAACAGGAGGAAAATGTTTTTGGTGTGATGGTGACAGAACACTGGAAGAGGCTGCCCATGGGGGGTTGTGGAGTCTCCCTCTCTGGAGATATTCAAACCCTGCCTGGATGTGTTCCTGTGTGACCTGCTCTAGGTGCTCCTGCTCTGGAAGGGGGATTGGACTGGATGAGCCTTGGAGGTGCCTTCCAGCCCTTAACATCCTGTGATCCTGTGATGCTTTTTGTAGATGCTGTTCCTCAGAGGACATTTTGAAAGAGCTTCAGAATTTCCAAGAATACAAGAGTTGAGTAGTCCTTGCTTGGTTAACCTAATGTTGTGGGTTTGGAGTTTGATGTTGTGGCTGTTTCTTTTAAAAGGATGTAGTCAGTCTGGCAGATATTCATGGAAAACAATATGGTGGTGTGGATCTGGAGAAATTGTTTTAGTTAGAAATTGAAAAATATTTGCATGTGTGTAAGTTGTTTTAAAAATGACACCAAGTAAAATAGAAGCCTTGTTTCTCTGGAAGTGTAGAGCAAGAGGATCATTTTTTGGAGTGTGATTAAAGCATAGAACATGGAACACTGTCCCACATCCTCAGAAGGATTAGTGGGGATGGTGGAGCAAAGAGCTTGTATGCTCCTGCTCAGGATGCATGTTCATTCTGCCCTGTGCTCAGCACTGGTTAGGCCACACCTTGGGTACTGTGTCCAGTTCTGGGCCCCTCAGTTTAGGAAAGATGTTGAGATGCTGGAAGGTGTCCAGAGAAAGGCAACAAAGCTGGGGAGGGGTCTGGAGCACAGCCCTGTGAGGAAAGGCTGAGGGAGCTGGGGTTGCTTAGCCTGGAGAAGAGGAAGCTCAGGGGAGACCACCTTGCTCTCTACAACTCCCTGAAGGGAGATTGTAGCCAGCTGGGGTTTGGTCTCTTCTCCCAGGCAAGCAGCACCAGAACAAGAGGACACAGTCTCAAGCTGCACCAGGGGAGGTTTCAGATGGAGGTGAGGAAGAAATTCTTCCCAGGAAGAGAGATTTGTCATTGGACTGTGCTGCCCAGGGAGGTGGTGGAGTCACCATCACTGGAAGTGTTTAAAAGAGCCTGGATGAGGCACTTGGTGCCATGGTTTAGTTGATGAGATGGTGTTGGGTAATAGGTTGGACTTGATGATCTCTGAGGTCTTTTCCAACCTGGTTAATTCTGTATTCTGGAAACTTGAAGGTTCATTTAATGCTCTGTGTGTGTATGCACCTATTAAATGGAACAGCTGTAGTAACCTAGTACCTGGATGAAAGGAGGAACAGATTCTTTACTGTGAGGGCAGTGGCAGAGGTTGCCCAGGGAGGTGGTTGAGGCCCCATCCCTGGAGATATTCAAGGTGAGGCTCAAGAGGGCTCTGGGCAGACTGATCTAGTAGGGGATGTCACTGCTGACTACAGAGGGGGCTGGACTGGATGACCTTCGGAGGTCCCTTCCAACCTAGACCATTCTATGATTCTATATAAGGATAGGCCCAAATAATAGGAATAAGGATAAGACAATGCAGATCTTAAGATACTGTGCTAGAGTTAAGTGGAGAGGTGTAAGATCAGTGTCCTAGATATCTGTCTTGGAAGGTCATGAAGTATTTAGATGTTAGCCCAGGATTGCTGCTTGCTGCAGTTCTCTCTGCTCATCTCACTTTGCTGTTTGAGTTGGTCTTTGCTGTTGAGTCCTACTGAAATTGTGGTGAATAGAAGAACCTTTCTTTTCCAGAATGAGTGTTTCTTTTAAAAAGGAATTGCTGATGAAGGGTGCCAGCAAATGTTTAACTAACTTACCTAAACTTGAGCCTTTTGCTGCAATGATAACCTGAAGGAGAAGTGTGGAGAATGAATTAATACTGACATGCCATTTCAAAATTTTACATAATGGCTCTCCAGGATCAGTTGGCAGTCCTGAGTTTAAACAAACCAGCAAGGCTCCTCATTTGCTTTTCTTTCAATGGTTATGACCATGACCCAGCAATGTGCTCTTGTGGCCAGGAAGGCCCATGTCATTCTAGTGTGGGTTATAAGGGCTGTGACCAGTAGGTCAAGAGAGGTTCTTCTCCCTCTCTACTCTGCACTGCTGAGGCTGCATCTGGAATATTGTGTCCAGTTCTGGGCCCCTCAGTTCAAGAAGGACCTCAGGGAACTGCTTGAAAGAGTCCAGCACAGAGCCACAAGGATGATGAAGGGAATGGAACATCTTCTGTACAAGGAGAGACTGAGGGAGCTGAGGGCTCTTTAGCTTGGAGAAGAGGAGGCTGAGAGGTGACCTCATCAAAGCTTATAAATATGTGAAGGGTGAGTACCAAGAGGCTGGAGCCAGGCTCTGCTTGGTGGTGCCCAATGACAGCACAAGGGGCAATGGGTGGAAGCTGAGGCATAGGAAATTCCATGTAAATATGAGGAAAATGTTTTCCCTGTGAGGGTGACAGAACACTGGAGCAGGCTGCCCAGGGGGTTGTGGAGTCTCCCTCTCTGGAGATACTCAAAACTCACCTGGCTGTGTTCTGTGTGATCTGCTCTGGGTGATCCTGCTGTGGCAGGGGGTTGGGCTGGATGAGCTTTCAAGGTTCCTTCCAGCCCTTAACATTCTGTGATTCTTTACTTTGTGTTGTTTTGGTTTCCCCCCTGTTTTCTCAATGATATTGGGCATTTTAGTGTAGCACCAAGGCAGGGTAGGATGAGGGGGAAGGTATAAGAAGTCATTGATCACTTTGAATCCAAATAGATTGAAACATATGCAGCAAAACAGATTGAGTTATGAGAATCTGGGTGTTAAAAAGGAGTAAGAAAAGAAAGCCTCCTGTGAGTTTGAGGAGCAGGCAGCAGCAGGAGGTGCCAATGGAGGAATGCTGCTGAGAGGAGTTGTTCCTGGTGCCATCCTGCAGCAGCCTCCTTGCCCTGTGTTCAAAGAAGGCTGTGAGGGTGGTGTGCTGAAATGGCAAGCTTGTGTGCTGAAGCTTGTGTGTGGTTGCAATAATTTTGTTTTCATAGGAGCCAGAAGCCTTTACAGTTTAGCTTGGGGTTTGCCAGGGTTGGGTTTTGTTGTTGTTGTTGTTGTTGTTGTTGCTGTTCTGTTGGTTTGGGTGGGTTTTTTTGCTTCTTTGTTGTTTTTGATTGTTTTCCTTTGGAAGGGGCTAAAGAGAGAAAAGGAGCATCCATTTATTACTACATTTTAATCGTAATCCTGTCAGCAAGCTCCTTTAATAAAAACATTGAGGTAAAACTCCACCTGTTAGCATAAGCAAAGTTACAAACTGGGTTCTGCAGCTTCACCTCTCCCATTCATAGTTTGCTCTCCGTAATTGCAGCCGGCGGCACCAAACTCTC
Organism: Picus viridis; assembly: GCA_033816785.1. Taxonomy (NCBI): domain Eukaryota; kingdom Metazoa; phylum Chordata; class Aves; order Piciformes; family Picidae; genus Picus; species Picus viridis. The sequence goes on from CM066567.1 coordinate 55,005,046, forward strand.
CGCATGGTGAGCGTCTTCTTGGATCTCCTTCATTGTTGTCTTTTAACTCTGTTATGGTTTGTTTGCACTGCTGCTTTTTCATCCTCCTAGTACTTAGGCACCTTCAATATTAATTTTTCTTAATAATCACTGCCAAGTGGATAAAGGGCAAGGATTATGACTGACCTTAGCTCAGTTTGCTTTGCTAGCGAAATGCCTGCTCTCCAAGACGCGTTCGCTGTTTGGAGCTGAATTGTTAAATCTGTCTGTGTGAGAGTGTGCAAGGCAAGGGCCTTCCAGGACAAGGGAAAGAAGTGGAGTTGATGTGAAGGATGGTGGCACACATGGGCAGGCAAAGGAGAGTGTTTCATGCCCATTTTGCTGTATTTTTCAGGGGGTTCTTCCTGTTTTGCTGAACACTCACATCCCTTTAAACTGCTGTATTTCCACAGGAGAACATTCCAGCTCTGGCACCTCTTACATCTGGTCTGTCTCCAAAAATTGAAGTGACTTAGTCAGTCTTTGCTGATGTAGAGAAGTTTGAATTTTTTTTTTTAATTCCCAAATAATTATAAAGCAAAGAGGTCTTTTCTGGTGACTGTTTGGGGAGTGAGGCTCTTGGAGCTGACCACACTCAGTAATTACTAGTTCAGGGCCAATGCTTTATTTCGGTGCTGCATCTCTTCTGTGCATGTGAGGTCTGGTACATGGGAGTCCCATGTTCCAGAAACCTAAGTTTTGTTTTCCAACTGAAAGAACTTGGCTCAGTGGGAGTGAAGATATGCTAGCCAAAATCAACAGAAGGTCAAAGTGTGGGCTATTTTAAGGCCCAGGCAGGATACTAGGATTCTTAAATCATATAGAATTTGCCACCATGGATTACATCATGGCTCCGTAGATGCAAGGTTTGCCACATCAGATAAAGTGGTTATCCATTTGCTCTGATGCATTAGCTAGTTCCAAGATGGGCAGTATTTGGCTGCCAGCAGAAACCAATTGCAGTACCACGTAAGCTTCCTTCACCTCTCTTCAGGGCAATGAAGTTGGTGAGGGGTTTGGAACACAAGCCCTATGAGGAAAGGCTGAGGGAGCTGGGGTTGCTTAGCCTGGAGAAGAGGAGGCTCAGGGGAGACCTTATTGCTCTCTACAACTACCTGAAGGGAGGTTGTAGCCAGGCAGAGGTTGGTCTCTTCTCCCAGGCAGCCAGTACCAGAACAAGAGGACACAGTCTCAGACTGCGCCGGGGCAGGTTTAGGCTGGATGTTAGGAGGAAGATCTATACAGAGAGAGTGATTGCCCATTGGAATGGGCTGCCTGTGGAGGAGGTGGAGTCACCTTCATTGGAGGTGTTCAGGAGGAGACTTGATGGGGTGCTTGGTGCCATGGTTTAGTTGTTTGGGTGGGTTGGATTGGTTGATGGATTGGACACGATGATCTTGAAGGTCTCTTCCAACCTGGTGTATTGTATTGTATTGTATTGTATTATTCTAAAAGGAATAAAATGGCAATGAAACAATCATTATTTCACCCAGTAGCATTTTCCCTATGTGTGGTAACTTGTTTCCTGTGTTTATTAGTTTAAGAAAGATACTGAGATGCTGGAAGGTGTCCAGAGAAGAACAACAAAGCTGGGGAGGGGTTTGGAGCATAAGCCCTATGAAGAGAGGCTGAGGGAGCTGGGGTTGCTTAGCCTGGAGAAGAGGAGGCTCAGGGGTGACCTTATTGCTCTCTACGGCTACCTGAAGGGAGGTTGTAGCCAGGTGGGGGTTGGTCTCTTCTGCAAGGCAAGCAGCACCAGAACGAGAGGACACAGTCTCAAGCTGTGCCAGGGGAAGTTTAGGCTGGAGGTGAGGAGGAAGTTCTTCCCAGAAAGAGAGATTAGCCATTGGAATGTGCTGCCCAGGGAGGTGGTGCAGTCACCACCACTGGAAGTGTTTCAGAAGAGCCTGGATGAGGCACCTGGTGCCATGGTTTAGTTGATGAGATGGTTTTGGGTGATGGGTTGGACTCGATGATCTTGAAGGTCTTTTCCAACCTGGTCTATTCTATTCTATTCTATTCTATTCTATTCTATTCTATTCTATTCTATTCTATTCTGCCAGCAGAACCCAGTTGCAGTACCACTTAAGCTTCCTTCACCTCTCTTCTAGAAGGAATGAAACGGCAATGAAACAATCATTATTTCACCCAGCAGCATTTTCCCTACGTGTGGTACGTTGGTTCCTGTGTCTGTTAGTCTCTTTACTGTCTCCAATGCCTGTAGGACTTTCATCCAAAAGTTGTTTTGTGTGGCAAAGTTAAAGCTGCTTTGCTCTAGTGGCAGCTGCGGTTAACGAGCAGAGGATGTGACGAGTGAGTTAGAAATTGTCTGTGTGCAGTCTGAGGCACTCAGATTTATTCTCTGAATTTGTACTTAACCTCTGAGGTGAGAGTAACCAGGTGAAATTATTCCATGCTGGTTAGATGGTGTTGGGTGATCGGTTGGACTTGATGATCTCGAAGGTCTTTTCCAACCTGGTTAATTCTGTATTCTGGAATAAGCATTAGCATTGACAGTGCTCAGAAACTCCGAGCTGAGAAAATCATAGAATCATAGAATCAGTCAGGGTTGGAAGGGACCACAAGGATCATCTAGTTCCAACCCCCTGCCATGGGCAGGGACACCCCACACTAGATCAGGCTGGCCAGAGCCTCATCCAGCCTGGGCTTAAACACCTCCAGGGACGGGGCCTCAACCACCTCCCTGGATAACCCATTCCAGGGCTTCACCACTCTCATGGGGAAGAACTTCTTCCTCACATCCAGCCTGAATCTCGCCATTTCCAGCTTCATTCAGTTTCCCCTAGTCCTATCACTACCTGATACCCTGAGAAGTCCACTTATCATAAGGTATCCCTAGGGACTTGGCTGTGTTTTCTTCAAGTACTTCCAACTGTAAGAGTTTAAAAGAAGAAAAAGATGTACTGGAATGAGCTTCAGGGAGGGGCAGAGTCTATACTGTGTGGCTCAGCGTAGGGCAAACAGAATACAGGACTGGAGTGGAGTTACTGGTTTTTGAAGGAATTGAGTGTGTAAACTTCAGGTTCAGTCTTAAGAAGCTTTTTGGCTGCTAAAGGGACTGCAAACTTTGTCATCATGTAGCATGAGTTTTAAGATAAAAGATTTAATCCAGTATCTCTTACAGTATACTTTCTCTTTGACATATTCTGTCCTCGTGATTCTTCATGAACGAAGAACAGGCTGCTTTCCACACTGCATCATCTGTTGCGGCTTTTAGTTTTGCACGGTGAAAATACATTGTTAAAACAGTTACAGGAGTTGTGATCATAGAATCAATAAGGTTGGAAAAGGCCTCAAAGATCATCAAGTCCAGCCTGTCACCCAGGACCTCATGACTACTGGACCATGGCACCAAGTGCCACATGCAGTCCCTTCTTGAACACCTCCAGGGACAGTGACTCCACCACCTCCCTGGGCAGCACATTCCAATGGCTAACAATTCTGTGAAGAACTTTCTCCTCATCTTGAGCCTAAACATCCCCTGGCACAGTTTGAGACTACCAAGCAATATTCAACATGATATGCAAAGGTGAAAATGATCAAACATAGAATTGTTAGGGTTGGAAGGGACCTCAAGGATCATCCAGTTCCAACCCCCCTGCCATGAGCAGGGACACCTCACACTACAGCAGGTTGCTCACAGCCACACCCAGCCTGGCCTTCAGAACCTCCAGGGATGAGGCTTCCACCATGAGGGTGACAGAGCTCTGGAACAGGCTGCCCGGAGGGTTGTGGAGTCTCCCTCTCTGGAGATATTAAAAACCCACCTGGATGTGTTCCTGTGTGATCTGCTCTCAGGGCTCCTGCTCTGGCAGGGGGGTTGGACTGGATGAGCTTTCCAGGTCCCTTCCAGGCCTTAACATTTTGTGATTCTGTGATAATGATTGATTTCAGTGTTGGTCTAAAGCACAGTTGGCTAACTTATTTCAAGCTTAGGTAAACCATTGTTAACACTTTACAATGGTTATGGAACCCATTTGGAGAAATGTCTCTTAGAAAGTGGCAGAGTTTTAACTAAAGTGAGGGTTACATCCTTCTGTTGTTATTGAAGACAAAAGAAATATGGAGTGCCAGGCAGTTTCAGGTGGTAGAAATAATGGAGAATTTGGAAAATGATGTTCAACTGTTTAGGCTGGATGTGAAGAAGAAATTCTTCCCAGGAAGAGAGATTGGCCATTGGAATGTGCTGCCCAGGGAGGTGGTGGAGTCACCATCCCTGCAGGTATTTAAACAGGGACTGAATGAGGCACTTGGTTCCATGGTTTAGTTGATGAGATGGTGTTGGGTGATAGGTTGGACTTGATGATCTCTGAGGTCTTTTCCAACCTGGTTAATTCTGTATTCTGTATTCTGAAAGTCTCCTAGGTTCTGTAGCAAGCAGCAACTCTGTCTTTAGAGAGATATTTAAAAGACCAAGCTGAAGCAAAGTTTGCGACCAAAGGACCTGGGAGTCCTGGTGGACAGCAAGATATCCATGGGTCAGCAATGTGCCCTTCTGGCCAAGAAGGCCAATGGGATCCTGGGGTGCATTAAGAGGAGTGTGTCCAGCAGATCCAGGGAAGTTTTCCTCCCCTTCTACTCTGCCCTGCTGTGACCTCACCTGAAATATTGCATCCAGTTCTGGGCTTCCCAGTTCAAGAGGGACAGGGATCTGATGGAGAGACTCTAAGGGAGGGCTACAAAGATGCTGAAGGGACTGCAGCACTGCCTGGGGAGGAGAGGCTGAGAGCCCTGGGGCTGTTTAGTCTGGAGAGGAGAAGACTGAGAGGGGATGTGATCAATGTCTATCAATATCTGAGGGATGGGGGTCAGGAAGGAAGGGGACAGGCTCTGCTCACTTGTGCCCTGGGATAGGACAAGGAGCAATGGATATAAACCACAGCACAGGAGGTTCCACCTCAATGTGAGGAGGAACTTCTTGACAGAGCACTGGAACAGGCTGCTCAGAGCGGTTGTGGACTCTCCTTCTCTGGAGACTTTCAAAACCCACCTGGATGCATTCCTGTGTGGCCTGTGCCGGATTCTGTGGTCCTGCTCTGGCAGGGGGTTCGACTCGATGATCTCCTGAGGTCCCTTCCAACTCCTAAGATCCTGTGATCCTGTGAACTCACTATGCTTGACAGAATTGTTGAAAGCGATGAATGAATAATAAAGGTGGAATAACCCTGATTTTGAGTTACCCATCTGTCAATGAGTTTGCAGTTCTAATATACCTCTGAACCTCTCAGACTGGCTTTTTGTTTGCTTTAAATAGCTTTTTTTAGCAACAAGTTTGTCGTATAAAATGCCTTAAAATGATGTTAATGCCCTTTGGTTATGTTTTCTTCTCTCTTCTTGTAGGTCTGAGAGCAAGACATACAGAGGATCTAGCAGTGTGGCAGCTGATGGTTTAAAAGGTCACTTTTTCATTTGAAAAGAGTAAGTGCAAGAGATCAGTTTACAGCCAAGGCACCTTTGCTTCTCCCTACCTCTTTTGAGGCCAGCTATGATTTGGGGATTTTCCCTCCCTGATTTCTAAAAGGTACGTGCCTAGGAATTAATGTGTGCAGAAAACACCCCCAAAGTTGATGTTTGAGCCTGTAAGCAGAGCATGCAGAACTAAGTTAGTGCCAGTTTTTAGATCGGCTTTACAACCCTGAGCTGATTTTAATGGGGCGACCAGTTAGGAGCAAAAGGAGGAGCATATGGTTGCAGCTTGTCCATGTGGCCTTTCTTACTCAAGGGCAACCTGTGTGTTGTTCACACCTTTCCCAGCCTGAGGAAACTGCAGAGTTGCAAATGCTGGAATCTCTACAAGATTTTGGCTGTGACTTGCTGACTGTGTTTACATCGATGCTTTGCTTGACTTCTGAGAGGTTATCTTAATTCATTGCCATTGTTTAGTCCTGTGAGGGAAAGAGACATGTTTTACTTTACAAAGCCAAGTAATAGATCTTACTGAAGATATGCCAATTCCTAATTTCCAGTCCTGTTAGGATTAAGGTTTAGATAAATTCTGGTCCTGGTTTGTCTTGCCTGGGACTGCATTACCTTGCAGTACAGTAATGCACGTGTTAGGGAGAAGCAGAAAGTGCTCTCCGTTCCCCCTCCATGCATGACTGCACCCAACCACCACTGATGCTTCATGAAGGGGAAAGTACAGCTCCTAAATCTGACTTCGTAGACACAATTGAAAAGATTAACTTTTAGGGTTGAGACTATGAAAATGTCTACTTCTCTTTGTATGTTTAAGTTTGGGTAAATATTTTGCAATCTGGGAAGATTTAAGAAAATTCCAAAGAGGGTAAATAGCCAACTTGTAACTGGAAACAACTGTGGGGAGAATTGTGTTACTGGTTGACAGTTAACAGAAGTACAGTGCTGTAAATGTGTGTGTTTTCTTTTTATCCATTAAAAGCTCTGTTTAGATCATTTCAGAATCATTCTTAGATAACTGGAGCAGGCCTTTTTACTTTAGGTAGCTAAAACATGTGAAGGCTTTAGAACTCTCCTAGAAAAAGATCAGGGTAAGTATTAGTGCAAACACTAGTTACTGCATTAGTGTAGCTTGCTTGGGAAAATGTTTTAATGTTAATAATTTACTAATGCCTCTCTGCAAGATTTTAGGCCTTCCAGTATCTGAAGGGGGCTACAAGAAAGCTGGGGAGGGACTTTTTAGGGTGTCAGGGAGTGATATGTCTCGGGGAAATGGATCCAAGCTAAAGGAGGGCAGATGTAGATTGAAAGTCAAGAAGTTGTTCTTCCCCATGAGGGTGGTGAGAGACTGACACAGGTTGCCCAGGGAGGAGGTAGAAGTCTCATCCCTGGAAGTTAAGGCCAGGCTGGCTGTGGCTCTGGCAACCTGATCTAGTGTGAGGTGTCCCTGCCCATGGCAGGGAGGTTGGAACTGGCTGATCCTTGAGGTCCCTTCCAACCCTAACAATTCTGTGAAGGCATGTGAGTTGAACTTTCTGCTCCTTCTTTCCTTTCTCTTGTTCCTGAAGATTGTAGCAGAGAATTTGGTAAACTAAGTAAATCCTGGTATCTAGTGGAATTTTCAGAAAACTGGGCTGTGATTGTCTCCTCAGCTGGCTCTGGCACTTGCTGGGCTCTCTGCTGAGCTGGTTTGGTGTGCTAAGCCAAGAAAAATCTAACTTGCCCAAAAACGTAGTTCAATAATGCCAACTAGATTGGGTAGGAACATCACAAAACCAGAGCCTGTGCATGTTGCAGAGGGATAGGTCTTATGCAGCTGTGTGCAATCTGTCCAAGATCAAGAAAGTTTTATGGCCAAAGGGCAAATAAAGTATTAGGAGGATGTGTGACTTGCTGGAAGTTCCTGATACCAAATACCACTTATGCACAGCAGAGAATCTTTGTATTTAGAATTTAGAATCATAGAATCAATCAGGGTTGGAAGGGACCACAAGGATCATCTAGTTCCAACCCCCTGCCATGGGCAGGGACACCCTACACTAGATCACGCTGGCCAGAGCCTCGTCCAGCCTGGTCTTAAACACCTCCAGGGATGGGGCCTCAACCACCTCCCTGGATAACCCATTCCAGGGCTTCACCACTCTCATGGTGAAGAACTTCTTCCTCACATCTAGCCTGAATCTCGCCATTTCCAGCTTCATTCCGTTCCCCCTAGTCCTATCACTACCTGAGATCCTGAGAAGTCCCTCCCCAGCCTTCCTGTAGTATGTGTATGCAAAGGATCATATCTAGCAAGCAGTTCAGAGCCACAGTCCTTCTGCACCTTTGTGAAATACAAGGCTTAGCTTTAAGTTAAATAGCAGTTGTTAATTATTTCCTCTTTTTTAATGTCTTATGTCAGTGCACTCACAAAGTTCTGCTGAGGCTATATAAAGAGAGGCTGAGGGAGCTGGGGTTGTTCAGCCTGGAGAAGAGGAGGCTCAGGGGAGACCTTCTTGCTCTCTACAGCTACCTGAAGGGAGCTTGTAGCCAGGTGGGGGTTGGTCTCTTCTCCCAGGCAACTAGCACCAGAACAAGAGGACACAGTCTCAAGCTGTGCCAGGGGAGGTTTAGGCTTGAGGTGAGGAAGAAATTCTTCATGGAAAGAGAGATTGGCCATTGGAATGTGCTGCCCAGGGAGGTGGTGGAGTCACCATCACTGGAGGTGTTTAAAAAGAGCCTGGCTGAGGCACTTGGTGCCATGGTTTAGTTGATGAGATGGTGTTGGGTGATAGGTTGGACTGGATGATCTCTGAGGTCTTTTCCAACCTGGTTAATTCTGTATTCTATTCTGTATTCTGTCATCTTTTTATGTTAACTAGAGTTGCTTTATTGGTTCAGATATGAAGTACCAATTTGTCCAGCATCCTGTTTCTGACAGGAAGTAGTAAATTCTGACAGCCAAGAGGAAGTCTGCAGGGAGGGGAATAGTAAGGAGGAGCATTTTGTGATCACTTCCCAAGGTCTTTCTAAATACCTGCAGCTTAGAGACCTGTTTTTTGAGCTCTATGTGACATTTCTGAGTTTAAGTGTTCTTTGTGGAGCTTGCATCTCTCCAGTTACTTCCTGAATGATTAAATTTTGGAACTTACTCCCACAAGAGATTGTGAATCACAATGTTTGAACTATATACCATGTGCTAAAAGTGGTTACCTGTAGTCATTTGAACCTGTCCCTTAATAGTGTCAACTGCTGCTCTCTAATGCTTGCATCTGGAAAATAGTTACTGTTTATTTGTTTTCTCCATGTCACCTATAATTCTGTACTCAACCAAAAAGGGACCTTAGGTGGTCCCTTTTTCCAAGTAGCATATTTCTAGTTTGACTCTGTATTCTTTGATATTACTAGAGCTGTAAGTGCACTGTGGATTCATTTTTGTTTTGGTTCTTTTAGATCTTTCCAAACAGTTCTATTTCATTTGCTTTATGCTAGCTGTTGAGCTGGTATTTCCATTGAACTGCATGACTGCATGCCTGATCACAGCATGTTAGGGGTTGGAAGGGAGCACTGGAGGTCTTTGAGGCCAACCCCCTGCCAGAGCAGGAGCATAGAATCCAGCACAGGTCACACAGGAACACATCCAGACAGGGCTGGAAAGGCTCCAGAGAAGGAGACTCCACAACTTCTCTGGGCAGCCTGCTCCAGGGCTCTGGGACCCTTACAGTGTAGTTTTTCCTCATGTTGAAGTGGAACTTCCTGTGCTGGAGTTTCCATCCATTCCCTCTTGTCCTGTCATGGAGTGTAAGTAAGAAGGGGCTGCAGTGGTCTCAAAGAAGTTTGCACAGGCTTCTGAAAGACTGATGAGAAATGCTGATAGTGATAAAGTATTTCTCTGAGAATTTCTCCTTTCTCTTGAGTTTAAGCAGCAGTGTCAAAGGAAGCACCAAGTGCTCATTTGGCAGTTTTACAAAATGAGAATGGAGGCTGCCAACTGTTAGCCTGAAGGAAGCAGCAGTTGGGTTTGGTGTTGAATGAGAGTGGACAGCTAGTATGAGAGTAGTCTGAGAGGTGGCAGGAAAGTGAAACAGGCAATTTATGGTTAGTATTGGTATAAATTGAATATTGTGTCCAGTTCTGGGCCACTTAGGTCAAGAAGGACCTCAGGGAACTGCTTGAAAGAGTCCAGCACAGAGCCACAAAAATGATGAAGGCAGTGGAACATCTTCCTTAGGAGGAGAGCCTGAGGGAGCTGAGGGCTCTGTACCTTGCAGAGGAGGAGTCTGAGAAGTGACCTCACTCATGTTGATAAAGATGTGCAGGGTGAGTGCCCAGAGGCTGGAGCCAGGCTCTGCTGGGTGATGCCCAATGCCAGCACAAGGGGCAGTGATGGAAGCTGAAGCATAGGAAGCTCCATGGAAATAGGAGGAAGACTTTTTTTCCTTGTGAGGGTAACAGAGCCCTGGAAGAGGCTGCCCAGGGGGGTTGTGGAGTCTCCTTCTCTGGAGATATACAAGACCCACCTGGATGTGTTCCTGTGTAATCTGCTGTTGGTGGCCCTGCTTTGGCAGGGGGATTGGACTGGATGAGCCTTGGAGGTCCCTTCCAGTCCCTGAAATTCTGTGATTCTGTGATACTCAGTAGGATATGCAAGAAGGAGTTAAGCAAAGTATGCTGAATGTGTTCTTCTGTTTGTCTGCTGTGATCCATCGGGGTATGTGCTAGGGGTGATAGAAGCTTTGCCTCTGTCACTTCCATGCACTAAATTGAGTAAGGAGTGAGTGGAGAATGAGTGGAGTCCCCAGTGTGCCAGGCTACATTGCAGAAAAGGACACCAGATGTTCTTCTTCCAAGACCCAGACAGACACTGAAATGATGTGGATTTCAAAGAGATTGGTTTGTTGTCTAAAACTCCACTGAAGATCCATCCTAGCTTTGAAGACCTCACTTGATATAATACTTCCAAAATAATGATAATACTAGAAAAAAGGTATTTTTATTAGTTTGCTAACTGACATCTTAAAACCAATGAAAATTTACATTTGTATGTATTCTTCTAGCTCTAGGTCAAATGATTAGTTCTGTGACAAGACAGTATGACACTTTGAGTATGACAGAAGCCCTGATGCTGCAGCAGAGGCTGGGAATATTAATGGCCAAATCTAGGTGAGTGGTTTTGAATTTTGCCAGTCATTTTATGCTGAATGCAAAGAAGGTCATGATGTTATAACAACATGAAGAAATTGTGTCATTCCATCCCATAATCCCGTATTCTGCTGCTGTCTATTTCTGTTTCCACTTTGTTGAAGCATTTGGGAAGGTCTAAGACTGGGCTTTATTAAATGCAAGCATCTGTGCCTGAAGGGTGCTAGAAGTGTCCACAGCTATAACTGCTGTAGGGACCAGACTTTGATCCTGCAAGTGTATATAATCATTGTTAATCTCCTTTGCAGCTATTGTGACCTGATGCTATTGTTAGCACTGACAGGATAAATATGGTAGCATCAGTAGGCTTACAAGACAGCATCTCAGCATTACTGTAGAATAGAATAGAATTAACCAGGTTGGAAAAGACCTCTGAGATCATCCAGTCCAACCTATTACCCAACACCATCTCATCAACTAAACCATGGCACCAAGTGCCTCATCCAGGCTCTTCTTAAACACTTCCAGTGGTGGTAACTCCACCACCTCCCTGGGCAGCACATTCCAATGGCAAATTACCCTTTCTGTGAAGAATTTCTTCCTCACCTCAAGCCTAAACCTCCCCTGGCACATCTTGAGACTCAGCTTTATGCTGAGTTGGGGGAAAAAAAGCTCTTTCCAAATAAAGCATGTTTCATGTTATGGCCAGAAATTACATTCTAGAATTCATGGGTTTGGCTGTATGTGTGGCACTGCCTCTTTCTGACTGGACTGATCCAAGCCATGTTGTCAGCCTTTCTATTAAGTTCTGGGTTTCACTGCTGGAGGGGTTTGTGGTTGGATTTATACAGATTTGAATGCCTAAACTGCCTGCTTCCCCAACACAGAAGTGAGGGGAAGAGTGTCACACAAAACTCAGGGCTGAGATAAAAAGATAAGACTTTAATCAGGGTTGGAAGGGACCTCAAAGATCATGCAGGTCAACCCCTGCCATGGGCCAGGGACACCTCACACTAGATCAGCTTGCCCACAGCCACATCCAGCCTGGCCTTCAAAACCTCCAGGGATGAAGCTTCCACCCCCTCCCTGGGCAACCTGTGCCAGTCTCTCACCACCCTCATGGGGAAGAACTTCTTCCTAACATCCAATCTGAATCTACCCATTTCTAGTTTTGCTCCATTCCCCACAGTGCTATCATTACCTGACACCCTAAATGTCCCTCACCTGCCCCATTTTCCCTTTTTTCCCTCAATCCCCAGAGCACCTGGGCTCTGTTGGAGTCTCCTCCCACCCCAGGTGTGGCCACTTGGCCCTCTCTGCCCACTCCCCTTTTAATCCCCCCCCAGGAAAGGCAGCAGCCCTAAGCTGAGCCCATCTGGGCTGAGGATCCTCCTCTCATCCCTGGTGAGTGCCCCTGGTGCACACTGGGTGATGGTGGTGGTGACAACAAAGGCCGGGGGCCTGGTGGCCCCCTGGTTAGGTAGGGCAATGATTGATGACTACTCCAATACCATCCCTGGGTGCTGGCTGGGCCTCCTCACTGGGGCTGAGCTCCTCTGGGTGGTGTCTTGGCTGGTGAGGGTCTTGCCCCTGGCTCTGGGCTGGGTGCAGGAAGGGTGGTGGTGGAGCGGGAGCTATTTAGGCAGGGTGAAGGATGGTGTAGAGGGAGCAGGAGCTGCTTTGGGAAGATGAAAGTGGGCGTGGTAGGGGAGCAGGAGCTGCTTTGGGTAGATGGAGAGGGGTGGTACGGGAGCAGGAGCTGCTTTGGGATGATGAAGGGGTGTGGGTGAGGGGGAAGGCAGGGGAGTTAAACCAGATGAACTCTAGAGGTCACTTCCAAGTCTGGTGATTCTGTGGCTCTATGATCTAGTTCCAAACCCCTTGCCATGGGCAGGGACACCTTCCATCAGACCAAGTCAGCATCTTTAAGGGCATATTGTTGTTTTTATATAAAAATCAAAACATAACATGGGAACTGATGGATTTTGGTTTTGAAGCTACCTTATTTTGAAAAGAAAGTTGACATAAGAAATTAAATGATTGCATGAAATTGAAGCATGAATCAAAATTACTGGCATAAGAACCATTTAAAATCCTCTGGATTTGTGGAAAGGGTTTGGCTATTTCAGTACTTCTGCTCAGCAGAAGTTAGTCTTTGTCTGAAGTGTAGGTAGTGGAGACAATGAAGTAAATTCATGACTCAAAGACAAGCTGCCTTACAAAATATATTAAACTGTGTCATTCTAGAAAGACAATTCCATAATCCATGCCTAACTTTGCAACCTGATTCAATAAACTTTGATTCAGAAAAAGGGTAGGAAGGATACTCTAAGGAGAGCTGGGCTGGATGATCTTCAGGGGTCCTTTCCAACCCCTACCACTCCCTGGTTCTGTGACAGGCATTTGTTAATAGCTAGCTTTGTTTCCAAACACACTGAAATACATGGAAATAAATAATCTTGTGTCTGCTGATGGAATTTTTCTCCAGAAATGTTTATTTCAGTGATTATTTCAGCAGCTAACTTCCCTGTAGGGCTTTGTCCCGTGATACTTTGGTCAGCAGATCCCTGAAGTGATCAAAGTCTGCATGCCTAAAATGCAGGGTTGCAAGCTTGGGATACATCCTCCTAGTTGCACTGAGGATCTTCAATTCTCTTGCTTCATGGTCAGCTGGAGCCAAGGTTATCCCTGAGCCTCACACTGGTGACCAGCCCTTCTCTGTTGGTGAGAGCAAGGGCCAGCATAGCACCTTTTCTCGCTGGTTCCCCTACCGTTTGGAGGAGGAAGTTGTCATCTATGCATTCCAGGAACATCCTGGAGTGCTGGTGCCTAGCTGTGTTGTCCCTCCAGGGTGGTTGAAATGCCCCATGAGGACCAGGGCCTGTGAATGTGAAGCCACTTCTGTTTGCCTGTGGAGTGCCTCATCTGCTTGGTCCTGCTGGTCAGGTGGCCTGTAGCTGACCCCTGAAGTAACATCACCTTCCCCTGTCTATCATAAGCACAATGTGGAATTACCTTAGCTAGTAATCTAATTAATAATATAATGCATGATTACCTTAGTTTAGCCTACTTGCAGAAGCAGAACAGTGAAATGGGGGCAAACCAGCATGAAACAGAAAAGCCAAAGCAGCTGCTAGCTTTCCCACCACCATGCCAGCACCCAAGAACCCAGAACCAGCAACTGGAACAGGAAGCCTCCCATGTAGCAATCTGAACTTCAAGCCTCATCATACTTTGCTCAAGTCAGCACTTTCATTTGTGAAGCTGGCATGGCTGCAGCATGGTATGAATAACAGCAGCAGCAGGTTCCAAGCATTGCATGATAGGCAGCATCTCTTTTGAGTGGCTTTTCTTCTCAAGAAGAGAGGAAGAGTTAGGTGCTCTCTATTGTATCCCTTGCATCTTACTTTCTTGGGAGACTGAAGTGCTGCTTGGACACTACTGCTGCATGCTGTGGTGGGTTGAAATTTTCCCCCAACATTAACTTTGCCAGACTAACTCAGTTGGAAGCAAATGAAAGCTGTATTTACAGGCAATACTACAATCTACAGTGGAATGCAATGAGTATGTACAAAATATACAGGATTTACAATACTTACAGAGATTTACAATCAACAAACAACACAAGAACTCACCTGCCCCCCCACCCCACCCCCTGCCCAAAAGGGAGAAAGGAGCAGACAAGAAGTAGTGGTTAGACTTCAACTAAACAATGCAGCCAAGACCAAGCAGATCAGCATCCTTTCAGAGCACAAAGTGAGCAGAGAAGAGATCATAGAATCAACCAGGTTGGAAAAGACCTCAGAGATCAAGTCCAACCTAATACCTAACACCTCCTGACAACTAAACCATGGCTCCAAGTGCCACATCCAAGCCTTTTTTGAATACCTCCAGGGATGGTGACTCCACCACCTCCCTGGGCAGCACAGTCCAATGACCAAGCTCTCTGGGAAGAATTTCTTCCTCACCTGCAGCCTAAACCTCCCCTGGCACAGCTTGAGACTGTGTCCTCTTGTTCTGGTGCTAGTTGCCTGGGAGAAGAGACCAACCCCCACCTGGCTACAACCTCCTTTCAGGGAGCCGTAGAGAGCAATAAGGTCTCCCCTGAGCCTCCTCTTCTCCAGGCTAAGCAACCCCAGCTCCCTCAGCCTCTCCTCACAGGGCTGTGCTCCAGACCCCTCCCCAGAAGAGGGGAGATTGGTCAGAAGAGGGAAGATTGTTTTGGTACAGACACTCTTACAGCAGATATTTCTCCAGTGAAATTGTTTAGAATTAACTTTGGTTTTCCTTTTGACACCCAGTAGTGATTTATTTACATGCTTCTACTTTACTGCTCAGAATCTGTAACATAATTGTAAAGGCACAGCCTAAAACTACCACACATGCCAATACAAATCCCTCTCCAGAAAGCAAGTCCCAGTTTTCTTAAGGTGACATCAGATTTCCCCCCCCCCTTTTTTTTCATAGGAAAAGTCATCCGATTCTCTCATCTTGACTCCCCTCTTGTTGACTTTCTATCTCCCTTCCAGGATTTCACCAAACAGAGAAAAGGCTTTACATTAAAATATCAAAACTGTCAAATACTTATTTTCCTTTCCCACAACTCAACCATCCTGTTCCATCCATCCTCTTCCCTGTTCGTTTAGTATTTTACTAGCTTTCAACAAATTCAATGGTGCAACACAAACTAATCCAAGGAGAACTTCTTGATGATAGAAATCAAAAAAGCAAGTTATAAAATACTTGTGTGAATGTGGTGAGGTTTTTTCCCTTCCTTTGACTTCAGTTGCATAGCTTTATGTACATTGCTATGTGGGAAGTATGTCAAAGTGGAAGCACAGAGCTTTGCTGCACAGCTGCCAGCACAGGGCTGCCTCTAGGCCTGGAATGCCTCCACCCTCTCTTGCCAGCCAGCCCTGGAGCTGTTGAAGCCGGGGCAGCCTTTCAGGATTGCCATGTGGGTTCTTTGTGTTGCCTGTGCCTGGTAAACTCCTACAGCCCAGGGCTTGTATGGGCGTCGCTAGGGCTGTGCTAGGGAGTGCTCATTCAGACAGACCTGGAATCCAGGTAGTGCCTTGTGTAAAGACCCTGGTTCAGGAGGTGAGAATCATACCCAGGAAGTTTGCTGGGTTTTGTTTTCCCCCCAAGCTGCTGCCATGGGAATTAAAGTGACAAATCAAATAGTTCTGTTTGGTAGTAACCTCCAGCTGAGTTACTGGTAAGGCTTTAAGGGCTCAGTGTAGCCACTCCTCAATGCCAAATCTAATGTAGCTGTTAAAAAAATGTTTGTAGTATTTCTGTTGTTGGGGTTTTTTCTTTTAACTTTGGACTGCAAAATTCATCATGAAGAACTGTAATCTCAAAGAGCAATTTTTCTTGGTTGTCTTGTTGATAATACTCTATTTTCACTTCAACTAAATGCTCGTTTTTGTTGGGTTCCCCCCCTCCCCCTTTCAGAGATCACATGGTGTTCTGAAGAAGTCATGGGTAGCTGCTGTAGCTGTCCAGATAAAGAAACTGTCCCAGATAACCATCGAAACAAGTTTAAGGTAAGCAACTGACATGCTGTGCTGTGAATTGTTTTGGTGCTTCCTTGCAGAGCTAGGTCTGCGAAGGGAAAACATTTCAATGAGAATAGGGTGAGAATTACTGAACACTTAAAGCCGTGCAGAGTTGCAGGTGTCTGTGGCTACAAGTTTCTCTTGCTCCTTTGAGAATTGCTCTCTTAGCAGCAGTGACAGGGTTTTTCTAGACAGGGTAGGCTGTTTGCTGACAGTTCAGATCCTCAGGAAGGAGGAGAGGCCCTGTTCTTTTTTGATCCATCACCACTTCAGCTGGTAGGGCCCAAGTGAACACTGTCACCCCTGGGAGGTTATGGAATTTAGGAAGCAAGTTGTAAGCATAAGGGAAAAACTGTTGCAGAAGTGTGATTATGAACTTGGATGCAAGGTCAGCAATGGAGACTTTTAGGACTGCTTCATTTCATTTGAGGATTACTACTCATTATAGCTCTTGGAGAACTTTTGTCCTCAACTTCAAAGAAACTTTATTTATAAACATGCTTCTGTCATTTACATCCCTGGAATTTGCAAGCTTGTGAACACTTGTTCAGGTGCTTAACCTGCTTACCATGAAGCTGCTGAAGTCAGTGAGTTTAGGTAAACATACCTTTGCATAGTCACACAAGTCAGATTGGCTTCTGTGCCCCAAACTGCCTCTGTGAGTTGACAAAGGAATGCAATGCTTCCAGAGTGAAAAAATGAGTCATCTGTTGCCTCAGGGCAGAGAGCTTTGAAGCCATGGGAATTTCTGGAAGTGTTTAATATCAGTACAAAAAGATGAGGAATCAAATAGTTCTGTCTTCTTGCTTTTTATGCATTTGACATCACTTTGTGTTACTAGTTCCTATTTTTCTCCTTGGATTGCTCTCTTGTTTGTGTGGGTTGCTGGTGTAGCAGCAGGGGGGAGATGAAAGAAAGTAATTTGTAAAATGAAGAAAGTTGGCATAAGCCTCAGTGACAGATGAAACTATTCCTAATTCTTTTCAGCTGGCTAAATTTCAAGTTGAAAATGCCTCTTTAAGGAGTGATATTAATTGGTACCATAGGGAAGACTGGGGGTTTTGGCAGTAAGAAAGAATCCCACTCAAAGCAGCATTGTGGGATAAAAATACCTGTGGAGGAAAATACACATTGTCTGAGTCCCATAAAGGATCTAGGTTACCTCAAACTGGCTTAAAAGCAGAAAGAATAAGAGTTTGAGCTTTATACACATGTTTTCCTGCAAGGTAGCCAAAAACTATGGGAATTGGTTTTTTGACTTTGTTTTTTTTTTTTCCTGCCATCTTAATCTAAACCAGTCTGGTAATTCAGCCTGGTGCAAGGCAATACAGGTATTTGAGGGAAGCTTCCTCTTGGAGCCCCTTGTCATTTCTCATTCCTTTTCCCTTTTCACTGTGGGTGGGGTTATATGACAAAGCCAATTACTATTTTTTTGTTTAAATAAAAATGGCTCTTTGAAAGATTCAATTATCTGAGGGATACCTCATCTGAGTGTAAAAACTTAAATAGGCAAAGAAAGCCAGTGAGAGTTAAAAAAAAAAAAAAAAAAAAAAAAAGAAAAAGAAACTATTACAGGCTCACAGGATGGTAGGGGCTGGAAGGGACCTCTGGAGATCTTCCAGTCCAACCCCTGCCAGAGCAGGAGCATAGAATCCAGCACAGGTCACACAGGAGCACATCCAGACAGGGCTGGAAAGGCTCCAGAGAAGGAGACTCCACAACCTCTCTGGGCAGCCTGCTCCAGTGCTCTGGAACCCTCACAGTGAAGAAGTTCTTCCTCATGTTGAGGTGGAGCTTCCTGTGCTGCAGTTTCCATCCATTGCCCCTTGTCCTATCCCAGGGCGCAAGTGAGCAGAGCCTGTCCCTTCCTTCCTGACCCCCAGCCCTCAGCTATTGATAGACACTGTTCAGAACCCCTCTGTCTTCTCCTCCCCAGACTAAAAAGCCCCAGGGCTCTCAGCCTCTCCTCCCCAGGCAGTGCTGCAGTCCCTTCACCATCCTTGTAGCCCTCTGCTGGATTCTCTCAAGTCCCTCTTGAAATGGGGAGCCCAGAACTAGATGGAGTTATCTGAGTGGAAATGCTAACACAGGCACATAAAGACAGTTGAGGAAAAAACAGAAAATACTAATCTTATCTACATTAAATTTCTCATGGGATTTTGCAATAGTGTCATGCAGACTCATTCATATTGCTTTAAAACATGTTCTCTTTTAATTCTGAGTTGAGTGAGCCCAGGAACTGGTTTAGTCAGTTTTTAGTGTGGTGGGTTTTTCCCCAAAAACCTTTTACCTTGAGGATCATAACTAATATGACAGAGCAGTTGGAGTGCATCAGAGAACTAGTAAGTTTATTACTAGTGGTATTCTTGCACCCTGTGATAGGACAAGGGGCAATGGAGGGAAAGTACAGCACTGGAAGTTCCACCTCAATGTGAGGAAGAACTTTATTGTAAAGGTCCCAGATACCTGGAACAGGCTGCCCGGAGAGGTTGTGGAGTCTCCTTCTCTGGAGCCTTTCCAGCCCTGTCTGGATGTGTTCATGTGTCTTGTCCTCAGCACTGGTTAGGCCACACTTTGAGGACTGTGTCCAGTTCTGGGCCCCTCAGTTTAGGAAAGATGTTGAGTTGCTGGAACATGTCCAGAGAAGGGCAACAAAGCTGGGGAGGGGTCTGGAGCACAGCCCTGTGAGGAGAGGCTGAGGGAGCTGGGGTTGCTTAGCTTGGAGAAGAGGAGGCTCAGGGAGACCACCTTGCTCTCTATAACTCCCTGAAGGGAGGCTGGAGACAGGTGGGGGGTTGGTCTCTTCTCCCAGGCACCCAGCACCAGAACAAGAGGACACAGTCTCAAGCTGTGCCAGGGGAGGTTTAGGCTGCAGGTGAATAGGAAGTTCTTCCCAGAGAGAGAGATTTGCCATTGGAATGTGCTGCCCAGGGAGGTGGTGGAGTCACCATCCCTGGAGGTGTTTAGGAAGAGCCTGGATGAGGCACTTGGTGCCATGGTTTAGTTGATGAGATGGTGTTGGGTGATAGGTTGGACTTGATCTCTGAGGTCTTTTCCAACCTTACTGATTCTGTGACCTATGCTTGATTCTGTGGCCCTGCTCTTGGCAGGGGGTTGGACTCAAAGATGTCCAGAGGTGCTGTGGTGGTCAAAAAAGTACTCACCTAATGCTATTTAACTTTTGTTTTCTAGGTTATTAATGTGGATGATGATGGCAATGAACTGGGTTCTGGCATAATGGAGCTTACAGATACAGAACTGATTTTGTACACCCGTAAGAGGGACTCTGTCAAATGGCACTACCTCTGTCTCCGTCGCTATGGCTATGACTCAAACCTTTTCTCCTTTGAAAGTGGCCGAAGGTGTCAAACTGGACAAGGTATTTGGAATTTGTGTGTGTAAAACTGTTGCTTGATGTTTGAAAAGAAGCATCCTAGCCTGTCCTTTGGCAAGGGTTATAAAGGCTATAGTTAAACTTGTGAAGGTGTTTTCTGTAGTGGGGAAAAAGAAACAGCACCTTACGAGGAATGGTCTAATGGCAAAATGAGGATTTGAGTTGCACAGTTTTGGGCATTTTAAGTCTGGAGCACTAGATGCTTGCATGTGTAGATGCATCTGGTCAACTTAGGAGGTGATTTTTGCTAGGAACATCCTTCTACCTCAGAGGCTGACTTTCAGAGAGGGACAGTGGAACCTGGAGAAGAGGAGGCTCAGGGGAGACATTATTGCTCTCTACAACCACCTGAAGGGAGGTTGTGGCCAGGTGGGGGTTGGTCTCTTCTCCCAGGCAACCAGCGGCAGAACAAGAGGACACAGTCTCAAGCTGTGCCAGGGAGGTTTAGGCTTGAGGTGAGGGGAAAGCTCTTCCCAGAAAGAGATCTTGACCATTGGAATGTGGTGCCCAGGGAGGTGGTGGAGTCACCATCCCTGGAGGTGTTCAAAAAAGGATTGGATATGGCATGGCAAGCCATGGTTTTAGTTGTCATGAAGTGTTAGGTAATAGGGTGGACTTGATGATCTCTGAGGTCTTTCCCAACCTGGTTGATTCTGTGATTCTATGAACTATGGAGAAATCTCCTCAGAAGGCAGGGAATCCTCTGTTTTCAGATTTTTGAGAGATTGGAGCACTGGTGTGAACCAGCTGTTCCTATTATTGTCTTCTGCAACACAGTTGTGTTTCATCCTCTTCTGAAACCAAACGCCGCTTTCATTTTTACATCCATGGCATTCCCATGTCTGGGCACACACTTGTACAAAGCTGTGCTTAGTTGTGTTTGGCTTTAATTGGAAAAGGATGGGTACCTTTCCAGTTCCCAGATCATGCCTGCCTTGGTCAAAGTTGGCTCCTAGTGAAACTTAGGCTGTACTCTCAGTCCCCAAGAAAATAGCTCTTTTGGCTGAGGTCTCAGCGGCGTTTTGCATCTTCCTGCTGTGATGTAGCTGTGGTGTAATTGGAACTCATGGTTGGTATTCATATCTTATGAAATCAAGTTGTATTTTTGTTTTCTTAGGGGTTCTAGCATTTGATAGTGTTTTAAGCAAAAATTATATTTATCAGTTGCAATTTTACTGTTAAAAAAAACAATTGGGAAGATGAAAGAATTTGATTGGAAATAAATCTGGGTTGTAAGTAAAGCTGGTCTATATACATTGTCCAAGCAGAGGTAAGGGCAGACAACCTCTGGGGTTTTAAAATAAGAATTTAGAGACATTCTCAGCTCATCTCTGAATGAGAAATGGAGATGGTTTTAAGTGTTACTCTGTGCTCTGTACTGCACTCAATTTTTGAGGCTTCTAAGCAGAAAGTAATGAATTTTTGCTTTGATTAACAAAAATCCCTTCAGTTGATTTTTTGCAGGTTGGATTTACTGATGCCTCTAAGCATGTAAAATAGATACTAGTAAAATGCAATTGACAATACCATTTTGAAGGTTCTTCTCTCAGGAGAAGTTCTTTACCATCAGGGTAGTGCAACCCTGGAACAGGCTGCCTGGAGCGGTGGTTGGGGCCCTGTCCCTGGAGATATTCAGGGCCAGGTTCCAAGGGCTCTGGGCAACCTGATCTAGTAGAGGATGTCCCTGCTGACTGTAAAGAGGTTTGGACTAGATGACCTTTGGAGGTTCCTTCCAACCCAGACCATTCTAAGATTTTATGGTTCTAACCTTTGGGGGTTTTTAATAATAATAGAGACATTCTTAGTTTCTCTGACTGATAAATGGAGATGCTTTTAGCTGTTACTGCATACTCCACGCTAAACTCAATGTTTGAGGCTTCTAAGAAGAAAGTTATACATTTTGCTCTGATGAAAATCACCTCAGTGGGTTTTGCAGGTTTGATTTACTACTGCTTCTAAGCATATAAAATACAATTCAATTGCAAATACTAAGTTGAAGGTTCTTTTCCTCAGCCTGTTAGGAAATCTGCACAATTTTCCAGAGTCTAATTTCTCTGCTTCTCTCCTAATTTATTTTGTTTTGCTAGAGAAGATTAAGCAGGCTGTGTAAGCAGCAACCCATTCCTCCCTCTTTTGTTTCTTGCCTTCCTTATGTAATAGTGAAATACTGAGGGGGGGGAAAAAGGGAATCTGGCATAAAATGTTCTCTCTGGTGCCTTTTTGTAATGGAGTATTGTTCCTGACAGCTACACTGAGTTCTGTGGGCACAGCTGCAAAACTTTTATCTCACTTGGTGAGCTGACCAGGAAGCTTTTTCATTTGAGAATACTCTGAACACTGCCCAGCAACCTTTTACTGATGGCATGAGCCAATATTCTAGTTTGTATTTTCCATTTAATATCAAGTTATAGCTATTTGTGAGCTGTCAGAATGCACTGATGGGAAAACACTCAGTTTCTGTTAGGCATTAAAAACCTTGAAAGCATGTTTTTGGAGCATTAATTGACAGATAATTCAAGATAGACAATTTGGAGGAGCAGGTGTGTCACCATCCTGTGTGACAGGTCACATTATATTTAATGTGAATGTGTTTAATGACAGATCAAGGTTTCATCACGTTGGTTTTGCTCACAGTTTCAGTGCCAATTTGGTTCAACTCACATTTTTCTTTTAGTCTGGAGAGGAGAAGACTGAGAGGGGATTTAATAAATGTTTATAAATATCTGAGGGCTGGGGGTCAGGAGGGAGGGGACAGGCTCTGCTCACTTGCTCCTTGTCCTATCACAGGGAGTAATGGATGTAAGCTGCAGCACAGGAGGTTCCACCTCAACACAAGGGGAAACTTCTTTACTGCAAGGGTCCCAGAGCACTGGAACAGGCTGCCTGGAGAGGTTGTGGAGTCTCCTTCTCTGGAGGCTTTCAGGGCCTGTCTGGATGTGTTCCTGTGTGACCTGAGCTAGATCGTATGGTCCTGCTCTGGCAGGGGTTGGACTTGAGGATCTCTTTGGGTCCCTTCCAACCCCTGACATCCTGTGATTTTTAAGGAATTGCAGTTTGGAAGCACCTTTTTAAACAAAGGGGCAAAGACATCTTAATTTCTCAGAAACATATTGGGAGGTTGTTGAAGCTTGTGAGCCCACACTGGTTTTGAAACTTTCATCACAGAACTGTCAAAGATCATCCAGTTCCAACTCCTCCCTGCCTTGGGCAGGGACACCTTGCACTAGATGAGGTAGCCCAAAGCCAGACCCAGCCTGGCCTTAACCTCCAGGGAGGAGGCTTCCACCACCTCCCTGGGCAACCTCTGCCAGTGTCTCACCACCCTCATGGGGAAGAACATCTTCCTAATGTCTAATCTAAATCTCCTCCAGCTTGGATCCATTCCCCCCCCCCCCCCAATCCTATCACTACCTGACACCCTGGGTAGCCTGTTCCAGTGTCTCAGCACTTTTTGTCCATTAAATCTTAAATCTGGTGTGTGAATTTTCAGAACTACACAAAAATTTGAACATGTACTTGAGCTGGATCATGAGATGGGGAAATGCAGTAGATGATGCTCTGCAGCTGCAGTTTGCAAGCATGAAGCTTCATTCACTGCACCAGCCAGCTATGAACTTTTCACTGTCATTCCTCTTAGCCCTCCTCCCTTGAAGTTAAGGCCAGGCTGGATCTAGTGTGAGGTATCCCTGCCCATGGCAGGGGGGTTGAGAGCTAGATGATCCTGGATGTCCCTTCCAACTCTGACAAGTCTATGATTCCCAGCTGGGTTTTTTTGGGAACTTGTGCTATGTGTAGCATTTCCAGTAGTCTGGTCTATCACAGTTCTGCACCCTTATGTACATCTATAATGATAGTAATTGCCAGCCTATTAACATAATTGCACTTAAAGAGCTAGCTGTGTAGGTAGGTAGACTTTTTTATTAAAGAGTGTGTTAAGATTGTAATGCTCACTTGAAATTAAGAGCACCTGCAGCCACGTTTAACAAGCGTGTCAACTTTAACTTCATGCTTTCAATGGAAGAATAACCCAAAGCTGCGACTTTGCCGGTCAGGGTAAGTTGGGGCGCCCCCTGCTGTTCAAAGGCAAAGTGGCACAATACACCCGCGACAGAGATGGTATTGCTGCTGACTTTGTGTTCTGTGTCTATCCTTTAGCCTGAAGCAATCGGTTCGTTGCTGTCTGTTTCACAGTTTGTGTTCCTAGCTTTTCGTTTGAATCTTCTTCAAAGACGCCAAACTTGTGTTTAAGATCTTTCTTTCCTGTTATGCAGGTATCCTACTCTAGAATGTGAGTTTAAAAAAGATCACCTTGTAGCACCACAGTAGTTACACTTAATGTTTTGTTGTTGCTTATTGGGTTGTTTTTTTAAAATATATTTATTTAACAGGTACCCTTTTGATCAGCTAATGTGAAATTCTTGTGTTGTGGTTTGGTTTTAGTTGTTTTTTCTCTCCCTGTCCCACTCCCCCCACCGTTTGGCACTCAAAACTTAGTTTTCACAGAATCACTGGGATTATTTTTTTTCTCCTCTTAACTGAATCAGTTTTCTGTTCTAATTTAACTTGTGGTGCATGGGAATCTTACTTTTTCCATTAGCTGAACTCTTCAAAGGTTCTCACAGTAATTTTGTGTGTGTTGGTGGATTGAAGTTTCTTAACGTTTTAGCTCCTTTAACAGGTGCTCATTACGTGGATTCCTGTCCTGGCTTTTTTGAAGCTATAACCATTGTAAGACATCTTCCTCGTGTGAAAGGACTTTGATTTCTCTTTTTCTGTGTATTTATAGGAATCTTTGCCTTTAAATGTGCCCGTGCAGAAGAGCTATTTAATATGTTGCAAGAGATAATGCAGAACAACAGTATAAATGTGGTAGAAGAACCAGTAGTAGAAAGGAATAATCATCAAACTGAGTTGGAAGCTCCAAGAACTCCTAGAACACCTACCAGTAAGTGTGGTTATACTGTCAGATGACATACCTGAATAGGATGTGGCACTTAACTGGAAATAGTGCTTAATTTGCATTAAGTCTTTGACTAATTAAAAGAAAACTCATTTAAAGCTAAGGGACTAATTACCAGTAATGCATTCACTTGAAGTACTTGCTGAGAACTCTCTTTTGAGTATCCTAAGCTTTGGGAGCAAAACTGCTGTACTCCAGTTCCTCAGCTTTAAGAAATGGTTTAGTTGATGAGATGGTGTTGGGTGATAGGTTGGACTCGATCTCAAAGGTCTTTTCCAACCTGGTTAATTCTATGTTCTGTAAATAAGTTTTGGAAACTTAGTTGTTGCATGTTATGAGCACTTAGGAATGCAGCTGCTGAAGTGCTTTATAACACCTCACTGTATTTTTACTTGTGGCATTTCTGAGAAATGTTTGTGTTTGGTAATGTTCCAACCTTTCTGTTAGGGAAAAGGTAATGGTAATATTGCATCTACACTGGGTTTAGAGTCCTCCCTCTTCTTGAATAGATGGATGGCTGGGTAGAGTGAAGTCCTTCCAAAAAAATATCAGAGGGTTTTAGATAATCTCAGGCAGATGGCTTGATATTTGAAAGCAGGAGTTCCAGGTTATTAATGACTTCAGAGGAATGGCAGCTGAAGGGAGTAAGTCCCTGTTTGTGAAGGAGACATGTGAATGGTAGAAAGAAGCTGGGGGGACTGTGATGTGTATTACCCCTCAGATTTCACTGCTTGCTTCGGATGTGTGGGGTGTCCCTGCCCATGGCAGGGAGGTTGGAACTAGATGATCCTTGTGGTCCCTTCCAACTCTGACTGATTCTGTGTGTTTCCCAGTAAACACTGGGATGCTGTGCTCTGCAGTTGGGTTTTCCCTTCCTTCCCCTCAGCAAAAGGAAGCCTTAAGAATTTTTAATACTGGTTTACATATCTCTAGTTTCTCTTCTGAAAGTGAAGATGCAAAGCATCTTGCTCCTATACAGTGAAATTCTCTATTTTTAATACAGTTTTGCTTGTTCTCTAATTAAATCAGCTCCTGGGTTCAATGCACAAAGTTTACCTAATGGCTATCCAAGATACCCATCTTTTGGAGACGCTTCATCCCATCCATCCAGCAGGCATCCTTCTGTCGGAAGCGCACGCCTCCCCTCTGTCGGTGAAGAATCAACTCATCCCTTACTTGTAGCAGAGGAGCAAGTGGGTATTTTTGTCCCCTCACATAACTTGGGTTGTACATCAGTTCAAGAGTGTTTTGGTCATTTTTTTTGTCATTTTCTGTCATTGGTGTGTTTTCAGTATCAGGTGTAACATGTTTCTGTGGCAACTGTCTCAGAAAAGCAGGGCTGTTTGGTCGGGAGAGGAGAGGGCTTGCAGGAGGAATCAGATCAGGGGACCTGGTCAATATTTGAGGGGTGGGTGTCAAGTGGAGGGGGCCAAACTCTCTTGGGTGGTGCACAGCAATAAGCCAATGAGGAGAAGTTTCTTTACAGTGAGGGTGACAGGGCCCTGGAGCAGGCTGCCCAGAGAGGTTGTGGAGCCTCCTTCTCTGGAGACTTTCCAGCCCCACCTGGGGTAGATGCAGACTGGATGTTAGGAAGAAGTTGTTCCCCATGAGGGTGGTGAGAGACTGGCACAGGTTGCCCAGGGAGGTGGTGGAAGCCTCATCCCTGGAGGTTTTGAAGGCCAGGCTGGATGTGGCTGTGAGCAACCTGCTGTAGTGTGAGGTGTCCCTGCCCATGGCAGCAGGGTTGGAACTGGCTGATCCTTGAGGTCCAGTCCGACCCTAACAATTCTATGATAGTTGAAAACAGCTCTTAGGTGGTTTCCTGACCTTCTCTTAAGACTGAACAAGCATAACTCTCTCAGCTTCTCTTTCTGTGTCATATGCTCCAGCCTCTCTAATCATGGACTTGCTCCAGTATGGTGATGTCTATCTCATACTGGGGCAGTCTTATAGATCTTTTTCCTTAACCTGTGCTTTTGCTAACACAAACCAATGTACATTTGGCTTTCCTTGCTGCAAAGGCACACTACTGACTCATACTCAACTTACCATCCACCTGGAGCCCTGGTGCTTTTCTGCAAGGCTGTTTTCAGCTCAGTTGGTGGTGTTCCATAGCAGACACTGGACTTTCCATTTGCTGTTGCTGAACTTTGTGAGGTTTCTGTGAAATCAGCTTTTCAGACTGCTGTGATCCCTTTCAGTGGAAACCCTATGGATCTGTCTGTTTACAGACTGTAAACTTCCTGCAGCTGTGTTCTATGTCATCATTCAGGTTGCTGATGGAAACATTAGGCAAGTTTAATAAAGCATCACGTAGTTTAGGAAGGCTCCCATGGGTGACAAAACAGTGTTGGAAACCAGAGAAGGTAACCCCAACAGAGTGCAGTGAAGAGTCTTGTGGGAAATGATTTGTTAGGAGCCCATACAGAAGAGCCCAGATGATATTGTTGGAGTTACTGAAGAGTAAATGAGTTTAAAGAATCATAGTAGGAGTCAAGTGAGCTGTAAATAACACTTGTAGAGCTTGACAGAGAAGTTGGGGAGGCTAGATGACTGCTCCTGAGCCAGCTCATGCTGTAGTACTGCTCAGCTGTCCTTTGGGCTGGCAGAGACAAATCAGAATCAGCACAGCTCCTACCCAACAATGCAGCAGAAACCCTTTGGCCTTTGGCTTTTGAAGAAAGAGTGCACTGTTACTCCAGTAAAGCCAAGCTCTATTCTCACTGCTTGAGTAGTACACCAAGTGGGCTCCTGATGTTTTGTTTAAAGGGGTTGGTTTGTTTTATTGTGTGGGGTTTTCTAAGTGGACAGCAAGCTTCCTTTGCACAGCTCTTAGACAGCTGCTATCACAAGATCTGATTTTCAGGTGTTCTGATTAGACAAGTAGAGAGTTAAGAAGGAAAGAATTTGCAGTGGGGGGGGGGGTGGTACAAATAGTGTTTGAATTTATTGATACTTTTTCCTTCCCCTTTTAGGTGCACACTTACGTCAACACTACTGGGGTACAAGAGGAAAGGAAGAACCGATCAAGTGTGCACGTGCCACTGGAATCCAAGCTTTCAAACCCTGAAACAGCTAAAGTGAAAGAAGAGCAGATGTGTACTGATGACAGAGATGCTCAGGTTCTCCTGGAGCCTGAAGGAGTCAAGTTTGTTTTAGGACCAACACCTGTTCAAAGGCAGTTAATGGAAAGAGAGAAACTGGAGCAACTTGGGAGAGACCAAGTTAGCGGCAGCAGCACAAACAACACTGAATGGGACACTGGGTACGACAGTGATGAACGTAGAGAAACACCATCTGGTAATAAATTGGTGTATGAAAATCTAAATAGGTTATCAATCCCTAGTGCCTCAGGGGTCAGGAGAGGTCGTTTGACATCAACCAGTACCTCAGACACCCAGAACATTAACAACTCTGCTCAGAGAAGAACTGCGCTGTTGAACTATGAGAACCTGCCATCCTTGCCTCCGGTTTGGGAAGCCCGCAAGCTGAGCAGAGATGAAGACGACAGTTTAGGACCAAAGACCCCATCTCTGAATGGCTACCACAATAATCTAGATCCAATGCATAACTATGTCAACACAGAGAATGTAACAGTACCAGCAAGTGCTCATAAAGTAGAATTCCCACGGCGTCGGGACTGTACCCCGACCGTCTTTAACTTTGACATTAGGCGTCCGAGCTTGGAACACAGGCAGCTCAACTACATACAGGTTGACTTGGAAGGTGGCAGTGACTCTGACAACCCTCAGACTCCAAAAACCCCCACCACCCCACTGCCCCAGACCCCAACCCGGCGCACAGAGCTGTATGCTGTGATAGACATTGAAAGAACTGCTGCTATGTCGAGCTTGCAAAAAGCACTGCCCCGAGACGATGGTACTTCTAGGAAAACGAGACATAACAGCACTGACCTGCCTATGTGAGCCTAGGAAGCAGTAAATCATTTGCACCTTTTGTGAAGTTTCTAGAATTGAAGATGCAAGTACTTTGCATTTCTTAACACTACGCCTTTTATAGACTAATGGAACTGTTGTTTTGGGTTGTTTGTTGCTTTGTTGGGTTTTTTTTTGTTTGTTTTTTTCCTGCATACTTCATGTACTTGTCTAACTAAAGGGAATTAATGTAGAGCAAGTATTCATTTAGGCAACACTATTTCATTCTACAGTAGTAGTACTTAACTGCATAGCAGCATCACCACCTTTCACAGTGCCTCTTTCAATTGATTAGAGTTTGAGTGACATGCCGGTTTGGGATTTATAGATGTTCTGGTCTGGTGCCTATACTCATTAATGGCATTTATAACACTTGTTGTTTGTTAGGTGTGTTTGTTTTTTTCAAAGCCTCTTGATATGTGCATCATTAGCAGGTAAACCTAATCTTTCAAGGTTACATATCTTCACGCTCCTTCCTCGTCGAAGTGGCTCCTCCAGAACGAAATGTACGTAACGCACTAATTCGCTGGGGTTGACGTATACAAGTTTGTGTTGGTTCATCTCAAGGAACAGAAACACCTTTTTTATTTTATTTTAAATAAGCCCAGGTGGGCAAGAAGGCCTCTAATTCCCAGTGTTTTGGTGTTGATTTTTTATTTCTTCTTTAAACTTGTGTGATATTTGAGAGGTCACATCGAAGTTTGTCGAGCAGAGCTGTAAACGCACCTAAACCCAGCCTTAAGCTCTTTCTGCCAGAAGAGAGTTCCAAGTGGTGTATCAAGTTCCCTGTGAAATCTGACAATTTTAATCTCAGTAGAATTTTGGTGGTGTTTTGGGTTGTTTGGGTTTTTTTTTTTTGTGTGTGAAGGAATTCACAGGTTGGCCATATGAATTAAGGCTCTCTTGTCATTTCGTAGTTCAGTGTGCCTTCCTTTCCTTGCATTTGTATGTTTCCTCTTTTCTTTCTCTTTAAGCTGTTCCATAATGTCTTGTTTCAAAAGTCAACATTTTGTACATAGCTTTAATTATTGTTCAGGGTTGTCTTGTGTGTTTTTGTCTCACTCTCTACATTTGACAAAGGCTCTTGAAGGTCAAATGGTCGTCTTTTTCCAGTGTTGTACTTTTTCTTATGCCTGACAGAATCATCCTAGCTCTTCAGCAGCATGCGTTATTGCACAACTGGAAAGGGTTTTGTTATGCAGTTATGGTCTTCCTCTAAAGCATCAGACACAGGTTACACAGGATGCTGGACTGGGTAGTTCTTTACAGCAAATGGTACATTGTAGCCGTGTGCATCCATAGCCGATAGTATGCTCTGATTTAGAGAGAGACGTAGTAAATTATCTGAAAGTAGTATTAACCTATGAGGATACTTCTGCAGTCTGTGAGCTTGGTTACAGTGATGGCTGCTAAGTGTTACAGGTACATCCAGGTAGAATGTCGAGCATGCCAGCTGCACCCTTAGAATCATAGAAGGCCAGGATAGATGGGACTCCAAGGATCATCTCACCCAGCCTTTCTAGGTGACAGTGTAGTTGAAATGAGCTGGCCCAGCACCCTAGCAAGCTGAGTCTTAAAACTGTCCAGTGCAGGGGAATCCACTACTTCCCTTGGGAGGTTATCCCGGTGTCTGACTTCTCATGGGGAAAAACTTTCTCCTGAAGTCCAATGGGAGTCTCCCCAGCAGTAACTTGTACCCATTGCCACTTGTCCTTTCCCATGTGTCTCCTTGTGAAAAGGGAGTCCCCGTTGTCCTGGTAGCCACCCTTTATGTACTGGCGTGTGGTAATAAGGTCTCCCCTAAGCCTTCTCTTCTCAAGGCTGAACAAGCCCAGCTCTCTCAGCCTTTCCTCGCATGGCAGGTCTTCCAGTCTACTGATCATTCTTGTGGCCCTCCTCTTGACACTGCCCAGCCTGTCCACATCTTTTCTTATACAGCAGGGACCAAAACTGCAGCAGTACTCCAGGTGTGGCCCAACAAGTGCTGAGCAGAGTGGGACAGTGACTTCTTTATCTCTGCTGGTAATGCCCTTGTTGATGCAGTCTAGCATCCTGTTTGTCTTCTTTGCAGCTGCAGCACACTGTTCACTTGAGATGAGCTTGTCATCCACCAGGCCAGGGCTGCTGTCCACCCAGGTGGATCCCAGTCTAAGCTGCACTCCTGGGTTATGTATTCCCAAATCCAAGACCATGCATCCATCCCTGCTGAAGTTCATACAGTGCTTGTTAGCCTACTCATTCATCCTGTCCAGGTCTTCCTGGAGGGTGGCTCTCCTTTCTGGAGCATCAACCTCCCCACTCATTTTGGTGTCATCCACAAACTTCATCAGGATGCTCTTGATCCCAATATGCAGATCACTTATGAAGATACTAAACAGTGTTGGGCCCAATATCGATCCCTGAGGGACCACTCTTGTGACTGGCTGCCAGGTTGAGAACAAGCTATTTATACCACCCTCTGGGGATGGCCTGTCAGCATGTCCCCACCCACCACACAGACCACCTCTTTAGGCCATAAGGTGTCAGTTTCTCTAGGAGGAAGCTGGGGGGGGGGGGGGTGCACCATGGCGAAAGTCCAGGTCGACACTGGCAGCTGCTCAAGTGAGTTACTTTGTTGTAGAAGTTCTGGGGCTTTTTATGTTTTATTTTAATTTTAATACTCTGAATAATTTTAGAACTCTGGCAGTATTGATGATTAGAGGGCTGGAGCACCTCTCCTATGAGGACAGACTTGAGGAAGTTGGGGCTATTCAGGCTGGAGAAGAGAAGGCTCTGAGGAGACCTTATTGTGGCCTTCCAGTATCTGAAGGGGGCTACAGGAAAGCTGGGGAGGGACTTTTTAGGGTGTCAGGTGGTGATAGGACTGGGGGGAATGGAAAGAAAACTAGAAATGGTCGATTCAAATTGGATGTTAGGAAGAAGTTCTTCCCCATGAGGGTGGTGAGACCCTGGCACAGGTTGCCCAGGAGGTGGTGGAAGCCTCATACCTGGAGGTTTTGAAGGCCAGGCTGGATGTGGCTGTGAGCAACCTGATGCAGTGTGAGGTGTCCCTGCCTGTGGCAGGGGGGTTGGAACTGGATGATCCCTGAGGTCCCTTCCAACCCTAACAATTCTATGATTGTATTGCAGGGTGCACCTTGGTACTAGCAGCAGAAGGGACTCTTGAGCCTGTGATTGCAAAGGAACTGACACTTGTGTGAACTCATGTGATGTAAACTAACCTTTGAACTGTGAGTGCAAGAAAAAAGCCATTTGGAGATCCGAGAATGACTTGAGGGTCTTCATGCAATATTTGAAGTTTTTTATATATATATATAAACAAACTACAATTATTTTCAGCCTCTGTAATTGGAGTGTATTCTTGTTCTTTTTTGATAACTTTTATCTTTTCTCAGTTTAGTAGTGGCAGCAGTTGTAGCACCTGAAGTACATGTGTCTTGCCACACCATTGAGGGATTATCAGGCAACCTCTTTTGTTTCTCTTTTACTCTTGACTTTTATTATCCTTTAGGGACTGTATGGTACTGAAATGCCAGATGCACAAAGAATATCATTTGCAGAAGTAAAAGATGTGAGTCATTGAGACCATTCTTATGAATTTAAATGAGATTAAAATAAGCTCCTCTGTAGTGATTTCACAGTCAACCTATGCATACTCTTGTGATAGACTTGTTGACTTAGGAGAGACCTTGGTACTCCAGAAGGTAACGACTACCTAGAGCTAGGTATTTTACAGGTCTGCAGTATTTACTACCCCTTCACCTCTTTGCCATTGCCTGGCCTTATGCTCTCTTCTTCTCTACTGAAGAGAAATTAGCAGGGATTGCAAGATACTTAGTGAATTAAGGATGCTGGTGTGATTCTTAGCTTCTAGCTCACTGAAATGTGTGAGCTGCACTGATGCTTCAGCAGGTGTTTTGAGGCAGGTGTCCTTGATCTACCTAGCTGCCTAGAAATATTTGGTTCTCATCTGTTAGTTATTTGTGAAACTCCAATACTATAATTAGTTGGACCCTTAAAACACATCTGTGAGGCAAGGAAGCAGTATCCTTGATTGACAAATGGGGAAATGGACCTTGAGTGACATGTTGAGATTACAACACACAATATCCCCTTCTTTGTTCCCTGCCCCCATGGTGCACTGCCCTATGTGTTTATCCTGAACAGTCTCAGATTTTCCAGGTGCTCTGAGTAAATTTTGTTGGTTTGTTTTGTTGCTTTCATGTTGTTGCAAGATTCACAACACTTCGTAGGGGGTGTTTCCTTATCTCCAGTCCTCAGAACTGAGAGCATACTGAAATTTCAAAGACATTAACAAGTGTGACAATATATTTTCCAGGCCTTTCTTTTGTTTGTGTCCCCCCGTCCCCCCTTCCCCATTATATTTTACAGGTGGGCTAATGTTTTCTCATGTTGTGCTGCAGACATCCTGGGTAGTCCCTGTTACCCAAGCTACTCATCTTTTAGCATTCCTTGTTTTGTGCCCCTCGTAGTAGATGTAGTTGCAATGCACTTTACCCTGTGAGACTTGGTAAATATTTTTTCAACTCAGTCTCTCTGAAAAGGCTGTGATGTTAGATTTAGTCTCTGTAATCTAGAATTCAGTTTTTCAGCTGAAACATCTCCACAGTATTTAGATCATACTTATTTTGGGCCCACAGGTGTAATAGCCTGGGAAACTACAACTGTGTAACCATTTTCTTCAGTAACTGAGACATGTTAAGTTTACATAAAACAGGTCCTGCAAAACCAGCAGCATCTCCCCCAGGGCTACTTTCCATCCATACCATGCAGTTGGCTGCTACCCTTCCAGCACATTTGATGAAGGAAAGCCTTTTAAGTGTAGGTATTCCTTTAATGCAGTGATTTGGGAAAGGCATGCATCAGCCTGTCTTCTAAACAAGCAAAACTGAGTTGATTGAAGCAAAGATGACACAGTGACCAAAAGTACATGGCAAAAACTGTACCAGAAGTAAAGCTAGAGAGGATTTGATCTGTTAGTTCTATCAGGATTCTTTTTTAACTCAAAATTCCAGTGGAGGACCAATTTTTTAAAGTTTTGTGGTGTTTCCTGGTGACTCCATAAGGAAAAAAAAAAGACCCTTCTGAAAACCTGAACTCTCATTAGAAACTTGGTTTGGTTCAAGGAAGTTTTGCATATGCCAGGGGTTGAATGTAACTGTGTGTGTTGAAGCACTATTCCTGTTCCTACTGAAGTCCACATTGCTTTTATAGAAATCTGAAGTGATGGAATAGACTTTTTTGTCATAAACTCCCCCAAGGTGCTTGGATATTTGTGTGTGTTTACACCTCTGGCTGGGGCTTGGGTGTAAAAGGGCCACAGAGAGGCGTAAGCTGCGCCAAGTCCAAACTGCTGTCTGAACAAGGCTGCACTTCTGCAGGTGCCAGACCAGCGGTTGTTTTACGCTGGGTTTATAACTGTGTGTATTGGCTCACAATCTGCCTGTCTCTGGTTCAGGTTTATATTGAAGCATTTCTCAACAAGAGAAGAGTCAGGAGACAGCAGATTGTTCACTGCCAGCGAAGCAAAAAGTTCTGATTCATGCTGGTGTACTTCTTGGAGTGTATAATTGTGTCTCTGATTTTTGGACCTCTGTGTCTAAGCAGTGTCCTCCTCTCTGTGTAAGGTGGGATCAATGTTGAAATTCCATTTCTGCACTGTACTGATTTAATGGCTGCAATTAAGATGAAACTGATTTAGTAGGAACTAATAGTGGACCCAAATGCTGATTTTTCCCCTCATCAGTTTGGTAGATAGCATTAGGTGGTTTATCTTTCTTTTCATTTAAGGAAACCTTTCCCATCTTTTCCTTGAGGTAGCAATCCAGGCATTTATATTTGACAGTATTTACTTGTCATAAATGAACTTATGTTTATGTTATCTTTATTTTAAATTCCTATACACTCCAAATAAAAAAAAAAAAACCACAAACCCCAAATCCAGAAGACATTCCACCACAAAAAACTGCGTTAAGATGGAGTCAAAGGTGCTGATGTCCCTCTCAGAGAACCTGGATGAAGAAGACAGGAAGTCACAAGGTTCTTTCACAGTCTTCAGGAACTACTTCTTTTTTTTTTTTTGGCCAAGATAAGTGAATAAGGAAAAAAAAATAATCCAAACAAAAGCCA
Organism: Picus viridis; assembly: GCA_033816785.1. Taxonomy (NCBI): domain Eukaryota; kingdom Metazoa; phylum Chordata; class Aves; order Piciformes; family Picidae; genus Picus; species Picus viridis. The sequence continues at coordinate 55,039,621 of CM066567.1, forward strand.
CTTAGCAGCTGTAACTCTGACCATGGATGCATTGTTTTGCCTGATGCTGTGCTGTGAGGCATACAACTGAGTCTCAGATTTCTTCTCCTACCACGATGTTTACTCCAGTTTAACGCAGTATTTTGTTTGGAAATCTGTAGGTGTACAGCTAAGGGATAGAATGTGAGGTAAAGTTACCTTCTTTAAAGTTAATGAGACAAGGGTTGGACATCTCTATATTTTTCTATATTGCAAAGGGCATTTTGGGCATTTTTCTTGCAGTTTTAGTAATGATTTAGTGTGGTAATACCCATATATTGTGACAATGTTTTCTGCCATATCCATTACTCTGGTGTAATTCTGTTTTATGTAGCAAATATATGTATATACAAAAGAGCTTATGTAAAAAAAGATGATTAAGAAATAGGCTGGAACCCTTCAGAACAGGGACTGTCTTCCTCTGTGTCTGCTAAGTACTTAATGCCTTGAGGTCACAGTCGCAGCTCTTAACCTGAGACCCATGGTGACTGAATTGCCAAGCAATGAGCACGGAGGGGCAGCTCCTCTGCTTTCCACAAGAAGCCTTAGTACAAAAGTTGCCACGAAGCTCACCTTCCCACTGCCTAGTGCTGGGGCTGTGCCCTGTGTGGTCGTTCCCAATGCTGCCTGCCAGCAACTCAGTTTGCCTGGAGTTCGTGTGTCCTTTGCTCCAGTCCTTCCTATTGGCAACAGGAGAGGAAATCTGAGATAGGAGCTTTGATGTCATCAGGAATCTTCCTTGTCAGCAGGGTGATCCTTCCAGAGCTCATTCAGGCCTCATGCAGTGTCCTTTGAAGCCAAACAAATGATTGATTGGTGACTTCGAGGGACACTGGATGCGTTCTCCAAGATCAAACTGCTCTGTTACACCTGAGGGCGTGGTTGGTCAAGTTCTTCAGGAATGGTCAAAAAAATGCTGTAAAAATATAAATCTATTTAATTAAATGTACTGAGAAACAAAAAAAAAAAAAGCTTATTTGTTGTGGTCAGAGTTCAGATTATTATGTGAATTTTGATTTCTTAGTCATACTTGCATATATATTGCTTTAACCGTTATGGATGAAAGAGGAAGTGACTGTGTGTGGAAGGTGAGGGTTACCCCTGGTTTGTAATGGTTATGTTACTTAGGAATGGATGTCAGCAGTTTCACTCCATATTAATGCAGTTTTTTTTGCATTAGCAGATGTGTGTCTATCGTACACCCCCCCACCCCCCATTTATATATATAATATATTCTATATTTGGTACTAACTTTGTATTTGCCCTGAGACTTTGCCAAATCTCAAACCCCAAACGTTCTCACTTGTATAGACTTTGGTACTTAACAACTTGAATGTATTAGGAAATGCTCTGGTATGAAAGGAAAGAGCGTTGTATGGTGTCCCACAAGACAGATGTCTCCATGCCTTTCCCACATCTCGCTTCAACTGCAGCGTCCCCTTCTCGTCTCCTGGAACCCGGTCTGTGTTTTAGCTCAGCTGCAGCCCTGCCATTAACAGTCCAGCCCGCCACTGTGTGCTAGCACAGGAGCTTGACTGGTAGTAGTGAGAATAGTCACCAGTGTGCCACAAATGCATTTATTAAATGCAGAAACAAAAGGTTTCTACGAAGGCCAAACTCTTCTGTTGTACGTTCCTTTCTTGTCACGACATTGTATGATATTGTAAGATGATTGTGTGTCTTAATTTGCATTATCAAATGGGTTGTTTGTTGAGGTTTTTTTTTTGGGGGGTGGGGTGTGGTGTTGTTTGTTTTTTTTTTTTTTTTTTCCTACTTAAAGGCATAAATATAGCAACTTTGTATAAAGGTAGCTTTCTAAATTTTTATTTCTTTTATATATTAAAAAATAAAATTAAGATAAATAATTCTAAACAGTGGGAGTACCATTGCCAAATCGTTTTATAACCTGCCCCTTTCACTTGCCCTGTGTGGTGAATTCTGTGTCTACAAACATTCCATGTTTCTTTTGGGGGGGTGGGGGGAGAGGGAAAGAAAAAAAAAGAGTAAAAAAAAAGGAGAAAAAAAAATGCTATTATACTATGCAGAAAGAGTATTTTTTATGCCATTCCACACTAATCTTAAGCCAATTAATTTCAGCTCGTTTTAAGCTGTCACTATGGAGCAAGCTGACCAAATGTGCATTTAAAAAGCAAATGTATGACAACATGTTTCCCCTTGAACAGTGCCAACTTCATTTGGAAAAGAGGAAAAAAATAAAAGGAAATAAACTGTAGCATGGCAATAAACTATTGATTTTACATTGAACAGCCTCTGTGAGTCACTTTGCTGTCTCCTGGTGTGTCACTGTGTGGGATTTCGTGAGCTTTGCTTCCTTTTTTTTCTTTAAGCTATTGCAGGGACCTCCAAAGGTCATCCAGTCCAGAGAAGGGCAACAAAGGTGTGTGGGGTCTGGAGCACAGCCCTGTGAGGAGAGGCTGAGGGAGCTGGGGTTGCTTAGCCTGGAGAAGTCTCAGGGGCGACCTTCTTGCTCTCTGCAACTCCCTGAAGGGAGGTTGTAGATAGGTGGGGGTTGGTCTCTTCTCCCAGGCAAGCAGCACCAGAACAAGAGGACACAGTCTCAAGCTGCACCGGGGGAGGTTTAGGCTGGATGTTAGGAAGAAAGAGATTGGCCATTGGAATGTGCTGCCCAGGGAGGTGGTGGAGTCACCATCCCTGGAGGTGTTTAAGAAGAGCCCGGAGGAGGCACTCAGTGCTATGGTTTAGTTGATGAGATGGTGCTGGGTGATAGGTTGGACTCAATGATCTCAGAGGTCTTTTCCCACCTGGTTACTTCTGTGTTTTGAGGTAAAATTTAACGTTGTTTTAGCTGTTAGGTCTAGCCAAAACGTCAGATACTCTCCTACATGAAAACATAAAGATGCTAAAATTCATTTTGTATTCTAGTTTTCCGAACAAAATTATAGGGAAACACACCTAACTGAAGAAAAGAAAGCAAAAAGCCCTAGTGACTCAAGAAAAATACTAACCAGGTACTGACACATGTAAAATCAGAAGCAGATGTGGAGGTTTGGGTGGAGTTTTAGTCATACTCTTTTTTTTTTTTTTTTTTTTTTTTTGCCATCTCCATGGAGGTTGATATCTGTCTTGGCCAGTTTGAATACAGAACAAACACTTGGAATTAATCCTTGAGGAGCAAGTCATATGAACTTTTCACAACAGTGGCAGAACAAGGGTTCTGGGTGGCCTTGCCTATCCACACAACTGCTAGATGATAGTCACCAGTATTTTTTTTTATGTGAAATGAAGAGTGCACTGAGGGCGATTGTGCTGCGGCATGTCCTACTCGCTGCTTTTAACTTGCAATGCGAATGGCACTACAGCAGGTACCCCGGACAGCCTGACAGGTGTACCGAAAACCAGGAGCTGCAGCTCAAAATGGCTTTGCCTGCTTTTGAGAACTGACTTCCAGGAATACGATGAAATTAAACTGGGAAAATGCAAGCTCCTTTGCCGAGGCAGAAGTACGGAAGTTCAGCGGAAAGTGCGTGCCCAGGCTGGGGCGCTGCCGCACAGCAGGCCGGCGCTACACGGCACGGGGGAGAGGCAGCACGTTTCCAGGACGCGTAACTCGTTCATATGAAAGGCAAGTTCCCGCACCAAAGCTGTGCCTGTCCTTACAGCTGGTAAGGCAGCCAGGCCCAGGCTCTGCAACAACAGCGCACAGCTCCACTGCCCGCTCCGGCGCAGGCCAGCTCCAGCCCCTCGCAGGCGGACTGCGGCTCCCACAGTGCCCCGCGCCGCCGGAAGCGGCGCTGCCTCTGACGCCACTTCCTCTCAAGCTAGCGGGGTTGCGGGTTCGCGTGCTGGTTGTCTGGTGGCGTGAGACGGTTCCTGGGACCCCGGTGCAGGCAGCGGCGGCAGCAGCATCAGCATCATGGTGAGGGGTGGAGGGGAGTGGTGTTGACGGCGGCCGCGGCGCTCTGCGGTGGTTCGGCACGGGGCAGGGAGGGTGTAGCGGGGCGGGGCGGCGGCGGCCGCGCTTTCCGTAGTCCCGCGTGCCAGGGCCTGGGGCTCGCGCTCCTCCTCCGCGCTTTGTCCGGCGGCGGCTGTAGCGCTCGCGGGTGGGGCGGCCTCGCGGCCTTGCGCCCTGTCCCGCGCGCGGGGACGGGGAGGGGAGGCGCGGCGGCGGCGGCGTGTTGGGCTTGGAAGGTTCTAGAGCGGCCGGCGGAACGCGGCCGGGCGGGCAGCGCCGTGTGGGAGCCGCCGCTCCTGTAGCGGGCAGGCACAGCGCGGATCCCGGGCCCGCGCTGCGCTTCTCCGCCTCGCCTCCCCGCCTGCAGGAGAAGGTGTTTCGGCCCGCCCGTGCTCGGGGCCTTCATCATGGCTGACATGATGGGAAGGCGCTTTTCTCCCCGATTCCCAAGAAGTCCTGGAGAGGCAGCGCCGAGGCACGGAGCGTGAGAAGACGCTCCCGGTGAGCTATCCAGAGCCTCTGTCGTGCCCTGTGCCGCCTGCTGCGTCCTTGTGGTTTTTCTTAGTCTAAGTCGTGGTGGAATGGCTACAAAACCGTCAGAAATAACACTGCGCTGGTTATCCAGCAAAGTCATGGAACTTTCTTAAGAGGGTTGATGCATTTGCTCTCCTGAGGTTTGATCCTGATTCGTTTAAGTCATGGTCGGAATCATTTTTGCGAGCTCCAGCAGTTATCCTGGTGCTGCCAGCAGTGCAACCTTAAACTATGTCCCGAAGCACCACATCCTTGATCCTCTAGCGATGATGATTCAACCACTTTTCAGGGCAGTCTGCTCCAATGCTTGACAACCCTTTTGGTGAAGAATTTTCGCCAAATGTCCACTCTAACTTGAGCCCCTATTACAGGAAGGATCTGGAGGTGCTGGAGTGTGCCCAGAGAAGGGCCACGAGGATGAGCAGAGGGCTGGAGCTGCTCTGCTGTGAGGACAGACTGAGGGAGTTGGGGTTGTTCAGTCTGGAGAAGAGATGGCTCTAAGGAGATGTTCTTGTGGAGTTCCAGTATTTGAAGGGGGCTGCAAGAAAGCTGGGGAGGGACTTCTGAGGGTGTCAGGGAGTGATAGGAATGGAGGGGATGGAGCAAAACTAGAAATGGGTAGATTCAGATTGGATGTTAGGAAGAAGTTGTTCCCCATGAGGGTGGTGAGACACTGGCACAGGTTGCCCAGGGAGGTGGTGGAAGCCTCATCCCTGGAGGTTTTGAAGGCCAGACTGGATGTAGCTCTGAGCAGCCTGCTGTAGTGTGAGGTGTCCCTGCCCATGGCAGGGGGTTGGAACTGGCTGCTCCTTGAGGTCCCTTCCAACCCTGACAATTCTGTGATTCTATGATTTCCTCTTGTCTTTGCAAGTCCTGGAGTTCTTTGTGAGTATTAGGCTTTAACAATTTGCATGGAAATGCATTAAAAAAAAAAATAAAAATTAAGGTTCAACATTAATATCAAAATGCTAAATTTCCAGCTTGCTTAAGTTCTGATGGTTGTACCTGTCCTGGAGCTGTCTGGATCTGATGGCTAGCCACACAGAACAGCAACATAAATGTTGCCATGTACTGGTAACAGCCTTTCAGGTTTACAGCTCTTACCAGAGAATATGCTGTCTTCAGGAACAGGTTGGAGTCTGTCTTGTAATCATTTCACCAGGTGAAGAGCTTGCCAGATAGATTTTTCAAGGAAGAACCAAGATGAATTTCTAACCAAACCAAATGGGATGTAGAAATAAGTAATAAATCGTTGTTCAGGTTGTTAGTGTCAGGGATTTGTCTTCTAAGATTCATTCTTTCATTACAGCGAAGGGAATCTGCTTATGTTAACTCTGTTTCAGGCATCCCTTTCCCTTGCTCCTGTGAACATTTTCAAGGCAGGTGCAGATGAAGAAAAGGCAGAAACAGCTCGGCTGGTAAGTGTAATTCTCTGGGAAACTGCTAAATCTCAAGGTAATCAAGCTTTGTCCTTTCTGTTTGAAATGTGTTGTATGGTAATGTGGATCTTCATCTGCTTCATTTGTTTTTCTTGATGCATGGCTATGAACAAAAGGTAGGAGGAGGGTTGTTTGTCCCAGCAATTAGAGAAACTCCTCAAAAGTGTTAAAAAAAACCCCTATGTACCTGAAGGCTGATGTTCACTGGGAGGCTTTGCTTTTGGCAAAGACAGGTTTTTTATGGTTTCTCTGAGAATTAAGTGTATTTGATATGGTTGTCAGAATGTAGCAGTTAAGAAACTTGCTCCCACAATTGATCTGGTTGTCAAAATGCAGCAGTTAAGAAACTTGGACCCTCACTGTGCTGAAAGGAGTGGGGGTGTCCAAAGGTGGTGCTGAAAGGAGTGGGGGTGTCCAAAGGTGGTGCTGAAAGGAGTGGGGGTGTCCAAAGGTGGTGCTGAAAGGAGTGGGGGTGTCCAAAGGTGGTGCTGAAAGGAGTGGGGGTGTCCAAAGGTGGTGCTGAAAGGAGTGGGGGTGTCCAAAGGTGGTGCTGAAAGGAGTGGGGGTGTTAACGTGTACCCTGGGAAGTTATGGGCTAGCATCTACTTCTTACATTAAAGTAGAAATGAGTGCTTTTCTGAGGTGTACTTGCTTTCATTTCAGTCATCCTTTGTTGGTGCCATTGCTATTGGTGACCTGGTCAAGAGCACTCTGGGTCCCAAAGGCATGGTAAGACAGCTGCAAGTTCTCTGTGGCCATACCTGTTAATTTAGTTTGAATAGCCAAAGCATGTTTTCAAGCCATTTTCTTTATCTTGTAGGACAAGATTCTTTTAAGTACCGGGAGAGACAGCACTGTAACGGTTACCAACGATGGTGCCACCATCCTGAAAGCTATTGGAGTTGACAACCCAGCTGCCAAGGTCTTGGTTGGTGAGTTTTTAACAGCTTGTCATTCAAGTACTTGGCATTTCCTCATTTGTGACTGTAGTCTGTGTAGGTTTTATTTGCTGTTAGAAAAATATTCTTCAAATGAGGTGAAAAATTGAAGGGAGAGGGAGCAGAATTCTTCAGGCAAAGAGGCCAGGGTGGTGCAAGAGGTGTAAAATTGAGGCATGTGCTGCCCTTGCAAAACTACTCTGGTGTCTTCTTGCTTTCCCTAAAGCTCAGTTTGTCCCAGGAGTCAGAAGGGACAAAAGACACTCATCTTTTGATGTCCCCAGGAAGATTGAAACCAGAACTTTACTGGGGTACACAGATTCTCTCTGCTCCTCCCTGATTTAAATCTCTTCTGTCACTTCATCAGTGTTCTACTTTGGACAGAGTTTTAACTTTGTGATCAGCTGTCTTAGTGCGCAGATCATGCAGCTTTAGTGACGAGCAGACCCCTGAACAATTCATTTCCAAGTTTCTTGACGATTTCCTGTTGCTGGGTCCTTATTTAACAGCAGTTCACGTGGCATCCTTGGTAATGACATTCTCTGATCCCATATGTGTACCTCAGGGTGCCCTCTGCCCCTGCTTCCTTTTGTTGCCCAACTTTAGAAATGGGGAGAGAGAGAAGTAGCACTTGACCATTGCCAAACTGGAGCCAATCTCTAGGTTAAAAATGGAAGAGCAGGGTTTTGAAGGATGCTGAGTTTGGTTTGTGTGGCAGGTTTGTGCGTGGCTTAGAGTGACTTCTTTAAACTATTGAGGAGTAAGAGTCTTTTTTGTTCTTGAATGTTGGTATGTGAAGCTGGTACAGGTAAGCCTGGCATGTTGAGCCAAAACATTAATGCAGAAACTTCTTTCTTCAGATATGTCAAAGGTTCAAGATGATGAAGTCGGTGATGGAACTACATCTGTCACAGTGCTGGCAGCTGAATTACTGAGGGTAATGTATTACAGTTCTTAAGATGTGTTTCTGTTTGGCAGTGTACTCCTGTGATACCAGTAGGGGGTCTGTCATTAGGTGTTTATGAAGAGAGCTTCAAAATGCTCTGTTGCCATTGAAATGGATTGGGAAAACTCCTTAGGCATTGTCTCATTAATATTTTGTAAAGTTTTGTGCTATATTCCTTTATAAATTCAGCAGAATTCTAATTTGGTGTATTGTAAAAAGTTGTTTTGTCTTATTTCATTATGCAAGTGAGACAGAGAAGTATCACTGTCCCAGGCCGTTTCCTAGCTGTTGCACACAGCAGCATGGAGCACTGCCTAGCTGTGAGATTCAGTCCTCTGAAATCCTTTTCCATAACATTAATGAGAAAAAAAAAAAAAAAAAAAAAAAAAAACCTTAGCAAATTTTGTTGTGATGTGCATGAGCCCTGAATTCATGCTCTTGCTTCAAACTCTGCCTACAGAGTTTGCACTGCCAGGCTCACTTCAGGAGTGAGGAGCTCATGTTGGCAGTGCTGTGCCAGTAAATCTCATCATCTCAGATTAAGAGCAGCTGAGAAATTATTTGTGAGCTTGCCAAGTTCCTTGCAAGAAGGAAGTTTGGAGTGTGGGGGTGGTTGTTTTTGTTTGTTGCAGCTATACTTTTAAGTAAACAAGAAACTGGTCTCAAACACGAAGTGGAGGATTGCTATTTGAAGTATACGTTCGGTTGCTATTCCTGTTTGAGTTAGGATTAGGTTTTATAATCCATATTTCTTGATGATAGCCCATGGGCAGCTCATACTTGCCTAGACTGGAAGAGAAGCCTGCCAGTGGTTTTAATTTCATTGTTACAGCTCTCTGGCTTTTACTGACATTCAGAATTTTCTGATTACTTGGAAGTGTCTGGGTAATCAGTGCAAATGTACCTGGGAGGATAAAAGCTGATTATTCCTTTCATTTAAATAGGAAGCAGAATTATTAATTGCAAGGAAGATTCATCCTCAGACCATCATTTCAGGCTGGAGAGCAGCCACAAAAGCTTCAAGAGAGGCACTTTTGAAAGCAGCTGTGGATCATGGGTTAGTAATGTACATTTGCTTGTAATTCTTTATAAACCAGCCAAGATTAAAACATCAGTGTGAACTGTAGACCACTGGGAAACTGTTCACTCACTCGTTCTGTTGTGACTGAAGTAAAGGCTGAGTATAGGAGTTTCAACAGTTAAGAGAGAAAAGGTTGTGTTTGCTTTACATAAACTCCAGAAGCCTTATGAAATTATTTAAAGTAACTTTCAATGTGCAGGGACAACTAAGCAACAATTTGCTCCCTAAATCAAATATCTGAGCTGTTATTTCAGATTTGATACTCTGATTTTACCTGTGACTATTGAGAAGAGAATATACTGGGTTGGAAGACACCTTCAAGATCAGAGCTTCCAACCTATCATCCAACACCACCTAATCAACTAAACCATGCAACCAAGCACCCTATCAAGTCTCCTCCTGAACATCTCCAGTGATGGTGACTCCACCACCTCCCTGGGCAGCACATTCCAATGGCCAATCACTCTCTGTGTGTAGAACTTCTTCCTAACATCCAGCCTAAACCTCCCCTGGCACAGCTTGAGACTGTGTCCTCTTGTTCTGGTGCTGCTTGCCTGGGAGAAGAGACCAACCCCCACCTGGCTACAACCTCCCTTCAGGCAGTTGTAGACAGCAATAAGGTCTCCCCTGAGCCTCCTCTTCTGCAGGCTAAGCAACCCCAGCTCCCTCAGCCTCTCCTCCCAGGGCTGTGCTCCAGACCCCTCCCCAGCCTCATTGCCCTTCTTTGGACATGTTCCAGCATCTCAACATCTTTCCTAAACTGAGAGGCCCAGAACTGGACACAGGACTCAAGGTGTGGCCTAACCAGTGCTGAGTACCGGGGGAGAATTGACCTCCCTGCTCCTGCTGGCCACACTGTTCCTGATGCAGGCCAGGATGCCATTTGCCTTCCTGGCCTCCTGGACACACTGCAGGCTCATGTTCAGCCTACCATCGACCAGTCTCCCCAGGTCCCTTTCTGCCTGGCCGCTCTTCAGCCACTCTGACCCCAGCCTGTAGCACTGCATGGGGTTGCTGTGGCCAGTGTGCAGAGCCCGGCACTTGGATGTATTAAATCTCACACTGTAGGATTTTTACCTCGTTGGAGAGCACAGGCTTTCTGCAGCTGCGTTGCAAAGGTTCTCCATTTCAAATGGAAGGTTGTGTTCTGGGACACCGGAGGCATTCTGTGCAGCATCCCTCAGATTCCTCACATAGATGCAGGCTAGAAGAAGGGAGGGACTCAGTGGTAGGTTAATGATAGTGAAGGGGTTTAGGCTTTTCACTTTTAACTGTGTGGCATTTATTTTTAGTAATGATGAAGTCAAGTTCCGTGAAGACTTGATGAACATTGCAGGAACAACTCTTTCATCAAAATTACTTACTCATCATAAGGATCACTTTGTCAAACTAGCTGTGGAAGCTGTTCTTAGGTTGAAAGGTTCTGGTAACTTGGAGGCTATCCATGTCATTAAGAAACTTGGTGGAAGTTTGGCTGATTCCTACTTAGATGAAGGTAAGTCTTTGGATTTGTATGTTGGCTGTAAGTGTGCTTTAGGAATGAAGCTGTTACGAGTTACCCATCTCTATACCTTTTTTTTTTTCCTAGGTAACTTTTCTCTGTTATTCAACAACAAATATGAGGGGGTTGTGATAATGTTATGGGGTTTTTTAATGTGAATAGAACAGAATTAACCATGTTGGAAAAGACCTTTGAGATCATTGAGTCCAACCTATCACCCAACACCATCTCGTCAACTAAACCATGGCACCAAGCTCCCCATCCTGTCTCTTCTTAAACACCTCCAGTGATGGTGACTCCACCACCTCCCTGGGCAGCACATTCCAATGGCCCATCTCTCTGTCAAGAACTTCTTCCTAACATCCAGCCTGACTCTCCCCTGGTGCAGCTTGAGACTGTGTCCTCTTGTTCTGGTGCTGAAGTCTTATGACATCTTGCTGTTAACCACAGGGTTTTTACTCGACAAGAAGATTGGTGTAAATCAGCCAAAAAGAATTGAAAATGCAAAGATCCTTATTGCAAACACTGGTATGGATACAGACAAGATTAAGGTATGTGGCAGAACTGCTGTTGTGAAGTAAAGGTTTGGTAAAAGGAATTCTTTTTGTAGACTGACCTCTTTGTTTTTGGTTTAGATTTTTGGCTCTCGTGTCAGAGTGGATTCTACAGCCAAGGTGGCAGAAATAGAACAGGCAGAGAAGGAAAAAATGAAGGAGAAGGTAGACCGTATCCTTAAGCATGGAATAAACTGCTTTATTAACAGGTATGCATTTCCTGGGGGGGGAAAGTAGAGGTTTTATAATGCAGTTAGAAAGCAGCACAATAAAAATACTGTGAGTGTGAAGAACATTGCTTATTCTTGTATCTGTCAGATTAGGTGATCATACCTAATGTTTGATTTATTGGCTAGGGTTTTTTTCCTCTGCTTTCTCTAGTGCACCATTTCTCCCCTTCCTCCCCTCCCCTTTGAGAAGTGATGTTCCTTAACCAGGAGTTTGTGTTTCAGTCCAGTTGAAGCAGCGTCACTCTGCTTTTGTACAGCCGGTTAGGAATACCAGCGGTATTGTCCCTGTCCCCCTTTGGTGTTGAGAGTCTGTACTGCTGCTGCTTGCATTTAGTTGAGGCTGAAGCTATCCTTTTTCCCACTTCCTGGGAAGCTGCTTATCTAGTACTACATCAAAGAATAGGAGTTGTAAGATGCGGTGGGTTGAAATTTCCCCCCTCTGTGTTAAGTTTGCCAGACCAGCTCAGTTGGAAGCAAATGAAAGCTGTATTTACAAGCAAAACCACAATCTACAATGAAATGCAATGAAGATGTACAAAGTATACAATATTTACAGGGGAATAGAATAGAATAGAATAGAATTAACCAGGTTGGAAGAGACCTTTGAGATCATTGAGTCCAACCTATCATCCGACACTGTCTCTTACAACTCACCTTCAAAGTCTGTGTTAAACATGTGTAGGAACCACTGACAGACTGATGAATCTCCTGCTGTCTGTGTCGTGTTTCATGTATATTACGGTCATGTGTCAGCAGAATTATCACTCTCTTAGTGAACGTGGTGTAGATACACAGTCCTGTTGTGTCCAGGCTCCTCCCAGAGTCAAGGGTCCTGTTGGCAAATTGGTGGAAGAATTCCTTGAAGTATGCAAAACAAAAATAGAATCCTTAACTCCTAAGGAATCTCAGGTAGCAGTCAGTCGCTGTAGCCAGGCTAGTGGCACTCCAGTTAGATTGACTCTGCACTTCCAGATTTAACTCCCTGATAAAAACTGGCTTCTGCTTATGGGCAGGCTGTAGATCCTCTTCACATTTGATACTGTAAGAGCTTATCAGTAAACTCTCGCTGAGGAAGGGCTGGATGGGATCAAGGCTATACAGATTCAGAGTAGGAAGAATCTCTGCACACACCCAGCAGCACCAGCTGTCTCTTTTGAAGGTCCATTAGAAACCTCTGTTTTTGAAAGAGATGGCATCTTGCCATTCCTGCTCAATCTCTACCACGTTCAGTCTCTTAATTGGGCATGCCACTTGTGAGTGGTCATTGACATTTAGCTTTAGGTGACTACTTTGTTGCAGAGTGAGTGGGAACCTGCTGCTAAGGCAGCACATGCTCTGTGGTCTGCTCCTTTGTGTACATTGCCAGGCTGGCCATTTATTATTCCAAGAGAGTTATTTACTGGTTGGGTTTTGTATTGGTGAAGGAATTACAAAGACCTTGCTTCACATGTGGTTCTAGTGCACTCTGCTGGAGTAGGCAGTTGAGTGCCCAGCAGGCACTTAGGATGAAAGGACTCAGAAATTAAAGCATACAATTCTCTGCTGCGCTCAGCCTGTCTTTAGGGGAAGGGTATTTCAAACACCTTGGGTTTCTCTTTTTTTTTCCTTAGCTCTGCATGCTTCCCTGTCCCTTCATTGGCCTCTGATGTGCCTGTGTTTTAATTGTAGACAGCTGATTTACAACTACCCTGAACAACTCTTTGGAGCTGCTGGTGTCATGGCTATTGAACATGCAGACTTTGTGGGTGTGGAACGTCTGGCTCTGGTTACAGGTACACAGAGTACCTTGTTGTATGAAACTTGGAATCACAGAAACACTCAGGTTGGAAAAGGCCCTCAGAATCACCAAGTCCAACCAACAACCCTACTCTACAAAGTTCATCTCCAAACCATAGCCCTAAGCACCACAGCCAAACCACCTTGAAACACAGCCAGGCTTGGGGACTCCACCACCTCCCTGGGCAGCACATTCCAATGCCTGACCACTCTTTGTGTGAAAATTTGTTTCCTGATGACCAGTCTGAACTTGCACTATTTCATGTGCAGTAAATGTTAATGCTTGATCACCTAGTTTGTACTTTTTACTATTAAGCAGATCTGTAAGTGTGAAAAGTCCTTGAAATCAACTTTGCTTCACGCTTAAGCAGAAACAGATATGGAGGACCCTGTGAAACTGGCCATAAGAATTTAGTGCTTTATTAACTGCTATGTAACTGTCAGTGTTTCTTCAGAAGCAAGTATCCCAGCTTTCATCTTAAGCATGTTGTACTTTGCATATAGAAGGTCTGATTCTGAATCCTCCCTGTGTAATGATTTAACAGACATTTTTTCTTCTCTAGCACACGTGAATAAAGAATCATGTATCTGTCTGTGGAATATCATGTACCCAGTTAGTGCCATGTAGTAATTTCCTTTCATATACTGTAGAATATTTTCTGTCAAGACCCTGCTTGATAAACTTGAATTCTAGGGAAAAGGTGGAACTTAGCAACTGAAAGAGTAAGGTTACATATGAGTTACATATCTAGCTCTAAAAGGGCTATTGTTTGATTGTAATAATAGAGAAGACTAAAGAGCCATCTGATGTTAAAGTTTTGGGCCTGAGTCATCAACTTGAGCTAGACCTGAAATAATGTGATAAGCCTGATTAGTTTTAGTAGTCATCAGTGTAAATGTGACTTCAGTAACTAATAAAAATAAATACCTGGAGTGCTATAGATCAAGAAGGGAATGCTACAGATGAAGATGACTTGTTCAGCTTAGCAAAACTGCAGCAGGAATTGTGTATGGCTGTTTGTAGGCACGTTGACACAGGCAAAGGCTTGACTGAGAGAAATACTGCTTATGTTCTGGATCATAGAATCATCAAATTCAAAGCAACTTTTGTAGACAGAGGAAGTGGGCCATGCCAGACCACACTGGATCAAACAGTGTAGCTGAAATAGTAAGCACAAACTTCACTATAAATCTTGTCTCTCCTTGTGCTGCTACAACTACAGCAGTGCTGCAAGCTAAAGCTGACTAATGGAGCATACACTGGGACTGGATCCATCAAAATGGTTTTCTAATGGGAAGAACAAAGTACTAGGACAATACTCCATTCAGAGTTATTTTGGTCTTTGTGATGCCTGTGTTGTTGAGGACGTGGGAGTTCACATAAGTGCATGATACTGCTGCTATGATGTGGCAGGAGAATGGTTCAACCATCATCAGGCAGGCAGGACAAATGCCTGCACAAGCTCAAGTTAAAGAACATGACAAACTTGGTTTAGTATTTTGTACACAGTTCATCAGTGAGTACTATTAAAACTTGAAACAGATTGCCATTTTATTGCTGGCAAAGATCAGCAGTCTCTTACCCAGACAGACCTCAGTGTAATTCTTGCACTGTTGTAGTTGTGAAATGGAATGTTGGTGTGTAAAGGGCTTGGTAACATCAGTGGGAGCTTTCTTATCCCATATGCTGACACGGGGAAAAACTGTCCTACCAGCACTGTTAATTTAAAATTATGTTGGGGCAAGTAGGAAGATGATTGGTTTTTTAGGGTTTTTTTTGGTGATTCTTCCCCCTTTCCCAGTTAGATCCTGAATGGATACTTTCATTGTGAGCTCTCTGATTTCTGTATGATGTTACATTTCTAGGTGGTGAAATTGCATCAACCTTTGATCACCCTGAGCTAGTAAAACTGGGAAGCTGCAAGCTGATTGAAGAAGTCATGATTGGAGAAGATAAACTCATTCATTTCTCTGGAGTGGCAATGGGTAAGTGTTTGATCACTACTGGCATGTTTTAACCTTGGCATTAAGCTCTGCTGATGCTGTTCAGTTACCAGGGTGGCACAGGAGTTTTGTAGCCATGTTTAATCAAAGCCTTGCTCTTTGGTAAAAGTCCTGCAAAGATGTGTTTGTGGTTAAGTTGCAGATGTTGAATGCAAATGAACCTCAACATTTGTAAGGATAGGAACTAAAGTTTCTGCTTTGGGACATTAAATTGACAGGAAAAGTAGCAGCATGTCATGCTTGAGAGCTCGTTCTAGTCGATCCCAGGATGTTAGGAGTTGGAAGGGACCTCTGGAGATCTTCCAGTTTAACCCCACTGTCAGAGCAGGAACATACAATGGAGCACAGGTCGCACAGGAACACATCCAGACAGGGCTAGAAAATCTCCAGAGAAGGAGACTCCACAACCTCTCTGGGCAGCCTGTTCCAGTGCTTTGGGACCCTCATAGTGAAGAAGTTCTTCCTCATGTTGAGGTGGAACCTGCTGTGCTGCAGTTGCCATCCATTGCCCCTTGTCCTATCACAGGGTGCAAGTGAGAAGAGACTGTCCCTTCCTTCCTGGCAACAGCCCTCAGATACTTATCTGCATTTATGCCAGTACTGTAACTTCTCTGAGGGGCTGTTTGAGATAACACTAACTCTCTTAAATAAGATGTTATGGAACAGCTGATGAAGCAATAGCATAGTGTACAGCATATCATTCTGCTTGGGAGATGTCATCATTCTTTCTGCTGCCAATTGACCAGATGGGGTTGGACTTGCCAGTTGGGTTGGACTCGATGATCTCCAGAGGTCCCTTCCAACCCCTAACATCCTGCGAGCCTGTGACCTGTGCTTGACTGTGGTGATAGCAAAACCCTTAGGAATGTTTTGTATGGCATCTTTTTATATCTTTGGTTCTTTGGCTCCTTTTTAATCTTTTTGCATTTGCCCTTTTTAGGTGAGGCTTGCACCATAGTTTTGCGTGGAGCAACGCAGCAGATTCTAGATGAAGCGGAGAGGTCTTTGCATGATGCTCTCTGTGTTCTTGCCCAGACAGTGAAGGACACTAGAACTGTGTATGGTGGAGGTGAGTATTTGATTCTTTGTACATGATAAACCTTTTGTATCACTGTTCAAGTTGGGTCTAAAACATCTGTTTGTCTTCACTGAGTAGGTTGTTCAGAGATGCTGATGGCTAATGCTGTTGCAGAGCTTGCCATCCGAACACCTGGCAAAGAGTCTGTTGCAATGGAGTCCTTTGCGAAGGCTTTACGAATGGTAAGCTTGTTTAATCCCATTGCTGGATTGATAGATGTCGTTTCACTCAGTTCACTGCCTTCTGACATCAGATGATTGCTTCTCTTTTTCAAAGTTTTGGTCTTTGTGGCAGGTCAGGCTGGGTGCCTCCTGTTCCTGCCACATAAGTTACATCTCTGGTATCCTGAGTGTCCAACCCAGTAGGTGGACACAGGCAACCGCCTGTTTCATGCCCATAATATCCTGTGCCCTATAAATCCATCTGCAGAGTTCTTCTCTGCCTCTTTCTTCCCTCTCTGCTCCCATGGGAGATGCTCCCTATTGGGGAATGCTGGGGGAATATCTCAAGGCCTCTTAGTTCTGTCTAGGCCTAATGCCAGGAGGAGAAGGGGTTGGAGCAGTCTCAGACCTGGCCAGCCTGAGACTAGCTTAGCAGTGGGGGGAAGAAAGAGCCCTGGGGGTTTTGGGTATACCCTCAGGTGGGCAGAGGGCAGAAGGGAAGTGTTGGGAGGCTTTTGGGTGAGCTGTAAGGGACTCTCTGTGTTATGGGATTCTTTTGTCACTGTGCTTTATAGCTTCTGTAAAACACTTAACTGCTTTTCCATTTAAATTTTCCATCACTTTTGCCATCCATTTGTGTGATGAGTGTCATTCTTTTGTCCCTCTCAGGGGCAATAGAGGATCTGCCTGGCCTCAAACCAGGACAGTCTTCTAAAAGTAAAAAAAGTGACATTTAGCAACATATCCCAGTTGAACAGAGGGGGAAATGTGACTGTTTTCTCTCCTAGAAAAAAAGTATTGATGTATTTTAGTGATTGTGCACGTTAAAGAGTGCTAGCCCTCTTAATTGGTTCTTGCTTCTCTTCCCTGTGAGGTTAAGAGTGCAGCAGAAATAGCACATGATAAAATTGTCCTTTTAATTTGACAACTGATGTAGACAAGAAGAGCCCTTGTATTCAGTTGTTACCCTAGTGCCATTTGGTAGCATTCATGCTGTAGTACTTTCAGAAGTTTCTAGACTTGCACTGGAGATTCCATCTTGGTAGGAAATAAGAGTATCACAGGAAATGTTTGTGGGATGTAACTGTGCTAGCAGGCTGTTGACTTGGGGGACAAATGCTTTTCTGTAATTCAAATTAGTGAAAACCTTAGGAAATAAAAGGTCATAGGAAAATGGCTCTCCTGAGAAAGTCAACTGACAGGAGCGTGGTGAGACTTGGCATTAGCTGTTCAGTCAGCACGAGCAATTTGCGCCGGTGTTGGTTAAACAGTGAACAGGATGATCGGGTGGTTAATGCTTACCAGTGAGCTTCTGTTCTTAAAATGAATGAATTTCTTCCTCTTCATGTAAAATGAGCTGACAAATCTGCTACTATGTTACTGTCTTAAAAGAGTCTTAAACTTAGAAAGTTCAGGTCATTCTGCCCCTGTATACTGCACTGGTTAGGCCACACCTTGAGTCCTGTGTCCAGGTCTGGGCTCCTCAGTTTAGGAAGGATGTTGACTTGCTGGAACATGTCCAGAGAAGGGCAACGAAGCTGGGGAGGGGTTTGGAACACAAGCCCTATGAGGAGAGGCTGAGGGAGCTGGGGTTGCTTAGCCTGGAGAAGAGGAGGCTCAGGGGAGACCTCATTGCTCTCTGCAACTACCTGAAGGGAGGTTGTAGCCAGGTGGGGGTTGGTCTCTTCTCCCAGGCAAGCAGCACCAGAACAAGAGGACACAGTCTCAAGCTGTGCCAGGGGAGGTTTAGGCTGGATGTTAGGAAGAAATTCTTCACAGAGAGGTTGCCCATTGGAATGTGCTGCCCAGGGGGTGGTGGAGTCGCCATCACTGGAGGTGTTCAGGAGGAGACTTGATGGGGTGCTTGGTGCCATGGTTTAGGCTGTTTAGCCTGGAGAAGAGGAGGCTCAGGGGCGACCTCATTGCTCTCTACAACTACCTGAAGGGTGGTTGTAGCCGGGAAGGGGTTGGCCTCTTCTCCCTAGCAACCAGCACCAGAACAAGGGGACACAGTCTCAAGCTGCACCAGGGGAAGTTTAGGCTGGAGGTGAGGAGAAAGTTCTTCACCGAGAGAGTGATTCGTCATTGGAATGGGCTGCCCGGGGAGGTGGTGGAGTCTCCGTCCCTGGAGGCGTTCAGGAGGGGACTGGATGTGGCACTTGGTGCCATGGTCTAGTTGTGAGGTTATGGTTACAGGTTGGACTCGATGATCTTCAAGGTCTCTTCCACCCTTGGTAATTCTATTCTATTCTATTCTATTCTATTAGGTGGTGTTGGATGATAGGTTGGATGCGATGATCTTGAAGGTCTCTTCCAACCTGGTTTATTCTATTCCTTTCTAAAGTTAGTTTGGATTTTTGTTGGTTTGGGGTTTTTCCCCCTTTTTCCATATTTCTGACCACTGTTACAGATCATCTGCCATGTTTGTGAAACTTCCTCTTCTGGAATTGGAATGGTAACTAATACCAAAGTGTGGTTTATGTTGACTGGGGATCAGTCCCTGCATTAATTAACAACAACCTGTCTTTATCCCCTTAGATCCCAACAATAATAGCTGACAATGCTGGCTATGACAGTGCGGATCTGGTTGCTCAGCTCAGAGCTGCTCACAGTGAGGGAAAGACAACTTATGGACTTGGTAAGGGGACTTGTGTTACTGGATTCCTGTCTGGGGGGTGCTTAGGCTTGTTAACACTTGGTCACCCATGCTGATTGCTGTTAGCTTTGCATAGGATGTAGGCATTCAGCATTAGCTTCCTTTGTCATTCTGCAAGCCTGGTAATAAAGAGAGAAGATTTGTTCCTGCACCCTGCAGGGGATGGTTTCTACCTGTTCCTTACTTACATTGAGTCTGCTTACATTAAGCCTGAAAAGAGAGGCAATGATATAAAACAACAAAAAAAACCTCAAGCCAGCCAAACATCTCTTCTCTCCCTGAAAAAAGCTGTGAAGGACTCTGAAGTTGATACATCTAAGGAAAATAGTGCTGAGAGTCCTGCTTGGATCTTGTCACCTCTTCAAAGGGTATAAAGTTTTGATCATTCATTTGTTTTTCTGTAATTGCAACATGTTAGGCTTAAATCAGAAGCCTAGAAGTGAAAGACTTTATTTGATACTTCCCTCACTATCAGTATGGATCTTTTGAGTAGGTCAGTTACCATACTGTCAGCTTCTCGCCGTTTCCTTTGAAAGCCACACAAGTTAAAAACCCCAAACCAACACAACAAAGAGAAGAAAAAAAATCCCATCCATAATGTGTCTCTTCTTCCAGATATGAAGCAGGGCACCATTGGAGACATGTCACTCTTGGGAGTGACAGAAAGCTTTCAAGTCAAGAGACAAGTTCTGCTGAGTGCAGCTGAAGCAGCGGAAATGATTCTTCGTGTAGATGACATTATAAAAGCAGCACCAAGGTATGGTCTGAGTATCTCCATGGTCAGGTGCAGTGAGACTGAATAACTTGCTTCTGTGGAAGAGTAGCTGTGCAGAATACTCTTGTTCTGAAAATCTCCTATTTGAAGTGAAGACTGACATCCAACATGCTAACATTGGTCTTACATGGGGTTTTCTGCATTAGCAGCATGAGAGCCATCAGTGCACTTAAATGAGCATGCCTGAGCAGTGCCTAGGTCATTGGCCAAGGAAGCCAATGGTATCCTGGCCTGGATTAGAAAAGCTGTGTCCAGCAGGAGCAGGGAGGGGATTGTCCCCTGGGACTCAGCTCTGGGCAGGCCACACCTCGAATGCTGTGTCCAGTTTTGGGCACCTCAATCCAAGAGGGATGTGGAGGTGCTGGAGCCAGGGCAGCGGAGGGCAAGGAAGCTGGGAAGGGCCTGGAGAAGAAATCTGATGAAGAGCAACTGAAGGAGCTGGGGATGGTTAGTGTGAAACAGGAGGGTGAGGGGAGAGCTCCTGGCTCTCTACAGCTACCTGCAAGGAGCTTGTGGAGAGGTTGGTGCTGGTCTCTGCTCCCAGGTCATTAGTGACAGAACAAGAGGGAATGGCCTCAGGCTGCCACGGGGGAGGTTCAGACTGGACATTAGGAAACCTTTTTTCAGGGCAAGAGTGGTCAGGGATTGGAATGTGGTGCCCAGGGAGGTGGTGGAGTCCCCATCCCTGGAGGTGTTCAAAAAAGGCTTGGACGTGGCACTTGGTGCCATGGTTTAGTTAGTCAGGAGGTGTTGGGTGACAGGTTGGACTTGATGATCTCTGAGGTCTTTTCCAACCTTATTCATTCTATGATTCTAAGACACTGCCTTTAGTACTGTGGGAATAAAGCTAGAGCTGGACACAAAATACCATCTAAAATTGAGCAGTCAGGGTTGGTGGGGAGCCTCCTGGTTGCCAGCATGGCTCCCAGTGTTGTGTTTTCTCTTGTTCTCCCCAGGAAACGTGTCCCAGACCATCGCCCCTGCTAAACTCTCTTCAGTCCCTGAGGATGTGTGGACCAGGTCTCGCCTAGGAGGGTTTTTTTCTAATGATCTAGTTTTTGTGAGATTATGGAACAGAAGCTTAAGATGAGCAGATCTCCATCAAGTAACTGTCTTCAGTTGGGTTTAACTTATTACACTTTCCATGTGTCATGGGGAAAAACTCTTGTTTAAGCAAAGCAGGGGTTTTGTACGAGCCTCTTTCTTCTGTTCCTCTCCAGGTTCCACTTGAAAACACACAGGAGAAAAACAATAAATTCAAATTCATTCAAGTTGCAGTTGTCTCTGTGTAGAATGAAGAAGGGCTCTTCCCTTAGAGCAGCTCTGCTGCTCACCCTCTGTCCTCAGATGCTTCAGGTGGTGGCCTGGCAGATTCTGGAGGATCACCTCAAGCCTTTGTAGCTTGCTGACCTGGTGTTTGGTGTGGGTGTTTTATCCCAGTCTTGGCTGTACAGGCTTTGAGCTGGCATCCTGGAAGGAGGCCCTGAAGTTAAATGTTATCCTTTTGTAGTGATACTGGAGTGGTACTCTTCTTTTTTTGTGGTGAAAGAAAGAGAAAAAGCAGAAGAGGAAACTTAGTCAATCCCCGGAACTGCAGCTTGCGGGATTTTACAGCTTTTTATCCCACAGATCTTACGTGGATAGGGGTTCTCTGTGAAGCAGCGTCGAGAGGAAGATGCGGTGTGGGAAAGAGAACAACATTCTCAGTGTATGGCTGGAAAGGCAAACTGGACTCAGCCAGTTTGGCACACACAGTAGAGGGCAGTCAGTGGAAAGTGTGCCAGGCTGCATCATCTTCCTTTCTTTCCTTTTTGCCCTGCCTCCCATCTTTATTCAGCCTCTCTTAATATTCCCTTTCCTATTCCAGCAGTTGCTGCAAGGGCAGCATATGTCTTAAGCAGATTCTTTCACTCTCGGGTGATGCCTGCAGCAGTCTTCATTGGGTACTTGGTGACTGTAGGCAGAGACAAGTGAAGGGACTGCCTGTGGGGGAGCCCAGAGAGGTGCCAGCTGGATGCCATGACCTTCCTGTCTCTTGCAAGTGTAACACAGCTCCTTGGCAAACAGCAGGTGAGGTCTGCCAAAACAGGAAGATTAACTGAGAATACAGAAAATATCTGTGCAGACATTTTTCTCCTTTTTAAGTTTTCTGAAATGAGAACCTGCTTACAGAATGTGCCTCCAGCCTCTTGAAACAAAATCTCCTCAGCTCCTCCAAAGTGACAGTAGGGGGAGAATGCTGTGTGAAATGGCAACTGCTGACAGCAAGTGAAAGCAGCTCTCCCACCGCCTCAGATAGTATCAGGCCAGCTCCACTGGAAATAAAGCACTGCAACCTGGATGTTAAGAAAGCCCCCAAGCTGTTGCCCTGCTGAGGAATTTTACAGGAAGGACTAGTTTGTAGGAACAAGGTTAGATAAAGACTTCAGAGAGCTGGAGTGCAGTTAGTTCCAAAGAAGGATGGTTTAGCTCGGCCAGATGATGGTGTACTTTATTTGATGACTGGTAAGCACACTGCTGCCAGCCAGAGCCACACTCAGACTCCAGTTAACAAGGCAGCAAGTGCTAGCTGAGTCTGTGCATTTCCAGATCATCTTTCAAGCATGTAAATGACATCAAGCAGGCAGGAACTGGCATTGAATCAAACCTGTTCTGGGAAGTGAACTGCCACTTCTGCAGGCAGTGCTGGTGAGGCAGCTTCACGGGAGAGGTGGGTAAGGCACAGAGGGCAGTGGCTGCTCTGTGCCACCAAGGGCTCCCTACCGTGGTTAATAAAAGCTGTCTGGTACCAAACTTGGTGATCTGTGCTGTGGAATCAAAGCCTAACAGTGTCATTTGGAGCAAGATTTCTGTGTTAAATTAAAACATCAGCTCAAAATAAAACATGCCTTAGAAAAGAGAGTTAAGTGCATTTTGAAGGTGATCTGAACCCAGCCTAGCCTGCAAGGTGGAGAAATGCTCATCTGAAGTCCCCTGAGTAAACTTAGACTCAGTTTCAAATTCCATGCAAGCCTGTAGCAGCTGGCTCCCAGCCCTGGCTTTCTATTCATGCAAGTTTACCTTTGCAGCTCCTGTGGATCACCTATTTTAGTCAGGCTTTAATTTTCCTCTTTGCTACTGCATGAAAGCTTGGCTCCTGCAGCTGCCCTTACAGGCAGCATTGTCCAGTACATGAAAGCTGGCAGCAAGGCCTCTGGCTCTCACAGCACCACAGTACATTAGAGCTTGGAAGGGACCTCCAGAGGTAAGTCCAAACTCCTTGCCAAAGCAGGATCACTTGGGGCAGTCCACACAGCAATGCATCCAAGTAGGTTTTGAATGTGTCTGGGCCCCTCGCTTCACAAATGATGTTGAATTGCTTGAACGTGTCCAGAGAAGGGCATCAGAGCTGGGGAGGGGTCTGGAGCACAGCCCTGGGAGGAGAGGCTGAGGGAGCTGGGGTTGCTTAGCCTGGAGAAGAGGAGGCTCAGGGAGACCTCATTGCTCTCTCCAACTGCCTGAAGGGAGGTTGTAGCCAGGTGGGGGTTGGTCTCTTCTCCCAGGCAAGCAGCACCAGAACAAGAGGACACAGTCTCAAGCTGTGCCAGGGGAAGTTTAGGCTTGATCTTAGAAGTTCTTCCCAGAAAGCGAGATTGGCCACTGGACTGTGCTGCCTAGGGAGGTGGTGGGGTTGATGTCCCTGGAGGTGTTAAAAGCCTGGCTGAGGCTCTTAGTGCCATGGTTTAGTCAGTTAGTTAGGGTTGGATGATCGGTTGGACTTGGTGATCCTGGAGGTCTCTTCCCGCCTGGCTGATTCTGTGATTCTGAGAAGGAGACTCCACAACCTCTCTGGGCAGCCAGTGCTGCATCACCCTCACCACCGGGAGGAAAATCTCTTGGCAATGACGAAGGAGTGGTCACAGATTTTCCATGAGGGTGGCAGCAGTAAGAGCAGAGCTCACTGGTACCTATGCGCTGTTCCCTTGATAGCACCGCCAGGGCTTCACTACCCCTTCCCAGGCAGCAGGCAGGGAAACCTGCAAGCTGCTGTTGCTGTGTTTCAGATAGAGTAATCTGAGACAACTGTGAGCCAGCTTACAGCTGTGACTCCACAGTGGTCATCTTGACCAGTGATTTCCAGCTGAATTCCAACACCTCAGCAAGGTGGAAGGAAGAAGAGCCGGTCTGTGGGCTTCCTGTGGGTGAAAAGCAGCAGGATTGTAGTCTGGATAATCCAGCCATGGAAAAGAGCTGAACTGTGTCCTCATCTTGGCTGTGAACTCGTAAGTGGTGCCCACGTAGGAGGAGGGGGGAAAGGAGAAGTCTCCAGAAAGAGTGCTGCACAGCAAGAGGTGTCTGCACAAGAGTTTTCCTGTCACCTAGCTCTAAGCTAGGTGCACTGACTCCTGAAGACCAGCCAGCTGGCCTGGCGCTCCCTGGACCCCAGCAAGCAGGAGAGAAGTAGAAGCTGGGTGCTGGTGTGAGTGTGCTGCCACCTTTGCCAGAGTGGGCAGCTGAGCGTCAGCAGGTCTCAGCTTCTGGGTCGGGCTTGACGGCAGGAGGTGGTGATGGCTTCTCGTGGAGCGTGATTTCTACCACTGCCCCAGATCGCTTCCGGGGCTCAGGGCTCTCCTCTGACCACCTCCCCACCCTGCGCACTCCTTTGGCCACCTTGGGCGCGTTCCTGCAGGGGTTGTGGTCGTAGATCACCAGCTTTAGGCCGGGGAGGTGAGCCAGGCTGGGGAAGAACCGGATGGAGTTGCGGTCCACGTCGATCACCTCCAGCAGAGGCATGTCCAGGAGCACGGCGGGGAACTCGGCCAGCAGGTTGCCCGACAGCCAGATGCTGCGCAGCTCCTGCAGGCGCCGCAGCCGGCCGGGGAGGGTGCGCAGCGCGTTGGAGCCGGCGTGCAGGGTCTTGAGCAGGCGCAGCTCGCACACCACCTCCGGCAGGCACTGCAGGCAGTTGGACTCGATCCAGAGGGTCTTGAGGTTCTGCAGGAGCCGCAGCTCGAGGGGCAGGCTGCAGAGCTTGTTGTTGCCCAGGTAGAGGATGCAGAGCTGCTTCAGCGTGCACACCGCCAGCGGCAGCGCTTTGAAGTTGTTGAAGTCCAGCGCCAGGATCTGCAGGTTCTGCAGCTGCTCCAGCTCGGGAGGCAGATGGTTCAGGTTGTTGTCGCTCAGGTAGAGCTTGACCAGTTCCTTAAAAGAGCAAATATGCAGGGGCAGCCGCCGCAGCTGGCTGCCGCTCAGATCCACCATTTTATCCACTGGCATCTCTTCTAGGTCTTCCAGCAGGTACTTCTGGCACTTGCTGGAAGGCACAAAAGCCGCTACGGCTTTCAGGCTGTTGCCCATCCCAGGACGCTCTTTCTTTGTGGACTGTGGGGACTGCAAGGGGCAGGGACCCACCTCGGTCTTCTCCTGCTCTGCCAGTACTGGCCTGACAGTAACTCAGTCTTCCCAATATATAAGGCTCTGTTTACAGGACACCAGCCACTAATCTCAAGGGCTCTGAAATGTTTCTGATAACCAAATGAGTGTTTGGTGATGGGGATTACAGACAGCACAACTCAGAGAGCAGGTCTCCCTCTCTTGCCCACACTCCTGCTCCCCCCTTCCTGGAAGACCTTCGCTCTTGCCTCTTCCTGCACACTGTGAATGTTCTCCAATTTGCCTTGAACTGTTACCCTGACACCCCAGAACCCCTCACCTCTTGCTCAGGCTGTGCTCTCTCTGTAGCTGGTGCTGGCTTGGGGAGGGGGGGAGGATCAGCTCAGGAAAATAAACAGCACAGCAGACCCAATCTTTAAACTCAAAACATTTAGCTTTCATGGAGCTCTTGGTGGGAATGTTGGATGCAATGTAGTTGTTGTTTGAAACGTCTCTGCAGGCTTGACTGACTTTCATAGAATCATAGCATAATTGTCAGGGCTGGGAGGGACCTCAAGGATCATCTAGTTCCAACCCCCTGCCATGGGCAGGAACACCTCACAACGGAGCAGGTTGCTCACAGGCACATCCAGCCTGGCCTTCAAACCCTCCAGGGATGAGGCTTCCACCACCTCCCTGGGCAACCTGTGCCAGTGTCTCACCACCCTCATGGGGAACAACTTCTTCCTCACATCCAATCTCAATCTCCCCATTTCTAGTTTTGCTCCATCCCCCCCAGTCCTGTCACTACCTGACAACCTCAAAAATCCCTCCCCAGCTCTCTCATCCCCTTCAGATACTGGAAGGCCACAATTAGGTCTTCTCGGAGCCTTTTCTTCTCCAGACTGAACAGCCCCAACTCTCTCAGTCTGTCCTCATAGCAGAGCAGCTCCAGCCCTCTGCTCATCCTCTTGGCCCTCCCCTGGACACCTTCCAGCACCTCCAGATCCTTCCTGTAATAGAGGCTCCAGCTCTGGACACAGTGCTCCAGGTGGGGTCTTACCAGAGTGGTGCAGAGGGGCAGAATCATCTCCCTGTCCCTGCTGGCTGTGCTTCTCTTGCTGCAGCCCAGGCTCTGCTTGGCTCTCTGGGCTGCAGCCTTTGCAGGCAAGTGGCAGGGTTAGGGATTTACTTTGCAAGGTTCCAAATACATAATTTCAGGGTAAGTTGCCACCCGGTACTTATCTTAAAGCTTTAACACAGAGACTTGGCAAACTGCTATCTTGAGCTGTTCTGCTATTTATGTTCCTAAGTTAATGCTGCTTGCTGTAGCCTCTGGCACCCTTGGCTGTATTTCATGATGTATTTCATTGCATTATGGTTTGCTTCTTGTCTGAAGCTCCATTTCAGAGGTTCACTGCCACAACCTGCTGAGGCTGTTCTCTGGCTGCCTTCTGTCTGTGCTACCATAGGACCTGTGTCCTAACCCAAACCTGTCCAGAAACTGCCATGAATTTAATTCCATCAAGTTCCTCACTTGTTATGGAGAGATAAATAGACTGTTTATGGCTATGACGATGGGACAGCATAAACTGTTCTCACAGGATCACTGGATGCTAGGGGTTGAAAGGGACCTTCAAAGATCTTCCAGTCCATCCCCCCTGCCAGAGCAGGACCATAGAATCCAGCACAGGTCACACAGGAACACATCCAGACAGGGCTGGAAAGGCTCCAGAGAAGGAGACTCCACAACCTCTCTGGGCAGCCTGCTCCAGGGCTCTGGGACCTGCACAGTGAAGTTCCTCCTCAGTTAGCAATTTGCTTTATTTCAGGCTGCATTTGTCTATCTTTACTCTGAGGGTGGTGGAACACTGGAACAGGTTGCCCAGGGAGGTGGTTGAATATCTCCCCATCCCTGGAGATATTCAAGGCAGCCTGATCTAGTTGAGGATGTCGCTGCTGACTGCAGAGGGGTTGGACTGGATGACCTTTGGAGGTCCCTTCTGGCCTGGACCATTCTATGATTCTATGGTTCACAGCAGAAAGGAGTAACAGAGAGGGTATCTGTGAAGTGGTATTGCAGCAGAACAGTGAACAGCAAGTGACCTGAGTGCCAGAAATCAGCTTTTGGATGGAGAAACTGGGCAGAGTGTCAAGCCTGGAGAACAAAGATACAGCACAGTCATCTGCTGCCATGCTGTGGAACAGAGGTGCTGAAAATTCTCTGCTGACAGAAGACAGCACTTGCTGAGCACAGAGCCCCAGCAGCAAGAGCTGGTTGGCACAGAATGAGGATATCAGAGCAGCTACTTCCCTGCTTTAATGCTCTGTGCCCTGCCAGAGGCCCACCAAGGGGAATGTGTCATTCCTGGGTTTCCCAGGGCATCCTTTCCCAAGCAGTTACACTCTCAGTATGGTCTGACTTTTAAAAGGAAATTTCTCAGGGCAAGAGTGGTCAGGGCTTGGAATGTGCTGCCCAGGGAGGTGGTGGAGTCCCCAAGGCTGGCTGTGTTTGCAGGTGGTTTGTCTGTGGTGCTTGGAGCTGTGGTTTAGGGGTGAGCCTTGCAGAGTAGGGCTCTGGGTTGGCCTTGGTGATCCTGAGGCTCTTTTCCAACCTGAATGTTCCTGTGATTCTGTGACTCTGTAATCCACAGAGAGCCTGGGCATGGTGGTTTAATCATTATTCCAGCTTATCAACAAAAGTCATGATGACCTTCTGCTGCTGCATTTTGTACCTCTGCTGGCTAAATGAATGTCTGCTGGGAACACACTCTGAGCTCAGAGCATTTGGGGAAAATAACCTTTGATGGGGGGTGGGGGAAAGGCTGCATCTGTGAGGAGGTGAAGAATCTCAACAAGGACAAGTGCAGAGTCCTGCAGCTGGGCAGGAAGAATAAACTGCAGCAGGACAGGCTGGGAGGGGATCTGCTGGAGAGCAGCCCCAAGGAGAAGGACCTGGGGGTCCTGGGGGACAGCAAGTTCTGCATGGGACAGCAATGTACCCTGGGGGCCAAGAAGGCCAATGGGGTCCTGGGGTGCATTAAGAGTGTGTCCAGCAGATCCAAGGAGGTTCCCCTCCCCCTCTATTCTGCTCTGGTGAGGCCTCGCCTGGAATATTGCATCCAGTTCTGGGCTCCTCAGTTCAGGAGGGACAGGGATCTGCTGGACAGAGTCTAAGGGAGGGCTACAAGGATGCTGAAGGGATTGCAGCACTGCCTGGGGAGGAGGGACTGAGAACTCTGAGTCTTTATAGTCTGGATAAGAGAAGACAGAGGGGATCTAATTAATGTCTGTCAATATCAGAGGGCTGGGTGTCAAGAGGGAGGGGACAAGCTCATTTGCACCCTGTGACAGGCAAGGGACAATGAATATAAACTCCAGCACAGTTGGTTCCACCTCAACATGAAGAGGAACTTCTTCACTGTGAGGGTCCCAGAGCACTGGAAGAGGCTGCCCAGAGAGGTTGTGGAGTCTCCTTCTCTGGAGCCTTTGCAGCCCTGTCTGGATGTGTTCCTGTGTGACCTGTGCTGGGTTCTGTGGTCCTGCTCTGCCAGAGGCTTGGTCTCGAAGATCTTTGAAGGTCCCTTCCAACCCCTAACACCCTCTGACCCTGTGATCTGAGAGTCAGCAACTCAGTGGAGGCTCTAAAGTAAAGGCAGTTCCCTCAGCAGACCCAAGGCAGCAATTTGAAAGCCACTTCAGGTCTTTCAAGTCATCCTCATGCCCTCCAGACTTCCCAGAAGTGTTTATGGCATTTGAGGAAGAGTTCAAAGCATAAAGGCGCTCGGCACAGACAGTGTCTTGCTCTTGTCAAAGCGACGCTGCCATAGCACAGGACCTGACATCTGCTCTGCTCTGCGTCAGGGAGCGCGTCCAGGCCCCTTGAGAAATGCCTTTGCTTTCTGGAAGTTCACAAGTGGCCACTTCGTGTTGCTCATCATTCTCATTGCCAGCCCCTGGCTCCTGTAGCTCAGTGACTCAGGGACAGCTGCAGGATGGAAAGTGTGGCTGCTGGCCGAGAACCTGGGTAAGAGCTCTGAGTCCTGAAGAAACAGAATACAGAATTAACCAGGTTGGAAAAGACCTCAGAGATCATCCAGTCCAACTATCACCCAACAGCAGCTCATCAACTAAACCATGGCACCAGGTGCCTCATCCAGTCTCTTCCTAAACACCTCCAGGGATGGTGACTCCACCACCTCCCTGGGCAGCACATTCCAATGGCCAATCTCTCTTGCTGGGAAGAATTTCTTCCTAACATCCAGCCCAAACCTCCCCTGGCACAGCTTGCAGACAGCTGTGAGATGACCCCAGGCTCAGCCTTTGCTGTGTTTCTGTGGCCCTCACAGTTTTGGAGGTAGGTTTGAAAAAGCAAAGCATGAACTAATGAATAGAGCTCTCAATGTGTGCATTTTAGAGCTCTCATACCCTCCTTAATCAGCTGACACAGCAAAGGAAGAGACTTGAAGGAACAATAGTGAAGAATGTCTGCAGTCTGTGCTGATAATCACAGAATTGCAGAATGTTAGAGGTTGGAAGGGACCTCCAGAGATCATCCAGTCCAACCCCCTGCCAGAGCATCATCACCCAGGGAGGCCACACAGGAATGCATCCAGCTGGGGTTGGAAAGGCTCCAGAGAAGGAGACTCCACAACCTCTCTGGGCAGCCTGCTCCAGGGCTCTGCCACCCTCACTGCAAAGAAGTTTCTCCTCACGTTGAGCTGAAACCTTCTGTGTTCCTTCCATTGGTCCTTGGCTTATTGCTGTGCACCACCCAAAAAGCTTGTCCCCCTCCACTTGACCCCCAGCCCTCAGCTATTGATAGACATTGATCAGATCCCTCTCAGCCTTCTCTTCTCCAGACTCAACAGCCCCAGGGCTCTCAGTCTCTCTTCACAGGAGAGATGCTCAAGTCCCCTCAGCATCCTCCTGGCTCTCCCTTGGCCTCTCTCCAGCAGGTCTCTGTCTCTCTTGAACTGGGGAGCCCAGAACTGGACACAGGATTGGAGGTGTGGTCTCAGCAGGGCATAGCAGAAGGGGAGAAGAACCTCCCTAGCCCTGCTGGCCACACACACATCTTGATGCATCCCAGGCTACCATTTGCCCTCTTAGCCACAAGGACACATTGCTGTCCCCTGCAGAACTTGCTGCCCACCAGCACTCCAAGGTCTTTCTCCACTGAGCTGCTCTCCAGCAGGGCAGCCCCTAACCTGTCCTGGTGCCTGCTGTTAGTCCTCCCCAGATGCAGTACCCTGCACTTGTCTGTTTTGAACTTCATGGGGTTTGCCTGCACCCAGCTCTCAGCCTGTCCCATCTTGTTGGATGGCAGCACAGCCTGACAGCTGTCAGCCACCCCCAGTTTTGTATCATCAGTGAACTTGCTGAGGGCACTCTCAATCCCCTCATCCTTTTACATTTGCTTAAAGTCACAAGGACAAGGGGCAATGGATATTAACTACAGCACAGGAAGTTCCACCTCAACATGAGGAAGAACTTCTTCACTGTAGGGGTCCCAGAGCACTGGAACAGGCTGCCCAGAGGTTGTGGAGTGTCTTTGGAGGCTTTCAAGACTCCTCTGGATGCATTCCTATGTGACCTGCACCACATTATATGGTTATGTGGTCCTGCTCTGGCAGGGGGGTTGGACTTGATGATCTCCAGAGGTCCCTGCCAGCCCCTACCATCCTGTGATGCTGTAAAGTCTGTGACAGGCATTCAGACCCCTTCCCCACTCACAACTGCTGTCTGTCTGGTTTTCCTGCTGCTCTTTCCTTGACTGGAGCACTGTTGCTGGAGGAGATGACGACCCTTGCTGCCTTCTTGTTCTTGCCATTCCCTCTTTGCCGCACACTGGCACACATCTGCTCTCCTTTAGGGAGGATTATTTCACCCCTCAGTTCACCTTCACATGGCGAGCAGTTTATTTTAAATAAGTGGTGTGTTACAGAGGGGGAAAAAGCCATTTCCTTTCCCCCAGCATCCT
The DNA here is from genome assembly GCA_033816785.1 of Picus viridis. Taxonomy (NCBI): domain Eukaryota; kingdom Metazoa; phylum Chordata; class Aves; order Piciformes; family Picidae; genus Picus; species Picus viridis. The sequence continues at coordinate 55,070,581 of CM066567.1, forward strand.
AGCAGAGGCTTTTAAGCAAAAAAATTGCAAGGGCCAATTGTTCAAGTGTAGCTTTAATGTATGCTGGCCACAAACGCCTCATGCAGAGGACACAGTCTCAGGCTGCGCCAGGGCAGGTTTAGGCTGGATGTTAGGAAGAAGTTCTACACGGAGAGAGTGATTGCCCATTGGAATGGGCTGCCTGTGGAGGTGGTGGAGTCACCTTCACTGGAGCTGTTCAGGGGAGACTTGATGGGGTGCTTGGTGCCATGGGTTAGTTGTTGGGTGGGTTGGATTGGTTGATGGGTTGGACGCGATGAGCTTGAAGGTCTCTTCCAACCTGGTGTATTGTATTGTATTGTATTGTATTGTATTGTATTGTATTGTATTGTATTGACAGATGCAAGAAGTTTCCCAGGTGAACAGCAGGCTCTGTGTTGAGCTTCCTCCCAGGCAGCTCCTGGGTTCAGGGCTGCTCTCTGTCAGCTTAGAGCCTCTCTTCAACACCATTCTTTTGCTGCCAGCTTGAGCTGAACCTGAGTCTCAGGCAGGACTGGGAGCTGCCAGCCTCAGGAAACTCACAGGAAAAGAACTCCAAGCAAGCCCTTCCTAAGGTCTTGCTGAGATGTGTAAAGCTCTGGCTGCTTATTGCTGCATGCTGCAGCCTGTCATGGGTTGGTTTGGTTTATTTTATTTTATTTTATTTTATTTTATTTTATTTTATTTTATTTTATTTTATTTTATTTTATTTTATTTTATTTTATTTTATTTTATTTTATTTTATTTTATTTTATTTTTAGTTTAGTTTAGTTTAGTTTGTTTTAGTTTAGTTGAACTTTATCTTTATTTATTTTATTTTTATATGTATATTTATTTTATTTTAAAATAATTTTATTATTTTATGCTATATTTTATTTTATTTCCTTTTATATTTTATTTAATATTTATTTTAATTTTTATTTTAGCCTATATTTTATATTTAGATTTATTTTTATTTTTTATTTTATTTTTCTTTTCTTTTCTTTCATTTCACTTTATATTATATTTTATATTTTATTTTTTCTTTCATATTTCATTTTATTTCATTTAATTTCATTTTGTATTATATTTAATTTTATAATTTATGTTTTATTTTATTTTATATTTAGTTTAATTTTATTTTATTTTAATATTTTATTTTATTTTATATTTAGTTTGATTTTATTTTATTTTAATATTTTATTTTATTTTATATTTTGTTTACTTTTATTTTATTTTATGTATTTTATTATATATTTTATTTAATTTAATATTATAGTTAATTTAATTTAATATTATAGTTAAGTTAATTTAATTTAATTTATTTAATTTTATTTTATTTCATTTTATATTTTATTTTATTTTATATATTTTATTTTATTTTATATATTTTATTTTATTTTTTGGGGGTGGCACTCCCATTTCTGTTTAGACTGGAGCTCTCACATAAACTAATTACATGGCAGTGATTAGGGGCTGATGCATCACAGCCCCATCCATCTGCCCAGCCCTGCTGCAATGTTCCCACGTGAAAGGTGCATGGTTGTGTACTCTGTCCTCTTTCTCTGCCTCAGACACTTTTGAGCCACTTGTCACTAAGGGGAGGTTGAAAAGTGGCTTAACTGGAGGCAGCCAGGCAAGTCCTGGGGCTGCCTCCTCTTCCCCATGCTGATGGAAGCCCAGCTCACTCTATTTAGGTAGAAGACATTAAGGATTGTTACTAAAATGTTTGGTCTAGACTGTGAAACAGGAAGGATGGAGAGAGACTGTTTGCAAAGGCCTGCAGGGACAGGACCAGGGGCAATGGCTTCAAACTAGAGAAGAGCAGATTTAGACTGGATGTTAGGAACAGGTTCTGCATCATGGGGGTAGTGGAACACTGGAACAGGTTGCCCAGGGAGGTGGTTGGGGCCCTCTCCCTGGAGATCGTCAAGGTGAGGCTGGACGGGGCTCTGGGCAACCTGATCTAGTTGGGGATGTCCCTGCTGACTGCAGAGGGGTTGGACTGGATGGCCTTGGGAGGTGCCTTCCAACCCAGGCCATTCTATGATTCTATGATACTATGACTCTGCCCAGGTTATCTGTGCCTTAGCAGCATCACTGGACGCCACTATTTGCACAATCCAGTGGTTGCTTTGAGAGCAAATCAATCTGCTCTCTGCCAAAGCACTGACCTCCTGCCATGGGTTGACCTGGCGAGGGGCCCTGTGCTGACGATGGGGTATAAAACCAGGAGTCCTGAGTAAATGAGAGTGTCCTTAGGCTCTGAACCACCACAGCCACCACCTGGGGCCATGAGGGTGATCCTGTGGGCTGTGGTTTCCATCCCCTTCACCGTGGCTTTGGAACGGTAAGAAAGCCTCTCTAGCACAGCTGGAGAGCTCTCTGGCACATGTCTCAGCTGGCTTAGCTGATGAGATGGTGCTGGGTGATAGGTTGGACTTGATGATCTTGATAGCCAACAAAGGTGTGAGGGGTCTGGAGCACAGCCCTGTGAGGAGAGGCTGAGGGAGCTGGGGTTGCTTAGCCTGGAGAAGAGGAGGCTCAGGGGAGACCTTCTTGCTCTCTACAACTCCCTGAAGGGAGGTTGTAGCCAGGTGGGGGTTGGTCTCTTCTCCCAGGCAAGCAGCACCAGAACAAGAGGACACAGTCTCAAACTGTGCCAGGGAGGTTTGGGCTGGATGTTAGGAAGAAATGCTTCCCAAGCAGAGAGACTGTCCATTGGGATGTGCTGCCCAGGGAGGGGGTGGAGTCACTGGAAGTGTTTAGGAAGAGCCTGGATGAGGCACTCGGTGCCATGGTTTAGTTGATGAGCTGGTGTTGGCTGATAGGTTGGACTGGAAGATCTCTGAGGTCTTTTCCAACCTGGTTAATTCTGTGTTCTGTTGGTTGCTACCTGAGGTCTCAAAAAAGAAACAAATTTCTTAAGAAAATGATCCTTGAGGTCCCTTCCAAGCCTAACAATTCCATGATTCTAAATACCAGAGTGTCTGGGAGCTCTGGGAAGGAGCAGCAGTTCATTTCTTGGGTGTGTTTCTTGATGTAGAGTCCCCCTCGTTCGATTCAAATCGATCAAGAAGCAGCTGAAGGACAAGGGAGAACTAGAGGAGTTTTGGAGGGATCACCACCCTGACGTTTTTGCTCGAAGGTACCTGCATTGCTTCCCTGCAGATATGGCTTTGTCTGCAGGAGCTGCCTCAGAAAAGCTCTATGATTACATGAATGTAAGTACAGCTTCGTTACTGCAGTCGTAAGGACTCGCTTGTGGGAAGGCAGGTTTCAAATCTGGTCTCTCAAAGGAAATTCATAGGCTTGAGATGGTTCAGTGTGGGCTCAGAAACAAATCAGTGCCTCTGGTTTTGCTCTGGGGTTTGCTGCTGCTGCTGCTTTTTTTTTTTTAATGAACCTGTTTCAGAGCTGCCTCACTCTCCAGTTGTGCACTTGTATGTTTTCAGTGAGCGCTTGCAGCCCAGAGAGCCAAGCAGAGCCTGGGCTGCAGCAAGAGAAGCAGAGCCAGCAGGGCCAGGGAGGCGATTCTCCCCCTCTGCTCCACTCTGGTGAGAACCCAGCTGGAGCACTGTGTCCAGAGCTGGAGCCTCTGTGCCAGGAAGGATCTGGAGGTGCTGGAAGATGTCCAGAGGAGGGCCACGAGGATGAGCAGAGGGCTGCAGCTGCTCTGCTGTGAGGACAGACCGAGGGAGTTGGGGTTGTTCAGTCTCGAGAAGAGAAGGCTCCCAGGAGACCTTCTTGTGGTCTTCCAGTATCTGAAGGGGGCTGCAAGAAAGCTGGGGAGGGACTTTTGATGGTGCCAGGCAGTGATAGGACTGGGGGGAATGGGAAAAACTAGAAATGGGTAGATTCAGATTGGATGTTAGGAAGAAGTTGTTCCCCATGAGGGTGGTGAGGGACTGGCACAGGTTGCCCAGGGAGGTGGTGGAAGCCTCCTGCCTGGAGGTGTTTGCAGCCAGGCTGGATGTGGCTGTGAGCAACCTGCTGTAGTGTGAGGTGTCCCTGCCCCTGGCAGGGGGGGTTGGAACTGGCTGATCCTTGAGGTCCCTTCCAGCCCTGACAATTCTGTGTAATCAATGCAGGTTTGCTGAGCAGGGGAAGAAATCAAACCCTGCTGTACAAGTAGGTGTCCTGCACCCTGCTGGGCTTGCTTGCCTTTTCATGATTAGCTCGCTCAGGCTGTGAGCTGCAGGGTCAGTGCAGCAATTAACAAACATGCACTTGAAGAGACATTTGCAAATATTTGTGTTGCTACAAAAGCCTTGGCTGTGGCTGGTGCTCTGCTATCTGCTTTTGAATTCCAGAGATGCCTCTTCCTAAAAATAGGTCTCTTAATGCTGAAGTACTCTTTCAGGGCTAGATAGGCTGCACTTAGGCACTTGAATGTGGGTTGTGGATAAGCTCTTCACTCCAGCATTCCTGTGGTCACAGATTATCTCTAGCTTCAATGAGTCTCCAGGGACGGTCAGGGGTTTCTTAATCCACCAGATGAACTTTGTCCTGTACAGATACAGTCTGTGCAATAGCATTCATCTATTGACTTGCTAATGGCTGCTAATGATGAAGGAAAAAGCCCATCCATGTGTGACAGTGTTTGTGCCACCGGCTGGAGCCCTCTGGCACTGGTGGAGATGGGTTGTGCTGTCCTCGCATCACCAGTTTCTTACTGACATCAGTAGGAAGCTGCCTCAAAGCCTTTGTGGTCATGAGAGAGCTTTGTCTTGGGGCTGAAAATTAACACATTTGAGTGCCAGGTTCTACACATTGGCCACACCAACCCCAGGCAGTGCTACAGGCTGGGGTCAGAGTGGCTGAGAGCAGCCAGGCAGAAAGGGACCTGGGGGTAGTGGTTGATAGCAGCTGAACAGGAGCCAGCAGTGTGCCCAGGCAGCCAAGAAGGCCAATGGCATCCTGGCCTGTATCAGGAACAGTGTGGCCAGCAGGAGCAGGGAAGTCATTCTGCCCTGTGCTCAGCACTGGTTAGGCCACACCTTGAGTCCTGTGTCCAGTTCTGGGCTCCTCAGTTTAAGAAGGACATTGAGACACTGGAAGAGAAGGGCAACGAGGCTGGGGAGGGGTCTGGAGCACAGCCCTGTGAGGAGAGGCTGAGGGAGCTGTCCACAACTGCCTGAAGGGAGGTTGTAGCCAGGTGGGGGTTGGTCTCTTCTCCCAGGCAAGCAGCACCAGAACAAGATGACACAGTCTCAAGCTGTGCCAGGGGAGGTTTAGGCTGGAGGTGAGGAAGAAATTCTTCATGGAAAGAGAGATTGGCCACTGGAATGTGCTGCCCAGGGTGGGGTCGACATCCCGGAGGTGTTTAAGAAGAGCCTGGATGAGGCACTTGGTGCCATGGTCTGGTTGATTAGTTTGGGTTGGGTGCTAGGTTGGACTTGGTGATCTCGAAGGTCTCTTCCAGCCTGGTTGATTCTGTGATCCTGACTGGGTTGTGCCTCCCCCAGGCGCAGTACTACGGAGTGGTGAGCGTCGGGACGCCGCCCCAGAGCTTCACCGTTGTGTTTGACACAGGATCCTCCAACTTCTGGGTCCCTTCTGCTTACTGCATCAGCGAGGCGTGCAGTAAGGAATGTTACCCTCCCTTACGCTCCTTCTGTCCTGGGTAGCTTGGCCAGTCCCCCTTTCCCAAGGAGCTCACCTGCAGCAAAGATTTGGGAGGGGAGGATTTAGAGCATCCCTGAGGGCCTCCCTCAACCCCATCTCTTACTCCTTCATCTCTGTACTCCTATGCCACTCTGCAACCAGCTGCAGGCTGTCCAGTGTCCCTTCACACCACGAGGTGCCTGATGTAAATAGCATGAAAATAAACGTGGGCAAGCTACAAACAGCAGTGGAAATGCTCTTTTTTTTGGGGGGGGGTTAATTCAATTCAAAACCCCAAAATAACCTCCAAGGTAAAGAAAAGCTGGGAAGCCAGCCAGGGAGCAAGTACCTCCAGTGCCACTTAAGCCAGAATCTCTCTCACCTGTGTTTTGGCCACTTGTGCATGGAGGGGAGGCTGCACTGCTGAGACCTCCCCTGCTGCACAGCTCTCACCCTGGAGGTGTTTAAGGCAAGCTTGGATGTGCCACTCAGTGCCGTGGTCTGGTTGGTGTGGTGGTGGTAGGTCATAGGCTGGGCTGAGTGACCTCAGAGGTCTGTTCCAGCCCCATGTGATGATTCTGTGTAGGGTTGCACCAGAAATTCAAGTCCTTTCTGTCGGACTCCTATGAGCACGGAGGGGAAGCCTTCTCCTTGGCATATGGCACAGGACAGCTGCTGGGCGTTGCTGGCAAAGACACACTGCAGGTGAGTGTCCACCATAATGGGGCTCAGCCTGGGGCTCAGCCTGGGGCTCAGCCAGCTTCTCAGGGCAGCTCAGATACTTGCCTGGGAAAACCTTGCCTGGGAAAACCTTGCCTGGGAAAACCTGCCTGCTTTAGGAAGGGGCAGGATGAAGCAAGCTGGGTTTTGAGAGGGGTGGGTGCTGCTCAGGCTTTGGGCTACCCAAGCAAATCCCTGAGTTTTTTTTTTTTAGTCTGCATTTTGGCTTCTCCCTTTGGGTCCTGTGTTGGATTTACAGAGAAATATTCACAGAAGCAGTAGGCACAAGTTTCAACAGAGAAGGTTTCAGCTCAACGTGAGGAGAAACTTCTTTGCAGTGAGGGTGGCAGAGCCCTGGAGCAGGCTGCCCAGAGAGGTTGTGGAGTCTCCTTCTCTGGAGCCTTTCCAACCCCACCTGGATGCATTCCTGTGTGGACTACCCTGGGTGATTCTGCCTTGGCAGGGGGTTGGACTGGGTGATCTCTGGAGGTCCCTTCCGATCTCTACTGTACTGTGAGAGTGCGAATTAAGGTATTATAAGGAACCGGCACAGCCTCCCTGCCAGACGGGAGCCTGTTAGGTTGATGCAAGTCCCACAAGGGTATGCAGGCTTTATAAACTGAATGGTTCTGTTGATGGAGACCTGAAACATGGCTAATTCCCTGTAATTGATGGACTCTCTACTTGTCCCACACAGATCAGTAACATTTCCATCAAGGGGCAGGACTTTGGCGAGTCGGTGTTTGAGCCGGGACTAACCTTCACCCTTGCCCACTTTGACGGCATCCTGGGCTTGGGCTACCCCTCCTTAGCAGTGGGCAATGCCCTGCCTGTGTTTGACAGAATCATGATGCAGCATCTGGTAGAGGAGCCAATCTTCTCTTTCTACCTGAAAAGGTCAGTCTTTCAAGTGACACCGTCAGCAATCATTTTTAATTGCTGAGAGTTGTGCAGCTGCATAAATCTTAGATTCCAGGAAGGACTTTCCCCACCCCCCACCCTTCCCTCTTATTTTTTTCTTTCCAGTTTGACACTAAAAAAAAAAAAAGAACTATGGAGTGAAAAGGGAGAGTGGACCATGGACATTTTGGCCAGGTAGTGCTTCTTGTTGGAGCTGGTCATAAACAAAAGAAAAGCTCCCAGCTCAGATTCACAGTGGAGGTGAACAGCAATGGGATGCTCCACCCAAGCAGCCACATTTCAGAACAGAAATTGTTATTACTTCATCTGGGCCTGGCTGTAGCTCCACCAATTTATCTAACATTGATTTGGAGCCTGCTCCTCATGCCTGTCTTGGCCATTTGGCAGCCTGCAGCAAGTCTTCTCAGAGGTTGTTTGGATGGTCTGCCTTGAGACCATCAAAGGAGGAGTACAGAGGTGGGCAGGGAAACTAGGGAAGACCCTGGAGTATTGTGTTTAGTTGTGGGCACCTCAATCCAAGAGAGATGTGGAGGTGCTGGAGCCAGGGCAGAGGAGGGCAAGGAAGCTGGGAAGGGCCTGGAGAAGAAATCTGATGAAGAGCAACTGAAGGAACTGGGGATGGTTAGTGTGAAAAGAGAGGAGGCTGAGGGGAGACCTCCTGGCTCTCTACAGCTACCTGCAAGGAGCTTGTGGAGAGGTTGGTGCTGGTCTCTTCTCCCAGGTCATTAGTGACAGAACAAGGGGGAATGGCCTCAAGCTGCCCCTGGGGAGGTTCAGACTGGACATTAGGAAACCTTTTTTCAGGCAAGAGTGGTCAGGCAATGGAATGTGCTGCCCAGGGAGGTGGTGGAGTCCCCAAGGCTGGCTGTGTTTGCAGGTGGTTTGGCTGTGGTGCTTGGGGCAGTGGTTTAGGGGTGAACCTTGTAGAGCAGGGTTCTGGGTTGGCCTTGGTGATCCTGAGGGTCTCCTCCAACCTGAATGTTTCTGTGACTCTGTGAGACATATGCTGTTCTAATTTAGAAATAATCCTTTTTGGCCACCCATGTCTGAATTTAGAAAGGGCTGTGCTTTGTCTTTTGCTTTTGGAGTGTGATCCCACCAGGGCATGCTGGTACACTTCCACATCTGCCTTAACCTGTCTTCTGCTTGCAGAGGAGAAGACAACGAGAGCGGTGGCGAGTTACTCCTGGGAGGGATAGACCATTCCCTCTACAAAGGCTCAATTCATTGGGTCCCAGTCACTGAGAAAGGCTACTGGCAAATACACATGAACAAGTATGTATGTATGGAATTCCTGGTGGGATTGTCCCCAGGTGAAACCTGCAGAGCCAGAAAGCCCTAGCAAAGGAGGACTCAGCTGCAGTGTTTAACCCTTGTGCCTCTCAGGGAGGAGGAGGTCTGCCAGAACGAGGCTGAGGTTTATTAGCTCTTGAAATCTGCTGTGACATGGGCAGCTGGTTTCTGGAAGAGAACGTTAATGTGTTTTAGGATAATACACCAATGGCCAAGCTGACTCCTTGTGGACTGTTCAGTGAAGTGCTTAAGGCACCCAGGAGCTGAATCCAGCTTTGTGTCCTTCTCTCATCTTTCCTTTCATCCTTGGTCAGAGTAGTTGGTGTCACATCATTCCTCCTTCTGCTACACAAATTGGTGAGGAGACATACCTGTGAGTGAGGACAAATTCGTCAGGAGGAGGCAAATGATTAGGGTTGCAGGAGAGAACAAAGTGGGTCTGCAAACAGAAGCCTTCCTCATGCAGTTTCCTTTTGTTGCCTTCTTGTCTTTTAAAGTAGTTCTTGTCTTCCAAGAGCGGAAAATCCTGGCAGCTGATTTTAGCTTTACAATGTACTCTGGTACTGCAGCTAGTGGTACTCTGGAGAGGGTCCAGAGGAGGGCCATGAAAATGATCAGGGGTTGGAGCACCTCTGCTATGAGGACAGGCTGAGGGAGCTGGGTGTGCTCAGCCTGGAGAAGAGAAGGCTCCAGGGAGACCTAATAGCAGCCTGCCAGTACCTGAAGGGGGGCTACAAGAAGGCTGCAGAGGGACTGTTTGCAAAGGCCTGCAGGGACAGGATGAGGGACAATGGCTTCAAACTAGAGCAGAGCAGATTGAGATTGGATGTTAGGAACAAGTTCTTTACCATGAGGGTGGTGGCACACTGGAACAGGTTGCCCAGGGAGGTGGCTGGGGGCCACATCCCTGGAGATATTCAAGGTGAGGCTGGACAGGGCTCTGAGCAACCTGATCTGGTTGAGAATGTCCCTGCTGACTGCAGAGGGGTTGTACTGGATGAGCTTTGGAGATCCCTTCCAACCCAGACCATTCTATGACGCTATGAACGTGTTGCTTCAGTGTGAGGTGTCCCTGCCTGTGGCAGGGGGGTTGGAACTACATGATCCTTGAGGTCCCTTCTAACCCTAACAATTCTATGACTGTATGGTGTATAGACCTCTTGTTTAAAGGGGCTTTGGTTTGCACTTGCAGCATAAAGATCCAGGGCCGGGTGGCACTTTGCTCCCACGGCTGCGAGGCCATCGTCGACTCCGGCACTTCCCTCATCACTGGGCCCTCTTCACAGGTCAGACGACTGCAGGAGTACATTGGGGCAAGTCCATCACATATTGGAGAGGTAAATGCTATAAAGCCTAGAGAGGAAGAGAAGCTCCTCTTTGGTGCAAAGAGCTTGTTATAGGATGGGGAAATCTCAGAAAAAAAAAAAACCAAACACCACAGCTCAGGAAGGTCCCAGAGAAAGCCTTGGTTCCAGGACAGCACAGAACTCAGAGCCATGCTGGATGTGACCCATGGTCCTCCTGCCCAGACCTCTTCTCAAATCATAGAATCATAGAATCATAGAATCAGTCAGGGTTGGAAGGGACCACAAGGATCATCTAGTTCCAACCCCCCTGCCATGGGCAGGGACACCCTACACTAGATCAGGCTGGCCAGAGCCTCGTCCATCTGTACTCCTGAGTGCATAAGTGGGAGTGTCAGTGTGAGGAACTGGTGCCCAGGGAGGTGATGGAGTCACCATCCCTGGAGGTGTTCAAGAGGGGATTGGACATGGCTCAGTCATGAGGTCTGTGGTGACAGGTTGGACTTGATGATCTTTGAGGTCTCTTCCAACCTTGCTGATTCTGTGATTCTGGTCCCTACTCTTCATCAGAGGTAATTTTCTTTTGGAAAAGCAGAGGAAGGTTTCCTTTCAAAGTTTCTTGGCTAGAGCCATCAGCTTGCTCAAGCCAGGGAGGGTTAGGTGCTGCTGGCCAGCTTTGTCAGCACCAAATGGGAAGGGAAAGGGAATTTAATTACAGCCTGACAATGGCTCCACTGGCAAAGGCCTTTCACTGTCAGTTTGGAGTAGAGCAGGCAATGTCATGCTGGAGCTCCTGGGAGGGGTGCACGGCTGACTCCTGGAAGATGAACCACAGGGTTGGGGACAGACCTTGCTCTCTTTTATTCTCCCTCCTGATCCTTATTTTGTCTCCTTACTGGTTTGGCTCTCTTCCCTGATGAGGGCAAGGAAGCTGGGGAAGGTCCTGGAGTATTGTGTTTAGTTTTGGGCACCTCAATCCAAGAGAGATGTGGAGGTGCTAGAGCCAGAGCAGAGGAGGGCAAGGAAGCTGGGAAGGGCCTGGAGAAGAAATCTGATGAAGAGCAACTGCAGGAGCTGGGGATGGTTAGTGTGAAAGAGAGGAGGCTGAGGGGAGACCTCCTGGCTCTCTACAGCTCCCTGCAAGGAGGTTGTGGAGAGGTTGGTGCTGGTCTCTGCTCCCAGGTCATTAGTGACAGAACAAGAGGGAATGGCCCCAAACTGCCCCTGGGGAGGTTCAGACTGGACATTAGGAAAGCTTTTTCCAGGGCAGGAGTGGTCAGGGCTTGGAATGTGCTGCCCAGGGAGGTGGTGGAGTCCCCAAGGCTGGCTGTGTTTGCAGGTGGTTTGTCTGTGGTGCTTGGGGCTGTGGTTTAGGGGTGAGCCTTGTAGAGTAGGGTTGTGGGTTGGCCTTGGTGACCCTGAGGGTCTCTTCCAAGCTGAATGTTTCTGTGTGACACAGCACAAATTCAGCTTGGCAACTCTAAGCCCCAAGTAGGCAGCTCCAAGCCTCACTGGCAGCATTGCCAAGGCTGACACCAGGCCTCACTCCTCCACCAGGGAGGTAAGAACCTGCTTGTCCTTCCCAGGGGGAGAAAGGGAGGAAAAAGGGAAGAAATTGATTTTTCTGCCAAATTCATGAGGAAGCAGGAGTTATGGGTATGAAATACGAAGATTACACTTTCCAGTACACCTCCTGGACCTCTCTAGCCTCTGGAGGTCTGCCCTCGAAGGCAACCAGCCTCCAAGTGCCACACCTGTTAGTGGATGTAAATAAAATACATACTTCCAGTGCACTTATATTAGTGCCTTAGTGCATATTAGAGCAATCAGGGCATTGCAGTATGTGTTGGCCAAGGGGATCCTGGGGTGTATTAAGAAGAGTGTGTCCAGCAGATCCAGGCAGGTTCTCCTCCCCCTCTGCCCTGCTGAGACCTCATCTTGAGTACTGTGTTCAGTTTTGGGCTCCCCAGTTCCACAGGGACAGGGATCTGCTGGAGAGGATCCAGCAGAGGGCTACAAGGATGATTAGGGGACTGGAGCACTGCCTGGTGAGGAGAGGCTGAGGACCTGGGGTTGTTTAGTGTGGAGAAGAGAAGAGAAGACTTAGAGGGGATTCAGTAGATGTCAATAAATATCTGAGGGCTGGGGGTCAGGAGGGAGAGGACAGGCTCTGCTCACTTGCTCCATGGGACAGGACAAGGAGCAGTGGATGTAAGCTGCAGCACAGGAGGTTCCACCTCAACACAGGGGGAACTTCTTTACTGTAAGGGTCACAGAGCACTGGAACAGGCTGCCCAGAGGGGCTGTGAAGTCTCCTTCTCTGGAGACTTTCAAGGCCCCTCTGTGACCTGAGCTCTATTGTATGGTCCTGCTCTGGCAGGGGGGTTGGACTTGATGATCTCTTTGGGTCCCTTCCAACCCCTGACATCCTGTGATCCTCCTGTGATCCTCCTGTGATCCTCCTGTGATCCTCCTGTGATCCTGTGTTTTCATACTCCAGGGCTGACACAAGAGCACTCAGCCAGCTTTTCAGATTCTGCCAAAAAAACCACCCTAACCCCAAACCAACCAAACTTCATCCTAAGAATAAGCCTCTCTGTGAGTGTTTTTGTAGAAGGCACACAGAGACTTGAGTGTATTGGCTCAGAGGTACCCTGGGAAAAGTGGATGCATTCAGCAGTGATTTGTACCAGAACATTTCTCTCTTTCCATCAAGGATCAGTTCCTTATGGACACAGTAGCTAGGTAAATAAATGATGTCCTGCTCCTCATATCCTACAAACCTATCAGACTGCCTTTTTTGAGACCCTTGTTCTCTGTATCCCATGGTTTATTTTCCTAGGAGTAAGACACCTGATCAATTCACACAAGATTCAGGCCTGTGTTTTCATGCAGCAGATTTAAGCACAGCAAAAGGGCAGAGTCTTCCTTCTAGGAAGCCTCCAAAACATGACTTCGAACACTACAGTTTACAGCAGAGGTCCCTCTGGGGCTTGAGGCATCCTGCAGCACCATTTTAACAGGCCAATTGAGTCATGAAATAACTGGAAAGGCCAGGAAATGATCTTCTGAGTTACTGTAAGTGAATGCATTATTTATGGAAATTAATGACCATGCCAGAGTTTGGTCCTTTGGTGCCTTCAGTCCCACTCCAGAGCAGAGGCTGACTATAAAGTGCTGTATTCCTCGCTGGCTTTACTTATTTATTTATTTTCCCCCTTCAAATGATGATCTAGTGTGAGGGGCACCTGCCCATGGCAGGGGGTAGGACCTAGGTGATGCTTGAGGTCCCTTCCAACCCTGACAATTCTGTGATTCTATGATGTTAACCAGGAGGGAGTGGGGGAGCTGTTGCAGCAAACTGGGCATGGGCTGGAGGCAGGTCCTTCCATCCAGTCCATGCCAGAGCATCAGAGGGCTTTTACTCAAGAGACATTGCTCATGTGGGTTCACTGGGTCTCAAAATCTCAGTTTTGCTTCTGAGTTGTGCAGGGTGGATGGCAGAGTCCCCCTGCACCTCGTTCCTTTAGGGCTTTAGGATGTTCATCAGCCCTCAGTCCCTAGGGCTTGGTGCAGTGCTCTGATCTGCTAGGCTAGCTTGACCCAGTGCAGGAGCTGGAAAGCTGGAGGGCAGTGTTGGGCCACGAGTCAGTCCGATGCTGTTCCTGTGCAGTAAATTCACTACTGCCTCCTGCAAAAGTCTTGAATTCAAAGGGCAATAATAAAAAACCCCAAAGGGCAAACTGCTGCTGTCTCAATTAGTGCCTTGCACACAGTTTCTTGTAGACTGCAGAAGACTTTCCAGCTTGCCCCACATAAGCTTCACGATCGGTCACCACGAGTACAAGCTGACAGCAGAGCAATACATCATGAAGGTGTGTACCTGTGGCCTCCCTGCTCCCCATTCCCTGCTCCCCACGTTCTAGCACCTGGGCTGGAGCCATCCTCACTGTCCATACAGGCTGGGGGAGAAGGTGTTAGAAAGCAGCCCTGAGGAGAAGGACTTGGGGGTGCTGATGGGTGAGAAGCTGGATGTGAGCAGGCAGTGTGAGCCTGCAGCACAGAAGGCCAGTGGCAGCCTGGGCTGCATCAAAAGATGTGTGGTCAGCAGATCCAGAGAGGTGATTCTGCCACTTTGCTCTGCTCTGGTGAGACCTCACCTGGAGTACTGCATCCAGCTCTGGAGCCCTCAATATAGGAAGGACATGGACCTGATGGAGAGGGTCCAGAGGAGGGCCATGAAAATGGTCAGGGGGTTGGAACAGCTCTGCTACAAGGGAGTGTTCAGCCTGGAGAAAAGAAGGCTCCAGCGAGATCTAAGAGCATCCTTCCAGTACCTGAAGGGGGTTACAAGAAGGATGGAGAGAGACTGTTTGCAAAGGCCTGCAGGGACAGGACCAGGGGCAATGGCTTCAGACTAGAGCAGAGCAGATTTAGATTGGATGTGAGGAACAAGGTCTGCACCATGAGGGTGGTAGATCATTGGAACAGGTTGCCCAGGGAGGTGGTTGGGGCCTCATCTCTGGAGATATTCAAGGTGAGGCTGGACAGGGCTCTGGGCAACCTGATCTAGCTGGGGATGTCCCTGCTGACTGTGGGGAGGTCAGACTGGATGACCTTTGGAGGTCCTTTCTGGCCTGGACCATTCTATGATCTTGTGATTCCCTGCTCCTCACTCCCTGAGCTGGGGCTGGAGCAGGTGGTCTCAAGGACTTGTGCTTTCTCTTCCAGGAGTCTATTGAGGACCAAACCTTCTGTGTGAGTGGCTTTCAGGCTCTCGACATCCCCACCCGCACCGGCCCGCTCTGGATCCTGGGAGATGTCTTCATGTCTGCCTTTTACTGCATTTTTGACCGGGGCAACGACAGAGTGGGGTTTGCAAAAGCTGCTCACAGGGAGGACCACTACTGAGTGCTCACAGAAGTGATGCTGCCTTTACCTGAGTGTCAGTGCTGTGATCTTCAGCACGTGTGTTAGAAGGGCTTCAACTGAAGCTCGGGGCCTAAATGCAGTCGTGTGGTCTCTCTCTCTCTCGATTTTAGTGGCTTTGGGGTGATCCCTTCCCCAGGTCGTGCAGGTTGCTTCACTTGCTGTATGTTTGCAGCTGAGACACAATTTGTTTAAGTCTTTTTTTTTTTTTTCTGAACACCACAACTCTCAGGATGAAGTGAAACCAGCCCAGCTCTCAGAGAGCAGGGGAAACAGAACTGCTGGGTAGTGCCAGGCTGACGAGACAGCAGTTATGAGTGGGGACACCAATCCCCGTCTCATCTGCTCCACATATTCATCTTTTAATTAAGTTTTTTTTCCTTCTTGCATGCTGTTTTCCACCTAATTTCCTACTGACTTATGTTTCCTCATTATTTGCCATGGCTGGGGGTTCTGTCTTCTGTCCCACCTTGCTTCCTTAGAGCAGCATAAATTCCCTTCCTATGGACTCGCCTCGGTCACTTTACGTACAGAGGAGTTCAACCAATGCCTGTGGGTTGCTTTGCCACTACTGTTCCTGGCACACAACTTCCTTCTCCTTAGGCCATCTCTCAAACCTGCTTTTTCCCTTTGGTTCATCTTGCCTGACACTCTTTTTCCTCTTGGGTCTTGGTGTTTACTGCCCATGTCTTAGGTCAGGTGCTGCTTTTAGCATCTGACTCCTCTGTCCTTTAGCGGTGTGAGCAGCTGAGAGCAGCATCTCTTTGCCCTAGAAAACCCAGACCACGATCCCTGCAAAGGGAGCTGCAAAAGCATTACTGCAGCACCCCTCCACCTCAGGTGAGTTATGAGACCAACACACCAGCACTAAACATCTCCTGCCCTTTGCCCAGCCACTCCTTGGCATCAGTGGCAGCAGCTTCAGTGCTGGCAGAGGTGTGAAACAGTCCCAGGTAGCTGTGCTGATCTGGCAAAAGAAGATTCACCCAAATGATACCCACTGGAGTATTGGTTTGTGTTGCTGAAGCTGTCACTGCCTCTGTACGTGTGAATAAAAGTTAACCATGCAAAATCTGCTTTGGACTTAGCTCTGTTTCAGTTTCATCTTCTGCAACACCCCTGCACTGAGCAGGGACACCTCCAACTAGATCAGACTGCCCAGGGCCACATCGGTCTGATCTTGAATGTCTCCAGGATCGGGGCTTCAACCACATCCCTGGGCAACCTGTTCACATATTTCCACCACTCTCATTGGCTGTCCTGAATCATCTCCCTCTCCTCCATGTGCTTTAGCATAGCTTCTAGGAGGGTCTGTTCCATGCTCTTCCCAGGCACACAGGTGAGGCTGACAGGTTGGTAATTTCCAGGGTCCTCATTCTTACCTTTTGTAAACATGGGTGCAATGTTTTTCTTCCTCCAGTCTCCAGGGACTTCACCTGACTGCCGGGACTTTTCAGCTGTTAGGGAGAGTGGCTTTGCAACTACCTCAACCAATTCATTCAGAGCTCTGGGATGCATCTCAGCAGGTCCCATAGATTTCTGTATGTTGAAGTTCCTCATGTGGTTGGAACATGATCTTCCCTTACACTGGGAGAGACTTTGCCCCCCTGGCCCACACCTAGCAGCAAAAAAAGTTACTGAGTACCTCAGTCATCTCCTCATCTGTTGACAGCAGCTCTCCATTCTCCCTCCTCAGAGGGGAAATGATTTCTTTAACCTTTCTTGGCTGGTTGGTGTACCTGTAGAAGCCCTTTTAGTTATTGTTTGTGACCCTTGCCAGTTTCAGCTCTAGCTGTGCCTTGGCCTTCCTGACCTCAGCCCTGTGCAACTGGGCGATGTTGCTACACTCCTCCCTGGTTACCGGTCCCTGCTTCCACTCTCTGCACTTCCCTCTTGCTCTTTATCTTGACCAGCAGCTCTCTGCTCAGCCATGCCAGTCTCTTCCCTTCCTTGTCTGATTTCTTCCACGTGGGGGTCAAGAGCTCTTGTGCTCTAAGGAAAATGTCCTTAAAGATCACAGAATCACTCAGGTTGGAAAAGACCCTCAGGATCACCCAGTCCAACTGATAACCAGTCTGCCAGCTCTGGCTCTGCTCCCCTGTCCCCAGGGATCCTTTACCCATGGGGTCCTACTGATGAACTCCTTAAGGAGCTAGAATTCTGCTTTCCTAAAATTTAGGGTCCTGACTCTGCTCCTTGCCTGTCCCATATCCCTTAGGACTGCAAACTCCACCAGTGCATGATCACTGCAGCCCAGGCTGCCCCCTGTCTGGACATCACTGATGACTTCTCTTGCATTTGTGGCCATCAGGTCCAGTACTGCATTCCCTCGGGCAGGGCTGTCTGTTTCCTGGCTCAGGAAGTTATCACTGGGGCACAGCAGGGGTCTCCTTGATCGCCTGCAGTTTGCTGTGCTATTTTTCCAGTGGATGTCAAGGTAGTTGAAGTTCCCCGGCAGGACACGACCCTGCAAGTGTGAGGCCTCCCGTAGGAAGGCTTCATCAGTAGGCTTCCCTTGATCAGGTAGCCTGTAAGACAGCAGCCACAAGTTCCCTTTGTTGCCTTTGCCCTCTAATTCTTATCCCTAAGCCTTAGCCCCGTTCATGGCAATTCATCTGGGACAGTTCTCCACACTCTACCCATTTCCTGACACAGAGGGCAATTCCTCCACCCCTCCGTTCTCACCTGTCCCTTCTGAACAGCCATCAACAGCCACACTCCAGTCATAGGATTTGTCTCACCATGTGTCACTGGTGGCTATCAGGTCATAGTTTTGTAGCTGCCCAGGAGCTTCCAGCTGCTTCTCTTTGTTGCCCCTGCTGCATGCATTCATGCAGAGGCTTCAGCTGGGCTGTTTGCTGCAGCACTTTCTTAGCAGAGCTCCCCTTGATTCCCTTGAGGTGTTTCATGGAATTGCTGGCTTTGACTGCCTCTAGAGCCCCCAGCTCGCCTCCACTGAATGTTGACTGCACTGCAGTGTCTTCCTGTGCTGTAGTTTCCATCCCTTGCCCCTTGTCCTGGCACAGGGTGCGACTGAGCAGAGCCTGTCCCCTCCCTCCTGACAGCCAGCCCTCAGATACTTATAAACGTTTATCAAATCCCCCTCAGTCTTCTCCCTTTGTCCATATCACTCTTGAAGAACAGAGTGGCTATGAGCTAACCTAATCTTGTAGGGTAGGGATTAACTGTCCTGCCACAGAGAGAAATTCCTCCAGGGGACTAGATGATCCCAAGGGGAGGACACAGGATATTGTAATTTGTCATTCCCTTCTATATCCTACATCTCCCTATGCAAGGAGCAGACCTTCTGTTCATTTCGTGCTTGCCTGTGACAAACTCTGGGGAAGCTCACCAGAGGCAGAGGGATGGATGCTAGGCAAGGGCTCTCCACTTGTTGCCCTGAGGCAAGCCAAGGACAAAGCCCTGGGGCACCCCAAGGGAATCCAGGGGGATTCACCTAAGAGGGTGGCATGGCCAGCCCAGCTGAAGTGCCTCTGTGCACATGCATGCAGCTTGGGCAACAAACAGGATGAATTAAGGGCACTGTGCTGCTAGGATGCTATGGCATAGTGGCTATCACTGACACTGGAATGTAGGGATGGATGGGTACAAGCTCTTTAGGAAGGACAGGGCAGGAGGGGAGGAGGTGTTGCTCCCTATATCAGTGACCAGCTGGAGTCAGTGGAGCTCCACCTTGGGAAGGATGATGAGCTGGTTGAGAGCATTGAAGACTAGCAGAGGCTTAGCTGAGGCCTAGTTTGGGGCTTAGCCAGGGTGGGGGCTGATTCTGAGTATGAGTAGATATCCTTTTGCCTTGGTACATTTGGTGTTTGGTTTACTTTTGTAAATAGTATTTCAATGTAACCTCCAGTTCTGTGAAGGTTGTTTATTTACTCCTGGGGGGCAAATTCATTCTGTCCTCAGTCCAGAGCTGTTTCAGCTCAAAGCAAGGCACCTATCTGTCTAAAAAATGTAATTTGTTTGGTTGTAAACCAAGATGAACAAACATTCAACAAGACCAAGTGCAAGGTCCTGCATCTGGGTCAGGGCAATCCCAGGCACTGATATAGGCTGGGCAGGGACTGGCTTCAGAGCAGCCCTGAAGAAAAGGCCTTGGGGGGTGTTGGGGGATGAGAAGCTCAACAGGAGCCAGCAGTGAGCACTTGCAGCCCAGAGAGCTGACCAGATTCTGCAGCAAGAGAAGTGTGGCCAGCAGGGTGAGGGAGGGGATTCTCCCCTCTGCTCTGCTCTGGTGAGACCCCACCGGGAGCTCTGTGTCCAGTTCTGGAGCCTCTGTTCCAGGAAGGATCTGGAGGTGCTGGAAGGTGTCCAGAGAAGGGCCCCGAGGATGAGCAGAGGGCTGGAGCTGCTCTGCTATGAGGACAGAGTGAGGGAGTTGGGGTTGTGCAGTGTGGAGAAGAGAAGGCTCTGAGGAGACCTCATTGGGACCCTCACAGTGAAAAAAACTTTTCCTCATATTTATGTGAAACTTCCTCAAACATGAGCTTGCAGAGTTAGCAATCTTATCTAGTGTGAGGTGTCCCCAGGCAAACCATGTACATGCTCCAAGGAGCAGGGCTGAACCCTCCCATGCCCAGCTCATCACCAGTTTTGACTCTTCCATTTTTTCTTCATGAAGTTAAACATTTAGCCTTTTTATTCTTGCACTTTGTAGTGGCATAGGCTCAGCACGAGTGGGGCAGGCTCTTGCCTTACACAAGCAAGAAGCCTTCCTTTTCAAGTGCTCCTCCAGGTAGGGAGTGGTGGTGGGCTGAACCTCTCCAGGCTGAGGGAGGGATTTGAGCCTTCTGGCCACTTGAGTAGGCATCAAAGCTATTGGTGGGCCTTATCATGGATCTTAACCTGAAGGAGTGGCCAAAGGTAGCAGTGTTTAGGGTAGATCCAAAGTGGACAGAGCCACCTTGCTCTTCTGATAACCTTAGTGTTGCCTCTAGGTGAGCCTACTCAGCTCGCTACCGTGTCCCAGGGCTGTCTGCATCCATTCCTGAGGCTCTTTGTTTTCCCCCACAGGGTCACAGGTTTCAAGCCAGTGACTGGCTTAAAGCATGTCACCACAATGCCTCCTATTTAAGTGCTCAGATTCCTCTGCTGGATCTTGCTCAGGACTTGCCTGAGCACCACGTCTGCCCTTCTGCAGCTCTGGGTGAGAAGCACTTCCAAGGAGCTCAGTCAAGCACAGGGGAAGCACAGTCAAAGTTTCCTTTCTTTTTTCTCATTAGAAAATTCTACTATGGCTGTTTCTCTGCTCCCCAGGGTTTCCCAGAGGTGCTGCAGCTCGAAGGTCTCTGGAGCATCAGCAGAAGCAACATCTTTTCCACCTCTCAAGTCCTTTTGTTGTGAAGGTGTCCCAGGATCCGCTGAGGGAGGTGCAGTGTTCGAGCCTGTGCTGTGGAAGCTCGGCAGGCTCCATCGCTGGAGGTTTCTCTCCTGATCTGTTATGAAGCCGGCGATGTTGCCGCCGTGGGGCTCATGCCTGGGCTCCCCTATCACAGAAGGCAGCGACTGATGCACCTCAGAATCGGGGAAGTAGGTGATGATTTCTGGGGTGAAGAGAGGATGGTCCAGGAGAGCCACGTTTGCCTCCGCCAGGCTCCTCTGCAGCGCCTCCTCCGGCATGCTGGCGCTGCGTTCGGTTTGCAGCTCGGGTTTGCCCAGCAAGTCAGAGGCTTCCTCCTCCGCCTCAGAGATGATGACCTCAGGAACCGGCTTGCCGGTCTCGGACGAGATGTCGCTGTCGCTGAGCTGCGCCTCGCTCCGCGTGGTCTCCGTTATGGGTCCCAGATCTCTGCTGCTGTGAAGCCTCTTACTTCTGTCCGCTCCTTCGTGTTTCCTCTTGAAGCTGGAGGAGGAGTGTCTGCCTCTGGTGTGCATCTCCTGCAGCCGCCTGATGTGGCCCTTCTCGTCCGCCGGGAAGAACACGGAGTTCTCGCTGGTCTGCCGGCTGTAGCGCGGGCGGGACGGCGACGGAGGGCCCTCGTGGACGCTCAGAAACCTCTTCACTCTTCTCAGCACGGAAAGTTGTCTTCGGTGCTTGTCCTCTCCCCAGGGCCACTCTTCCCCGTAGAGGAAGGCGGTGTCAGCCAGCCTGCCAAACAAAGCCAGGTGAGTTGGCGTCTCTGACCTGTCTGCACGCACGTAAATCCCCCTGTCTCAGCAGGAAGACTGGCTTAGAATCATAGAATCAAAAAGGCTGGAGAAGACCTCAGAGATCATCAAGTCCAACCTGTCACCCAACACCTCATGACTAACTAAACCATGGCTCCAAGTGCCACATCCCTTCCCTTTTTGAACACCTCCAGGGATGGTGACTCAAGAGATCATCGAGTCCACACCCCCTGCTAAAGCAGGATCACCCAGGGCAGTCCACACAGGAATGCATCCAGGTGGGGCTGGAAAGTGTCCAGAGAAGGAGACTCCACAACCTCCCTGGGCAGCCTGCTCCAGGGCTCTGTCACCCTCACAGTGAAGAAGTTTCTCCTCATGTTGAGCTGAAACGGTCTCTGTTCAAGTTTGTATCCATGGTTCCTTGTCCCATCAAATATAACCATTATCTAACTCTACCAGGGCCACTACCACACCTTGTCTAGATGGGCTTTTAACTACACCCAGGGCTGGGGATTCAGCCACCTCCCTGGGCAGCCTGGGCCAGGCCTTGACAACACTTTTGGCTTCAAAGGTTTTTCTCATGTCATAGAATCACGGAATCAATAAGGCTGGAAAAGACCTCAGAGCTCATCAGGTCCAACCAATTACCTAATACCTCCTGGCAACTAAACCATGGCTTCAAGTGCCACATCCAAGCCTTTTCTGAACACCTCCAGGGATGGTGACTCCACCACCTCCCTGGGCAGCAACCTAAACCTCCCCTAGGGCAGCAGTACAAATGATGTAC
This sequence comes from Picus viridis, assembly GCA_033816785.1. NCBI lineage: Eukaryota > Metazoa > Chordata > Aves > Piciformes > Picidae > Picus > Picus viridis. The sequence goes on from CM066567.1 coordinate 55,092,265, forward strand.
ACATTCCCTGCTGACGTAATTCCCCATCGCCAGCTTCCCCACTCACAGGATTGTCACAGCCCACAGCTCTGAGCTGACTGCCCATCAACAAACGTGGCCTGTAGTGGTGGGGACCTCTCTGATGGTGTTAAGGAGCCTTGCTGCCACTCACCCCATTTCAATAGTTGATCCAAGGAATGAAGGAATGCAGTAATCAGCAGCTGCTTTCGTGTAGGCGGCCGGGCGGCGGAGTCGTTCCAGTAAATATCCTTCTCCATCCTGGGCAAGTTCATGTGCATGTCATCCACCGCCAGGAGCGAGACCTTAGGTGTTACGGGGCATAAAGCACGTCACTTTAAACATAGTACAGTGTGTTAGATCAGAGAATCATGGAATTGTCAGGCTTGGAAGGGACCTCAAGGATCAGCCAGTTCCAACCCCCTTGCCATGGGGCAGGGACACCTCACACTACAGCAGGTTGCTCACAGCCACATCCAGCCTGGCCTTCAAAACCTCCAGGCATAAGGCTTCCACCACCTCCCTGGGCAGCCTGTGCCAGTCTCTCACCACCCTCATGGGGAAGAACTTCTTCCTAACATCCAATCTCAATCTCCCTCCTCTAGCTTGGATCCATTCTCCCGGTCTTGTCACTACCTGACACCCTCAAAATTCCCTCACCAGCTTTCCTGTAGGCCCCCTTCAGACAGTGGTTTGAGGTCAGCTGTTTGGATGTTTAGCCAGGCATCATAAATACCAAAATCAATATGCATTAGCAACTGAATAGGAGCCAGCAGTGTGCCCAGGTGGCCAAGAAAGCCAATGGCATCCTGGCTGGCATTAGAAATGCTGTGTCCAGCAGGAGCAGGGAGGGGATTGTCCCCTGGCACTCAGCTCTGGGGAGGCCACACCTCGAGTGCAGTGTCCAGTTTTGGGCACCTCAATCCAAGAGGGATGTGGAGGTGCTGGAGCCAGGGCAGAGGAGGGCAAGGAAGCTGGGAAGGGCCTGGAGAAGAAATCTGATGGAGAGCAACTGCAGGAGCTGGGGATGGTTAGTGTGAAAGAGAGGAGGCTGAGGGGAGACCTCCTGGCTCTCTACAGCTACCTGCAAGGAGCTTGTGGAGAGGTTGGTGCTGGTCTCTGCTCCCAGGTCATTAGTGATAGCAGAAGTGGGAATGGCCTCAAGCTGCCACTGGGGAGGTTCAGACTGGACATTAGGAAACCTTTTTTCAGGCCAGAGTGGTCAGGGCTTGGAATGTGCTGCCCAGGGAGGTGGTGGAGTCCCCAAGGCTGGCTGTGTTTGCAGGTGGTTTGGACATGGTGCTTGGGGCTGTGGTTTAGGGGTGAGCCTTGCAGAGCAGGGCTCTGGGTTGGCCTTGGTGATCCTGAGGCTCTCTTCCAACCTGAATGTTTCTGTGAACCAGAATATTTGGGGGATCACAGCCATAGGTACTCCTTCAGTGCAAGTATTTGTTTCATTGACACCTATTGCCCACTATTTGTAGCTCAGTTCAAGAAATAAGGAAGAAATGCAGCAGAGCAAAGCTGGAAGTAGACATCACAACAGCAACCTGTAAATTCCTGTCGATGCACCAGTTGGTTTCAAAATCGTCATCATCTTCTCCAAATGGGTTAATAAGCTGTTCAGCCACCTGAGAGGAAAATGAGAGGCAGAAGAGAGGTTGGCATGCTGTGTCAGGACTGCTGCTGCAGAGACAAATAGGACTGGATTTTTATCTTTCTCTCCCTGCCTGTCACTTGCAATCATAGCTTGAGCTCCTGGGGAGGGGTCTGGAGCACAGCCCTGTGAGGAGAGGCTGAGGGAGCTGGGGTTGCTTAGCCTGGAGAAGAGGAGGCTCAGGGGAGACCTTCTTGCTCCCTACAACTCCCTGAAGGGAGATTGTAGCCAGGTGGGGGCTGGCCTCTTCTCTCAGACAACCAGCACCAGAACAAGAGGACACAGTCTCAAGCTGTGCCAGGGGAGGTTTAGGTTGGATGTTAGGAAGTTCTTCCCAGCCAGAGAGATTGGCCTTTGGAATGTGCTGCCCAGGGAGGTGGTGGAGTCACCATCCCTGGAAGGGTTTAAAAAGAGCCTGGCTGAGGCACTCAGTGCCATGACTTAGTTGATGAGATGGTGTTGGCTGTTAGCTTGGACTGGATGATCTCGAAGGTCTTTTTCAACCTGGTTAATTCTGTATTCTGTGATGGTTTTGCCAGCCTAGCACAGGAACAGCTTGCTTTCCCTCTACACTCATAGTTCCCTGTCTCCTTGGTGCTGTCAGTCATGATGGTTGGTGCTGGTCTGCTGGCAGCTGAGACATGTCTGAGCCACAGTAATTGCCACATAAGATAGTCAGGACCTATCCTTACTGTTGTCTTTGACTGATGTATATCCCCTTCAGGGATGGGAACTCTGCTGTCTCCCTGGGCAGCCTGTTCCTGTCCCTGAGCACTCTTGCAGCAAAGAATTTATTTCCTAATATCCAATCTAAATGTAATAAAGATAATTTCTGATTGTTTACAAGGGATGAAGCTTCCAGAGCTGCTGAAGGCAGAGTCAAAAGATAATTTCTCACCCCAAAAATGCTCTGTCTACAGTGATCAACCTTTGCAGCTGACACCCAGGGACATCTTTCCTGGCTTTAGAATCATAGAATCAATAAGGTTGGAAAAGACCTCAGAGATCATCAAGTCCAACCTATAAAATAAGGCTTTTAATAGACTTTTAGTATACCACAGTGTGTGAAAAATCATGATGCAAACAGCAGCTGCTGTAAAACATTTGTGAACAAATGCCTCGTGAGGAGAGGCTGAGAGCCCTGGGGCTGTTCAGTCTGGGGAAGACTGAGAAGGGCTCTAATCAATGGCTATCAATATCTGAGGGCTGGGGGTCAGGAAGGAAGGGACAGGGACAGCCTCTGCTCACTTGTGCTCTGGGATAGGACAAGGGGCAATGGATGGAAACTCCAGCCAGGAGGTTCCACCTCAACATGAGGAGGAACTTCTTCACTGTGAGGGTCCCAGAGCCCTGGAGCAGGCTGCCCAGAGAGGTTGTGGAGTCTCCTTCTCTGGAGCCTTTCCAGCCCTGTCTGGATGTGTTCCTGTGTGACCTGTGCTGGATTCTATGCTCCTGCTCTGGCAGGGGGGTTGGACTCAAAGATCTTCAAAGATCCCTTTCAACCCTTAACATCCTGCGAGCCTGTGAATGGTCTAGCAACAACAGGCTCTGTTATTGTGTTCTCTGATACTCCACCAGCCCCAGTGGTCCGGATTCCCGAGGTCTGCAGCTGGATTCTCCTGGAGGAGCACAGCTCATCTGTCTAACACAGCCCTCAGCCCCTGCTTCATTTTTGGGGGTGATTCTGGTGGCATCCCTTTGGAACTTTTCAGAAAAGCAGCCCATCAAAGGACTTGGCTCAAGTGGGCACCATGCACCGTGCTAGCCAAAGCTAAGACACAGCAGCTGAGGTGGTGGTTTCATTCGGCCTGCTGGTTTGGATTTCTGCACATGAAGTGATTAAAACTGCAGGCAGGAAGCCCATCCTGTGGAGGAGACAACTAACAGTGAGCTCAGGCACATGTGTGGTGAGGCACCGTTGTCTGGGAACTAGGCTGGGAAAGGAAACCTTTTTGGCTGCCCATAACCTCATCCAGTCCTGCCCCCTGCAAAGGAATAAATAAATGGAAAGCCACCCAGAGACAGCCAGCTATGATCTATGTAGCTCACAGTAGCGAAGCAGTCATTCCCTGACTATATATTCCTATGTGCCTCTAGGCTGTACCGGTGGCTAAGAACTTTGGTGACCCTCCTCAGCCACCACTTCCCAGGCCAGCAGTGGAATTCAGCAGATGAGCTACTGAGCAGGCTAACCTGACAAAAATGAAGGAATGGAAATGAGGAATGAAAAGGAGACAAAGGACAGCCCTGTCTGGATGTGTTCCTGTGTGACCTGTGCTGGATTCTATGGTCCTGCTCTGGCAGGGGGCTTGGACTGGGACATTTCCAGAGGTCCCTTCCAACCCCCAACATCCTGTCATCCTGTGACAAAGGGGGCTGGACTTGATGATCTCCAGAGGTCCCTTCCATCCCCTAACATCCTGTGATCCTGTGACACCTCTGCTCTCACATGCTGACCTGTTTTTAGGCATCAGATTTTGGCTATAGCTACAGAAGTGCTGCAACAGGGAACAAGACAGAGTGCAGACTCTGTTGTGGCTCTCTGGGGAAGACACAGGATCAGCTCAGTGTAAACCTGGGGATTGGCATCTGAAACCCACTGCAAAACCTGCCACATGAGGGGAAAAAAACTGAGCAGCACAGAATGGAATGGAATGGAATGGAACGGAACGGAACGGAACGGAACAGAACAGAACAGAACAGAACAGAACAGAACAGAATAGAATAGAATAGAATAGAATAGAATAGAATAGAATAGAATAGAATAGAATAGAATAGAATAGAATAGAATAGAATAGAATTAACCAGGTTGGCAAAGACCTTTGAGATCATCGAGTCCAACCTACCACCCAAAACTGCAACAGATGGAACATCAGTGGTGGTCTCTTGCTTGCCTGACCTGGTCCTGGCATGAGACACAACTTTCTTCTCCAGAAAGGAATGTGGTGCAGAACAACTACAACCTGTATTTGGATGGTTTATCTATCCCTCTAAAGAAAGGCAGGATTCAGAAGCGTCTCATGGGATGTGAAACTTTGCCCCTGGAGTGTAGGTGTAACAAAGCAGGCCCGAGGCCAAGGCATGAGCTCAGCTTAGCCATCATGTCTGAAGAGTTGCCAAGTTAATGGAATTCAGCTGCTCAAGGTCCCTTCTGCAGGCCTGGCAGCCAAAGCCCAACACACTCAGCAGGAAGCTGGCTGTAATCTTCACGACAGAAATCTCCTGAGTGGAGGGCAGTGTGGGTTCAGGCCAAGCTCCGGCCCGAAGGAGCCCTGTCCATATTGAATTTACTTTTCAAAAACTGCTTCTCCTCCCCTTCCATTTCCCTATGCAGAAGATTTTTCACTTGTTATGGCATCCTGCTGCAACCAGGAGTTGGCTGGAGGCCCTGAAAGAGATGCTACTAGAAGCCTTGGTTGCTGATGAAGGACAAAGCACACCCTGCCCAGGGGCAGTAGCTGGGTGGTGAAGAGAAGCAGCTCACGGTTTGGTAACCGTAACCCAGAGAGGCTGGGGAGTCTCCTTCTCTGGGGACTTTCAAGGCCTGTCTGGATGTGTTCCTCTGTGACCTAGGCTAGATTGTATGGTCCTGCTCTGGCAGGGGGGTTGGACTTGATGATCTTTTTGGGCCCCTTCCAACCCCTGGCATCCCATGAGTCTGCAAAGTGCTTCATTCACGCAGTCCTCACTCATTGCCACTTCTGTTCCCTGCCCTGGAAGGCACTGCCTAGAGATAAAGCCTCACATTTCTGCAGGAGCAGCATGCTCCCTCCACCACATTGGCTTCCCTTCTCTCTCCCTTTCTGCTCCAATCTGGTCCCTTCCTCCTCCTCCCCCTGCCAATTTCCTACGACACAGGACTGCAGTCACCTTACTTTCCCCTGTGATCCTTGGTGTGATGCCTTCTCCACTCTACCCTCTGGAGATAGCTGTAGGAAGGAGGCTCTGAAACTGGCCAATTTCATGCAATTTATGTTCTGATAGAAATGGGATGGCCAATTTATGTTCTAAGAGAAAAGTTACCTCTAAGTTTCCAGCCATGATTAATAAGCCCCAAAGGAAATCTTAATGCAGGTGGGAGGTGATTCTCCCCCTCTATTGCACTCTGGTGAGACCCCAGCTGGAGCACTGGGTCCAGTTCTGGAGCCTCTGTTCCAGGAAGGATCTGGAGGTGCTGGAAGGTGTCCAGAGAAGGGCCCCGAGGATGAGCAGAGGGCTGGAGCTGCTCTGCTATGAGGACAGACTGAGGGAGTTGGGGTTGTGCAGTCTGGAGAAGGCTCTGAGAAGACCTAATTGTGGCCTTCCAGTATCTGAAGGGGGCTACAAGAAAGCTGGGGAGGGACTTCTGAGGGTGCCAGGGAGTGATAGGACTGGGGGGGGGGCGGGGATGGAGCAAAACTAGAAATGGGCAGATTCAGACTGGATGTTAGGAAGAAGTTGTTCCCCGTGAGGGTGGTGAGAGACTGGCACAGGTTGCCCAGGGAGGTGGTGGAAGCCTCATCCCTGGAGGTGTTTGCAGCCAGGCTGGATGTGGCTGTGAGCAACCTGCTGTAGTGTGAGGTGTCCCTGCCCCGTGGTGGGGGGTTGGAACTAGATGATTCTTGAGGTCCTTTCCAACCCTGACAATTCTGTGATTCTATGTAGAGCCTCATGTACTAATTTGCTTTTTATTTGAAACCTTTTTCCCCACTTAATCTGCCTTGCCAATCGCTGTAGAGGAGAGAACTACCAGGGGGGTTGTGGCTTCATTACTCAACTCTCAGATCAATGATGATATGTTACCTTAGCTGGCATCAGGAGGCCGATGGGTAGTATCCAATTCCCTCTATAACTCTTTATTTTAATGAACATTTTTATGCACTGGGGTTGCAGCCAGTGCTGGCTGTCACTCTTTGATGGCCCTCTGGAACTGGAGATGGCTTAATTGCTTACACCTGATTAAGTTAATGGCCGGTACTAAAGGCTGGGTTTGATCATAAGAAGCAGCTATGATTCAGTGTCTTTCAGCCCATGCCAGGTCTGCAGCCATAGATTCCCATCACACAGCTGAGTGGGAGAAAGGGTTTGTTTATATCTTCCATCTGTCATTTTATAGCCCAAGTGCTGGTACCTGACTTTGCTGGAGCAATGCTCCCTCTGGGAACTGTGGCTGCACTGGTCCTACTCAAACTCTTACAGGTTCCTGAACATTTCTTACTGTAAGGTCTGTCAGGTGGAATTATAAATGTCATAGTGTCATAGCATCAGGGTTGGAAGGGACCACAAGCCAGAGCCTGTATGTATTGTGTGATGTCTCTTTACAGCCACAGGACTCTTGGAGCTGACTTCACTTTCACTGTAGCTCCATTAGAATCATAGAATCAATCAGGTTGGAAAAGACCTCAGAGGTCATCAAGACCAACCTATCACCCAACACCTTGTGACTAAGCCATGGCTCCAAGTGCCACATCCAATCCCTTTTTTGAACACCTCCAGGGATGGTGACTCCACCACCTCCCTGGGCAGCACATTCCAATGGCCAATCTCTCTTGCTGGGAAGAACTTTCTCCTCACCTCCAGCCTAAACCTCCCCTGGCACAGCTTGAGACTGTGTCCTCTTGTTCTGGTGCTGGTTGCCTGGGGAAGAGACCAACTCCCACCTGTCTACGACCTCCCTTCAGGCAGTTGTGAAGAGCAATAAGGTCTCCCCTGAGCCTCCTCTTCTCCAGGCTAAGCAACCCCAGCTCCCTCAGCCTCTCCTCACAGGGCTGTGCTCCAGACCCCTCCCCAGCCTTGTTGCCCTTCTCTTCCAGTGTCTCAATGTCCTTCTTAAACTGAGCCCTGGACACAGGACTCAAGGTGTGGCCCAAGCAGTGCTGAGCACAGGGCAGAATGACCTCCCTGCTCCTGCTGGCCACACTGTTCCTTCTGCAGGCCAGGATGCCATTGGCCTTCTTGGCCCCCTGGGCACACTGCTGGCTCATGCTCAGCTGCTGTCAACCAGTACCCCCTTGGGTGATTTTACCATGTGCCACAAATCTGACACCTTGACTTCAGCTCTGACATCTTCACCCAGAGAGGCTTCCCCTGTGACCTTCCCAGAAAGCTCCCTTACCTTGAGCCATCCTGCATAGAAGAAGAACTGTAGCAGTGTGAAGATTGGAATGTAAATGTCCAAGTCATGTCCCTGATACCCTTGGTCAGTATCCAAGAACTGGCGCCCGATCAGGCAGGCAAAGAAAAAAGTATAGACTGCAAGAGTAACGACCTGCAGAGAAGAAAGCTTTGTTGAAATCATGCAGTGACATGGTCTGATGCAGAAAGGAACACATGCTCAAAGGCCTCTGCCTGCCCTTTCACAGGATGTTAGGGCTCGGAAGGGACCTCTGAAGATCTTAGAGTCCAAACCCTCCTGCCAGAGCAGGACCATAGAACCCAGCACAGGTCACACAGGAACACATCCAGACAGGGCTGGAAAGTCTCCAGAGAAGGAGACTCCACAACCTCTCTGGGCAGCCTGCTCCAGGGCTCTGGGACCCTTACAGTAAGGAAGTTCCTTCCCATGTTGAGGTGGAACCTCCTGTGCTGTAGTTTCCACCCATGCCCCTTGTCCTATCCCAGGGCACAAGTGAGCAGAGCCTGTCCCTGTCCCTTCCTTCCTGACCCCCAGCCCTCAGATATTTATAGACATTGATCAGATCCCTTCTCAGTCTTCTCCTCTCCAGACTAACCAGCCCCAGGGCTCTCAGCCTCTCCTCCCCAGGCAGTGCTGCAGTCCCTTCAGCATCCTTGTAACTCTCCCTTGGACTCTCTCCAGCAGATCCCTGTCCCTCTTGAACTGGGGACCCCAGAACTGGATGCAATATTCCAGGTGGGGCCCGACTAGGGCAGAGTAGAGGGGAGGAGAACATCCTGGATCTGCTGGACACACTCCTCTGAATGCACCCCAGGATCCCATTGGCCTTCTTGGTCACCATGGCACATTGCTGTCCCATGCAGAGCTTGCTCTCCACCTTTTGCTATGTAATTTGCAAATGGATAGGGAAATATTGCAAATAGGAATATTTATGGCAGGAAGAAGACACAGGGAAAAGAGAAACATTTGAGTGTTTCCCACTCCTCTCCCAGTTTATGCAAGGGCTTCAAAACTTCTCCACATTAAGTGTGACTTAGTTAACCAGGCCTCCCTGCTCCCATGGGAGTCAACAAGTGTTGGAAACTCTGGTCCAGTCCCTCTGGAAACTCTAGCTGAGTCTCTGGATGTTTTTCACCAAGCTCCCTTTTAATGGAAATAGTATTTTGAATTTTGTAAAGGATAAAAGCTCAGTACCTGGGTATAGACCAGTGGAATTCCAACCCAGTCATAACCAAACAAAAGGCTACACCAGGACCGGTACTTATTCATCTCCTAGAAGAGAGAAGAAGAGAAGAAGAGAAGGGAGAAGAGAAGAGAAGAGAAGAGAAGAGAAGAGAAGAGAAGAGAAGAGAAGAGAAGAGAAGAGAAGAGAAGAGAAGAGAAGAGAAGAGAAGAGAAGAGAAGAGAAGAGAAGAGAAGAGAAGAGAAGAGAAGAGAAGAGAAGAGAAGAGAAAAGACAAAGCCCAACAAATTAAAACTGCATGGAGTTCAACTCTAAATTGTGACTATTTTGCTGAAGTTCATTTATGCACATATAAAACACAGAGAAACATGAAAGTGTAGTATACAGAAATTGAGAGCACGACTATACCAAGCATTCCCCTGCCACATTTCACAGAATCACAGAACATTAGAGGTTGGAAGGGACCTCCAGAGATCATCCGGTCCAACCCCCTGCCAGAGCAGCATCACCCAGGGTAGACCACACAGGAATGCATCCAGCTGGGGTTGGAAAGTCTCCAGAGAAGGAGACTCCACAACCTCTCTGGGCAGCCTGCTCCAGGGCTCTGCCACCCTCACTGCAAAGAATTTTCTCTTCATGCTGAGCTGAAACCTTCTCTGTTCCAGTTTGTCTCCATTGCTCCTTGGCTTATTGCTGTGCACCACCCAAAAGAGCTTGGCCCCCTCCACTTGACCCCCAGCCCTCAGCTATTGATAGACATTGATCAGATCCCCTCTCAGCCTAAAAATTTGAATATCAAGATGGTTCACAGGATTGGAATTCTTGGAATCACAGAATTGTTAGGGTTGGAAGGGACCTCAAGGATTGTCATGTCCCTGCCATGGGCAGGGACACCTCACACTACAGCAGGTTGCCCAGAGCCACATCCAGCCTGACCTTGAAAACCTCCAGGGATGAGGCTTGCACCATGGGCAACATGTTCCAGTGCCTCACCACCCTCATGGTGAAGAATTTCTTCCTAACATCCTACCAATTCTTGGTACACTATATATCTCCTCACCAATTATCCTTATATGCAGTCCAGTGAACATGAAAGATTATTATATCATGAAAAAAAAACCCAAACACAAAGAGTTTAACCTCTTAATTAAATATTCAGGAAAATGTTTTTCCCTGAAATTGATATTAAACTCTTCAAAGCATCAAATAATTCCCTTCTTCTCCCCTGCAGCAATGAAACAGACATTCAGGCACTGGAATGTGCTGCCCAGGGAGGTGGTGGAGTCCCCAAGCCTGGCTGTGTTTGCAGGTGGTTTGGCTGTGGTGCTTGGGGCTGTGTTTTAGGGGTGAGCCTTGCAGAGTAGGGTTCTAGGTTGGCCTTGGTGATCCTGAGGGTCTCCTCCAACCTGAATTTTTCTGTGATTCTGTGAGTTTGCAGTGAGGTTACAATAACTTTTTAGCTCAGCAATCTGTTGCTTCAGTTAACCCTTCCACAGTCATACAAATACAAACCCAGCTAACTGCTGTGTGTGCTTGAGTGGATATTGGTGCACAGAGACAAGTGGTATAAATCCTGAGTAAGATTGTTTGGATGACACTGGAGAGCTGTGCACATGAAATCATAGAATCCTAGGATGGTCTGGATTGGAAGGGATCTCCAAAGGTCATCCAGTCCAACCACCACTGCAGTCAGCAGGGACATCCCCTACTAGATCAGCTTGCCCAGAGCACTGTCCAGCCTCACCTTGAATATCTCCAGGGAAGGAGCCTCAACTACCTCCCTGGGCAGCCTGTTCCAGTGTGCCACCACCCCCATGGTAAAGAACCTGTTTCTAACATCCAATCTAAATCTGCTCTGCTCTAGTTTGAAGCCATTGTCCCTCATCCCGTCCATGCAGGCCTTTGCAAACAGTCTTTCTCCATCCTTCTTGTAGCCCCCTTCAGGTACTGGCAGGCTGCTATTAAGTCTCCCCAGAGCCTCCTCTTCTCCAGGCTGAACACCCCCAGCTCCCTCAGCCTCTCCTTGTAGCAGAGGTGCTCAACCCCCTGATCATTTTTGTGGCCCTCCTCTGGGCCTGCTCCATCAGGTCCATGTCCTTCCTGTACTGAGTACACAGTACTCCAGGTGAAGTCTCACCAGAGCAGAGCGAAGTGACAGAATCAGCTCTCTGGCTCTGCTGGCCGCATAGCTTTGGATGCAGCCCAGGCTGCCACTGGCCGCCTGTGCTGCAAGCTCACATTGCCTGCTCACATCCAGCTTCTCACCCATCAGCACCTCCAGGTCCTTTTCCTCGGGGCTGCTTTCTAACACCTCACCCCCAGGCTGTATTGATGGTGAGGATTGTTCTGGCCCAGATTCTGCAAATGAAAGGCTCCCATGCAGCAATTTCAGTTTAGCTTTCTTCAGATGAGTTTTTGCTCCCTACTTACGTTCATCAGGGTCTGCAGGTCGACGCTGTCGCGAATCCTTCCCTCTTTCCGTGCCTTTGATGCCAAGTTCCCAAACCACACAAATGGAACCCAGTATTTCAGGTGGGGAGACTTAAGGTCATCAAAAAGTTTTCTTTCATATCTTGTCATAAAACCTGTTTAACCACCACCACCAAAAAAAAAGAAACAGTTTATTCTGGACTCGCAGTGCTGCTGGGATTGAGAAATTCTGAATGTGTTTTAATCTTGTGATGTGATCACAGAATCACAGAGTGTTAGGGGCTGGAAGGGACCTCAAAAGCTCATCCAGTTCACCCCCTGCCAGAGCAGGAGCACCTAGAGCAGATCACACAGGAACACATCCAGGCAGGTCATGAATATCTCCAGAGAGGGAGACTCCACAACCCCCCTGGGCAGCCTGCTCCAGGGCTCTGGCACTCTCCCTGCAAAGAAGTTTCTCCTCAGGTTGAGCTGAAACCTTCTCTGTTTGTCTCCATTGTTCCTTGGCTTATTCCTGTGCACCACTGAAGAGATCTTGGCCCCCTCCACTTGCCCTCCACCCCTCAGATATTGATAGACATTGATCAGATCCCCTCTCAGCCTTCTCTTCTCCAGACTCAACAGCCCCAGGGCTCTCAGTCTCTCTTCACAGGAGAGATGCTCTCAAGTCCCCTAAGCATCCTCCTGTCTCTCCCTTGGCCTCTCTCCAGCAGGTCTCTGTCTCTCTTGAACTGGGGAGCCCAAAACTGGGCACAGGATTGCAGGAGTGGTCTCAGCAGGGCAGAGCAGAGGGGGAGAAGAACCTCCCAGGACCTGCTGGACACACTTGTTGATGGAGCCCAGGATCCCACTGGCCCACAGCTATTCCTGTGTTCTGTGTGACCACTAGCAGGCTGCAGACACACCCTGGGGACTGTACAGGCTGCTCTCTAGTTTCACATTCTCCATTTTGGAAAAAGAAGGAACTGGGTATATCAGTCAAGAAACAATCACCTTTCAGCAATGACAGCTCTTAGCAGCATCACAACAGATGTTGTAAGGCCACTTACTTGATTCTGATTCTGATAATTCTTTGGTAAATCTGCAAAGCAACAAGCAAGCAACAGAGGCTGCAAGTGCATGCATGAGACAGAGCTCAGCAGAGAGCGTGCCTTCTGCCAGCACAACACTTGCCTGCCAGATTGTGTTTCATGGTTTCTTTGGAGTTATGAAGGCTTGCAAAGAGATAGAAGAGGAATCATGCTCTGAACCCTGAGTCCTGTGTCCAGTTCTGGGCTCCGCAATTTAAGAAGGACATGGAGATACTTGAATGTGTCCAGAGAGGGGCAACGAGGCTGGGGAGGGGTCTGGAGCACAGCCCTGTGAGGAGAGGCTGAGGGAGCTGGGGGTGTTTAGCCTGGAGAAGAGGAGGCTCAGGGAGACCTTCTTGCTCTCTCCAACTCCCTGAAGGGAGGTTGTAGCCAGGTGGGGGTTGGTCTTTTCTCCCAGGCAACCAGCACCAGAACAAGAGGACACAGTCTCAAGCTGTGCCAGGGGAAGTTTAGCCTCGAGGTGATGGGAAAGCTCTTCCCAGCAAGAGAGATTGGCCATTGGAATGTGCTGCCCAGGGAGGTGGTGGAGTCACTGTCCCTGGAGGTGTTCAAAAAAGTATTGGATGTGGCAGCTGGAGCCATGGTTTAGTTAGCCATGAGGTGTTGGGTGACAGGTTGGACTTGATGATCTGTGAGGTCTTTTCCAACCTTATTGATTCTATGATTCTATCTCTGAGGTCTTTTCCAACCTGGTTGATTCTATGAGTCTCTGAAATCCCACTGCTAGTGAGACATGAGGCCAGCTGACCCGCTGGGGGCCTGCAGGCTGAAGCTGCTCTCTGTCTGGCAATTCACCTTGCTGGGGTGCTGGGAAGGTGTTAAATTTCCTGCAGAGTTCCCCTGGCCTTGTGAAGCCCTGCTTTCACCTGCTGCAAGCAAGTCCAAGGTCAGGTAGCAGAGGAGCCAGGGCTATGTGTGAGAAAACCTGCATCAGAGCAGCTTGCTGCCTGGGGCTGGCATGGGAGCTGCTTAGTTTTTGGAGCAACACTTCTCCCTCTTAGGGTAAGCAAGCTCTGCTCTGCTGTCCTCTGATTAAAAACAACCTCAGAAAATTCATGGCAGGAAATGGCACATTTTTCTTTGTCCAAATTCTGGATTTTCTGGGATGTAAGTAATATTCATGTTTAGAGGATCTTAGGTTTTTTGCTCAGGTGTGTGTCACCTACCAGGATGGGTATTAAGGCTTCTTTTGTTGTGTTGACAGTAGGTCTGAAACAGGACAAAATAACTTGGCAGCCCCCAAATCATCACAGAATGTTAGAGGCTGGAAGGGACCTCCAGAGATCATCCAGTCCAGCCCCCTGCCAGAGCAGCATCACCCAGGGGGTCCACAGAGGAATGCAAACCAAGTTGCTCAGACAATCAATTACAAGTTTGAGTACTGAGAATTCCATAAGGGAACTGAGAACAGACAGGATTTTGTTTTCTAGTCTCTAGCTAATAACTAAGGATTGGCCCATTATTGCTACACATTGCTATATTGGCCATACATTGCTAGAGCTACATGAAGCAGCAAAATAATTTAAATGCACACAAAGTCAGTTGTATTTTATATAAAAATGTGCATAAGCTAAAAGGAGATTTGTTAAACTTGATCAGTCTTGGCCCGGAAGGCCAATGGCATCCTGGCCTGCATCAGGAACTGTGTGGCCAGCAGGAGCAGGGAAGTCATTCTGCCCTGTGCTCAGCACTGGTTAGGCCACACCTTGAGTCCTGTGTCCAGTTCTGGGCCCCTCAATTCAAGAAAGATGTTGAGATGTCCCCTTCAGGCTGCTATTATGTCTCCCCAGAGCCTCCTCTTCTCCAGGCTGAACACCCCCAGCTCCCTCAGCCTGTCACAGTATCACAGTATCACCAAGGTTGGAAGAGACCTCAAAGATCATCGAGTCCAACCTTTCACCACAGACCTCATGACTAGACCATGGCACCAAGTGCCACATCCAATCCCCTCTTGAACCCCTCCAGGGACGGTGACTCCACCACCTCCCTGGGCAGCACATTCCAATGGCGAATCACTCTCTCGGTGAAGAACTTTCTCCTCACCTCGAGCCTAAACTTCCCTGGTGCAGCTTGAGACTGTGTCCTCTTGTCCTTGCAGCAGAGGTGCTGCAACCCCCTGATTATTTCCTTATTCAATGGTGAGTTCACCCTTGTGAATGTCAGCTCAGGCAGGATGCAGTGTGCTCTCCATTACACCCAGATCAATGTTACATCAGGGCTAGCAATATTCCTAGAAGGTATCGTAGCTCAGGCAGAAATTGCACCATGACAAAGGATGTTGTGAGCAAGCTTCTGTGCCTTGTGGTGTGGGTGAGTCAGACTAGGTTGGAACAGGCTGCCCAGGAGGGTTGTGGAGTCTCCTCTCTGGAGATATTCCAGACCTGCCTGGATGTGTTCCTGTGTGACCTGCTCTAGGTGATGCTGCTCTGGGAGAGGGGGTTGGACTGGATGAACTTTGGAGGTCCCTTCCAGCCCCTAACATTCTGTGATTGTGTGAGACTCCCATCACACTGCTCTCAGATTTTAAATCCATGAATTCAAGCAGTTCATTTGCTGGAAAGAGAACTGCATGCATGACAAGAGGTACACCATGGCAGTTCCCAGTCTGATAGCAAAACAACAAATTGGGCACAAGCTGTTCCAGGGATGGCTGTGCTCTAAGTATTAGATTCTGCTGCTCATGTTCATGTTGAGTGCTGCACTCCAATACAGTCTGATATGTAATGCCATAGGGAGCTAGGGAGGAGATAATTGCAGAGTACTGTCTTAGTCCCTGGATGTTAGTAAGAGCAAACTACACCCTCAAGTGCTCAGTGCTGCACCCACAAAAATTCTGTGGCACAATTCAGTTTCCCCAGGTGGCCAAGAAAGCCAATGGCATCCTGGCCTGGATTAGAAACAGGGTGGCCAGCAGGAACTGGGAGGTGATCATCCCCCTGTGCTCAGCACTGCTGAGGCCACACCTCAAGCACTGTGTTCATTTCTGGGCCCCTCACTACAAGAAGGACATTGAGGGGCTGGAGCAGGTCCAGGGTAGGGCAACGAGGCTGGAGAAGGGTCTGGAGCACCTGGCCTGCAAGGAGCACCTGAGGGAGCTGGGATTGGTCAGTCTGGAGAAGAGGAGGCTGAGAGGAGACCTCACTGCTCTCTACAGCTCCCTGAAGGGAGGTTGGAGTGAGGAGGGGGCAGCCTCTTCTCCGTGGTGTCAAGCAACAGGACCAGAGGAAATGGTTTCAAGCTGCACCAGAGGAAGTTCAGCACCAGAGGAAGTTCAGCTTGGATGCTAGGAAATATTTCTTCACAGAGAGGGTTCTCCAACACTGGAATGGTCTGGCCAGGGCAGTGCTGGACTCACCAGCCCTGGAGGTGTTTAAGCAGCCTGTGGAGCTGGTGCTTAGGGACATGCTTTAGGACTCACCCCAAACTGGGTTAAGGTTGGACTGGATGAGCTTTGAGATCCCTTCCAACTGGATGTTTTCTGTGATTCTGTGCAATATGTATTGAAGCCTACAGAACAAATACTGAAATCCACAATGCTGACTACATGACCAATACTCAGTGATACAGTTTAGAGTAGAACACTTTTCACTGTTAAAAAAAAGCAAAACAAAGCACTCAAGCTGCACCAGGGGAGGATCAGCCTGGATGTTAGGAAGAAATTCTTCCCAGACGGAGAGTTGGCCATTGGGATGTGCTGCCCAGGGAGGTGGTGGAGTCACCATCACTGGAGGTGTTTAAAAAGAGCCTGGATGAGGCACTTGGTGCCATGGTTTGGTTGATGAGATGCTGTTGGGTGATAGGTTGGACTTGATGATCTCTGAGGTCTTTTCCAACCTGGTTAATTCTGTATTCTGTACTTGTTTTCCAGTCTGCAGTTTTAGTACAATGCTGTGATATTTTCTCTCATTTGGAACAGATTGTCCTTAGCAGTAGGGAGGCAGAGCTGGATTAGCCTGATGGAAGTGTTGTAATTTTCCAGTGCATATTAGAAGCAGATTGCTGGGGAGAGTAACAGAAGCTTCCTTGACCTTTCACAGGCTCAGGTAAACAGTTTTGTTGAACAGCACAGGGAACTGAATCCGACTGAATCCAACATGCCTTTTTTGGGGGTAAGGTCAGTGCATTCTGTATTTTGTGCATAGAGAATCACAGAATCAAGAACTGTCAGGGCTGGAAGGGACCACAAGGATCAGCCAGTTCCAACCCCCTCCCATGGGCAGGGACACCTCACACTACAGCAGGTTGCTCACAGCCACATCCAGCCTGGCTGCAAACACCTCCAGGGATGAGGCTTCCACCACCTCCCTGGGCAACCTGTGCCAGTCTCTCACCACCCTCATGGGGAACAACTTCTTCCTGACATCCAATCTCAATCTCCCCACTTCTAGTTTTGCTCCATTCCCCCCAGTCCTATCACTGTATATATGCACACTTCATTTTTTAGCTTGCTGCAACTTTGCTTACTAATCTCTGCCAAAGGAATCATTTTAAGAACTGCAATACACTCAGTAAAACAAACAAAAACCACCAACAAAACCAAACAAATTTATGACTTCTCCTATTGAAGGAGATCCTCAGATCTCTGTGATAACAAATAATAATAATAATAATAAAGAATAGAATAGAATAGAATAGAATAGAATAGAATAGAATAGAATAGAATAGAATAGAATAGAATAGAATAAACCAGGTTGGAAAAGACCTTTGAGATCATTGAGTCCAACCTATCACCCAGCCCCATCTCATCAACTAAGCCATGGCACCAAGTGCCTCATCCAGGCTCTTTTTAAACACTTCCAAGTGATGGTGACTCCACCACCTCCCTGGGCAGCACATTCCAATGGCCAATCTGTCTGTCTGTGAAGAATTTCTTCCTAACATCCAGGTTGATCCTCCCCTGGTGCAGCTTGAGACTGTGTCCTCTTGTTCTGGTGCTGGGTGCCTGGGAGAAGAGACCAACCCCCACCTGGCTACAACCTCCCTTCAGGTAATTGTAGAGAGCAAGAAGGTCTCCCCTGAGCCTCCTCTTCTCCAGGCTAAGTTGAGTGCACCCTCACTAAGTTTGCGGGTGACACTGAATTGGGTGGGAGTGCTGATCTGCACCAAATTCTTGCCCTGAAGGAGTACCTATGGCTGTGATCCCCCAAATATTGTTTTCACAGAATCACAGAAACATTCAGGTTGGAAGAGACCCTCAGGATCACCAAGTCCAACCCACAACCCTACTCCACAAGGCTTACCCCTAAACCACAGCCCCAAGCACCACAGGTAAACCACCTGCAAACACAGCCAGGCTTGGGGACTCCACCACCTCCCTGGGCAGCACATTCCAAGCCCTGACCACTCTTGCGCTCAAAAAAGGTTTCCTAATGTCCAGTCTAAACCTCCCCAGGGGCAGCTTGAGGCCATTCCCTCTTGTTCTGTCACTAATGACCTGGGAGCAGAGACCAGCACCAATCTCTCCACAACCTCCTTTCAGGTAGCTGTAGAGAGCCAGGAGGTCTCCCCTCAGCCTCCTCTCTTTCACACTAACCATCCCCAGCTCCTGCAGTTGCTCTTCATCAGATTTCTTCTCCAGGCCCTTCCTAGCTTCCTTGCCCTCCTCTGCCCTAGCTTCAGAGTCTGTCTCCCTCCCTTCCTGTGCCCCCACCACTGAAGGACAGGCAAGGCTGGGGAGAAGGATTGCAGTACCTGCCCCTACCACATGGTCCATGGTGGGGAACCTTTTATACACAGCCGTGCTGACGGAGCGGAAGATGAGCAGCGAGGTTAGGTTGACGTAGCGCATGAGAGTCCTCCTCAGCAGGCGCCCGTATTCATCTCTGCCCTGCACGCAGCTGGAGATCAGCAGCATCAACCTGTCTGGCCATGGCAGGTTCACAAACTGGTTCCACCACCGGTTCACCACCAGGGTAACGTAGAAACCTGAGGGTTGGAAGGAAAACAAACCCCAACCACAAAGGAAATCAAACAGAAAAAGAAAGTGCAGCGTCTGTCAGGAGCTCTCTTTATGCTGCTGTGCTGTAAGTTTGCAGAGTGGTGTTCACAAGGCTAAGCTGCTACATTGTCCCAGAGAAATGCAGTGAGTCACCTCAAAGCCCAGGATGCAATCTATGCTAAGTATTTAATAGACACTGCAACTTAATGGCCCATTCCAGCTGGTTAATCATAGTATCATAGTATCATAGTATCAGTCAGGGTTGGAAGGGACCACAAGGATCATCTAGTTCCACCCCCGGCCATGGGCAGGGACACCCCACACTAGATCAGGCTGGCCAGAGCCTCATCCAGCCTGGGCTTAAACACTAATCCATACTCATGAACTTCCCAATTGCCACTTCTCTAGTAAACCTTGAGTGGATTTAGTGCTTTGAAAGTTCAGGCACAATATGTTAGTGGGCATTAAAGAGAGATAGAGATAGAGATAGAGATAGAGATAGAGATAGAGATAGAGATAGAGATAGAGATAGAGATAGAGGTAGAGGTAGAGGTAGAGGTAGAGGTAGAGGTAGAGGTAGAGGTAGAGGTAGAGGTAGAGGTAGAGGTAGAGGTAGAGGTAGAGGTAGAGGTAGGGATAGGGATAGAGGTAGGGATAGGGATAGAGATAGGGATAGAGAGAGAGATAGAGACAGAGACAGAGATAGAGATAGAGATAGAGATAGAGATAGAGATAGAGATAGAGGTAGGGATAGAGATAGAGAGATAGAGATAGAGATAGAGATAGAGATAGAGATAGAGATAGAGATAGAGATAGAGATAGAGATAGAGATAGAGATAGAGATAGAGATAGAGATAGAGATAGAGATAGGGATAGAGATAGAGATAGAGATAGAGATAGAGATAGAGATAGAGATAGAGATAGAGATAGAGGTAGATGTAGGGATAAAGATAGAGAAAGGGATAGAGACAGGGATAGAGATAGAGATAGGGATAGAGATAGATATAGGGACAGAGATAGGGATAGAGATAGGGATGATACATAGAAACAGAGATAGATAGAGACAAAGAGAGAGAGGCAGAGAGAGAGGTAGAGAGAGATAGATAGAGAGAAAGGTAGATAGAGAGAGGAGAGAGAGAGAGGGAGAGAGGTAGGGAGAGAGAGACTATAGTAAACCTTGAGTGGTTTTAGTGCTTTGAAAGATCAGGCACAATATGTTAGTGTCAGTGGGCATTAAACAGATCTAGATTAGATATAGATAAAGACATATATAGATATATACACATACATGCAAACTGTACTTTTTGCTGGTGTATATACAACATGAGCATAAATGTTACTGTGTCAAAAGCAACTCAGATTTAAGGAGCCCTGTTTGAAGCTGACAGTTTTCATGTCAGCCTCTACTCTGCCATGTGCCACTCAGCTCTGCAGCGCTCCCATGCACAGGCGTTGACAAAAGGCCTGAACAGAGACAGTGCTGGAGAAATAATCTCACCCGTGGTGGAAGTGGTACTTACCAAGCACAAAAGTCACTGGTATTTGTTCAGCATATCTGTCACAGTAAATGGATAATTTCTCAAAGAAGCGTTTCTGGCTACCTGTAAGGAAAAATCTGCAGCAAAAATAAAATGTATCTGTCCTCTCACAGCATGCTGGCACGGGCCACAGGGCGCCAACAGCGTGCATGGCCAGGCACGTGCAACAGGGCACAGCTTAGCTAATGTCTTCCAGACCATCCTTAGAAGTAAAGTGCTGAGCACTTCTGGCATGTAACAAAAAAAGCTGGAGGAGATGACATTATTCACAGAGTCACAGAACTGTCAGGGTTGGAAGGGGCCTCAAGGATCAGCCAGTCCCAACCCCCCTGCAACAGGCAAGGGGCACCTCACGCTGGATCATATTGCACACAGCCACATCCAGCCTGCTCCTTAAAACCTCCAGGGATGAGGCTTCCACCACCCCCTGGGCAACCTGCGCCAGTGTCTCAACACCCTCCAGGGGAAGAACTTCTTCCCAGTGTCTAATCTAAATCTCCCCTCCTCTAGCTTGGATCCATTTCCCCCAGTCCTATCACTCCCTGACACCCTCAAAAGTCCCTCCCCAGCTTTCTTGTAGCTCCCTTCAGATACTGGAAGGCCACAATGAGGTCTCCTCGGAACCTTCTCATCCCCAAACTGAACAACCTCTATTCCTCTGCTCATCCTCATGGCCCTTCTCTGGACACATTCCAGCACCTCCAGATCCTTCCTGTAATAGGGGCTCCAGAACTGGACACAGTGCTCCCTGATCTTTGCAGTTTTCTTGTGGCTAATTTAAGTGGCACTGCCAGTTAGGATCACTGCCTTGCTATCCTAGACAGAGCAAATGGTGACAGAGAAATGCAGAGCTTGCTCCCCTTAATAAATCCTTGAGTCTGCTTGAATGGACAGAGGTTATCAATCTCTGATTGCTCTTATTTGAAAATGCTAATTACTCTTAACTCCTACAAAATTTCTCTTTTCCACAAGATGAAGACTCCAACTGCAGTTATTTCACAGTGAGGAAAATACTCATCAGATGAGTGAAGCATGGCAGCTTCATAGAATCATAGAACCAATAAGGTTGGAAAAGACCTCAGAGATCATCAAGTCCAACCTATCACCTATTAACTAACACCTCCTGACAACTAAACCATGGCTCCAAGTGCCACATCCAAGCCTTTTTTGAACACCTCCAGGGAACGTGACTCCACCACCTCCCTGGGCAGCACATCCCAATGGCCAATCTCTCTTGCTGGGAAGAACTTTCTCCTCACCTCAAACCTACACCTCCCCTGGTGCAGCTTGGGACTGTGTCCTCTTGTTCTGGTGCTGGGTGCCTGGCAGAAGAGACCAACCCCCACCTGGCTACAACCTCCCTTCAGGGAGTTGTAGAGACCAAGAAGGTCTCCCCTGAGCCTCCTCTTCTGCAGGCTAAGCAACCCCAGCTCCCTCAGCCTCTCCTCACAGGGCTGTGCTCCAGACCCCTCCCCAGCTTTGTTGCCCTTCTCTGGACACCTTCCAGCATCTCAACATCTTTCCTAAACTGAGGGGCCCAGAACTGGACACAGGACTCAAGGTGTGGCCTAACCAGTGCTGAGCACAGGGCAGAATGACTTCCCTGCTCCTGCTGGCCACACTGTTCCTGATGCAGGCCAGGATGCCATTGGCCTTCTTGGCCACCTGGGCACACTGCTGGCTCATGCTCTCTCCTGCCCATGCAGACAGATCTCTAATGAAATATGACAAGCTTAAATATAAACAGTTGTTTTATTTGGAGAGATGAGCATTGCAGGTAGCATTTGGCTTCATATAAAAGGAAAAGATGACTCTTACTCCGTGGGTTTTGCTTGCAGTTGTGCAGTAAAACCTGCAGTGCACCAAGAAGGCTCTCCATGGTGTATTTACCATGGTCTTCAATTGCCTAACATGTCAGCAAAACTGAATGAATTTCAGTAAATGTGTGGCTCTGGTGTTTCTTTGCATATTAATGTGTGGTCTTCTTTCCCAGCTTACAGGTATAGATTACTGAATCACAGGCTCACAGGATGTTAGGGGTTGGAAGAGACCTCTGCAGATCTTGGAGTCCAAACCTCCCTGCCAGAGCAGGAGCATAGAATCCAGCACAGGTCACACAGGAACACATCCAGACAGGACTGGAAAGGCTCCAAAGAAGGAGACTCCACAACCTCTCTGGGCAGCCTGTTCCAGTGCTCTGTGACCCTCACAGTGCAGAAGTTCTTCCTCATGTTGAGGTGGAACTTCCTGTGCTGTGGCTTATATCCATTGTCCTTTGTCCTATCTCAGGGCTCAAGTGAGCAGAGGCTGTCCCTGTCCCTTCTTTCCTGAGTCCCAGCCCTCAGCTATTGATAGACAGTGTTCACATCCCCTCTCAGTCTTCTCTCCAGACTGAACAGCCCCAGGGCTCTCAGCCTCTCCTCCCCAGGCAGTGCTGCAGTCCCTTCATCATCCTTGTAGCCCTCCCTTGGACTCTCTCAAGTCCATCTTGAAATGGGGTGCCCAAAACTGAATGCAATACTCATAATGAGGCCTCAGCAGGACAGAATAGAGGGGGAGGAGAACCTCCTTGGATCTGCTGGACACAGTCCTCTGAATGCACCCCAGGATCCTCTTGGCCTTCTTGGCCCCCAGGGCACATTGCTGTCCCATGCAGAACTTCTTGTCCACCAGCACTCCCATGTCCTTCTCCTTGGGGCTGCTCTCTAGCAGATCCCCTCCCAGCCTGTCCTGCTGCAGTTTGTTCTTCCTGCCCAGCTGCAGGACTCTGCACTATCCTGGTTGAACCTCAGCAGGTTTCTCTTTGCCCAGCTCTCCAGTCTGAACATTTTGGCATTAATCACAAACCGAAGCTGATTTCCCTCCTTGCTCCGCACAAAACGCAAACACTGAGGGCTAATTACAGACCAAGGGAAGAGCTGAATCATGATTTTGATACTTCTGTGTACTTCATCAATTACAAGTTTCACTGCACTAATTGATGCAGTCCATCTGCCATCCAGGTGTTTAGTTCACTCCTTGCTGGAGTAGGCAACTCTCCTTCTAACGGGACCCTCCAAGGCGCTGGGTGACACACAGAAAATAACCACCTAGGGGTTCCATGCAGCTTTACCTGGACCTCTGCTGTCTCAGCTTTAAAAGCAAAGCTTTGCTCTCATAGAATGGCTTGGGTTGGAAGGGACCTACTCCAACCTCAGATTCACAGATTGCATAGGGTTGGAAGGGACCCTCAAAGGTCATCTTGTCCACCTCAGGTGAGTTTTGAGGCCAACACACCAGCACTAAACATCTCCTGCCCTTTGCTCAGCAACTCCTTGGCATCAGTGGCAGCAGCTTCAGTGCTGGCAGAGGTGTGAAACAGTCCCAGGTAGCTGTGCTGATCTGGCAAAAGAAGATTCACCCAAATGATACCCACTGGAGTATTGGTTTGTGTTGCTGAAGCTGTCACTGCCTCTGTACGTGTGAATAAAAGTTAACCATGCAAAATCTGCTTTGGACTTAGCTCTGTTTCAGTTTCATCTTCTGCAACACCCCTGCACTGAGCAGGGACAACTCCAACTAGATCAAGATGCTCAGGGCTACATCTAGATTGATCTTGAATGTCTCCAGGGACAGGGTCTCCCTGGGCAACTTGTTCCAACCTCCCTGCCATGGGCAAGGATGCCTCTCAACTAGATTCAGCTGCTCAAGGCCTCATCCAACCTGGCTTTGAACACACCCAAAGGGGAGGCATCCACAGCCTCCCTGGGCAACCTCTTCCAGAGTCTCACCACCCTCCTGCTGAAGAACTTCTTCCTAACATCCAGTCTAAACCAGATCCTGACTATATAACCTGGCTCTCAAATTACTACCTTTCAGGGTTTGCTAAAGAGATCACAACTGGGAGAGTGGAGACAGTTCTGTGAGCAAAATGAAAAGCCTATACCTATCACTTAAAGCAGAGAGGCACTCTTGCTGATGCCAACTCAATGCCAGAATGATAAAAGCTATAGAACACAGGCTAGCCATGGGTGTTCATTTTGCCTAACTTCAGTAGGATGGGTGCTCAGTGCTGGGCCCAAGGTAGAATCAGATGAATGCCACAGGCAGTATTTTATTTATACCCTGCCTGCCTTCTCTGGAACATTAAGGAACATCCAAATCCAAGGAAAAGACAATCCAAGAGAGATGTGGAGGTGCTGGAGCCAGGGCAGAGGAGGGCAAGGAAGCTGGGAAGGGCCTGGAGAATAAATCTGATGAAAAGCAACTGAAGGAGCTGGGGATGGTTAGTGTGAAAGAGAGGAGGCTGAGGGGAGACCTCCTGGCTCTCTGCAGATCGCTGCAAGGAGGTTGTGGAGAGGTTGCTGCTGGTCTCTTCCCACAGGTCATTAGTGACAGAACAAGAAGGAATGGCCTCAAGCTGCCCCTGGGGAGGTTTAGACTGGACAGTAGGACACATTGTTTGAGGGCAAGAGTGGTCAGGGCTTGGAATGTGCTGCCCAGGGAGGTGGTAGAGTCCCCAAGCCTGCAGGTGGTTTGTCTGTGGTGCTTGGGGCTGTGGTTTAGGGGTGAGCCTTGTAGAGTAGGGTTCTGGGTTGGACTTGGTGGACCTGAGGGTCTCTTCCAACCTGAATGTTTCTGTGATTATGTAGCAACCTCCCCCACCCCTCACCCCCACCCCCATCATTCATTCATCAGCCTAACAGCACAAAGGGTGAAAGCTCAGTATAACATACACCAAGATGTGAACTGGAAGGAGTGTACCTGTACAAGACACTGATCGCTGTGTAAAGAGTAGCAAAAACAATGAACTCTCTGTACAGCAATTTGTAGATGCTGCCTTTCCACCTCAGGAGCAATCTGTGAAATCCAAAGAAAGTGGCATTTGCTACTTTGCTGGAATAAGTGACTGTCATCCTCCTGGCAGGCTGGGCCTAGAAACAGCAGGAAAGAAGCAAGAAACCTTTAGCGTTTCAGACAGCGTAGCCTAACCTGAATGCAGCCTCGGGTTGAAAGGTACACAGCTACACAGGCACAAATGCATAAATGATATACAAACACAGGAGGTTAGGGGCTGGAAGGAACCTTGAGAGATCATCCAATCCAATCCCCCTGCCAGTGCAGGAGGACCTGGAGCAGATCACACAGGAACACATCCAAGTAAGTTCTTAATATCTCCAGAGAGGGAGACTCCACAGCTCCCTGGGCAGCCCCTTCCAGGGCTCTGTCACCCTCAGAGTGTAAAATAATTTCCTCCTGTTTCCATGGCACTTCCTCTGCCTCAGCTTCCACCACTGCCCCTTGTGCTGGCATTGGGCATCGCCCAGCAGAGCCTGGCTCCAGCCTGTGGGCACATCTTTATCAACAGCAATGAGGTCACCTCTCGGTCTTCTCCTCTCCAAGTTAAAGAGCCCTCAGCTCCCTCAGGCTCTCCTCATAAGGAAGATGTTAATAGTATATGCACACATAAACACCTGCTGTGTGCATTTGGATACAGAGAAAGAGAGAGAGAAACAAAAATCCTGCAGTTACAAGCACCATGGGGACCTGCAGGCTGACTGATGTGAGGCTGCATTTGAGCTTTACCTGCAAGATCACTCAAAAGCAACAGCTGGCACTGAATGTGGCCATCTGCCTAGGTGGTAAACAGAAGGGATACATTCCACCTCTGAAGCCTCTACTTACACTCAGTTTGCTACAGAATCACAGAATTATTGAGGCTGGAATAGACCTCTGAGATCATCTGGTCCAGCCTATGACCTAACACCACCACGTCAGCCAAACCATGGCACCAAGTGCCACATCCAATCTTTTCTTGAAGGCCTCCGGGGATGGTGAGTCCACCATCTCCCTGGGCAGTCCATCCCAGTCTCTAATTTCCCTTTCCATCAGGAAGTGCTTCCTAATATCCAACCTAACCCTCCCCTGGCACAGCTTCAGGCCATGCCTTCTCCTGTCACAAGCTGCCTGGCACAAGAGCCTGACCCCCACCTGACTGCAACTTCCCTTCGGGTAGCTGTGGAGTGTGATAAAGCCCCCCTGAGTCTCCTCCAGGCTGAACACCCCCAGCTCCCTCAGCCTCTCTTCATCAGATTTTTCCTCCAGCCCCTTCCCCAGTCTCACTGCTCTCCACTGGACCCACTCCAGCACCTCTACATCTAGTCTGGTGTGAGCAAAGAAAAGCTTTACAAACATTTTCAGCACTCCAGCAAGAGAAGTAAAGCTGAACTCCACAAATGCACCTTCCTTGCCAGACAGTGTTCTTAGCTGGCTTTGGTAATTATACTCATCTACAGCCAAATGAGATTTAGAGATGGTCTCTTTCATTAACTGAGAGCAGCTGGGGAACCCTGCTATCCCTTGGCTTGGCAGCTGCACATACTTATCGATACTTGAGCATCGCATGGCTATGTAAAAAAACAAACAGTTAAACAAGAGCCATAGGGTTCCTCTCAGGTAGGCAGCATGGGACATGGTGTAATTAAAGCAGTACTAAAAGTATATAGATATATACTTTATGCTAACTCTACCTGTGGCTGAAAGCAGTTTTGCACAGTGTGCAAGAATGGGAGTAGCCAAGACAAGCACAAAGCTGCAAGGGAGTTATTGTGTATTGTAAATATAGATCATGGAATTGTTAGGCTTGGAAGGGACCTCAAGGATCATCCAGTTCCAACCCCCTGCCATGGCCAGGGACACCTCACACTACAGCAGGTAGCCCAGAGCCACATCCAGCCTGGCTGCAAACACCTCCAGGGATGAGGCTTCCACCACCCCCCTGGGCAACCTGTGCCAGGCTCTCACCACCCTCACGGGGAACAACTTCTTCCTAACAGCCAATCTGAATCTACCCATTTCTAGTTTTGCTCCATCCTCCCCCAGTCCTATCACTCCCTGACACCTTCAAAAGTCCCTCCCCAGATTTCTTGTAGCCCCCTTCAGATACTGGAAGGCCACAATTAGGTCTCCTGGGAGCCTTCTCTTCTCCAGATGGAACAACCCCGACTCCCTCAGTCTGTCCTGATAGCAGAGCAGCTCCAGCCCTCTGCTCATCCTCATGGCCCTTCTCTGGACACCTTCCAGCACCTCCAGATCCTTCCTGGCACAGAGGCTCCAGAACTGGACACAGTGCTCCAGGTGGGGTCTCAGCAGAGTGGAACAGAGGGGGAGAATCCCCTCCCTGGCCCTGCTGGCTCTGCTTCTCTTCCTGCAGCCCAGGCTCTGGTTGGCTTTCTGGGCTGCAAGTGCTCACTGCTGGCTCCTGTTGAGCTTCTCATCCCCCAGCATCCCCAAGGCCTTCTCTTCAAGGCAGATTCTTCTCTGTATTTTCTTGATGCCACTGTAGGTCATTTGCTCTCAAAAAAAACCCCAACCACCAACCCTTTTCTCTTAGTTGCAAGGTGGCTTGACTGCATTTTGTGCACCTTGGCTGTGTCTCCATCGCAGAGAGCATGAAGGAAGCCAGGAAAACGCAGCTGTAAAAGTGCCACTCTTTCTTTTAGTCACCACGGCATTCAGCAGGGAAAAGAGAGCATAAGCCTTCTACTGCTGACAGACTGTCTCCTCCCTGCAGAGTGGCTGCTTGAGGTTTGTCAGCATGGGCTTGGAGATTTTTTTGTGTGTGCCAGTGGAGTTTTTTCTGAGACGCAGGGGTTTCATTCTTTAGCATCCAAATGATAGTTTTTCTCTTTCTGAGACTTGCCACAGGCCTTAAAATGTGTTTTGGGGGTGGTGTTGAACTCCAGAGAGCTCAATTCAGGAGGCAAACTGGGTGAGTGGCATGCAGAAATGCAGTCCTGTCTGCTCAAAAGCCTGTGGTCGGGAGGCAACGCTTAAGGAAATGGAAGCAGAATGGTTCCCAATCTCCAGTAGAAATGGGAAATGCTTTATAAAGACTGGGAGAAGCCTGTGGCTGGGCTATAGGGGGGCAATGGGGTAAAAAAAAACCTCTTTAGGATACACTGACTTTCTTGGGATTGCTGTAGAAGGTTTCAGTCTTTGCCCATTAATGCTGGGGAGTGCCTATGCTCAAGCTGGAGCCAGGGCAGAGAAGGGCAAGGAAGCTGGGAAGGGCCTGGAGAATGTCTGATGAAGAGCAACTGAAGGAGCTGGGGATGGTTAGTGTGAAAGAGAGGAGGCTGAGGGGAGACCTCCTGGCTCTCTACAGCTACCTGAAAGGAGGTTGTAGAGAGGTTGGTGCTGGTCTCTTCTCACAGGTCATTAGTGAGAGAACAAGAGGGAATGGCCTCAAGTTGCCACTGGGGAGGTTCAGACTGGACAGTAGGACACATTTTTTGAGGGCAAGAGTGGTCAGGGCTTGGAATGTGCTGCCCAGGGAGGTGGTGGAGTCCCCAAGCCTGGCTGTGTTTGCAGGTGGTTTGTCTGTGGTGCTTGGGGCTCTGGTTAAGGGGTGAGCCTTGCAGAGTAGGGTTCTGGGTTGGCCTTGGTGATCCCTGAGGGTCTCCTCCAACCTGAATGTTTCTGTGATTCTGTGTGTGAAGCCATATCATCAAGAAGAGTGTTTCTGTCTCCACACTAATACTCAATTTGTGATGGAAACCTCCAATTAGGGACTGCCTGCATGTAGGGACTTATATGTAGAAAAGCTATCTGATAATGTGAGAGCTTACAGCCTGGCAAGGACCCAGACCCTCAGAGTATCACAGGTGCAGCAATTTGAAGATGAAGATCATAGAATCACACAATGGTCTGGGTTGGAAGTGACCTCCAAATCTCATCCAGTTCAACACCCTGTGCAGTCAGCAGGGTCATCCTCAACTAGACCAGGCTGCCCAGAGCCCTGTCCAGCCTCACCCTGAATATGTCCAGGGATGGGGTCCCAACCATCTGCCTGGGCAACCTGTTCCAGTGTTCCACCACCCTCAGAGTAAAGAGACAAATGCAGCCTGGAGTAAAGCAAATTGCTAATTGAGGGGGCAACCAACTATCAAACCAGGAGACTGGACAGATGCCACAGAGCTTGACAAAAGATGACCCTCAGGAGGAATTCACATAGATGGGACATGGAGGCTAAGTGGCTTTGCTGGTCACAGGATCGCAGGATGTTGGGGGTTGGAAGGGACCTCTGGAGATCTGGAAGGGACCTCTGTGCTCCAAACCCCAGCCCTCTGTCTCCCTTGGTATGTGGGAATTTCTGAACATTTCAGTTCTGTCCTGGGCCATGAAGGCAAGAAGGATGCAGTGACTACTGTCAAAGCCATGGCAAGGGCCGCGAGGATGAGCAGAGGGCTGGAGCATCTCTACTGTGAGGACACACTGAGGGAGTTGGGGTCGTGCAGTCTGGAGAAGGCTTTGAGGAGACCTAATTGTGGCCCTCCAGTATCTGAAGGGGGCTCCAAGAAAGCTGGGGAGGGACTTTTGAGGGTGTCAGGGAGTGATAGGACTGGGGGGAATGGAGCAAAACTAGAAATGGGTAGATTGAGATTAGATGTTAGGAAGAAGTTGTTCCCCATGAGGGTGGTGAGACACTGGCACAGGTTGCCCAGGGAGGTGGTGGAAGCCTCATCCCTGAAGGTTTTTAAGGCTAGGCTGGATGTGGCTGTGAGCAACCTGCTGTAGTGTGAGGTGTCCCTGCCAATGGCAGGGGGTTGGAACTGGATAATCCTTGAGGTCCCTTCCAGCCCTGACAATTCTGTGATTCTATGATTCTGTGTACGGGGTTGAGGAAGGAGTTGTCCTCCCAGGCATCAGGGGCTGGCCCATGCCAGACATTGACCACTGGCTGAGCTGGCCAAAGTGGGTGGGTCCAACTCCAGCAGCAAATCCTGTCTTGCAGAACCTAGTGATGGGGTTTGGCCACAATTGCAGAGCTGCAATGATAATAGGATTCAGGAAAAAGAATATTTCCTCCCACATTAGGTGGGGATAGGAGAACCTTCAGGCAAGTTTATTTCACTTAATCAGGTTCCAATCTCACTCTTAGGACTTTAATTGATGCTCTTGGCTCAGAATAGAATAGAATTAACCAGGTTGGAAGAGACCTTTGAGATCATCAAGTCCAACCTATCACCCAACACCACCTCATCAACTAAACCATGGCACCAAGGACCCCATCCAGTCTCCTCTTAAACACCTCCAGTGATGGTGAGTCCATCACATCCCTGGGCAGCACATTCCAATGGCCAGTCTCTCTTTTTGGGAAGAATTTCTTCCTCACCTCCAGCCTAAACCTCCCCTGGTGCAGCTTGAGACTGTGTCCTCTTGCTCTGGTGCTGGTTGCCTGGGAGAAGAGATCACTCTTCATACCAGCCTGGGAGGTACTGGGCACCTGCACCTTTTTGCCCCTGAACTGGAGCAAAGAGAAGCAGGACTGCTACAGGAGGTTCAGGCTTCAGTGCCTCAGTCTCCTTGCCCTGCCCTGCACTGTGTTTCAGTTTCCTGCTAAGCAGTTGCCTTACTGAGTAATTATCACTGGGTTCATATGAGGACTTCAGGGCAATATAATGTAGTGTCCTAAAATATACATTAGGTCAGGTTAGGTGACGTAAGAACCCTTTAAAACTACATGAAGCCATGAAAGACAGCCTGCCTGATTAGTTTTCACAACACAGCAAGCACAGGTTTATATCTGCATTTGCTTTTCTTCTTTCCCTCCCCTAGTAACAGCCATAACCACCTGGGTACTGCTCCTTGTTCCAATAGGAAGTTTTGGCATAAAACTTTGTGCTGGGTCTGGTTCTTGCATGGTGGTCCCAAGTCTGTGGGCAGCATGTTGACTGGCAGTCCTTACCCTGAGAACATTCCTCATGGTCACAGGAAATTGAAAAGCTTAAACTGAGAAGGACAGGAAGAGCAAAGCATAACAATGTCCCCCAGCACATTCCTGCCCGAGCACTGTGTTGGCTGGGCCACGGAAAGGACAGGCAGCAGGAGATCAGATACCACAGGCACTGGTGTCATGAAAGACTTTCCTATTAATTGTGTTGCCCTTAAACTCCTTAGAAGATACAGGGCATGGATCCTGCTGGCATGGATCTGTGAGTTTTGAGAACATAACACAAGTTAAGTCTACTTTATGCCTGCAGAAAGTTTGGCTCCTGTCTATGACTCTGCTATTCCTATTGCTCTGTATTTGTTCCCTTCTGAAGCTTTCAGGTTCAAATGTGACTTGCACATTACTCCACTTTTGCTAAGACCACAGGCTCACAGAATCATAGAACTGTCAGGGTTGGAAGGGACCTCAAGGGTCATCTAGTTCTGTCCTCCCTGCCATGGGCAGGGACCCCTCACACTAGATCAGGGGATGACAGGCTCATAGGATGTTAGGGGTTGGAAGGGACCTCAGAAGAACATCAAGTCCAACCCCCCTGCCAGAGCAGGACCATAGAATCTAGTGCAGGTCACACAGCAACACATCCAGATGGGTCTTGAAAGTCTCCAGAGGAGACTCCAAGATCATAAGATCATCAGAAGCCTTTGTACATAAACACACAAATAAAAAATTCCTCTCCAGCCCCTTTAATATTGAGCCAAAGTATAAATGGGCTTCTTGCCTGGCTGAGAACTTCAGGATGCATTAGGATTCAAAGAGAAACCACAGTAAAAACACAATCACAGCCACCAGAGTTTCCTAACTGAGCGTGAAAGGCACATCAGAGAGTGTATAAATCCCCGGCGCCCCTGAGCAGACCTGCCCCTTTGTCATTGTACCACCTTAATTCTGGGTTTACAGCACAGCAGAGAAAGGGAGCAAGAGGGATTCGAGTTAAGCCAACTACAGAAAAGCACTTTAAGATGGTGCTGTAGCCACTGACCTGCTATTTTGGTTCAGCAATCCAAGCCCGAAGGCAAATCCTGCACCCTTCCTCCGTGTCAGACGTCCCCAACCAAGTCCCCTTCTGGTCCGCAGTAGTCACCTTGCTCTTCCCTTAACCTGAAGCAAGGGGTTGCTGCTGCCGAGCTGCAGGAGGAGCGGACTGACAAGAACAGGGGTTAAAATGTCTTTCCACTTCTGGAAGGCTGTTTTTGCCAAGTCCTCTGTCCTGTCAGTTACAGAGGGAACAAACACAAGCAGCAGTAGCAGCAGCAGCAGCTGCTGATCTTGCTCTTTCCTGGTCTATAATTATAACGCCACTTGCCATCGGGAGGACCCCTTGCATTTGCATGGAGACTCTTGCAACGCTCTGCCTGGCACCTCCACTCCTCTGCTTTTTCATTTCCCCATCCCCAAACTGGGATGCACCAGAAGGGAGGATTTTCCTCGGGGGCTGTTCTTGAACTGAGCAATCTCTTTGGGCCAGCCCTGTGAAAGCACAGCAGCGAACAGCACTGACTGCATCTACATGGGACTGGACTGGAAACAACCCCACCACGTACCCAGGGAGGTGGTGGAAGCCTCATCCCTGGAAGTTTTGAGGCCAGGCTGGCTGTGATTCTGGGCAATCTGATCTAGTGTGAGGGGTCCCTGCCCATGGCAGGGGGTTGGAACTAGATGATCCTTGAGGGCCCTTCCAACCCTAACAAATCTATGATTCTATACTTCAGCAATGTGCCCTAGCTGTACCTCCATCCCACCCTGGAGCATACCGTGCTGCTGTAATGCTGATTCAAACTGGAAAATCAGGACAGTGTGAGGTGTCCCTGCCCATGGCAGGGGGTTGGAACTGGGTGATCCTTCAGGGCCCTTCCAACCCTGAGAATTCTGTGATTCTATGACTCTGGGGTGTGCTGTAGTAATCACCCATCCCTCAAAAGAGGCAGAGCTGCTGCTGCCAAAAGACTTGAACCTTGGCAGACTTCGGTATGTTAAAGCCTTTCTCTAGTTGGTGAATCTGCACAGCATTTCTTCCCCTCTCCCCCTCTGCATAATGAGATGAACTCTGTCTTTTTATGACCCGTGGCATTAAGAGGAAGCTGTAAAAGGTGATGGACTGAAAGCCCAGGAGATCATAGAATTGTCAGGGTTGGAAGGGACCTCATGGATCATCCAGTTCCAACCCCCTGTCACGGGCAGGGACAGATCACACCAGATCAGGTCGCCCAGAGCCACATCCAGCCTGGCCTTCAAAACCTCCAGGGATGAGACTTCCACCACCTCCCTGGGCAACCTGTGCCAGTGTCTCTCATAATGCTGCCATAAATCTCTATGGAGGATGGAATAATCTGACAATGAAGTAAATAAAATATAAATAGAATAAAATAAACAATGCAGGGGGAGAGGCTAAGCAAGATTTATAGATTTAATATATTTTATGATGAGAGGGTTTTTTTCTTCCCCCTCCCCCCCTTGCCTGAGCCCCATTAAGCTATTTGAGACCACTTATTTGATTACAGCTCTCTCTCAGAAAGAGAAAAATTGCTGCTGTTGTTTGCCTGCTCGCTGGCAGGGGCAGAAGGAAGACACTTTGATGTCAAATGAGGCGAGGCATGAGGCTGTGGCATGTGTGTGTCAGGCAGTGGCCTGTGGCAAAGGATGACAAATCATTCCAGCATTCAGTGACTTGGCATGAAGGAACCTCCTGCCCTGATCCTATTACACCCACTGCCCTCTGCAAGGAAAACTCCTCACAACACAATCGTTGGAAGGTCACTAAGTAAAATAATTACTGAGGGCCCAAAACATTTTTCTTTGCTGAGTCTAATTGTTCACTGGCCATGCTAAGCAGCTCTGTGCCAGTGGCTGTCAGGTGGTTTTCCTGGCAGCTCTTCGGTCCTCCCGCGGATTGCAGCAGCCGAGATCGCTCCGCTGCCTCTGAGCTGTTTTGCAGCAGACAGGAGAATCAGAGCTCCTGTGTGTCCAGAGGCAGAAACAAATACAGATTTCCAGCTGTGCAGCTCCATTGTGACTGATCCTCCAGGAAATAACTCCTGTTTTATCACTGAGGTCCCCCTAAGCCCTTGCTGGATATTTCCCAAAGCCAGGCGATGCTTTTCTCTCTCTCCTCCATTTCACACAATCACAGAATGTTAGGGGCTAGAAGGGACTCAAAAGCTCATCCAGTCCAACCCCCTGCCAGAGCAGGAGCACCTAGAGCAGATCACACAGGAACTCATCCAAGCAGGTTTGGAATATCCCCAGAGAGGGAGACTCCACAAACCCCCTGAGCAGCCTGCTCCAGGGCTCTGTCACCCTCACAGGGAAATAATTCTTCCTCCTGTTTCCCTGGAACTTCCTATGCCTCAGCTTCCACTGCTGCCCCTTGTGCTGGCACTGGGCAAGAGAAGCAGACTGATTGGTGTAGGGGCTCTTGTTTGCAGAGGCTGCTGTGTGGTTTTACTGCACCCTCTGACTTGGCTGGGCAAATGCTTTCCCAGCTAACAGCATTCCCATTTTAGAGGACACTTGGGAGTCCAGTCCTGATAGGTCGTCTGGGTCCACCTGCACGTGGGAGGGAGTGACAGCTTGTCAACGCTACTGCAAAGTTCCCACTTCAGGAACTGACTACTTTTTGAGCAGATGCTAGTATCTTTCACAGCACCACAGAATCAGCCAGGTTGGAAGAGACCTCCAAGATCACCCAGTCCAACCAACCACCCAACCCTAACTGAACAACTAGACCATGGCACTAAGTGCCTCATCCAGGCTCTTCTTAAACCCAGGAGTGAGTGGAGACCTTTCCTGTAAATTTTAAGGCAGCCTCACGTTTCCGTTCAGTGCTTCAGCTTAGATTACATGGCTGCAGTAGGAGCGGAAGCAGTGCCCAATGCCCACCTTGGGCAGCAGAGATGGAGCTGGCAGAGACAGTGATGCAGGGAACAGTTTCATGAGCACTGCTGATCTGCTGGCCTCCTCCTGGGGAGCAGCAATGACCACTCAAGGTTGAGCAGAGTTGCTCCCTTATGACATATTGCACTCCTGAGCAGGGCTCTTTCAGGCAGCCTCCTCCCAACCTGCCTAGCAAGAAATCTCTGTTGCTGAATGGTCTTCATCACTGGGGAGGAGGGGTGGGGTGGGGAAGAGGATGGGGAAGCTCTTGGTAGCCCCCTGTTTTTTTCCAGGGGGGTCTTGTGCTGTTTATCAATTGCAATACATGTAACTATTGTATATTTTGTACATACCCACTGCATTCCCTATTTCTAGACTGCAGTGTGCTTGTAAATGTAGCTTCATTTGCTTCCCAACTGAGCTGCTCTGGCAAATTTTATTTGGGGGGGTTGGGGGTGGGTGGGTGTGTGATTTCAACCCACCACTCAGGTGTATGTGGCAGACAAGAATCTCAGATACCTCACCTACCACCACAGCTTCCGGCAGTTCCTCCACACATGCAGCTCTGCTAATGGAGCTTTTTTGCACTCCTGTGTTCTTGATGTGCTTTTGGGTACTTCCAAACCACACAGAGACAAAAGCATTTCAGCCCTGTGTAACTAGGCAGGTCCCTGCTAATATCATCCACGGGTGTTTAACATGAAAGTGCAGTGCAGCAGATGGTAGAAATCCATCAAATGGGAGTTATTTCATGTGTTTGTGCTTCCTGCTCCCCTTCCCTCTTGATCTCGGTGCCCATTCATACGGGCAGAGGGGAGACATTAATTCACGCTGTGCTGTCAGCGAAGCCTCAAGCCAGCACGTCAATAGCTGTAACAACAACATGCAGTGCCAGCATCCAAAGAAATGCCATAACAGCCAGGCTGAAAACGTGGCCTGAACAACATGAAAGACTCTTCTCACTGCACAGAAGTGAATAATTAAAGCACTGGGGAGAGGGCAGTGCTACAGAAGTCGCTGTCAGGCTTTTCTCAGCTGAGAATGTACTGAGGTTTGCTTTAACTTTCTACTTACTGTCACTAGCTGCTGGAATTCCTGTCTTAAACAAATGAGCAAATTAACATAAGATATCCTCTGCTCATGGAACAAATGTGTAGAGGAGCTGCTGTGGTATCTTACAGTCTCTTTCATGAGAGAAATTGCAATAATTAAGTTAATCTAGTGGGAGAGATACCACCATCCTCAGCATCACTCGGTGTGGGCTGTGGAAATACACTTTAAAGGAGGCTCTTTTATCTCTGGGAGTCATGTGGTAGAGTACTTCAGAGGATTAGAAATGAATTTGTCTGCAGGATAAAGCCTGCTGCCCTAAAAGATTAATTCTCCCAGCACTGTAAAAACTGTATTCAGAAACACTTTTGGTTTTGCAACTTCCTTGTAATGAAATAAACATCATTTGTTGTGCAGCACTGCTGAGCTTGATACTGGAAATACTGTTGTTGTTATTATTATTGTGACTGTTACCAGCCTCAAGAATCCTTTTGCTGCTGGAAGGCACAGACACACCAAAGCAAACTGTTGTTACGGCGTGGGGCTTGTCAGACAGAGGATGGGATCAAAAGAAAAGCAACACACCAAAAAAAACATGTCCAGAGGGACCTGGACAGGCTGCAGGGCTGGGCCCAAGCCACCCTCATGAGGTTCAACAAGACCAAATGCAAGGTCCTGCAGCTGCGTCAGGGCAATCCCAAGCACTGATAGAGGCTGGGCAGGAACTGGCTTGAGAGCAGCTCTGAAGAAAAGGACTTGGGGGTGCTGGGGGATCAGAAGCTCAACAGGAGCCAGCAGTGAGCACTTGCAGCCCAGAGAGCCAAGCAGAGCCTGGGCTGCAGCAAGAGAAGCAGAGCCAGCAGGGCCAGGGAGGAGATCCTCTCCCTCTGTTCCACTCTGGTGAGACCCCAGATGGAGTACTGTGTCCAGTTCTGGAGCCTCTGTTGCAGGAAGGATCTGGAGGTGCTGGAAGGTGTCCAGAGAAGGGCCACGAGGATGATCAGAGGGCTGGAGCTGCTCTGCTGTGAGGACTGAGGGAGTTGGGCTTGTTCAGTCTGGAGAAGAGAAGGCTCCCAGGAGACCTCATTGTGGCCTTCCAGTATCTGAAAGGGGCTATAAGAAAGCTGGGGAGGGACTTTTGAGGGTGTCAGGGAGTGATAGGACTGGGGGGAATGGAGAAAAACTAGAAGTGAGTAGATTAAGATTGGATGTTAGGAAGAAGTTGTTCCCCATGTTGGTGGTGAAACACTGGAAGAGGTTGCCCAGGGAGGTGGTGGAAGCCTCATTCCTGGAGGTTTTTAAGGCTAGGCTGGATGTAGCCGTGAGCAACCTGCTG
Organism: Picus viridis; assembly: GCA_033816785.1. Taxonomy (NCBI): domain Eukaryota; kingdom Metazoa; phylum Chordata; class Aves; order Piciformes; family Picidae; genus Picus; species Picus viridis. Next base: position 55,129,244 of record CM066567.1, read on the forward strand.
TAGTGTGAGGTGTCCCTGCCCATGGCAGGGGGTTGGAACTGGCTGATCCTTGAGCTCCCTTCCAACCTTGATAATTCTATGATTCTATGAAACTAGGCTCGAAAGTCAACACCTGGTTCGACTGGCAGTGCTTTCTGCTGGCTTAAGACAAACCTCTCCAATGCACTACTTATCTTGTTAGCTGAAAGAGGATGGGTGGGTTGGTTTACATATGCTAATGTAGCTTCAGCTAAAGTGACAGCTAAAGGGTCAGAAGGGCAAGTGCAGGAGAGGTGCTTGAGTTTGCTCTGCAGGTTGACTCTTCTGAAGCCGGCATCATCCCGCTTTGCAAGATGACTTAGGGTTCAAAACTTCTTGCACCATGTGAGGCATTCAGTATTTCCTTGCTTAGAAATGCAGCTGGTTGCACAGCCATTTGCATAATCATCCTTTTGTACATGCAGGAAGAAGCAAAGCTAATTTCTTCTCTTCCTTTTTTTTTCTCCTTCTTTTCTAACGAAGGATTCCACAGAATTCTGTATTGTTGTGGGCACTGAAGAATACTGATGGGTGATAAACAGCCTGTGCCACTAAACCCGTGGCTCCTTCTCTCAGTACTCACAAGAGAGGCAGATTGTATTGCAGAAGAAAGGCAAAGAAGTTTTGTAAGAAGCCAAGCCTGAGCCACATAACACTGAGCAGGCACTGTAATGCATTAGCATAGAATCATGGAATTGTCAGTGGTGGAAGGGACCACAAGGATCAGCCAGTTCCAACCCCCTGCCATGGGCAGGGACACCTCACACTACAGCAGGTTGCTCACAGCCACATCCAGCCTAGCCTTAAAAACCTTCAGGGATGAGGCTTCCACCACCTCCCTGGGCAACCTGTTCCAGAGTCTCTCACCTTCTTCCCGAGTGTAGTGGGTTGAGATAGCCACCCTCCCCACCACGGGCAAAATGACGACTCCAACAAACGGATTGCAAAAGTGATGGAAAAGTTTAAATAGAAGAAGTGAAGGTGCACAAAAGAAACCAGAAACAGTGACAGAAATAACCCCAACACACACCCGGATGAACCCCATCCCCACCTGAGGGTGGGCCCAAGACCCCCAGGGCTCGTTCTTCCCCCCACTGCTAGGCTAGTCTCAGCTGGCCAGGCCTGAGACCGCCCATCCCCTGGCCTTGGGCCTAGCCAGGCCCAAGGCCGGGAGACATCTCCCCAGTTACCGGGCGGCGGCGAGGGAAGAAAGAGAAAGAGGCGGACCCCACGCAAGGTCTTATAACGGTGCAGGGGATTGTGGTAGGAGATACACGGTTTTCCTGTGTCCACCCACTGGGCTGGACTCCTGGACACAGGAAGTGTGCCATGCAGCAGAGGGCACCCAGCCCAAACCACCACACCGAGGAAGAACTTCTTCCTAACATCCAATCTGAATCTACCCATTTCTAGCTTTGTTCCATTCCCCCCAGTCCTATCACTCCCTGACAGCCTAAAAGCTCCCTCCCCAGCTTTCTTGTAGCCCCCTTCAGATATTGGAAGGCCACAAGAACATCTCCTCAGAGCCTTCTCTTCTCCAGACTGAACAACCCCAACTCTCTCAGTCTGTCCTCATAGCAGAGCAGCTCCAGCCCTCTGCTCATCCTCGTGGCCCTTCTCTGGACACCTTCCAGCACCTCCAGATCCTTCCTGGCACAGAGGCTCCAGAACTGGACCCAGTGCTCCAGGTGGGATCTCACCAGAGTGCAATAGAGAGGGAGAATCACCTCCCTTGACCTGCTGTCCACAGTAATTCTGATGTATTTGTCAATGTCTCCTGCCCTTTTTAGGGAGTCAGGTTTGAGAAAGACGGTGGGGGTTTTCTCACATCTTTTGTAAGAATATCCAAAATGTTTGTTAGTATTACAATTACTTCATAGAACCATAGAATGAGTTAGGCTGGAAGGGACCTTAAAGATCATCTAGTGCCAACACCCCTGCCATGGGCAGGGACACACTAGACTATGTTGCTCAAGGCCTCATCCAACCTGGCCTTGAACACCTCTAGGAAGGGCACATCCACAGCCTCCCTGGGCAACCTGTTCCAGTGTCTCACAACCTGTGCTGTAAAGAATTTCTGATCTCCAGTCTAAATCTGCCCTCCTCAAGCTTAAAGCCATTCTCTCTTGCTAGCTGGGGAATTTGTCTGGGTAAAGCCATGCTCTGAGTATTTTTGGGGAGAGATGCAAAAGTCCAAGGTAGAAAGGATAGATTTAGACTGGATATTAGGAAGAACTTCTTCACCATGAGGGTGGTGGGACACTGGCTCAGGTTGCCCAGGGAGGTGGTGGAATCTCCTTCTCTGGAGACTTTTCCTCCCTGTCTGGATGTGTTCCTGTGTGACCTGTGCTGGATTCAATGGTCCTGCTCTGGCAGGGGAGTTGGACTGGAAGATCCCCAGAGGTCCCTTCTAACCCCTCTCCTCCTGAGAACTATAGGAACTTTGTCAGAGCTACAAAGTTTTTTGGCTTCCAGGGTGGGGGGATTAATTTTTGGGTGAAAATGTATTCTGTATTTTGATTTTCCCCAGTTCTGAATCCAGGTCTGGCATCTCTGCTGTTTTCCAGCTAGGGATGAACACGTTGTACTATTTTTAATCCTACTCTGGATCCATCCCTGCCTTGCTTCTAAAGATAAATGAAACCACATGCCAGTCCTCACAGAAGTTCACAGGATCACAGGCTCACAGGATGTCAGGGGTTGGAAGGGACCCAAAGAGATCATCGAGTCCAACCCCTGCCAGAGCAGGACCATAGAATCCAGCACAGGTCACACAGGAACACATCCAGGCAGGGCTGCAAAGGCTCCAGAGAAGGAGACTCCACAACCTCTCTGGGCAGCCTGCTCCAGGGCTCTGTCACGCTTGAAGTAAAGAAGTTTCAGATTGTTTCAACTTCTAATTTTAACCATAGAAGTTATTTTCCCTGTGGTCGGTTGCTGCCTGCCTTTATAAAGCGTTGCATACAGCAAAATACAGGAGTGCTTTGGCAAAATAAAGCTGCTGGTGATTAATTTTAGCACAGACAAACCTCTTTGGAAGTGCCTTGCTTTTAGTTATTGAAGTGCAAGATGTCTAATCTGGTTAAGACAGCAGATTGTCATGCTAAGTACAGTCACTGTACAGGATTAAGGACTATAGGATTACAGATCCTAATTATAGACTCTTGTCAGTTTGTTGTGTCTTAATACGTTGTTTGCAACTTCTGATTCCACTTGTCATGTCTCTTTTGCAATCATGTTCTTAATGAGCTTCCTGATGCCTTTCTAATGTGGCAAACCTGTATTCTGATAGCGCTGCTTGGGTTCTACTGAATGTCAGGGTTAGCAAATGAAATAATTGTAAGGGTCTGAGCTCTTCAAGCTGAACATCTCTGCTGCCTGAGGATTTTTCTTCACAAAACTTCAAATTATCCTGCTGTTTGAATATTCTACTTTTGGCACAGCTTGGTTCCTTAGTTTTCAGGCTGCTCATGGAAAAGCTGTAGACAGTGATTTGTTGCAGCCATTTCTGCTGCCTGAACCCCCTTGTAGCCACTGTAGATCTACATACTGAAAAGGAATTTAGGAGTTATTACTATTTATAGGTAAATATATTTACTGAAGAAAATACAGAATACAGAATTAACCAAGTTGGAAAAGACCTTCAAGGTCAGAGTCCAACCTACCACCCAACACCATCTCATCAACTAAACCATGGCACCAAGTGCCTCATCCAGTCTCTTTTTAAACACCTCCAGGGATGGTGACTCCACCACATCCCTGGGCAGCACATTCCAATGGCCAATCTCCCTGGGAAGAATTTCTTCCTCATATCCAGCCTAAACCTCCCCTAAACCTTCCCACAGCCTGAGACTGTGTCCTCTTGTTCTGGTGCTGCTTGCCTGGGAGAAGAGTCCAACCCCCACCTGGCTACAACCTCCCTTCAGGGAGTTGAAGACAGCAAGAAGGTCTCCCCTGAGCCTCCTCTTCTGCAGGCTGAGCAACCCCAGCTCCCTCAGCCTCTCCTCACAGGGCTGTGCTCCAGACCCCTCCCCAGCCTCATTGCCCTTCTCTGGACACCTTCCAGCATCTCAACACCTTTCTTAAACTGAGGGGCCCAGAACTGACCACAGGCCTCAAGGTGTGGGGAGTACAGGGGCATTGATACATTAGCCTTTTGACATCCTGAGGGTGACAAAACACTGGAACAGGCTGCCCAGGGGAGTTTTGGAGTCTCCTTCTCTGGAAACATCCAAAACCCACTTGTATGTGCTCCCATGTGACCTACTCTAGGTGCTCCTGCTCTGGCAGGGGGCTGGACTGGACGATCTTCTGAGGTCCCTCCCAACCCCTAATGTTCTGTGATTCTGTGATATTATTTTGCCCTCAGTGAACTTTCTTGCTTAGTGGATGCTACCATGGAGGTGCCAGTCAGAAAATTACTAGTGACCATGTCCTGCAGGACTGGCCAAACGGGATTCTTCCACATTCAGTGGAAAGCTGTTGAGATAATGCACGTTTCAATTATTGACTGGAATGTGGCCTGGATTCCTGAACTGATGAATGGGACAAGATTTTGTTTACCTTAGCTTTTTGCTGAAGTTCCTCACCATTGCAGCACATGGTTCAGCTCAGCTGCACGCTGCCCAGCCAACACTGCTGGCATTCCAAGCGTGGCTTTTGGCACTGCAATTGGAACCAGAGGTAAAATGGAGTCTTGTTTGATAGCAGCTTTCCAACGTTTTGCCTACTGGTTATCTAAAGACATCGGAAACACAAAGACAGCACAGATCAGGACATCAAAAGGAAAGACGTGAAAGCTGCTTGTTCCTCTGAAAAGGTGGAAAATTGCCCCAACTGCTGTGCCTTTGTCAGGGTGGCAGTAATGAAGGTTTAGGAGAGAGGCAAGTCAAGATTGTTGTAGTAATCTGTCTTTGTCAGACAAACCAGTAGAGCTGGAAAACCACATCTTTTTAGCAGGTGAGCCCTATTTTAGCTCTCTGTGTGGCCTTATTTCATCAGTTCTGTGCATATGAGTTACAGCTCGTTCTTCAATTACCACACACATGGGGCAGGTTCAGAATCTGATGTGGAGCAGTGCATGCCCTGTGAATGAAAAATCAGTGGATAATGTTCTGGCATTTGTTTTAATTTTCTCAGTTTTAATTGTGTAATCTTGTGCTTTTGTTACCCCACACCATTATTAATACAGAATGATTAGCTTCCTCATTTTTTTTCATATTAACAACACATTCAGACTTCAATAGCCCTGTCCTCACCTGCCTGTGAATGTTCCACTTTGGTGAGACCCCAGCTGGAGCACTGTGTGCAGTTCTGGAGTTCTGGAGCCCCTATTACAAGAAAGATCTGGAGGTGCTGGAAGGTGTCCAGAGAAGGGCCATGAGGATGAGCAGAGGGCTGGAGCTGCTCCGCTGTGGAGACAGACTGAGAGAGTTGGGGTTGTTCAGTCTGGAGAAGAGAAGGCTCCGAGGAGACCTTCTTGTGGCCTTCCAGTATCTGAAGGGGACTATGAGAAAGCTGGGGAGGGACTTTTGAGGGTGTCAGGGAGTGATAGGACTGGGGGCAATGGAGGAAAAACTAGAAATGTGTAGATTGAGATTGGATGTGAGGAAGAAGTTGTTCCCCATGAGGGTGGTGAGAGCCTGGCACAGGCTGCCCAGGGAGGTGGTGGAAGCCTCCTGCCTGGAGGTGTTTGCAGCCAGGCTGGATGTGGCTGTGAGCAACCTGCTGTAGTGTGAGGTGTCCCTGCCCATGGGAGGGGGTTGGAACTGGCTGATCCTTGAGGTCCCTTCCAACCCTGGGATCACGATTTGGTGATTCTTCCAGGTGATGAGTGAAGGCACAGCAATGTTGGCCAGCCTCTCCCAAAGCTACAAGGGTTTGCAGCCTCCCTTCTTGTGAAATGCACTCCTGGACAGCAGTTGTGCCTTGTGCTGTGCCAGGACGTTTCCAGCCATGCCCTAAGGAAATGATCTGCCTGCATTTTGCAGTGTCTGCCACAGGCTGCCCTGGCACTGCTTGGAGCAGAGGGGTTCTGCCCTTCACACATGTATGGCACCTGTGCAACGCCTGTGCAACACATCTGCTTTCCCTCAGCCTCAGACCTCCTTTTGCCAGACCTTCTGGCCTCTGACATCCCGACTGGCAGCATGGCCGAGTGTCAGAATGGTGATGGAAACGTCTCCCTGATACTGTCCCTCATAGGTATCTTGGGTCACCGACGGGTGCGGGCAGGCAGCGAGGCCCAGGCACCACCACCGACAGGAAGCTGTCCTGACCAGCCCTGCACCTCGGCTTCTGGGGTGGGACCTGGCCTCCGCGGCCACGCGCTCCTTCCTCCGGACCCCGGGAGGCCCCAGCGGCCCCCGCCCCACACCGCGCACCCACCGCGGGGCGGCTACGCCAACCACCACTAGGGGGCGGCGGCGGGGGTCGCGCACATCTGCCCCCCACCCTCTGCGGGCGGTGCGCCTGCGGGGCGCATGCGCGGCGGCTGCCCGGCGCCCCGCCCCCACAGGTTGAGCGAGGGGACGCGGTGCGGCGGCAGCCGCTCGGACTGGGCTCGGCAGGTACGTGGTAGAGGCGCTGCGCGGCCTCGGCTCTGCTGGAGGGAGGGGGCCGTCCGGCCTGTCCGTCGGCGGATCCCCGCTAGCGCCGCAGCACCTGCCCGGTGCCGTGCTCCCGGGAGCCCCTGCCCGGCCCGGCGGGCGGAGCCGGCGCCACCTGGGAGGGCTACCCCTTGCCGGGCGCGGCGGCCGGGCGCGGGGGTGCTCTTCCCCGCGGCGAAGCCATCGCCCGCCCGCTGTGGCCGTCTTAGCTGCAGGGAGTGGGAATCTTGCGTTCCCTCCACCCCCACCAAGGAATACGGCGGTGGCAGGTGGCGGCCCGGGCCGTGCCTCTGTGGCCGTCTGCGGCGAGGAGGAGCCGCCGGCCCGGGCGCCCTCGGCCCCGTCGAGGTTTGCGTGGGCGCGGAGGGGGCAGCCGGTGGCCGGGATGTGCGTGGCCCCAAACGCGGTCGAAGGCAGAAGTGGCAAAAAGTAGTTCTCAGCGATCAGCCCTGCCGGTGTCGGGCGCACCTGCCCCGGGAGAGCCGGCTGCGGACAAAGAGGCGTAGCACGCCCGGAGCTGCTGGCTGGGGAGCGGCCGTCCTCCCCTCGGGGCTGCCTGCGTGGGGGCCGCTCTGACGAGGGGTAGGGCGTCCAGGCGAGGAGGACTGAAATGAGGAGCAGGGGGGCTTGTGAGAAGTGGGTGCTGAAGTCTCCTCCGCTCACAAACCTCTCGTCCGGCAGGTGCGGCGGCAGAGGAGGGGGCGCAGGGCCGCTGGGGGGTTCACAGCCTTCGCCCTCGTCAGCCGACGCTCGGGGCGACGGTGCCGAGGGGCGGCAGAGCCTGCGCGGCTGGAGACCGGAGGGGAGCGTTGCTTTGTGGGACTGTGGAGCTGCGCTCGCCTGTAGCTTTAAAGGTCTTCGAGCAATATTAATACTAGGTCGGCGATAAATAGTCTTGTGAGCTCAAGTATTTTAAGTAGCAGAGGATTTCAAGTTAACCCAAATTTCGTCATGCAGTTACGTTAGAGAGTAAGGCTGGGGGAGGAAATTCCGTGTACAAGTTGATTGCAAGTGATGAGCAGTGCAGAAATTTGTGCTGCCGAAGTGCTGATGCTCGACTTGCAAGACTCTGGAAGCAGGAGAACACACCGGGTGGCCAAAACCTTGGTGATACAGGGCTTAGAATCATAGACTGGTTAGGGTTGGAAGGGAATTCAAGGACCCGAATGCTTGCCTTGCTGAGGGAAAAAAAGCAACAGTGTTTTTATCAGTTTGAGAGCGTTGTCTGTTTTGTTTGCAGATAGTGCACTAAGATTTCTTACATGGCTTGATTTGTTTGCTCTGTGCATTTCTAAGCATGTTCTTAGGAAGTCTCACAGAGTCACAGAAACATTCAGGTTGGAAAAGACCCTCAGGATCACCAAGTCGAGTCTCCAAACCAGTAGTCTGGCTAGCTAAACTAATTAATCTTCCGCAGACTTGCCGTAACCGTGAAATTATCAGCTGCACTTTTGAAGCAGATGGAAGGTTATTCACTCTAGGAGCATGTAGTGGCAGCTACCATCTGTTCAGATATTTGTATTCATCAGTAAAATGTGGGGCAAAACCTGAGGTCTTCCTCCTTTTAATATTTTTATTGTGTTTTTTTTTAATTTATTGTAGATCTTAGTGAGTTCTGGGAAGGGTTAAAGTTAGGCCTCCTGTGTTTGTGTCTTGGCAGTCATTCATCTGCTGTGCTTGGTTAACCTTACCTAGTGAGCACGGGAGGATAAATAATTTACCATTCTCATTATGCTTTTAATAAATAACAAATGGGAGTGCACCTCACAGCTGCAACTGAAATATCTGTCTTGTGACACTGGATTTAAAAGGGGAATTTTCCCTTTTTTCTCTAGGACAAACAGTCACAGTAAGCCTTTTAATTATAGACTGCAGCTATCTTCATAGCTTTTTATTGACTTGCTTTAAAATTCATGTGAAATGCCAGATGAGCTGGTGCCTCACTGCTTGGCTTGTGTTTATGGCTATCCACAGAAAAGGATTATGTACTTCAGATTTTTGGGTTTTTAAGATAATTTTTAATATGGCATTTAAAAGTTTTGTCTTAATGTAGCTTAACTAAGGCCTCTGTTAGGCAGCTACATGCTAAACATTTTTTTCAGGAATGAAGGAAAGGCTTCTCTAATAAATTGCATTTGCAGATATGTTTAGAAAGCTTTTGCATATCATGGAAAGTGTGGTTGTTCTTACTTAAGTTTACTAACTGAATATTTTCACTGTTAACTGAGAAATGAGAAGGGCCTTCAGGTCCAAGGATGCTTCCCTGGGTTAAAACTGCCTGGATGGCCAGGCCCAATGAGTTAACTCCAAATGGAGTTAACTCCAGTTGGTGATCAGTCACAAGTGGTGTTCCTTAGGGCTCAATTTTGGGTCCAGTCTTGTTTAATGTCTTTATCAGTGGTGTGAATGAAGGGATTGAGTGCACCCTCACTAAGTCTGCAGGTGACACTAAATTGGGTGGCAGCGCTGAGCTGCTTCAAGGTCAGATCTGCAGAGGGGCCTGGGCAGGCTGGATCTATGGACTGAGGTCAGCTGAATGAGGTTTGACAAGGCCAAGTGCCAGGTCCTGTGCTTGGGTCACAACAGCCCCATGCAATGCTAGAGGCTTGGGGCAGAGTGGCTGGAAAGCTGCCTGGCAGAAAAGGACCTGGGGGTGCTGGTTGACAGCCATCTGAACATGAGCCAACAATATGCTCAGGTGGCCAAGAAGGCCAGCAGCATCCTGGCCTGGATCAGAAATAGTGTGAGCAGCAGCAGGAAAGAGATCATGCTCTTGTACTCAGCACTGGTGAGGCTGCACCTCAAATACTGTGTTCAGCTTTGAGCCCCTCACTACAAGAAGGACATTGAGGTGCCAGAGCACATCCAGGCAATGGCAGTGAGGCTGGTGAGAGGCCTGGAGAAGAAAGTCTTTCGAGGAGTGGCTGAGGGAACTGAGGTGGTTTAGCCTGGAAAAGAGACTTTATCTCTTGAAGGGAGACTTTATTGCTCTCTACCTGAAAGGAAGTTGTAGTGAGGAGGGGATCAGTCTCTTCTCCCTAGTATCAAGTAACGGAATCATAGAATTGTCAGGGTTGGAAGGCACCTCCAGGATCATCTAGTTCCAACTGCCCGCCGTGGGCAGGGACACCGGGGAGAGGAAGTGGCCTCAAATTGTGCCAGGAAAGGTTTAGATTGGATATTAGGGAAAAAAATCTTTACTGAAAGAGTGGTCAGGTGTTGGAATAGGCTGCCCTGGGACATGGTGTAGTCAATGTCCCTGGAGGTGTTTAAGAAACGTGTAGACGTGGCACTTTGGGATACGGTTTAATGGCCATGGTGTTGTTAGGTCGACAGTTAGACTTGATGATCTTGGAGGTCTTTTCCACCTAAACCAATTCTATTATTCTAAGTCTTGGCACAGTCACTGTGGTCAATGTTAAACCTGAGATGGAGCTGTGAAGCTTTCCAAGATAAGGCAGAACAGTGCCGTGTCTTGAAAAGAGCAAAGTGTTTGCAGAGAGAATCATGTTTGCAGTTGAATCCACTTGGTTTAGAGAGTCTTTGTGAGCTGAGCAGCATTCATTGAACGTTTGTTTACGACAGGAGTTTGCAGTATTCTACCTTGCAAAGTGCTGATTTTACTTCCTAGTAAGAAGTGTACTATTTACCAGGCTCTCAAACATGTTTATTTATAGGTTTCACAAGCACTTCATAAATATAGGTCGTTGAGTCTCATGTGCTGCTTGTTTCTGTGAAGAGAGCCACTTGCTGCCTGCACCTGTATTTTTCTAGTTGAAGATAACTCTTTAATAAAGTTAAAAACCCCAAAAGTTTAAATAATCAGTTCAGCAAAATGAAAATTCTGACTCTGTCCAGCCCAAAATTCTTTTACCCTTCAGGTAGCTGTAGACAGCAATCAGGTCTCCCCTGAGCTGCCTCTTCTCCACGCTAAACACCCCCAGCCTCTCCTCAGAGGGCTGTGCTTCAGACCCCTCCCCAGCTTTGTTGCCCTTCTCTGGATGCCTTCCAGGAAGTCAACATCTTTCCTAACCTGGGGGGCCCAGAACTGGACACAGGACTCAAGGTGTGGCCTAACCAGTGCTGAGTCCAGGGCAGAATGACTTCCCTGCTCCTGCTGGCCACACTGTTCCTGATGCAGGCCAGGATGCCATTGGCCTTCTTGGCCCCCTGGGCACACTGCTGGCTCATGTTCAGCTGCTGTCAACCATTCCCCCCAGGTCCCTTTCTGCCTGGCTGCTCTCCAGCCACTCTGACCCCAGCCTGTAGCACTGCATGGGGTTGTTGTGGCCAATTTGTAGAACCTGGCACTTAGGTGTGTTCAGTCTCTTGCCCTTGGACTCTGCCCATCTGCCCATCTGGCAAGGTCCCTCTGCAGAGCTCTCCTACCCTCTAACAGATCAACAGCTGCCCCCAGCTTGGTGTCATCCAAACCCAGTGGACTTCCCCTATGGACAAATACCTGTGAGGGGCCTCTGCCCTCGGCACCATTTAGCTGTCCCCAGGGGAAGGGAAAGACAATTTTGCACCTTGGAAGGCAATTTTGTGCCTTTGTCTTTCCCCATTCAAACCTCTGCTGATAGAGGTGGGGGAAAGGGGGGTTTGGAGCACCCTGTAACAAGTACCATATTTAAGCTTGCTTGAATACAAAACAATTCAAGTGAAAAAGCAATCATGCACCAAACCTCTTTGTCCCATGCTAACATCTGATGAATATTTGTAATTGAATTGGTTGTGGACTTTACATTTCAGTTTGCATGTGCCTTAGACCAACTTCACTATTTAAACACCCTGTTTGCATCTGATAGGAATGGAGTGCTTAACTACACTATTTCTTTAATAGGCATTAGTCCACTTCTTTAATTCCCTGCTGAATTGTTTAGAGCTTAAAATGTATTACATTCCACACTGTGTAATGCCCAATATTCCAAAGCTCTTATTTTTTTTCTAAACCCACTGAGAAGATTGCAGGCCAGTTGGTGGGCTGGTGCCAGTCCCTCGAGAAACTGTTGCAAATAATCCACTTTCTGTCCCCTCCCAAATTACCTGAAGCAGATGTTGGAATCTGGTAAGTGAAATCCTTGAGACTTCCTTCATTACTTTTCATCTCAAACCTCATCCAATCCAACCTTCAACCCAGCTAGAGTCAGTCCTAAAGCACCAGCTCCACAGGCTGCTTAAACACCTCCAGGGCTGGTGAGTCCAGCACCGCCCTGTGCAGACCAGTCCAATGTTGGAGAACCCTCTCTGTGAAGAAATATTTCCTAGCATCCAAGCTGAACTTCCTCTGGTGCAGCTTGAAACCATTTCCTTTGGTCCTGTTGCTTGACACCACGGAGAAGAGGCTGCCCCCTCCTCACTCCAACCTCCCTTCAGGGAGCTGTAGAGAGCAGTGAGGTCTCCCTCTCAGCCTCCTCTTCTCCAGACTGAACATCCCCAGCTCCCTCAGGTGCTCCTTGCAGGCCATATGCTCCAGGCCCTTCTCCACTCTTGTTGCTTTTCTTTGAGTCATAGAATCAATAAGGTTGGAAAAGACCTCAAAAGATTATCAAGTCCGACCTGTCACCCAACACCTCATGACAATTAAACCATGGCTCCAAGTGCCAGATCCAGTCCCTTTTTGGACACCTCCAGGGATGGGGACTCCACCACCTCTCTGGGCAGCACATTCCAATGGCTAACAACTCTCTCTGTGAAGAACTTTCTCCTCACCTCCAGCCTAATAATCTTCCCCTGGCACAGTTTGGACCTGCTCCAGCCCCTCAAGGTCCTTCTTGTGGTGAGGGGCCCAGAACTGAACACAGTGCTTGAGGTGTGGCCTCAGCAGTGCTGAGCACAGGGGGATGATCTCCCAGTTCCTGCTGGCCACCCTGTTTCTAATCCAAGCCAGGATGCCACTGGCACTGTAGGCCAATGGGGTAAATGCTAACTAGAATGTACTTTGCTTCAAGGTGTCTAGAAGCAGTAACATTTTTCTTACATGGTTTTTTGTTTAGTTCACTGGAGCAGCTGACCCTGCTTTTGTGATGTGATGCTCCTTATTATTAAAGCTAAAACCTGTTATTGTTTTTATTGTTATTCTTTTCCCCAAAGAGAATAAACAACACTAAACCTCTGCTTTTCAGGGAGTTTTGTAGTATTTAGTTATTGACTGCTTTGGTTCAAACAAGTAGCTGAGCCCCTCTTAGAGTAGTAACAGGAGAATGAGGTGCAGCAGTTTGATTTGACTGCTGTTGAAAACGTTCATAGTTCTTGATTCCTGTTAGAAGCTGTAGAAATGTGCTAAGCTGACCACTGTTACACTGATTTCTTTGTAGTAGGATGATGAAGGGATTGGAGCACGTGCCCTGTGAGGGGAGGCTGAGAGCCCTGGGGCTTTTTAGTCTGGAGAAGGGAAGAATAAGAGGGGATTTAATAAATGTTTATATATATCTGAGGGCTGGGGGCCAGGAGGGAGGGGACAGGCTCTGCTCAGTTGCATCCTGCAATAGGACAAAGGCTAATGGATATAAACTGCAGCACAGGAGGTTCCACCTCACCATGAGGCTCCCAGAGCCCTGGAGCAGGCTGCCCAGAGAGGTTGTGGAGTCTCCTTCTCTGGAGCCTTTGCAGCCCTGTCTGGATGTGTTCCTGTGTGACCTGTGCTGGATTCTATAGTCAGAGTATCACAGTATCACCAAGGTTGGAAGACACCTCAAAGATCACCAAGTCCAGCCTGTCACCACAGACCTCATGACTAGACCATGGCACCAAGTGCCACATCCAATCCTCTCTTGAACACCTCCAGGGTTGGTGACTCCTCCACCTCCCTGGGCAGCACATTCCAATGACGAATGGTCCTTCTCTGGCAGGGGGATTGGACTGGAAGATCTTCAGAGGTCTCTTCCAGCCCCTAATATCCTGTGAGCCTGTGTACATACAACATCAGATTTGAGCATTGTTTCATCGTGATGTTATGTGGGTAATGAGCAATGCAAGTGGAGTGGTAATAAAACCCTGCAACATTTTGCCAGCTTCCACCAAATTTGCAGTGTTTCCAGATGGAGGTGTAAGGAAATCAGTTTATTTTGTTGTTTCATCCTGATTTACTACACTATTTGAATTTTGCACATCATTTGCTGTTTGACCTACTCCAGGTCACACTCCTGCTCTGGCAGGGGGAATTGGACTAGAGGATCTTTTGAGTTCCCTTCCAACCCCTGATGCTCTGTGGTTCCGTGATCCAAATTGCATCCTATCAACTCAGACAACGATAACCACTTATTGGGGAGGTGCTGATGCTACTTCAACCTTTCACCATATGTTAATATGGTGGAAAAAGTATTAAGAAAATCTTGAAATATCAGGATATCAGCTTTTCTTGGCAGTAGCAGAATTACTACTGCAGAGTGCTGTGTCAACACTGCTTCTCTTTACACATTGTCAGCTTGCCTTCTAGTAAAGCTCTCCGCTTACCGTGCGCTCCATGGGCTGGAGCCATCCTCACTGTCAGTACGGGCTGGGGGAGGAGGGGATAGAAAGCAGCCCTGAGGAAAAGGACCTGGGGGTGCTGATGGATGAGAAGCTGCACATGAGCAGGCAGTGTGAGCTTGCAGCACAGAAGGTCAATGGCAGCCTGGGCTGCATCAAAAGATGTGTGGCCAGCAGATCCAGAGAGGTGATTCTGCCACTGTGCTGTGCTCTGGTGAGACCTCCTGGAGTACTGTGTACAGCCCTGGAGCCCTCACTATAGGAAGGTCATGGACCTGATGGAGAGGGTCCAGAGGAGGGCCACGAAAATGATCAGGGGGTTGGAGCACCTTTGCTACAAGGGCAGGCTGAGGGAGACATTGATCAGATCCCCTCTCAGCCTTCTCTTCTCCAGACTAAACAGCCCCAGGGCTCTCAGTCTCTCTTCACAGAGGAGATGCTCGAATCCCCTAATCATCTGCATGGCTCTCTGTTGGACTCTCTCCAGTAGATCCCAGTCTCTCTTGAACTGGGGAACCCAGAACTGATATTTAATATGGGCTTCTTGGTCCTGCATGGGTGCTGTGCCCAGCTTCTGCCTGCTCACTGCTAAGTGAGAATTAATGCTAGGAAAGAAAAGAGTTGTGAATGGGAAGTGTTTTGCACAGATGGTATGCTTCTGAGTGCCCATTTGACAGGCTCTGGGAAGAGTTTAGCTGAGGGACTTTATTTTCAGCTCTTCCAGGAATAACTTGTATAAGTTTTTTTATTTACTGTATCAGAAAGAGCTTGGGTTTTGATAATTGAGAATTTCTTTCTTTTGTATGTGTGTGTGTGTTGATATTTAATATATAAGCAGAATGATAATTCACAAATTCTATCATCTTCTTAGTTTGGGGATTTTATTTTGGTCTTAACTATTAAAAAGACTTGAGGTTATAGGAAGCTTAGGTGGAAAGGCCATAGGGAAGGAGTTAAGTGGAACATTTCTCACTGGAGTAGGAGGAGGTAGGTAGAATAGAGAGTTTTTTGGTAATTATTTCTTTTACAAGCATCTGCTTCTCATAGATTAATGTGATGGTTTGGAGAGAGAGAGCTGCAAATGCATTTAAGCATGTGGAAGATAATAAGTAGACTTCTGATCTGTTTTCTCCACGTGAGCCAGCACGACTTTCTGCACTACATAATGTAGCTGAATTTATGTGAATTACCTTAAAGATATGGAATGCAGGCATCTCTGAGCCTGTGCTTTACTTGATAAAGTAGCCTAAGGTCTCCCCCTCTACTCCGCTCTGGTGAGACCCCAACTGGGGTACTGTGTCCAGTCCTGGTGCCTTTATTACAGGAAGGATCTGGAGGTGCTGGAAGGTGTCCAGAGAAGGGCCCCGAGGATGAGTAGAGGGCTGGAGCTGCTCTGCTCTGAGGACAGACTGAGGGAGTTGGGGTTGAGCAGTCTGGAGAAGAGAAGGCTCTGAGGAGATGTTCTTGTGGCCTTCCAGTATCTGAAGGGGGCTCCAAGAAAGCTGGGGAGGGAGTTTTTAGGCTGTCAGGGAGTGATAGGACTGGGGGAATGGAACAAAACTAGAAATGGGTAGATTCAGGTTGGTTGTTTGGAAGAAGTTGTTCCCCATGAGGGTGGTGAGAGACTGGCACAGGTTGCCCAGGGAGGTGGTGGAAGCCTCATGCCTGGAGGTTTTTGCAGCCAGGCTGGATGTGGCTGTGAGCAACCTGCTGTAGTGTGAGGTGTCTCTGCCCATGGCAGGGGGGTTGGAACTGGCTGAGCCTTGAGGTCCCTTCCAAGCCTGACAATTCTGTGATTCTGTGAGAAGGCTTATTGGAGGTCGAAAAAGAGGAGAGAGTGGAAACAGCAGAAGTGAATGTCTTTGTAGATGTGAGCCTGACTTTGAGCCTGCCAGATGGATGTCTTTTTCAGCTGGGCTGATGGAGTTTAAATGGCTGTTTTGGTGTGTCTGGTTTGGATTTTTCAAGATGACACTATTCTAGCTTGTTAAAACTGAAACAATTGACATGCACTGTAGAGCTGAAAACACTTGTGAAATTCAACCTTGAAGAAATGTCCTCTAGCACCATCAGTGCCTCCATTTTCATGTGTTGGGTCAACAGGTTTTTATCATCATGTAGAGCATGTAACTACAATACTTAAAATAGTTAAGAAGGACTTACAGGGAAAGCAAACAAGAATGTTTTTCAAACTGAAACTTGAAAAGGAGCTCTTCAACTCTGTGTTACAGTAGAAAATGCTAAAGCACAAAGCTGTGACTGTGTTTTTCTGGTGTAACAGAAACTGCTGTTAGCAGTTCAAAAGAAACCAAACTGATGCCTAAAGCTGAAAAAAAAGACCAAAAAACAAAACCAGAAACAATCCTGAAATGCCCCAAAAGCCAAGCAGGAACCAAAACCCCCTCATCCCTTTTTATTCATAGAAAATCATTTTTGTCCCTTAAATCTGAACAGTTTCTTAGAGGTGGTTGATTTTTTATCACAGAATTGTCAGGGCTGGAAGGGACCTCAAGGATCATCTGGTTCCAACCCCCTGCCATGGGCAGGGACACCTCACACTACAGCAGGTTGCTCACAGCCACATCCAGCCTGGCTGCAAAAACCTCCAGGCATGAGGCTTCCACCACCTCCCTGGGCAACCTGTGCCACTCTCTCACCACCCTCATGGGGAACAACTTCTTCCTAACATCTAATCTAAATCTCCTCTCCTCTAGCTTGGATCTAAGCAGATTTCTCTGTAAAATGCTAAGTATTTCATTAAGATACTGCACTTCATTTTTCCTGCATGTTAAGTACCTTCATGAAGCCTTAAGTTTCACTCTTCTTTATTCATATAGCAGGGAAAATGCTTTTTTTGCAGTGAATATTCACTGCTAAGCAACTCCTTCATAAAGTTTTCCACAATACTTCCAACTTAGAGTGTTGTATCATGGAAAGATTTTTGTGGTCTCTGATAAACTGCTGGAAAACTGTGTCCAGAGAAGGGCCAGAGGGACAGTCAGAGAGCTGGAGCTCCTCTGCTATGAGGACAGGCTGAGAGAGAGTTGGGGTTGTTCAGTCTGAAGAAGAGAAGGCTCCAAGGAGACCTTATTGTGGCCTTCCAGTGTCTAAAGGAGGCTACAAGAAAGCTGGGGAGGGACTTTTGAGCAGGTTGGGTAGTGATAGGAATGGGGAGAATGGATCCAAGCTAGAGGAGGGGAGATTTAGATTGGATGTTAGGAAGTTCTTCCCCATGAGGGTGGTGAGACACTGGAACAAGTTGCCAGGGGGTGATGAAAGCCTCATCCCTGGAAGTATTTAAGGCCAGGCTAGATAGGATCATAGAATCAATAAGGTTGGAAAAGACCTCAAGGATCATCAAGTCCAACCTGTCACCCAAGACCTCATGACTATTAAACCCTGGCCCCAAGTGCCATGTCCAGTGTGGCTCTGGGCAGCTTGACCTAGTGTGAGGTGTCCCTGCCCATGGCAGGGGGTTTGGAACTAGATGATCCTTGAGGTCCCTTCCAACCCTGAATGTTCTGTGGTTTTGTGAAAACAGCTTTCTATTGGGGCTTGAAAAAAAATCCATCCAAATGTAAGTAAAAAAAAAATAGGGATACTGTCAGTTTAGTTGTTAATTCCTAGTACTCTTTTCCCTGTAATATATTTTTGGTGTGATACTTTTCCAGGGTTTTCAACAACATTTAATCATGTGTTGTATTAACTAGACATCCTCATACTTCACGAGAAGTCTTATGGACAGATTCTGTGTTTTCAGTCAACTCTTACAAGATCAGATGTGTAATTTATCTAAAATCACTATGGACTATAAATTACTTCAAGGCTGACTGATTTCTGGCTCTAGATTATGTGCTTAATTGAAATTAGAAGTGGAAGCTTTAGATTTGTTTGTTCATTCTTTGTCTTACTAGTGCCCAGGTCTTCCCCTCTTCCATGAGTGTTTTGATACAAACCAGCTCAAGGCTGTATTCCAGATAGCTTTGCTTTTTGATAGTAGAATGTGTTCTGGATTTCATCATCCCATTTACATGTGGAGTCTGCTATTGAATCTGCTGGGCTCAACAATCCAGTGTATGCTAAAAACATATTTGGTAGTCAAAGGTAAATACTTCGGCAAGATTTATCCAGAGTGTCCATTATATCATGAAATATTCTGGATGTATTTGTCTGAGTGGTTTTTTGAAATGGAAATAGTTGTCAGATGGAATGAAATACTTCCCTGTGAAGAGAGACCGAGATCCCTGGGGCAGTTTAGTCTGGAGAAGAGAAGACTGAGAGAGGTTTCATCAGTGTGTATCAATATGCGGTGGAGTCGCAGTCCCTGGGAGTGTTCAGGAGGGGATTGGATGTGGCACTTGGTGCCATGGTCTAGTGGTCGTGAGGTCTTGGGTGACAGGTTGGACTCGATGATCTTCGAGGTCTCTTCCAACCTTGCTGATTCTATGATTCTATGAATATCTGAGGGGTGGGTGTCAAGTGGAGGGGGCCAAGATCTTTCCAGTGGTGCACAGGAATAAGCCAAGGACCAATGGGTTCAAGCTTGAGCATAGATTTCACCTGAACATGAGGAGACACTTCTATACAGTGAGGGTGCAGAGCCCTGGAGCAGGCTGCCCAGCGAGGTTGTGGAGTCTCCTCTGGAGACTTTTCAGCCCCACCTGGATGCATTCCTGTGTGCACTCCCCTGGGTGATGCTGCTCTGGCAGCGGGGGTTGGGCTGGATGATCTCTGGAGGTCCCTTCCAACCTCTAATGTACTGTGGTTCTGTGATTTCCTGCTTGCATTCTGACAGTGTGATTATTTAATTCAGGGTTTCATATGATGAGGTTTTTATTATGGCCAGTGACCCCTTGGAAGGCTTTCATGAAGTGAACCTTGCTTCGCCTACCACCCCAGATCTGCTTGGAGTGAAGGAGCCGGGGACTCAGGAACAAACTACCTCACCTAGCGTTATCTACAGACCACATCCTTCTGTTGTGTCCTCCACACCCATCCAGCCCAATGCTTTAAACGTGTCTGACCTTCCCACACAACCTGTTTATTCATCTCCCAGGCAACTGAATTGTGCAGAAGCATCAGGTGTCAGGTAAGCTTCCCCTGTGTCCCCTGATGGAAATTGCTGTTTTGTTGCATGTAAAAACTGTTTGTGAGTGATACTGAAAACATATCTTCGCTGAAGGAATTTTGTAAGGCTAAATGGTGTCCATAATGGCACATTCAACACCACTACAGGTAAGTTCCCTGTGTCCCCTGATGGAGATTGCTGGTTTGTGGCATGTAAAAACTCTTTGTAAGTGATGCTAAAAGCATATCCTCACTAAAGTGATTTGTAACTGATATTAAAAATAGATCTTCAGTAAAGGAATTTGTAAGTGATATTTAAACCATATCTTCAGTAAAGGGATTTGTAGGTGATATTTAAACCATATCCTCACTAAAGTAATTTTGTAAGGCTAAATGGTGTCCATAATGGCACATTCCAACACTGCTTTAGGTAAGTTTCCTGTGTCCCCTGATGGAAATTTCTGGTTTGTTGCATGTAAAAACTGTTTGTGGGTAATGTTAAAAACATTTCCTCACTAAAGTAATTTGTAAGTCGTATGAAGAACAGACCTTCACTCAAGTGATTTTGTAAGGCTAAATGTTGTCCATAATGACACATTCAACACCACTACAGGTAAGTTCCCTGTGTCCCCTGATGGAGATTGCTGGTTTGCTGCATGTAGAAACTTCGTGATACTAAAAACATATCTTCACTAAAGTAATTTGTAAGTGATATTTAAACCATATCTTCACTCAAGTAATTTTCTAAGGCCAAATGGTGTCCATAATGGCACCTTCCAACACTGCTACAGGTAAGTTCCCTGTGTCCCCTGATGCAAATACCTGGCTTGTTGCATGTAATTACTGTTTGTCAGTGACAGTAAAAACACCTCCTCGCTAAAGTAATTTTGTAAGGCTAACTGGTGTCCATAATGGCAGGTTCCAACCCCTCTGCTGCCCTTTCTCAAGTGTTTCTTCTTTGATGTATTGTGTAAATTGAAGAATGAAAGCTGTGTCCCTCTCTTTGCAGCATCAATGTTACCGACGCAGTGCTGTGTTCTACCTCTGGACCCCAGGGTGGGTCATTCAATCACAATCATTCCAGGAAGGAGAGCAATAACGTAGACAGAGAGTTTTTGCAGGGTGCTACAGTAGCAGATGTTGCTGAAGGAAATGAAGATATTTTTGGGTTGAGTGCAGACAGTTTATCTCACTTACGGAGCCCATCTGTACTGGAAATACGAGAAAAGGGCTACGAGCGCTTGAAAGAAGAACTTGCAAAGGCTCAGAGGGTAAGGCCTGTTGTCTTGTCTCCTCCTGCTTTCTCTCTCTCTCTCCAGAGTGGTTTTAGTGTTGCAGAATGGTAGATGGGCCAGAAGGTGCAGTCTGAGCCCACTGATGCCTTACGGGATTGGTTTATGTAAAGTTTTCTGCACGCGTGCAGCGCTGATGTCTTAGAATTGTTCCTTGAGAATGCTGCCCGTGGAAAGCTCTTGCTGCAGTAGGTGGTCAAAGAGGCTTTTTTCCTTTGAAAAGCTGATCCTTCCTTTGTTTTGCTATTTGAGAACAGGGGTGATTTTTTTCCCCTCTCAGTCCATGGTTCCTGTATGAGTTTTGTAGATGCTGCTGATAGACCTCTCGAACCTTTTCCTCCCAGAACATAAAAGCGTAGCAGGTGTCACGGAATAGAGAAATGCTTTAGAGCCAGGGGTACTTCTGATGCTTCATGAGGAAATGCCTGCATAGAAAGGAAGCAATAAAGATGTCACTGGTGTCCTTTACTTAGAGTTACTGTTATACCACCCTTCCAATTGAACATGGATACATTTGGAGAGGCTGTGGCTCAGTTCATTAATATTTGTAAAGCGCTTTGTCTTGTTTGGATGGATGGTGCTATATAAATGCAAAGCCATTGTTTGTCATTCTGACATCCCTCTGTGCTAGAACTTGTGCAGTAGGTTTTTTGTGCCCTTTGTCTTTGTGCTCTTCCCCTCTCCTCTACGTGGTTCCACCCCTGTGTAGATTCGAGCTCTCTCTCACCTTGGTTGAACTTGTTTGCTTTCCTGGTTGTTGTGTCATCTTGTCCAATGTAGTCATCATCTCTGTCATAGTTACATTTGTGCTTGTCAATGTGACTCTTGGATATGGACTCTATTGTTCTGTTGTATTGTTGCTGAGTGGTTGCTTCCTTTGCTGATGTGTTCAATTGCTTGGCATTTGAACACTGAAAGGAGTCATTTAAGGTGAGCCAAGTTTGAGGACCTTGCATGCTAGTGTATAATCCTAGTGATTAAAATTGGAACCTTAGGATCTAAGAACAAATTAAAGTTTAAACTTAGAAAAGCTCTTCCAGCTCCTGACAACATACCAAAGCACAGCTGACATGCTGGAAAACCACAACCTGGTTCTGCTACTGTTACCTTGGCATTATCTGAATATCTCATGCCAAGATACCTCTCTGTCTTGAAATGCTTCCTATTTCACTCTGAAAATTAATTAAGCTGGTTTTAAAGGAAATAGCATTAGGGCTGCTAGGACTTACTAGCTGCATGCTATGCATTTTCAGACCCTTGGGGTCTTAACAAAACCAGTTCAGCGCTGACTTGAGGCTGCTGACATCAAAGTTCTTGCTAATTCTCAACCCAACAGGTTAATTCTCACCAGTGTTATACTAAATTTGCACTGCTTAGTAACAGAGGAATCATAGCAGGAGTGTTTACAGACTGTGCAACAGCAAACCCTATTCCTTCTGTAGAATCTGCTTCCTTTGACTTCCTGTCTAGCCTTTTCTATCCCTAATTGATCTCTGATTGCTTTCTTCCAAAAGTCAGGACTGTCTACAGAGAGCTATACACACTCTGCAGCATTCAGTATGTCTTGCAGTCTTTCAGACTTCTAAGGATATTAATTTTGTTAACAAGTGCTTGATTTAAAACCTTGTAGGGATATAATGCATAGGTAGTGCCTGTGTACAGCTGGCTGGGTGGTTTTTTTTGCAGAATGCTTTTAAATTCACTGCAAGTCTCTGTGCTGTATGTTAGGAACAGGGAGAAAGGTGAGAATTGGAAATAGCACTTGAGTTTCGTGAGCTCATTGAACCTGGAAACCTTGCAGATGACAAGCTTTCCAGGAGTAGGCAAAGTAAACACAGAGTTGCTCTTTCACTTCTCTCTTGTTCTGAATTTCATACCCAAATTGTATGCTACTGTTATATATGAGGACAGACTGAAGGAGTTGGGGCTGTTCAGTCTGGAGAAGAGAAGGCTCTGAGGTGACCTCATTGTGGCCTTCCAGTATCTGAAGGGGGCCCACAAGAACACTGGGGAGGGACATAGGACTAGGGGGAATGGAATGAAGCTGGAGGTGGGGAGATTCAAGCTGGATGTGAGGAGGAAGTTCTTCACCATGAGAGTGGTGAAGCCCTGGAATGGGTTGTCCAGGGAGGTGGTTGAGGCCCCGTCCCTGGAATTGTTTACGCCCAGGCTGGATGAGGCTCTGGCCAGCCTGATCTAGTGTGAGGTGTCCCTGCCCATGGCAGGGGGGTTGGAACTAGATGATCCTTGTGGTCCCTTCCAACCCTGACTGATACTATGACACTATGATACTGTGATATTGTGGCTCTGAGCAACCTGCTGTAGTGTGAGGTGTCCCTGCCCATGGCAGGAGGGTTGGAACTGGATGATCCTTGAGGTCCCTTTCAGCCCTAACAATTCTGTGATTCTATGATATTTAAGCTGGATTTGCACTTGTTGTAGTTGTGATCAGAAAGGAAGTAGGAATTTCTAGAGCATAGGGATGCAC
The DNA here is from genome assembly GCA_033816785.1 of Picus viridis. Lineage (NCBI taxonomy): Eukaryota > Metazoa > Chordata > Aves > Piciformes > Picidae > Picus > Picus viridis. Next base: position 55,152,187 of record CM066567.1, read on the forward strand.
TATCTGATTTCCCCCGTTTCTGTTTGGAATGCAACTTTTTTTCTTAATATGCTTAATTATTTTTTTACTTTTTACTATGCAATATGTGAGGGCATGTGATTGTTAGACATTTAAATGAGGTCCTTGAAATCAGGAATAGAATAAAGTTGGGTGGGTTTGGTTTGGTTTGTTGGATGGGTTTTTTGGTCTGTTTTGTATGTCTTCCATTTTTTGCGACTATACACTTCTCAACATGCACAGCACTGCTGCCAAAATGGCTGAATGAAAAAACAGTAAAGCATTTGTTTCCTGATGAGAGGCAGTTCTACTTCAGTCTAGACTGATTGCAGCAGAGGTAACAGCGAGGCAGTGTTCTGTGCGGAATCACAGAATTGTCAGGGTTAGAAGGAACCTCAAGGATCATCTGGTTCCAACCCCCCTGCCACGGCCAGGGACACCTCACACTACAGCAGGTTGCTCACAGCCACATCCAGCCTGGCTGCAAAAACCTCCAGGGATGAGGCTTCCACCACCTCCCTGGGCAACCTGTGCCAGTCTCTCACCACCCTCATGGGGAAGAACTTCTTCCTAACATCCAATCTCAATCTACCCATTTCTAGCTTTGTTCCATTCCCCCAGTCCTATCCCTCCCTGACACCCTCAAAAGTCCCTCCCCAGCTCTCTTGTAGCCCCCTTCAGATACTGGAAGGCCACAATTAGGTCTTCTTGTAGCCTTTTCTTCTCCAGACTGGATAGCCCTAACTCCCTCAGTCTGTCCTCGTAGCAGAGGTGCTCCAGCCCTCTAACTATTGCCATAATAAAAATGACAGACTTTTCACTTTTTGTTTGCTTATTTCTTCACTGAAGACTTATTTTCTGGCTATATTACAGAATACAGAATTAACGAGTTTGGAAAAGACCTTTGAGATCATGCAGTCCAACCTATCCCCCAACCCCATCTCATCAACTAAGCCATGGCACCGAGTGCCTCAGCCAGGCCCTTACAAAACACTTCCTGGGATGGTGACTCCACCACCTCCCTGGGCAGCACATTCCAATGGCCAATCTCTCTTGCTGGGAACAATTTCTTCCTCACATCCATCCAAACCTCCCCTGGCACAGCTTGAGACTGTGTCCTCTTGTTCTGGTGCTGGGTGCCTGGGAGAAGAGACCAACCCCCTCCTGGCTACAACCTCCCTTCAGGGAGTTGTAGAGAGCAAGAAGGTTTCCCCTGAGCTTCCTCTTCTCCAGGCTAAGCAACCCCAGCTCCCTCAGCCTCTCCTCACAGGGTTGTGCTCCAGACCCCTTCCCAGCCTTGTTGCCCTTCTCTGGACACCTTCCAGCATCTCAACATCTTTCTTAAACTGAGGGGCCCAGAACTGGACACAGAAAAGCCCTGATGAGGCATTTAGTGCCATGGTCTGGTTGATTGGATAGTGCTGGTTGATAGGTTGGACTGGATGATCTTGCAGGTCTCTTCCAACCTGGTTGATTCTGTGATTCTATGAAGTCTGACTTGATATTTCCCTACTAGAGTGAAATTGGGAAGCTTTTTCCACACTGATGCGGTGATGCTTATGGAGGTGGTAGTATAGGATGTTGGGATTGTCAATTTCATTTACTTTAAGAACCTGATCCTCAAATTTGGACTTTCTTACTTATTTTTAAAAGGCTTCAACTTCTGCATGCATGCTTCATTGCAGAAACAAACTGAATGTCATAATTTGGTGTCTTGTGTGTTGAATATAGGGTATGAAGTCGATTCCCCCTGCCCACCCTATTGTTCTCTGTATCACCAAAAGTGCCAGTCTAACAGAGGCTATTGCCTGGAGAAGAGGGGACTTAGAGGGGAACTTGTCACTCTCTACAGCTACCTAAAAGGAAGTTGTAGTCAGGTGGGGGTCAGGCTCTTCTGCCAGGCAACTTGTGACAGGACCAGAGGGCATGGCCTGAAGCTGTGCCAGGGGAAGTCTAGGTTAGATATTAGGAAGCATTTCCTGATGGAAAGGGGAATTAGAGACTGGGATGTGCTGCCCAGGGAGGTGGTGGAGTCACCATCCCTGGAGGTGTTTAAGGACAGGTTGGATGTGGCACTTGGTGGCATGGTTTAGCTGATGTGGTAGTGTTAGGTCATAAGCTGGACTTGATCTCAGAGGTCTATTCCAGCCTCAGTCACTCTGTGTTTAGTAGAGTGTTTCTGCTCAGGCTAAGACTGGTGGTTGTCCCTTCACTTTTACACAGTAATACATGACATTTTGAAACACTGCCTGGATTAATGAGTAAATAGATTTCCAGTGACCACCAAGGAATTCCAATGGTACTGTACAGTATATTCATAATGTTTAAAGGTCTGTTGTCACAGAATGACCTCCCTGCAGTGGAACAGCTTCCCTGGCCTCTGACCAGGGGGATTTTTGTGTTGTTTGCTGATTGTAAATATCTGTATAATAATGAAAATCCTGTAATTCTGCACATAATCCTTGCATTCCATTGTAGAGTGCAGTTCTTGCTTGTAAACACAGCTTCCATTTGATACAGGCCAGGATGCCATTGAGCAAACAACACAAAAGTCCCCCTGGTCAGAGGCCAGGAAGCTGTTCCACAGCACCTTACTATCCCCATGTCCCAGGAGCACACAGAAAGCAATGGGTTAGACTTAACTAAACAATGCAGCCAGGCCCAGGTCAGCCAGAAGCAGGTTAATCTCTCCTAGAACTCTGCTGAAGAGTAAAAGTTCAAACTTTCCTAAACCAAAATTGCAGCTGAATAGTAAGGCCACTGGCTTGTGATTGTTAAAGATGAGTTGGCTCTCTGAAGGTGTTTTAGCAGTTCACAGGACCACAGGATGTTAGGAGTTGGAAGGGACCTCTGGAGATCTTCCAGTCCAACCCCTCTACCAGAGCATGACCATAGAATCCAGCACAGGTCACACAGGAATACATCCACATGAGTCTTGAGAGTCTTCAGAGAAGGAGACTCCACAACCTCTCTGGGCAGCCTGTTCCAGTGCTCTGTGACCCTCACAGTGAAGAAATTCCTCCTCATTCCTTCAGCTTTGGGATAGTACAGATGAGATTTGACATGTGTAACGCTGACCCTGCCAAATCTGTGTTAAAATCTTACTGTAAAACTGGTCAGGTCAGGCCTTGGCTCAAGTTTCAGCAGTGTAGACAAATGACATTCTGGATTTCATTAAGTTGCTTTAATTTGGTTACATAAGAGCAAGGATGTAATTACAAGATGATTTTGGAGTTGTGTTAGATGTAAGGGGATAGGTAGGGTACAATCCTTACGGTAAAATATGCTTTAAGATTCTTTTAGGGTTGGGGACTACCTGCAGAGAAACCTGTTTTTGTTTTAAGGATTACTTTAAGTGTCTGTTAGGGAATGGCTTAATTCAAATGTCTGTTAAAATCCTAGAATCAAACAGGCTGGAAAAGACCTCAGAGATCATCAACTTCAACCTATTACCTAATACCTAACACCTCCTGACAGCTAAACCATGGCTCCAAGTGCCACATCCAAGCCTTTTTTGAACAGCTCCAGGGACGGTGACTCCACCACCTCCCTGGGCAGCACATCCCAATGGCCAATCTCTCTTTCTGGGAAGTAATTTCTCCTCACCTGCAGCCTAAACTTCCCCTGGCACAGCTTGAGACTGTGTCCTCTTGTTCTGGTGCTGGTTGCCTGGGAGAAGAGACCAACCCCCACCTGGCTACAACCACCCTTCAGGTAGTTGTAGAGAGCAGTAAGGTCTTCCCTGAGAATGGGTTAACAGAAACTAATGTTCTGTCTTTCCCAATATTTCATTTGATCTCTGTATAATTTTTTTGCTTCAAGAGTATTTTGGAAATGCTGTTGTATAGCTTAGAGAGCTTAGAGTTACTTTAGCTTGGCCTGGTATATTTCATAGAATCATAGAACTGTCAGGGCTGGAAAGGACCTCAAGGATCATCCAGTTCCAACCCCTTGCCATGGGCAGGGACACCTCACACTACAGCAGGTTGCTCACAGCCACATCCAGCCTGGCCTGAAAAACCTCCAGGGATGAGGCTTTCACCAACCTCTCTGGGCAACCTGTGCCAGTGTCTCACCACCCTCATGGGGAAGAATTTCTTCCTAACATCCAATCTCAATCTCCCCACTTCTAGTTTTGTTCCACCCCCCAGTCCTATCACTCCCTGACACCCTCAGAAGTCCCTCCCCAGCTTTCTTGTAGCCCCCTTCAGATACTGGAAGGCCACAATTAGGTCTTCTTGTAGCCTTCTCTTCTCCAGACTGAACAGCCCCAACTCCCTCAGTCTGTCCTCATGCTGAGGTTTCTGTATAGCAGGAAAAAGTAGCTCTGTGTGTACAGCTTTAACTAATTGCTTCTAGTGTTACGAGTAATATTTTGCAAGGCTTTGCCTAGCAAAGGTTTCATGGTCCTCTGATTTTTACTTTATTTTCCTTTCCTACTTCTTTCTCTCCCCCTTCCTTGTGGTATTAGCTGTAAAAGGCCAACTTTACTACTCTCAGTCAGAATAAATAACTTTCAATTTTCCATAGGAGCTGAAGTTAAAAGATGAAGAATGTGAAAGGCTTTCTAAAGTGCGAGACCAACTTGGACAGGAGTTGGAAGAACTTACAGCTAGTCTGTTTGAGGTGTGTTGGAGTCTTCGATGTGATATCCTTAAAGGAAGCTGAGCCAGATGTTTCATGGAGAATCAGTACATTGTATGCCAAAGTTTTCTGCAATAAGCTTCTGAAGGGGTTTGTCTCCTGAAGACCTGGGTGTGTTGAAGTAGAGGCTTGAGAGCAAGCAGCAGACTTTTCATGTAGAGGAAGGAGACCTCGTTGAGCTCGTCAGTCTGCCTAGACACAAAATGAAGAGAATCAAGAAAATAAGTCCAGAAAGCTTCAATCTGTTTAGGCTTTTTTGGGTTTTTTTGGCATAACTATTTTGAGACAGCTTCTCTGTCTGACAACAAGGCTAGCTAGATAAGAGCTAAATTTGGGGTTGCCATGGTGACTAAATGAAAAAGAAAAACCAACCACAAACTTGGTTCCAGATCAATGGAGGCAGCAAGAATGCAACTGTGGCTTTCAGCTTTTGGATCTTGGCTCTGGCAGCATGCTGCCACCACAGACTTGAAGCATTCATACTGTGATTAGGATAGGATAGGGTAGCATAGAATAGGATAGGGTAGCGTAGAACAGGGTAGGGTAGGGTAGAATAGAATAGGGTAGAATAGAATAGAATAGGGTAGAATAGATAGAATTAACCAGGTGGGAAAAGACCTTTGAGATCATCCAGCCCAACCTATCACCCAACACCATCTCATTAACTAAACCATGGCACCAAGTGCCTCATCCAGGCTCTTCCTAAACACCTCCTGTGATGGTGACTCCACCACCTCCCTGGGCAGCCCATTCCAGTGACCAACCAGGGTGGAACCTGGTTACCAAGGGAGAAGCCTGAACTTCCAGTGGGACCTTTTTTTTCATTCTGAGAAAGAGGCAGTAGTGCTAGCAAAGATTCTGAGCTTGGATTATACAGGGGAAAAAAAGTAGTCTTAAATCCATACTTGAAGCATGATCAGTTCTCATTTTATCATAGGAATATATGTAGGAAAATATATTTAGCCTGTATCTCTCTCTCTATAGGCTAAATTGTGATGCCTGTAACTGTCAGAATACATTTCATAGTCTGAGGATGATTTATACATTTATCAAATGATCAACATTGGGTGGGGTTTTTTTTTGTTCACCATATACATAAAGATACAAGATTAGGTAGGTTTTAGAAGCAGCATTCAAGCCTAGGATGTTGGATTGGTATAAAAGTGATGATCAAGACTGACACTAAACCCCAAAATAATCACATTTCAGACTGCTCTGGGGTTGGCAATGCATTTTATTTTGTCATCCCGGTGCTAGGGCAGAGTTGCTCAAAATATTAAGCAGTTCCTCTGTGTGGAGAGCAAATGGGAGACTGGAGAGGTGCTTTTTAGCATAAGTGCTTGTGTGTGCTGGGAGGGGAGGAAAATCTTGGGCAGGTGTTTTAGCTGTAGGGGAATACAGAATTATCAGTGACGTTCTCTATTGACGTCACTTCCTGACGTAGAACAATGCAGCAGTTTGTTAAAGCTGTGTTTGAAATCTAGCACGTGAATAGTAATAATTGAAGGTTTAATTACTCAGCACCGTCATGGGCATGTCACCTGAATATCCTTTGCTGGTTTGGCTTCACTTAAGAGACCCTAACCGAGCACAGCGTTGAGGTTTCTCGATGCCTGCGCTGCAATGCGCAGCCCTTCAATTCACCTTCTGTTCTGATTGCCACTAAACTTCAGCAACCATGCCAGTGGCTAGGATAGATTCTATATTGGTGCACCTCAGTGGAGGCTCCAGGCTCGTTTTGCACAGCTGAGCTTCTGTAGGGACTCCATCAGAGCGCTGCGGTAGGCACCGTACCCTGCTTTGCTTCCCAAGCTGCATCACCCAGCGGAACCTGCATGATCGATGTTCAGTGTATCTGTACACATTGTATAAATGTGTATGTGCCCATCCCTGCATGTGTCTGTTGTTGCTGGAGAAGAGTTTTTACAAACCCATATGATACAGCTGTGTTGTATGCCAGTGGGAGTCAGGTCTTTTGGTATGGTGATGTATGAACTTCTTCTGTTCTATTTATATAGCGTCCAGATACGTGCTAGGCGCTTTACAGATATGAGAGGGCTCCTGAGCCCAAGTCCTGTAGCTGGGGACCCTGGTGTTTTAATCTCTGTTGCCTTCAGTAAACACCAAATAAGAACAGGAATTTGATGCCAAATTGCTGGATCACAGCCTAAACTAACACATTATGCAGACAAATGGCATAGAGGTGTGAGGTAAAAAGATTGCTTAAAAAACAACCCCCAGTCCTTTTATGCTTTCTGCTTTATTGGCTTGGTCATGTTTCTTTATTTGGATTGGTTATTAGTCCTGCTCAAGAAATGTTTGTTATTCCACAGATTACTTTTAAGCTGTTGCTTTGTTTTATTGATGGTAAGAGTTTAAACTTGATAGCTGCCTGACCGGTTCCTTCACGCAGGACTTTCCAGTTGCCTGCAACTGGTTATTCTGGCTAGGAGGGCGAAGTTCTTTTGAGTGAGCTACTGTGCCCATGCTGCTTTTGTTGCTGCTGGTTGAGTCTTTCTCTTGGGGGTGAAGGAACTTGGCAGCCCCCAAGCGTGACTGGAGCCTGGTGTTCATGAAGAGAGGTATTGTTCCTGCTGGAGGAGGGTGGGGGAAGTTGCTGAATTTTGGGTTCAGGACCAAGGAGCATAAACTTTGGTGGGGCAGTGATGAATCCCAGTGATAGGTTTGTAGGGATTGTTTGTATGGTATGTAACTATTTCAGACTGTTGTTCAACTTAATAGTCATGGGTAGTCTCCATGAAGCAAAAGCATGTCCTTAATTGTTTGGGTTTTGTACTGGTGCTTCTAGGCTTGTGTGAAGTATTTACATTAGCTAAACATGGTTTTACTCTTTTCTTATATAGGAAGCACACAAAATGGTTAAAGAAGCTAATGTCAAACAAGCTGCAGCTGAAAAACAGTTAAAAGAAGCACAAGGAAAAGTGAGTTCTGTCCAACTTGTTTGCTGCTTTCCCCCCACCCCCCACATGATTATGAATTTAAAGTGTGAACCATAAAGATGTAAACAGAGCATTCCCTGTAAGCATTACTGAAATAAACACTAAGTTGTTTTGTGTCCTAGCTGACACCTATGGACACAGCTGGCTCCTCAGCAAGGTGCATATGAAGTTGTGATTTGAGCAAAGCTAACTGGAGGTTTTATTACATGACTAAATATAGCCTAAGATGGCATTTTGGGTTGTTAATGACTTTGTTTCCCTCCCCCAAAGATTGATGTCCTCCAGGCTGAAGTAGCAGCATTGAAAACACTAGTACTGTCCACTTCACCTACATCTCCAACCAAGGAGTTTCAGTCTGGTGGAAAAACTCCCTTTAAGAAAGGCCATGCAAGAAACAAGAGTACAAGCAGTGCTATGGGTGGCAGTCATCAGGACCTTACCATGATGCAGCCAATTGTAAAGGACTGTAAAGAGGTAATGCTGCAAGGATTGTCCTCCTTTTGCTGAGAAGGTGGCTTTACTCTCTTGTTTTACTCACAGTAAACCTGGGATACATTAGATCTCCATGTAATGCTGACTGTTCTAGAGATATTTGTTCATTGAAGAAGGAATTTTTCTTCATACCAATGGTTGGTGGTTTTTTTCCAACTTTTGTTTACCTTTTAAGTCATGAGGAGGTGAGATAAGGTTTGGAACATTGGAATGAAGCATGGAATTGTCAGGGTTGGAAGGGACCTCAAGGAAGAACTTCTTCCTAACATCCAGTCTGAATCTACCCATTTCTAGTTTTGCTCCATCCCCCAGTCCTGTCACTCCCTGACACCCTCAAAAGTCCCTCCCCAGCTTTCTTGTAGCCCCCTTCAGATACTGGAAGGCCACAATAGGGCCTCCTCAGAGCCTTGTCCTGTTGAGTTAAATCTGGAAAGTAACCAAGGTAATCAGAAATCCATCTGTATTTTTTAGACTCCTAGAGCACAAATCAAAAATGGCTTTTTTTCCTCCCCCTGCTTGGTGCCTCTTGATTGCATTCATTTTCAAGCCAGGCCTGAGATGAGTTTTAAGGTATGAGAAACGTTCCTTTAGGGGAGCAAGTTACACCTATTGAGTTTCCTGTGTACAGTGAGGTTGGTGGCTTAGCAACCAGCACGTTTATGGCCTGGCTTCATTAAGATGGCTGCTCCTGATTGCACCTGAGTGTAAGGTGAGTAGCTCTAGTGGAAAACGAATTTGCCAGTCTAATTTTTTTTTTTTTTTTTTTTCTGTGTGGATTCAAAGGCAACAGAAAGGACAAAAGAGTTCCCCAAAATATTTGTGTAAAAGAGAGTAGAACTGGCCAAGTGCTGGCAGCTCAGAGAAGGGGTGAAAGAACAAGAGCCTGGAAGAGTTTGGTTCAGAGCAGTGTACTTTTGGTAATCAAATATGTTGATTTTTAGCACATGTTCTTTCTCCTCTTTCCTTATCTCAACTATAACTGAATGCACCAGCAGCAGTGTGCAGATGACACCAAGCTGAGTGGTGCTGTTGATACACCAGAGGGACAGGATGGCATCCAGAGGCACCTGGACAGACTGGAGAAGTGTTGCCCAAGTGAACCTCATGAGGTTCAACAAGAGCAAGTGCAGGGTCCTGCACCTGAGTTGGAACAATGCTCACTGTCAGTGCAGACTGGGGGAGGAGGTGATAGAAAGCAGCCCTGAGGAAAAGGATTTGGGAGTGCTGATGGTTGAGAAGCTGGACATGAGCAGTGTGAGCTTGCAGCACAGAAGGCGAATCACATCCTGGGCTGCATCCAAAGCAGCATTGCCAGCAGAGCCAGAGAAGTGATTCTGCTACTGTGCTCTGCTCTGGGGAGACCTCACCTGGAGTACTGCAGCCAACTTTGGAGCCCTCAATACAGGAAGGACATGGAGCTGATGGAGCAGGACCAGAGGAGGGCCTTAAAAATGATCAGGGGGTTGGAGCAGCTCTGCTACAAGGAGAGGCTGAGGGAGCTGGGGGTGTTCAGCCTGGAGAAGAGGAGGCTCCAGGGAGACCTAATAGCAGCTTGGCAGTGCCTGAAGGGGGCTACAAGAAGAATGGAGAGAGACTGTTTACAAAGGCCTGCAGGGACAGGACCAGGGGCAATGGCTTCAGACTAGAGAAGAGCAGATTTAGGTTGGATGCCAAGAACAAGTTCCTTACTCTGAGGGTGGTGGAACACTGGAACGGGTTGCTCAGGGAGGTGGTTGAGGCTCCTTCTCTGGAGATATTCAAGGTGAGGCTCAACAGGGCTCTGGACAATCTGATCTAGTTGAGGATGTCCCTGCTGACTGCAGAAGGGGTTGTGCTGGATGAGCTTCAGAGGTTCCTTCCAACCCAGCCCATTCTGTGAGAGCATTGCTGCTTCTTCTGCACTGGAAAGCACTCAGTTGGAATGCTCATTGTTTGCCTGTGGATGTTTGCAAATGCTGCACACCAGTGTAGTAATTGCAGCACTGAAACATGTGAATCTTTGTGTTCCAGGCTGACCTGTCTCTGTACAATGACTTCAGGTCTTGGAAGGATGAGCCTACCATGGACAGAACCTGCCCTTTCTTGGACAAAATCTATCGGGAAGATATTTTTCCATGTTTAACCTTCTCCAAGAGTGAGGTAAATGGAAGCAGACTCCATGTGGCCTCTGCCACTTTCCCCTTCACTCTTCTATGTGAAGCTAACAGCCTGCCCCCCCTATCATCTGGCTCGCCCCCCCCCCCAGCAGCTAGCTAGGTGCCCCCCCGGCAGCTAGCTAGTTTTCCCCCGGCAGCTAGCTAGGTGCCCCCCAGCAGCTAGCTAGTTTTCCCCCCAGCAGCTAGCTAGGTGCCCCCCCAGCAGCTAGCTAGGTGCCCCCCAGCAGCTAGCTAGGTGCCCCCCCCAGCAGCTAGCTAGGTGCCCCCCCCAGCAGCTAGCTAGGTTCCCCCCCCCAGCAGCTAGCTAGGTTCCCCCCCCCAGCAGCTAGCTAGGTTCCCCCCCCAGCAGCTAGCTAGGTTTCCCCCAGCTGCTAGCTAGGTGCCCCCCCAGCTGCTAGCTAGGTGCCCCCCCAGCTGCTAGCTAGGTGCCCCCCCAGCTGCTAGCTAGGTGCCCCCCCAGCTGCTAGCTAGGTGCCCCCCCAGCAGCTAGCTAGGTGCCCCCCAGCAGCTAGCTAGGTGCCCCCCAGCAGCTAGCTAGGTTCCCCCCAGCAGCTAGCTAGGTTCCCCCCCCAGCAGCTAGCTAGGTTCCCCCCAGCAGCTAGCTAGGTTCCCCCCAGCAGCTAGCTAGGTTTCCCCCCCCCAGCAGCTAGCTAGGTTTCCCCCCAGCTGCTAGCTAGGTGCCCCCCCAGCAGCTAGCTAGGTGCCCCCAGCAGCTAGCTAGGTGCCCCCCAGCAGCTAGCTAGGTGCCCCCCCAGCAGCTAGCTAGGTGCCCCCCCAGCAGCTAGCTAGGTTTCCCCCCCCAGCAGCTAGCTAGGTTTCCCCCCAGCAGCTAGCTAGGTTTCCCCCCCCAGCAGCTAGCTAGGTTTCCCCCGGCAGCTAGCTAGGTTTCCCCCCAGCAGCTAGCTAGGTTTCCCCCGGCAGCTACCCCCGGCAGCTAGCTAGGTTTCCCCCCGGCAGCTAGCTAGGTTTCCCCCCGGCAGCTAGCTAGGTTTCCCCCCGGCAGCTAGCTAGGTTTCCCCCGGCAGCTAGCTAGGTTTCCCCCCCAGCAGCTAGCTAGGTTTCCCCCCCCAGCAGCTAGCTAGGTTTCCCCCCCCAGCAGCTAGCTAGGTTTCCCCCCAGCAGCTAGCTAGGTTTCCCCCAGCAGCTAGCTAGGTTTCCCCCAGCAGCTAGCTAGGTTTCCCCCCCAGCAGCTAGCTAGGTTTCCCCCCCAGCAGCTAGCTAGGTTTCCCCCCCAGCAGCTAGCTAGGTTTCCCCCCAGCAGCTAGCTAGGTTTCCCCCCCCCAGCAGCTAGCTAGGTTTCCCCCCCCCAGCAGCTAGCTAGGTTTCCCCCCCAGCAGCTAGCTAGGTTTCCCCCCCCCAGCAGCTAGCTAGGTTTCCCCCCCAGCAGCTAGCTAGGTTTCCCCCCCAGCAAGTAGCTAGGTTTCCCCCCCAGCAAGTAGCTAGGTTTCCCCCCCAGCAGCTAGCTAGGTTTCCCCCCAGCTGCTAGCTAGGTTTCCCCCCAGCTGCTAGCTAGGTTTCCCCCCAGCTGCTAGCTGGCTGCCCCCAGCTGCTAGCTGGCTGCCCCCCCAGCAGCTAGCTGGCTGCCCCCAGCAGCTAGCTGGCTGCCCCCCCAGCAGCTAGCTGGCTGCCCCCCAGCAGCTAGCTGGCTGCCCCCAGCTGCTAGCTGGCTGCCCCCCCCAGCAGCTAGCTAGGTTTCCCCCCAGCAGCTAGCTAAGTTTCCCCCCAGCAGCTAGCTAGGTTTCCCCCCCCAGCAGCTAGCTAGGTGCCCCCCCAGCAGCTAGCTAGGTTCCCCCCCCAGCAGCTAGCTAGGTTTCCCCCCCCAGCAGCTAGCTAGGTTTCCCCCCCCCAGCAGCTAGCTAGGTTCCCCCCAGCAGCTAGCTAGGTTCCCCCCCCAGCAGCTAGCTAGGTTCCCCCCCCCAGCAGCTAGCTAGGTTTCCCCAGCAGCTAGCTAGGTTTCCCCCCAGCAGCTAGCTAGGTTCCCCCCCCAGCAGCTAGCTAGGTTTCCCCCCCAGCAGCTAGCTAGGTGCCCCCCAGCAGCTAGCTAGGTGCCCCCAGCAGCTAGCTAGGTTTCCCCCCCCCAGCAGCTAGCTAGGTTTCCCCCCCCAGCAGCTAGCTAGGTTTCCCCCCCAGCAGCTAGCTAGGTTTCCCCAGCAGCTAGCTAGGTTTCCCCCCAGCAGCTAGCTAGGTTTCCCCAGCAGCTAGCTAGCTAGGTGCCCCCCAGCAGCTAGCTAGCTAGGTGCCCCCCCAGCAGCTAGCTAGCTAGGTGCCCCCCAGCAGCTAGCTAGGTTCCCCCCCCCCCAGCAGCTAGCTAGGTTTCCCCCCAGCAGCTAGCTAGGTTTCCCCCAGCAGCTAGCTAGGTTTCCCCCCCAGCAGCTAGCTAGGTTTCCCCCCAGCAGCTAGCTAGGTTTCCCCCCAGCAGCTAGCTAGGTTTCCCCCCAGCAGCTAGCTAGGTTTCCCCCCAGCAGCTAGCTAGGTTTCCCCCCAGCAGCTAGCTAGGTTTCCCCCAGCAGCTAGCTAGGTTTCCCCCCAGCAGCTAGCTAGGTTTCCCCCCCAGCAGCTAGCTAGGTTTCCCCCCAGCAGCTAGCTAGGTTTCCCCCCAGCAGCTAGCTAGGTTTCCCCCCCAGCAGCTAGCTAGGTTTCCCCCCCAGCAGCTAGCTAGGTGCCCCCCAGCAGCTAGCTAGGTTTCCCCCCCCAGCAGCTAGCTGGGTTTCCCCCCAGCAGCTAGCTGGGTTTCCCCCAGCAGCTAGCTAGGTGCCCCCCAGCAGCTAGCTAGGTGCCCCCCAGCAGCTAGCTAGGTGCCCCCCAGCAGCTAGCTAGGTTCCCCCCCCAGCAGCTAGCTAGGTTTCCCCCCCCAGCAGCTAGCTAGGTGCCCCCCCAGCAGCTAGCTAGGTTTCCCCCCAGCAGCTAGCTAGGTGCCCCCCCAGCAGCTAGCTAGGTTCCCCCCAGCAGCTAGCTAGGTTTCCCCCCAGCAGCTAGCTAGGTTCCCCCCCAGCAGCTAGCTAGGTTTCCCCCCCCAGCAGCTAGCTAGGTGCCCCCCCAGCAGCTAGCTAGGTGCCCCCCCAGCAGCTAGCTAGGTGCCCCCCCCAGCAGCTAGCTAGGTGCCCCCCAGCAGCTAGCTAGGTGCCCCCCCAGCAGCTAGCTAGGTGCCCCCCCAGCAGCTAGCTAGGTGCCCCCAGCAGCTAGCTAGGTGCCCCCCCAGCAGCTAGCTAGGTTCCCCCCAGCAGCTAGCTAGGTTTCCCCCAGCAGCTAGCTAGGTTTCCCCCCCAGCAGCTAGCTAGGTTCCCCCCAGCAGCTAGCTAGGTTTCCCCAGCAGCTAGCTAGGTTTCCCCCCAGCAGCTAGCTAGGTTTCCCCCCAGCAGCTAGCTAGGTTTCCCCCCCAGCAGCTAGCTAGGTTTCCCCCAGCAGCTAGCTAGGTGCCCCCCAGCAGCTAGCTAGGTCCCCCCCCAGCAGCTAGCTAGGTTTCCCCCCCCAGCAGCTAGCTAGGTTTCCCCCCCCAGCAGCTAGCTAGGTTTCCCCCCCAGCAGCTAGCTAGGTTTCCCCCCCAGCAGCTAGCTAGGTTTCCCCCAGCAGCTAGCTAGGTTTCCCCCAGCTGCTAGCTGGCTGCCCCCCAGCTGCTAGCTGGCTGCCCCCAGCTGCTAGCTAGGTGCCCCCCAGCTGCTAGCTAGGTGCCCCCCCCAGCTGCTAGCTGGCTGCCCCCCCAGCTGCTAGCTGGCTGCCCCCAGCTGCTAGCTGGCTGCCCCCCAGCAGCTAGCTGGCTGCCCCCCCAGCTGCTAGCTGGCTGCCCCCAGCTGCTAGCTAGGTTTCCCCCAGCAGCTAGCTAGGTTTCCCCCGCCAGCAGCTAGCTAGGTTTCCCCCCCGGCAGCTAGCTAGGTTTCCCCCCGGCAGCTAGCTACGTTCCCCCCAGCAGCTAGCTAGGTTCCCCCCCCAGCAGCTAGCTAGGTTTCCCCCCAGCAGCTAGCTAGGTTTCCCCCCAGCAGCTAGCTAGGTTTCCCCCAGCAGCTAGCTAGGTTTCCCCCCCCAGCAGCTAGCTAGGTTCCCCCCAGCAGCTAGCTAGGTTCCCCCCCCAGCAGCTAGCTAGGTTTCCCCCCCAGCAGCTAGCTAGGTGCCCCCCAGCAGCTAGCTAGGTGCCCCCCCAGCAGCTAGCTAGGTTTCCCCCCCCCAGCAGCTAGCTAGGTTTCCCCCAGCAGCTAGCTAGGTTTCCCCCCTAGCAGCTAGCTAGGTTTCCCCCCCCAGCAGCTAGCTAGGTTTCCCCCCAGCAGCTAGCTAGGTTTCCCCCCCAGCAGCTAGCTAGGTTTCCCCCCCCAGCAGCTAGCTAGGTTTCCCCCCAGCAGCTAGCTAGGTTTCCCCCCAGCAGCTAGCTAGGTTCCCCCCCCCCAGCAGCTAGCTAGGTTTCCCCCCAGCAGCTAGCTAGGTTTCCCCCCAGCTGCTAGCTGGCTGCCCCCCAGCTGCTAGCTAGGTGCCCCCCAGCTGCTAGCTGGCTGCCCCCCCCAGCTGCTAGCTGGCTGCCCCCCAGCTGCTAGCTAGGTGCCCCCCCCAGCTGCTAGCTGGCTGCCCCCCCAGCTGCTAGCTGGCTGCCCCCCCAGCTGCTAGCTAGGTGCCATTGTATCTAATTGATATATATATATAGTTTTATGGACTGTTGTTCTCCAGGATCCATCGTGGCAGGCTGCAAGCACAGTCTGGATGTTTTCTTTGCTTACAAGAATGAGGCACTTAGGGATTTTATGTTTGGGAGTAAGGTCTTAGATGAACCAAATTACAAGGAAAGGGAGGAGGTTTTTCCCCTCCTGGGAATACTGTCAAACTGATTCTGGCTTCAAGTGCTTTACTCTTGGTTCTTCAGTAGCACTTACAGATTGCAGCTGTGATACCAGTCCCCAGGGGAAAGGGACCATATTATGAGATCTCTGTTCAAAGAAGAAGACATTTTAAAGCCCCTCAGATTTTTTTTTCCTTATTAGAATGAAATCCTTCACTTGGAAGATGCTCTGTTTTCTTCATAACATTTACCTGTTGTCCTCATGGGATGTTGCCTTTTCCCCCCATGCTTTTCCACCTGCTCTTACTTGCTGACCCTCACTCTTATAGTCCACTGCATACCAATCCATTATGATGGCTACACAGCAGCATAACAACCTCTCCCACTAAAAACTTTACTTGGTTACTATGGAAATCAAATTGTTTCTGCAGTAGGTAGAAGTAAGCCATCCTGCTATGTTTCCCAGCAACTTATTTTCCTGCTTCAGTGATGATATAATTGCTGTAGGCTTGCATTTCCTCCCCTAGAGTGGCTGTAGGCTTGCATTTCCTCCCCCTAGAGTGGCTGTAGGCTTGCATTTCCTCCCCTAGAGTGGCTGTAGGCTTGCATTTCCTCCAAAGTAAAGAAAGAGGCTTCCAGGGCCTGTCAGTTATGATCAGTGATGGTTTCTAGCTGCTGTGCACAGAGACTGTTTTCACTTAAAGATCAATACAATACAATACAATACAATACAATACAATACAATACAATACAATACACCAGGTTGGAAGAGACCTTCAAGATCATCGCGTCCAACCCATCAAACAATCCAACCCACCCAACAACTAGACCATACAGCCAAGCACCCCATCAAGTCTTCTCCTGAACACCTCCAGTGAAGGTGACTCCACCACCTCCACGGGTAGCCGATTCCAATGGGCAATCACTCTCTCCGTGTAGAACTTCTTCCTAACATCCAGCCTAAACCTGCCCTGGCACAGCCTGAGACTGTGTCCTCTTGTTCTGGTGCTGGATGCCTGGGAGAAGAGGCCAACCTCTGCCTGGCTACAACCTCCCTTCAGGTAGTTGTAGAGAGCAATAAGGTCACCCCTCAGTCTCCTCTTCTCCAGGCTAAGCAACCCCAGCTCCCTCAGCCTTTCCTCATAGGGCTTGTGTTCCAAACCCCTCCCCAGCTTTGTTGCCCTTCTCTGGACACGTTCCAGCAAGTCAACATCCTTCCTAAACTGAGGGGCCCAGAACTGGACACAGTACTCAAGGTGCGGCCTAACCAGTGCAGTGTACAGGGGCACAATGACCTCCCTGCTCCTGCTGGCCACACTGTTCCTGATGCAAGCCAGGATGCCATTAGCCTTCTTGGCTGCCTGGGCACACTGCAGGCTCATGTTCAGCCTACAATCAACCAGTACCCCCAGGTCCCTCTCTGCCTGGCCGCTCTCCAGCCACTCTGACCCCAGCCTGTAGCACTGCCTGGGGTTGTTGTGGCCAATGTGCAGAATCCGGCACTTGGATGTGTTCAATCTCATGCCATTGGACTCTGCCCATCTGTCCAGCCTGTCGAGGTCCCTCTGCAAAGCCTCTCTGCCCTCCAGCAAATCAACTGCTGCCCCCAGCTTGGTGTCATCTGCAAATTTACTGATGATGGACTCAATGCCCTCATCCAGATCATCAATAAAGATGTTGAAGAGCATGGGGCCCAGTACTGATCCCTGGGGCACACCACTAGTGACAGGCCGCCAGCTGGATGTGGCACCATTCACCATTACTCTCTGGGCTCGGCCCTCCAGCCAGTTCCTAACCCAACGCAGTGTGCTCCTGTCCAAGCCACGGGCTGCCAGCTTGGCCAGGAGTTTGCTGTGGGGAACGGTGTCAAAGGCCTTGCTGAGGTCCAGGTAGACCACATCCACAGGCCTCCCCACATCCACCAGGCGGGTCACCTGATCATAGAAGGAGATCAGGTTGGTCAGGCAGGACCTGCCCCTCCTAAATCCATGCTGGCTAGGCCTGAGCCCCTGGTCATCCTGTAAGTGCTGTGTGATCGCACTCGAGATGACCCGTTCCATAATCTTGCCTGGCACTGAGGTCAGGCTGACAGGCCTATAATTCCCTGGCTCATCCAACCGGCCCTTCTTGTGGATGGGCACCACGTTAGCCAGCTTCCAGTCTTCTGGGACCTCTCCAGTGAGCCAGGACTGCTGAAAAATGATGGAAAGTGGCTTGGACAGCTCATCTGTCAGCAATCTCAGCACCCTAGGATGGATCCCATCCGGTCCCATGGCCTTGTGGGGGTCCAAGCGGCTCAGTAGATCTCTAACTTCCTCTTGGAGCAGTGGTAAACTATGCAGCTCTCTGGCTCCTTCTGCCAGCTCTGCAGGCCAGCTGTCTGGAAGACGTTCTGCCCTGCTAGTGAAGACTGAGGCAAAGAAGGTGTTAAGTACCTCTGCCTTTTCCTCATCCTCTGTTACAACGTTCCCCTCCGTGTCAACCAAGGAGTGGAGGTTGTCCTTGCCCTTCTTCTTGCTATTGATGTATTTATAGAAGGACTTTTTGTTATCCTTCACAGCAGAGGCCAGTCTAAGTTCTAAATGGGCTTTTGCCTCCCTAATTTTCTTCCTGCACAACCTAGCAACATCCCTAAACATTCTGTAGGTTGCCTCCCCTTTCTTCCAAAGATAATACACCCTCTTTTTTCCCTAAGTTCTATTAAAAGTTCATTACCCATCCAGGCTGGCCGTCTGCCCCGGCGGCTCATCTTCCGGCACACCGGCACAGCCTGTTCTTGCACCTTCAATAGTTCTTCCTTGAAGTAGGTCCAGCTCTCCTGGACCCCTTTGTTTTTAAGGGCTGATTCCCAAGGAACCTTCTGAATTAGTTCCTTGAGTAGCCTGAAGTCTGCCCTCCGGAAGTCCAGAGTGGAGGTCTTCTTGCTCCCCCTCTTGGCTTGGCTGCATACAGAAAACTCTATTATGTCGTGGTCCCTGGTGCCTAAACACCCTCCGACCACCACATCACCCACCAGCCCTTCCCTGTTGGTGAAGAGGAGGTCAAGCATAGCCTTACCCCTGGTAGGCTCACGCAGCACCTGGGATAAGAAGCTGTCCTCCATGCACTCTAAGAACCTCCTAGACTGCCTCCTCTCTGCTGTGTTGAGATCCCAGCAGATATCAGGCAGGTTGAAGTCACCCATGAGAATGAGGTCAGGTGATCTTGAGACAGCCTTAAGCTGCCTATAGAATGCCTCATCGACATCCTCCTCCTGGTTGGGTGGTCTATAACAGACGCCAACCAGGATGTCTGCCCTGTTGGTCTTCCCTCTAATTCTCACCCACAAGCACTCAACCCTATCATCCCTGATCTCCATCTCAACAGCATCCAGTGCCTCCCTGACGTACAGGGCCACCCCTCCACCCCTTCTTCCTTGCCTGTCTCTCCTGAAGAGCCTGTAGCTGTCAATTGCAGCGCTCCAGTCATGCGAGTCGTCCCACCACGTCTCTGTGATGGCAACTACATCATAACTTTCTTGCTGCAACAAGGCTTCCAGCTCCTCTTGTTTGTTACCCATGCTTCGTGCATTAGTGTACATGCACTGCAGCTGGGCTGCTGGTTTCACCTTTAGCTCTAGCTTATCACCTCCAGTGATAACTCATGTGCAGCTAAACCAAACAAACTGCTCATGCCTTGTGGTTTTGAATCACTGGGAATGCAGCTGTGTGGATGGTTGAAGTCTTGCATTCACTCTCAGTAGCCTCTTGTGGATGTGTGTAGTGTTTTCTCTTGCCCTTGGGGGATGGCAAAGAAGAATAGGAAGGATCTGGAGGTGCTGGAAGGTGTCCAGAGAAGGGCCACGAGGATGAGCAGAGGGCTGGAGCTGCTCTGCTATGAGGACAGACTGAGGAAGTTGGGATTGTTCAGTCTGGGGAGGAGAAGGCTCTGAGCAGACCTAATTGTGGCCTTCCAGTATCTGAAGGGGGCTACAAGGAAGCTGGGGAGGGACTTCTGAGGGTGTCAGGGAGTGATAGGACTGGGGGGCTGGAGCAAAACTAGAAGTGGGGAGATTGAGATTGGATGTTAGGAAGAAGTCATTCCCCAGGAGGGTGGTGAGAGACTGGCACAGGTTGCCCAGGGAGGTGGTGGAAGCCTCATCCCTGGAGGTTTTTGCAGCCAGGCTGGATGTGGCTGTGAGCAACCTGCTGCAGTGTGAGGTGTCCCTGCCCCTGGCAGGGGGGTTGGAACTGGATGCTCCTTGAGCTCCCTTCCAACCCTGACAGTTCTATGATAAAACAGAGAATGGAGGGAGCCTGGGCACAGAATTACTTTACTAGCAATAGAAACTACACCTTGTAAATCAGCTCATGGCTGTTCCTTGTCCATATTTAAACAGTAGTCTGGGGCAAGTGCTGAGTCCAGAGAAGCAAAGTGAGTGTGTTTCTGGTGTCTTATGGTGGTGTGTTGCTAAAGGACTGGCAGCAAAGGCCTGAGGCAAGTTGCACTTTTGCTTCCTGGAGGTGGTGTTTCAGTTAGCAGTCGGAAGCTGCAGCTGGGCCTTTCTGTCGATCCTGCCTTCTGTAGGCCACGTTGGCTTTTCTCTCTGGTGTTTAGGCTCACTTGCTTGAGCACATTTCTGAAGCTATCCTGGGCTGAAACACAGTCACATAGCATTTACTTGATTATTTTGTTTGCAAGATAGTGTGCTGCATCCTTTGGTCTTTCCACAGGCTATCAGAACAGCAGAGCAAGTGGTGTTTAAACTAAGGAAATGTGTTCTGTGTTCAGTCTGTGACATGAGCACTGCCTGCACAAACGCTTCTGAGGAGGGACTGAAAACACACCTAGCTTTTTAAACGTGCTTGACTACATTCCCAGCTGTGAAGGCAGTTCTCCTGCCTCAGGGAAGGCAGGCAGGGTTATTTGGAGGGCAGAATTTAAGCAGCAGCCTGGGAATGGGACCTCTTAGAATCATAGAATCAATAAGGTTGGAAAAGACCTCAGAGATCATCAAGTCCAACCTGTCACCCAACACCTCATGACTAACTAAACCATGGCTTCAAGTGTCACATCCAGTCCCCTCTAGAACACCTCCAGGGATGGTGACTCCACCACCTCCCTGGGCAGCACATCCCAATGGCCAATCTCTCTGTCTAGGAAGAACTTTCTCCTCACCTCCAGCCTAAACCTCCCTTGGTGCAGCTTAGAATCATGGAATCAGTCAGGGTTGGAAGGGACCGCAAGGATCATCTAGTTCCAAGCCCCCTGCCATGGGCAGGGACACCCCACACTAGATCAGGCTGGCCAGAGCCTCATCCAGCCTGGGCTTAAACACCTCCAGGGACGGGGCCTCAACCACCTCCTGGACAACCCATTCCAGGGCTTCACCACTCTCATGGGGAAGAACTTCCTCCTCACATCCAGTTTGATACTGTGTCCTCTTGTTCTGGTGCTGGTTGCCTGGGAGAAGAGACCAACCCCCACCTGGCTACAACTTCCCTTCAGGCAGTTGTGGATAGCAATAAGGTCTCCCCTGAGCCTCCTCTTCTCCAGGCTAAGCAACCCCAGCTCCCTCAGCCTCTCCTCACAGGGCTGTGCTCCAGACCCCTCCCCAGCCTCATTGCCCTTCTCTGGACACATTCAAGTGTCTCAATGTCCTTCTTAAATTGAGGAGCCCAGAACTGGACACAGGACTCAAGGTGTGGCCTAAGCAGTGCTGAGCACAGGGCAGAATGACTTCCCTGCTCCTGCTGGCCACACTGTTCCTGATGCAGGCCAGGATGCCATTGGCCTTCTTGGCCCCCTGGGCACACTGCTGGCTCATGTTCAGCTGTTGTCTACCAGTACCCCCAGGTCCCTTTCTGCCTGGCTGCTCTCCAGCCACTCTGTCCCCAGCCTGTAGCACTGCCTGGAGTTGTTGTGGCCAAAGTACAGCACAAGGAAGTGCTCACAACAAAAGCAAAATCTCACTTGGAATTGACTTTCTGTTTGGTGAGTTAGTTGATTATTCTTCTCCCCACCTCAGTGTTCCTAAATTTTCAGGGGAAGAAATACATCACTGCTTTGAGGCAAGGGGGAGCACAGAGCTGTTTTTAACTGCTTTCTAACTTTCTCTTGCAGTTGGCCTCAGCTGTTCTGGAAGCTGTTGAAAACAACACCCTGAGCATTGAACCTGTTGGCTTGCAACCTGTTCGGTTTGTGAAAGCTTCTGCAGTCGAATGTGGAGGACCAAAGTATGTTGGGGCTTAACAGACAGAAGGGGGAATCTTGACTCGTTAACTCTTGGGTTAGAGAACTGCTCTCAGCTCATCATTTCAGTCAAATGTGTGTATTTTAAATTTTATTGCCTAGAGTCTTAAGACTTCAGGACTGCTGTGATGAAATTTTGTGGGGCTAGTAAGCAACAAGTAAATTTAAGCCTTAAAAAAAAAGAGTATTCTAGAACAAACCTTTGAGAGAGAGCTGTTTATTTCACTTAGGGTACACTGACCACAGAATTTACATTCACTTCCTTGGAGAAGACCAGCCTGATACTTAAAAACCAGGCACTTTTAGGCTGTCAGGGACTGAAGGGACTGGGGGGAATGGAGCCAAACTAGAAATGGGTAGATTGAGATTGGATGTTGGGAAGAAGTTCCTCCCCATCAGAGTGGTGAGACTGGCACAGGTTGCCCAGGGAGGTGGTGGAAGCCTCATGCCTGGAGGTGTTTGCAGCCAGGCTGGATGTGGCTGTGAGCAACCTGCTGTAGTGTGAGGTGTCCCTGCCCCTGGCAGGGGTTGGAACTGGCTGATCCTTGAGGTCCCTTCCAGTCCTGACAGTTCTGTGATAGGAAGCAACGACATTAACACCTTTAAAGACATGGAGGTGTTAGATAGTGCCAGATTTGTTTATCAAACCTTGCAAACTTGATGTTTCATAGGAAATGTGCTCTGAGTGGGCAGAGCAAGTCCTGCAAGCACAGAATCAAGTTAGGAGACTCCAGCAGCTATTACTACATCTCTCCTTTCTGTCGTTACAGGGTAAGTAGATGTGCTGTGATTTCATTTGGAGGAGGAGTTTGTTCTTCCTCTCCCCACCCCCACCCACCATTATACAGCACCACATTAACTGCCAATATTTCTTTTGCCTGGATTCAGATCACTTCTGTGTGCAACTTCTTTACCTATATTCGATACATCCAACAAGGCCTGTTGAAGCAGCAGGATGGTGAGTGGGAAGCTGCATTTGGCACCCAGGAATAGGCACTTTCCATAGTGCCTGTGCTTAAAACCTGCCAGGAGAGCTTGCTATGTGTTGGTAGTCATTGTTGTGATTGCAAGAATTGGGTCATTTAGTAGTCATTGCTGTGGATTACAGGAGTTTGGTTGTGTTCCACTCTCCAATAAAGCTAAATAAATCCCCAGTCATTTTTTGCTCCCACTTAGAACTCCCTTTGTGTTATTCAGTGTGGCAGGTCAGGCTGGGTGCCTCCTGTTCCTGCCACATAAGTTACTTCTCTGGTGTCCTGAGTGTCCAGCCCAGTCAGGTGGACACAGGCAACAGCCTATTTCATACCCATAATATCCTGTGCCCTACAAACCCATCTGCAAAGTCCTTCTCTGCCTCCTTCTTCCCCCTGCTCCTGTGGGAGATGCTCCCTCTCAGGTAATGCTGGGGGAGTGTCTCAAGTCCTCTTAGGTCTGTCTGGGCCTAATGCCAGGAGGAGAAGGGGTTGGGGCAGTCTCAGACCTGCCCAGCCTGAGACTAGTCTAGCAGTGGGGGGAAGAAAGAGCCCTGGGGGGTTTGGGTACAGCCTCAGGTGGGCAGAAGGGAAGTGCTGGGAGGCTTTTGGGTGTGCTGGGAGGGACTCTGTATGCTTTGGGATTCTTCTGTCGCTATGCTTTATAGCTTCTGTAAAACACTTAACTGCTTTTCCACTGAAGCTTTCCATCACTTCTGCAATCCCTCTGTGTGGTGAGTGTCATTCTTTTGCCCCTCAGGGGCAAGAGAGGATCTGCCTGGCCTCAAACCAGGACATTCAGTATGAAAATGCTGTGTAAAATTGTGGAACAAGAGGAGTTAGGAAATTTTTTTCTACACAGTATTAAAAAAAGCCAAAAAGGTCTCTCTCACAGAATATGGGAATATTGTAGAGCAAAACAACTTCACTTTGGTTCTGAGCTATTTTTTCTTCTTGTTCTTGGTGTTTTGGTGCATCTTCCTCTGCTCTGCCCTGCTGAGACCACTCCTGCAATCCTGTGTCCAGTTCTGGGCTCCCCAGTTCAAGAGAGACAGAGACCTGCTGGAGAGAGGCCCAGGGAGAGCCAGGAGGATGCTTAGGGGACTTGAGCATCTCCCCTGTGAAGAGAGACTGAGAGCCCTGGGGCTGTTGAGTCTGGAGAGGAGAAGACTGAGAGGGATCTGATCAATGCATATCAATAGCTAGACTAAACAGCCCCAGGGCTCTCAGCCTCTCCTGACAAGTGCTGCAGTCCCTCCTTGTAGCCCTCCCTTGGACTCCCTCCAGCAGTTCCCTGGCCCTCTTGAACTGGGGAGCCCAGAGCTGGAATCAATATTCCAGGTTCCTTTTGAAGCTCTGTTGAAGTGTTGGCAGGCTGAGAAAAGATCTGAATGGATATTTAATGACAATTCTGTCTGTTTATTTTGTAGTGGATCAGATGTTCTGGGAAGTGATGCAGCTGAGAAGAGAGATGTCACTAGCAAAACTTGGCTATTACAAGGAGGAGCTCTAAATCTTTGTACTCTTGCTCATGCATGAACACCATTGACTGTACATCACTCAAATTCCTCAATCTTTCTTTTTTCCCCCCATTTTTTTCCTTTTTCATCACTTGATATTTATTTCCACAAAGTGGGTCCAAGGTCTTTCTCCTTTTTGCAGGTTGCACTCAAGAAGTACTGTGATTGTTTTCAACTGGCCTCTGCTGTATATGCCTACATAGAACACTTAGTTGAACCCATGTGGTCAGCACTTGGAGGGTGTATTAGTGATTGTAATTTACATTTGGGAACAAAACTTCTGATTAAAGTGTTAGTCTGAAGCAGTGTCTGCCTTCTGTTCTTTGGTGCAGAATGATGTGAACCTCCCTGGAGAACCTGGACGAGGCACTTGGTGCCATGGTTCAGTGATGAGATGGTGTTGGGTGATAGGTTGGACTGGATGATCTCAAAGGATCTTTTCCAACCTGGTTAATTCTGCCCTCACCCTGCCCTCACCCTACCCTCACCCTACCCTATGCTTATTCTATTCTATCCTAAAAGTCAGTCAAAAATCTGTTTAGATCTATGTTTGTGTTCTTCTAAGCATCTATGCCAAAGACACTTATCAGGAGCCTAGGAGAACTGTGGAATTCTTCAGTAGATCCTGGGCTGCAGCAAGAGAAGTGTGTCCAGCAGGGTGAGGGAGGTGATTCTCCCCCTCTGCTCCACTCTGCTGAGACCACAGCTGGAGCACTGTGTCCAGTTCTGGAGCCTCTATTACAGGAAGGATCTGGAGGTGCTGGAAGGTGTCCAGAGAAGGGCCACGAGGAGGAGCAGAGGGCTGGAGCTGCTCTGCTGTGAGGACAGACTGGGGGAGTTGGGGTTGTGCAGTCTGGGGAGGAGAAGGCTCTGATCAGACCTAATTGTGGCCTTGCAGTATGTGAAGGGGGCTCCAAGAAAGCTGGGGAGGGACTTGTGAGGGTGTCAGGGAGTGATAGGACTGGGGGGATGGAGCAGAACTAGAAATGGGCAGATTCAGATTGCATGTGAGGAAGAAGTCGTTCCCCATGAGGGTGGTGAGAGACTGGCACAGGTTGCTCAGGGAGGTGGTGGAAGCCTCATCCTTGGAGGTTTTTGCAGCCAGCCTGGATGTGGCTGTGAGCAACTTGCTGTAGTGTGAGGTGTCCCTGCCCATGGCAGGGGGTTGGAACTGGCTGATCCTTGAGGTCCCTTCCACCTCTGACCATTCCATGATTCAGTGCTGCTTGTCTGTGTTTTTCATTGTTAACACAATGCAAGAAGAGAAACTTACTTGGGAGAGTCAACAGCACCATAAACCCAGGTGTCTTCCCTCTAGAGCAGGCTGCTTTTCAAGCAGCAAGGAGCAGTGACATTACCTTGGCCACTCTCTGGTTCAAAATCTGTCCTGACCCCTGTATTGGCTGCTAAAAACTTTCTCTTCCCTTCTGGTTTTCAGTCATTAATTATTTTTCCCCTTTAAATGATTTCTTTTTTTCCCCCTCCTGCCTTTTTGGTGTTTTGAGTTTCCAGTGGTTTGTACATCCCTTGCCCAGGGTTCCCCTTGCAGCTGGAAAATGGCCATTATGGGGTTTCTGTAAGGTGGTGATGATCATGTCCATTGAATGTTAGCAGCTTCTTCTCCTTGCTACAAGGAGAACCCAAAGAAGGATTCTGGCTCTTAAGGAAGTTGCTTTGTCTGTTCAAGTGCTGCTTTTGCACTTCAAGTGGTCTTTCTTTACCCTGGGCACAGTCAAAGATGAAAGCAGACCATTGATTAGGTTACAGAGAACATAGTTGTGGGTGTTTCACAGAGTCACAGGATGCTAGAGGTTGGAAGGGTCCTTAGAGGCCAGATGCAGTAGGTGCAGCACACTGGCAGCAAATTTGTGACAGGGGAAGTTTTGAAGTAGCAGCAAAGCACTTGGCCAAACCAGCTTGAGAGTACTAAGGAGCCTGGCTCAGCCTTGTTGGATTCTCATCCTTCTGTTCCTCCTATCTGAATTTAGGATAACCTCCTTGAATCTCAAACACCTCTTCTGATGTTAATGTAGTCCACAGGAAAATGATTCACAGTGTCACAGAACATTAGAGGTTGGAGGGAACCTGCAGAGATCATCCAGTCCAACCCCCTGCCAGAGCAGCATCACCCAGGGGAGGCCACACAAGAATGCATCCAGGTGGGGTTGGAAAGGCTCCAGAGAAGGAGACTCCACAACCTCTCTGGGCAGCCTGCTCCAGGGCTCTCCTCCTCATGTTGAGGTGCAACTTGGTGCTGTAGTTTCCATCCATTGCCCCTTGTCCTATCCCAGAGCACAAGTGAGCAGAGGCTGTTCCTGTCCCTTCCTTCCTGACCCCCAGCCCTCAGCTATTGAGAGAAATTGATCAGATTCCCTCCCAGTCTTCTCCTCTCCAGACTAAGCAGCCCCAGGGCTCTCAGCCTCTCCTCCCCAGGTAGTACTCCAGTCCCTTCAGCATCCTTGTAACCCTCCCTTGGACTCTCTCCTACAGATCCCTGTCCCTCTTGAACTGGGGAACCCCAAACTGGACCCTATTCCATATGGGGCCTCACTAGGGCAGAGTAGAGCGGGAGGTCTTTCAATACTGCCTTAGAGAAGGAGGTTGATGTAGTTTTGTTGATGGTGACAGTGTGGAAGTGCTGCTTCCTTACAATCAAACTGCTGAGGGAGAATTTGTCTGGAGCAGAATGGAATAGGATTAACCAGGGTGGAAACGACCTTAGAGATCATCGAGTCCAATGCTAGCTGCTTCAGTGGGATGGTGCATAGAGTGAAAGCAGTGACAACTTTGCTCTTGCTTTTTGGTTCCTGCTGCTTTCATCAGTCTTGTTACTGACACTCTGGAGAACCTGAGACTGCAGAGACAAGATAAGCAGCTTTTATTGCTGTGCTTTCCTGCGCATGTGTAATCGCGGCTGGTCCTGGGAGCAAAGGTCCTCGACACCAGAACATTAGGCACACCGAATGGAAGAACACACTTCCCCTTCGTCTTGCCCCAAAGGCCTTGGCAAGTTCTCCTTTCCATGCAGCAGAGTTGAAGTGCAGCCCTGGCTCTAGTTATGGAGGAGTGAGATCAGCTGGGGCCAAGTCAGTAAAGCCTCCAAGGAAGCCCTGATGTGTGCCTAGGCACCTTCATGGTCGTCTGAAGGGACACGGTGCAGTTTTCTCTGTGGGACTCTTCAAGCCGCAGGGGAGGCAGAACAATTCCACTGCCTATTCATGGATGTGGTGGGAGAGAATGAGGCCTTGCAGCAGTTCTTTGAAGGTAAGAGTGGAGTTTAAAGAGAGAGTCTTCACGATTTGTGGTGGCGGCAAAACTGTGGTAATCGTTTGGGGTTAAGTGGAGAAGAAAGGAGGAAGAGCTCTGACCCCCAAAGCTCTGTTTGCACAAGGATCTGGCAGTACCAGAGTGCCTTGGTACAAATGGTGCAGGTGCTCTGCAGTCCCTCTGTGCTTTGGGCAGAAGACCAAAGGCAAGGTGGACCCAGCAGAGCTGGCCTCGCCGCCATGGTGCTCGCCAGGAAGCAAAAAGGGGAAGTGGCTGAGGGCTCGCTGCAATTTATCTCTTCTGGAGTCTGAGCACTTTGCATGATGTTAGAGAGCTCCCTGCCAGCTCTGTCAAGCCCTGGCAGGTTGAAGAGCCTTTTCTTTCCACGAATAGCCTATCTCTGCAATTGCCCAGTTGCCACTGGTGGTGGTTGGCAGGATCCTCAGATGCTGCTGGGAAGTTCAACAGAGGTGGGGTTTGTGTGGCTGAGTTTCTGGGTGGGACCCGTCCTACCTTCTTCAGGAAGACAACTGGCATTCCAGCACTTCCCAGATTCTCCTGCCTTTTGCTTACCACACTACTTTCTTTCCAGGAGGAGCCAGAATAAAACTGCATTTCTCATGTCTTGAGCAACTCTTCTTTGCTGCTGGTTTCTTCCTTCTGTTTTATCTTGCTGTGATTTGTTGGTTTGTTTTGTTTCTATAATTACTTTTTTTTTCCCTTCCCCCCCCCCTTTTCTGGCACTTTCTTGGCCTCAGTGAGGTGTCAGCTCTAGCTTCTGAGATAAAGATTCTCCAGCACTGATTGAGAGAATGCATTTAAGCCAAGAATTAGAAATCAGTGGATCACAATCTAAGGCTGCAAGCCAGCAAAAACTAGTTCATAGATGTTAAGAAGCTCATGACCTATTTTAAAAGGTCACTTTAAGTCATGGAGACCAAAAGCTAACAAACTTCCCTGGCTTTGCTTTCAGCAGCATTTGCTTGTTTCATGCTATTTGTTCAAGAACTGCATTGGAGATGCTGGTGGAGGAGAAGCTCAACAGGAGCCAGCAGTGAGCACGTGCAGCCCAGAAAGCCAACCAGAGCCTGGGCTGCAGCAAGAGAAGTGTGGCCAGCAGGGCCAGGGAGGGGATTCTCTCCCTCAACACTGGGCAGAGTACTGTGGGAGGAGAACCTCTCTGGATCTGCTGGACACACTCTTAATGCACCCCAGGATCTCACTGGATTTCTTGGACCTCTCTGGGCAGTCTGTTCCAATGCTCTGGGACCCTCACAGTGAAGAAGTTCTTCCTCATGTTGAGGTGGAACCTCCTGTGCTGGCGTTCACATCCACTGCCCCTGGTCCTATTCCAGGGCACAAATGAGCAGAGCCTGTCCCTGTCCCTTCCTTCCTAACCCCCAGCCCTCAGATATTGATAGACATTGATCAGATCCCTCCTCAGTCTTCTCCTCTCCAGACTAAACAGCCCCAGGGCTCTCAGCCTCTCCTCCCCAGGCAGTGCTGCAGTCCCTTCAGCATCCTTGTAGCCCTCCCTTGGACTCTCTCCAGCAGATCCCTGTCCCTCTTGAACTGGGGAGCCCGGAGCTGGAATCAATATTTCAGGTGGGACCTCACCAGGGCAGAGTAGGGGGGTAGGAGAACCTCCCTGGATCTGCTGGACACACTCCTCTGAATGCACCCCAGGACCCCATTGGCCTTCTTGGCCCACAGGGCACATTGCTGTCCCATGCAGAACTTGTTGTCCACCAGCACTCCCAGGTCCTTCTCCTTGGGGCTGCTCTCTTAGCTTCATTGAATGTGATGACAGCTGTTATTGTAGCACTACAGCTTATGGGTTGACTTTATAATGCCATTCCATGGGACAAGTTCTAGGCCCCTCAGTTTAGGAAAGATGTTGAGTTGCTGGAAGGTGTCCAGAGAGGGGCAACAAAGCTGGGGAGGGGTCTGGAGCACAGCCCTGTGAGGAGAGGCTGAGGGAGCTGGGGTTGCTTAGCTTGGAGAAGAGGAGGCTCAGGGGAGACCTTCTTGCTCTCTTCAACTCCCTGAAGGGAGGTTGTAGACAGGTGGGGGTTGGTCTCTTCTCCCAGGCACCCAGCACCAGAACAAGAGGACACAGTCTCAAGCTGCACCAGGGGAGGTTTAGGCTGGATGTGAGGAAGAAATTGTTCCCAGCAAGAGAGATTTGCCATTGGGATGTGCTGCCCAGGGAGGTGGAGGAGTCACCACCTCTGGAGGTGTTTAAGAAGAGCCTGGATGAGGCACTTGGTGAGATGGTTTGGTTTGTGAGATGGTGTTGGGTGATAGGTTAGACTGAGGTCTTTTCCAACCTGGTCTATTCTATTCTGTTCTATCCTTCACTCTGCAATGAGATACTACTGAGAAGTAGGCAACTGATTTGCTTGCAGACATAAATAAGGCATTACATGGAGGTTATGGAGGGATTGAGACTGTTTGCTGCAGGATGATGAAGTGAAGCTCAGGAGCCAAGTGATGAGAACCTACTGTCTGGAGGAAAGCAGGGGGATGTCTGCCAAAGCTGGCTTTGTGAGGCAAGAGACTGCCAGAGTAGGAGGCTGGCGTTCAGACAACTGCTCACATGCCTGGGGCTGGGAGCAGGGACAGGCTAGGTGAGAATGGGCAAGGAAATGGAAGCACTGGTACAGCTGACAGGTTTTAGATTTCAGATTGAAGGAGAAATGATATCAAAGCTATGGAGAAGCAGAGGGAAGCACAGCCGGTATGCTGCCCGTGACTGCAGTCTCTGCTCTGCAGACACCTGTGTGTGACACCCTCACCACAGCACACGCTTGGGCTTTGATCTTCATCAGTTTCTTGGGCAGCTGGCAATCCCCAGCACAATTAGGCTAAGGCTGAAACGTGTCACCCAGCGCCGTCTGGGCACACTGCAGCATGGAGTGTGGACTGGGAGTAGAGATCCTTGAGTGCAAGCTGATAAACGGAAGCTGCTGACTCTGCATGCCCGCTGGCAGCTCTTGGCCAGGCACATGGTTCCCCACAGGAAGCTGCCTTCACATGGGGCTCTCAGCAGGCTGTGTCCCATGACATACCTGCAGTTCTCTGCTCTTGCAGGTACCTGGTGTGCAGGTGAGTGACTGCCACATACACTGCCTGTACCTGTTAAGTACTTGTTGTGATCCAATGCCTGTGAAATGGGAGCCTTCACTGAAAATAAATTTGCATATGGTCAAGAGGGACAGGGATCGACTGGAGAGAGTCCAAGGGAGGCTACAGGGATGATGAAGGGGCTTGTGAGGAAAGGCTGAGAGCCCTGGGGCGGTTTAGTCTGCAGAGGAGAAGACTGAGAAGGGATCTGATCAATGTCTATCAATAGCTGAGGGCTGGGGGTCAGGAAGGAAGGGACAGGGACAGGCTCTGCTGACTTGTGCCCTGGGATAGCACAAGGGGCAGTGGATGGAAACTCCAGCACAGGAGGTTCCACCTCAACATGAGGAGGAACTTCTTCACTGTGAGGGTGAGAGAGCACTGGAACAGGCTGCCCAGAGAGGTTGCGGAGTCTCCTTCTGTGGAGCCTTTGCATCCCTGTCTGGATGTGTTCCTGTGTGACCTGTGCTGGATTCTATGGCCCTGCTCTGGCAGGGGGCTTGGACTGGAAGATCTCCAGAGGTCCCTTCCAACCCCTAACATGCTGTGAGCCTGTGATCCAACAGCTCCTCCTCTGCTGAAACAGACACCAGTGTGAGCATGTGATGCCATGGGCCAGGAAAGCAGGAAAGAAAAAGAGAAGCTCTACAGGGAGGACAAATGCCCTGGCTCTATGCACCTGCATTGGGACCTTTCAGTAATGGTGGCCTGTCTTCTGCCGAGTTCTGCATGTGCCCGTGGGGCCAAGAGAGCCAGTGGGAACCTGGGGTGCAGCAAGAGAAGTGTGGCCAGCAGGGCTGGGGAGGTTCTGCTCCCCTCTGCTCTGCCCTGCTCAGACCACTCCTGCAATCCTGTGTCCAGTTCTGGGCTCCCCAGTTCAAGAGAGACAGAGACCTGCTGGAGAGAGGCCAAGGGAGAGCCAGGAGGATGCTTAGGGGACTTGAGCATCTCCCCTGGGAAGAGAGACTGAGGGCCCTGGGGCTGTTGAGTCTGGAGAAGAGAAGGCTGAGAGGGATCTGATCAATGTCTATCAATAGCTGAGGGCTGGGGGTCAAGTGGAGGGGGCCAAGCTCTTTTGGGTGGTGCACAGCAATAAGCCAAGGAGCAATGGAGACAAACTGGAACAGAGAAGGTTTCAGCTCAAGATGAGGAGCAACTTCTTTCCAGTGAGGGTGCCAGAGCCCTGGAGCAGGCTGCCCAGAGAGGTTGTGGAGTCTCCTTCTCTGGAGCCTTTCCAACCCCACCTGGATGCATTCTTGTGTGGCCTCCCTGGGTGATGCTGCTCTGGCAGGGGGTTGGACTGGATGATCTCTGCAGGTTCCCTCCAACCTCTAATGTTCTGTGACACTGTGAATCATTTTCCTGTGGACTACATTAACAACAGAAGAGGTGTTTGAGATTCAAGGAGGTTATCCTAAATTCAGATAGGAGGAACAGAAGGATGAGAATCCAACAAGGCTGAGCCAGGCTCCTTAGTACTCTCAAGCTGGTTTGGCCAAGTGCTTTGCTGCTACTTCAAAACTTCCCCTGTCACAAATTTGCTGCCAGTGTGCTGCACCTACTGCATCTGGCCTCTAAGGTGCAGAGAACACATCTGTGTACAATGCCTGTATGTTGGGATGTGAGAATCTATCAGGGGCACACTTGCAAGTGGCTGTCTCACAATGGGAAGCAAGGCAGAGTGAAATCTGCAGCAGCAATAAGCAAGCAATGCCTGGATTAATCTGGGATCACTAAGCAATTCAGGAGATGTTTATTAGCAATGTGAATTTGTGTATTAAGGCAGACTCTGGTGGGAATTCCTGTGCAAGGTGGTAGAAATAGGCTTCCAGATGCTGGTGGCAGATTTGCAATGCCTAGACACTGGGTCAGGAAGTAACCCTGCCAGACAATGACACTGAGGAAAGAACAGGCTGCCCAGGGGGGGTGTGGAGTCTCCCTCTCTGGAGACATTCAAGACCCACCTGGATGTGTTGCTGTGTGATCTGCTCTAGGTGCTCCTGCTCTGGCAGGGGGGTGGGATGGGGTGAGCTTTCGAGGTCCCTTCCAACCCCTAACATTCAGTGATTGTGTGAAAGAACAGGAGAAACTTTGTTGTATGGCTTCTTACCATGCACCTGTCCAGTGCCACTGCAGTGAGAAGACAGCCAAAGCACCAAAAGCAGTTACTTGTGCTCAGTGACAGCAGTGAGCCTTTTGTGTTCTCCCACTGCGCTGCAGAGCTCAGGGAGATCACAGAAAACATCCAGTAGGAAGAAACCTCCAAGCTCATCATCACTGCAGGTGTTTAGGAAGAGCCTGGATGAGGTGCTTGCTGCCATGGTTTAGTTGATGAGATGGTGTTGGGTGCTGGGCTGGACTCCATGTTCTCAAAGGTCTTTTCCAACCTGACTATTCTTATTCTTATTCTTATTCTTATTCTTATTCTTATTCTTATTCTTATTCTTATTCTTATTCTTATTCTTATTCTTATTCTTATTCTTATTCTTATTCTTATTCCATTCCATTCCATTCCAGCCTTTGATCCAGCACTGAAGGGTCAACACTAAACCATGTCCCTATGCACCAGGTCCAGACACTGCTTACACAGCTCCAGGGATGGTGACTCCAGCACAGCCCTGGGCAGCCCATTGCAATGGTTTAGAACCCTCTCTGTGAAGAAGTTTTGGTTGGTGTCAATTGCTTGGGTCTGAGCCGTGTGGCTCTGGACAGGGGCTGGTCCCTCCGGCAGGCTCTGGCAGGGGGCAATGCCCTGCACAGGTCTTCCGCCTCGCTGGAGAGAGCAGGGACTTCGGTGTCCTTATCTTGTTTGCTTTGTGACAGGCCACACCTGGGTTTATGGGAGGCTTGCTGGAGGTGTGGTGCCCACAAAGCACTTCTGTTTGGCTTGCCTTTTTTTTTTTTTTTGATTCAGAGTTCCTCCTGACTTAGTGCAGAAGTTGTGGTGGATTCCAGAGACTTCATTGCCCTCTACAACTACCTGAAGGGTGGTTGTGGACAGGAGGGGGTTGGTCTCTTCTCCCAGGCAACCAGCACCAGAACAAGGGGACACAGTCTCAAGCTGTGCCAGGGGAGGTTTAGACTCGAGGTGAGGAGGAAGTTCTTCACTGAGCGAGTCATTCGTCATTGGAATGGGCTGCCCGGGGAGGTGGTGGAGTCACCGTCCCTGGAGGTGTTCAAGAGGAGACTGGATGTGGCACTTGGTGCCATGGTCTAGTTGTGAGGTCTGTTGGGACAGGTTGGACTTGATGATCCTTGGGGTCTCTTCCAACCTTGGTTATACTGTGATACTGTGATAGTGTGATAATCATCAAATCTCTTTATAGCCATCGGTTACCAAGCAACAAAGGACAAAGTACTGAACCTTTCCATACATCTAGCATATTGAAGGGCTGGTTTTGGGGGGAGAGAACAAAAGGAAGCCACCAATTGAGTGTTTCAAACGATTAATTTGTGCTGTCTTTAAGCTCAGGGTGGTGAACTCTTGGAGAGTGTTTCAGAAACTCACTTGAAGTAGTAATGCAGAAACTGGATCTGAGTGTGACAACCTCTGAGCATTCCCCCAGCCACCCAGAGTATGAAGTGACCTCAGAACCCCTTTATGCACTTATAGATTGGGGCTCTTCATTCTCTTGCTGTGGTAAATCAGGGAAGCCTTAATGCTGTACACAAACTGCTGGTTGCCTGGTGCTCCTCTGCCACCTTCATCTTCCCCTGCACCTCCTCATTTACTCTGCTTTCATAGAATCAATAAGGTTGGAAAAGACCTCAGAGACCACCAAGTCCAACCTGTCACCCAACACCTCCTGACTAACTAAACCATGGCTTCAAGTGCCACATCCAATCCCTTTTTGAACACCTAGAGGGATGGTGACTCCACCACCTCCCTGGGCAGAACATCCCAATGCCCAATCTCTCTTTCTGGGAAGAACTTTCTCCTCACCTCCAGCCTAAACCTCCCTGGCACAGCTTGAGACTGTGTCCTCTTGTTCTGGTGCTGGGTGCCTGGGAGAAGAGACCAACCCCCACCTGCCTACAACCTCCCTTTAGGGAGTTGGAGAGAGCAAGAAGGTCTCCCCTGAGCCTCCTCTTCTGCAGGCTAAGCAACCCCAGCTCCCTCAGCCTCTCCTCACAGGGCTGTGCTCCAGACCCCTCCCCAGCCTCCTTGCCCTTCTCTTCCAGGGTCTCAATGTCCTTCTTAAACTGAGGAGCCCAGAACTGGACACAGGACTCAAGGTGTGGCCTAAGCAGTGCTGAGCACAGGGCAGAATGACCTCCCTGCTCCTGCTGGCCACACTGTTCCTGATGCAGGGCAGGATGCCACTGGCCTTCTTGGCCCCCTGGGCACACTGCTGGCTCATGTTCAGCTGCTGTCAACCAGTACCCCCAGGTCCCTTTCTGCTCTCCAGGAACCTGTCACCCCTTCCGCCAGTGGCTGAACCAG
Organism: Picus viridis; assembly: GCA_033816785.1. Lineage (NCBI taxonomy): Eukaryota > Metazoa > Chordata > Aves > Piciformes > Picidae > Picus > Picus viridis. Next base: position 55,186,754 of record CM066567.1, read on the forward strand.
ACTGGCCATACCCACCAGGTACACACCAGACAGGAGAGATTTGGTTTTCCTCTGTGCAGGGAGCGTGCAGTGCTGCTTTGCCTGACTTTCTGATGACTCTCTCTGAATTCCACTCCCATAATTTCTGTCCTTTTCACATTTTTTTAATCTTAGGGCAAGATGTCCATGGAACCTTGGAGAATCCCATGGTGGATACCAGCATGCTGGAAGAATTCCTGAGTAGTGACATAGAGTTTGGAACTTTGTAAGTGTTACAGCCACTCCTACTCCCCTTTCTCAGCAACATCTCTTCAATTGTTTTTGTTTAGTGCCATGATAAAAGCTAAACACAGCAGTCAGCATCCTTCTCGCAATAGGGGCTCCAGAACTGCACACAGTACTCCAGGTGGGGTCTAGAATAGAAGAAGAATAGAACTAACCAGGTTAGAAAAGACCTTCAACATCATCCAGTCCAACCTATCACCCAACACCATCTCATCAACTAAACCATGGCACCAAGTGCCTCATCCAGGCTCTTCCTAAACACCTCCAGTGATGGTGACTCCACCACTTCGCTGAGCAGCCCAGAGGGAGGTGATTCTCCCCCTCTACTCCACACTGCTGGGACACCACCTGGAGTACTACATCCAGTTCTGGAGCCCCTATTACAAGAAGGACCTGGAGGTGCTGGAACATGTCCAGAGAAGGGCCATGAGGATGAGCAGAGGGCTGGAGCTGCTCTGCTATGAAGACAGGCTGAGAGAGTTGGGGCTCTGAGGAGACCTGATTGTGGCCTTCCAGTATCTGAAGGGGGCTAGAAGAAAGCTGGCACAGGTTGCCCAGGGAGGTGGTGGAAGCCTCATCCCTGGAGGTGTTTGCAGCCAGGCTGGATGTGGCTGTGAGCAACCTGCTGTAGTGTGAGGTGTCCCTGGCCATGGCAGGGGGTTGGAACTGGCTGATCCTTGAGGTCCCTTGCAGCCCTGGCAATTCTGTGATTCTATGAAATCTGATCTTGAAGAGGACTGTGGCTGTCTGGTTGCTGTTACTTACCTGAAGCTGTGTGAGAAGACTTAGAAAAATGACTTACAGACAGTAGTGGAAATATGTTTGTGTTGTTGAACAGAATGAATGATAATGAAGCCTGGGATAATTCACAGCTGTGATGCTAATGGGGGCATTCAATGCAAAGCTAACATTCCTGTAAGTGCTAGTTTAGGGCTGCTGTTTTCATCCCAATGCTTCATGCAGAACAGAGGAACTGTCCATTATTGTCTCCTGAGGATAACTTTCAGAGATAAAAAGGATGCATAATGCAAAGGGTCATGGTCAGGGGTGAAAAGTTATGCAGCACAGATCTGTCAAAGACTCCCACCCCAAATCTTTCATCTAGACAACTGTCAGATGATGTTGTTCAATGAAAAATGCTCTTAGTGGGCTGACACTTGCACTTGCCAAGAAGCAGAGCAAGAGGGGATGCCTTAAAAATAATTAACCACAGGGTTTTTCATTCCAGGCACACTCAGCAGCACACACACAGCCACTTGCAGAGGGCTAAACAGGCTTCTAGCTGCTCTGCATCATAAATACTGAGTTGATTCTGCCCATGCTATAAAAATAAAGAACGATGAGGTGGTTGCATATAAATAACCTTTGTTTTAAGGGTATTTTTAGAGTGACTAAACACATTGCAGGCTAAACAGAGTGTTAACTCCTGCATGACAACATGTCCTGAGTACTGTGGCCAGTTCTGGGCCCCTCAATTTAAGAAGGGCATTGAGACACTTGAAGGTGTCCAGAGAAGGGCAACAAAGATGGGGAGGGGTCTGGAGCACAGCCCTGTGAGGAGAGGCTGAGGGAGCTGGGGTTGCTTAGCCTGGAGAAGAGGAGGCTCAGGGGAGACCTCATTGCTGTCTCCAACTCCCTGAAGGGAGGTTGTAGCCAGGTGGGGGTTGGTCTCTTCTCCCAGGCAAGCAGCACCAGAACAAGAGGACACAGTCTCAAGCTGCACCAGGGGAGGGTTAGGCTGGAGGTGAGGAGAAAGCTCTTCCCTGAAAAAGAGATTGGCCATTAGAATGTGCTGCCCAGGGAGGTGGTGGAGTCACCATCACTGGGAGTGTTCGAAAAGGGATTGGATGTGGCACTTGGAGCCATGGCTTAGTTGTCAGGAGGTGTTAGGTGTTAGGTAATAGGTTGGATTTGATGATCTCTGAGATCTTTTCCAAGCTTATTGATTCTATGATTCTTTTGCTCTTATAAACAAAACAGCAGAAAGACAAGTGTGTGTGTGTGTGTGTGTGTGTATGGTTATGCAGCTCAGGTGTGTTAGATCTTATAGCTGCAGTGCCACAAAGGATTCACATGCAGGAAAGCAATCTGTAAAGCTCCTAAGGGTTTGGAGACTCAGCAGGATTTTGCACTGATACTGTGGTTGTACTTCATTAAGGGATTAAGAAGAGCATTTACTGAATTGTTAGATCACTAAGAGTAAAATGATCATAGAATCACAGAATCAGTAAGGTTGGAAAAGACCTCAGGGATCATCGAGTCCAACCTGTCACCCAGCACCTCATGACTAACTAAACCATGGCTCCAGTTCAAGAAGGGCAGGGAACTGCTTGAAAGAGTCCAGCTCAGGGCCACAAGGATGATTGAGGGAGTGGAACATCCTCCTTAGGAGGAGAGACTGAGGGAGCTGAGGCTCTTTGGTTTGGAGGAGCTGGAGGGGTGACCTCGTTCATGTTGATAGAGATGTGCAGGGTGAGTGCCCAGAGGCTGGAGCCAGGCTCTGCTGGGGGATGCCCAATGCCAGCACAAGGGGCAAGGGGTGGGAGCTGAGACATAGGAAGTTCCATGTAGACATAGGGAGGGATTTTTTTCACTGTAGGGGTGCTGGAGCACTGGAACAGGCTGCCCAGGGGGGTTGTGGAGTCTCTGTCCCTGGAGATACTCAGGGCCCACCTGGATGTGTTCCTGTGTCATCTGCTCTAGGTGATCCTGTTCTGGCAGGGGGCTTGAACTTGGATGATCTTTCCAGGTCCCTTCCAACCCTTGACATTCTGTGATTAGGAAAAGATTTCTCTACTAAAGAGTGGTGAAGCTGCCCAGGAGGGTGGTAGAGGTGCTCAGCACATGGATGTGGTACTTCAGCAAACAGTTTAGAACTGGACACAGGACTCAAGGTGTGGCCTAACCAGTGCTGAGCACAGGGCAGAATGACTTCCCTGCTCCTGCTGGCCACACTCTTCCTGATGCAGGCCAGGATGCCATTGGCCTTCTTGGCCCCCTGGGCACACTGCAGGCTCATGTTCAGCCTCCTATCAACCAGTGCCCCCAGGTGTCTCTCTGCCTGGCCACTCTCCAGCCACTCTGACCCCAGCCTGTAGCACTGCACGGAATTGCTGTCACTTGGACTTGTTAAATCTCATCCTGTTGGACTCTGCCCATCTGACCAACCCATCAAGGTCCCTCTGCAGAGCTCTCCTACCCTCTAACAGATCAACTCCTGCTCCCATCAGTGCACCCTGAGGCAGCTGCCAGTGCCCAGAACCCGCCTGGCACAGCCTGCCAAGCTGTTTCTGAGGGAGGTGTTGGCAGTGTGTGGTGATTCTTTCCCAGTGATAAACTCAGGTACTATAAATAATGGTGTTTAGGCTAAAACACAACCCAGTGGCTTGTCTTCTGTGATGAGTGACAGGTTTGGTTTGCTTGGGGTTGGAAGTTTTTCCTTGAGAAAGCTCTTGGGATGGAGCTGGCTCCTTCTTTGGGCTTGAACAGGACAAAGTCTTTTCTGTGACTTTACCTTTGTTTGTTTGTTTGTTTGCATTGTCTGTATAAATCTGTCAAGGGCTGGGGCTGGGCTGGGCACTACACAGCTGGTAACTTGTGAGTGCTCTTTGTTTTCAGTTCTGTTGTAATGCACATGTTGAAGCTCTTATTTATTCATCCCCAACTATCCCCATCTGATCAATGTCTATAAAGATCTGAGGGCTGGGGGTCAAGAGGGAGGGGACAGGCTCTGCTCAGTTGCACCCTGGGATAGGACAAGGGGCAGTGGGTGGAAACTGCAGCACAGGAGGTTCCACCTCAACATTTGGAAGAACTTCTGCACTGTGAGGGTCCCAGAGCCCTGGAGCAGGCTGCCCAGAGAGGTTGTGGAGTCTCCTTCTCTGGAGCCTTTCCAGCCCTGTCTGGATGTGTTCCTGTGTGACCTGTGCTGGATTCTATGCTCCTGCTCTGGCAGGGGGCTTGGACTTGATGATATTCAATGACTCCTTCCAACCTCTGACATCCTAACTGGAAGACTGTGTAGGGATGAAAAGAAGGAAGGCAGCTATCCCCCACAGAAACCCCATGTTAAGCTACTGCATCTTTTCTGGTGAGTTTGTAAAAACTCTTGTTTTAAGCTGGGCAAATGTGCTTCCCACCTGTGGGGCAGCCCTGGGCTCCCCTCTGCACTTGGGCTGCCTCTTGTGGTCAGCAACGTGCTACAATGAGACCTTCTGGCATCTGATAGAGACTGAGAGAGCTTTGGCTAAAAGAAGAGCTGAAGAAATCGGCTCATGGATGCAGATGCTAAACCTGTAGTCTAGAGAAAACAGGCTCAAAGCCCTCGTGAGCTCCCTGTAGGCAGAGATGCTGCTGTGCCTGGAGGGAACTGAAGAGCAGCTCACAGGAAGGAAGGGGGATTGAAGTCAGCAGTTTGGGGGATGGGACAGGAGGGGTGACCAAGAGCTGGTAAGAATGGGGCCTCCCTGTGTGAGGGAGTGGTGGAGGGCTGAAGAAGATGGTCTCAGAAACTGCAAGTGACATTGCTGCTGTGAGAAGGGGCAACAGCCATGGTGAGCAACGCTTTTGGAAGATCATTGTCAATGATTCATAGAATCAACCAGGTTGGAAAAGATCTCAGAGATCATCAAGTCCAACCTGTTACCTAATACCCAACAGCTCCTGACAGCTAAACCATGGCTCCAAGTGCCACATCCAAGCCTTTTTTGGACACCCCCAGGGACGGTGACTCCACCACCTCCCTGGGCAGCACATTCCTATGGCCAATCACAGTATCACCAAGGTTGGAAAAGACCTCAGAGATCATCAAGTCCAACCCATCGCCACAGACCTCATGACTAGACCATGGCACCAACTGTCACTTCCAATCCCCTCTTGAACCCCTCCAGGGACAGTGACTCCACCACCTCCCTGGGCAGCACATTCCAATGGCGAAAATGACTTCCAATTACTCTTCCTGTGAAGAACTTTCTCCTCACCTCCAGCTTGAGACCGTATCCCCTTCTGTTGGTGGTTGTCTAGGAGAAGAAACCAACCCCCAAGTGCCCTATTTGATCAGAAGTAAAGAACTAACCCAGAGTAACACGATTAAATTCACTAACAGGCCATACCTTCACCCTTTCCTGAGGGATTGATTCTCTCCCAGCTTAGGGTGAGCAGGCAAGCTCACACTGCAGTCACCTCTGGTATAGGCAACCTGATGTAGAGGGAAGTGTTCCTTTCCAGCTGCTTTCAGCTTTGCCTTGTGATCATCCACCATGCCTTCTCCTGGTAGAAATGAAAATCTCTCTTTCATCCCCAGGCAAAGCCGGTTGCCAGACTCCCCACCAGACTCTGGATCGGAACCATGTTCTCCACCACGGCTCCAGAGTAGGTCACACGAACCTGGGCCTCTCCCAGGCTCATAGGAAGGTCTCCAGCTTCTCTTCCTTGTCCTTACTTTCTTGTCTGTTTACTTCTTGCAGCGCCATGGTGTGATACTACGTGGCCCGGCAGGCTGCAGCCTCTGCCCCCGTGTCCATCTGCTGTGGCTCCCAGCAGGCTTCCCTGCAGGTTCATGGAGTCTTACTCTGACCCCAATGGCAATGGGGATCCTTGCACCAACCCCCTGAGCTGCTGCCTGAAGACAGAAAATGCTGTGACGCCTTGGAATCATTCTGCACCCTCCAGCTGCTTGGGTCTTAATTCGTGCTTTCAGCCAAATGCTTCTCAGATTACTGGGTAAATGCTAAAGCACTTAAACTAAGCTAAATCTTATCCCTGCAAGGGGTAAGACAGAGACAGAAAAAGCAGAGCTGGTGGAAGACCAGCTGGTGTGACATCCCCGTGGGTGTAGCAGTTTCCACAGGATGGCAGTGTTTAGACATTTTTAAGCCACTTGTGCCTGAGGGTGCTCAAACCCCCTTGACTGAACTTCGGGTTGGAAGTAGAGATGGATCTCGGTTTTTGGAACATCAGAAGGCTGTGGGGAGATCACCAGGTGCTTCATAACTGCATCATAAAAGTATTCAGGTGTTTCATATCCCATCTGCCACATCCATCCACCAGCATGCTGAGGATGCTTGCTTACTTAAAATGCACTGGCTAGAGCAAGTGTCCAACCATAATTAATCCCTAGTGAAAATGAGCTGGAGGGAGGAGGCAGCTCTCTGGGTGTTGGGAGAGGAATGTGAATTCAGCAGTGCCAGTCCTGGGCTTGCAGAGGCTCTGTCTCCTGCACAGAGCTCAATTATCATAGAAGCAGTAAGGCTGGAAAAGACCTCAGAGGTCATCAAGCCCAACCCATCAGCCAACACCTCATGACAACTAAACCCTGGCTCCAAGTGCCTCATCCAGGCTCTTTGTAAACACCTCCAGGGATGGTGACTCCACCACCTCCCTGGGCAGCACATCCCAATGGCCAATCTCTCTTGCTGGGAAGAACTTTCTCCTCATCTCCAGCCTAAACCTCCCCTGGTGCAGCTTGAGACTGTGTCCTCTTGTTCTGGTGCTGGGTGCCTGGGAGATGAGACCAACCCCCTGGATAAGCAGGAAAGTGAGTTCAGGCTTGGTGCAGTGAAATGAGTGAAGACAGAAGTGTGATCTGCAGTGCAGATGGCAGGAGAGAGCGAGCCCCTGCAGCTTATGCACTCTGCAGAGGCACTCGTTTTTTAAAATGGAGACCAACTTCTTTGATATGAAAAAACCCAACCCCCCAAGAAGCTAATTTGTGTTTTGGAAGGAAACAAACCTGCATAATTCAGGTTTTAAAAGCCCAGAACATTATCCTCCCCCCAGCAAAGCTGAATTTGGATGACAGTACAGTTAGAACGAGATCCCTGGGTGTCCACTTGCTCTGATTCTGTGATGTGTGCCTTTGAGCTTAAGGGTGAGTAACGCAATGTATGCTTTTAAACTCGCAGCTCTGCGGCGTCAGGGCACAAAAGGAAGCTCTCACAGGTACTGGGGGATGCCACTGACTCTCCAGGCCGACCTCAAGACTCCAGGCAAGGTAAGCAGCTCTGTGAAGACGAAATGAAATGTTCCATAGAATGATAGAATCAACCAGGTTGGAAAAGACCTCAGAGATCATCAAGTCCACCCTATCACCTACTACCTAACACCTCCTGACAACTAAACCATGGCACCAAGTGCCATATCCAAGCCTGTCTTGAACACCTCCAGGGTCAGTGACTCCACCACCTCCCTGGGCACCACATCCCAATGGCCAATCTCTCTTTCTGGGAAGAACTTTCTCCTCATCTCCAGCCTAAACCTCCCTGGCAGAGCTTGCCATGGTGTCCTCTTGCTCTGTTGCCCATTGCCTGGGAGAAGAGACCAACCCCCACCTGGCTGCAACCTCCCTTCTGGCAGTTGTAGACAGCAATGAAGTCTCCCCTGAGCCTCCTCTTCTCCAGGCTAAGCAACCCCAGTCTCAGGCTGTGCCAGGGGAGGTTCAGGCTGGATGTTAGGAAGAAGTTCTTCGCAGACAGAGAGATTGGCCGTTGGAATGTGCTGCCCAGGGAGGAGGTGGAGTCACCTTCCCTGGAGGTGTTTAAGAAGAGCCTGGATGGGGCACTTGGTGCCATGGTTTGGTTGATGAGATGGTGTTGGGTGATAGGTTGGACTGGATGATCTTGAAGGTCTTTTCAACCTGGTTAATTCTATTCTATTCTAAAGCATTCCATCCTTTTCTTAAAAGAAGAAAACTTGTAACTGCTCTTTGTGCAATATTTGTCAAATCAGGGTGGGGGAAGCTGAAAAACTTCTCTTCTAGGGCACATAACATGATGTGGAACAGGAATATAACACAGTGTTTTGGAATAAGGGCAAAGGACAATCAGATTGCAGTGTCCATGCCCTGCATTTCTGCTTTTTAAATGTATGTACTTACATATTTTACATGTAAATATATGTATCAACTGTTTCTGCAGGGTTTTGGGCCAGTCACAAAAGTAGTAACTGAACTGCCACTCTCTCTCTCCCTCCACAGCAACTGTTAAGGACTCCACAGCTGAAGTACAAGAGTATGACAGTGATGGACAGAATGCAGCTCTGGAAAGATGCTGTCAGGCTCTAACGTGGCAACCCTACCAAAGTTCTCAGTGGCACAGCTTATTTAACTCTAACTATGAGAAACTGTAAGCAGTGATGTTTGCACTTGCAGATGGCTTCTTGGGATTTGGGTGTTCTTCTGGTATTATAGATTTGCAGGAGGAAATGATGCGTTTGACAGCCCCTCGTTTCCTTAGCTGGAAATAAGACTGGAGAAGGAGGCAGAGCAGGCATGGTGGAAAAGGGCTCTGCAGGTGTATGAGACAAGCAGAACTGTAAATGTGGGTTGAAATTCATGCCAGGTTTTCTGACTTCCCTCTGGGGATTGGGAGGCAAAAGCGAAATGAATCTGACTTAAAGTACCTGTTGGTTTTTCCTTCTGTTTCAAGCTCCCTGGGGCAAGTAATTACTGAGCATATAGCACCTTTCCCTCTAATGGCCTAAAACATTAAAGAAAAATGGAAGGAGAAGATGCCTATCGTTATTTCAGGGCTCATACATTCTAAGTCTATGTGTGTGTATCTATCTCTATCTATCTCTATCTCTATCTCTATCTCTATCTCTATCTCTATCTCTATCTCTATCTCTATCAATATCTCTATCTCTATCAATATCTCTATATCTATACCTATATCTATATATCTATATCTATATAATAGAATCATAGAATCAATAAAGGTTAGAAAAGACCTGAGAGATCAACAAGTCCAACTTATCACCCTCACCATCCTGTTCAATATCTTTATTGATGATCTGGATGAGGGGATTGAGTCCATCATCAGTAAGTGTGCAGAAGACACCAAGCTGGTGACAACCACTGCTAAACGGTTATTTATAGTACCTGAGTTTATCACTGGGAAAGAATCACCACACACTGCCAACACCTCCCTCAGAAACAGCTTGGCAGGCTGTGCCCAGTGGGTTCTGGGCACTGGCAGCTGCCTCAGGGTGCACTGATGGGAGCAGGAGTTGATCTGTTAGAGGGTAGGAGAGCTCTGCAGAGGGACCTTGATGGGTTGGTCAGATGGGCAGAGTCCAACAGGATGAGATTTAACAAGTCCAAGTGCTGGGTTCTACACATTGGCCACAGCAACTCCAGGCAGTGCTAGAGGCTGGGGTCAGAGTGGCTGGAGAACATCCAGGCAGAAAGGGACCTGGGGGCACTGGTTGATAGTAAGCTGAACATGAGCCAGCAGTGTGCCCAGGGGGCCAAGAAGGCCAATGGCATCCTGGCCTGCATCAGGAAGAGTGTGGCCAGCAGGAGCAGGGAAGTCATTCTGCCCTGTGCTCAGCACTGGTTAGGTCACACCTTGAGTCCTGTGTCCAGTTCTGGGCTCCTCAGTTTAGGAAAGAAGTTGAGATGCTGGAAGGTGTCCAGAGAAGGGCAACAAAGCTGGGGAGGGGTCTGGAGCACAGCCCTGTGAGGAGAGGCTGAGGGAGCTGGGGCTTTTTAGTCTGGGAAAGAGAGGACTGAGAGGGGATTTAATAAATATTTATAATTATCTGAGGGCTGAGTGTCAAGAGGGAAGGGGCAGGCTCTTCTCCATTGCACTGTGAGATATGGTAAGGGGTGATGGATATAAACTCCAGCACAGGAGGTTCCACCTCAACATGAGGAAGAACTTCCTCTCTGTGAGGTCCCAGAGCCCTGGAGCAGGCTGCCCAGGGAGGTTGTGGAGTCTCCTTCTTTGGAGACTTTCCAGCCCTGTCTGGATGTGTTCCTGTGTGACCTGTGCTGGATTCTATGGTCCTGCTCTGGCAGGGGGCTTGGACTTGATGATCTTTGAAGGTCCCTTCCCCCCACTAACATGCTATGATCCTAGGAATGCTTGAACACACTGAAAGGTTTGGGTTTACTTTTTTAGGTGGACAGAATTCCTTTACACCAGGTTTGTAAGTGAGGGTTGTGGAAGTTTCTCCACCACTGCTTGTCAAATATGTCAGACTGAAAGTAGGGTGCATTTTATAGGCATTTTCATGTTTCCATCTCTAAGAGACTAAGAAGAAAATACTGGTACAACTGCCTCTTGTAAAGATCTGTTTTGGCTCCTATTTTGTCAGTAAAAAACCAGATGGATTTTCAGGCCACATGAAAAATAAGATACTCAAGGTGTCACTCAGATGCATCTGCCTTAGCTGCTATTCTCTCCTCTTGCTTTTGCAGACCTGCTGTGGGATATCACGTTGTCACAGATAAAGGATTTAATTTTTCAGCAGCAGACGATGCCTTCGTGTGCCAGAAGAAGAACCACTTCCAAATCACAGTCCACATCCGAATCGCTGGGCATCCAAAATATGTCAAAACCCAGCTAGGGGGAAACCAATAGAAGGGTTTTGCTTGAAAGCTTTTGGAATAAAGGCAAGTTTCATCCTCTTTTGGGATTATTTCTTTTAATTGATTAGTATGTGATTGGAGAATAGAATAGAATAGAATAGAATAGAATAGAATAGAATAGAGCAGAACAGAATAGAATTAACCAGGTTGGAAGAGACCTTTGAGATCATCCAGTCCAACCTATCACCCAACACCATCTAATCAACTAAACCATGGCACCAAGTGCCTCATCCAGGTTCTTCTTAAATACTTCTCAACCCCCACCTGGCCACAACCTCCCTTCAGGTAGTTGGAGAGAGCAAGAAGGTCTCCCTGAGCCTCCTCTTCTCCAGGCTAGGCAACCCCAGCTCCCTCAGCCTCTCCTCACAGGGCTGTGCTGGAATGACTGATGATCCTTGTGGTCCCTTCCAACCCTGACTGATTCTATGATTCTATGATTCTATGATAAGTTTCTCCACCACTGCTTGTCAAATATGTCAGACTGAAAGTAGGGTGCATTTTATAGGCATTTTCATGTTTCCATCTCTAAGAGACTAAGAAGAAAATACTGGTACAACTGCCTCTTGTAAAGATCTGTTTTGGCTCCTATTTTGTCAGTAAAAAACCAGATGGATTTTCAGGCCACATGAAAAATAAGATACTCAAGGTGTCACTCAGATGCATCTGCCTTAGCTGCTATTCTCTCTTCTTGCTTTTGCAGACCTGCTGTGGGATATCACGTTGTCACAGATAAAGGATTTAATTTTTCAGCAGCAGACGATGCCTTCGTGTGCCAGAAGAAGAACCACTTCCAAATCACAGTCCACATCCGAATCGCTGGGCATCCAAAATATGTCAAAACCCAGCTAGGGGGAAACCAATAGAAGGGTTTTGCTTGAAAGCTTTTGGAATAAAGGCAAGTTTCATCCTCTTTTGGGATTATTTCTTTTAATTGATTAGTATGTGATTGGAGAATAGAATAGAATAGAATAGAATAGAATAGAATAGAATAGAATAGAGCAGAACAGAATAGAATTAACCAGGTTGGAAGAGACCTTTGAGATCATCCAGTCCAACCTATCACCCAACACCATCTAATCAACTAAACCATGGCACCAAGTGCCTCATCCAGGTTCTTCTTAAATACTTCTCAACCCCCACCTGGCCACAACCTCCCTTCAGGTAGTTGGAGAGAGCAAGAAGGTCTCCCCTGAGCCTCCTCTTCTCCAGGCTAAGCAACCCCAGCTCCCTCAGCCTCTCCTCACAGGGCTGTGCTCCAAACCCCAGAATGATTTGGGGCTTCAGACTGACTGGTGAGAGGTCTGGAACACAAGCCCTATGAGGAGAGGCAGAGGGAGCTGGGGTGGGGCTTGGTCTATTCTCCCAGGCAACCAGCACCAGAACAAGAGGACATAGTCTCAAGCTGCACCAGGGGAGGTTTAGGCTGGTGGTGAGGAGAAAGTTCTTCCCAGCAAGAGAGATTGGCCATTGGGATGTGCTGCCCAGGGAGGTGGTGGAGTCACCATCCCTGGAGGTGTTCAAAAAAGGGATTGGATGTGGCACTTGGAGCCATGGCTTAGTCACAAGGTGTTGGGTGATAGGTTGGACCTGATGATCTCTGAGGTCTTTTCCAACCTTACTGCTTCTATGGATTGAGCAGGAGTCAAATCTTGTGTTATTTTCTCGGGAGATCCATGAGCAATGAGAGAGCCTTCATTGTTTCAGACATAACCTGCCTATTAATTTATATTTAACAGTGTAAGTGATTAATACTCTTGTGTTTGAAAAGTGTGTCTAATATCCTTGTCTTTGAAAAGTATTTTTTCCTTTGCAGGTGGAAGCTCCAAACCAAACAGTTGCTATTGAGCAGTCTCAGTCGGACCGAAGCAAAAAAACTTTCTATCCTGTCAAGTAAGAGTTTTGAGCAAGTGACTCCATTTTACTTCAATGTCTGATTGCTTTGAAACATAAAACTGTTGTTTCTTGGAAACTTAGAGTAGGTCTAAGGCAGTTTCCTCATCTTTATCCCAGTTCCATTCTGGGTGTGCTCCTAGAATCACAGTAGCAGTGCATGCCTGCCCTCCCTTCACTGAGGAACGTTTTCAGCAGCTTTACAAAGCTGTTAACTATGACTGACCAAAATATTTACATTCAGCTGGCAGCAGTGCTGTGTGGTGTTTGGAGCTGTGGGGTGTTAGGAGCCGAGTGGTGTTTGGAGCCGAGTGGTGTTAGGAGCCGCGTGGTGTTTGGAGCGAGTGGTGTTAGGAGCCGAGTGGTGTTTGGAGCTGTGGGGTGTTAGGAGCTGCGTGGTGTTTGGAGCCGAGTGGTGTTAGGAGCCGCGTGGTGTTAGGAGCCGAGTGGTGTTTGGAGCCGCGTGGTGTTAGGAGCCGAGTGGTGTTAGGAGCCGCGTGGTGTTAGGAGCCGCGTGGTGTTTGGAGACGAGTGGTGTTAGGAGCGAGTGGTGTTAGGAGCCGAGTGGTGTTAGGAGCCGAGTGGTGTTTGGAGCCGAGTGGTGTTAGGAGCCGCGTGGTGTTTGGAGCCGTGTGGTGTTAGGAGCCGCGTGGTGTTAGGAGCCGCGTGGTGTTTGGAGCCGCGTGGTGTTTGGAGCCGAGTGGTGTTTGGAGCCGAGTGGTGTTAGGAGCCGAGTGGTGTTTGGAGCCGCGTGGTGTTAGCCGCGTGGTGTTAGGAGCCGCGTGGTGTTTGGAGCCGAGTGGTGTTAGGAGCGGAGTGGTGTTTGGAGCTGCGTGGTGTTAGGAGCCGAGTGGTGTTAGGAGCCGCGTGGTGTTTGGAGCCGAGTGGTGTCTGGAGCCGAGTGGTGTCTGGAGCCGAGTGGTGTTAGGAGCGGAGTGGTGTTTGGAGCCGCGTGGTGTTAGGAGCGGAGTGGTGTTAGGAGCCGCGTGGTGTTAGGAGCCGCGTGGTGTTTGGAGCCGAGTGGTGTTTGGTGTTTGGAGGGAGCGTGGTGTTAGGAGCCGCGTGGTGTTAGGAGCCGCGTGGTGTTTGGAGCCGCGTGGTGTTAGGAGCCGCGTGGTGTTTGGAGGTGGTGTTTGGAGCCGCGTGGTGTGGTGTGTTTGGAGTTAGGAGTGGTGTTTGGAGCCGAGTGGTGTTAGGAGCCGCGTGGTGTTTGGAGCCGCGTGGTGTTTGGAGCCGCGTGGTGTTTGGAGCAGTGGTGTTTGGAGCGTGGTGTTTGGAGCGCGTGGTGTTTGGAGCCGCGTGGTGTTTGGAGCCGCGTGGTGTTTGGAGAGTGGTGTTTGGAGTGGTGTTTGGAGCCGAGTGGTGTTTGGAGCCGAGTGGTGTTAGGAGCCGCGTGGTGTGTTAGGAGCCGAGTGGTGTTTGGAGCAGTGGTGTTGCGTGGTGTTTGGAGCCGTAGTGGTGTTAGGAGAGTGGTGTTTGGAGTGGTGTTAGGAGCCGAGTGGTGTTAGGAGCCGAGTGGTTTAGGAGCGTGGTGTTAGGAGCGAGTGGTGTTAGGAGCGTGGTGTTAGGAGCCGAGTGGTGTTTGGAGCCGCGTGGTGTTGGTGGTGTTGGAGCCGCCGCGTGGTGTTAGGAGTGGTGTTTGGAGCGTGGTGTTAGGAGCCGAGTGGTGTTTGGAGCCGTGTGGTGGTGTTAGGAGCCGCGTGGTGTTAGGAGCCGCGTGGTGTTTGGAGCCGCGTGGTGTTTGGAGCCGAGTGGTGTTTGGAGCCGAGTGGTGTTTGGCGTGGTGTTAGGAGCCGCCGTGGTGTTAGGAGCCGCGTGGTGTTTGGAGCCGCGTGGTGTTAGGAGCCGCGTGGTGTTTGGAGCCGCGTGGTGTTAGGAGCCGCGTGGTGTTTGGAGCCGAGTGGTGTTAGGAGCCGAGTGGTGTTGTGGTGTTTGGAGCCGAGTGGTGTTTGGAGCGAGTGGTGTTTGGAGCCGAGTGGTGTTTAGGAGCCGCGTGGTGTTAGGAGCCGCGTGGTGTTTGGAGCCGCGTGGTGTTAGGAGCCGCGTGGTGTTTGGAGCCGCGTGGTGTTAGGAGCCGCGTGGTGTTTGGAGCCGAGTGGTGTTTGGAGCCGAGTGGTGTTAGGAGCCGAGTGGTGTTAGGAGTGGTGTTTGGAGCGCGAGTGGTGTTAGGAGCCGCGTGGTGTTTGGAGCCGAGTGGTGTTAGGAGCGAGTGGTGTTAGGAGCCGAGTGGTGTTTGGAGCCGCGTGGTGTTAGGGAGCCGAGTGGTGTTTGGAGCCGAGTGGTGTTTGGAGCCGCGTGGTGTTAGGAGCCGCGTGGTGTTAGGAGCCGAGTGGTGTTTGGAGCCGATGGTGTTAGGAGCCGAGTGGTGTTTGGAGCGAGTGGTGTTAGGAGCCGAGTGGTTTTAGGAGCCGAGTGGTGTTAGGAGCCGAGTGGTGTTTGGAGCCGAGTGGTGTTAGGAGCGAGTGGTGTTAGGAGCCGAGTGGTGTTTGGAGCCGATGGTGTTAGGAGCCGAGTGGTGTTAGGAGCCGAGTGGTGTTAGGAGCCGCGTGGTGTTTGGAGCCGCGTGGTGTTAGGAGCCGAGTGGTGTTTGGAGCCGCGTGGTGTTAGGAGCCGCGTGGTGTTAGGAGCCGCGTGGTGTTTGGAGCCGCGTGGTGTTTGGAGCCGCGTGGTGTTTGGAGCCGCGTGGTGTTTGGAGCCGAGTGGTGTTTGGAGCCGAGTGGTGTTAGGAGCCGCGTGGTGTTTGGAGCCGCGTGGTGTTTGGAGCCGCGTGGTGTTTGGAGCCGAGTGGTGTTAGGAGCCGAGTGGTGTTAGGAGCCGCGTGGTGTTAGGAGCCGAGTGGTGTTAGGAGCCGCGTGGTGTTTGGAGCCGCGTGGTGTTAGGAGCGGAGTGGTGTTTGGAGCCGCGTGGTGTTAGGAGCGGAGTGGTGTTAGGAGCCGCGTGGTGTTAGGAGCCGAGTGGTGTTTGGAGCCGCGTGGTGTTAGGAGCCGAGTGGTGTTTGGAGCCGAGTGGTGTTAGGAGCCGAGTGGTGTTAGGAGCCGAGTGGTGTTAGGAGCCGCGTGGTGTTTGGAGCGAGTGGTGTTAGGAGCCGAGTGGTGTTAGGAGCCGCGTGGTGTTAGGAGCCGAGTGGTGTTAGGAGCCGCGTGGTGTTTGGAGCCGCGTGGTGTTAGGAGCGGAGTGGTGTTTGGAGCCGCGTGGTGTTAGGAGCGGAGTGGTGTTAGGAGCCGCGTGGTGTTAGGAGCCGCATGGTGTTTGGAGCCGAGTGGTGTTTGGAGCCGAGTGGTGTTAGGAGCGGAGTGGTGTTTGGAGCCGCGTGGTGTTAGGAGCCGAGTGGTGTTTGGAGCCGATGGTGTTTGGAGCCGCGTGGTGTTAGGAGCCGAGTGGTGTTAGGAGCCGCGTGGTGTTTGGAGCCGAGTGGAGTTAGGAGCCGAGTGGTGTTAGGAGCGCGTGGTGTTAGGAGCCGCGTGGTGTTTGGAGCCGAGTGGTGTTAGGAGCCGAATGGTGTTTGGAGCCGAGTGGTGTTTGGAGCCTCGTGGTGTTAGGAGCGGAGTGGTGTTAGGAGCCGCGTGGTGTTAGGAGCCGAGTGGTGTTTGGAGCCGAGTGGTGTTAGGAGCCGCGTGGTGTTAGGAGCCGAGTGGTGTTAGGAGCCGCGTGGTGTTTGGAGCCGCGTGGTGTTAGGATCCGCGTGGTGTTTGGAGCCGATGGTGTTAGGAGCCGAGTGGTGTTAGGAGCCGCGTGGTGTTTGGAGCCGATGGTGTTAGGAGCCGAGTGGTGTTAGGAGCCGAGTGGTGTTTGGAGCCGCGTGGTGTTTGGAGCCGCGTGGTGTTAGGAGCCGAGTGGTGTTAGGAGCCGAGTGGTGTTTGGAGCCGAGTGGTGTTTGGAGCCGTGGTGTTAGGAGCCGAGTGGTGTTAGGAGCCGAGTGGTGTTTGGAGCCGATGGTGTTAGGAGCCGAGTGGTGTTAGGAGCCGAGTGGTGTTTGGAGCCGATGGTGTTAGGAGCCGAGTGGTGTTAGGAGCCGAGTGGTGTTTGGAGCCGCGTGGTGTTTGGAGCCGCGTGGTGTTAGGAGCCGAGTGGTGTTAGGAGCCGAGTGGTGTTTGGAGCCGATGGTGTTAGGAGCCGAGTGGTGTTAGGAGCCGAGTGGTGTTTGGAGCCGATGGTGTTTGGAGCTATGTGGCAGATGCATTTCCGTCTTAAAAAAACATCAGTTGTGTTCCTTCTCTACGTGGGCATGAGATGATAGAGTCACAGAATTGTCCGGGTTGGAAGGGACCTCAAGGATCAGACAGTTCCAACCTCCCTGCCATGGGCAGGTTGCTCACAGCCACATCCAGCCTGGCCTTCACAACCTCCAGGGTTGAGGCTTCCACCACCTCCCTGGGCAACCTGTGCCAGTCTCTCACCAACCTCATGGGGAAAAATTTCTTCTTAACATCCAATCTCAATCTACCCACTTCTAGTTTTGCTCCATCCCCCCAGTCCTTATCACTCCCTGACACCCTCAAAAGTCCCTCCCCAGCTTTCTTGTAGCCCCCTTCAGATACTGGAAGGCCACATGATGGTGGCCTTCTCTTCTCCAGATTGAACAACCCCAACTCTCTCAGCCTGTCCTCACAGGAGCTCTGACCTTCCTTGTGGCCTTTCTTTGGACACATTCCAGCACTTCCAGATCTTGCTTGTAACAGAGGCTCCAGAACTGGACAGAGTACTCCAGGTGGGGTCTCACCAGAGTGGAGTAGAGGGGGAGAAGCATTTGCCATACTTTGAAGGAGGATTGCCTCTGCTAGAAACATCCATGCAGCTTCTCCCTGGAGCTCTCTTAACTCACTGGCAGGATCAATGTTTGCTCTTCTGGCATAAGTGCCTTCTTGACTGGGACTGAGACCTGGGGCTTTTTAGTGTGGAGAAGAGAAGGCTGAGGGGGATCTGATCAATGTCTCTCAATAGCTGAGGGCTGGGGGTCAAGTGGAGGGGGCCAAGCTCTTTTGGGTGGTGCAGAGCAATAAGCCAAGGACCAATGGAGACAAACTTGAACAGAGAAGGTTTCAGCTCAGCATGAGGAGAAACTTCTTTACAGTGAGGGTGCCAGAGCCCTGGAGCAGGTTGCCCAGAGAGGTTGTAGAGTCTTCTTCTCTGGAGCCTTTCCAACCCCAGCTGCATGCATTCCTGTGTGGACTCCCCTGGGTGATGCTGCTCTGGTAGGGGGCTTGGACTGGATGATCTCTGACAGTGCCTTCCAACCTCTAGCATTCTGTGATTCTGATTTTGGGAACTGTTCTGCTCCAGAAAG
This sequence comes from Picus viridis, assembly GCA_033816785.1. NCBI lineage: Eukaryota > Metazoa > Chordata > Aves > Piciformes > Picidae > Picus > Picus viridis. The sequence goes on from CM066567.1 coordinate 55,204,561, forward strand.
CATTAAATAAGTCTCCAAACAGAAAACAAGGTGGCAATGTGAAGTTTCACAGGTCAGTGCTCAGAGAAAGGCTGTAAAATACAATATGCAGAAATGACCTTTGAGCCCTGTTGGTTTGTTTCCTTCTTTGTTTAATTTGTCAGGCTTTCTCAAAACTGTTTTAGTGAGCTTGAGGAAATACAGTTCAAGCCAGGTAGATATCCAAATGCTTATTTACCTGCTCCTGTTTCCTTTTCTGTGTTTAGAGTTGACCTGCCAGGGGACCAGATAACTAAAGTGACGCTGGGAAGGTTGCACTTCAGTGAGACAACAGCAAATAATATGAGAAAGAGGGGGAAACCTAATCCAGACCAGAGGTATCCCTGTAGCTTGTTGACCTGGGTGTGTGAAGTGGAACAGAGGAGGGCTTCTTCAGAATGGATGTTTGTAAACAACATCTCCCTCGGGCCAAATCTGCCATTTGACTTCACCTCCTGGCACACTTAGGCTCTGCTTAAAGGCCTCTCTTCTAAAGTCACAGGATGATACCAGGATGCACAAAACCCAACCCTAAATCACATCCTTGTGGTTAGAGGTTGTTTCAGGAAATGATGGCTGAGAAAATCAGGGAGCCCAGACAAAATCAAATAATGCTAACTTTCTTCTGGGGGCAGGGGAAGGGTCTTCAGCTTTGAGTCTTCACTACTTAAATCTGCCACAATTACTCTAATCTTTGGTTTTGGTGATTGTGGGGGTTGAAACAGCATTTTGCTTGAGGGTGAAGGAAAGAATTTTTCCTTTCATATTGTAGCATAAATACCTTTGAAACAGTGTTCCACCTTTTTATCTTGCTTTACCCTTTTTATCTTGTTTTACTTTTTGGCCATGGGATATGCTGCCCTGGGAGATGGTGGAGTCACCATCACTGGAAGGGTTTAAAAAGAGCCTGGATGAGGCACTCGGTGCCATGGTTTAGTTGATGAGATGGTGTTGGGTGACAGGTTGGACTGGATGATCTTAAAGGTCTTTTCCAACCTGGTCTCTTCTCTCTTCTCTTCTCTTCTCTTCTCTTCTCTTCTCTTCTCTTCTCTTCTCTTCTCTTCTCTTCTCTTCTCTTCTCTTCTCTTCTCTTCTCTTCTCTTCTCTTCTCTTCTCTTCTCTTCTCTTCTCTTCTCTTCTCTTCTCTTCTCTTCTCTTCTCTTCTCTTCTCTCTCTCTCTCTCCTCTCTTCTCTTCTCCCTCTCCTCTCTTCTCTCCTCTCCTCTCCTCTCCTCTCCTCTCCTCTCCTCTCCCTCTCCTCTCCTCTCCTCTCCTCTCCTCTCCTCTCCTCTCCTCTCCTCTCCTCTCCTCTCCTCTCCTCTCCTCTCCTCTCCTCTCCCTCTCCTCTCCTCTCCTCTCCTCTCCTCTCCTCTCCTCTCCTCTCCTCTCCTCTCCTCTCCTCTCCTCTCCTCTCCTCTCCTCTCCTCTCCTCTCCTCTCCTCTCCTCTCCTCTCCTCTCCTCTCCTCTCCTCTCCTCTCCTCTCCTCTCTCTCCTCTCCTCTCCCTCTCCCTCTCCTCTCCTCTCCTCTCCTCTCCTCTCCTCTCCTCTCCTCTCCTCTCCTCTCCTCTCTCTCTCCTCTCCTCTCCTCTCTCCTCTCCTCTCCTCTCCTCTCCTCTCCTCTCCTCTCCTCTCCTCTCCTCTCCTCTCCTCTCCTCTCCTCTCCTCTCCTCTCCTCTCCTCTCCTCTCTCTCTCTCCTCTCCTCTCCTCTCCTCTCCTCTCCTCTCCTCTCCTCTCCTCTCCTCTCCTCTCCTCTCCTCTCCTCTCCTCTCTCCTCTCCTCTCCTCTCCTCTCCTCTCCTCTCTCTCCTCTCCTCTCCTCTCCTCTCCTCTCCTCTCCTCTCCTCTCCTCTCCTCTCCTCTCCTCTCCCTCTCCCTCCCTCCTCCCCTCTCCTCTCCCTCCTCTCCTCTCCCTCCCCTCCTCTCCTCTCCCTTCCCTCCCTCCTCTCCCCTCCCCTCCCCTCCCCTCCCCTCCCCTCCCCTCCCCTCCCCTCCCCTCCCCTCCCCCCCTCCCCTCCCCTCCCCTCCTCCTCCTCCTCCTCCCCCTCCCCTCCCCCCCCTCCCCTCCCCTCCCCTCCTGTATCACTATTAGCCATTCTATTGCAACCATTTCACGATTTTTTCCTGGAAAGAAGGCATTACTTCAATTAATGTCTTGATTAAATCCATTTCAAATCAGGTACTTCATGCTGGTAGTTGGATTGTATGCTGTCTCTCAGGACCAACTCTACCTGCTGTCTGCAAATGTCTCTGAAAGGATCATTGTGAGGGTAGGTTTTTTTTATGTTGATTTAGTAAATCAATTTATGGATTTAATGCAAAAAGAATTTGCAGTTTTGGTATTCACAGGAGAAGAGAAGACTCTGAGGAGACCTCCTTGTGGCCTTCCAGTATCTGAAGGGGGCCACAGGAAAGCTGGGGAGGGACTTCTGCGGGTGTCAGGGAGTGATAGGACTGGGCTAGAGGAGGATGTCAGGAAGAAGCTCTTCCCCATGAGGGTGGTGAGAGCCTGGCACAGGTTGCCCAGGGAGGTGGTGGAAGCCTCATGCCTGGAGGTTTTGAAGGCTGGATGTGGCTGTGAGCTAATTTGGGGAAGATGGTGAATTGTCACATTTGACTCACCCTTGGGACTATTGTTACCTTCTAAGATGTATGTTTTAATGTCAGGGTTAGGAATTTATGGGGTTTAATCATTTTTTTTAAATGTTGTCTTTTTCTATTCAAATTTAAGTGGAGAGAGAGCGAGCTCCCTTGGTGTGTGTGAGATGATAGTTTTTGGATAGGATTCCAAGGAGCATAAGACACAAGCTAACATAACTAACAGAACAAAACACAACTACCAGCTGAGCAGTGGTTGTCAGGCACATCAGCTCATGCTCTAATTGTGACAAACAGTGGTGAGTGCACAGCACCGTGCATTGCAGATGGCATGGCCTTGTGAAAGCCTGGCTCCTCTAAATGAGTGTCAGCTTCTTCTTGTCAGCATCACTCTGTTCAGGCTCAAATCTTAAAGCCTGAACTGCAAGTTTAATAATTAGCAAAATGAGTTATTGAAATCAGATGCTTGTGTGCATACACTGTGGGAGTCCTCTGTCCAGTTCTGGGCCCCTCAGTTTAGGAAAGATGTTGAGCTGCTGGAAGGTGTCCAGAGAAGGGCAACAAAGCTGGGGAGGGGTCTGGAGCACAGCCCTGTGAGGAGAGGCTGAGGGAGCTGGGGTTGCTTAGCCTGGAGAAGAGGAGGCTCAGGGGAGACCTTCTTGCTGTCTATAACTACCTGAAGGGAGGTTGTAGCTGGGTGAAGTTTGGTCTCTTCTCCCAGGCACCCAGCACCAGAACAAGAGGACACAGTCTCAAGCTGTGCCAGGGGAGGTTTGGGCTGGAGGTGAGGAAGAAATTCTTCCCACAAAGAGAGATTGGCCATTGGAATGTGCTGCCCAGAGAGGTGGTGGAGTCACTATCCCTGGAGGTGTTTAAGAAGAGCCTGGCTGAGGCACTTGGTGCCATTGTTTAGTTGATGAGCATGGTTTAGTGCTGGGGGACAGGTTGGACTTGATGATCTTGAAGGTCTTGTCTGGTCTGGTCTGGTCTGGTCTGGTCTGGTCTGGTCTGGTCTATTCTATTCTATTCTATTCTATTCTATTCTATTCTATTCTATTCTATTCTATTCTATTCTATTCTATTCTATTCTATTTTCTTTGAATGATTCTGTTTCCTTGACCTGAAGTTTCTATTATAAGGAGATTTGGTTGTACCAAAACAATTACTTCCCCTCTTTCCGAACCTCTTCCCCTCCGAACCTCTTCCCCTCCGAACCTCTTCCCCTCCGAACCTCTCTGAACCTCCCCAAACCTCTCATTTCTTCACACTGGAGAGATGCTAACTTGCTTCTGCTTTACCTTGTCTGCATTGTTTTGATATTAACTTCTCTGCTCTTTTCTCTCATCCCTTTTTTGTATAGGGGGTGGCTGAGGGGAGGCAGGGAAGGAGAAGCTAGTAGCTTCAAAGACCAGGGTCTCCTTGTGCTGTTTACTAATTGTAAAGACCTGTAAATATTGTAAATACTCTCTGTCTTGTACATATTCCTCCCATTCCATTGTAGATTTCCCTGTAAATACAGCTGTCATTTGCTCCCAGCTGGGCTGGGCTGGCAAAGTTAATGTTGGGGGGGAAATTTCAACCCATCACACCTGCAAATAATACATGTAAATGTATATGTGCATATAATATGTGCAACTAGTGTGTGCATATAATATGTGCAACTAGTGTGTGTACATAATACATGTAAAGCATATGTGCAAATAAGGGATGCAAATAGCACATGCAAATAGGGCATGCAAATAGTACATGTGAATAGTATGTGTAAATAATGCATGCAAATAGTACATCTAAATAAGCAAAGTATCATAGCATCAGTCAGGGTTGGAAGGGACCACAAGGATTATCTAGCTCCAAGCCCCCTGCCATGGGCAGGGACACCCCACACTAGATCAGGCTGGCCAGAGCCTCATCCAGCCTGGGCTTAAACACCACCAGGGACGGGGCCTCAACCACCTCCCTGGACAACCCATTCCAGGGCTTCACCACTCTCATGGTGAAGAACTTCCTCCTCACCTCCAGCCTGAATCTCCCCACCTCCAGCTTCATTCCTTTCCCCCTAGTCCTATCACTACATGATAGCCTGAGAAGTCCCTCCCCAGCCTTCTTGTAGCCCCCTTCAGACACTGGAAGGCCACAATGAGGTCACCTCAGAGACTTCTCTTCTCCAGACTGAACAGCCCCAACTCTTTCATACTATGTAAATAGTATGTGAAAATAATGCATGCAAATAGTCCATGTAAATAATGTGTGTAAACAATACATGCAAATAGTTCATGTAAATAATGCATGTAACTAGTGCTTGTAAATAGTGCCTGCAAATAGTACATGCAAATAGTATGTGTATATAGAACGTGTATATAGCATATGTAAATAATACATGTAAATAATGCATGCAAATAGTTCATGTAAATAATGCATGTAACTAGTGCATGTAAATAATATAGAATAGAATAGAATAGAATAGAATAGCATAGCATAGAATAGAATAGCATAGAATAGCATAGCATAGCATAGCATAGAATAGAATAGAATAGCATAGAATAAACCAGGTTGGAAGAGACCTTCAAGATCATCATGTCCAACCCATCATCCAACACCACCTAAACGACTAAACCATGGCACCAAGCACCACATCGAGTCTCCTCCTGAACACCTCCAATGAAGGTGACTCCACCACCTCCATGGGCAGCCCATTCCAATGGGCAATCACTCTCTCTGTATAGAACTTCTTCCTAACATCCAGCCTAAACCTGCCCTGGTGCAGCCTGAGACTGTGTCCTCTTGTTCTGGTGCTGGCTGCCTGGGAGAAGAGACCAACATCTGCCTGTCTACAGCCTCCCTTCAGGTAGTTGTAGAGAGCAATAAGGTCACCCCTGAGCCTCCTCTTCTCCAGGCTAAGCAACCCCAGCTCCCTCAGCCTCTCCTCATAGGGCTTGTGTTCCAGACCCCTCCCCAACTTTGTTGCCCTTCTCTGGACATGCTCCGGCAAGTCAACATCCTTCCTAAACTGAGGGGCCCAGAACTGGACACAGGACTCAAGGTGAGGCCTAACCAGTGCAGAGTAGAGGGCAGAATGACCTCCCTGCTCCTGCTGGCCATACGTATGTGTAAATAGTACATGCAAATAGTAGATGTAGATAATATGTGTAAATAGTATGTGTAAACAGTATGTGTACATAATGCATGTGAATAGTAAGTGTAAATAACACATGCAAATGGTACTGGAAGATGTGCTGAGGTGCCTTCCAACCCCTGACATCCTGTGATGCTGTGATCTCTGCTCTCCTGTATCTTTAAGCACAGTTATTGTCAGTTTTTTCTCTCCCAGGCATCTAACCCCGGGCAGTTTGAGTATGAGGGCGATGCGGCGTGGAGGCGAGGACACGTCCCGGAGACCATCGCCTATCACGGCCGAGTAGGGATCAACACTGATGCCCCCGACGAAGCGCTGGTTGTCTGCGGGAATGCCAAAGTCATGGGCCGGGTCATGCACCCCTCTGACAGCCGGGCCAAGCAGAACATCCGCGAGGTGAGGCCTCGGCGGTGTTTAGGGTGGTCGTGCCTGCACCACGGCACACGTGCGGGGCCCCGCAATTTGAGAAGGACACTGACACACTTGAAGGTGTCCAGAGAAGGGCAACGAGGCTGGGGAGGGGTCTGGAGCACAGCCCTGTGAGGAGAGGCTGAGGGAGTTCGGGGTGTTTAGCTTGGAGGGGAGGAGGCACTCTACAGCTACCTGAAAGGAGGTTGTAGTCAGGTGGGGGTTGGTCTCTTCTCCCAGGCAACCAGCATCAGAACAAGAGGACACAGTCTCAAGCTGTGCCAGGGGAAGTTTAGGCTGGAGGTGAGGAGAAAGTTCTTTCCAGAAAGAGTAATTGGCCATTGGGATGTGCTGCTCAGGGAGGTGGTGGAGTCACTGACCCTGGAGGTGTTCAAGACAGGCTTGGATGTGGCACTTGGAGCCATGGTTTAGTTAGTCATGAGGTGTTGGGTGACAGGTTGGACTTGATGATCTCTGAGGTCTTTTCCAACCTTATTGATTCTATGAGTCTGTGACACATGAAGCAGCTTCTTTGTGCTGAGTGTGCTGAAATGATGACTTGGACAAAGAAATAATGGGGTGTGCTGTTGTGCTCTACAGAGCCATCGCCCATGGAATGTGTTAGAGGCTAGCCATAGAAGCTGGGGATAGCTGAGCAAATGGGGGTTAGACTGAAAGGAAGATGGCAATACAACTAACACTAATGGGGTGGTTAGTCTGGAGAAGACTGAGAGGGGATCTAATCAATGTCACAGAATTACAGAATCAATAAGGTTGGAAAAGACCTCAGAGATCATCAACTCCAACCTGTCACCCAACACCTCCTGACTAACTAAACCATGGCTCCAAGTGCCACATCCTTGCCTTTCTTGGAGTTCTGAGGCCTGGGGGTCGGAAAGGAAGGCACAGGGGCAGCCTCTGCTCACTTGTTCCCTCGGATAGGACACGGGGCAGTGGATGTCAACTCCAGCACAGGAGGTTCCACAAGGAAGAACTTCTTTACTGTGAGGGTCCCACTGCCCTGGAAAAGGCTGCCCAGAGAGGTTGTGGAGTCTCCTTCTCTGGAGCCTTTCTGTCCCTGTCTGGATGTGTTCTTGTGTGACCTGTGCTGGATTCTATGGTCCTGCTCCGGCAGGGGGATTGGACTGGAAGATCTCCAGGGGTCCTTGCAACCCCTAGCATCCTGTGATGGTGTGAATGGGGAGGTTGTTTCATCACCTGTGATGAGAAGATTGGCCAAGGGGCTGTGCCAGGCTCGTAGCTCTCTCGGCGCGGCTGTGACATTCTTCAGCGTTTCAACGTACGCATCTTGGTATTTGCCCAACTAGGTCGATACGAATGAGCAGCTGAGAAGAATAACACAAATGAGGCTGGTGGAGTATGACTACAAGCCTGAATTTGCATCTGTTATGGGAATAAAAAACACTCATGAAACAGGTATGCAGTCAGCTCTATTCCCCTTTATCACTGATTTCCTCTGTTGCTCATTGTGCCATTTTAAGGCCGCTTTTTCATCCTCATTTCTTAGGACATTACAACTGCACACTTGGCTTCACTTGTGATATGTACATGCTTCATCTTCTGGTCTCTAAATGCCAAAATTCAGTATTAGTGGTAATTCTCCCACCTCCCTGCCAGCTTTTAAAGACAGGGGGCTGTTTTTCCAGGAGTTTAATGAGAATGAAGTATGTGATCACAAACGGTTTTGTTCTTACTGCAGAGAAATGGGAATGCCAAAGGCTGCTGTTTATTTTCTGTGGAGTGGGAAAGAGAGAGAAAGAGAGAAAGAGAGAAAGAGAAAGAGAAAGAGAAAGAGAAAGAGAAAGAGAAAGAGAAAGAGAAAGAGAAAGAGAAAGAGAAAGAGAAAGAGTGTGAAAGAGGGAGAGAATGTGATAAAGAGAAAGAGGTAAAGAGAGAGAAAGAGGGAGAAAGAGAGAGAAAGAGAGATAACGAGAGAGAAAGAGAGAGAGAAAGAAAGAGATAACGAGAGAGAAAGAGAGAGAGAAAGAGAAATAGAGAGAAAGAGATAAAGAGAGAAAGAAAGAAAGAGAGAAAGAAAGAAAAAAAGAGAGAGAAAGAGAGAGAAAGAGATAGAAAGAGAAAGAAAGAGAAATAGAAAGAGATAAGGAGAGAGATATAAAGTGAGAAAGATTTAGAGAGAGATTAAAAGAGAGAGAAAGAGAAAGGGAAAAGAGAGAGAGAAAGGAAGGAACAAAAAAAGGGAGAGAGAGAAAGGAAGGAACAAAAAAAGGGAGAGAGAGAAAGGAAGGAAGGAAGAAAGAAAGAGAGAGATAAAGGAAGGAACAAAGAAAGGAAGAAAGAGAGAGAAAGAGAGAGAAAGGAAGGAACAAAGAAAGGAAGAAAGAGAGAGAGAGAGAAAGACAGAGAAAGAGAAAGAGAAAGAGAAAGAGAAAGAGAAAGAGAAAGAGAAAGAGAAAAGAGAAAGAGAAAAGGAAAGAGAAAGAGAAAGAGAAAGAGAAAGAGAAAGAGAAAGAGAAAGAAAGAGAAAAAAAGAGAAAGAAAGGAAGGAAGAAAGAAAGAGAGAGAGAGAGAAAGAGAGAGAAAGGAAGGAAGAAAGAAAGGAAGAAAGAAAAAGAGAGAACTCCTGTGTTTTCCTACTACTGAGAAATGAATTTAGTCCTACCTGTAGCCTTTAGGGTGGGCAGTCAGAGCACACAACCTTGATATGCCACTGTGCCTCCTGACTTTAATTTCTATTATCTTTTGTGAGCAGGAATAATAGCCCAGGAGGTGAAGGAGCTCTTACCTCAAGCTGTCAGAGAAGCTGGAGATGTTGCATGTGATGATGGGGAAAAAATCGAAAACTTCCTCATGGTCGACAAGGTATGGTCTGGAGAGAGAACGTGGAGGTGTGTGTTGAGACTGCTCCCTTTGCACACACACACACACCATGCTTTGCACAGAGCTCTAGGCCTCCACTGATGTGTCCAAAAATAGGGTCTGGCAAATGGTTGAGGACAATGGAACCACCAGGTAGTAGCATGTGACTGAAGCTTTTTCATGACAAGAAGTATTTACATTCAAATCTTGTTCTAATAATAAGTAAACACACAGTAAGAGAGAAAGCCTGACTTTGCTGAGTCAGCGTGGACAGTGATTTTGTAGTATTGATCCAACAAGTATGTAATTGTTAATTGTCTTATAGAAGTGAATGAGATCAATGCTGGTGCTCTGTTTGTTAAGTGAAGACCTCTTTCATCTTGGTGGAATCGCTTCATCCAAGTACACATGCTAACTCTGTGGGAAGAGGGTTGGTTTGTTTTGGGCCATCTGAAACTCTCTTTACAGCTTCAAAATCATGTACTAAAAAATGTTTATGCCACACCATGCTCATAGTTTGGAAGCAGTGACTTAGTCTATTGTCCTGTGTTCCCTTTCCATGCTTCTCTTGTAGAAACAGGACTGCAAGGGACTGTCAGTCAGAGAGTTCAGTCACACATGAATGCAGACAAGACCGTGCTTGTCCAGAGCGTTGCTCAGAGCCGCCCCTCTGTTGGGCTCTGATTCACTGCAGATCAAGGACCACATCCTGGCTTTTCCCACTGACAGCTGATAATAGGAAGAAGGAGTTTTTACTTATTGGTCACCTTGTCTTGACTGGATGATGCCATGAATGTGGGCCTGTATTCATGATAATGAATACTCTGCTCTGGTGAGACCTCACCTGGAGTACTGCATCCAGCTCTGGAGCCCTCAATATAGGCTGGAAGGGACCTCAAGGAACATCTTCAATCCCCCTGCTGTGTGCAGGGACACTTTCCATTAGATCAGGTTGCCCAGAGCCACATCCAGCCTGGCCTTAAAACCTTCCAGGGATGAGGCTTCCACCACCTCCCAGGCAACCTGTGCCGGTGTCTCACCACCCTCATGGGGAAGAACTTCATCCTAAAATCTAATCTTAATCTTCCCTCCTCTAGTTTTGCTACATTCCCCCCAGTCCTATCACTCCCTGACACCCTCAGAAGTACCTCCCCAGCTTTCTTGTAGCCCCCTTCAGATACTGGAAGGCCACAATTAGGTCTCCTCGGAGCCTTCCTCTTCTCCTGACTGCACAACCCCAACTCTCTCAGTCTGTCCACAGAGCAGAGCAGCTCCAGCCCTCTGCTCATCCTCGTGGCCTTTCTCTGCACAGGTCCCAGCATGTCCACATTATTCTTGTAATAGGGTTTTTGTGAAATGAAGTCACCTTTAAAAGCAAGGAGGGGGTGTGACATTTACAAGGGGAAAGGCAAGGCTCTGCCTCACTCGTGCATGACATGAGTGGATTGGAATGCTTAGCAACATTAACTGCGCTGATGGCTTCACCCAAGCTTTAACGTCGTCAGTCTGGCTGCACGTTGGAATGAGAAAGCTGCTCCTTCAAACACAGCAAAGAAAAGATGCTGTTACAGTGGAGTGAGAAAGCTGCTCCTTCAAACACAGCAAAGAAAAGATGCTGTTACCATGCTCCTGCAGTGGATCAGTAACCATTGCTAGCTCAGAAATGGATAGAATGCTTACTATGTGGAAAGTTGTACTGAGAGCTTCTCCAGCAGCAGATTGATCCCTAGATGATAAGCAGGGTGTCTAAAGTATGTCTGTCTAAAGGGCAGACCCGACCATGGTATTAAAACTTAAAGGATTCTTGTGAAGGGCTGGATAGGTTGAAGGGGAGAACAAGATATTATGCCATTGCAGCTTCATCACTGGTTAGGATCTCCACCTGTTTCACTGATGCAGATGTGATTCATACTATGTGTGCCACGTGCATAGAAGCTCTGGCTTGTCTGAGCCAGGTTGCTGTAGCCAAATGGTTGGTTGGACATTTTGCTAAGGGATTCTGAAATCTGTGTTCAGCTGCAGCACTACAACTCTAGTAGTAGATAGCTGCTGTTACAGTGTTAAGGTTCAACATCCACCACAGTCTGAAGATAAAATATAGTTTAAATTCTTGGTCTATAAAGCCTTTTATCTTCTTCACATTTTGTCTCTCCTATGAGGACAGACTGAGGGAGTTGGGGTTGTTAAGTCTGGAGAAGAGAAGGCTCTGAGCAGACCTCTTTGTGGCCTTCCAGTCTCTGAAGGGGGCTCCAAGAAAGCTGGGGAGGGACTTTTGAGGGTGTCAGGGAGTGATAGGACTGGGGGAATGGAGCAAAGCTAGAAACAGGTAGGTTGAGATTGGATGTTAGGAAGAAGTTGTTCCCCATGAGGGTGGTGAGAGACTGGCACAGGTTGCCCAGGGATGTGGTGGAAGCCTCATCCCTGGAGGTTTTGAAGGTCAGGCTGGATGTGGCTGTGAGCAACCTGCTGTAGTGTGAGGTGTCCCTGCCCATGGCAGGGGGATTGGTACTAGCTGATCCTTGAGGTCCCTTCCAACCCTGACAATTCTGTGATTCTATGATTCTGCAAGTCCTCCTTTCCTTATAACCTCATGGCTAATGGTTGGACTTGGTCAGAAAGGTCTCTCCCAAGCAGAATGGTTCTGTGATTTTCACCTCACTGCAAATGGAACATGAGCAGTCTTTTTACCACCTAGCAGAAGAGTTTGGTAGTTCTGTGTGTCCCATTTACAGGGAGATGCCTTGTGTTTGCATTGTAGATATCTGATACATCCTTACATGAGGGAATTCTGTACTCAGTAGTGCGTGCTACACTGGATTGATGAATAGACTGTGTCTGCTTTTCTCCTTGTTTTGCTTCTCAGGATCAGATCTTTATGGAGAACGTTGGTGCTGTAAAGCAGCTCTGTAAACTAACCAACAATCTTGAAGTCAGAATAGAAGAATTGGAGCAGTGGAACAGGAAACTGGCCAAGCTGAAACGGATGAGCAGCTTAAAGTCAACAGCCAGTGAAGAGAGCAAAGTCAGGTACCTGTGCCCGGGATGTTCTCTGACAGTTAGAATCATAGAATTATAAGGATTGGAAGGGATCTCAGGGATCATCCAATTCCAATCCCCTGCCATGGCCAGGGACACCTCACACTACAGCAGGTTGCTCACAGCCACATCCAGCCTGGTCTTAAAATCCTCCAGGGATGAGGCTTCCACCACCTCCCTGGGCAACCTGTGCCAGTCTCTCACCACCCTCATGGGGAACAACTTCTTCCTAACATCCAATCTCAATCTACCCATTTCCAGTCTTGTAACATTCCCCCTGTTCTATCATTGCCTGACACCCTCAAAAATCCCTCCCCAGCTTTCTTGTAGCCCCCTTCAGATACTGGAAGGCCACAATTAGGTCTGCTCAGAGCCTTCTCTTCTCCAGACTGCACAACCCCAACTCCCTCAGTCTGTCCTCATAGCAGAGCAGCTCCAGCCCTCTGTTCATCCTTGTGGCCCTTCTCTGGACATGTTCTCACAGGAAATCTTAAAGCAGTCTCTGCAGTAGAAGTGAAACCTGATTTTTCTCACTGGTGGAGTTCAGCTCATTTTCAGCATGGAAGCTGTCCAAGAGATGCAGTTCTCTCACATTTCTGAATTCACTGACAGTATCTGAAATAGCTCTTGAATTGTAGTCACTTTTGTATCTGCTTCAACTGCATGAAGCAAGGGTGGCTTATGTCCAGTTACAGCCCTGGGGCTTGGAAGCAGCTGCTAAGTGCAATCTGCAGAGATTCTTCTGCAAGAAAGAATCTTCATTAGGGCTTCAGTGGAAGTGATGAGCATTTCCTATGTCTAGACCATTTCCCCAAGTTTCCTTTGAAATCAAATGCAGCATTTAATAGCATTCACCTGAATGAGTTAACTGGAGGCCTGTGTTCTTGAAAACCTGATGACACTTCTGCCTTTCCCTTTTCCAGTGCTAAAATTGCCTGAGCAAGTGATATTAATACCCTGCTGAAAATGTTTCTTTATTAGCTGCTGAAGCATTTTGAATGTTAAAAGAGATCTTGTCTCTTGCAGCAGGTATAGTCGAGCTACTAGTCTTTTGCCATCCCAAAAATCAGTCCTGCTAAAATCCAGAAAGGTGAGTGAAGTGATTCTGGAGATGAAATATGCCTAGGAGACACTTGGTGTAACTGCTGATATACTGGGAAAAAAAACTTGCATGTTTCTAAATATAGAACAAAGTTCCTTAGCCAGAATTATTTATTGTCAAGCTAGAAGCTTAGAAACTGGACTGAGACAGCAAAGATGGATGAGGCACCTCTACAAAGCAGGGGAGGGGTTTGGAGCACAGCCCTGTGAGGAGAGGCTGAGGGAGCTGGAGCTGCTTAGCCTGCAGAAGAGGAGGCTCAGGGGAGACCTTCTTGCTCTCTACAACTACCTGAAGGAGGTTGTAGCCAGGAGGGGTTGGTCTCTTCTCCCAGGCAACCAGCAGCAGAACAAGAGGACACAGTCTCAAGCTGTGCCAGGGGAGGTTCAGGCTGGAGGTGAAGAGAAAGTTCTTCCCAGAAAGAGTAATTGGCCATTGGAATGTGCTGCCCAGGGAGGTGGTGGAGTCGCCATCACTGGAAGCGTTTAGGAAGAGCCTGGATCTCAAAGGTCTTTTCCAACCTGGTCTGTTCTATTCTATTCTATTCTATTCTATTCTATTCTATTCTATTCTATTCTATTCTATTCTATTCTATTCTATTCTATTCTATTCTATTCTATTCTATTCCATTCTATTCCATTCCACTCCATTCCACTCCATTCCACTCCATTCCATTCCATTCCATTCCATTCCATTCCATTCCATTCCATTCCATTCCATTCCATTCCATTCCTTATCTGAACACTGTATGTGTGAGAGTAGATCCATGCTGTGTAAGGGTGTCAAGGAGGACAAGAACAGGTCAGAGTTGTTGAGTCGGTAGGTGTGCTCGCATGGTCCAGGGCAGCCTTACACAGAAATGCTCATTTCAGCTTGGAGGTCTGCATGGTGCTCATTCTTCCTCAGCAGCTGAGGATGAGTCTTTTGCTGTGGTTTGCAGTTAGCATCTCTGGTAAGGCTGTCTTTCAGGTTGTTAATAGCTGGAGAGGATGTCATTGCTGTTGCTGAATGACTTCTTCTTGCCCATAGGAAGGGGATTGTCCCCTGGGACTCAGCTCTGGGGAGGCCACACCTTGAGTATTGTGTCTAGGTTTGGGCAAGAGAGATGTGGAGGTGCTGGAGCCAGGGCAGAGGAGGGCAAGGAAGCTGGGAAGGGCCTGGAGAAGAAATCTGATGAAGAGTAACTGAAGGAGCTGGGGATGGTTAGTGTGAAAGAGAGGAGGCTGAGGGGAGACCTCCTGGCTCTCTACAGCTCCCTGCAAGGAGTTTGTGGAGAGGTTGGTGCTGGTCTCTGCTCCCAGGTCATTAGTGACAGGACAAGAGGGAATGGCCTCAAGCTGCCCCTGGGGAGGTTCAGACTGGACATTAGGAAAGCTTTTTTGAGTGCAAGAGTGGTCAGGGCTTGGAATGTGCTGCCCAGGGAGGTGTTGGAGTCCCCAAGCCTGGCTGTGTTTGCAGGTGGTTTGTCTGTGGTGCTTGGGGCTGTGGTTTAGGGGTGAGCCTTGTAGAGTAGGGTTCTGGGTTGGCCTTGGTGATCCTGAGGATCTCTTCCAACCTGAATGTTTCTGTGATTCTGTGATATCCCTGTACAGGAAGAAGAGAGCCTTTTTCACAGGTGTTAAGTGAGTTAAGGGATATATGTTGACCTTTCTCATGACAGTCTTCCTAGGCTGCTTAGTCCTAAATGAATCAGCACTCATTTGTCTGCCTTGCTTTTGCCAGTGCCCAGCAAAAGAGAAAAATAATAGGTCCAATGTGCTTTATTCCATCATGTGAAATGCTCCAGCACCTAAGATCATCCTAATTGATTGCAAAGTGCCTTTCCTCTGTATTTACACCAGCTCTGGTGCAACATAGCCTGAGCATATACTGCAAGCTGCTCATCTTTTAGTTCAGGCCACTGCTTGCTGTGTTCTTACTTGTATTTTTTGTTTTTCAATACTTCAAGAGTCTGAGAAATGGCAGGAAGAAGAGAGAGACAGCTGTTAGCTTTACCCATCTCTGGCATGTGTGTGTGGCCAGACTCTCCACAGTCTGCAGCACACTCACAGGTTTAGGGAGTCTTTCACGACTTAATTTAATTCTCTTTAGATGTTGACCCCAGTGTAAGGGCTCCCCTGAAAGGAAAAAGTCAGTTTAAAGTCGGACTGCTGTAGTATTTCTTAATCTACTACTTGTAGGCTGTGACACTTGAATTAATCAACCTTTTTTTCTTCCCTAGGTTTGTCTGTCTAAGACGAGTGAGTCTTGCTCCGTGACGATTTTCCGGGCCACCATAATAGCTTTGCTTGCCGTTATGGCACTATGGTACCACTTCATTAGCAACAACTTGACTTGTTTCTCCCCTTCTCTTTCTTCCTGTCTCATCAGAAAGATGATTGTGGTTTACTTCCTTTTACCTTTTTTTCCTGTTTTACCCTTCACAGTGAACATGCCTGGTGATATTGTGGAGTTGAAGTAGCTTTAAGAAAGTGAGATACTCACTTAAAATATCATAGAATCATAGAATCAATAAGGTTGGAAAAGACCTCAGAGATCATCAAGTCCAACCTGTCACCCAACACCTCATCACTAACTAAACCATGGCTCCAAGTGCCACATCCAAGCCTTTCTGGAACACCTCCACCACCTCTCTGGGCAGCACATCCCAATGGCCAATCTCTTTCTGGGAAGAGCTTTCTCCTCACCTTGAGCCTAAACATTCCCTGCACAGCTTGAGACTGTGTCCTCTTGTTCTGGTGCTGATTGCCTGGGAGAAGAGACCAACCCCCACCTGGCTATACTTAGTTGTGAATAGCTCTGCCATTTAAATTGCCAATTCCTTCCAACCCTGTGTGGAGCATTTTCTTCAGTGCTTTGGGAAGGGGTGAAGGTCATCTGTCTCAATCACAATAAACCAAAGACAAACGATCAGGCAGTTCACCTTTACATGACTACCCTTGGAGAAGGGACTGCTGGGGTAGTTTTCATATTGTGTTGCATAAGAGGTGAATGAAAACCTACAGGAAACTTCTCTTTCTGCAGTGCCTTGGCAATATCAACCCTGTATCTGCTCAGCATGCACGACAGGCGCTTTGGAAACTACCCGATTTACAGGCAAGCACCTCCCTCACTCTTAGGGAATGAGAGTTCTTTGGGCCACTCTGTTTTGGCCAATTGCTCTGATGGCTCTTTCTTCATGAATTGTTTTTCTTTTTCTTCATCAGCAGTACCTCAAGTTCTGTCTTACTCTCCCCTTCCACCACTGCAGCAGGTACTGTATCTCTCCTGGTCTGCATACAAGTAACAGACTTTCAGCTTCTCTGCTATTATAAAATGCTAATAGAGTCATAGAATCAATAAGGTTGGAAAAGACCTCAGAGATCATCAAGTCCAACCCGCCACCCAACACCTCATGACTACTAAACCACGGCTCCAAGTGCCGCATCCAAGCCTTTTAACACCTCCAGGGATGGTGACTCCACCACCTCCCTGGGCAGCACATCCCAATGGCCCATCTCTCTTGCTGGGAAGAGCTTTCTCCTCAGCTCCAGCCTAAACCTCCCCTGGCACAGCTTCAGCCTGTGTCCTCTTCTTCTGGTGCTGGGTGCCTGGGAGAAGAGACCAAACTTCACCCGGCTACAGCCTCCCTTCAGGGAGTTGTAGAGAGCAAGAAGGTCTCCCCTGAGCCTCCTCTTCTCCAGGCTAAGCAACCCCAGCTCCCTCAGCCTCTCCTCACAGGGCTGTGCTCCAGACCCCTCCCCACCCTCTTTGTCCTTCTCTGGACACCTTCAAGTGACCTTATTGCTCTCTACAACTACCTGAAGGGAGGTTGTAGCCAGGCAGAGGTTGGCCTCTTCTCCCAGGCAAGCAGCACCAGAACAAGAGGACACAGTCTCAGGCTGCGCCAGGGCAGGTTTAGGCTGGATGTTAGGAAGAAGTTCTACACGGAGAGAGTGATTGCCCATTGGAATCGGCTACCCGTGGAGGTGGTGGAGTCACCTTCACAGGAGGTGTTCAGGAGAAGACTTGATGGGGTGCTTGGCTGTATGGTCTAGTTGTTGGGTGGGTTGGATTGTTTGATGGGTTGGACGCGATGATCTTGAAGGTCTCTTCCAACCTGGTGTATTGTATTGTATTGTATATCCTTCTTAAATTGAGGGGCCCAGAACTGGACACAGGACTCAAGGTGTGGCCTAACCAGTGCTGAGCACAGGGCAGAATGACTTCCCTGCTCCTGCTGGCCACACTATTCCTGATGCAGGCCAGGATGCCATTGGCCTTCTTGGCCCCCTGGGCACGCTGCTGGCTCATGTTCAGCTTACTATCAACCAGTGCCCCCAGGTCCCTCTCTGCCTGGCTGCTCTCCAGCCACTCTGACCCCAGCCTGTAGCACTGCCTGGGGTTGTTGTGACCAAGGTGCACACCCAGCACTTGTTGAATGACACAAACAGACACAAAGCCCAGAGGGGATGGTCTTCTTTCTTACGTTTTTTGTTCCCTTTAGCACTGCAGGAGGGAAGCACAGCTCCTCAGAGCACACAACCCATCAGCAGGATCCCTGAAGTGGATTTCTGTGACATTTTGCCCTGTGACAAGGTCTATTGCTGTCCAATTCATCAGCCACAAGTCAGAACTCTAAGCTATGAGAAGAGAAATGCAAGGAAGAAACGTAAGCTGGGACATTTATTTGGCTTATTTACCACTTGAGTAAAGACTATATGAAGAGTGTGGGGGAAGGAAGAAGGTCATAATACATGAGAATGGCCTGTCCCCCAAAGGTAAAAAGATTCTGGGAAGGGAATTAGCAAGTCTCATTGACAGGGCTTTAAACTAGCTACGAAGGGGGGAGGGTCGGAAACCAGTGCCCTCAGGCAGGAGTCTGGAGGTGATAAGCTAGAGCTAGAGGTGAAACCAGCAGCCCAGCTGCAGTGCATGTACACTAATGCACGAAGCATGGGTAACAAACAAGAGGAGCTGGAAGCCTTGTTGCAGCAAGAAAGTTATGATGTAGTTGCCATCACAGAGACGTGGTGGGACGACTCGCATGACTGGAGCGCTGCAATTGACGGCTACAGGCTCTTCAGGAGAGACAGGCAAGGAAGAAGGGGTGGAGGGGTGGCCCTGTACGTCAGGGAGGCACTGGATGCTGTTGAGATGGAGATCAGGGATGATAGGGTTGAGTGCTTGTGGGTGAGAATTAGAGGGAAGACCAACAGGGCAGACATCCTGGTTGGCGTCTGTTATAGACCACCCAACCAGGAGGAGGATGTCGATGAGGCATTCTATAGGCAGCTTAAGGCTGTCTCAAGATCACCTGACCTCATTCTCATGGGTGACTTCAACCTGCCTGATATCTGCTGGGATCTCAACACAGCAGAGAGGAGGCAGTCTAGGAGGTTCTTAGAGTGCATGGAGGACAGCTTCTTATCCCAGGTGCTGCGTGAGCCTACCAGGGGTAAGGCTATGCTTGACCTCCTCTTCACCAACAGGGAAGGGCTGGTGGGTGATGTGGTGGTCGGAGGGTGTTTAGGCACCAGGGACCACGACATAATAGAGTTTTCGGTATGCAGCCAAGCCAAGAGGGGGAGCAAGAAGACCTCCACTCTGGACTTCCGGAGGGCAGACTTCAGGCTACTCAAGGAACTAATTCAGAAGGTTCCTTGGGAATCAGCCCTTAAAAACAAAGGGGTCCAGGAGAGCTGGACCTACTTCAAGGAAGAACTCTTGAAGGTGCAAGAACAGGCTGTGCCGGTGTGCCGGAAGATGAGCCGCCGGGGCAGACGGCCAGCCTGGATGGGCAATGAACTTTTAATAGAACTTAGGGAAAAAAAGAGGGTGTATCATCTTTGGAAGAAAGGGGAGGCAACCTACAGAATGTTTAGGGATGTTGCTAGGTTGTGCAGGAAGAAAATTAGGGAGGCAAAAGCCCATTTAGAACTTAGACTGGCCTGTGCTGTGAAGGACAACAAAAAGTCCTTCTATAAATACATCAATAGCAAGAAGAAGGGCAAGGACAACCTCCACTCCTTGGTTGACACGGAGGGGAATGTTGTAACAAAGAATGAGGAAAAGGCAGAGGTACTTAACACCTTCTTTGCCTCAGTCTTCACTAGCAGGGCAGAACGTCTTCCAGACAGCTGGCCTGCAGAGCTGGCAGAAGGAGCCAGAGAGCTGCATAGTTTACCACTGCTCCAAGAGGAAGTTAGAGATCTACTGAGCCGCTTGGACCCCCACAAGGCCATGGGACCGGATGGGATCCATCCTAGGGTGCTGAGATTGCTGACAGATGAGCTGTCCAAGCCACTTTCCATCATTTTTCAGCAGTCCTGGCTCACTGGAGAGGTCCCAGAAGACTGGAAGCTGGCCAACGTGGTGCCCATCCACAAGAAGGGCCGGTTGGATGAGCCGGGGAATTATAGGCCTGTCAGCCTGACCTCAGTGCCAGGCAAGATTATGGAAGGGTCATCTCGAGTGCGATCACACAGCACTTACAGGATGACCAGGGGCTCAGGCCTAGCCAGCATGGATTTAGGAGGGGCAGGTCCTGCCTGACCAACCTGATCTCCTTCTATGATCAGGTGACCTGCCTGGTGGATGTGGGGAGGCCTGTGGATGTGGTCTACCTGGACCTCAGCAAGGCCTTTGACACCGTCCCCCACAGCAAACTCCTGGCCAAGCTGGCAGCCCGTGGCTTGGACAGGAGCACACTGCGTTGGGTTAGGAACTGGCTGGAGGGCCGAGCCCAGAGAGTGGTGGTGAATGGCACCACATCCAGCTGGCGGCCTGTCACTAGTGGTGTGCCCCAGGGATCAGTACTGGGCCCCATGCTCTTCAACATCTTTATTGATGATCTGGATGAGGGCATTGAGTCCATCATCAGTAAATTTGCAGACGACACCAAGCTGGAGGCAGGAGTTGATCTGCTGGAGGGCAGAGAGGCTTTGCAGAGGGACCTCGACAGGCTGGACAGATGGGCAGAGTCCAATGGCATGAGATTTAACACATCCAAGTGCCGGGTTCTGCACATTGGCCACAACAACCCCAGGCAGCGCTACAGGCTGGGGTCAGAGTGGCTGGAGAGTGGCCAGGCAGAGAGGGACCTGGGGGTACTGGTTGATTGTAGGCTGAACATGAGCCTGCAGTGTGCCCAGGCAGCCAGGAAGGCCAGTGGCATCCTGGCTTGCATCAGGAACAGTGTGGCCAGCAGGAGCAGGGAGGTCATTGTGCCCCTGTACACTGCACTGGTTAGGCCACACCTTGAGTACTGTGTCCAGTTCTGGGCCCCTCAGTTTAGGAAGGATGTTGACTTGCTGGAACGTGTCCAGAGAAGGGCAACAAAGCTGGTGAGGGGTTTGGAACACAAGCCCTATGAGGAAAGGCTGAGGGAGCTGGGGTTGCTTAGCCTGGAGAAGAGGAGACTGAGGGGTGACCTTATTGCTCTCTACAACTACCTGAAGGGAGGTTGTAGCCAGGCAGAGGTTGGCCTCTTCTCCCAGGCAGCCAGCACCAGAACAAGAGGACACAGTCTCAGGCTGCACCGGGGCAGGTTTAGGCTGGATGTTAGGAAGAAGTTCTACACGGAGAGAGTGATTGCCCATTGGAATCGGCTACCCGTGGAGGTGGTGGAGTCACCTTCACTGGAGGTGTTCAGGAGAAGACTTGATGGGGTGCTTGGCTGTATGGTCTAGTTGTTGGGTGGGTTGGATTGTTTGATGGGTTGGACGCGATGATCTTGAAGGTCTCTTCCAACCTGGTGTATTGTATTGTATTGTATTGTATTAAGAAGGATCTTTCAAGCTTCCTGAAAAGAGCCTAGGCCAGAGGACTTAAAAAACTCCCGATAGAACAGATCACCACTTCAGTCAATATGTTTTTGCAAGACCTGGCCTGGTTATCTTTAAGAATCTGGGGTCCTGGTGTCATTGTCAATGCCAAACAGGGCATTGATTCTGTGATTTCATGTGATTGTGTCATTTCATGTGGTTCTAGTTGACAAGCAGCTGAATAGGAGCCAGCAGTGTGCCCAGGGGGCCAAGAAAGCCAAAAGCATCCTGGCTGGGATCAGCAATGCTGTGTCCAGCAGGAGCAGGGAGGGGATTGTCCCCTGGCACTCAGCTCTGGGCAAGCCACACCTCCAGTGCTGTGTCCAGCTTTGGGCACCTCAGGACAAGAGAGCTGTGGAGGTGCTGGAGCCAGGGCAGAGGAGGGCAAGGAAGCTGGGAAGGGCCTGGAGAAGAAATCTGATGAAGAGCAACTGCAGGAGCTGGGGATGGTTAGTGTGAAAGAGAGGAGGCTGAGGGGAGACCTCCTGGCTCTCTACAGCTACCTGCAAGGAGCTTGTGGAGAGGTTGGTGCTGGTCTCTGCTCCCAGGTCATTAGTGACAGAACAAGAGGGAATGGCCTCAAGCTGCCACTGGTTAGGTTCAGACTGGACATTAGGAAAGCTTTTTGAGTGCAAAAGTGGTCAGGGCTTGGAATGTGCTGCCCAGGGAGGTGGTGGAGTCCCCAAGCCTGGCTGTGTTTGCAGGTGGTTTGGCTGTGGTGCTTGGGGCTGTGGTTTAGGGGTGAGCCTTGCAGAGTAGGGTTCTGGGTTGGCCTTGGTGATCCTGAGGCTCTCTTCCAACCTGAGTATTTCTGTGATTCTGTGAACCAGAATGTCACTAATTCTTTTATTTGGCTACAGCTGGACCTGAGTTCACTGGGGGGTAGTAGAGGGTGAATTAGATGTAAAAGAACTGAAAATGCTTAATGGTGCCACAGTGTGGTGATGCATCTTTTATGTGGGCAGAGACAGAAATTCATCTGCTAGAAAACATAAGCCTTAGAATTAAAACTCTGCTCCTTCAGGCAAGGTTTTTGAGTAGAGAAATGTTATTTGAAGGCAGAGTTCTAGGAAATAATTTACTTTCACTGGAATCAACTCTCTTTCAGATATTGCCTGCCAGATTGGTTGTGTGTAATGTATGGGTAGGTCTGTTGTGGACAATTTGAATAATGCAAGAAAGAGTTTATACTCCAAGGCAGGCACAGGTTGTTGGAATCTGTATTGCTCTTTGCCAGGCCTTACCACCATCAGTGTCTGTTAATATTACTAAACTCTGCATTCACACAGTCATAGAATAGAATCATAGAATGGTCTGGATTGGAAGGGATCTCCACAGCTCATCCAGTCCAGCCTCCCTGCAGTCAGCAGGGACATCCTCAGCTAGAGCAGGTTGCCCAGGGCCTCATCAAGCCTCACCTTGAATATCTCCAGGGATGGGGCCTCAACCACCTCCCTGGGCAACCTGTTCCAGTGTTCCACCACCCTCAGGGTGCAGAACTTGTTCCTAACATCCAATCTCAATCTGCTCTTCTCTAGTTTGAAGCCATTGTCCCTTGTCCTGTCCCTGCAGGCCTTTGCAAACAGTCTCTCTCCATCCTTCTCTTGGCCCCTCTCAGGTACTGTCAGGCTGCTATTAGCTCTCCCCAGAGCCTCCTCTTCTCCAGGCTGAACACCCCCAGCTCCCTCAGCCTCTCCTTGTAGCAGAGGTGCTCCAATCCCCTGCTCTTCCTTCAGTTCATGGCCTTCCTTCCTTGGCCTTGGGAGCAATGCTTGCATCACCCACAGTTGGCAAGTAGAGGTGAAACTGAGGCCAGATGCAGTTCAGCCACTGAAGTACACGTGTCTGGCCGGGCAGGCACTGCTAGCTGCTGACACGCATGTGATATGAGCTGTTTGGGTGGGATTCACCCACTGGCTGTTCCTTATACTACCTTTAAAGTGCTGATCTCTGCAGAGAAGTGGTCCTTGTGATTATAGAATCATAGAACCAGTGCTGCAGTAAGCCCTGTGGCAGACACAGCTCAATACAGTGCTTTCAGGAGGTCATACCTAAGTGACTCGGATTGCTCTGAAGCCTGAAAGAGTGCTGGTTAATTAAAAAGACATTAATCTCATTTACAAATGAGGGCTGTAGGAGGATGAAAATGAAATATGGAAATCCTCCCTCCTCAGCTGGCTGCTTTTGACATTAGGTGGAAAGACAAGATAAGGGTGAACACAAAGCATTACATTCTCAAGGTCTTATGCTCCAAATAGCATCAAGCATGGATCCAAGAGTGAAAAATCATCCCAGCACACACAGTGCTGCAAGATCTGCACAAGCTTAATGAAGCTGAATGGATCCCCAAATGGTAGGCAAGAATGTCAATATGGAATCCAAACAGAAAGAAAACCAATCAGCTGCTTAATGTAGCATTAGCCAAGATGAGTGAACAGGAGAAATGTTTTCAGAACAAAAAAGCTGAGAGTTAAATGTGGGGAGTGCTCAAGATAAACAGCAGAGCTTTTAGAACCACCTGATTAGTCTGCTCCATGGGAAAACAGTTGTAAGCTGCTGTTTAGAATCACAGAACTGTCAGGGTTGGAAGGGACCTCAAGGATCGGCCAGTTCCAACCCCCTGCCATGGGCAGGGACACCTCACACTACAGCAGGTTGCTCACAGCCACATCCAGCCTGGCTGCAAACACCTCCAGGGATGAGGCTTCCACCACCTCCCTGGGCAACCTGTGCCAGTCTCTCACCACCCTCATGGGGAACAACTTCTTCCTGACAGCCAATCTGAATATATTCCATTTCTAGTTTTGCTCCACCCCCCCCAAGTCTTATCACTCCCTGACACCCTCAAAAGTCCCTCTCCAGCTCCCTTCAGATACGGGAAGGCCACAATGAGGTCTCCTCGGAGCCTTCTCTTCCCCAGACCTGACGGCCCCAACGAGCTCGATCTGTCTTCATGTTTAATTAAATGCTGCTTTAGGAGTTCATATTTGACAGAGCTTTTACTGTTCCACCACGTGATGCCTGAGTTCCACGTGTGCAGGCTACTACTGACTACATCCATTGTACCTCCTAATCCCTTGCTCCTCAGATTTGTGGAGGAGAAGGCTGTGAGGAAGGTTCAGGTCCAACCCACAGCATTTCCCGAGCAAGGCAACATTTCTAAAGCAGAAATTCAGCACATCTTTATGCAGCTTAGCTTAATGTGGCTTCTTCCCCCTCCTTTATTTGCTTTAAAACTGCTTTCTCTGAAGGATTTAGGCTTTCAAACTCCTCCTGATTTCAGTGGAACTGAGGAGCATGAATGCCCTTCAGCATCTGGGCATTTTCTGCTCTCTGCTTCCATGCCATCAGTGTTCATTGCTCACCCCTTCATGTTAAGTATCCCAGCTACCCAGGGCTGTCCTTGCTTTCTCTTAGAAGGCTGTTTCTCCCTTGTGCATCTGCCTTCCCAGTAAAAGCTTGGTGAGGACTCATGCTGGATTTTAGTCAGCTTCATGCATTTGCATTTTTGACCTTCAGAAGGTAGTTAATGAATTCTCTGCAAGGTCCCTCCACCACCACAAGAAATCAGCAGCAGGTTTTTGCCATACTCCTTGTGGAGTGTTGGAGTTCATGGGAATGAAAACCAGAAAATGCTTGAGGGGGAAAAAAAAAAAAGACCCCACATTTGGTAGATGAGGTACACTAAGAGTGTGTCCAGTAGATCGAGGGAGGGTCTCCTCCCCTCTACTCTGCCCTAGTGAGGGCCTACCTAGAATATTGCATCCAGTTCTGGGCTCCCCAAGTTGAAGAGGGACAGGGATCCACTTGAGCATTGAGGATGCCCCTGCTGACTCCAGAGGGGTTGGACTGGATGACCTTTGGAGTCCCACAGGCTCACAGGATGTTAGGGGTTGGAAGGGACCTCTGAAGGTCATCCGGTCCAACCCCCTGCCAGAGCAGCATCACCCAGGGGAGTCCACACAGGAATGCATCCAGGTGGGGTTGGAAAGTCTCCACAGAAGGAGACTCCACAACCTCTCTGGGCAGCCTGCTCCAGGGCTCTGTGACCCTCACAGTGAAGAAGTTCCTCCTCACGTTGAGGTGGAACCTCCTGTGCTGGACTTTGCATCCATTGCCCCTTGTCCTATCCCAGGGCACAAGTGAGCAGAGCCTGACCCCTCCCTCTTGTCCCCCAGCCCTCAGATGTTTACAGACATTGATCAGATCTCCTCTCTCAGCTGGACAATCTAGAAGGCCCTGTGGTTAATTACTAGTCCCCTTCCATTCTATGATTCTATGAATAACTGGCAGCAGTATCAACACAAAATGATGGAAATCCCAATTCATAATGTTTCATGCTTTTGGTCATCTACAAGCATAAGAAGAGCCTGGATGCTCTTATTTCCTAATACTAAAATGAAAACCAAAATCAGGAATGAGTAAGAAAGGAGTAACTTCAATCCAGCTGTCTTGTTTCAGGCTCAGCTGAAATGATGCATCTTGATCCACACTATTGTCAAATACCTTCTTGTGCAGCGGAGCAGTGACTCCTGCTCCACACAGCCAGTCTGAGATCTGAATGTTTCTGTTGGTAAACCTGGGAATGGAGCATTTTGGTATTTCAGACATACACTATTCTCTTGAATCATAGAATTACAGAATCAGCCAGGTTGGAAGAGACCTCCAAGGTCATCCAGTCCAACCTGTCACCCAGCTCTATCCAATCAACCAAACCATGGCACCAAGTGCCTCATCCAGGCTTTTCTTGAAGATCTCCAGGGACAGTGACTCCACCACCTCCCTGGGCAGCACATCCCAAGGGCCAATCTTTCTTGCTGGGAAGAATTTCTTCCTCACCTCCAGCCCAAACCTCCCCTGGCACAGCTTGAGACTGTGTCCTCTTGTTCTGGTGCTGGGTGCCTGGGAGAAGAGACCAACCCGCACCTGGCTGCAACCTCCCTTCAGGCAGTTGGAGAGAGCAAGAAGGTCTCCCCTGAGCCTCCTCTTCTCCAGGCTAAGCAACCCCAGCTCCCTCAGCCTCTCCTCACAGGGCTGTGCTCCAGACCCCTCCCCAGCTTTGTTGCCCTTCTCTGGACACATTCAAGTACCTCAACATCTCTCTTGAATTGAGGAGCCCAGAACTGGACACAGGACTCAAGGTGTGGCCTAAGCAGTGCTGAGCACAGGGCAGAATGACTTCCCTGTTCCTGCTGGCCACACTGTTCCTGATGCAGGCCAGGATGCCACTGGCCTTCTTGGCCCCCTGGGCACACTGCTGGCTCATGTTCAGCTGCTGTCCACCAGTACCCCCAGGTCCCTCTCTGCCAGGCTGCTCTCCAGCCACTCTGACCCCAGCCTGTAGCACTGCCTGGGGTTGTTGTGACCAATGTGTAGAGCCTGGCACTTGGATGTGTTCAATCTCCTGCCCTTGGACTCTGCCCAGCCTGTCAAAGTGCTCTGCAGAGCCCACCTACCCTCCAGCTGATCAACACCTGCTCCTAACTCAGTGTCAGCTGCAAACTTACTGATGATGGACTCAATCTCCTCATCCAGATCATCAATGAAGATTTTGAACAGGATGGGGCTCAGCACTGATCCCTGGGGGACACCACTAGTGACTGGCTCTTAGTGACTTGGGTTTGGTTTGGTTTGGTTTGTTCTTTTCCCAGACTCAAAGGTATTTGATGGAGTATGTTAATTGAGGCAAGATTAACATTTCTCAGTGCCAATTCATTAGTAACATGTCTCTGAGCAGGCTCCTGCCTGGCAATTAGTGTAAAAGCACAGGAATAGCTTTCCACCTCGTCCCATGGGCTCGAAGGGCCTTTTTGCCTTACTCGGGCTGTGCTGTGGGATGAATATTCAAGAGATTCTTAAAGTGCACTTTTCTAGATAAGTGCTGAGAAAATTAATAGAACAAAATAAAACTGAAAAAAGAGATCACCATCTTACATTTCCCAGCCCAGCTCAATGTCTGAAGTCACAGAGTGAACATGATGACCCTATTGGTGCACGTGAGTTTCTTTAATTTGGTGACTCATCCTTCTCTCTCTGAAGCACTGTGTCTGATCTGGGTCAGCCCTCAGTATTTTACATCTCACATTCAAAGAGCAAAGTTATTCCCATGGCCTGTGTTTGTGTGGCAGTTCCCAGGATGTCAGGGGTTGGAAGGAACCTCTGGAGATATTCAAGTCCAAGCCCCCTGCCAGAGCAGGACCATAGAATCCAGCACAGGTCACACAGGAACACATCCAGACTGCAAAGGCTCCACAGAAGGAGACTCCACAACCTCTCTGGGCAGCCTGCTCCAGGGCTCTGGGACCCTCACAGTGAAGAAGTTCCTCCTCATATTGAGGTGGAACCTCCTGTGCTGGAGTTTCCATCCATTGCCCCTTGTCCTATCCCAGGGCACAAGTGAGCAGAGCCTGTCCCTGTCCCTTCCTTCCTGACACCCAGCCCTCAGCTATTGATAGACATTGATCAGATCCCCTCTCAGTCTTCTCCTCTGCAGACTAAACAGCCCCAGGGCTCTCAGATATAAAGACCTTTATTTGGCTTTATGATCAGATTTGTGCTGAAGTGCTTGCCTGGATGTTGACTGTTGCTTTGGCTCTTTAGTTGTATCTATGGAAGATATTCTGGGTGGGGGATAAAAATCTTTCCTATTAGGCTATTTTTTTGCAATGCTTTATATACTCTGTAGGATTTCAGAATATTTTGAAGTGGTTCTTTGTTATCTACAAACTTGTGACTTCATACATCTTCATCTCAATAGAGGTGTTTTGTATTTAAAGGTTTCTCTTGTGGTTATCACAGAATCAATAAGGTAGGAAAAGACCTCAGAGATCATCAAGTCCAACCTATTACCTAAAACCATATGACAAACTAAACCACGGCTCCAAGTGCCACATCCAATCCTTTCTTGAACACCTCCAGGGACGGTGACTCCACCACCTCCCCGGGCAGCACATCCCAATGGCGAATCACTCTCTCGGTGAAGAACTTTCTCCTCACCTCCAGCCTAAACTTCCCCTGTTGCAGCTTGAGACTGTGTCCTCTTGTTCTGGTGCTGGTTGCCTGGGAGAAGAGACCAGCTCCCACCTGGCTACAACCTCCCTTCAGGGAGTTGTAGAGAGCAAGAAGGTCTCCCCTGAGCCTCCTCTTCTCCAGGCTAAGCAACCCCAGCTCCCTCAGCCTCTCCTCACAGGGCTGTGCTCCAGACCCCTCCCCAGCTTTGTTGCCCTTCTCTGGACATGTTCAAGTGTCTCAATGTCCTTCTTAAACTGAGGGGCCCAGAACTGGACACAGGACTCAAGGTGTGGCCCAACCAGTGCAGGCTACAGGGGCACAACGACTTCCCTGCTCCTGCTGGCCACACTGTTCCTGATGCAGGCCAGGATGTCATTGACCTTCTTGGCCACCTGGGCACACTGCTGGCTCATGTTTAGGTGGCTATCAACCAGCACCCCCAGCTCCCTTTCTGTTTGGCAGCTCTCCAGCCACTCTGACCTCAGCCTGTAGCTCTGCAATGCCTTAATCCAAGAGCTAATTAACAAGACATCTTCTGGTGTTGTGTTCATACTTTGCTGTTACAACTGTGCAAGGCTAACCTGGGGGACATTTGTCCATCCATGCTTTTACAGGAAACAAAAGTGATGTGTTCCTTGAAGCAGATCCAGTCAAAAGGTCTCGTGGAAAACCTGATCTTGGAAGTGACTGTAAGTCCCATGTCTAATTAAAAATCCCCAAACCCAACCCCAACCCCAACTCTTGAAATGTGGAGTTACATAACTTTGGCATAACTTCATATAACTTTGGTGTAAACTACCTGCAGGCTTGGGATTCTGCTGCTGGAAGCTTCAGTTTTACTGCTTGTTACAGGGAATTAGCACTTAGCAATCTATTAAGTGCCTGTGATTCACTCTCATCATTTTCTTGTCATTCCAATTCACTCTTGCATCGTCATTAGGTTTTTGCAGACGTTCTGGCTGCCCTCTCTAGAGAGATCTTAGGCTTGGCTTTCAGAAGTAATGAAATGACAAGTGACATTTTCCAGGGGCTAAAGTCTTGTAAGGTGCTCCACGGAGCCAACCCTCATACAGCAAAGTGCTTATGCTGAAATTCCCTTCCCCTGTCGTTCCTGGTGGGCCAAAAGCTGTGGAACATAAAGCAAGGCTCCAGCCTGTGGGTACCTGCTGCCCTGTAGCCACCAAAACCAGAGCACTGAGTCACTACCAATCCCTGAGCAGACCCCAGACACACCAGGGACTCCATAGAGACCCCAAAACCTCACTGAGAACCCCCAACTCCTTCAGGACCCCCACAGATTCCCCAGGTTACATGCCCACAAGATGAAGAGCAACTGAGGGAGCTGGGGCTGTTTAGTTGGAAGAAGAGGAGGCTGAGGGGTGACCTCATTGCTCTCTACAACTACCTGGAATGATGCTGTGGAGAGACTGGTGCTGGTCTCTTCTGACAGGTCTAAGCTGTGGACAGCATTGACTGGCTGCTGTAGCTGTATCCAGAAGAAAGAAGCTTTTCAGGATGCAGCTCAGTGGCAGCTGTGAAAGCAGAAGCTGTGCTGCTGTGTTAGCACACTGGTTTGTGCTGTGGAACTCTCCATCAGGCTCATCTGCCTCAGGGAATACAGCATACAGACTTAACCAGGTTGGAAAAGACCTTCAAGATCATCCAGTCCAACCTATCACCCAAACCCATCTCATCAACTAAACCATGGCACTGAGTGCCCCATCCAGGCTCTTTGTAAACACCTCCAGGGATGGTGACTCCACCACCTCCCTGGGCAGCACATCCCAATGGCCAATCTCTCTTGTTGGGAAGAACTTCTTCCTAAGATCCAGCCTAAACCTCCCCTGACACAGCTTGAGACTGTGTCCTCTTGTTCTGGTGCTGGTTGCCTGGGAGAAGAGACCAACCCCCACCTGGCTACCACCTCCCTTCAGGAAGTTGTAGAGAGCAAGAAGGTCTCCCCTGAGCCTCCTCTTCTGCAGGCTAAGCAACCCCAGCTCCCTCAGCCTCTCCTCACAGGGCTTGTAGTAGATGCCACTGTATTAACTGCAGTGTTGTTATGCTCTTAACTAAGATTTCTGGGAAGAAAAAACACACACAAAAAACCCCAAACCACCAAAACAATCAAGAGTAAACTATTCTTCTTCATTTCTTTAGGGATTGATACAACAATCAGTTCCATCCAGATTTTGGAAACTCAGCAAAGCATCGACAATCGCTATTGCAGCCCACACGTGCAGTGCAGGTAGGTACATCAGTGTGTTGTGCTGAGTGGTGCTGCTGATACACCAGAGGGACAGGATGGCACCCAGAGGGCCCTGGACAAGCTGGAGAGGTGGTGCCCAGGAGAACCTCATGAGGTTCAACAAGAGCAAGTGCAGGGTGCTGCACCTGGGCTGGAACAATCCTGTCAATACAGACTGGGAAAGGAGGTGTTAGAAAGCAGCCCTGAGGAAAAGGATTTGGGGGTGCTGGTGGATGAGAAGCTGGACATGAGCAGTGTGAGCTTGCAGCACAGAAGACCAGTGGCAGCCTGGGCTGCATCAAAAGATGTGTGGCCAGCAGATCCAGAGAGATCATTCTGATACTTTGCTCTGCTCTGGAGAGACCTCACCTGGAATGCTGCATCCAGCTCTGGAGCCCTCAATTCAGGAAGGACATGGACCTGATGGAGAGGGTCCAGAGGAGGGCCACGAAAATGATCAGGGGGTTGGAGCAGCTCTGCTACAAGGACAGGCTGAGGGAGCTGGGGGTGCTCAGCCTGGAGAAGAGGAGGCACTGGGGAGACTTAATAGCAGCCTGCCAGTACCTGAAGGGGTCTACAAGAAGGATGGAGAGAGTCTGTTTGCAAAGGCCTGCAGGGACAGGAAGAGAGACAAGGGCTTCAAACTAGAGCAGAGCAGATTGAGATTGGATGTTAGGAACAAGCTCTTTACTCTGAGGGTGGTGGCACACTGGAACAGGTTGCCCAGGGAGGTGGTTGGGGGCCCCATCCCTGGAGATATTCAAGGTGAGGCTCAACAGGGCAACCTGATCTAGGTGAGGATGTCCCTGCTGACTGCAGAGTGGGGTTGGACTGGATGAGCTTTGGAGGTCTCTTCTAACCCAGACCATTCTGTGATTCTGGTGGAACAAAATGTCATTAATGGAGCATGGCTCTTTGCCTGGCTCCTTTTCACAGCTGTTTCCTTTAGCATGCAGGAGATTTTTCTACCTTTTTGTTGTTGTTGTTTTTCAAACTGAAATGCAATGTCTATGTTCCTGTGAAGGTGCCTTAAAGTCCTCTGTGATGTAATGTCCCCTTTTACAGGTTTGGAAATTACAGTTATGTTATTCCTGTTAACAAATACACTCCTATGGATGTAGAAATCTCACTGGAACTAAAGTAAGTACAATTAAGGATAATGCATGCATAATAAGATAGTG
Source organism: Picus viridis (assembly GCA_033816785.1). Lineage (NCBI taxonomy): Eukaryota > Metazoa > Chordata > Aves > Piciformes > Picidae > Picus > Picus viridis. The sequence continues at coordinate 55,235,933 of CM066567.1, forward strand.
GTCAAGTTCATTTGATAGCAATTCTTGCCTGATGTCTGTTGTGACATGTAGTAGTCTCTGTTCTGAGGAATGAGACAAATCTGTGCACAATGAAATTCTTAATCATAGAGTCACAGAATCAATAAGGTTGGAAAAGACCTCAGAGATCATCAAGTCCAACCTGTCACCCAACACCTCCTGACAACTAAACCCTGGCTCCAAGTGCCACATCCAAGTCTTTTTTGAACATCTCCAAGGATGGTGACTCCACCACCTCTCTGGGCAGCACATTCCAATGGCCAATCTCTCTTGCTGGGAAGAACTCCCCTGGCACAGCTTGAGACTGTGTCCTCTTGTTCTGGTGCTGGTTGCCTGGGAGAAGAGACCAACCCCCACCTGGCTACAACCTCCCTTCAGGGAGCTGTAGAGAGCAATGAGGTCTCCCCTGAGCCTCCTCTTCTCCAGGCTAAGCAACCCCAGCTCCCTCAGCCTCTCCTCACAGGGCTGTGCTCCAGACCCCTCCCCAGCCTCGTTGCCCTTCTCTGGACACATTCAAGTATCTCAAAGTCCTTCCTCAACTGAGGAGCCCAGAACTGGACACAGGACTCAAGGTGTGGCCTAACCAGTGCTGAGTACAGGAGCAGAATGACTTCCCTGCTCCTGCTGGCCACACTACTCCTGATGCAGGCCAGGATGCCATTGGCCTTCTTGGCCTCCTGGGCACACTGCTGGCTCATGTTCAGCTGCTGTCCACCAGCACCCCCAGGTCCCTTTCTGCCTGGATGTTCTCCAGCCACTCTGTCCCCAGCCTGTAGCTCTGCACGGGGTTGCTGTGGCCAAAGTGCAGCCCCTGGCACTTGGACTTGTTGAATGCCAAGAGCAGTCAGGGAGGTCCTTATTTGCCTGTGTTTCTTGAAGCACCACAGAACCTCTCATCATCTTCCTCTGCAAAGTCTCGTTTGGCAATTATTGCTCCCGGTATTCTTCAAGGCAAGAGGGAGGGAAGAACTTCCTAGCAACCACACAGGTAAGGTTTCTGGAGCAGTGCTCTTGCCTGTGGGGATCGTTGTTATCTACTGGCCAGCACGTGGCTCTTCTCTCATCTCTCACGTTGAAGGTGCTGTGCAAACCTGAAAAGAAAATTGAGCTTTGTTCATTTCTTTTCTGGTAGTTTTGGTGACTGAAGCCTTGCAGTGCTGAAGTCCTGTGTGATTGACTTCCCCTTGCTCTCCAGAATGGTGTTTCCTTCTGTTGCCTCTCTTTGCTTTCCACAAACAGCATTGGAGCCTCATAAGTAAAATGTAATGATCCCTGGAAGGATGCTCTTGATTGCCAGCAGATCCAGAGAGGTGATCCTGAAACTTTAGTCTGCCCTGGTGAGACCTCACCTGGAGTACTGCAGCCAGCTCTGGAGCCCTCAATATAGGAAGGACATGGACCTGATGGAGAGGGTCCAGAGGAGGGCCATGAGATGCTCAGGGCATTGGAGCACTTCTGCTACAAGGACAGGCTGAAGGAATTTGGGGTGTTCAATTTGGAGAAGAGAAGGCTCTGAGGAGACCTCTTTGTGGCCTTCCAGTATCTGAAGGGGGCCACAAGAAAGCTGGGGAGGGACTTTTGAGGGTGTCAGGGAGTGATAGGACTGGGCGGGGGGGAATGGAGCAAAACTAGAAATGGGCAGATTCAGACTGGATGTTAGGCAGAAGTTGTTCCCCATGAGGGTGGTGAGAGACTGGCACAGGCTGCCCAGGGAGGTGGTGGAAGCCTCATCCCTGGAGGTGTTTGCAGCCAGGCTGGATGTGGCTGTGAGCAACCTGCTGCAGGGTGAGGTGTCCCTGCCCATGGCAGGGGGTTGGAACTGGATGACCCTTGAGGTCCCTTCCAACCCTGACAATTCTGTGATTCTATGAAATGTTTCCAGAGCCTTTCCTTCTCTCCAGTGTGATGTGACAGAAGGCTATCTAACCTTTCTCTGTCCTTTATCACCTAGGGACATCAGCACATCTGGCCTCTCCCCGTGGCTCAGCTGTATGACAGTGCGTACCACTTCCGTGTGGCTCTACCGGTAAGCCCTTCCCTATGGCTGCTCTGCTGGGGTGAAATTAACACCCACCCCCCACCCCCAACATAAAATTGCCAGGCCAGCTCTGTTACAAAGCAAGTGAACCTCTATTTACAAGCAAAACTATAATCTAAGGCTCCAAGGAGACCTCATCACGGCTTTCCAGTCTCTGAAGGGTGCTCCAAGAAAGCTGGGGAGGGACTTTTGAGGGTGTCAGGGAGTGATAGGACTGGGGGGGATGGAGCAAAACTAGAAATGGGTAGATTCAGATTGGATGTTATGAAGAAGTTGTTCCCCATGAGGGTGGTGAGAGACTGGAAGAGGTTGCCCAGGGAGGTGGTGGAAGCCTCATGCCTGGAGGTGTTTGCAGCCAGGCTGGATGTAGCTGTGAGCAACCTGCTGTAGTGTGAGGTGTCCCTGCCCATGGCAGGGGGTTGGGACTGTCTGATCCTTGAGGTCCCCTCCAAGCCTGACACTTCTATGATTCCATGATTCTGCAAGTCCTCCTTTCCTCATAACCTCATGGTTAATGGTTGGTTCTGTGATTATTTAGACCTTATCATAGAATCATAGAATCAATAAGGCTGGAAAACACCTCAGAGATCATCAAGTCCAACCTATCACCCAACACCTCCTGACTAACTAAACCACGGCTCCAAGTGCCACATCCAATCCTTTCTTGAACACCTCCAGGGATGGTGACTCCACCACCTGCCTGGGCAGCCCATTATTGTTTTCCCATTTTTACATCCAGTGGTATTTATTTAATGGCAATTATTTAGAGTCTATCACTTTCTGTTCGAGACCTGTGGAGCTCTTCCTGGGCACCAGCCTGAAACTTCCACAGCGACACAGCAAAGGACAAACAGGGCTTGAAAGGAGGGAAGATCCTCACCAGCGTCTCCTTTGCTTTTCTTCTGCAGGGTTTTGCAAGCTGCCTGACAGATGCTTACTTTGCTGGACTGTTTTTCACTGATTACTACTTCTATTTTTACCGTCAGTGCAACTGACATGTCGCTGATCAGTCTGCTCTGTTCCTTGAGGAGAAGACACAGAGCCTCTAGGAAGGGGAAAAAAGAGACGTGTGGATGGGCCTGGGTGTTTGTTTCCCACCTCTTGCAGAGCTGCAGGGAACCTTCTTGTTTGTTTCACTTCGAAAATAAAAAAAAAAGAGAGAAAAATCAAGTGACAAGGACTGAACTCTGCCTTTGCAGGAACTGCTGCCAGAAGGATGTGAGCCAGTGGAGTGTGTGTGTGTCCATAAAATAATCCCATTCGTGACTCTGCCCTGGTGAAGCCCCACCTGGAATATTGCATCCAGCTCTGGGCTCCCCAGTTCAGGAGGGACAGGGATCTGCTGGAGAGAGTCCAACAGAGGGCTGTCAGGATGATTAAGGGACTGCAGCACTGCCTGGGGAGGAGAGGCTGAGACCCCTGGGGCTGGTTAGTCTGGAGAGAAGACTGAGAGAGATCTGATCAATGTCTATCAATAGCTGAGGGCTGGGGGTCAGGAAGGAAGGGACAGGGACAGGCTCTGCTGACTTGTGCCCTGGGACAGGACAAGGGGCAATGGCTGGAAACTCCAGCACAGGAGGTTCCACCTCAACATGAGGAGGAAATTCTTTACGGTAAGGGTCCCAGAGCCCTGGAGCAGGCTGCCCAGAGAGGTTGTGGAGTCTCCTTCTCTGGAGCCTTTCCAGCCCTGTCTGGATGTGTTCCTGTGTGACCTGTGCTGGATTCTATGCTCCTGCTCTGGCAGGGGGCTTGGACTGGAAGAGCTCCGAGGTTCCTTCCAACCCCTGCCATCCTGGCATCCTGTGAGATCCTTACAAATAGTCTCCTCTTCTGGCTCCAGCTTCCCCCAGTGGGATGTTTTCTGTCCAAAGAGCACACGAATGCACATTTCCAGCGTCAGCCCCAGCCCCAGGCTCACCGGAGCAGGTCTCACGCCGGCAGTCCTGACCCAGTTTTCACCCTGGTTGCTATGGCGCTGCGGGCTGGGCGGTCAGCGGGGCCGGGCCATGTGGCAGGGGCACACAAGCCTTTTGTTGCTCCTTGGCCTGCCTCCAGCCGGCTCCTTCCCCTCCCTTCTTCCTCCACCCTGCGGCAGCTGGCAGCAGCCTACATCTGCTGCCAGAGGCAGGCAGACTGCAAACCTCTGCTGCCTCTCTGGGTCAGTTCTCCCAGAGATGCGTTCCCCCAGGCACCCAGAGCTCATCCCCTGCAGACCACTTTTCCAATCCACCCTTCACCTCCCTGCTCCCAGCCTTTGAGCAGGCACCCTCTCCCTCTCTCCTCCCTTCTCCCTCCCCACCCTTCCCCCTCCCCGTCCTCTCTCCCCTCCCCTCCTCTCCCCTCACCCCTCCTCTCCCCACTCATCTCCCCTCTCCTCTCCTTTCCCCTACCCTCTCCTCTCCCCTCTCCTCCCCCTCTCCCCCACCTCTTCTCTCCTCTCCCCTCTCCTCTCCTCTCCCCTCTCCTCTCCTCTCCCCTCTCCTCTCCCCCTTTCCAGCCATCCTGTGCCCTGCTTTACTCCCTCCAGAAAAGCAACTCTGCAACGCTTTTGCAGGCTGAGACCCAAAATAGGTCATCATCTTGGTGATGAGCAGGCAGGAAAGTGACCTTTATGAACAGGATTTAAACACAAAGCATGAAGGCAGATGTTTTCCCTTCTTGGTTGGTGTGAGAGATGTTGCACTTGACTCCATGCAGCAATTGCAGCAGAGGATTTGCAAATTTGAGTTTAATGTTAATTGAGCTGCTAGAGGAGCTCTGCAGGGTAAAGGGTGCTTTGCATTTTTCATTCATTCCTAATGCTTTCCCTTCCACAACCTAATCCAACCCCCAGAGCAGCTGGCTGTGTTGATTAAAATCCTCTCTCTGCTTTTTTGTTTACCCCTTTATTAATCTTCCTGGGTTTTGCCCAGGAATGCTGCACTGGTCATGGTCTATCAGGAAGGAAATCCGCTGGGCCACACTGTGGTGTTTACCAATCCAGACTTCTGCCTAAAGCCGTGCTGCTGGCTCCTGGAGCAAGTTGTGTCCTGAACACTCTGTTACATCTGCAGAGCCTTCCCTGAGTCTGGGCCACAGCTCTTCAGATCCAATTGCTTACACATAATGCACTGTGCATCTGGCTGACACATTTCCTCAATGAAGGGACTGGGTTGGACTGGAAGATGTCCAGAGGTCCCTTCCAACCCCTAACATCCTGTGAGCCTGTGAAAACCTGGATTAAGAGAGTGTCACTGCAGGATAGGGGAGACAGAGGACTTCTTGTTGTCAGAGGATCCCAGGGTGTTAGGGGTTGGAAGGGACCTCTGGAGATCTTCAAGTCCAAGCCCCCTGCCAGAGCAGGAGCACAGAACCCAGCACAGGTCACACAGGAACACATCCAGACAGGGATGCAAAGGCTCCAGAGAAGGAGATTCCACAACCTCTCTGGGCAGCCTGCTCCAGGGCTCTGGGACCCTCACAGTAAAGAAGTCCTTCCTCATGCTGAGGTGAAACCTCCTGTGTTGGAGTTCCCATCCATTGCTTCTTGTCCTATCCCAGGGCACAAGTGAGCAGAGGCTGTCCCTGTCCCTTCCTTCCAGCCCCCAGCCCTCAGCTATTGATAGACATTGATCAGATTCCTCTCAGTCTTCTCCTCTCCAGACTCAACAGCTCCAGGGCTCTTGACCTTTCCTCCTAAGGCAGTGCTGCAGTCCCTTCAGCATCCTTGTAGCCCTCCCTTGGACTCTCTACAGCAGATCCCTGTCCCTCCTGAACTGGGGAGCCCAGAGCTGGATGCAATATTGCAGGTGGGGCCTGACTAGGGCAGAGTAGAGGGGGAGCAGGCCTCATCCAGCTATTCATGCTAGCTCTTTGTGTGGACCCTTATTGCCTTTACCTTGATGGCAGCTGGAGAATAGATGAGGTCAGGGTACTGCTGCAAGGGGGAGCGATGACCCAGGAGTCAGAGGTTGCTTGGGATGCACAGCCAAGGGATGGGAAACATTCTCACATGGAAGGTGATGGAGCTGCAAGAAGTATGCTCTGATTCAGGTTGCTCAGGGAGGTGGTGGAAGCCTCCTGCCTGGAGGTGTTTGCAGCCAGGCTGGATGTGGCTGTGAGCAACCTGCTGTAGTGTGAGGTGTCCCTGCCCATGGCAGGGGGGTTGGGACTGGCTGATCCTTGAGGTTCCTTTCCAACTCTGACACTTCTGTGATCCTGTGATTCCTGAAATTCACGCAGGCTGCCTGGACACAGCCTCAATCTTCCTTGCTCTGCAAAGGCTGTTTGTCCAGAGGGTTTACCCCAAACAAATCATGAGCTCTGCATGTTGTTGTTGTGGCTTTTGTTGTAAACATTTGATCACTACCAATTGATTTTCTAAACTAATTTGCTGTGCTGATTAGGCAATCACTTTAGCATGTGCTTTTTCAATTAGCCCTCATTAACAAAATGAGGCAGTAACTAAGCACAGCCTATCTTTCCCTGGTTCCTCAGAAGCTTAATTAAGACTGTAGACACTCTTGCTGAGGGGCTTGGGTGTCTTTGGAGTTAGGGATGGTCAGTGTGGTTGCATCCTGTGGTTCCGCTGCCTGTATCATAGAAGCACACAGCAGGCAGGGTTAGAAGGGACCTCAGGGATCATCTAACCCTAACACCCCCTCAGCATCTTAGGAAGAAGTTGTTCCCCATGAGGGTGGTGAGAGACTGGCACAGGTTGCCCAGGGAGGTGGTGGAAGCCTCCTGCCTGGAGGTGTTTGCAGCCAGGCTGGATGTGGCTGTGAGCAACCTGCTGTAGTGTGAGGTGTCCCTGCCCATGGCAGGGGGTTGGAACTGGCTGATCCTTGAGGTCCCTTCCACCTCTGACCATTCCATGATTCAGTGCTGCTTGTCTGTGTTTTTCATTGTTAACACAATGCAAGAAGAGAAACTTACTTGGGAGAGTCAACAGCACCATAAACCCAGGTGTCTTCCCTCTAGAGCAGGCTGCTTTTCAAGCAGCAAGGAGCAGTGACATTACCTTGGCCACTCTCTGGTTCAAAATCTGTCCTGACCCCTGTATTGGCTGCTAAAAACTTTCTCTTCCCTTCTGGTTTTCAGTCATTAATTATTTTTTTTCCTTTAAATGATTTTTTTTCCCCCTCCTGCCTTTTTGGTGTTTTGAGTTTCCAGTGGTTTGTACATCCCTTGCCCAGGGCTCCCCTTGCAGCTGGAAAATGGCCATTATGGGGTTTCTGTAAGGTGGTGATGATCATGTCCATTGAATGTTAGCAGCTTCTTCTCCTTGCTACAAGGAGAACCCAAAGAAGGATTCTGGCTGATCCTTGAGGTCCCTTGCAACCCTGCCAATTCCCTGATTCCATGCTCTTTCTGCTGGATCTTGTGTTTCTCCTTCCCTTTGGGGCCAGCATTTTTTTTACGGGCCATCGCTTTCCCCCCACTGCTTTCTCATGCAGTTCCCTCTTCTCCTTCACAGTTTCCTGCAGCTACTAAGCTAAATGACCAGAAGATCAGCCCAGCCACCCATCAGATCTACATTTTGTGAGCTTTCATAGTGTAGAGTTGTTTCTTCAGTGGGTTTCTGTGCTTGTGGGCAGCCTCACTGACTTCCTGTGTGACCTGTGCTGGATTCTGTGCTCCTGCTCTGGCAGGCGGGTTGGACTGGAAGATCCCCAGAGGTCCCTTCCAACCCCTAACATGCTGGGAGCCTGTGGTGCTCCAGGTAGCACTGCTGGCTCTTCCTTGTGGATGAAGGAAGAGGCTTCAGGGACAGCACAGCTCTGGCTGCTTTGCCCACGTGCTCCTAAGCACAGGGCACAAGCTGGAGGCTTCACAGGGGGAAAATGAACAGAACTGCTTCACAAGGTGAAAGCAAACTCTGCATTTCTGGGTCACATTACTGCCCCTCAAGGATCTCCTTTTGCAGTAAGTGATGCATTTTTCAAGGCATCACAGAGAGTGACCTGGAGGCTCTCTCTCAGTCTATCTGTCCTGCTGAGGTTTAGTTTCCCTGCTTGTGTTCAGGCAGCTACCAAGAGCCTATATGCTCTGTGTGGCTACACAAATCAAAGTCCAGCTGGTCTCTGTACACAAGAAGCAGCTGATGCTCTGTTTCTGGAGTAAAATAGATGTAGAGAATTATAGAACAAGGAAGCTGGTGGAGGGATTGTCCCCTGGCACTCAGCTCTGGGCAGGCCACACCTCCAGGGTTGTGTCCAGTTTTGGGCACCTCAATCCAAGAGAGATGTGGAGGTGCTGGAGCCAGGGCAGAGGAGGGCAAGGAAGCTGGGAAGGGCCTGGAGAAGAAATCTGATGAGGAGCAACTGCAGGAGCTGGGGATGGTTAGTGTGAAAGAGAGGAGGCTGAGGGGAGACCTCCTGGCTCTCTACAGCTCCCTGCAAGGAGCTTGTGGAGAGGTTGGTGCTGGTCTCTGCTCCCAGGTCATTAGTTATAGAACAAGAGGGAATGGCCTCAAGCTGCCCCTGGGGAGGTTCAGACTGGACATCAGGAAAGCTTTTTCCAGGGCAAGAGTGGTCAGGGCTTGGAATGTGCTGCCCAGGGAGGTGGTGGAGTCCCCAAGCCTGGCTGTGTTTGCAGGAGGTTTGTCTGTGGTGCTTGGGGCTGTGGTTTAGGGTTGACCCTTGCAGAGGTTGGCCTTGGTGATCCTGAGGCTCTTTTCCAACCTGAATGTTTCTGTGATTCTGTGTGATTTTAGTTTTTTTTTCAGTGCAGAAAGAAGGGAAATAAATCCCAACCTTGCAAAGTCAAGCATGAGAAAGGAGATAACTGCAAGAAGACCCCTGTGCTGTACATCACAGATGACTTACTTCCTCTGCTGTGCCTGCCCCCTCCCTTGTAAGATGAAAAATTACAAGGGCTGAAACTGAAAGCATCATTAAATGTTAATCTGCTGGGGCTTCCTTGCTGACAGGGAGGTCAGGATCTGCTGCAGAAGGCTGTGACAGATGGAGCAGCCTCTGTGAAATCATCCTGCACGGCCAAACGCCATCGGGAGATGAGCTGTCTGTCACTCTGCTCTGGCTCTGTGCCCTGGGAGCTGCTTACCCAGGCATGGCAGTGCCCTCAGGGACCCAGCACCCCCAGGCAGGAAAATGCTGACATGGACATTGTGTGTGGACTCTGAGTCAGGAAGAGCAGGGTTAACTGAATAGGAGCCAGCAGTGTGCCCAGGGGGCCAAGAAAGCCAAAGGCCTCCTGGCTGGGATCAGCAATGCTGTGTCCAGCAGGAGCAGGGAGGGGATTGTCCTCTGGGACTCAGCTCTGGGGAGGTCACAACTTAAATATTGCATCCAGGTTTGGGCACCTCAGGACAAGAGAGATGTGGAGGTGCTGGAGCCAGGGCAGAGGAGGGCAAGGAAGCTGGGAAGGGCCTGGAGAAGAAATCTGATGAAGAGCAACTGCAGGAGCTGGGGATGGTTAGTGTGAAAGAGAGGAGGCTGAGGGGAGACCTCCTGGCTCTACAGCTCCCTGCAAGGAGCTTGTGGAGAGGTTGGTGCTGGTCTCTTCTCCCAGGTCATTAGTGGCAGAACAAGAGGGAATGGCCTCAAGCTGCCCCTGGGGAGGTTCAGACTGGACATTAGGAAAGGTTTTTTCAGGCCAGAGTGGTCAGGGCTTGGAATGTGCTGCCCAGGGAGGTGGTGGAGTCCCCAAGCCTGGCTGTGTTTGCAGGTGGTTTGGCTGTGGTGCTTGGGGCTGTGGTTTAGGGGTGAGCCTTGCAGAGCAGGGTTGTGGGTTGGCCTTGGTGATCCTGAGGCTCTTTTCCAACCTGAATGTTTCTGTGATTTTGTGAATTAAAGAAGAAAGAAGAGGAGCAAGGCCTCCAGGAAGAAGCATTGCACATGTCTTCTTGACCACACATGGCACCAGCTCTGCTGCACAAAAGGTCATCTCCTGCTCAGGTGTGTGGTATGTTCCCTGCAAATGCAGTCATGGGAAGAGGAGATCTTTTAGCTCCAGAGACATAGAAGGTGGTATCTGATCTCCAGATGGATGTTAGGAAGAAGTTGTTCCCCATGAGGGTGGTGAGACACTGGCACAGGTTGCACAGGGATGTGGTGGAAGCCTCCTGCCTGGAGGTTTTGAAGGCCAGGCTGGATGTGTTTTTTCTTTTGAATCAAGAGTCAGTATTGTATTATCTTGTCCCATTTCTTGTTGTTATTCTTAGGGACTTCCTCTGAGGAACATTATTTAAGCAATCAAAATGTGAAATCTTACCTTTAGATATTTAACACACATGTGTGGATTTTTGGCAGGATTCCAGCCCGAATAAGTGGGAACAGAGAGACCAAATAAGAGGGAATAGAAAGATCTTGAGGTGCTGGAGCAGGTCCAGAGGGGAGCAATGATACTGGGGAAGGGATTGGAGGGAAAGTGATGAGGAGAGGCTGAGGGAGCTGGGGGGTTCAGCCTGGAGAAGAGGAGACTCAGAGGGGACCTTATCACTCTCTACAAGTCCCTGAAGGGAAGTTGCAGTCAGGTGGGGATCAGGCTCTGCTCCCAGGCAACTTGTGACAAGAGGAGAGGGCATGGCCTGAAGCTGTGCCAGGGGAGATTTAGGATGGATGTTAGGAAGCACTTCCTGATGATCTCAGAGGTCTGTTCCAGCCTCAGTTATTTTGTCATTCTGAGACTAACATATGGAGAAGACTGCAACTGAAGGAATAGATCTGTGAAGGAGCCTCTTTATCCCGTGAGGCTGCCTTGTACTAGATGTTTTTACCTTAGTTTGGATTAAAATGTCAAAGTAACTGCAGTATCTGAAGTACAGACCGTTGTATTTGAAGGAAATGACACAACTGAGGATTTGCCCAGGACAAAGTGCTGGAGCTTAGCTCCCCTAGGCACAAGCTAGGTGGTGCTAGAGCCTGCGAGTGAGATGGTGTTCACCTAACAGCTGTGTGCAACGGGCATGGCAGGGATGAGAGACACTCTAAGGGAAACTTGTCACCATTGGAAGCTTTTTAACACCTGGTTTTGCCTGCTGCTTTTGCTCTGCCTCTCTAACAGTAGTTTCTATTTCCCCAGGCCTCTCAAAATGCCCTGTCAAATATAATCACAGAAACATTCAGGTTGGAAAGGAGCCTCAGGATCACCAACTCCAACCCAGAACCCTACTCTGCAAGGGTCACCCCTAAACCAGAGCCCCAAGCTCCTTGAGGTCCCTTCCAACCCTGACAATTCTATGATTCTATGATTTTCTGGCAGGACTTAATAATCTTTAAAGCCTAGATGAGGCACTTACTGCCATGGTCTAGTTGATTAGATAGGGTTGGGTGATGGGTTGGACTTGGTGATATTGGAGGGCTCTTCTAACCTGGTTGATTCTGTGATTCTGTGATTCTTTACATTCCTTCCCTTACAAACAGCTGAGGGAGCTGGGGTTGCTTAGCCTGGAGAAGAGGAGGCTCAGTTGCTGTCTACAACTGCCTGAAGGGAGGTTGCAGCCAGGTGGGGGTTGGTCGCTTTTCCCAGGCAACCAGCATCAGAACAAGAGGACACAGCCTCAAGCAGGTTCAGGCTGGAGGTGAGGAAGAAGTTCTTCCCAGAAAGAGAGAGATTGGCCATTGGAATGTGCTGCCCAGGGAGGTGGTGGAGTCACCATCCCTGGAGATGTTTAAGAAGAGCCTGGATGAGGCTCTTGGTGCCATGGTTTAGTTGATGAGATGGTGTTGGGTGACAGGTTGGACTGGATGATCTCTGAGGTCTTTTCCAACCTGGTGAATTCTGTATTCTGTAAAGTTGTTTCCCTGGCTGCACAAAGCCCCTTTGGACATGAACAGGGCTGTGACACGTGTGTGTTAATGACTGTGGCAAAAAGGAGTAAAGCTGGAAAAGCTGAGTGTGTTCAGTGCGTTTAACTGTGCCTGGAGGTGAATAATTTAACTGGCAGAGTGCCCCAGATTCCTGGCCAGAGTGCCTGCTCAGGGAGCTCCTGCCGCGCCTCCCGTGCCGGCCCGCTGCTGTGCGGACGCGGTCGTGCATCTGCTGATCCAAGCTGTGCTGCTCCGTCCCTCACACCCCTTTGGTGAGGCTGTCACAGCCAAGGTGACTCCCAAGCACTCAGCCAAAGGTCTGTGCTCTCAGCTGAGGCTTGAGGATGTGCTGGAAATGGTCCTGCCTGCAATGCACAACGTGACCGGCGGGTACCGTGGAAAGCTGCAGTGAGCAGAAGAAATGACAGCGGCACAGCACTGGTGCTGCTCTGCCAGGGGTGCACGGGGAAAACAGGTCACTGAAACATCCAGAGGGGCCGCACAGCTGCAATGTGCCCTGGGGGCCAAGAAGGCCAATGGGGTCCTGGGGTGCATTCAGAGGAGAGTGTCCAGCAGATCCAGGGAGGTTCTCCTCCCCTCTACTCTGCCCTGCTGAGACCTCACCTGGAATATTGCATCCAGCTCTGGGCTCCCCAGTTCAAAATGGACAGGGATCTGCTGGAGAGAGTCCAAGGGAGGGCTGCAAGGATGCTGAACGGACTTGAGCATCTCCCCTGTGAAGAGAGACTGAGAGCCCTGGGGCTGTTGAGTCTGGAGAGGAGAAGACTGAGAGGGATCTGATCAACGTCTATCAATAGCTGAGGGCTGGGGGTCAGGAAGGAAGGGACAGGGACAGGCTCTGCTCACTTGTGCCCTGGGATAGGACAAGGGGCAATGGATGGAAACTCCAGCACAGGAGGTTCCACCTCAACATGAGGAGGAACTTCTTCACTGTAAGGGTCACAGAGCACTGGAGCAGGCTGCCCAGAGAGGTTGTGGAGTCTCCTTCTGTGGAGCCTTTGCATCCCTGTCTGGATGTGTTCCTGTGTGACCTGTGCTGGATTCTATGGTCCTGCTCTGGCAGGGGGCTTGGACTCAAAGATCTCCAACCCCTATCATCCTGTGAGCCTGTGAAAGGGCATACCTCTGTGCACAGGGTGCAGAAGGTAGTCTTAGGCTAGCCAAGCCCGGCTGCTGAGCAGCCTGGAGTGTGCCTGGGGAGCATTGTGCCAGCACTCAGCGTTTGAGCCTGGTCCTCAGAAAAGCTGTGGTGCTTTGTTCCAGAAACCTGGGGCTGTGCTGCAATTTCCAGCCATTGCCCCTTGTCCTATCCCAGGGCACAAGTCAGCAGAGCCTGTCCCTGTCCCTCCCTTCCTGACCTCCAGCCCTCAGCTATTGATAGGCATTGATCAGATCCCTCTCAGTCTCCTCTCCAGACTAACCAGCCCCAGGGCTCTCAGCCTCTCCTCCCCAGGCAGTGCTGCAGTCCCTTCAGCATCCTTGTAGCCCTCCCTTGGACTCTCTACAGCAGATCCCTGTCCCTCCTGAACTGGGGAGCCCAGAACTGGAATCAATATTGCAGGTGGGGCCTGACTAGGGCAGTTTTCACTCTGGATCCATTCTCTGTGCTCTAGGGCTTGCCAATTTAATACACAAACCTTCCTCCCCGACCCCCTTTTTTTATTTCCCCCCCAGCCCAGAGCCAACCCTCTATATTCTGTTGATGTCTCAATGCTTATTTCTGTAAGAACACAGAGTTTTTTACTCTTCAAATGCACATAAACATTGCCAGATATTAAACACTCAGAGCTGGAAGGGCTGAAAAATGTGGTGATACTACTTGAGCTTGATCACAGCTTTGTCCTTTGCATGTCTCAAGGACTTGTTCTGCCATGAAAATTAGATGCATGTCCTTGGATAAACTTTTTCTTTCTTCCTCTCCCCACTCCCCCCGCTTCTTTTCTCCTTTGCAGAGATAATCTAGATGATAGTAATGAAAATTAAGCCTGGGTTGAGTTTTGCCAGGAAGAGTATTAGGATGCTTGCCCATTCTTCTCTCGTTCATCTTAGAGCACCCAGGGGGCATTTGATTTAGTGCACTGCAGATGCCAGGAAGATCTTTGGGAGACTCAAACCACTGTTATGGAGGAGCTACTGGTGGTGAGGACTACAAGCAACTAAGGGAAGACATCAACACAGAATCACAGAGTGTTAGGGGTCTGGAAGGGACCTTGAAAGCTCATCCAGTCCCACCCCCTGCCAGAGCATTCAGGCAGGGCTTGAATATCTCCAGAGAGGGAGACTCCACAACCCCCCTGGGCAGCCTGCTCCAGGGCTCTGGCACCCTCACAGGGAAATAATTCTTCCTCCTGTTTCCATGGCACTTCCTCTGCCTCAGCTTCCACCACTGCCCCTTGTGCTGGCATTGGGCATCCCCCAGCAGAGCCTGGCTCCAGCCTCTGGGCACTCACCCTGCACATCTTGATCAACAGCAATGAGGTCACCTCTCAGGCTCCTCCTCTCCAGGCTACAGAGCCCTCAGCTCCATCAGGCAGTGGGGCTGGAACTGGATGATCCTTGAGGTCCCTTCCAACACCAACATTCTATGATTCTAAAACAATTTTGCAGTTTAGGCTGGATGCTAGGAAGAAATTCTTCCCAGCAAGAGAGACTGGCCATGGGAATGTGCTGCCCAGGGAGGTGGTGGAGTCACCATCCCTGGAGGTGTTTAGGAAGAGCCTGGCTGAGGCACTTGGTGCCATGGTTTAGTTGATGAGAGGGTGTTGGGTGACAGGTTGGACTGGATGATCTCTGAGGACTTTTCCAGCCTGGTTAATTCAGGAGTCACCTTTCTGGTAAGCTGGGCAGCAAATTCCTTGAAAGCAAAACCCAATAATCCCATGGAATTTATTCCCACCCACCCCCCCAGCTCTGTCCCTTAGGTAATCTACCACTCAGGCTGTTATTTTTACATGACTACACACATCAGCTCCGTGTTTGCTGGGCCCTGCCAGCACTCACATCTAGCTTTTTCCCCTCCATCCCTCCTGCAAATTAATCCAGTGTCCCCTGGGGAAAAGCTGTCGTTCAAATCATCCCTGTCAGCAGCTCGTGAAGGTCTTGGCTGGCTCACCAGGGCAAGCACTGATCCCACACCCTGTCACCTCAGCAGGCACACAGCTGCTTGGTGCCATGCCAGGCTGGGTCCTGTCTCCCAGGGAGGGCCATACCACCCTGGGAACTGTCTCCCAGCAGGAGGCATGCTCAGGGCTGGCTCTCAGTCATCACTGGGGCTTTTTAGTCTGGAGAAGAGAAGACTGAGAGGGGATTGAATAAATGTTGATGAACATCTGAGGGCTGGGGGCCAGGAGGGAGGGGACAGGCTCTGCTCAGTTGCACCCCGGGATAGGACAAGGGGCAATGGATGGAAAATACAGGGCCTGGAGTACCCGGGCTGTAAGGAGGGGCTGAGGGAGCTGGGGGGGTTCAGGTTGCAGAAGAGGAGGCTTAGAGGAGCCCTCATTGCTCTCTACAGCTCCCTGAAGGGAGGTTGGAGCAAGGAGGGAGCAGCCTCTGCTCCATGGCATCAAGCAACTGGACCAGAGGAAATGGCTTCAAGCAGCAGCAGGGCAGGTTCAGGCTGGATGCTAGGAAATATTTCTTCCCAGGGAGGGCTCTCAGCCATTGGAATGGTCTGCCCAGGGCGGTGCTGGACTCACCAGCCCTGGAGGTGTTTAAGCAGCCTGTGGAGCTGGGGCTTAGGAACATGGTGTAGTGTTGACCCTTCAGTGCTGGGTTGAGGGTTGGACTGGATGAGCTTGAAGGTCTCTTCCTACTGGATGTTTTCTGTGACTGCTACAGTACAGGAGGTTCCACCTCAACATGAGGAAGAACTTCTTTACTGTAAGGGTCCCTGAGCAAAGGAACAGGCTGCCCAGCTTTCTTGTGGCCCCCTTCAGATACTGCAGGGCCACAATTAGGTCACCTCGGAGCCTTCTCTTCGCCAGACTGAACAACCCCAACTCCCTCAGCCTGTCCCCATGGCAGAGCAGCTCCAGCCACACCAAGTGCCACAGGTGTGCCCAGGTCTGCCACACTCCTCACTGCCAAAGCACTTTCCTCATCCTGGTCCTGGAAGGACAGTGTGGTGCTAAGCAGGGTGGGCACAGGAGAAGCCTTCATCTCACACTGCCAGCCCAAGGAGGGCTGGCAGAGCTGCACACACCCTCAGCCAGCAGCCAAGAACAGCTTTCACCACACACACCAGCAAAGGGCTCCAAAGTTTTCATCCTTTGTGTGACCAGCACTAATTTACTGTGTAATTACATCTCAGTGAGACACAGCCTATCCCCCAGCAGAAAATATTGCTGCTCTCAGGCAGGGACAGCGGTGGCAGGGGCACAGGGAGGGCAGCAGACACCAGCGCTTCAAGGAAGACATTATCAGGAGCAGATTGGTTTCCCCTCTACTATTTTAAGCAATCCTTTGCTATTTAACTAGAGTTTAGCAATCACAAGACATTTAACATGTAACAATTGCAGATTAATTAAAAGCCACCTAATTAAAAGCATTTGAAGGTTAATAACTTTGCAACTGGTCTTTATGTTTCAGGATCCCTGCTCTCCCATACTCTTTGCAATCATCAGCTGGCACTCAATTAACCTTGCACTATTGTCCCATTCAATCAAACCTCAAAGAACTTTGGACATTCAATCCCACCTGCTAACAACCCTGTTAAACAAAACAGCCAAAGCCCCAACTGTATTTTCATCATATAGTGGGCAGCAAGTTCTGCATGGGACAGCAATGCGCCCCTGGGGCCAAGAGAGTCAATGGGATCCTGGGGTGCAGCAAGGAAAGTGTGGCCAGCAGGGCTGGGGAGGTTCTGCTCCCCCTCTGCTCTGCCCTGCTGAGACCACTCCTGCAATCCTGTGTCCAGTTCTGGGCTCCCCAGTTCAAGAGAGACAGAGACCTGCTGAAGAGAGGCCAAGGCAGAGCCAGGAGGATGCTTAGGGGACTTGAGCATCTCCCCTGTGAAGAGAGACTGAGAGCCCTGGGGCTGTTGAGTCTGGTGAAGAGAAGGCTGAGAGGGATCTGATCAATGTCTATCAATAGCTGAGGGCTGGGGCCCAAGCTCTTTTGGGTGCTGCACAGCAGTATGGACCAGTGGAGACAAACTTGAACAGAGAAGGTTTCAGCTCAACATGAGGACAAACCTCTTTGCTGTAAGGGTGCCAGAGCCCTGGAGCAGGCTGCCCAGAGAGGTTGTGGAGTCTCCTTCTCTGGAGCCTTTCCAACCCCACCTGGATGCATTCCTGTGTGGACTCCCCTGGGTGATGCTGCTCTGGCAGGGGGGTTGGACTGGATGATCTCTGGAGGTCCCTTCCAACCTCCAGATGAGGAGGTGGAACCTCCTGTGCTGTAGTTCATATCCATTGCCCCTTGTCCTATCCCAGGTTGCAGCTGAGCAGAGCCTGTCCCCTCCCTCTTGACACATGACTATTATTTCTCATCTGAGTGCTCCTTACTCTTTCAGAGTTGCAGGTCTACCCTTTCCCAAGGGTATGGAGATGATTACAAGTTTGTTTTCTCAGAATCTATGGAGCAGTTGCCTGCTAAATACCAGAGCAGCATCCAATCAGGAGAATGAAGCTGTATGAAAGAGATGCTAAGCCCAATGTCAAAGATCTTTGAGGAAGACAGAGCTTCCAGGCAAGAACTACATGGTTGGATAAACTTTACAACAAAAGGAAATTAGAGTGGATTTCTGCAGAGTCGGGTTTGTTATTCTAGCTAACAATATGATTAACATTGAATGAATGGCAAAGGCCTCATGCATGCTTCGCTTAGCCCAAATTAATGTGGCTAATTACTCAGCCTCTCTCCCCTGGCAGAAATTCCCCTGCCTCCTGGGCTCCCTTAGCCAGAGTCTCGCTTTTAAGGGGGTTGACCCCAGGCCGAAGGAAATGGTCGCTCTGGTGAGGCCACACCTTGAGTGTTACATCCAGTTTTGGGCACCCCAACACAAGAGAGATGTGGAGGTGCTGGAGCCAGGGCAGAGGAGGGCCTGAAGAATAAATCTGATGAAGAGCAACTGCAGGAGCTGGGGATGGTTAGTGTGAAAGAGAGGAGGCTGAGGGGAGACCTCCTGGCTCTCTACAGCTCCCTGCAAGGAGTTTGTGGAGAGGTTGGTGCTGGTCTCTGCTCCCAGGTCATTAGTGACAGAACAAGAGGGAATGGCCTCAAGCTGCCCCTGGGGAGGTTCAGACTGGACATCAGGAAACCTTTTTTCAGGCAAGAGTGGTCAGGGCTTGGAATGTGCTGCCCAGGGAGGTGGTGGAGTCCCCAAGCCTGGCTGTGTTTGCAGGTGGTTTGGCTGTGGTGCTTGGGGCTGTGGTTTAGGGGTGAGCCTTGCAGAGCAGGGTTGTGGGTTGGCCTTGGTGATCCTGAGGCTCTTTTCCAACCTGAATGTTTCTGTGATTCTGTGGCTTTGGTGCCCTTTCCTCTGGACAGCCATCGTCAGTTTCATGTTTAAGGGGTTAAAATTCTATGCCCCCAGCAGCAGATCCAGCTGGGCTCCCCCTGGCCATGCAGGTGTTAGTCATATGGTTACAGCAACTTCAGGAATTGTTCTTTTCTCAGAGAGGTTCTTTATTATTTTTTCCCCTTAAATTATCCCCATGCTCCTCAGTGCCAATTATCAACCATCCTGGAGGGAGGCTGCTGCTAGGCTTGGGATTAGCTGCTCACCCTCATTGGAGAGCATCCCTTGACACCCAAGGAGTCATGAATTAAGCTGCTGCTGATTAAACAGCCCCTTTCAGCCAAGCACCTGAGGAAGATGAGAAGACACCATATGGGCTGTGAAAATCACAATATGCACATCAAGTGCTGTTTGTGTGCACGGTGAGAAAACAAACTGGCACAGGGTGACATCAATGTCAGCATGGTGAAGGCTGCAGGGGAAAAAAGCTGTAGCTTTAACCTGCCAGGAGCAGGTAACTCACATCCCTCCCACTCCCTTGCCCCATCTCATCAGCAGTGTTTTCTCACTGGAGCAACCCATGGCCAAGAGGCAACTGACTTACAGAGTCATAGAATCATGGAATTGTCAGGGCTGGAAGGGACCTCAAGGATCAGCCAGTTCCAACCCCCTGCCATGGGCAGGGACACCTCACACCACAGCAGGTTGCTCACAGCCACATCCAGCCTGGCTGCAAAAACCTCCAGGCATGAGGCTTCCACCACCTCCCTGGGCAGCCTGTGCCAGTCTCTCACCACCCTCATGGGGAGGAACTTAGTATCATAGTATCAGTCAAGGTTGGAAGGGACCACAAGGATCATCTAGTTCCAACCCCCCTGCCATGGGCAGGGACACCCCACACTAGATCACGCTGGCCAGAGCCTCATCCAGCCTGGGCTTAAACACCTCCAGGGACGGGGCCTCAACCACCTCCCTGGATAACCCATTCCAGGGCTTCACCACTCTCCTGGGGAAGAACTTCCTCCTCACATCCAGCCTGAATCTCCCCACCTCCAGCTTCAGTCCATTCCCATTAGTCCTACCACTACCTGATGTCCTGAGAAGTCCCTCCCCAGCCTTCCTGTAGCCCCCTTCAGATACTGGAAGGCCACAATGAGGTCACCTGGGAGCCTTCTCTTCTCCAGACTGAACAGCCCCAACTCCTTCAGTCTGTCCTCACAGGAGAGGTGCTCCAGCCCTCTGATCATCCTCGTGGCCCTTCTCTGGACACCTTCCAGCACGTCCACATCCCTCCTGTAATAGGGGCTCCAGAACTGGAGGCAGTACTCCAGGTGGGGTCTCACCAGAGCTGAGTAGAGGGGGAGAAGCACCTCCCTTGCCCTGCTGGCCACACTTCTCTTGCTGCAGCCCAGGATCTGATTGGCTTTCCGGGCTGCAAGTGCACATTGAGAGCTCATGTTGAGCTTCTCGTCCCCCAGCACCCCCAAGTCTCTCTCCTCAGGGCTGCTCTCCAGCCAGTCCCTGCCCAGCCTGGATTTGTGCCTGGGATTGCCTCGACCCAGATGCAGGACCCTGCACTTGGTCTTGTTGAAGCTCATGAGGTTGGCTTGTGCCCACCTCTCCAGCCTGTCCAGGTCCCTCTGGATGGATCCCTTCCCTCCAGCGTGTCCACTGCACCACACAGCTTGGTGTCATCAGCAAACTTGCTGAGGGTGCACTCGATGCCACTGTCCATGTCACCCACAAAGATGTTGAACAAGACAGGTCCCAGGACTGATCCCTGAGGGACTCCGCTTGTCACTGGCCTCCACTGGGACATGGACCCGTTGACAGCCACTCTTTGGGTGCGGCCATCAAGCCAGTTCTGTATCCATCTAGTGGTCCATCCATCAAACCCATGTGTCACTTCTTCCTAACATCCAGTCTCAATCTACCCATTTCTAGTTTTGCTCCATTCCCCACAGTGCTATCATTACCTGACACCCTAAATGTCCCACACCTGCCCCATTTTCCCTTTTTTCCCTCAATCCCCAGAGCACCTGGGCTCTGTTGGAGTCTCCTCCCACCCCAGGTGTGGCCACTTGACCCTCCCCACCCACTCCCCTTTTTAATCCCCCCAGGAAAGGCAGCAGCCCCAAGCTGAGCCCATCTGGGCTGAGGATCCTCCTCTCATCCCTGGTGAGTGCCCCTGGTGCACACTGGGTGATGGTGGTGGTGACAACAAAGGCCGGGGGGCCTGGTGGCCCCCGGCTGTTAGGACCAGGATTGATGACTACTCCAATACCATCCCTGGGTGCTGGCTGGGCCTCCTCACTGGGGCTGAGCTCCTCTGGGTGGTGTCTTGGCTGATGAGGGTCTAGCCCCTGGCTCTGGGATGGGTGCAGGAATGGTGGTGGAGCAGGAGCAGCTTAGCCAGAGGATGTGATGCTAATTTCCCTGGTTTTGCCTGGAGGCCCTTTGAGTCTGCTCTCATCATTCAATAAATCTTTGCTTTAGTGCCACATTTAAGGACCATTCCCCCCCCCCCCCCTTCCTTTCAGAAATAAGGAAGGAAAGGAGGAGATAAAGTATCTCTGGGGAATGTATTCACTTCTCAATCAGCTCTGAACAGGAAGGCTTCAGGAAGAGGGGCAGGTTGGAAAGTGAGACTCACTCCTTAGGAATCACAAGATGAATGTCCCTCCCCAGCTTTCTTGTAGCCCCCTTCAGATACTGGGGGCTTATCCTTATGGTGATAAGGACTCCTTGGAGCCTTCTCTTCTCCAGACTGAACAACTCCAACTCCCTGTCTGCCCTCAGAGCAGCTCCAGCCCTCTGCTCATCCTCATGGCCCTTATCTGGACACCATCCAACACCTGCAGATCTTTCTTGTAATAGGGGCTCCAGAACTGGACACTGAGTAAGCCAAAAACTTCACTCAAAACCTCCACCACATCAGACAACAAACCCAAACCCAGTGCTCCTGTTTCACCCCCCTGGGGTTTAACAACTGCCCCAGGGCTTGCTCTTTCCCCCCATTGCTAGGCTGGATTCAGGCTGAAACTGCCTCCCTTAGTCCCTGGGGATTAGACCTAAAGAGGCCAAGATTGCACACTAAAAATGAGTCAGACCTTGAAGGCTGCAGATAAGGCTGGAACCATCCTCCCCCACACCACACAGGGGAGCTCACTGCATCCAGAGGGAAGAAAGAGAAAGACAACAACTTTGCAGTCAGATATACAGAGCTGGAGGACTTCTGGGAGGAAATACAGAGATTACCCCTTCCAGGACACCTTCTAGACACTGTGCCTTCTTTGTGGCTCCTTTTTAAAGGCACTCAGCTCAAACTGGGACATGTTCTGTTTGCCCCTTGCTTAGCAGAGCAGAGAGGGCTCTGAACCCAGCAATAAAAATTAATGAGAGCAGGAAGGATCTCCAGGAAATGCAACTGGAAGATTGTGGCTGTTCACTCTGGGTGCCTCCAAAAACAACAAGAATCCACAGAGTTGAGACCTCCAGTGGCTGCCCAGGGGTGGGATGGAGTCACCATTCCCCAGAGGTGTTCAAAAATGTGCAGAAATGGCACTTTGAGATGTGGCTTAATGGCTATGGTGGTGTTGGATTGGTGGTTGGACTTGAGGGTTTTAGAATCCCAGAATTGTTAGGGTTGGAAGGGACCTCAAGGGTCATCCAGTTCCAACCCCCTGCCATGGGCAGGGACACCTCACACTACAGCAGGTTGCTCACAGCCACATCCAGCCTGGCTGCAAACACCTCCCTTCCAACACTGTGATTGTATAAACACAGAAACATTCCGGTTGGAGTGTTTCCAAGTCCAACCCAGAAGGCTCACCCCTAAACCAGAGCCCCAAGCACCACAGTCAAACCACCCTGAAACACAGCCACTCCACATCTCTCGTGTCTTGAGGTGCCCAAAGTAGCATTTGAGGTGTGGCCTGCCCAGAGCTGAGTGCCAGGGGACAATCCCCTCCCTGCTCCTGCTGGACACAGCATTGCTGATCCCAGCCAGGAGGCCTTTGGCTTTCTTGGCCCCCTGGGCACACTGCTGGCTCCTCTTCAGCTGCTTGTCCATTAGAGCCCCCAGGTCCCTTTCCACCAGCAGCTTCCCAGCCCTGGTGCTTAGGGCCATGGTTTAGTGGTGATTTGCCAATGCTGGGTTAACAGTTCACAGAATCACAGAATGTTAGGGGCTGGAAGGGACCTCAAGAGATCACCCAGCCCAACCCCCTGCCAGAGCAGGAGCACCTAGAGCAGACCACACAGCAACACATGCAGGCAGGATTTGGATATCTCCAGAGAGGGAGACAAGTTGTTCTTGGTGATCTTAGAGGTCTTTTCCCGCTCTAACCACTCCAAGTGTAAGAGCAGCAGGAAGCCATGGAGCCACATGCTGGATGTACTCCTGCAGCAGCAACAAACTTTCTTTGCTTTCCCCCAGTTTAATTTCTTTTCCTTCCTTGCTCTCTAACTCCCCTGGAAACCTCCCAGTCAGGTTTCTTCTAATTTTGCCTCTTTTTTTACTCCCTCTCTGCCCCTGGTTATGTTTACTCCTGTGATCCTAATGTAGCTTGAAATTAATGCAGCCTTTTTATTTATGGATCAGCCCCCTCCATGGTGTATGCAGCAGTCTGGGGACAGGAATAATTACAGGCTGCTGTGGAGGAGCACAACAGGCTGGTGTCATGGCATCCCAGGCAAGCTCCAGCTTTGGTTGGCATCTGTGGCATGTGGCATTTGGGGTTTTGAAAGATGTTTGGTCTGGATGAGGTTCACTAGACAACATCACCATTTAAATTGGATCAGGACACAGGCAGTTTCCTCCACTTCCCAAGTGATAAATGCAGTGACAGAGGGTGCTGCCAGCCAGCCAGAGCTGGGTGCAGGCAAGCCTCATGCAGTTCAACAAGGACAAGTGCAGGGCCCTGCATCTGGGGAGGAAGAACAGCAGGCACCAGGACAGGTTTGGAACTGTCCTGCTGGAAAGCAGCTTCATGGAGAAAGACCTTGGAGGGCTGGTGGGCAGCAAGGTCTGCAGGGGACAGCAATGTGCCATCAGGTTGCTCACAGCCACCTCCAGCCTGGTCTTGAAAACCTCCAGGGATGAGGCTGCTTTTGGAGTTTATTTTCCAGTTTTAATGATTCTGTAATCGGGAAAATGGGCAGATGGAGCTTCCAGAGGCCATCAGGGAGGTGTTGTGGCCTCCTGCTTTCCTTCTGCTACTCTGGAGTGTGCAGCTCAGCTTCAAAAGCTTTGATGTGCCTGAGTATTGGCTACTTGAAACATTGGATTCATCTGGGACACAAATTTCACATGAAGCTTGGCTTTGACATGACAAACAAGGTGAGACCCCACCTGGAGCACTGTGTCCAGTTCTGGAGCCTCTGTTACAGGAAGCATCTGGAGGTGCTGGAAGGTGTCCAGAGAAGGGCCATGAGGATGAGCAGAGGGCTGGAGCTGCTCTGCTGTGAGGACAGACTGGGGGAGCTGGGGTTGTGCAGTCTGGAGAGAAGGCTCCAAGGAGACCTTCCTGTGGCCTTCCAGGATATGAAGGGGACTACAAGAAAGCTGGGGAGGGACTTTTGAGCGTGTCAGGGAGGGATAGGACTGGGGGATGGAGCAAAACTAGAAATGGGGAATTCAGATTGGATGTGAGGAATAAGTTGTTCCCCATGAGGGTGGTGAGAGACTGGCACAGGCTGCCCAGGGAGGAGGTGGAAGCCTCATGCCTGGAGGTGTTCGCAGCCTGTGGCTGTGAGCAACCTGCTGCAGTGTGAGGTGTCCCTGCCCATGGCAGGGGTTGGAACTGGCTGATGCTTGAGGTCCCTTCTAACCCTGACAATTCTGTGAATCTCTGCTCTTCCTACCCTCAGTGTCTCATGTCCTGCCAGTTCACCTCACGCAGCTAGGCACAGACACAGTCCCTGCACACCTGGAAGAAGCTGGGTTTGGCTGCCAAACCCAAGGCCTTTCAGTCTCAGGGACATTCTCTTCTTCTTTTTATCTTTTCACAGCTGCTCTGTATAACCAGGAAGGAGAGAGCTGCATTTTTCCAGGCAGTCATGTTGGAAGGTAAGCTTTTAAATCCATGACTAGGTGCCTAAATCCAAGTGATCGGTTCCTGGAAGAGCTCAATGAATGTTCCACGTGTTCTGCTGAACTCCCAAGGTGACTATTTCAGCTAGCAGGGAAATCATGATATATACAAAGGTGTTTTTAAAACAAAGCAACACAACCCAAACCAAACAAACCCAAACCCAACCAAACACCAAATCATAGAATGGTGCAGGCCAGAAGGGACTTCCAAAGTCAGCAGCTGTGGTCTGAGCAGGGCACAGCAGAGGGGGAGCAGAACCTCCCCAGCCCTGCTGGCCACACTTTCCTTGCTGCACCCCAGGATCCCATTGGCTCTCTTGGCCCCAAGGGCACATTGCTGTCCCCCTGCAGAACTTGCTGCCCACCAGCACTCCAAGGTCTTTCTCCATGGAGGTGCTCTCCAGCAGGGCAGCCTCTAACCTGTCCTGGTGCCTGCTGTTCTTCCTCCCCAGGTGCAGGACCCTGCATTTGTCCTGATTGAACTCCATGGGGTTTGCCTGCACCCAGCTCTCAGCCTGTCCAGAATGCCCAGAGGCTGGAGCCAGGCTCTGCTGGGGGATGCCCAATGCCAGCACAAGGGGCAGTGGTGGAAGCTGAGGCAGAGGAAGTGCCATGGAAAGAGGAGGAAAATGTTTTCCCTGTGAGGGTGCCAGAGCCCTGGAGCAGGCTGCCCAGGGGGGTTGTGGAGTCTCCTCTCTGGAGCTATTCAAGCCCTGCCTGGATGTGTTGCTGTGTGACCTGCTCTAGGTGCTCCTGCTCTGGCAGGGGGGTTGGACTGGATGAGCTTTTGAGGTCCCTTTCAGCCCCTAACATTCTGTGATTCTGAGATCTTATTGGATGTCAGCACTGCCTGGGGGTGTCAGCCACCCTCCCCAGTTTCTTATCAGGGAACTTGCTGAGGGTGCACTCAGTGCCCTCATCCAGGTCAGTAATAATAAGCTGGGCAGTCCAAAGCCCTTTGCTGAAAGGTCTGGTTGATTAGATAGGGTTGGGTGATCTGTTGGACTTGATGATCTTGGAGGTTTCTTCCAGCCTGGTTGATTCTGTGATTCTGCCTGGCTCCCAGTGTGTGTTTGGTACTTGTTAGACAAGATTTATGCCTTGTAGCACAAGTGTCAGAAGCAGCTTGTGCACCGAAACCGCTGCCTGGCATGCCTCACACGGCAAGTCAGGCCAGCCAGGTGGCACTGCCACTTACAACTGTCCTTCCTGAGCCCTGCTGGCCTCTTGGCACTGCTTTCACAAATGGATCTCAGGGCTGCAGCTCAGTCAGGGATGATCTCATTCACTCAGGCATCTGCTTGACTTACCAGAAGTTCCAAAAATAGGGAAGAAAAATTGCCTTCCAGCAAGCATCCTGCGGGCTGGGGCACAGTCAGCAGCATTCAGGCACCTTGCTGCCACTCTCCACAGGCTGCTTTCAGGGTGTAATCATTTAGTCCCTGCAATTAGCAAGAGTGCAGAAATCGGCACTGAGGGCGGTGTGCAGAATGTCTCCCAGAGGTCTGGAAAAGGGAACTTTGTCTTTCCTACCAGAGCAGCCAAATGCTCCCACTGGAACAACACCTCTCAGGCTACTGCTTCCCTTCCCACTCCAGGGAATTCAGCTGAGAGTTTGGAGCTCATTGCCTGTTTTTCTGGGCATGCCTGTTCTTTTTAGCATGATTTCTCATGATGGAGAGGGTCCAGGGGAGGGCCATGAGAATGGTCAGGGGGTTGGAGTACCTCTGCTAGGAGGACAGGCTGAGGGAGCTGGGGGTGCTCAGCCTGGAGAAGAGGAGGCTCCAGGGAGACCTAATAGCAGCCTGCCAGTACCTGAAGGGGGCTACAAGAGGATGGAGAGAGACTGTCTGCAAAGGCCTGCAGGGACAGGAGCAGGGGCAATGGCTTCAAACTAGAGCAGAGCAGATTCAGATTGGATGTTAGGATCAAGGGCTTTACCATGAGGGAGGTGGAACACTGGAACGGGTTTCCCAGGGAGGCAGTTGAGGCCCCATCCCTGAAGATATTCAAGGTGAGACCTGATGAAGCCCTGGCCAGCCTGATGTAGTTGGGGATGTCCCTGCTGACTGCAGGGAGGTTGGACTGGGTGACCTTTGGAGGTCCCTTCCAACCCAGACCTTTCTATGTTATTAGAGTCTAGATTTTCCTTAGGGACCACAGCAAAACTGTGGAACCCAGAGAGTTCCCTGTTTTGCAGCTCTTGGGCTCCTGGCACAGATGAACTTTTCCTGCAGACTTTCTGAAATCATCCAGAGGGAAGGTGCCTCAGAAATTGCTCAGAGCAAGATTTTCCAGGGGATGTCCCTGATGACTGCAGGGAGGTCAGACTGGATGATTCTATGACTCTCTTATTCTATGGTTATGATTCTGTGATTCTATGATTATGATGCCATGGTGCCATGATTCCCTGGTTCCATGACTTCATGTTGCAATGATTCAATGACTTTGTGATTCCATGGTTCCAGGATTCCATGACTTTGTGATTCCATGATGCCATAGTATCATAGTATCAGTCAGGGTTGGAAGGGACCACAAGGATCATCCAGTTCCAACCCCCCTGCCATGGGCAGGGACACCCCACACTAGATCACGCTGGCCAGAGCCTCATCCAGCCTGGGCTTAAACACCTCCAGGGACGGGGCCCCAACCACCTCCCTGGATAACCCATTCCAGGGCTTCACCACTCTCATGGGGAAGAACTTCCTCCTCACCTCCATCCTGAATCTCCCCACCTCCAGCTTCATTCCATTCCCCCTAGTCCTACCACTACCTGATGTCCTGAGAAGTCCCTCCCCAGCCTTCCTGTAGCCCCCTTCAGGTACTGGAAGGCCACAATGAGGTCACCTGGGAGCCTTCTCTTCTCCAGACTGAACAGCCCCAACTCCCTCAGTCTGTCCTCATAGCAGAGCAGCTCCAGCCCTCTGCTCATCCTCGTGGCCCTTCTCTGGACACCTTCCAGCACCTCCAGATCCCTCTTGTAATAGGGGCTCCAGAACTGGAGGCAGTACTCCAGGTGGGGTCTCACCAGAGCTGAGCAGAGGGGGAGAATCCCCTCCCTTGCCTGCTGGCCGCACTTCTGCTGATGCAGCCCAGGCTCTGGTTGGCTTTCTGGGCTGCAAGTGCACACGGAGAGCTGATGATGCAATGTTGCTATGATTCCATGACTTTGTGATTCCATAGTGCCATGATGCCATGTTGCTATGATTCTATGACTTTGTGGTTCCATGATGCTATGTTGCTATGACTCTATAACTTTATGATTCCATGGTGCTGTGATTCTCACACACTCTTCAAGGTGTGCATTCTCTGTTAATTTCCACCTGGATAAAAGTCTTTTCAGGAGGGCAGTATAGATCCCAAAGGATGAGCTCTGCTTATTTGTTGCTCCTTTCCCCCTTTCCTGTTTCCAAATGAAATTTGCTAGCGTTGTGCCTCCTGCCCCAGATGTCATTATGGCAGGGCTGTCAAAGAGCTGCATGAGTGCCAGCAGCTTGGGAAGCCTTCCCTGGACCAACATGAGCAGGGAAGTCATTCTGCTCCTCTACTCAGCACTGGTTAGGCCACACCTTGAGTCTTGTGTCCAGTTCTGGGCTCCTCAGTTTAAGAAAGACATTGAGACACTTGAAGGTGTCCAGAGAAGGGCAACAAGGCTGGGGAGGGGTCTGGAGCACAGCCCTGTGAGGAGAGGCTGAGGGAGCTGGGGTTGCTTAGGCTGGAGAAGAGGAGGCTCAGGGGAGACCTTCTTGCTCTCTCCAACTCCCTGAAGGGAGGTTGTAGCCAGGTGGGGGTTGGTCTCTTCTGCCAGGCAAGCAGCACCAGAACAAGAGGCCACAGTCTCAAGCTGTACCGGGTGAGGTTTAGGCTGGAGGTGAGGAGAAAGTTCTTCCCAGCAAGAGAGATTGCCCTTTGGGATGTGCTGCCCAGGGAGGTGGTGGAGTCACCATCCCTGGAGGTGTTCAAATAAGGATTGAATGTGGCACTTGGAGCCGTGGTTTAGCTGTCAGGAGGTGTTGGGTATTACATTGGACTTGATGATCTCTGAGGTCTTTTCCAACCTTGTTGATGATGTGATTCTATGAACGTAGGAGGCTGTCATGTTGCAGCTTCTCTCGCAGGGGTTGGGTCCTGTTTAAAAGCAAGAGCAAAACAGCTGTCTGTCTCCAGAAGCATAGCCTAAGTGGCTGCCTTGGAGTGGAACATGTGGTGCTGGTTTTCTGCTGCTCGTGCTGTAACAGCTCACTGCCTCCCGTGCAGCCTCTGATGTGCTCCACGCTGGAGAGCAGAACCAGCAAACACAACAATTTCACTGAGCTCTTTATTAGTACTGTAGACATGGTTTTCCAATGGGAACCAGTGCTGCTAGGGTTGTTTGCAGACATGAAAGTACTAATTAGAGATGAAAACCTCCTGTGCTGGAGTTCCCATCCATTGCCCCTTGCCCTATCCCAGGGCACAAGTGAGCAGAGGCTGTCCCTGTCCCTTCCTTCCTGATCCCAGCCCTCAGCTATTGATAGACATTGATCAGATCCCCTCTCAGCCTTCTCTTCTCCAGACTGAACAGCCCCAACTCCCTCAGTCTGTCCTCACAGAAGAGGATCTCCAGCCCTCTGCTCATCCTCATGGCCCATCTCTGGACACTTTCCAGCACCTCCAGAGCCTTCCTGTAATAGGGGATGGCCGAGTCCCACCCAGAGCCCTGCTGTATAAGGTTCACTGTGAAACCATATCCCCAAGCACCACATCCAAACCTCCTTTACACACATGTAGAGAGCAGTGTGCTGCACAAAAGCTTGGCTCTGGTGGCCCAAGAACTTGGGGTATTTTTTGTTTCCTTTTTCTCTGGATTGCTGCTTTCCTGCTTTTCTTTTGCCCTCCTGTACTGTCTGGCAAGCAGTGCCAGCATATGCCCGTGGTAGCTTGGCGTCCTGCTGCAGCTTCTCGGCAAGGCCAAAGCTAAGCAGACGTTACAAGGGTGTCCTAAAAGGGCAAATTACCTCCTGCCAACAGCACCTGAATAATGGAGTTTTTCTTCACAGAATCACTGAATGTTAGGGGCTGGAAGGGACCTTGAAAGATCATGCACTCCAAGCCCTCTTCTTGTCCTAGGGGCTCAGCAACCCACCTTTGGTCAGCCTGGAGACCAGAGGGGATCAGTTCCTTTTAGGCATGTTTTGCCTCATTGCATAATGCAACTCCTGCCAGCTGACTACAGTGAGAGGCTGGCATCTGTCTGAGCCTGGACAGCATCCAGTGCAGTGGGGTTCAGTGCTCCAGGGAGGGGGAATGTGGCAGGAGGATGCTGCTGCTTTATTTTAAATCCAGAAAGTAAATACACTCCTAGGTCTGGGATGAGGCATGCAGTGAGTGTGTGTGCCCTGGCTTGCTCTTCCCAGGCACTCTGGAGCAGGTTGGGTTAGGAATTATTGCCTCTCCCTGGGCAAGATGCCCTTGGTACTTCGCCTCTAGCAGGGACAGCAGGGTCTGGGTCCCCCCTGCAACAGGGAGAGCTCCTCCTTTTCCTGCCCAGCTGTGGTGGGGCATCTGATGCCCTGAGAGCTCCAGGCTCTGCAAGGGGTAGGAGCAAGTCCCCACTGCTGTCCCTGAGGCTGGAGCTTCACCCCTGTGAGAAGCTATGCCAGGCAAAATCTCTGGGTGCCTGTGGATCCTGGAGCTGTGCCAGACCTTGGTTTTTCCTGCTGAGCACTGTCAGAAAGATCAAAGAAGTGCTGAGAGGTGAAAATAACAGTTGCTTATTAGAACTGACTTCTGCCTCAGGAATTGCATCTCCCCCTCTCATGCAGTTGCTGCTGCCCTTACTCTGAGCAAAGAAAATCCCCAAGGCCCAGCTCTGGATTTCATGAACACCCCTGGAAATCTGGGGCAAAGCCCCTGGCTCCTGCAGGGTCATTCCAGCTGCACACCTGAATCTGGTCTGAGCTCAGCAGAGCTGGCAGGACAGCCAAGAAAGTGAAGGAGCAGTGTAAAGAAGGAATGGGAATGTTTCCTCTTCAAATGCATAATACAGAATTAACCAGGTTGGAAAAGACCTCAGAGATCATCCAGTCCAACCTATCACCCAGCACCCTCTCATCAACTAAACCATGGCACCAAGGGGACTCATCCAGTCTCTTCCTAAACACCTCCAGGGATGGTGACTCCACCACCTCCCTGGGCAGCACATCCCAATGGCAAATTACTCTTTCTGCAAAGAACTTTCTCCTCACCTCCAGCCCAAACCTCCCCTGGTGCAGCTTGAGACTGTGTCCTCTTGTTCTGGTGCTGCTTGCCTGGGAGGAGAGACCAACTTCCACCTGGCTACAACCTCCCTTCAGGCAGTTGGAGAGAGCACGAAGGTCTCCCCTGAGCCTCCTCTTCTCCAGGCTGAGCAACCCCAGCTCCCTCAGCCTCTCCTCACAGGGCTGTGCTCCAGACCCCTCCCCATCTTTGTTGCCCTTCTCTGGACACCTTCCAGCATCTCAACATCTCTCTTGAATTGAGTAGCCCAGAACTGTGGGCTAACCAATGCACAGACAAGACAGGAGGTGAGCCTGAGCCTTTTCTACATGCTGATACCCATTCCTGAAGTGAAAGGCAGGCAGAGGGCAATAGATATGTTCTGCACAGGTCACAAATCATCTCCTCGAGTCTGAGTGCCAAAGGCCTGCTCTGCCTAAGCTTTCCAAACTTAAAACACATTTTCCTTAGCGTGAAGTCCAAACCAAATCCATGGGGTGAATTAGAATACACTAATGGCAAGACCTGGATTCTCAGCAGGAGAATCAGTCTCAAGCTGCACCAGGGGAGGTTTAGGCTGGATGTGAGGAAGAAATTCTTCCCAGAAAGAGCAATTGGCCATGGGGATGTGCTGCCCAGGGAGGTGGTGGAGTCACCATCACTGGAGGTGTTCAAGAGGGGGTTGGATGTGGCACTTGGTGCCATGGTCTAGTCATGAGGTCTGTGGTGACAGGTTGGACTCGATGATCTTTGAGGTCTCTTCCAACCTTGGTGATACTGTGAGACTGTGAAGGTCTTTTCCAACCTGGTCTACTCTACTCTACTCTACTCTACTCTACTCTACTCTACTCTACTCTACTCTACTCTACTCTACTCTACTCTACTCTACTCTACTCTACTCTACTCTACTCTACTCTACTCTATCATAAGTATTGTGAGCAGCTTAGCCAAAAGCCTTTGGCCTTTGTGGAAGCTCTGCACTGGGAAGACCTTCATCTGGCTGTTAGATTTGCTGGCTTATGGGAGCT
This sequence comes from Picus viridis, assembly GCA_033816785.1. Classification (NCBI taxonomy): domain Eukaryota; kingdom Metazoa; phylum Chordata; class Aves; order Piciformes; family Picidae; genus Picus; species Picus viridis. Next base: position 55,267,584 of record CM066567.1, read on the forward strand.
GTGAGTGGGGACTTGCCAGCAGCACCTGTAGGGACACTTCTGACTGAAGTGGGCTGCCCTGTGACCCATGGCAGATCTCCTAAGGAGGAACAGAGGGAGAACTCCCACTATAAATAATACAATAATAATAATACAATAAACCAGGTTGGAAGAGACCTTCAAGATCATCACGTCCAACCCACCAACCAACTAAATCATGGCACCAAGCACCCCATCAAGTCTCCTCCTGAACACCTCCAATGACAGTGACTCCACCACCTCCCCAGGCAGCCCATTCCAATGGGGAATCACTCTCTCTGTATGGAACTTCCTCCTAATGTCCAGTCTAAACCTACCCTGGTGCAGCTTGAGACTGTGTCCTCTTGTTCTGGTGCTGGCTGCCTGGGAGAAGAGGCCAACCTCTGCCTGGCTACAACCTCCCTTCAGGGAGTTGTAGAGAGCAATAAGGTCACCCCTCAGTCTCCTCCAGGCTAAGCAACCCCAGCTCCCTCAGCCTCTCCTCATAGGGCTTGTGTTCCAAACCCCTCACCAACTTCGTTGCCCTTCTCTGGACACGCTCCAGCAAGACAACATCCTTCCTAAACTGAGGGGCCCAGAACTGGATCAGCTCAGGAAAGAAAAGATTACCCTTTCCCTTCATAATTTGGAACCCTTTAAGTCTAGCATATTGCATATAGGATGTCACCATACAGCAGTAAGCTTGCATTTGCATCTGGAGTCCCTGTTATGTACTAATCATTGCACACCTGCACCCCTAAGGGCATGCAAGCAGGACCCATTTATTCCCTTTTGTCAATTAACATTTAATAGTAACAAAAGTTACTATTAGCTCAGGATTACAGGGAGCAGCCCTGTGGAGAAGGACCTGGGAGTGCTGGGGGACAACAAGTTCTGCATGGGACAGCAATGTGCCCTGGGGGCCAAGAAGGCCAATGGGGTCCTGGGGTGCATTCAGAGGAGTGTGTCCAGCAGATCCAGGGAGATTCTCCTCCCCCTCTACTCTGCCCTGCTGAGACCTCACCTGCAATATTGCATCCAGCTCTGGGCTTCCCAGTTCAGGAGGGACAGGGATCTGCTGCAGAGAGTCCAAGGGAGGGCTACAAGGATGCTGAAGGGTCTGCAGCACTGCCTGGGGAGGAGAGGCTGAGAGCCCTGGGGCTGGTTAGTCTGGAGAGAAGACTGAGAGGGGATCTGATCAATGCCTATCAATAGCTGAGGGCTGGAGGTCAGGAAGGGAGGGACAGGGATAGGCTCTGCTCACTTGTGCCCTGGGATAGGACAAGGGGCAATGGGTGGAGCACTGTGTCCAGTTCTGGAGTCTCCAGGGAGACCTCATTGTGGCCTTCCAGTATCTGAAGGGGACTACAAGAAAGCTGGGGAGGGACTTTTGAGGGTGTCAGGGAGGGATAGGACTGGGGGAATGGAACAAAACTAGAAATGGGTAGATTCAGATTGGATGTTAGGAAGAAGTTGTTCCCCATGAGGGTGGTGAGAGCCTGGCACAGGCTGCCCAGGGAGGTGGTGGAAGCCTCATGCCTGGTGGTTTTCAGGCCAGGCTGGATGTGGCTGTGAGCAACCTGCTCTGGTGTGAGGTGTCCCTGGCCATGGCAGTAGATTGGAACTGGCTGATCCTTGAGGGCCCTTCCAGCCCTGACAATTCTATGAGTCTATAACATGACAGCCAGGTCCACACAACCAGCTTCCCACTGCAGATGTGCAGAGGGCTGCCTTGCACCCAGATCTAAGCAGAACTTGCCTGGAGAGCTGTCAGTCAGCAGCTTTGTCCATGCTGATAACCTTGGCTGAGTTCAGAGCTTTGCTCACCCCCTCACCGCAATCAGGGGTTGCTGCAGAGGAAGTCCAGGTGAGCTGGCTGAGCTTAGCACTGTGAGTTCATTTCTTGTAAGTGGAAGAGAGGGGCCCCAGGAAATGCAAGGAGGGATTTTATTGCTTGCTGCCATTCAGTCCTCTTCCTCCCTGCTGGTCTATACTGTCACCCACTTCCCAGATCTGCTCCCCACTGGGTACTGTGAAGCACAGCCTTTTACAGGGAGAGGGGAGGGGAGGGTGATGCCAAAGAGCCAGGAAGTTTCCTGAAGTTACTCTGGGAATCAATCCAATGAACGGGACAAGTCCTGGCAAGTGGTCAGCCCCCCTCCGAGCTGCCTGCGTGAGGTGGGAGGTTCCCAGGCAAACCCTCTGAGCAAATGTTTTCTCCTCCAACACTGCTTTGCCTGCATGCAGCTATTTCAGGCTATAGACAAAGCTAAATTGGGAAGCTGCACTCCAAGAAACTTGGCTCCGCTCTAATTGCATATTTAGTTACACCATTATTGGAATGTGGTAACTGTTTACACGTGGAACAGCGCAGAGTGCAGCCTGGCAGCTCCTTACCTCCGCTGATGTTTGCCTTCTGTGAGCAAATGAAAGGCTGAGACACCTGGAGAGAGCCTCTCTCGTGTGGACACAGCAAGAGGTGAGTTCCTGTCCCCTAAATTGCTGCTGCCACAGGCATCTTGGCTTGCCAGAGGGCCAAGGCTCAGGGCGATACAGGTGGGTGAGCCACCCAGCAGCCTCTGGCAGCGTTTTCTGTGGATCACAGAATCACAGACTTGTCAGGGCTGGAAGGGACCTCAAGGATCAGCCAGTTCCAAACCCCCTGCCATGGGCAGGGACACCTCACATTACAGCAGGTTGCTCACAGCCACATCCAGCCTGGCCTTCAAAACTTCCAAGCAGGAGGCTTCCACCACCTCCCTGGGCAACCTGTGCCAGTCTCTCACCACCCTCATGGGGAACAACTTCTTCCTAACATCCAATCTCAATCTACCCATTTCTAGTTTTGCTCCATCCCCCCCAGTCCTATCCCTCCCTGACACCCTCAAAAGTCCCTCCCCAGCTTTCTTGGAGCCCCCTGGAAGTCCACAATGAGGTCTCCTTGGAGCCTTCTCTTCTCCAGACTGCACAACCTCAACTCTCTCAGCCTGTCCTCGCAGGACAGACTGCATCAGAGCGTTTGCAAATGGGTGGGAAAATATTCCTGTGAGCTGGTGGATGGTGTCAGGAGTTCCTCTGGATCTAACAGCAAATCTGCCTGACCTTTGCAAGTTGTTGTTTTTACTTGCTTGGTTGGTTTGGTTTGGTTTTGCTTTCCCTGGTGACTGCAGCTGGATGGAAACAGAAAAGCAAAGACTCTCCAGTTTGTTTGTCAGGAAAGTGGATATTATTTACCAGACTCTCTTCCAGCTACCACCATAGTCTGGTTTTCTGCAAGACAGAGGTAAACTCTCAGCTACAGGCTAATGGAAAGCAGATGGTGCCCAGAAATAAACCCAGCAAGCAACATCCTGGGCTTCCTGCTGCTGTGCAGGGGCTGCCACAGCTGCAGGGAGCAAATGGAACAGCCCCAGTCACAGTGCAGGAAAGAAAAAGGTTATGTGCCCTACCTTTTAATGATTCAGGAACCTCTGAGGCTAGACACTTGCACACCTTAGAATCATGAATGGCCTGGGTTGGAAGGGACCTCTAGAGGTCAGCTAGTCCAAGCCCTTTGCAGTCAGCAGGGGCATCCCCAGCTGGGCCAGGCTGCTCAGAACCCCATCAAGTCTGACCTTGATTGTCTCCAATAATGGGACCTCCACCACCTCCCTGGTAACCTGTTCCAGTGTTCTACCATCCACATGGTGAAGAACTTCTTCCTGGAATATTGCATCCAGCTCTGGGCTCCCCAGTTCAAGAGGGACAGGATCTGCTGGAGGAGTCCAGGGGAGGACTAGAAAGATAATGAAGGGACTGGAGCACTGCCTGGTGAGGAAAGGTCAGGTGTCCTGGGGCTGGTTAGTGTGGAGAAGAGACTGAGAGTGGCTGTGACCAACCTGCTGTAGTGTGAGGTGTCCCTGCCCATTGCAGGGGGGTTGGAACAGGCTGATCCTTGAGGTCCCTTCCAACCCTGACAATTCTGTGATTCTATGACCCTGAGGGGCTTTTCCAACCTGAATGTTTCTGTGATTCTTCATGAACATCCTCAAAATGCCCTATGAGGAGAGGCTGAGAGCCCTGGGGCTGTTCAGTCTGGAGAAGAGAAGACTGAGAGGGAATCTGATCAATGTCTATCAAAATCTGAGGGCTGGGGGTCAGGAAGGAAGAGACAGGGACAGGCTCTGCTGACTTGTGCCCTGGGATAGGACAAGGGGCAATGGATGGAACCTGCAGCACAGGAGGTTCCACCTCAACATGAGGAGGAACTTCTTCACTGTGAGGGTCACAGAGCACTGGAGCAGGCTGCCCAGAGGGGTTGTGGAGTCTCCTTCTCTGGAGCCTTTCCAGCCCTGTCTGGATGTGTTCCTGGGTGACCTGTGCTGGATTCTATGGTCCTGCTCTGGCAGGGGGCTTGGACTCAAAGATCTCCAGAGGTCCCTTCCAGCCCCTAACATCCTGGGATGCTGTGAATGTGCAGTCTCCATCAAAGATGCTTATTTCATTTTGATGAGAGCATTTCCAGAACAAGCAGCAGGGTCACAGCTGGGAGCATTGGCACAGCAGTTGAGGCTCCATACCTTGTAACTGCAACTCTCCAGGGCCCTCAGCTCCCTCCAGCAACCTCTGCAGCTTCAATGGTGGTCAGCTCAGAAATCAAAAGGCACTAAAGTGCACTAAATCCGAGTGTGATTGTGTGCAACAAACAATCTGCTGGACAGAAATTTGCCAGCTTTCAGCACAGGTGTTTCAGGAGGATCCTGGACTGTGAGCAGCCTAACAGAACATGAGGCTCCATGGCTGCTGTGGGCTCTGAGCAAGCTGCTGGCAGGTTCACTGCAGTGCACACATCTTCCCATGAGGACAGGGAAAAGGCCCCACCAAATGCTCCTATCAAGCCAGCTCAGTGCTCAATGAGGACAGGGGAAGCACTTCATTAGCAAACTGTGCTGCTCTCTGTTTCTTTTCTATGCACCCTCCAAGTGTCCAACTGTATTTGGGGCTCAGGGGAGACCTTCTTGCTCCCTACAGCTACCTGAAGGGAGGTTGTAGCCAGGTGGGGGCTGGTCTCTTCACCCAGGCAACCAACACCAGAACAAGAGGACACAGTCTCAAGCTGTGCCAGGGGAGGTTTGGGTTGGATGTTAGAAAGAAATTCTTCCTAGAAAAGAGATTGGCCAGTGGGATGTGCTGCCCAGGGAGGTGATAGAGTCACCATCCCTGGAGGTGTTTCAAAAGAGCCTGAATGAGGCACTTGGTGCCATGGTTTAGTTGATCAGATGGTGTTGGGTGATAGGTTGGACTTCATCTCTGAGGTCTTTTCCAAACTGGTTGATTCTATATTCTGTGATTCAGATACAGAATAGAATGGAGCCTGAGGGAGCAGAATACAATAATACAATACAATACAATAATACAATACACCAGGTTGGAAGAGACCTTCAAGATCATCGCGTCCAACCCATCAACCAATCCAACCCACCCAACAACTAGACCATACAGCCAAGCACCCCATCAAGTCTTCTCCTGAACACCTCCAGTGAAGGTGACTCCACCACCTCCACGGGTAGCCGATTCCAATGGGCAATCACTCTCTCCGTGTAGAACTTCTTCCTAACATCCAGCCTAAACCTGCCCTGGCGCAGCCTGAGACTGTGTCCTCTTGTTCTGGTGCTGGATGCCTGGGAGAAGAGGCCAACCTCTGCCTGGCTACAACCTCCCTTCAGGTAGTTGTAGAGAGCAATAAGGTCACCCCTCAGTCTCCTCTTCTCCAGGCTAAGCAACCCCAGCTCCCTCAGCCTTTCCTCATAGGGCTTGTGTTCCAAACCCCTCACCAGCTTTGTTGCCCTTCTCTGGACACGTTCCAGCAAGTCAACATCCTTCCTAAACTGAGGGGCCCAGAACTGGACACAGGACTCAAGGTGTGGCCTAACCAGTGCAGTGTACAGGGGCAGAATGACCTCCCTGCTCCTGCTGGCCACACTGTTCCTGATGCAGGCCAGGATGCCACTGGCCTTCCTGGCTGCCTGGGCACACTGCAGGCTCATGTTCAGCCTACAATCAACCAGCACCCCCAGGTCCCTCTCTGCCTGGCCACTCTCCAGCCACTCTGACCCCAGCCTGTAGCACTGCCTGGGGTTGCTGTGGCCAATGTGCAGAATCCGGCTGAGGGCTCTGGAGCTTGGAGAGGAGGAGCCTGAGAGGTGACCTCATTGCTGCTGATCAAGATGTGCAGGGTGAGTGCCCAGAGGCTGGAGCCAGGCTCTGCTGGGGGATGCCCAATGCCAGCACAAGGGGCAGTGGTGGAAGCTGAGGCAGAGGAAGTGCCATGGAAAGAGGAGGGAAATGTTTTCCCTGTGAGGGTGCCAGAGCCCTGGAGCAGGCTGCCCAGGGGGGTTGTGGAGTCTCCCTCTCTGGAGCTATTCAAGCCCTGCCTGGATGTGTTGCTGTGTGATCTGCTCTGGGTGCTCCTGCTCTGGCAGGGGGTTGGACTGGGTGAGCTTTGGAGGTCCCTTCCAGCCCCTGACATTCTGTGATGCTATTATTTTTCTTCTTATTTTTGTCTTCAGTAGAGGGAATTCTGCACACAGAACACTGCTCCCCTTCTGTAACTGGATGGGGTCTCTGCAGACTCGCAGTGAAATTGTTTAGCCACTGTAATCCTGCTTCCTAATGGCATCACCAGGAGGTCCTTCTGCACACATGCAAGGGCCATTACCCAAACATCCACCTCCCTCTGCTGTGATGGTCCCACCTAATAATGACTTTTTAATGAGTTTTTCCAGGGCTAAGGGGTTTTCTTTTAACTGTAACATCTTAATGACTTGATTTTTTTATGGCATAATTCGTCTCCCTAGGCTGTTGCACTGCTTGCAGTGTTAAGATGTCTCATTGTGAATCCCAGCGGCAGAGAGGAAGTTCTTCCCTCCTCCCCCACCTCCAGGTACCTGGCTGTAGCACTTAGAAACTCCATGGAAGACAAAGCCAGGGTTGTGCAAGGGGCAGTCTGAAAAACAAGGAGATATCCTGCCCAGTGCCAAGGACTTAACCCCTCAGGCAGACAGATGTCCAGCATAAGAGGAGAACCACAGAGTTGTCAGTCCTGGAAGGGACCTCAAAAGCTGATCTAGTCCAAACCCCCTGCCATGGGCAGGGACACCTCACACTGCAGCAGGCTGCTCACAGCCACATCCAGCCTGGCTGCAAAAACCTCCAGGGATGAGGCTTCCACCACCTCCCTGGGCAGCCTGTGCCAGGCTCTCACCACCCTCATGGGGAACAACTTCTTCCTAACATCCAATCTGAATCTCCCCATTTCTAGTTTTGCCTTACCCCCCAGTCCTATCCCTCCCTGACACCCTCAAAAGTCCCTCCCCATCATTCTTGGAGCCCCCTGCAGATACTGGAAGGCCACAAGAAGGTCTCCTTGGAGACTTCTCTTCTCCTGTGAATATCAAACCTGCAAATTCTTTTTGCATTAAATCCATAAATTGATTTACTAAATCGACATAAAAAAACCTACCCTCACAATGATCCTTTCAAGGCCACAGGAAGGTCTCCTTGGAGCCTTCTCCTCTCCAGACTGCACAACCCCAACTCTCTCAGTCTGTCCTCATAGCAGAGCAGCTCCAGCCCTCTGCTCATCCTTGTGGCCCTGCTCTGGACACCTTCCAGCACCTCCAGATCCTTCCTGTAATAGTGGCTCCAGAACTGGACACAGTGGTCTGGGTTGGGTCTCACCAGTGTGGAGTAGAGGGGGAGAAACCCCTCACTCAGCCTGCTGACATCACCTGCCCAGAGCCCTGTCCAGCCTCACCTTGAATATCTCCAGGGATGGGGCCTCAACCACCTCCCTGGGCAACCTGCTCCAGTGTTCCACCACCCTCACAGTAAAGAAATTGTTTCTAACATCCAACTTAAATCCGCTCTGCTCTAGTTTAAAGCCGTTGCCTCTCGTCCTGTCACTGCAAGCCCCCTGTCTCCCTCCACAGCCCCTGCACTCCCCAGGGACCGTGGCTGAGCGTGTTGTGTGTTTGAGAAACATCTCAGCATGGGACTGTGGAAAGCAGCTGCCTTGGAATCATCTGCAGCAGTGACAGCACCTTTGGCTTCTCCCCCCTGCACATTAACTGTATCAGCCGTTAGACCTTGAAATTGCTTTCTCCCCTTAAATATACTGTTGGGAAAGGAATTCAGCTGAGGAAATTGCAGCTCCCTCCAAATGTGTGTGAGCTTGGGCCAGCTGCTCTTTAAACTTCTTTTTTCCTTGCAGCTCCCTCCTGATGTGTGTGAGCTTGGGCCAGCTGCCCTTGAAACTTCTCTCTGGTTTTTTGACCTTCCTGGCCACAAAGTGGCTCTCGGTGTGTGTGAGTGTGTGTGTGCAGTTCAGAAAGAACAAAGACAGAAAGGAAGGATCCTGCTGCAAGGAGGTCATTTGCAAATATTGAGGCAGTGCACATGAATTTTACAGTGTGATGAGTGTGATGGAGTTGGTGTTTGCACAAGGAAGTTGCTTTGGCAAATCCATGTTTGAGCATCGTGTCTGTAGGAGCTTGTGTTGAGAGCCCTGGGTTATGTCTCTCCTCTGCAATGAATCCTCCTCTCCATCCATCCTGATGAGGATCCCTGAGGTGCAGAACTCCTTCTAGTAGGAAGTAATTAATTTTTGTCTGTATTTTTAGCATCCTGGCTTTTGGGTGCATGTATTACAGTAGCACAGTCTCACAGTAGGTTAGAGGTGGGAAAGGACCTCCAGAGATCATCCAGTCCAACCCCCTGCCAGAGCAGCATCACCCAGGGGAGTCCACACAGGAATGCATCCAGGTGGGGTTGGAAAGGCTCCAGAGAAGGAGAAGTTTCTCCTCTTGTTGAGCTGAATCCATCTCTGCTCAAGTTTGTCTCCATTGCTCCTTGGCTTATTGCTGTGCACCACCCAAAAGAGCTTGGCCTCCTCCACTTGACCCCCAGCCCTCAGCTATTGATAGACATTGATCAGATCCCTCTCAGCCTTCTCTTCTCCAGACTCAACAGCCCCAGGGCTCTCAGTCTCTCTTCACAGGGAAGATACTCAAGTCTCCTAAGCATCCTCCTGGCTCTCCCTTGGACTCTCTCCAGCAGGTCTCTGTCTCTCTGTGCCTTGCTGCTTACCAGGAGTATTGACTGCCTCCGTTGGGCTCTACTGAAGTTGCTGTCTAAGTGAAGCACCCTGCAGGGTGTGCCCACAGTAGGGGTCAGTGAGAAGTCCCTGTAAAGTAGGACTCAGATGGCTGCAGTTTAGGTGGCTGTAGTCAGTTGGTGTCTCCCTAAAGGCGTAAGGTGCAGAGAGAAAACATCTTACAGAGGGTGTGCATCCAAAGTCACCTTGAGGAATGCATGGAGAGAAGCAAGCTGCTGTTTCACATCCAAGTGTTGTGCCTTTCATGGCTTTTGGTTTTTTGCCCTGTCCCTGTGACCAGCCAGCCCTCAGTCCCCCTGCAATCGTGGCAGTTGCTGATGTGCAGGGCTCAGCATGAAGCAGTCCCAGGATGGAGCCTGCCTGCCTTGCAGGTCATGCTGCAGGAAGCAGCAGTGCCACAGCTCACTGCTCGGAGCAGCTCTGGCCCAGTGAGCTGACGTCCTGAGCACTGCCGGCGTGAGCACCTCTGAGGACAGCTCAGCACTGGGGTGAGCGACTCTCTCATCTGAAAAAGCCACTGCCCACTCTTCTTCCTGCTCCTCTCTTCTGCTTTGCAACTCCTCTCACTTGTTCACCCATTTAGGAAGCTCTCAAGCCCTCAGAGTGCTTTGTTTTTCCTTCTCATACAGATCTTCCTGTTTCAAAGAGTGATGCACAGCTAGGGAACCCAGAAATTCTTAATACCGTTTACCAGTGAAGTGTACAGCAGCTGTGTAGAGTCTTGCACCTGGGAAAGAGCAGCCCCATGGAGCAGGATAGGCTGGGGACTGTTGGAGAGCAGTCAAGGGGAAAAGGAGCTGGGGGTCCTGATGGGTGAAAGGATGACCATGAGCCAGCAGTTTGCTGTCGTGGCCAAGGAGGCCAAGGCCATTCTGGGGTGGATTAGAAGGGCTGTGGGCAGTAGGTCCAGAGAGGTTCTCCTCCCCCTCTACTCTGCCCTGCTGAGGCTGCATCTGGAACATTGTGTACAGTTCTGGGCCCCTTAGATCAAGAAGGACCTCAGGGAACTGCTTGAAAGAGGCCAGCACAGAGCCACAAAGATGCTGAAGGGAGTGGAAGATCTTCCTTATGAGGAGAGCCTGAGGGAGCTGAGGGCTCTGGAGTTTGGAGAGGAGGGGCCTGAGAGGTGACCTCACTGTTTTTGATCAAGATGTGCAGGGTGAGTGCCCAGAGGCTGGAGCCAGGCTCTGCTGGGGGATGCCCAATGCCAGCACAGATGGCAGTGGTGGAAGTTGAGGCAGAGGAAGTGCCATGGAAACAGGAGGAAAATGTTTTCCCTTGTGAGGGTGCCAGAGCCCTGGAGCAGGCTGCCCAGGGGGTTGTGGAGTCTCCCTCTCTGGAGATATTCCAGACCCACCTGGATGTGTTGCTGTGTGATCTGCTTTAGGTGCTCCTGCTCTGGCAGGGGGTTGGACTGGATGAGCTTTCGAGGTCCTTTCCAACCCCTAACATTCTGTGATTGTGTTATCATGCATTAACGATGATTAAATGCTCCTAAAATTCATTAAATAGAGATAGCAACTCCTGATCTGAGTAGCACAAAGAGAAGGTGTGTGTGTCTCTAGAGAAATCATGTACCTGGAAGGTTTTCTTCAATAGTGTAATTTTTTTTCCCAGCAAGAGTGGTCAGGGCTTGGAATGTGCTGCCCAGGGAGGTGGTGGAGTCCCCAAGCCTGGCTGTGTTTGCAGGTGGTTTGGCTGTGGTGCTTGGGGCTGTGGTTTAGGGGTGAGCCTTGCAGAGTAGGGCTCTGGGTTGGCCTTGGTGATCCTGAGGGTCTGCTCCAACCTGAATGTTTCTGTGATTCTGTGAGCTCAAGAACATAACTTACAAAAGAAATAACAAAGAGATGTGGTGAGACATGGAATGAAGAGAATGTGAAAGCAGGGGATGGTCGTCTTCAGGAGAAAGATAATGGAGTGAGAACTTAATTGTGGGAACTTAATGATTCTGTCCTCTTGGCTGTAGTTTCTAACCAAGGAGCAGCAAGCTTCCATGAAAGGGGAGAAAATTGGGAAGCAATAAAAGTACTTTCTCCCACAGTAAGTGTCTGGTGGTCAGAGCTGGAAGAGGCCCTCTGAGCAGGCAGTTGTCTCAGTTTAAAGAGCAGACAGAAATCATTTTCTCCCAAAGGGGGTAATAAACAGAGAGGCTCTAGCTGGATTGGAGAGAAGCACAGAAATTGTGTTCAAATCCATAGAGGAAAACACAGCACGCGTTTGTGGAGCTGCTGCTGCAGTAACCTCCCTCAGAGGCCAGGAGTTTGCTTCCTCTTGCTTTACCCCAAAGTAATTCATGAGGCTCTTAAAGTGCATCCTGCAGACGCTGAAGAGGGCAGCCCATACAGTGCACCTGAACAGGATACCTGAGGAGGTGCTAACAGCTTTATTGGGCCTTAATGGCTGGGTGGAAAATTTTAAGGGCTGCTGGAAGACAGAGTTTTGGTTGTTTTCTGCCCCCAGGTATGACAACATGCTCCTCCCAGGCACAGCTGGAGGTGTGCAGCCCCTTGGCTGCTCAACACACAGAACTGACAGCGCAAACCCTCGAGCGGGTCACGGCCGCAATTCAAGGTGATGCCTGCTGTCCTGCTTCCACTGGCTGGTGAGATAACACCACCCGTGCCCCTCTGGCTGTGGGCTGCTTTGGTATCAGCAAAGCAGCCCCAGGAGAGGAAAAAAGAACTTTGTACTTCAGCTGAATGTATTTACAGGCTTGGCTGTAAAACAGGAGGTGGGTAGCCATGGTACTGAGGTGCAGAGTAGAATCATAGAATCAGCCTGGCTGGAGAAGACCTCAGAGATCATCAACTCGAACATATTAATATCCAACACCTCCTGACAACTAAACCATGGCTCCAAGTGCCACATCCAAGCCTATTTTAAACACCTTCAGGAAAGGTGACTCCACCACCTCCCTGGGCAGCACATCCCAGTGGCCAATCTCTCTTTCTGGGAAGAACTTTCTCCTCACCTCCAGCCTAAACTGCCTCTGGCACAGCTTGAGACTGTGTCCTCTTGTTCTGGTGCTGGGGGCCTGGGAGAAGAGACCAACCCCCACCTGGCTGCAACCTCCCTTCAGGCAGTTGTAGAGAGCAAGAAGGTCTCCCCTGAGCCTCCTCTTCTCCAGGCTAAGCAGCCCCAGCTCCCTCAGCCTCTCCTCACAGGGCTGTGCTCCAGACCCCTCCCCAGCTTTGTTGCCCTTTGTTGCCCTGCTCTCAATGTCCTTCTTCTATTGAGGAGCCCAGAACTGGACACAGGACTCAGGGTAGCTCCAGAAGCTAGTGAAAGTTCTAGAGCACAAGGACCAGGGCAGGGATCATCTCCCTGGGGGAATCCTGGGGTCAGTTTTGGGACCCTCACTCTAAAAAGGACATTGAGGGGCTGGAGTGGTACAGAAGCCAACAAAGCAGCTGAAGGGTCTGGAGAACAGGGCTGGGGAGGAGTAGCTGAGGGACCTGAGGCTGGAGAAAAGGAGGCTGAAGGGAGACCTTCTGGCTCTCTGCAACTCCCCTAAAGGTACTGACAGTTCCTCCTAATTGCCTGCAGACTGGCTACCTTCTGGGAATTCCTGGTTTACAAGTTTAAATAAAACCCCAAACCTTCCACCAAGCAGCTCTCTGGAGATTCTGGCATGCTGTCAATCCTGAAATGTCTGCAGGCTTTTCCTCCTGCCTGAGAGTCTGTGCAGTTTGTTTGTCTGTGCTTCACGTTTGCTGCATGCACAGGACTTGCTTTTGACCTGTAGGTGAACAGCAATTACATCACTTCTCCCTCCCATCGAGATGCAGAGGCACTCACAGACTCAACACCTCTGGCTGCAAAGCCCCCAGATAATCTGTTTCTTATCATCAGCCAGAAATAATCCATATTCTCCTGGAGACATCTGAGCCACATGCGACATCATCCCCAATGCATCCTTCCTACTGCAAGCCCGACAGGTCTTGGTGTCTTGAGGCTCAGGAGTGAAAGGCTTGAAGAGCAGCAAAATGCCAATACCATCCTGGGGTGGATTAGAAGGGCTGTGGGCAGTAGGTCCAGAGAGGTTCTCCTCCCCTCTACTCTGCCCTGCTGAGGACACATCTGGAATATTGTGTCCAGGTAGGGCCTCTCAGGTCAAGAAGGACCTCAGGGAACTGCTTGAAAGGGGCCAGCACAGAGCCACAAAGATGCCAAAGGCAGTGGAACATCTTCCTTATGAGGAGAGCCTGAGGGAGCTGAGGGCTCTGTAGCTTGGAGAGGAGGAGCCTGAGAGGTGACCTCCTTGTTGCTGATCAAGATGTGCAGGGTGAGTGCCCAGAGGCTGGAGCCAGGCTCTGCTGGGGGATGCCCAATGCCAGCACCAGGGGCAGTGGTGGAAGTTGAGGCAGAGGAAGTTCCATGGAAAGAGGAGGAAGAATTATTTCCCTTGTGAGGGTGCCAGAGCCCTGGAGCAGGCTGCCCAGGGGTTGTGGAGTCTCCCTCTCTGGAGCTATTCAAGCCCTGCCTGGATGTGTTGCTGTGTGACCTGCTCTAGGTGCTCCTGCTCTGGCAGGGGGTTGGACTGGATGAGGTCCCCTCCAGCCCCTAACATTCTGTGATCTTTTCATGGGCATGAGCTGCTTGGGATGCACTCAACTCCTGTTTATGCTTTTTGGTAGCAAGTGATGTTTTTAAAGATGCTCAGAAACAGATCATTAGCTCTGAAGTGGTGATGTGGGTGACTGACATGCAAATGGGCCCTCAACCTCGTTCATCTGCCTCTCTGAGGAGCTCTTCAGCATCAGAAAGCCCTGAGGGGGACACAGAGCTGCTGCCTCTGCCTGTGCATAGCCCCACAGGCTAGGGGCTGGCATCCATTCCAAGGTGGCAGTGGCTCAGCACTGCTGGAGCAGCCCCTGGGGCTGGCAGGATAATTTATGGCAAGTACTGAGCTCTCTCATTTGCATGGTCAGCGTGGCACCACGGCAGCACAGGCAGCCAAACTGTGTTTCCCTTCCACTCCTGTTGCTCACCATCTGCATCCCTGAGGGCCACAGGATCAGGAGAAGGTGCAGCCAGTGTAAAATTTCAGGATGAGTCTAATGTGCTGTGACAAATGAGGAAATGGGACAGCTCTGCATTGTCCCTAAGCCTCCTCCATCCTCCTTTAGGAGTCCAGCTCATTGTCCCACTGAGTTTTGAAGCCCAGTGGACTTCTCCAGCACAGCTGGTGACCCCCACAGAAGCTGCAGGTCTCTTTTTCTTCCATCTGTGATTTTCAAATTTGGATGCACTTGATGGTGAAGGCTTTACTCAGATGGCCTGAGTTTCCCAAATGGGTGAAAATTAACAGTGGTGTCTGTAGTTTATGGGCTTGAGATCATTCCGTTCAAGAGGGACAGGGATCTGCTGGAGAGAGTCCAACAGAAGGCTACAAGGATGAGGAAGGGACTGCAGCATTGCCTGATGAGGTGGTTCCCAGGTGAACCTCATGAGGTTCAACAAGAGCAAGTGCAGAAGCTCCTGGGCTGAAATAATCCTCACAGACTGGAGGAGGAGGGGATAGAAAGCAGCCCTGAGGAAAGGACTTGGGGATGCTGATGGATGAGAAGCTGGACATGAGCAGTGTGAGCTTGCAGCACAGAAGGCGAATCACATCCTGGGCTGCATCCAAAGCAGCATTGCCAGCAGAGCCAGAGAGGTGATTCTGCTACTGTGCTCTGCTCTGGAGAGACCTCACCTGCAGCACTGCAGCCAACTCTGGAGCCCTCAATACAGGAAGGACACGGAGCTGATGGAGCAGGTCCAGAGGAGGGCCACAAGAGTGATCAGGGTGTTGGAGCAGCTCTGCTACAAGGAGAGGCTGAGGGAGCTGGGGGTGTTCAGCCTGGAGAAGAGGAGGCTCCAGGGAGACCTAATAGCAGCCTGGCAGTACCTGAAGGGGGCTACAAGAAGGATGGAGAGAGACTGTTTGCAAAGGCCTGCAGGGACGGGACCAGGGGCAATGGCTTCAGACTAGAGCAGAGCAGATTTAGATTGGATGTTAGGAACAAGTTCTTTACTGTGAGGGTGGTGGAACACCATAACACCACCAACCTGGAACACCAGGTTGCCCAGGGGGGTGGTTGAGGCTCCTTCCCTGGAGATATTCAAGGTGAGGCTCAACAATGCCCCAGGCAGCCTGATCTAGTAGGGGATGTCCCTGCTGACTGCAGAGGGGGAAGGACTGGGTGATCTTTGGAGGTGCCTTCCAACCCAGCCCATTCTGTGATTCTCTGACTCTCTGTTATTACAGATATCACAGCAATCTTGATTTTCCTTAGGGACCACAGTAAACAGAAGGAACTCAAGGAGAAAAACATTCTCTTGGGCTCCTGGTACAGATGAATTTTTACCTGAAGACTTTCTTAAGTCACCCAGAGGCAAGATGCTTCAGAAATGGTGCAGATAAACATTTTCCATGGGAACAGCAGCACACAATAGATGACAGGTGAAGTTTTCCCTCTGATGCTAAGGCCTTTGGTTCACGAGGGATTTTCTTAAGATAATTAGAGGTTTGGTTTTGTTTTAACTTCAAAGGGCTTCGTAAGCCAAGAGAAGGGCTCAGGAGGCCTGGAAACATTCATATATCTTCTTTTAATGACCTATAATCAGCTATGTCTGCTCCAGATGAGAAGCTAGAATTCCTGAGAGTACAACAAAGTGAATTTTGAGCAACTCAGCTGTTCTGGGGCTGATGCTTAGTTTGTAAAGCATTTTGAGCCCTACCCCAAGGGGCAGATGTGGAGGCTGCTCTCCAGTGATTTGTACTAACACTGCTGTTATTTAAAGCCTGTTCCCTGCTCCAGGACTCTCTGAGAAAGGGTCTCCATGTGTAGAAGGAGAGAGTCACAGAATCAACCAGGTTGGAAAAGTCCCCAGAGATCATCAAGTCCAACCTATGACCTAATGCCTAACACCTCCTGACAACTAAACCATGGCTCCCAGTGCCACATCCAAGCCTTTTCTGAACACCTCCAGTGATGGTGACTCCACCACCTCCCTGGGCAGCACATTCCAATGGCCAATCTCTGGGAAGAATTTCTTCCTCACCTCCAGCCTAAACCTCCCCTGGCACAGCTTGAGACTGTGTCCTCTTGTTCTGGTGCTGTGGCTGCCTGGGAGAAGAGACCAACCCCCACCTGGCTACAACCTCCCTTCAGGGAGTTGTAGAGAGCAATAAGGTCAGTAGGTGAAGCTACAGAACTGCTGGACAGCAGCTCTGCTGGGATTCATTGCCCCCTCCATATGTCAGAGGTAAGTCACTCTCAGATGAGCTGTTGTGGAAAAGAAGGCTGAAATAACACTTAGCTTGAGAAGGCAGCATTTGCATAGCCTCTGTCCTGGAGAGTGATCTGCTGGAGGGAGGCCAAGGGAGAGCCAGGAGGATGCTGAGGGGACTTGAGCATCTCCCCTGTGAAGAGAGACTGAGAGCCCTGGGGCTGTTGAGTCTGGAGAAGAGAAGGCTGAGAGGGATCTGATCAATGTCTATCAAGAGCTGAGGGCTGGGGGTCAAGTGGAGGGGGCCAAGCTCTTTTGGGTGGTGCACAGCAATAAGCCAAGGACCAATGGAGACAAACTTGAGCATAGAAGGTTTCAGCTCAAGATGAGGAGAAACTTCTTAGCAGTGATGGTGGCAGAGCCCTGGAGCAGGCTGCCCAGAGAGGTTGTGGAGTGCACCACCCAAAAGAGCTTGGCCCCCTCCACTTGACCCCCAGCCCTCAGCTATTGATAGGCATTGATCAGATCCCTCTCAGCCTTCTCTTCTCCAGACTCAACAGCCCCAGGGCTCTCAGTCTCTGCTCACAGGGGAAATGCTCAAGTCCCCTCAGCAGCCTCCTGGCTCTCCCTTGGCCTCTCTCCAGCAGGTCTCTGTCTCCCTGGAACTGGGGAGCCCAGAACTGGACACAGGATTGCAGGTGTGGTCTCAGCAGGGGAGAGCAGAGGGGAAGAACCACCTCCCCAGCCCTGCTGGCCACACTTTCCTTGCTGCACCCCAGGATCCCACTGGCTCACTTGGCCACCAGGGCACATTGCTGTCTCATGCAGAACTTGCTATCCACCAGCACTCCAAGGTCTTTCTCCATGGAGCTGCTTTCCAGCAGGGCAGCCCCAACCTGAGCAGAGCAGCCCCTAATCTATCTTCTTTCAACTCCCTCCTCAGTAAAATAAGGGAATTTGGGCTCCTTGATACAGCAATTTAAAGTCCACAGAAAAAAAAAGCAGCTGTTCTGTCTCATGCAGATTGTCATCATTCTCTTATTCTCCAGTACTTTCATGTACTTGATGTTTTTCACTACACTGGAGAGTAGAACAGACCTCACAGTGGCTTCTTTTCAAGGACATTAATAATTGAAACTCTTTAAGAATGAAACTCCTTTTGTCACCTCCTCAGCCCCACACGGAAGACTTGCTTAGGATATGTAATTTCATCTCCCATTAGTCTTCTCTTGTGGTCTGAATCTTCCCTCTTTCCATTCCCTCTCTTCATTTTTCCCACTGTGGAGATAATCGGAAGCCAGCAGTCACCTTCAGCAGCTTTTGCCTGCTAGTATTCCTTCCTCACCCAAGCCCTGCTCTGCCCACTCCAGTCTCTGCTGGCAGAGAAAGCCTCTGAAATGCATGAGCCTGCACAGATTGGGCACAGCAAGGCTGGGCAGAAGACAGAAGGGTTGTGTTTTTAAACTGTTGGTAGTGCCCATATAATGTCAAAAGCTGGCAAGGTCTGGAGTTTGCGTGCCATGGGCAGGAGGGTTTCCCACGCACTGACTTCTGCCTTACTAGAGGTTAGGGCAACTTCAGCCCTGTCTCTCACCCTGTGACTACCTTGTTATGGCTGCCCAGATGGATTTGTGTCTTGAGCCTCAGCACAGCCTCAGTATGTGCTTGCTGACCTGTGAGCATCTGCTGCAGACCAAACATGAGGTTAGCCAGACAGCGTGATAGCTCCCGGAGAGACCGCAGGGCATCCGGGCTGGGAGCCTGCCCACGGGCCTCAGAGTCTGACAGCGGCAGAGCAAGCCAAGAGGCAGTTTGGTCCTGGCCCCAGGGGGCTGCCATCATACAGCAAAATTTACCTTCCCTGGGCACTCATAAACCATAGGATGAGTGGGGAGTGCAAGGGCCTCATCACCTAGGCAAGCTCCTGGGCAAGTCCTTTGGCTTCATAGAGTCATAGAATTGTCAGGGTTGGAAGGAACCTCAAGGATCATCCAGCTCCAACCCCTGCCATGGGCAGGGACACCTCACACTACAGCAGGTTGCTCACAGCCACATCCAGCCTGGCTGCAAACACCTCCAGGCAGGAGGCTTCCACCACCTCCCTGGGCAACCTGTGCCAGTCTCTCACCACTCTCATGGGGAACAGCTTCCTAATGCTTTCTTACTTTTGAACATTCAGATGCTTTTGACTGACTACATCACTTACTTCCCACCTGGGATGTTTTCCACAGCAGTCACCTCAGAATGTTGTGAGAAGCACAACTGCCTTCAGGGAATTCTGCACAAACAAAACAGGTTCCAGCTCAAATCAAAAAAGTAATGATGAGGGCTCAAGCAGGGAAGGGATTGCAGTGGTACCTCACAAATCAGGCATGGCTGTGCAGATGATCCTCTTAATATCCCAGGGGTGTGAGGAAGAGAATTCCCTTTGCTTTCACAGCTAGGGAATTTCCAAAGCAAAGGAGAGCAAACCCAAAGCAAAACTAACACCAAACCCAAAGCAAAACCAAAGCCAAACCCAGCACCAAAGCAAAACCAAAGCCAAACCCAGCACCAAAGCAAAACCAAAAGCAAACCTTAACCATACCCAAAGCAAAACCAAAACCAAATTAAACCCAAAGCCACTGCAAACCGTAGTCCAAACCACAGCAATCCCAAACCAAACACAATAAACACACACACCCCCCCCAGGAAAGTGGGTTTTGGTAGTTCTGCACACCACAGCTATGAGATGGTATCAAGGCTGTTGCTTCTGTGGAAGTTTCTCACTGCATACTTCAGGTCCAGTGCCCATCATAGGGCAGTAGCTGAGCATTTTATCATCTTCAAAGGACAGATCATCACAGAGCTGCTCTGAGGAAGAAGATGCTGAGAAGTGGTAGCCAAGTGCCACAGAGTTTTATTTTCGTGGCTCAAATGTCTCCATCAGCCCTCAGCCATCTGCTCCTTCGCCCTGTCCTCTTCTCAGCTGTGACTCCCCAGCTGCCTTTGGGGTCAGGAGGCAAAACTGCCATTTAATTGGTCCAGAATGAAATTAACCTGCGTGAAAAGAGGGAAGGATTTGTTTTCCACCAAGGGCAGTTGCCCCTAGAGCAGTTGTCTGGCTGGAGCACCTCTCCTATGAAGACAGACTGATAGTTGGGGCTGTCCAGTCTGGAGAAGACTCTGAGGAGACCTCATTGTGATCTTCCAGTATCTGAAGTGGGTTACAAGAAAGCTGGGGGGTGGGGGTGGGTGTACTTTTAAGGGTGTCAGGGTGATCCAAACTAGAAATGGTAGATTCAGATTGGATGTTAGGAAGAAGTTGTTCCCCATGAGGGTGGTGAGAGACTGGCACAGGTTGCCCAGGGAAGTGGTGGAAGCCTCATCCCTGGAGGTTTTGAAGGCCAGGCTGGATGTGGCTGTGAGCAACCTGCTGTAGTGTGAGGTGTCCCTGCCCATGGCAGGGGTTGGAACTGGCTGATCCTTGAGGTCCCTTCCAACCCTGACAGTTCTGTGATTCTGTGACTCCTTGCTCAGTGCCACAAACAGTAGTGGCAGCACTGAAGACTGAATCACAGAATTATTGAGGCTGGAAAAGACCTCTGAGATCATCAAGTCCATCCTGTGAAGTGGATGTCGTGGCTGAGGAGCACAAAGGGGGAATCAAGCACAATGCTTGACAATCAAGGGCAGTGCCTGGCAGCTGCATTTCTCAGGCTGCACCCAGACTCTCCCGGCTGGAGGTGAGAGAGTCTTGATGGGACCCTTTGCAAGTCTAGTGCATGCCCGGGTACTGCGGTCTGCTGTGCTTTAAGGAGGTATGTAACACACTTGCCTCCACTTAATGCAGATTACTTTCCTGAGGATGTGTCTAGCCATGAAGTTACTCTCTTTTGACAGACCCTCTGTGTGCAGCTCTGCTCTCAAAGATGTCCCAAAGCTCTGCATCAGGGTAAGAGCTGTGCCTGAGCTCTTCCCCGACCCAGCGGTGTCATAGTATAGTATCATAGTATCAGTCAGGGTTGGAAGGGACCACAAGGATCATCTAGTTCCAACCCCCTGCCATGGGCAGGGACACCCCACACTAGAGCAGGCTGGCCAGAGCCTCATCCAGCCTGGGCTTAAACACCTCCAGGGACGGGGCCTCAACCACCTCCCTGGACAACCCATTCCAGGGCTTCACCACTCTCATGGGGAAGAACTTCTTCCTCACCTCCAGCTTCATTCCATTCCCCCTAGTCCTATCACTACCTGATGTCCTGAGAAGTCCCTCCCCAGCCTTCCTGTAGCCCCCTTCAGATACTTGAAGGCCACAATGAGGTCACCTCAGAGCCTTCTCTTCTCCAGACTGAACAGCCCCAACTCCTTCAGTCTGTCCTCACAGGAGAGGTGCTCCAGCCCTCTGATCATCCTCATGGCCCTTCTCTGGACACCTTCCAGCACCTCCAGATCCCTCCTGTAACAGGGCTCCAGAACTGGAGGCAGTACTCCAGGTGGGGTCTCACCAGGGCTGAGTAGAGGAGGAGAATCCCCTCCCTTGCCCTGCTGGTCACACTTCTCCTGCTGCAGCCCAGGAGCTGATTGGCTTTCCGGGCTGCAAGTGCACATTGAGAGCTCCTGTTGAGCTTCTCGTCCACCAGCACCTCCAAGTCTCTCTCCTCAGGGCTGCACTTCCTTCTCCTGTTGTAGGACCCCAGGGCATGGGAGTTGGGAGGGCAGCCCCAGGGGATTGCTGGGGGATGGCATTTACACCTCCTCAGCTCAGCTTCTTTTCCCTCTGTAGCCTGTCAGGTCTTTGAGTCACAACAACCCTATGCAACACTCCAGGCTTGGGGCAGTGTGGCTGCAGAGCTCTCTGGCAGAAAGGGACCTGGGGGTGCTCATGGACAAGCAGCTGAAGAGGAGCCAGCAGTGTGCCCAGGGGGCCAAGAAAGCCAAAGGCCTCCTGGCTGGGATCAGCAATGCTGTGTGCAGCAGGAGCAGGGAGGGGATTGTCCCCTGGCACTCAGCTCTGGGCAGGCCACACCTCCAGTGCTGTGTCCAGGTTTGGGCACCTCAGGACAAGAGAGATGTGGAGGTGCTGGAGCCAGGGCAGAGGAGGGCAAGGAAGCTGGGAAGGGCCTGGAGAAGAAATGTGATGAGGAGCAACTGCAGGAGCTGGGGATGGTTAGTGTGAAAGAGAGGAGGCTGAGGGGAGACCTCCTGGCTCTCTACAGCTCCCTGCAAGGAGCTTGTGGAGAGGTTGGTGCTGGTCTCTGCTCCCAGGTCATTAGTGACAGAAGAAGAGGGAATGGCCTCAAGCTGCCCCTGGGGAGGTTCAGACTGGACATCAGGAAACCTTTTTTCAGGCAAGAGTGGTCAGGGCTTGGAATGTGCTGCCCAGGGAGGTGGTGGAGTCCCCAAGCCTGGCTGTGTTTGCAGGTGGTTTGGCTGTGGTGCTTGGGGCTGTGGTTTAAGGGTGAGCCTTGCAGAGCAGGGCTCTGGATTGGCCTTGGGGACCCTGAGGCTCTTTGCCAACCTGAATGTTTCTGTGATTCTGTCTGGGGACAGACAGCCAAAAGCCAAGTTTCTGGCCCTGGCACAAACTAGGCCACTGCAATGTATTGTGGAGCTTCTATAGAATGATTTTGTTTTAACTTGGTCAGTCCCAAATGAATTTGCTATAATTAATGCAGTCAGTGTGAATCCCAGGGGAAGCAATCATGACTTCCAGTTTATTCCAGAAGGTTGCTGTCTGCCCTGACAAAAAAACCAAACAACAAACAAACAAAAAAGGATGGCCTAAAAATATCTGAGGTATTCCACATTGCTTTAGTGACTGTAATGATATGTTTGGAAGAAACAACCAATTTTCCTGTCTGCTGCTCTTGACATGACAACAATTAGTCATGAGCCATGAGGAAAATGCTTGCATTAGGTAGGAGGGGGTGAGGAATACACATATTTAAGGTTCTGTGCTCATAGCTGCTACAATATGATTTGCTTGCAGCCCAGGGTTGTGGCAGCAGGGATTTGGGAAACATACTTTGGGAACCAATTCAAACTTGCTGATAGGAAGGAGGTAGAAGAATTGCCCTTCATCAGAATAGTCCTCTCAGGGGAAAAAGTTGCTTTGCTGGCATCCAGTTTTCTCTTAGTGTAATGAAGAGAAAGATGTGGAGGTGCTGGAAGGTGTCCAGAGAAGGGCCACGAGGATGAGCAGAGGGCTGGAGCTGCTCTGAGGACAGACTGAGGGCGTTGGGGTTGTGCAGTCTGGAGAAGAGAAGGCTCTGAGGAGACCTCATTGTGGCCTTCCAGTATCTGAAGGGGCTCCAAGAAAGCTGGGGAGGGGCTTTTGAGGGTGTCAGGGAGTGATAGGACTGGGAGGTGGGATGGAACAAAACTAGAATTGGGTAGATTCAGATTGGATGTGAGGAAGTTGTTCCCCATGAGGGTGGTGAGAGACTGGCACAGGTTGCCCAGGGAGGTGGTGGAAGCCTCATCCCTGGAGGTTTATGCAGCCAGGCTGGATGTGGCTGTGAGCAACCTGCTGCAGTGTGAGGTGTCCCTGCCCATGGCAGGGGGTTGGAACTGGCTGATCCTTGAGGTCCCTTCCAACCCTGATGATTCTGTGAAAATATCAGCACAGGTGTCAGGAAACCACAGCTGGCCTTAGGGCAGCAGAGTTTGGCTCCTCACAGAGGCAGAATGTAATCACATCCTATTACCTTACTGTCTTGTCATGAAGTTTGGTTGCTATGTCTGCAGTTGTTCAAGTGCACACATGGAAAATAATGCATTTGTGATGTGTTCCTTAATCACTGTCTTTATTGGCATGCTCCTTGGGCACTTCTTTGATTCCTCCATTCAATAAACATCAAAAGGTGTAATGAGAATGGTCACTATTAACAGTTCCAAAGTGTAACAAACCACTACCACTTCCACAACAAACCAACCACTTCACTACCACAGTTTGACTCTTTCCACTCTCACCAGGCCCTCTTTGTTCACACAATCACAGAGTCCTGGGTGCTGGTAGGAATCTCCAAAGCTCATCCAGTCCAATCCCCCTGCCAGAGCAGGAGCACCCAGAGCAGATCACACAGCAGCACATCCAGGTGGGTCTGGAATAGCTCCAGAGAGGGAGACTCCACAACCCCCTGGGCAGCCTGCTCCAGGGCTCTGGCACCCTCACAGGGAAACCATTTTCCTCCTGTTTCCATGGCACTTCCTCTGCCTCAGCTTCCACCACTGCCCCTCGTGCTGGCATTGGGCATCCCCAGCAGAGCCTGGCTCCAGCCTCTGGGCACTCCCCCTGCACATCTTGAGCAACAGCAATGAGGTCACCTCTCAGGTGCCTCCTCTCCAAGCTCCAGAGCCCTCACCTCCCTCAGGCTCTCCTCCTAAGGAAGATGTTCCACATCCTGTAGCATCTTTGTGGCTCTGTGCTGGACTCTTTCAAGCAGTTCCCTGAGGTCCTTCTTGACCTGAGGGGCTCAGAACTGGACACGGTATTTGAGATGTGGCCTCAGCAAGGCAGAGTAGAGGGGGAGGAGAACCTCTCTGGACCTACTGCCCACAGCCCTTCTAGTCCATCCCAGAGTGCCAGCTATTCTCTCCTCACATGGTACCTTACCCTTGCTTCCCAGTATTGCAGGATTTTCTGTGCATCCCTCTTCATACATTATGCATGGGGAAAGAATCTACAATTTTTCTGTCAGCCTTTAACTGGAGGGCAGGTTCATTCCCCCAGCACCAACAGGTGAGTCATTGGCATCAGTCTCCCTTGTCACACACACTGCTTCTCTCAGAGACAGCTGCATCCTTCTCAGCTTTTCCTGGCACTCTGTGCTCATTAAACTATGATGATTTTTCTGCCTGCTAATCATAAATGCAATGTGGTTTGTGAGCCTGGACTCCCAAGGCCAACATCTGGACAGGCTGAGAGCTGGGTGCAGGCAAACCTCATGAAATTCAATAAGGACAGGGTCCTGTATCTGGGGAGAAATAACAGCAGGCACCAGGACAGGTCTGGGGCTGCCCTGCTGGAAAGCAGCTCCATGGAGAAAGACCTTGGAGTGCTGGTGGGCAGCAAGTTCTGCAGGGGACAGCAATGTGCCCTTGTGGCCAAGAGAGCCAATGGGATCCTGGGGTGCAGCAAAAGTGTGGCCAGCAGGGCTAGGGAGGTTCTGCTCCCCCTCTGCTCTGCCCTGCTGAGACCACTCCTGCAATCCTGTGTCCAGTTCTGGGCTCCCCAGTTCAAGAGAGACAGAGACCTGCTGGAGAGAGGCCAAGGGAGAGCCAGGAGGATGCTTAGGGGACTTGAGCATCTCCCCTGGGAAGAGAGACTGAGAGCCCTGGGGCTGTTGAGTCTGGAGAAGAGAAGGCTGAGAGGGGATCTGATCAATGTCTATCAAGAGCTGAGGGCTGGGGGTCAAGTGGAGGGGGCCAAGCTCTTTTGGGGGGTGCACAGCAATAAGCCAAGGAGCAATGGAGACAAACTTGAACAGGGAAGGTTTCAGCTTAAGATGGGGAGAAACTTCTTTGCAGTGAGGGTGGCAGAGCCCTGGAGCAGGCTGCCCAGAGAGGTTGTGGAGTCTCCGTCTCTGGAGGCTTTCCAGCCCTGTCTGGATGCATTGCTGTGTGGCCTCCCCTGGGTGCTGCTGCTCTGGCAGGGGGTTTGGACTGGGTGATCTCTGGAGGTCCCTTCCAACCCCTAATGTGATCCTGTGGTACTGTGGTAGAGGCAAGCCTTAGAGCAGGTGATTTCTGGCTTCCTTTGCTCACTTTGAGATGTGTGCAACCTGGCTCTTAAAGGGCCTGGATGACTGCAGCCTCCATCTGATGAATTAGGTTTTGGAAACACTTGAAGAAGACTGATGTGACCAAATTCCCCCCCGAGGAAGAGCAGAAGAGCGTGAAACAAGAAGTGTGTTTCACAGTTCAGCTTGGCATCCCTCCCTAGGGAATATGTGCTAGACACTACTTCTAATTGAGCTTTGTTGACAAAAAAACCCCACAACAAAGCAACAAGGGTTAACACATGCAACAGCAAAACTAGGAAGCTAAATGAGTGTTGGAATCCAGCTCTGTTAGTCTGTCTTAAAATAGCCTCTCCTACAACAACAAGACTGCTACGTTGAGATTGCTGACAGCAGGAACAGTCAGGAGATCTGAAGCACAACTGGGGACAGAGTGGCTGGAGAGCAGCCAGGCAGGAAGGAACCTGGGGGGACTGGTTGACAGCAGCTGAACATGAGCCTGCAGTGTGCCCAGGGGGCCAAGAAGGCCAATGGCATCCTGGCCTGCATCAGGAACAGTGTGGCCAGCAGGAGCAGGGAAGTCATTCTGCCCTGTGCTCAGCACTGGTTAGGCCACACCTTGAGTCCTGTGTCCAGTTCTGGGCTTCTCAGTTTAAGAAGGACATTGAGACACTTGAAGGTGTCCAGAGAAGGGCAATGAGGCTGGGGAGGGGTCTGGAGCACAGCCCTGTGAGGAGAGGCTGAGGGAGCTGGGGTTGCTTAGCCTGGAGAAGAGGAGGCTCAGGGGAGACCTTCTTGCTCTCTACAACTACCCGAAGGGAGGTTGTAGCCAGGTGGGGGTTGGTCTCTTCTGCCAGGCAAGCAGCACCAGAACAAGAGGCCACAGTCTCAAGCTGTGCCAGGGGAGGTTTGGGCTGGATGTTAGGAAGAAATTCTTCCCAGCAAGAGAGACTGGCCCTTGGGATGTGCTGTCCAGGGAGGTGGTGGAGTCACCATCACTGGAATTGTTTAAAAAGAGCCTGGATGAGGCACTTGGTGCCATGGTTTAGTTAATGAGATGGTGTTGGATGATAGTTTGGACTGGATGATCTCAAAAGTCTTTTCCAACCTGGTTGATTCTGTATTCTGTACTCAAACTACTCCCACTTTCTGGGCTTTGCAACAGCTCTCCAGGAAGTGGGATACGCAAACTGTGCAAGCAAATCTCAGGCTGTGACTGGACACACAATGAGGGTGTTGGTCAGGTTTCCTGAGCCACATCAAAGCCACACTGGACACCAGCAGGTGTCCTGTGTAACACACTCACTAGCACAACCCTGCTGAAATGTGTCCTGTGTAAGCTTGACCATGAGCCAGCATTGTGACCTGGTGGCCAAGAAGGCCAAGGCCATTCTGGGGTGGATTAGAAGGGCTGTGGGCAGTAGGTCCAGAGAGGTTCTCCTCCCCCTCTGCTCTGCCCTGCTGGGGCTGCATCTGGAATATTGTGTACAGTTCTGAGCCCCTCAGGTCAAGAAGGACCTCAGGGAACTGCTTGAAAGAGTCCAGCACAGAGCCAAGAAAATGATGGAGTGAAACATCTTCCTCATGAGGAGAGCCTGAGGGAGCTGAGGGCTCTGGAGCTTGGAGAGGAGGAGCCTGAGAGGTGACCTCATTCATGTTGATCAAGATGTGCAGGGTGAGTGCCCAGAGGCTGGAGCCAGGCTCTGCTGGGGGATGCCCAATGCCAGCACAAGGGGCAGTGGTGGAAGCTGAGGCAGAGGAAGTGCCATGGAAACAGGAGGAAAATGTTTTCCCTGTGAGGGTGCCAGAGCCCTGGAGCAGGCTGCCCAGGGGGGTTGTGGAGTCTCCCTCTCTGGAGCTATTCAAGCCCTGCCTGGATGTGTTGCTGTGTGATCTGCTCTGGGTGCTCCTGCTCTGGCAGGGGGATTGGACTGGATGAGCTTCTGAGGTCCCTCCCAACCCCTAACACACTGTGATGCTGGGAAAGGAGGAGAGAAGCTCATGTACAGCATTATGCCTCAAGTTTATCTATGGAGTCTTCTTCTTGTAATTGAACATTTCCTTGCCCCATTAGCGAGTGGCAGTTTCTCTGCTCTCATTCGTGCACACCAATTCATCTTCTTGGAGTACTGTGTTGCTGCAGGGAGTTCCCAGTACCAAAGTGCAGCCAGCACAAAGACACTATCTGATCAGCTCCACGCTGCTAGCAATTTAAATAGACATGGAATACTCCAGGAAAAGAATGCATTAGGTCCTGCTGTAAAACTCATTTCATGTTAGTGGCTGATATATGTGCTGGTTTAGACACTGCTCTGCAGACCACTGTACACTAGTTGATTCCAGCTGCTGCAAGTAACTTGAGAGGAGCAGCTCCAAGCACAATGCAAATGTTGCCAGATGCTGGAATTCTGCATCAGGGTGTATCAGAATGTATTGTTCTGTCCTTCCACATCAGCTGGGTTTGTGCCTCTGCTTCCTAAGAGAATCTCTCTCCTATGAGGACAGACTGAGGGAGTTGGGGTTGTTCAGTCTGGAGAAGAGAAGGCTCTGAGGAGACCTTCTTGTGACCTTCCAGTATCTGCAGGGGGCTCCAAGAAAGCTGGGGAGGGACTTTTGAGGGTGTCAGGGAGGGATAGGATGGGGGGGGGGGCATGGAAAAAAAAACTAGAAGTAGGTAGATTGAAATTGGATGTTAGGAAGAAGCTGTTCCCCATGAGGGTGGTGAGGGACTGGCACAGGTTGCCCAGGGAGGTGGTGGAAGCCTCATCCCTGGAGGTGTTTGCAGCCAGGCTGGATGTGGCTGTGAGCAACCTGCTGCAGTGTGAGGTGTCCCTGCCCTTGGCAAGGGGCTGGGACTGGATGATCCCTGAGGTCCCTTCCAACCCTGACAATTCTGTGATTCTATGATTCATAAATCAGTCTGTGTGAGGTGTCCCTGGCCACAGCAGGGGGTTGGAACTGGCTGCTCTGTGAGGTCCCTTCCATCCCTGACAATTCTGTGATTCTATAATCCACTGCCTACTGCATGTAGCAGGTTGGAAAAGCCTCTCTGTGCTGTAATCACCTTGGACATGCAAAAGCAGCACAGCTGTGGGTGCTCTTTACATGTATCCTATAGTGCTCATGCATCTGAGGAGCCAGATGTGTGAAAACACTTCTATTTTATTCACCAGTGGTACACGGAACTCGCTGAATATTTTATTGCCATTAGGCATGCAAGAACACCAAGGGCTGTGCTGACATTGCAATGCATCATTCAGAGGCAAGAGCATTTTCTGGTAGATATATATATCTTATGAGGATCTTTTGCTGCCCATCTTGCCCAGAGATTATCAAATCAAGCTGGTGGGCAAAAGCAAGCACCTCCAGGGTGAGGATGCAAGGCTGCAGTTGCAGGATTGCTGGTGGGTTTTTTTCCCCCAAAGCAATACTCATGTTGCACTGACAACACTCTTTTTAAAAGACCTTTGCTAGGCTTTATGAACCAGCTGAAATCTGGTTTTAACAGAAAGAGTCTGCAAAGCCTAAAGTGTAAATACAGAGGAAAGGCACTTTGCAATCAATTAGGATGATCTTAGGTGCTGGAGCGTTTCACATGGTGGAATAAAGCACATTGGACCTGTTATTTTTCTCTTTTGCTGGGCACTGGCAAAAGCAAGGCAGACAAATGAGTGCTGATTCATTTAGGACTAAGCAGCCTAGGAAGACTGTCTTGAGAAAGGTCAACATATATCCCTTAACTCACTTAACACCTGTGAAAAAGGCTCTCTTCTTCCTGTACAGGGATATCACAGAATCACAGAAACATTCAGGTTGGAAAAGAGCCTCAGGGTCACCCAAGGCCAACCCAGAACCCATACAGTTCCCACAATTAAGTTCTCACTCCATTATCTTTCTCCTGAAGATGACCATTCCCTGGTTTCACATTCTCTTCATTCCATGTCTCACCAAATCTCTTTGTTATTCTTTCTTGGATCTTCTCTGAGTTATGTTCTTGAGATCACCAAATCACAGAAACATTCAGGTTGGAAAAGAGCCTCAGGGTCACCAAGTCCAACCCAGAGCCCTGCTCTACAAGGCTCACCCCTAAACCACAGCCCCAAGCACCACAGCCAAACCACCTGGAAACAGCCAGGCTTGGGGACTCCACCACCTCCCTGGGCAGCACATTCCAATGCCTGACCACTCTTGCCATGAAAAAAGGTTTCCTGATGTCCAGTCTGACCCTCCCCAGTGGCAGCTTGAGGCCATTCCCTCTTGTTCTGTCACTAATTAGCTAGGAGAAAGAGAGCAGCATCAGCCTTGTTGTCAAGCAATTCCTTGTATAATGTATCCAACAGGTCAGGACAAGGGGCAGTGGGTGGAAATTGAGGCAGAGGAAGTTCCATGGAAACAGGAGGAAGAATTATTTCCCTGCCAGGGTGACGGAGCCCTGGAGCAGGCTGCCCAGGGGGGTTGTGGAGTCTCCCTCTCTGGAGATATTCAAGACCCACCCTGGATGTATTTCTGTGTGATCTGCTCTAGGTGCTCCTGCTCTGGCAGGGAGGGTTGGACTGGATGATCTCTCATGGTCCCTTCCAGCCCCTAACATTCTGTGCTTCTGTGCTGGGATGGTTCTTACCACTCACCACACAGGCTTGGAACCAGTGGGGTCAGGTAGCAGCAAGTGAGGCCACGGTTTTCACCTTCTGTCCTCCCAGGATGTCACACCACGCCCTAGTGAGCTGTGCTCAGTGTTTCCAGCTGGCAAACAAACCCTCAAATCCAACCTGACAGATGACATTTTCCTTTTGTATGCTTCTAAGCTCTGCTTCATCTGTGCCCAGCCTTCCCTGATGCCCTGAGCGTAGGCTTCTCAAAGGTCTTCTGTGCTGTCACCAAGGTGTTGCCACCGAGCTCTGCTGCTTATAGGCTGTCAGGGGCAGCCAGGTTTGGCTATGTTTATCTCATGTGCTGCATGACAGGGTTTGTACATTTGTCACTCCCATGCTGTAAGCTGCTGTCAGGACCCTCAGAGCAAGCACTTACTGTGTGGTGCTGTCTGTCATGAGGAGATGCTAGAAGAGAGCTGTGTGATGGGATATAAAGTGCTGGTAAGAGCTGGCTGGGTGCCTGAAATTACCTCACTAATGCTTCCCACTGTGATGTGGTAATTACAGGGGTCTGGGGGTTATTTACAGCTGACTGGGTGGGGAGTCACAGAAATCACTTCATGTACAGAGGGAAAAGTACTCAGGTTTCAGGATTCCAAGGAACATGAAAAAGACCTCATCATTTGGCCACAAGCGATGAGAGACTGATAAATGAGTCAATTTTGAGGCAACTGATGGGAGTTAGCAGCTAGAGGCAGTGGCCATGTGCTCTCAGGCTTACAACTGATCTGGAAAGCCCAAACCCACCCTGATCTTCTCACCTTTTGCTTCCTACCTCATCTCCTGCTCTCAGCTTCCTGGCAGGGAAAGCAGCATAATGAGACAAGGAGGCTACCTGGATGCCTGCTCGGTGTGGATGACTGCCACAATTTGAAGAAGAACATGGCCACAGCTACTGAAACACCTGGAAACCCACAGGAAGCAGGAGAGGCTGTGATGGGCAGCAGCACCAGCTTGTTAGAATCACAGAATTGTCAGGGCTGGAAGGGACCTCAAGGAGCAGCCAGTTCCAACCCTGCCATGGGCAGGGACACCTCACACTACAGCAGGTTGCTCACAGCCACATCCAGCCTGGCTGCAAACACCTCCAGGCAGGAGGCTTCCACCACCTCCCTGGGCAACCTGTGACTCTGTTCTCTCAGGCTTTAGGAGAGATGTGAAGCAAAGCAACAACCTGCTCTCTGTACTCCTACCAAGGAACAAGAAGGAAAGACACATTTGATTCCCCTGGAGCTGTGTGCTGTGAGAAATAGGGATGGAATTCTGCCCTGTGCTGGGCACTGGGGAGGCCTCACCTGCAGCACTGTGTGCAGCTCTGGGCCCTCCCTGCAAGAGAGATCCTGAGGTGCTGGAGCAGGTCCAGAGCAGAGCAACCAGTCTGGGGAAGGGACTGGAGGAAAGGGATGAGGAGAGGCTGAGGGAGCTGGGGGGGTTCAGCCTGGAGAAGAGGAGACTCAGGGGGGACCTTATCACTCTCTACAAGTACCTGAAGGGAAGTTGTAGTCGGGTGGGGGTCAGGCTCTTGTGCCAGGCAACTTGTGCCAGGACAAGAGGGCATGGCCTGAAGCTGTGCCAGGGGAGGGTTAGGTTGGATGTCAGGAAGCACTTCCTGATGGAAAGGGGAATGAGAGACTGGGATGGGCTGCCCAGGGAGGAGGTGGACTCACTGTCCCTGGAGGTGTTTAAGGCCAGTTTGGATGTGGCACTGAATGCCATGGTGTGGGGGGAACCTTCTTACCCCACCACATACACATTTCTGTTATATATATATAAAGCAATATTTCTGTTATAATCCCAAAACATTCAGCCAGAGTGTTCAGAAAGTGTCCATTTCCTAAAGGCACAGCCTAAACCGGTCACACATGGTCTGGTTGGTGTGGTGGTGTTAGGTCACAGGCTGGGCTTGGTGATCTCAGAGGGCTATTCCAGCCTCAATAACTCTGTGATTCTGAGTGGAGTCCATCTCAGCAGATGAGGGCCGTCTCTGGTGCCTAGTGAAACACAGAGGACCACTAGAGGGCTCAGAAACTGCTCCTGGGGAGGCAGATGAATGCCATCCACTGCCATGTGCTGCAAGGCAGCTCAGCACTGCAGCCTGCACCACGTGCTGTACAGTGCTGCTTACTTCATTGACCACTACCAAGAGTACACAGCATCTGCAAAAGATTCTCCTGTTGGTTTGTCACATGAGTCTGAACATGAGCCAGCAGTGTGCCCAGGGGGCCAAGAAGGCCAGTGGCATCCTGGCTTGCATCAGGAAGAGTGTGGCCAGCAGGAGCAGGGAGGTCATTCTGCCCCTGTACACTGCGCTGGTTAGGCCACACCTTGAGTCCTGTGTCCAGTTCCAGGCCCCTCAGTTTAGGAAAGAAGTTGAATTGCTGGAAGGTGTCCAGAGAAGGGCAACAAAGCTGGGGGAGGGGGTCTGGAGCACAGCCCTGGGAGGAGAGGCTGAGGGAGCTGGGGTTGCTTAGCCTGGAGAAGAAGAGGCTCAGGGGAGACCTTCTTGCTCTCTCCAACTGCCTGAAAGGAGGTTGTAGCCAGGTGGGGGTTGGTCTCTTCTTCCAGGCACCCAGCACCAGAACAAGAGGACACAGTCTCAAGCTGTGCCAGGGGAGATTTAGGCTTGATGTGAGGAAGAAGTTCCTCACAGAAAGAGAGATTGCCCATTGGAATGTGCTGCCCAGGAGGTGGTGGAGTCACCATCCCTGGAGGTGTTTAGTGAGAGTCTGGCTGAGGCACTTGGTGCCATGGTTTAGTTGATTTGATGCTGCTGGATGATAGGTTGGACTCGATGAGCTCAAAGTTCTCTTCCAAACTGTTCTGTCCTGTTCTGTTCTGTTCTCCTGCTCTTGAACTGATCAAAACCCAATCTAATCTTTTCAATCCTGTAAACATTTTGCAAGTCAATTCCAAGTTTTGACAGGAGAAAAGCATCTCAGCAGACACACATGGGCACGTGCACTGATTGTCCATCCAGGTAAGTGGATCAGTCAGGAAAAGTCTTACTGTATGTATGAAGAAACATCCTGTGCCCCATTCAGTACCAGACTCTTATGGCTACAGTCTGTTTAGCTTGCTAAAAGAGATCTGCCACAGAATCACAGCATCAGAGAACGTGAGAGGTTGGAAGGGACCTCCAGAGAACACCCAGTTCAAGCCCCTGCCAGAGCAGCAGCACCCAGGGGAGTCCACACATGAATGCATCCAGGTGGGGCAGGAAAGGCTCCAGAGAAGGAGACTCCACGACCTCTCTGGGCAGTCTGCTCCAGGGCTCTGGCACCCTCACAGTGAAGAAGTTCTTTCTCACAGTATCACAGTATCACAGTATCACCAAGGTTGGAAGAGACCTCAAAGATCATCCAGTCCAACCTGTCACCACAGACCCCATGACTAGACCATGGCACCAAGTCCAATCCCCTCTTGAGGAGGGAGGACATTGCTGCCCAGAGAACTCTCCTGCCCACTGCAGGCTTGAACTCCTGACCTTCCCAGTAAGAGTCTTACGTGCTACCAACTTAGCCACATGGTCCCCCAAACGTTGAGGTGGAACCTCCTGTGCTGCAGTTTCCATCCATTGCCCCTTGTCCTGTCGCAGGGCACAAGTGAGCAGAGCCTGCCCCCTCCCTCTTGCCCCCAGCCCTCAGATATTTATAAACATTTATTAAATCCTTCTCAGTCTACTCTTCCCCAGACTAAAGGGCCCCATCACAGGATGCTCACCCAAACCCCTCCTAGTCTGGCACTCAGGAGTTGTTAAGCCTGGCACAAGCCCTTGCCAGTGGGCAGGGTGCCATGTGAACAGACGAAAAGCAGTGCAGCCATGCCAGGGATCCGGCCAGTGGCTCTGGGGTTGTGTGGTGGGGTTATTTAGACCGTATCATTCCTTTTTACATCCAATAGGAATTGATTTACATTCTACCAATTTCTGTCCATGATCTGTGGAAAATTTTCTAGGCATCAGCCTAAAACCACCACAGGTTGGTGGCAGTGAGGCTGGCAGCACCACACCTGAGAGCTCCTAGAGTTGATGTGCTTGGCTAATGATTTCAGACTGAGGTTAGCATCTGCTGGGCCAAATCACAGCATCATAGTATCATAGTATCAGTCAGGGTTGGAAGGGACCACAAGGATCAGCTAGTTCCAACCCCCTGCCATGGGCAGGGACACCCCACACTAGATCAGGCTGGCCAGAGCCTCATCCAGCCTGGGCTTAAACACCTCCAGGGACAGGGCCTCAACCACCTCCCTGGATAACCCATTCCAGGGCTTCACCACTCTCATGGGGAAGAACTTCTTCCTCACATCTAGACTGAATCTGCCCACCTCCAGCTTCATTCCATTCCCCCTAGTCCTATCACTACCTGAGAGCCTGAGAAGTCCCTCCCCAGCCCTCCTGTAGCCCCCTTCAGATGCTGGAAGGCCACAATGAGGTCACCTCAGAGCCTTCTCTTCTCCAGACTGAACAGCCCCAACTCCTTCAGTCTGTCCTCACAGGAGAGGTGCTCCAGCCCTCTGCTCATCCTCGTGGCCCTTCTCTGGACACCTTCCAGCACCTCCAGGTCCCTCTTGTAATAGGGGCTCCAGAACTGGAGGCAGTACTCCAGGTGGGGTCTCACCAGAGCTGAGTAGAGGGGAGAATCCCCTCCCTTGCCCTGCTGGTCACACTTCTCCTGATGCAGCCCAGGAGCTGATTGGCTTTCCGGGCTGCAAGTGCACATTGCGAGCTCCTGTTGAGCTTATCCTCCACCAGCACCCCCAAGTGCATAGAGGAGCATGCTCATGTCTCTCAGGCCAGAAGCAGGTTCTCTTTAAACTTCTAAATCAACATTTAGTGGCCTGCTATGTCATGTTATAGAATCATAGAATCAATAAGGTTGGAAAAGACCTCAAAGATCATCAAGTTCAACCTGTCACCCAAGACCTCATGACTACTAAACCATGGCACCACGTGCCATAACACAAGTTATGTTGTGTTATGTTATGTTATGTTATGTTATGTTATGTTATGTTATGTTATGTTATGTTATGTTATGTTGTGTTATGTTGTGTTATGTTGTGTTATGTTATGTTATGTTATGTTGTGTTATGTTGTGTTATGTTGTGTTATGTTATGTTATGTTATGTTATGTTATGTTATGTTATGTTATGTTATGTTATGTTATGTTATGTTATGTTGTGTTATGTTGTGTTATGTTATGTTGTGTTATGTTATGTGGTTCTGCTCTGGCAGGGGGGTTAGACTTGATGATCTCTGGAGGTCCCTTCCAACCCCTAACAGCCTGTGAGCCTGTGAAACTATTGGCTTGGGTTTTCAAATGAGCAAAGATGAAACACTTATTTGCAGGGTTTGGGTGGAGGGCTTTGTCTTTTGGGGGGTTTTCAGGTCGTGGCATTTTCTTGCACTTCAGAGACATCAGAATAGAAATCCACCTGGAGCACTGTGTCCAGTTCTGGAGCCTCTGTTACAGGAAGGCTCTGGAGGTGCTGGAAGGTGTCCAGAGAAGGGCCACGAGGATGAGCAGAGGGCTGGAGCTGTTCTGCTCTGAGGACAGACTGAAGGAGTTGGGGTTGTGCAGTCTGAAGAAGAGAAGGCTCTGAGGATATCGAATTGTGGCCTTCCAGTATCTGAAGGGGACTACAGGAAAGCTGGGGAGGGACTTTTGAGGGTGTCAGGGAGTGACAGGACTGGGGGGAATGGAGCAAAACTAAAGGATGGGAGATTGAGATTGGATGTTAGGAAGAAGTTGTTCCCCATGAGGGTGTTGAGAGAATGGCACAGGTTGCCCAGGGAGGTGGTGGAAGCCTCATCCCTGGAGGTTTTTAGGGCCAGGCTGGATGTGGCTGTGAACAACCTGCTGTAGTGTGAGGTGTCCCTGCCCATGGCAGGGGGTTGGAACTGGCTGATCCTTGAGGTCCCTTCCAACCCTAACAATTACTCTGTGATTCTATTTGAATCCTTTACACTAGAGGATGACTTCCATGGCTGGTGTATGAATTGTGACCAAGTTCTTGACCTTTATACTTTCAAGCTAAGACATGTGTGTAAATGCACCTTTCAAGGTACAGCATCATCTGCTTTGCCTGTAATTAGAAGGGCATTTCAGGATAGCAGAACCTTTCATCTACCCTTTAAATATGATCTCCACATTTCTAGGGGCTTAGGAAGGTTATTGGAGTTTGAACCTGAGGTGCTTAAAATGCATTTCCAGGAAAGAAAGTGCTGTGCTACTGAGCAAGGCTGCAGTTATTAACCCAAATCCTCCTGTTGTGCTTCTTTCAGACAGAGGAAGATGCAAGCAACTAAATATCTATGTAAAGGAGCCAGCTACAGTGGATTCTCTTTTTCCAGTCTCCCTTTGCAAGAGGAAGGGAAGAAGAGTGGCTGAAGAGGGGCACAATTTGCAGGGAATTCTGCTCCCGTAAGTATTGCACATCCAGGGCTCCCAGAGTGTGTGGGGGTGTCTCTGTGTGTGCATACCCACTGACAGCAGCACCAGACTCTTCTCTAATCCCAGCAGCTTTCCAGATACTCTCCTTCTCACTCCCAGCATTCAGTTTGGTGTGCTACAGCCAAGGATGACTGTAAGCATGGCTAAGATGAAGCAGAGACAGAGCCAGGCTGTATCACAGGCTGCATGCTGGTGAGCCTGTGGCTGCACTCCAGCCATTCTTACAGCATCACAGAATCAACCAGGTTGGAAGAGACCTCTCAGATCATCAAGTCCAACTGATCACCCAACCCTAACTAGTCACCCAGACTATGGCACTAAGTGCCACATCCAGGCTTTTCTTAGATGCTTCCAGGGACACTGACCCCACCACCTCTCTGGGCAGCACGTTCCAGTGGGCAATCTCTCTTTCTATGAGGAATTTGTCCTCACCTCCAGCCTAAACCTCCTCTGGCACAGCCTGAGACTGTGTCCTCTTGCTCTGGTGCTGAAGAGACCAACCTCACCTGGCTACAACCTCCCTTCAGGCAGCTGGAGAGAGCAAGAAGGTCTCCCCTGAGCCTCCTCTTCTCCAGGCTAAGCAACCCCAGCTCCCTCAGCCTCTCCTCACAGGGCTGTGCTCCAGACCCCTCCCCAGCCTCGTTGCCCTTCTCTGGACACCTTCCAGCATCTCAACATCTTTCTTGTGTTGAAGGGCCCAGAACTGGACACAGAACTCAAGGTGTACTGCCAGGGAGGTTTAGGCTGGATGTGAGGAAGAAATTCTTCCCAGAAAGAGAGATTGGCCATTGGGATGTGCTGCCCAGGGAGGTGGTGGAGTCACCATCACTGGAGGTGTTTAGGAAGAGCCTGGATGAGGCACTTGGTGCCGTGGTTTAGTTGATGAGATGGTGTTGGGTGATAGGTTGGACTCAGTGATCTCAAAGGTCTTTTCCAACCTGGTTAATTCTGTATTCTGTGTGGCCTAACCAGTGCTGAGCACAGGGCAGAATGACTTCCCTGGTCCCATTTGCCACACTGTTCCTGATGCAGGACAGGATGCCATTGGCCTTCTTGGACCCCTGGGCCCACTGCTGGCTCATGTTCAGCCTACTATCAACCAGTCCCCCCAGGTCCCTGATGAATAGTCATGGTTGCCACATCCTTGGCCCTGGAGGTGCTCCTCTGTGATGTGTTAGGTTTGAAATTAAGCGGTTGCAGACCAAGAGGGGTTTCCAGAGCCACAGTGAGTGGTTGGTATAATCTCTGATGCACCAGTGTGCTCTGATTGGTACTAAAGAAACCTGTCTACAATCCTTTCCACCCTAGAGCAGCAAAATAGCTAAAGGCTTGTAGGAATCCTGTCAAGCAAAAGAGCAAATAAGAAAAAAGAAGACATTGAGACTTCAGTGGTGAGACTGGGGAGGGGGCTGGAGGGAAAGGCTGATGAGAGGCTGAGGGAGCTGGGGTGTTCAGCCTGGAGAAGAAGAGACTTAGGGGGACCTTATCACTCTCTACAAGTACCTGAAGGGAAGTTGTAGTCAGGTGGGGGTCAGGCTCTTGTGCCAGGCAACTTGTGCCAGGACAAGAGGACACAGCCTGATGCAGTGCCAGGGGAGGGTTAGGTTGGATGTTAGGAAGCACTTCCTGATGGAAAGGGGAATTAGTGACTGGGGTGGACTGCCCAGGGAGGTGATGGAGTCACCATCCCTGGAGGTGTTTAAGGCAAGCTTGGATGTGGCACTTGGTGGCATGGTTTAGCTGATGTGGTGGGGTCAGAGGCTGGGCTTGGTGATCTCAGAGGTCTTTTCCAGGCTCAATTATTCGGTGATTCATGATGAGAAGAGAGAGTGTGCACTAACTGGAGGGATCCTTTTTGCCTCAGGAAACTGGATGAAGGCAAGGGTAGAGTGCAGAGTTATACCATGCTCAGAACACAAACCAAATCAAAAGGCCCAAACAAGTATCCAGGCTATCAAAGTGCTGGCCAAAAGCTGAGACATAGAGAACTGTCTGAAAACCAGAGGGTTTATGAGCAATAATGCCCTGTTCTGCTGATGGACCAAATGGAGCTAATGAAATTGTGCTTCAAAGGTCAGAGGGGAATAATAATAATAATTAAGAAACAGAGTCCCTGATTAGATGAAGAAAGTAATCTAGAAGGGAATCCCAGAAGAAGAGTAAGGAGGTAGGAGGAGGGATGTCACAAGCAATAGAAATTTACTGACCTAAATCCCAAAGAATGCTAAAATGGGTAGGCAAATCAAGCAGACATGCACATGCTAAATCTGTTTGCTGCTAAGAATAGAATTCACTTGAAGGAGTTT
The DNA here is from genome assembly GCA_033816785.1 of Picus viridis. Lineage (NCBI taxonomy): Eukaryota > Metazoa > Chordata > Aves > Piciformes > Picidae > Picus > Picus viridis. The sequence continues at coordinate 55,306,083 of CM066567.1, forward strand.
AATTCACAATGAGGGTTTCCACGGGATTTGGAGTCTGGGACAACGCAAGCTAAACTAACAGGGCATGTTGAACCACTATCCTTGGCCAGAGATGTTCACCACAGCTGGGCTGGTGCACCCCTGGTCAGTCATGAGGTACAGACCTATAGGGTTTGAAGAGACGAGTTTCGGTGTTGTTGCTGGTATTGTTGATGGCATTATCATTATTACAGTCTGGAGAAGAGGAGACTGAGAGGGGATCTGATCAATGTCTATCAATAGCTGAGGGCTGGGGGTCAGGAAGGAAGGGACAGGGACAGGCTCTGCTGACTTGTGCCCTGGGATAGGACAAGGGGCAATGGATGGAAACTCCAGCACAGGAGGTTCCACCTCAACATGAGGAGGAACTTCTTCACTGTGAGGGTGCCAGAGCCCTGGAGCAGGCTGCCCAGAGAGGCTGTGGAGTCTCCTTCTCTGGAGACTTTCTAGCCCTGTCTGGATGTGTTCCTGTGTGACCTGTGCTGGATTCTATGCTCCTGCTCTGGCAGGGGTTGGACTGGAAGATCTTCAGAGCTCCCTTCCAACCCCTAACATTCTGGGATCCTGTGATAATTGCTAATTGCCTGTAGAAGATCTGTGTTTAGCTGAGCCCAGACTGCAGTGTGTTAGGTCAGGACCTGCAGTGCCAGCTGCTGTGGAGCAGGGGAGATCAGTTTGCAGTGCAACCAGGGGCAGATCTCTAAGCCCATTTCCCGGGTGGGTCTGAGAGCCAGAAGCAGCCTGGTTTCTCTGGGTTTCTCCAGATGGTTGCTGAGCAAAAAATGCCCAATCTCAACTATTCATTTCACTGTCTGTTGCTGCTGTAAATAAAAACACGTAGGATGTCAACCAAACTTTCTCTAGTGATCAGAAAATCAGTGCTTTAATTCAGGTCTGCTGTGTGATGACTTCTGTGTCTTTGCCTTATGGTAGTTTCAGAAGGGAAAAGTTTTGTTGGAGGGAAGGGAGTAATCCTAGTGCTAAAGGATAGAAGAAGAAAAGGCCTTGGGGATGCTGGTGGATGAGAAGCTCAACAGGAGCCAGCAGTGAGCACTTGCAGCCCAGAGAGCCAAGCAGAGCCTGGGCTGCAGCAAGAGAACTGTGGCCAGCAGGGCCAGGGAGGGGATTCTCCCCTCTGCTCTGCTCTGGTGAGACCCCACCTGGAGCTCTGTGTACAGTTCTGGAGCCTCTGTTACAATAAGGGGAGGTTTAGACTGGATGTTAGGAAGACGTTCTATACAGAGAGAGTGATTGCCCGTTGGAATGGGCTGCCCAGGGAGGTGGTGGAGTCACCTTCATTGGAGGTGTTCAGGAGGAGACTTGATGGGGTGCTTGGTGCCATGGGTTAGTTGTTTAGGTGGGTTGGATTGGTTGACGGGTTGGACGTGATGAGCTTGAAGGTCTCTTCCAACCTGGTTTATTGTATTTTATTGTATTGTGTTTGAATAAAGATCTGGAGGTGCTGGAAGGTGTCCAGAGAAGGGCCATGAGGATGAGCAGAGGGCTGGAGCTGCTCTGCTCTGAGGACAGACTGAGGGAGTTGGGGTTGTGCAGTCTGGAAAGAAGTCGTCTCACAGGAGACCTAATTGTGGCCTTCCAGTATCTGCAGGGGGCTCCAAGAAAGCTGGGGAGGGACTTTTGAGGGTGTCAGGGAGGGATAGGACTGGGGGGGATGGAGAAAAACTAGAAATGGGTAGATTGAGATTGGATGTTAGGAAGTTCTTCCCCATGAGGGTGGTGAGACTGGCACAGGTTGCCCAGGGAGGTGGTGGAAGCCTCATCCCTGGAGGTTTTTTGCAGCCAGGCTGGATGTGGCTGTGAGCAACCTGCTGTAGTGTGAGGTGTCCCTGCCCTTGGCAGTGGGGTTGGGACTGGCTGATCCTTGAGGTGCCTTCCAAGCCTGACAATTATTCTATGATTCTCTATCTTTCTAAGCTCATTATTGAGCCCTTTCCTAAGTGTAATCATATCTAATGCATTCCAAATAGCTGATCATGAGTAACCCACAGTTAAAATCCCTGTGGTGTAATGTAGCACTAACTTGTACAAATTCATCTGGCAAAGTGCAGGCAATAATTTTTGTGGTGGTTGTTGTTTGCAGTATTATTAAGTATTTTATGTTTTATGGCAGTTTTGGGGGAGGGAGAAAAGCTCTTGGATGGGTGTAGAATAATTCCTCATTTGTATTCCCTGAACCGGGCAAGCAGTTTTTCACGTCTTTAGAAGAGGCATTTTATGAGCACTGGGGCTTCACCCACCCACAGCAAGGAAAAGAACCAACAATTGTGCTTGAAGGGCTGTGTCACATGCATGTGCATCTTGTGTGTGAATACTGCACTGTTACAGCCCTCTGGGGAGCAACAGAGCAGTTGTGGATCTTACTTTCCAAAGCCATCTCCTGGGATGAACAGAACAGCTCACTACTCATCCCTGCTGCTACATATTGCATGACTTTCTTCTTCTCTGGGCTTTCTTGAGAAGAAGAGATGCCCAGTTACAGTTTCACACAGCCATTCCTTCCCTGCAACTCTTGTGTTAAAAACAAGAATCAGAATAATTCCAGTTTTTGAAGTGTTGTGGGTTTTTTACTACATTCTGACTCCTCTTGTCTATCAGATAGAGCTGGCATTGGCACTCGTCTGCCAACACAATTATTGCTTAAAAAGTCCTAACAATTGCTTATTTTAAACCAGATACTTTTCCAGAGAGGATCTGGAGCCCAGGGGTTGCCCAGGGAGGTGGCAGAAGCCTCGTCCCTGCAAGCTTTTAAGGCCAGGCTGGATGAGGCTCTGGGCAGCCTGATGTAGTGTGAGGTGCTTTGGGGTTGATAGGACAGTAAAACCCCTCTGCAGCAGAGCAGAGAGCAGCACCATCTCAGGTACCCCAAAGACAGTGAATGATGACAGACTTAGGTAAGAAAGCTGGGGAGGGACTTTTAGGGTGTCAGGGAGTGATAGGACTGGGGGAATGGATCCAAGCTAGAGCAGGGTGGATTTAGATTAGACATTAGGAAGAAGTTGTTCCCCATGAGGGTGGTGAGAGCCTGGCACAGGTTGCCCAGGGAGGTGGTGGAAGCCTCATCCCTGGAGGTATTGAAGGCCAGGCTGGATGTGGCTGTGAGCAACCTGCTGTAGTGTGAGGTGTCCCTGCCCATGGCAGGGGGTTGGGACTGGATGATCCTTGGGGTCCCTTCCAACCCTGACAATTATTCTGTGACTCCATGACTTTGTTTTCCTAGCTGTTATTTGCCTTTGGCACTTTGTTTTCAACAAGTTTTCAGTAATCTTCTGGCTCATTAATACACTGTACCATGAAACTGAATGTCTCCATGGCAGGGGGTTGGAACTAGATGCTCCTTGAGGTCCCCTCCAACCCTGACAATTCTGTGATTCTGTGATATATCACCCAAGAGGAGGAGGAAAAGAGCAAAGACCAAACTTCCTGGTGCTTCCCTGCCCAGCAGAGCAGCGCACAGGCTGTGCTCGCAGGGAAGGTCCATTCTATGCTTTGCAGGCAGATGTGAGGCCTCTCCCACAGCTCATCCTCCCTGAAAACAGACCAACTCTGTTAGCAGAGCACAGAGACCTAATTATTAGGGCTTCTTGGGCTAAGCAGCTTTTTGTCAGTTTGCAATGTGACTAGCTGCAAAAAAGCCATCATGCAAAATGTGGCTCTCTACCCTCAGGCTGCAGTGCTGTGGTGACTCATGCCAGATCTGCTCACTGCTGGGTCATGGCACACTCTTATCTACCCCAGTATGAGCTTGCTGGCACACTCAGGGCTAGTTAGAATCATACAATCACAGAACTTTCAGGGTTGGAAGGGACCTCAAGGATCAGCCAGTTCCAATCCCCCTGCCATGGGCAGGGACACCTCACACCACAGCAGGTTGCTCACAGCCACATCCAGCCTGGCTGCAAACACCTCCAGGCATGAGGCTTCCACCACCTCCCTGGGCAACCTGTGCCAGTGTCTCACCACCCTCATGGGGAAGAACTTCTTCCTAACATCCAATCTGAAACTCCCAACTTCTAGTTTTGCTCCATTCCCCCCAGTCCTATCCCTCCCTGACACCCAAAAGAGTCCCTCCCCAGCTTTCCTGTAGTCCCCTTCAGATACTGGAAGGCCATAATTAGGTCTCTTTGGAACCTTCTCTTCTCCAGACTCAACAGCCCCAGGGCTCTCAGTCTCTCTTCACAGGGGAGATGCTCAAGTCCCCTAAGCATCCTCCTGGCTCTCCCTTGGCCTCTCTCCAGCAGGTCTCTGTCTCTCTTGAACTGGGGAGCCCCAAACTGGACACCGGATTGGAGGTGTGGTCTCAGCAGGTCAGGGCAGAGGGGAAGAACCTCCCCAGCCCTGCTGGCCACACATTGCTTGCTGCACCCCAGAATCCCATTGGCTCTCTTGGCCCCAAGGGCACATTGCTGTCCCCTGCAGAACTTGCTGTCCACCAGCACTCCAAGGTCTTTCTCCATGGAGCTGCTTTCCAGCAGGGCAGCCCCAAACCTGTCCTGGTTCCTGCTGCAATCTTGTTTAGGAATGTCAGCCAGCACCTACTTGGGCACCAGCTTCTGTTTGTCTAATACTTTGTCTCCTCTGAAAAATGTATTTCCACCTCTAGCATTGTTCCTTTTTTTTTGGCTTAAGTCATATTTCAAGTTGCTGCTGCCTCTACTTAGTGTTTTTTGCATTTATCTTCTCATTTTAGTAGCAGTCTGGTAGACCTCTTAGTTGCTGTACAGAAGCAGGAAGCATCTTATCTTTAGGAAAGTTTACATTTCATCTCCTGCTTGGGTCACATTATTTTCCAAAATTGGTAGATTTCTTTAAACAACACCAAAAAAAAGTGGTGGTTAATTTTTTTCTTCCCTCCTGATGCTCTGCTATAATTAGGGCTAAATTAGACACTGAGGGCACTACAGCAAAAGGCTGAGATAGGGTTTCCTGATAGTAAAAATATGAGAGACTGAGATAAAGATACTTCTGCTCCAAATATTCCTCCTGGAAACTTAGAAACCCAGCAGATGAGAGGCCATCTGTGTGGATACCTTGTGATGCATTTTAACACTAAAACAGTCATGGAGCTGCACTTCTAGGGCCTCCCTTGCCAGCAGCCATCCTTGGAAATCCCTTGTAGGAGTGAAAGGATAGATAAGTATGGCGCCATGCAAACAGCTTCCCTTCCCTTTCCTAGTTAGAATCATAGAAGCACAGAATTGTCAGGGTTGGAAGGGACCTCAAGGATCATTCAGTCCCAACTCCCCTGCCATGGGCAGGGACACCTCACACTGCAGCAGGTTGCTCACAGCCACATCCAGCCTGGCTGCAAACACCTCCAGGGATGAGGCTTCCACCACCTCCCTGGGCAACCTGTGCCAGTCCCTCACCACCCTCATGGGGAACAACTTCTTCCTAACATCCAATCCAAATCTACCCATGTCTAGTTTTGCTCCATTCCCCACAGTCGTGTACTACTACAACTACTACTACTACTGGGGAGAACGTTCTTCACAGAGAGAGTTGTTAGCCTTTGAATGTGCTGCCCAGGGAGGTGGTGGAGTCACCATCCCTGGAGGTGTTCAAGAGGGGACTGGATGTGGCACTGGCTGCCATGGTTTAGTAGTCATGAGGTCTTGGGTGACAGGTTGAACTTGACGATCTTTGAGGTCTCTTCCAACCTTATTGATTCCATGATTCTATACTTGACACCCTAAATTGTCCCTCCCCAGCTTTCTTGGAGCCCCCTTCAGACACTGGAAGGCCACAAGGTGGTCTCCTCAGAGCCTTCTCTTCTCCAGACTGCACAACCCCAACTCCCTCGTCTGTCTGCAGAGCAGAGCGACTCCGGCCCTCTGCTCATCCTCGTGGCCCTTCTCTGGAGGTGTTCCAGCGCATCATCAGAAACCTCTGCCTCCTTCAGAAGAGGCACTGTATTCTGCTTCAGTCTCTTTCTTCCAAGAGACTTAAACCCTAATTTCAGGAGGAAAAGTACAGCTTATTTTACCACCACTGCAGAGCTGCTAACCCTTGCTCTAGAGTGACTGCGCTGCCTCTGTTTTTCCTGAGGAGCACTGGGGGAGCCTGTGGGCGGGAGAAGGAAAGCCCCTTGCTGCTCTCCAACACACTCTTTTGTTCTATTTTAAAAATGCCTTACAAGGCTAAGCTATTCACCATGCTCTGCCTCTACTCATGACCAAGGATTGCTGTCTCACTATGACTAATTTAATTTCATGTTTTGGTAGAGTGGAACAGTCTGGCAGTACCCTGCACACACAGAGGGCAATTTGCCTTCCTCCCGCTTAGCGACTGCTTTGTCCACACCTATTTGGTGATGTTTTGAATGGAGTCAAAGAGTAGCCACAAATTCTCTGGAGCAAAGGTTTAGAAAGACTGCAGAGAACTCCCAGTGGACAGGCAAAGCCTTGACAATAAAGCACTTAGGGATTTTGAGCACATTCATGTTTCTTGGTGGATGGTCTGGGTGGGAAGGGACCTCTGAAGGTCAACCAGTTCAACCCCTTCTGCAGCCAGCAGGGACATCCTCAACTAGATCAGGTTGCCCAGAGCCCTGTCCAGCCTCACCTTGAATATCTCCAGGGATGGGGATCCAACCACCTCCCTGAGCAACCTGTTCCAGTGTTCCACCACCCTCATAGTGAAGAACTTCTCCCTGATATCCAATCTAAATCTGCTCTTACAATACAATACAATACAATACAATACAATACAATACAATACAATACACCAGGTTGGAAGAGACCTTCAAGCTCATCGCGTCCAACCTATCAACCAATCCAACTCACCTAAACAACTAAACCATGGCACCAAGCACCCCATCAAGTCTCCTCCTGAACACCTCCAATGAAGGTGACTCCACCACCTCCCTGGGCAGCCCATTCCAATGGGCAATCACTCTCTCTGTATAGAACTTCTTCCTAACATCCAGCCTAAACTTCTCTAGTTTGAAGCCATTGCCTTTCACCCTGTCACTACAGACCTTTGTCAACACAGAAGGAACAACAATGTTAGGTTCTTAGTTTATTAGCATCATTGGGTATTTTAAGTCTTAAATGATTTCTCTTTAGGGAAATAACAAAAAATGGCATTTGAAAAGGAAACTCAGATGTTTTAAGTGTAAAAGGAAACATGATGAAACAAAATGTTTATAAAGGGATGTAAAAGCTTCAATCAGACCACAGAAAATCACAGAATCATGGAATTGTCAGGGTTGGAAGGGACCTCAAGGATCAGCCAGTTCCAATCCCTGCCATGGGCAGGGACACCTCACACTACAGCAGGTTGCTCACAGCCACATCCAGCCTGGCTGCAAACACCTCCAGGCATGAGGCTTCCACCACCTCCCTGGGCAACCTGTGCCAGTCTCTCACCACTCTCATGGGGAACAACTTCTTCCTAACATCCAATCTCAATCTCCCCATTTCTAGTTTTGCTCCATTCCCCCTAGCCTTATTTAACAGGAAAGATTATTAGGATTAATTACTATCTTCAGCCTAGAAGTACTACCTTTATGTCTGCCATGTGTTGTAAAGAAGTCTTTGCTTTTTCAGACTGAACAACAAAAGTTCTGCAGAAGTTCATAGCCTACTTAATAAGTCAACAGGATGTCAGTGTTTCATAATGCCTTGTTGATAGCAAATTCATGAATATTTGAGTGACAAAGAGAATGAAATGCAGTCTTTTCCTGAGCAAATTGTGCAGACAATCATTTCAGAGACATGGCACCTACACTGAGCATGCAATTATGCTGCAGAAAAAGGTGGTGCCATTAAGAAACTCTTCTCCCAGCTCAGAGGAATGTGTGTGTTCTCTTATGCCAGTGGCAGCCTGGGCTGCATCCAAAGACGTGTGGCCAGCAGATCCAGAAGTGTGATTCTGACACTTTGTTCTGCTCTGGGGAGACCTCACCTGGAGTACTGCAGCCAGCTCTGGAGTCCTCAATATAGGAAGGACATGGAGCTGATGGAGCAGGTCCAGAGATGGGCCATGAAAATGATCAGGGGGTTGGAGCACCTCTGCTATGAGGACAGGCTGAGGGAGCTGGGGGTGTTCAGCCTGGAGAAGAAGAGGCTCTGGGGAGACCTAATAGCAGCCTGCCAGTACCTGAAGGGGGCTACAAGAAGGATGGAGAGAGACTGTTTGCAAAGGCCTGCAGGGACAGGACAAGGGGCAGTGGCTTCAAACTAGAGCAGAGCAGATTGAGATTGGATGTTAGGAACAGGTTCTTTACCATGAGGGTGGTGGAACACTGGAACAGGTTGCCCAGGGAGGTGGTTGAGGCTCCTTCCCTGGAGATATTCAAGGTGAGGCTGGACAGTGCTCTGGGCAACCTGATCTAGGTGAGGATGTCCCTGCTGGCTGCAGAGGGGCTTGGGCTGGATGACCTTGGGAGGTCTCTTCCAACCCAGACCATTTTGTGATTCTATGATCTTCAAAACATGGATATGTGGAGAGTCAGATCACCTGTAGTTCAAACACTCCTACAGAACATTAGTGCTGTGTAACCTATTGAATACTTATGTCTTTGAGCAAACCTGAAAAGCAGCCCCCTGTGACTTAGCCACTATTTCTGGCTAGACAATTACACACTCAGCTGTTCGCAACTTGGAACTTTATTATGATTTTGTGACAAAATTAGGGTCGACATGCCATTGTTTTCCTTGATGACCAAGTAGAGAAGGCAGCTCACAAATAATGCTGGCCTTGATCCTGTAAATGCTTGTGCACACTCAGCTTTTGTACTACTGGTAGTCTTTTTGACTTAAAAGGGGATTATATGAGTGTTTTGTGTATCTGCATTTGCTGTGCTTGAGCCATTGCTATACATGCTTTGAGGCCTGATAAATAAGAAAGCAATTCAAGAGTGTCATCTTGGTAATACTTTTTCCACTTCAGTAGGGTACAAAGTGTTGTACTCAGCACTGGTTAGGCCACACCTTGAGTCCTGTGTCCAGTTGTGGGCCCCTCAGTTTAAAAAAGATGTTGAGATACTTGAACGTATCCAGAGAAGGGCAACAAAGCTGGGAAGGAGGCTGGGGAGGGGTTTGGAGCACAGCCCTGTGAGGAGAGGCTGAGGGAGCTGGGCTTGCTTAGCCTGGAGAAGAGGAGGCTCAGGGGAGACCTTCTTGCTGTCTCCAACTCCCTGAAGGGAGGTTGTAGCCAGGTGGGGGAAGGTCTCTTCTCCCAGGAACCCAGCACCAGAACAAGAGGACACAGTCTCAAGCTGTGCCAGGGGAGGCTTAGGCTGGAGGTGAGGAAGAAATTCTTCCTAGAGAGACTGGACACTGGAACGTGCTGCCCAGGGAGGTGGTGGGGTCAATGTCCCTGGAGGTGTTAAAGAAAAGCCTGGATGTGGCACTTAGTGCCATGGTCTGGTTGATTAGTTAGGGTTGGGTGATCACTTGGATTTGATGATCTGAGAGGTCTCTTCCACCCTGGCTGATTCTGTGGGAGCAGGGCCTGGCTGCCCGCTGCTATCTCACCGACAGCAAAAATGCAAACTTTCACACCATGCATCTAAACCGCAGGTTAATTCCTGACCTAGATTCTCTGCCCACACCAAGGCCTGGCCGTTCTTGCCGCATTCAGGGAGAGCTGACAGGTCGGGGCGACAGGTGATGGCATAGTCCCTCCGGTCCTCGGGGCGCATCCCTGCGGAGCGCAGCCGCCCGGGGTGAGTCTCCACAACTCCCCCGCCCCGCCACTATCCCTTGAGGCTCTTGCCTCCGCAGGGTGAGGGGAACGCTGGGGCGCACCGCTGCCCCCGCACCCTGCTGGCCTCCACATCCCCTGCCAAGTCCGGCCCGGCCCGGCGAACCCGGCCTGCGCGCTGCCTGGGCCGCGCCGGGCTGCCCTCTCCCCTCGCAACCCTTGGGCCGGTACCCGCACCCCCGCCAGCAGCCCTTGGGCCGGCGCCGCCGGCCGCCTCAGGCCCTCGGAGCGCGGCCAGCCCCGGCGGCCCCGCGAGGCCCGGCGGCCCCGCGACGTGCGCGGCCCCAAGCGTTGGGCCGCGTCTCCCGCGGGAGGCGGAGGGAGCGCAGCCAAGCGAGCCTCCTTGCTCCTTCCTCCTCCTCGCCGCCGTCCCCGCTCAGGCCTTCCGCAGCGCTGCCGGTTGGGCCGAGCCGCCGCGCTCCGCGTCGCGTCGGGCCGGGCCGTGCGGCGGCGCTTGCCCCGCCCCTTAGCGCCGGCTGCGGGCCGAGCGGCGGCGGGGTCACGGCGGCGGCAGCGGCGGCCGGGTCAGAGGGTAAAGGTTGCTCCCCCAGCATCCTCCGTGCTGGATACTCAGCCATCTTGGATCCGCGGGACAAGAAAATTCATGCGGTGAGTCCGGCCCCGGCCGACCCCTCCCCGGCCTCCGCCGCCGTCCTGGGCCCTGCCGTCGTCCCGGCCGCGGGCCGATGAGGGAGGGCCGGGCGGCGGCGCGGCCCGCGGCGGGGCTCTGCGGGCCCTGGGCCGTCCCGCCGGGTTTCCGTTTGCTTTTGTCTCCGAGGGGAGCGGGGGGACGCGCGGCGCTCAAGCCGGGAGCGCAGCCGCAGGCCCGACCTGGCCCGCCGCTCCCCGCCGTTCTCCGCGGCCGTAGGCGGCGGCGGCGGCCAGGCGCCGCTCCGGGGCCGGCCGAGGCCGCGGCCCAGCCGTACCTGGGCCCCGCATCCTTGGCGGCAGCCGCTGGCAGCTCGCCCCGCGGCCCGTTCGGCCCGCCCGGGACGGCTCCTTCCCGCCGCCGCCTCGCTGCTCGCCCCATCTCGGCCCCGGGCCTAGCGGCCGCCGCCTTCACCGCTTCCAGTGCTCCCCGGCCTCTCGCCGAGCCCGGCTCCTGGCTGCGGTGGGGGTGCGCAGCCGCCCGGCCTCCGCCCGCCGGCTTCCCCCCGGCCCAGCGCCGGGGCAGCGAAACCTGCCACCCACGGCCGGGGTATCCGCCGGGCCCGTTCCCGGCGACGCCGGGCCGCGCTTTTCGCCGGTGTGGCCTCCGCGGCCTGCTCTGCCGGCCCCCGGGAAGGCCCGGGGGTAAGAAAGGGGGCGAGGCAGGGGTTCTGCTGGCTGCTTTTCTTGCGAAAAAATTATTATTTTTTATCGCCTGCGTCTTTTTCACCCTCCTCCTGGCGGCGATTCAGGTGGTGTGTAAACAGGTTCTGGTGTTCCCTAAAACAAACTTGAAACCGACCGAACCGCTTTCCCGAGCGCTGCCCCCGGAGTTGGGAGACGGCCTTCCCCTGCCCGCTGGGGCTGCGGCTGGAAGCACTGGCATGAAACTGGCCCCGGTGGGGAACGTGCGGGTGCGGGCCGAGGGGGAGGTGACACAGGGTGACAGGTTAGGTAGGAGAGAGGGAAAGTAGAGCGGTGGGAAAGGATGCAAAAGGCAGTGTTTACCTTGCAGTTAGTGTATCTGTGTGCTCTTGATGGAAGCAAGTATTTGCTTACAGGTATCGTAGGTAACACCGTTTCTGTTCAGGGGCGGGTTTTGGGTTTGTTTTGCTTGTTGGTTTTTGTTTTGCTTGTTGGGTTTTGGTTTTGGTTGGTTTTGTTTTTGTTGTTGTTGGGTTTGGGGGTTTTTGTTGTTGTTGTTGGGTTTTGTTTTGGTTGTTTTTTGGTGTGCTTTTTTTTTTTTGGCCAGGCTACAGGTAGCAGTGTTGTGGAGGTTTGGTAGGACGAGAGAATGCAGTCACGCGTGTGCTGCCGATCCACATCTTAACACAAGCACGTTGTCATTTTTGCTGCAGCTCTCTTTTATCGTGGAGAAACTTGTTCCCAACTTTGCACTGTTTTATCTCCAGGGGGAGAGAAGAACTTTCGGCTTCTCCTCCTTGTGTGTATGTCCGTGGGTGACTTGGGCGTATGAAGGAGACGCTGCTGTGCTGTTGCAGGGCTGTAACATCTGGTGCTGGTGACTGGCAACCTGGCAGCTAGTCTTAAGTCTTCGGCTGGCGGGAGGGAGTATTAAGATGATCAAACCTGCTGTCACGAAACTTCACGTTTCTGGAAGCCTGGATGCGTTTCAGCTTGCTGAGACCTGTAAAAACCTGCAGGAACCAAGTAATTGTTTAGGTTTATATTGCAAAGGCATCTTTGCTTGGGTCTGGAAGAACTGTTGTGTTTGTTAGCGTGTGTTGATGTACTTTGAGGTCTCTCACAGTGGGTTGTGACTACAACACTACTTGCAAGATCCAGCTTGGGTTTTTTGGAAGACTTATAGTCTTAAAAGCGTTCATCCCATGCCTTTTACATTTACTTCCCCTCTCTCCCCACCTCCAACTTCCACTATTGTTTATGTTGAGAATTCAGCTGCTACACTAAATGTCAAGGTGTTGACTGCTGCTGGGTTTAGGGAGGGATTTGAATGCTTGCAATCACCAGCTGACTGACTTTGACTTGCAAGTATGTTTCCGTTTCACTTTCAGGAAGCTGCTGATAAAGCTGAGAGAGTAGTGGTAGATAAACCTTGTCTACACGTCTCCTCTAGAAGCTTAATATTGCTGTTACAGTAGTCATTGTTATTGTAACCCACTTGTGTGACAGTTCCATCAATGAGTGAAAGCAGAAGCCCTTGGCTAAGAACTGAAAAATAAATCCCTGGAATTTATTTAGCAAATGATGTGAATTTTCTTTAAAAGCATCTCATTAGAAGGAATTGGTTTTTTGGGGGGGGGGGGGGGGGGGGGCGGAAATAGGGCAGTCAGCATGTCCTGGAGCTTGATGCTAAAACCTTCTCCCAGGGGTGGCTGCTTGCACCTGAAAAGTCTTGGTCAGTGCCTCCCTTCATATGAAAGTTTTGTGTGCCCCCAGTGGAATGGCAGCTCTCAGAAAGTTGAGAGTTTAGCTTGGAAATCAGAAACATGATGGCATTTCTAACCTCTACAGCAGCTTTTGGGAAAGTTTTATTCCTTTTTGCCTTGGTGGAAGGGTCTGTAGTGTAGTAACTACAAAACTGCAACCACATCGTAGCTTTAAAGCAGCTTTGTGCCGTAGCTGCCTATTCGAAAATCCCTTGCACCTCCTTCTTGTTGTTGACTCAAGTGAACAGAGCACAGAATTAAAAGAGAGATCTGTTGCACCTGGCTTTCTGACTTTCATAGCATTTTCATAGTATCAGTCAGGGTTGGAAGGGACCACAAGGATCAGCTAGTTCCAACCCCCTGCCATGGGCAGGGACGCCCCGCACTAGATCAGGCTGGCCAGAGCCTCATCCAGCCTGGGCTTAATGACTTGATATGGAAGCTTTGAATTTTTTTTATGGTGAGGTAGATGGTGCACCTAAACTGCCAAGTGCAGACTTTTGTTCTAAACTAAGTCATCACTGTATTTGACTTTAAAAGAAGAATGATTATTATCGCTTCCCTTAAAGCTCTGCTGTGCCTGAATGCAGAGTTATTGGCTTTATTTAAAGTGTGCTTAAAAATACTCGTATTTTATAAATATCTACTTCTTGGCAGAATACTTGGCCATGTTTGTTGTGTTTCAAAATGTTAGCTTAGGTGGAAAGCTCTCTGCAAAGTTATGAAGAAGTACAGTCCCACAGGTATTTAAATGATTGCTAAGTGACACAGTCTATCATTTGAACTAAACTATTATTCATACAATGCCCAGTTCAGGAATTACAGTGCTTCTTGTCAAGAGGGAAAAAGTTCAAGTGAGATTAACTTTGCTTTCGAGGTACAAATAAATTTTCAAAGTGTGTAAACATGCAACAGGAATCTGCTAATATTTTTGCTTGAAATGTATCCTGCTGAGCAGGCAGAATTGTGAGGGTTGGGAGGGACCTCCGTGATCATCCAGTTCCAACCCTCCTGCCATGGGCAGGGATGCTTTCCATGAGATCAGGTTGCCCAGAGCCACATCCAGCCTGGCCTTCAAAACCTCCAGGGATGAGGCTTCCACCACCTCCCTGGGCAACCTGCGCCAGGCTCTCACCACCCTCCTGGGGAGCAACTTCTTCCTGACACCTAATCTAAATCTGCCCTCCCCTAGCTTGGATCCATTGCCCCAGCAGTTCAAAGCAGCCTGTCCCAGCTGAGGTTCCTGAGTAGAGTTGGCATTTTTTCTTTCTTCTTACTTAATTAAAAGATTTTTAATTTCCAGGTGTGCTTTTTGCATGTGTGTCTTGTGTTTGTGTGTGTGTGTTGCACTGGGCTCCTGACCCTGGAGGGTCAAACCGAACGTTTGTGGTAATCTCACTGATTTAAACCCCCCTCCTGGTGTGCTGATGGTTGACTTCCTGCGTGAGAGATTTCAGCGTGGATGCTCCCTGTTGACAGCTCGCTGTGCTTTCATTGAATGTTCTAACAGCGTAGGAAGAATTGTGTCAAATGAAATTATTGCACAGGAGGATGTTTTAAGTTGTCCTTATGGAATTATTTTGGTTCTGGAGAAGTTGTGTGGATATCAAACACGGTCTGTGCTAATCAGTAAGAGATGTTTTTACATATGATTGAAAAGCTTTATGTTTATATCAGGAAAAAAAAACACCAAGCCCCAAACAGAACAACAAATTCCAAACCTGTGAAATGTTCAGATTGCTTCTTATTTGTTGGTTTATCTTTAAATTACAATACTCTGCTGAAAATGAGGTATTTGTGAGTACTAGCTCAGCTCATCTGGCTGTGCAGCAGTCCCCAATATAGAGATCATCAAGTCCAACCTGTCACCCACCATGGCACCAAGTGCCTCATCCAGGCTCTTCTTAAACATCTCCAGTGATGGTGACTCCACCACCTGCCTGGACAGCACATTCCAATGGCTAACAACTCTCTCTGTGAAGAACTTTCTCCTCATCTCAAGCCTAAACTTCCCCTGGTGGATTTTGAGACTGTGTCCTCTTGTTCTGGTGCTGGGTGCCTGGGAGAAGAGACCAACCCCCACCTGGCTACAACCTCCTTTCAGGTAATTGTAGAAAGCAATAAGGTCTCCCCTGAGCCTCCTCTTCTCCAGGCTCAAGGTGTAAAGCATCCTTGGCCAAAGAAGTTACCAAGCACCCCTACTCCCTCCTCATCCCCCCAAACCCCCTAGTTATTTACCTTGAGATGTTGTTGATTATCAGTAGCATTAGAGAAAAGTGTGCATTACTTTTTACCCCCTTGCCATGCTTGCTCTGCCACTCTTTGTGCTGCTGATGTGTTGAATGTCCAAATTCTCTGCATTTCCCAGGAGAATTCCTTTTAGATTTCGCTGGTAGATTAAAACTTGATTATAATTGAGACTTTTTTCCAGACACATCCTTCTCTGTTGAACTGCCATACATGAGTCTCGGATCAGAAACTCATTAGCTGGTAAACCATTGTTTCCTCCTGTTTTGATTTGGGTTAATTTTGGGGCAATATTTTTCAGTATCATCCTTTACATCCTGTTGCTCACAATTCTTTTTTGTTGCAATGAGTAGCTTCATGAACCTCTGAAGCACTTTCAGTGTCCTCTCTTTTATGCATTTGAGATCAGTGATGGTTGAATATAGTTGTCTGAGGTCAAGTTATTTATAAAAATGTATGGTTTATTTAACACAAAAAGTAGTATAAGATGTTTTTGTAGTTGTGGGAAGTAAAATCATAGAATCATAGAATGGTCCAGGCTGGAAGGGACCTCCTGAAGTTACTTGGTCCGACCTCCCTGCAGTCAGCAGGGACATCCTCAATTAGATCAGGTTGACCAGGGCCAAGTTGAGCCTCACCTTGAATATCTCCAGGGGAAGGCCCCCAACCACCTCCCTGGGCAACCTGTTCCAATGTTCCACCACCCTCATGGTAAAGAACTTGTTCCTAACATCCAATCTAAATCTGCCCTTCTCCAGTTTGAAGCCATTGCCCCTGGTCCTGTCACTGCAGGCCTCTGTAAGCAGTCTCCATCCTTCCTGCTTTGCATTGCTCTCTCTGAGCAGACAGTAATCCAATGGATTGATCAGGAGCATGAGTTGGAGCATGCTTTCTGTCATTCTGAGTTCCCTATTGAGGTGATGGATAAGTGATTTAACCAATATATAGCAAGCTGTAGCCCTGTAGTAAGAGGATAATGCTTTCCCGTGGTACACCTGCATGGATCAAGGCTTCCTTGGAACTGGGTATCAGTGGCAGATAACATAGTTAGAGAAAGCAATGTTAAGAACCCCAAAATGATCTTGTATCAAATTCAGTAGGTGGTAATTGTGTTGTTCATTCTGAGATGTCTCAGAATTCTGTATCTGCAGCATTTTCATTGCTCTCCAAATAGCTCTGTGTTTAAAATTAAGAGCAAGGAGTTTCCAGGCACCAAAAAAAAAAGGCAGTATAACTAACTGCATGAAAACAGCCACCAACTAGTTTAAATTATAAACTCTTAATGTTCAGATTTGTAGGCAACTTCTTGGCAAGCAAGATTTTCTGAGGCTGCCTTCATAGCACGGTGCTCCTCTCATCTGTTAGCTGCCCTGTTCAAGGATTTCAGGAAGATGCCCATCTGAATGAAAAATTAGTAGCCAGTGCTTGTGCCAGTGGACTTGTCATACAGTCTGTATGACTGCATGAGTTTTTTCTTCAAGCTTCACTTGAAATAGTAGTATTCCTCTTTCAGCCTACTGAAACCTACCTTACATGGTTTAAAGAATCACAAAATGGTCCAGGCCAGAAGGGACCTCCAAAGGTCGTCCAGTCCGACCTCCCCACAGCCAGCAGCAACATCCCCAACTAGATCAGGTTGCCCAGGGCCCTTTCCAGCCTCACCTTGGACATCTCCAGGGAAGGAGCCTCAACCACTTCCCTGGGCAACCTGTTCCAGTGGTTCACCACCCTGACTATTCTTTGTAACTATTTTCAATGCTTTTGCTGTGTTCGAATTGTGAAAACTCTTCTTACAAAGGAAGTGTCACCAGAGAATTACAGTGATGGAAGAAAGGGCTGCCAACCTTCTTGCTGTTGCTCTGCTGTCTAGAGGACTTGTTGAGGTATATTCTCACAATTCAGTAGTGAGGAAGTTCTTATTGCAAGTGTAAAACAGGAAAATACCCTTCAAGCTAATATCATAGGATCACAGGATGTTAGCGTTGGAAAGGACCTGTAAAACAGGAAAATAACTAGAGCAAATATCATAGGATCATAGCATGTTAGAGGTTGGAAGGGACCTCTGGAGATCTTCCAGTCCCACCCCCTGCCAGAGCAGGACCATAGAATCCAGCACAGTCACACAGGAACACATCCAGATGGGTCTTGAAAGTCTCCAGAGAAGGAGACTCCACAACCTCTCTTGGTAACAACTAAGTAGGTTAAAAAGAAAGTACAAAGGATCTTCCAGACTTTGGAATGTGGAGCAGCAGAAATCTGAAAGGCTTAAGGAAAACACAAGAATGACAGAGCTGTACATAGTGTCAAGTTCTGAAAAACTGAGGAGAGGATGAGCAGTGTTGCATCCACCTGCAAAACTCTGCAGTAAGACATCTTTTGACATGAGAGATTTGTTTAATCTGTTGCAGCATCAATACCCTTAGTGATGCTTCGCTCTTGTCTTGCCTTTTCAGCATGTGGAAAACATCAGCATGAAGTAGGAAGGTTCCTTATGTTGAAATACTCATTTGTTGGCTTACTGAATGTGGATGCGCATTTCTAGTAAGTTGATTTCCGTGTATTAAGCTCAGCTTTATACATGGCTGAATGGCTCTGGTAGTGTGAGGTTGATGGTTGGACTTTATTTTAGATTGATTCATAGAATCGTAGAATTGCTGGGGTTGGAAGGGACCTCAAGGCTCAGCCAGTTCCAACCCCCTGTGCCGTGGGCAGGGACACCTCACACTACAGCAGGTTGCTCACAGCCACATCCAGCCTGACTTTAAAAACCTCCAAGGATGAGGACTCTTCCCCAACTGCCTCCCTGGGCAACCTGTGCCAGTGTCTCACCAAACCATTTCAACCCAAACAATTCTATGGTTCTGTCTTTATTCTGTAGAATCATAGAATGGTCTGGGCTAGAAGGGACCTCCAAAGGTCATCCATTCCAAACTCCCCACAGTCAGCAGGGACTTCCCCAACTAGATCAGCTTGCCCAGAGCCCTGTCCAGCCTCACCTTGAATATCTCCAGGGAAGGAGCCTCACCCACCACCCTGGGCAACCTGTTCCAGTGTTCCACCACCCTCAAAGTGAAGAACTTCTTCCTGATATCCAATCTAAATCTGCTCTGCTCTGGTTTGAAGGCGGTGTTCCTCGTCCTGTCCCTGCAGGCCTTTGCAAACAGCCCCTCTCCATCCTTCCTGGAGGCTTCCTTCAGGTACTGGCAGGCTGCTATTAGGTCTCCCCAGAGCCTCCTCTTCTCCAGGCTGAACGCCCCCAGCTCCCTCAGCCTCTCCTCGTAGCAGAGGTGCTCCAACCCCCTGAGCATTTTCATGGAAGTTAAAGTAAATTCAAGTTCCGGTGCTATTGTGATGTGGAGGGGGGGGGGGGGGTTGTTATTATTATTATTTGTGTAGGGAAGTATTTGACACTTTCAGGATGATATCTTTTGGGCCATAAACACATGATTTGGTTTACTCCCTGAGTCATGGAAGTCCAGTTAGATAAAAACATGTTATGTTGTGGCTCATCTCCCTGAGCTTTCCTTATCTCAGCTAGATATGTATTGTGACTGCCAGCAGTAGATACTTCATGGCACATAATACTTTCATAAGGCTTTAGCTAGGAATTTTCAAACTGTTGATACTAGTTGTGATCCTGTTCTTTTCTTTACATCTGGCAGGGATTTTTTAGGGTCCTAACTGTAGATTCCATTTCAGGCCTTCTTTGTTTCATCAACATGCTGGTAGACTGAATTTGCTTTTATGGCAACAGCTCAGCAGGTGTTGAAAACTGGAATGACCAAGTGTAGGTCCTGTTGGCACTTAGGAGTGACTGCAGGTATCTTTAGCTGCCCCTTAACTGCAGCATGTGTCTGTGTCTTAACTCTGTGCTGGGTTAGGAACTGACTGGAGGGCTGAGCCCAGTGAGTGGTGGTGAATGGTGCCACATCCAGCTGGCAACCAGGCACTAGTGGTGTGCCCCAGGGATCAGTGCTGGGCCCCATCCTGTTCAGTGTCTTTACTGATGATCTGGATGAGGGGGTTGAGTCCATCATCAGTAAATTTGCAGATGACATCAAGCTGGGGGCAGCAGTTGATCTGTTAGAGGGTAGGAGAGCTCTGCAGAGGGATCTTGCCAGATGGGCAGATGGGCAGAGTCCAAGGGCATGAGATTGAACACACCTAAGTGCCAGGTTCTACAAATTGGCCACAACAACCCCATGCAGTGCTACATGCTGGGGACAGTGTGGATGGGAGAGCAGCCTAGCAGAAAGGGACCTGGGGGTAGTGATTGATAGTAGGCTGAACATGAGCCTGCAGTGTGCCCAGGTGGCCAAGAAGGCCAATGGCATCCTGGCCTGTATCAGGATGTGGTCAGTGTGGCCAGCAGGAGCAGGGAAGTCATTCTGCCCTGTGCTCAGCACTGGTTAGGCCACACCTTGAGTCCTGTGTCCAGTTCTGGGCTCCTCGGTTTAGGAAAGATGTTGAGATACTTGAATGTGGCCAGAGAAGGGCAACGAGGCTGGGGAGGGGTCTGGAGCACAGCCCTGTGAGGAGAGGCTGAGGGAGCTGGGCTTGCTTAGCCTGCAGAAGAGGAGGCTCAGGGAGACCTTCTTGCTCTCTCCAACTGCCTGAAGGGAGGTTGTAGCCAGGTGGGGGTTGGTCTCTTCTGCCAGGCACCCAGCACCAGAACAAGAGGACACAGTCTCAAGCTGTGCCAGGGGAAGTTTGGGCTGGATGTTAGGAAGAAATTCTTCCCAGCAAGAGAGATTTGCCATTGGAATGTGCTGCCCAGGGAGGTGGTGGAGTCACCATCACTGGAGGTGTTCAAGAAAGGATTGGAGATGGCACTCAGTGCCATGGTTTAGTTGATGAGATGGTGTTGGGTGTTGTAGGTTGGACTTGAGGATCTCAGAGTTCTTTTCCAACCTGGTTAATTCCGTATTAGTGTGCAACTACTGGACATTTTCTACACTGGTAAATACCTGAGTTTTTAAAACAGAAACATTTTGAGAGGTGTGTCTTAAAACTTGGCAGACTAAGCATAGTCCACAGGCCACACTGTTACTGTACTTAGCAGAGAACCTAAAGAGGAGTAATGGAGGCTGCAAATGAATAAACAGTGGTAGTAGAATCTGAGGGTGCACTTAATGGAGTGCTTTATGTCTGAATGTGCAAGGAGGAGGGGAAGCAGTATTGATAAATTCAGGTTGGGTTCTTTTGAAGAGCAGTGTGATGCATGACAGTGAAGCTAGCTGTAGTTGTTTGTTTTAAAGCAGTAAAAAGGAGAGGAGTGATGAAAATCAGAGCTGGTGAGAGAAGAGCAAAGCTTAGTATGGAGGTTTGTTTGCTGAGTTTGTTCTGCACTGTTTGAAGAAAGTAAGCATCTAGGAAGTTTTGATTCACTTTTTCTCAGGAGGTGTGTTTGATCAGATGATGTGGTTGGTCTGCCCTGCCCCTCAGTGAGTGTGTGTATCTATGGGTATGGATAATGATAGGAATCATGTCAAGTCAAGAGGAGTAAGCCAGCTCTTGAGTTAACAAGTTAAGCATTTAACTTCATTTATATCTGGAGATTTAAATCAGAGGAATGAAGTCTCAAATTGTGATCCTACCAACCTCATAAAATGATATTTAAGTAGAGAAAAGAAGTCCAAATTACAGCACTCCCTTGGAAAAGAGATAGTCAGGACAGATCTAGTATGTATTCTGTAGAATGGCAGCTGGTCAGACAGAATGTGTGCACCTGCAGCCTTTTGCACCCCTACTTTCTTTACCCTGGAGCGAAGCAGGGAGAGAGTCATGAAGAGATGTAGAAAAGAAGGAAGTTGAGGGTTACCATGGTGTAGGAGAGGTGTTAAGAAACAAAAGAACAAATCTGTAAGGAAGTAGTTTGTATTCTGCTGATAGAAAAGAATATGCATTTCTGATCAGCAGGATGTTTGTGGGTTTGGGTTGTTCATCTGTTAATGAATGCAGATTGACTTTCTCAGTCTTAGATGGTTCAGTATTTGGGGGGATTGGCAGAATCAAATCTACTATTCTGCTCCTGTGGGAACCCCAGGGAGCAGTAATGGGATGTTTAGCTGGCCTTCACATCTGTGTCCCAGAGGGTGATAAGTGATGGGCCATGTTGTTGTGCCTCAGAACCCTGTGAGAAAGGATGGGAGTGTGGAGATAACAGAACTCTGTGTCACTGAAGCACATGGGAAGAGCAGCTGGGGAAAAAACTGTTAGAATGAGACAAAACAGTGGGCTTGAGGATTGGGAAGCTGTGGGAAGATGAAGTAAAGCATGTACAAACCTCTCAATAAATAGCTGCTGGGTCTGCAGTTGGAGGCCATGTGGCTCACCTGTGGCCGTGGTCACCTCCTCGCAAACTGCTGTGTCAGTTTGTTTCAGCTCACCATGGGGGGACGGGCTGGATCGGGCCCTCTGTGTTTGCACCATGCTCACAAACAAAGCCACGTACTGCAGCTGGTGTCCCCATCATCAGGAGGGCCTGGAACTGTTGGAGTGAGTCCAGAGGAGGACCACAAAGATGATCCAAGGGTTGGTGCGTCTCTGCTGTGAGGACAGGCTGAGGGAGCTGGGGGTGTTCTGCCTGGAGAAGACTCCAGGGGGACCTTAGAGCTGACTTCCCATGGCTGAAGGGATCCTACAGGAAGGCCACAGAGGGACTCTTCCTAGGGATGGCTAGAGACAGGACAAGGGGGAATGGTTTGGAGCTGAGGGAGAGCAGGGTTAGACTGGAGCTGAGGAAGAAGCTCTTCAGTATGAGGGTGGTGAGACCCTGGAACAGGTTGCCCAGGGAAGTTGTGGATGCCTTCTCCCTGAAGGTGTTCAAGGCCGGGTTGGATGAGGCCTTGAGCAACCTGGGCTAGTGGGAGGTGTCCCTGGCCATGGCGGAAGGGGCTGGAACTGGAGGATCTTTAAGGTCCCTTCCGACCCAAACCGTTCTATGAAACCCAGCAATCATTCTTCATGCACACTGATGTATCTGTCTGTGGCTCTGCAACAGACTCCAGTGCAGTCCTTAATTTTGTAATGTGCTTCTAAAAATAAGTGCAGAGTCTTATGTAACACTCCTTGTATTGTTAGCACCTAGAGGCTTCATCCCTGCTGCTGGGAAGCGAAACAACAGCCTACCTCATTTTTATTTTTTTGGATTATGGATATGTGCATCTGAAATCTTTTCCCTGTCCCTGGGAAACAGTCACTTGGTTTGTGTTTTAGGGCTGTCAGCTATCTTGTTTGCACAGTTGGGTATGTTACTCCTTCGTGTTTGCAGAGTTTTATAGCATTGTTTTGGCATGTCTGAGCGAAACAACAGTTTGCAAGTGCTGCATAGCACAGTGGAAATTGGCTTCTGTCATTTGAAGGAGCCTTGTGGGTTCCTGCTCACAGGTATGTGCACTTGCTCAGAGGCCTCTCCCAGAATCTGGCTCTGCACTAGAACTCCTCTAAGAGTTCTGGAAGTCTGTGGAAGCTGCAGATGTGAGAAGGAGACATTAATCACGTTGATGCAACCTTGAGGCAAACTTGAAATACCCTTAAAAATAAACCTCGCTTGTTGTTTTTTTTCCCTCCAGTACTATAGGTGACATTTATGATCAAATGATACTGTTCTCTTAGATGCTGTAACTCCTCTTGCTGTAGTCTTGGCAGTATTTTGATCTCTTTAATGTGACTTTGCTCATGCTTTTTGAATGCATACTGCAAATAACATGTTAAATTAAATGACAGAATTCAGCAGGTCTTGCTGCTGAGAGCTGTGCAGGACAAACTTGCATGTGTAAGTAATATGAGGGACAGGAATTTGATTTATCAAGAGTTAACTTCATTACAGAGTAAGTTGGTTGGCATTTTCCTGCACTTCTGGAAGGAGATGCTGGTTTTTATGAGTACAGCCGCAGCTGAGAGCCACAAAATCCAAGGCCAAAATGGAGACATCCATTCTTTGTTCTATCACTCTCCTTATAAAAGTTAATTTTCAATAGTCTTGTTTATTGGCATGCTAAGTGGTTCATTTTACAAGATCCTTCTCTTTCCCTCTGGGATCATGTACTTCAGTGAAGAGTGAATTCAAAGAGATGTGAAGTCTGAAAGAAGTAGATGCTTGTGAAAGTAAACAAACAGTTCTCTTCATCAAGTCACATCTTGTAGATGCTTTTACTGACTGCTTTATCTGAACAATTCAAATTACTTAACTCCCTAGCAGTGTCTGGGTTGGGTATCCAGAACTTTGGGGCAAGGGAAGTAGTCTCAGACTTCCTTGCAAACCATGGAGATGATTCTTGAAGACTTGTGAAAGAAAAAGAGGTTTGGTATTTGTGACACCAGAGGCCTGTGACGCAGTGTGAGGGTTGCCTTTGGCAAAGTCTTGTGTTACCTTGGTCTTTCCAGAGGGCAAGCAGCATGTATTACATGTTCAGATAGGCAGGTATGTGCCATTTCTACATGGGTGGGTTTTGTTTCTACTTTGGACTCAGAATCGCAGAATTGTCAGGGTTCATCCAGTTCCACCCCCTGCCATGGCCAGAGACAGCTCACACTACTGCAGGTTGCTCACAGCCACATCCAGCCTGGCTGCAAACACCTCCAGGCAGGAGGCTTCCACCACCTCCCTGGGCAACCTGTGCCAGGCTCTCACCACCCTCATGGGGAACAACTTCTTCCTGACATCCCATCTTAGTCTCCCCTTCTCTAGCTTGGATCCATTCCCCACAGTCCTATCACTCCCTGACACCCTTAAAAGCCCCTCCCCAGCTTCCTTGTAGGCCCCCTTCAGATGCTGGAAGGCCACAATGAGGTCTCCTCAGAGCCTTCTCTTCTCCAGACTGAATGACCCCAGTTCTCTTGGTTGCTCATGGCAAGAGTGGGCAATGACAGTGGATGACAGCCTGCTGTGAGGCCATCTCATCGTGTGCCTTCTGCCTTTGGTTGTGGATCTTAAGAAACCCTCTTAACCTAGTTTGTGTGTTGGGGGAGGTAAACTACAAAGCACTGCACCACCCTTTCCTGGAGGCCTGTGGATACCACCCCCTTATCCTAGTGATGGCATTCCCTCCTGTTCTTGGTGAACTGCTGAGTATGCCTTTGAGGGGAAGGAGCAGGATATCCAACACAAAATCATTGTCACTCAGCTTTGCCTTTTGAATAGCAGTGCTTTGCCTTTTCCTTGGGTCTGGGACACAGCTGGAGCACTGTTGCTCTGGAGGGAGGAAGGAAGGAAGGAAGGACATTCATCTTCTGGCACTGAGGGATTGCTGAATGCCATGCTGTTTGTATAAGAGAGAGAGGCACTCACCTCTGGTAGGCAAGGCAAGGGTAGGGGGAGCGTCCCAAAGAGGAAGAGCCTGCGCAGGCCAGGATCTGTGCCTGGTGTGTGAGCCTGCAGAGGAGAAATGCAAAGTTTGTGTAATAAATAATGTTCCTCTCTTCTGGTTGGTGTTGTTTCCTCTTTTTCTGGAGCAGTAATTCAGGGAGCCAAATGCAAGAACACATTGGTTATGTATTTCAGCATTTATGTGCCCAGTCCTGTCTTGAAAGAGTGTATCCCAGAGTTTCCTCACCACAGCTCTTTGTCACCCACCTGTTCAATAGTAAGGGAAGGCTGCTAATGTTGAAGAGGCCCTGGTGATTGTTGGCATTTGATCCCTGAATCTTCTTGGCCTGGTTTGAGCAGAGCTCTGTCAGGAAACTTGTTATTGCTAGGTCCAGAGAGGGAGGATGGGTTGTTGGGAGAGGGGAATGTTGTGCACACTATACATTTATTGTAGAATCACAGAATCAACCAGCTTGGAAGAGACCTCCAGGACCATCAAGTCCAACTGATCACCCAACCCTA
The DNA here is from genome assembly GCA_033816785.1 of Picus viridis. Lineage (NCBI taxonomy): Eukaryota > Metazoa > Chordata > Aves > Piciformes > Picidae > Picus > Picus viridis. The sequence continues at coordinate 55,330,968 of CM066567.1, forward strand.
ACTAATCACCCAGACCATGGCACTAAGTGCCTCATCCAGGCTTTTCTTGAACACCTCCAGGGATGCTGACCCCACCGCCTCCCTGGGCAGCACATTCCCATGGGCAATCTCTCTGTCTGTGAAGACCTTCTTTCTAAGATCAAGCTTAACCTTCTCCCTGGACAGCATGAGACTGTGTCCTCTCATTCTGTTATTTTAAACACTTTATTGTCTTGTTAATACACTTCACTTTTGGGATGCCAGTGTGTGTGCACTCTTCATATAACTTGCTATTTGTGAAAAGTTGTAGATTTTTGTGGAAGGTGGTGAAACCTTTCCTAATTAAGTAAAACTCTGAAACATTGTCAGGTTTATTCAACATCTGCCTTTTTGACTTGCAACTTAGTGAATGAATACTAACTGATAAGGTAGGGAAGAAAGAAGTCTCTCTCAAAGCATAGGAGCCAAACAAAAGGTGAGGTATAGTATTCTGCATTTATCTAAACCCCCGTCTTCAGATAAAAAACACCACGAGCCTCTACCAGCTCTAGGAATGCCTTCGTCACTTGGTGAAATATTACTGCTGTTACTCTATAGAATTACATAGTAACTCATTTCAGAACAACCCCAGGCAGTGCTACAGGCTGGGGACAGAGTGGCTGGAGAGCAGCCAGGCAGAAAGGGACCTGGGGGTTCTGGTTGACAGTAGGCTGAACATGAGCCAGCAGTGTGCCCAGGGGGCCAAGAAGGCCAATGGCATCCCGGCCTGCATCAGGAACAGTGTGGCCAGCAGGAGCAGGGAAGTCATTCTGCCCTGTGCTCAGCACTGGTCAGGCCACACCTTGAGTCCTGTGTCCAGTTCTGGGCTTCTCAATTCAAGAAAGATGTTGGGCTGCTGGAAGGTGTCCAGAGAAGGGCAATGAGGCTGGGGAGGGTCTGGAGCACAGCCCTGTGAGGAGAGGCTGAGGGAGCTGGGGTTGCTTAGCCTGGAGAAGAGGAGGCTCAGGGGAGACCTTCTTGCTCTCTCCAACTCCCTGAAGGGAGGTTGTAGCCAGGTGGGGGTTGGTCTCTTCTGCCAGGCAAGCAGCACCAGAACAAGAGGACACAGTCTCAAGCTGTGCCAGGGGAAGTTTAGTCTGGAGGTGAGGAGAAAGTTCTTCCCAGCAAGAGAGACTGGCCCTTGGGATGTGCTGCCCAGGGAGGTGGTGGAGTTCCCATCACTGGAGGTGGTTAAAAAGAGCCTGGCTGAGGCAGTTGGTGCCATGGTTTAGTTGATGAGATGGTGTTGGGTGATAGGTTGGACTGGATGATCTTGAAGGTCTTTTCCAGCCTGGCTTATTCTGTATTCTCACACTAGGCATGGAAAAAAAACCGAAACTCTTTTGTCATTGATGAACCAGGCTCAGAATGAACCCTTTAATGTTGCCCTCACCATGGAACTCTATAAAATCATGTGGGTATGTTTTAATCCTTCTGAGGTATGGGTATTTTGCTTGTGAAAACTCTTAGTCACTAATAATTGTAGTGACATTTCTTGAAATATATGTCACTGTTCTTACTGGAAAAAAAAAAAGCATCCAAACCTGCAAGGGAATGACAGACTTTGCTTAGAAGGGAAGCTCTGGAAATTGATAGCCATGAAAAGTGTTTAGAATAAACCAGTTGTTAAACTCCAGTACTGCAGCAGGGGGAAGGTGAAAATGGCCTTTCCTAATCAGTTTCCTCAGTGCTTGGTGTCACATCCAGCAGCTGTGCCAGGGTTTGGTTTGGTTAACAAAAGAAAATTGCCTTTGGTGGTGTTTCTTCTCTGAATGCAGCAACTTCATTATCCTATTGTGTTTTCTTTCTCTCCCTCTCTTGTAAAGAACCACTCAGTATTTTCCTTTCAGAGGTGAGAGTCCAGCAGTCTCAGGGTTAAGGGTGCTACCTTGGAACAAGATAGACAGCTGCTGATGGAGTGAGCTTAGGTTGGGTTCCATAGCTAAGTCTTCATTCACTGGAAACCTCACCGGGTGCTGCTCCTGTCAGTGGTGTGACCTCTGTGAACACTCAAACTGGAAAAGAAAGGGAGTAAAACCTGAGAATGACAAATGGGTAGACTGATAATGAAACTATGTCCCCTGAGTATGGCTGTGACTCCTAGTCCTACCTTGTAATTGCACATCTGCTATGAGAAATCATTTAGATTTGAGGTTGGTGTATTAAATATAAAAACCATGACAACACTGCTGAGGTGGCCATAGCCCTCATTCGTTTTGTAATGTGAGTGTAAACCTCTGCATTGGATTTTGTAATGCCAAATACACTTTGAAAGTTTAGCTGTTAAAATTTTGTTTATAGTTTTTTTCATTGAGTGTGAGAAGCTGAGAATTGGGTTACTGTGTCAATCTACAGAGTAACATCAGTAATGTGCCCCCAAGTGATGAAGGCATCCCTGGGGAGCTGGTATAGACCCAGGGTATTTTTATGCAGAATGCAGAATTAACCAGGCTGGAAAACACCTCAAAGGTCGTCCAGTCCAACCTATCACCCAACACCATCTCATCAACTAAACCATGGCACCAAGTGCCTCAGCCAGGCGCTTCCTAAAGACCTCCAGTGATGGTGACTCCACCACCTCCCTGGGCAGCACATTCCAGTGGCCAATCTCTCTTGCTGGGATGAGCTTCTTTCTAAGATACAGCCTAACCCTCCAGCCTGGCACAGCTTGAAACTGTGTCCTCTTGTTCTGGTGCTGGGTGCCTGGGAGAAGAGACCAACCCCCACCTGGCTACAACCTCCCTTCAGGCAGTTGGAGAGAGCAAGAAGGTCTCCCTGAGCCTCCTCTTCTGCAGGCTAAGCAACCCCAGCTCCCTCAGCCTCTCCTCCCAGGGCTGTGCTCCAGACCCCTCCCCAGCTTTGTTGCCCTTCTCTGGACACCTTCCAGCAACTCAACATCTTTCTTGGACTGAGAAGCCCAGAACTGGACACAGGACTCAAGGTGTGGCCTGAGCAGTGCTGAGCACAGGGCAGAATGACTTCCCTGCTCCTGCTGGCCACACTCTTCCTGATGCAGGCCAGGATGCCATTGGCCTTCTTGGCCCCCTGGGCACGCTGCTGGCTCATGTTCAGCCTACTGTCAACCAATATCTGAAGACAGGGTTGTAGATAAACAGAGAATACTATACCTCACCTTTTGTTTGTCTCCTATGCTTTGGGAAAGCCTTCTGTTTTCTACCTTATCTGTTACTATGGTTGGTTTGGGGCTTTTTTGTCCCTCCACTTTTCTTTGTCATCTGTTCTTTTCACTTGGCTTCTTTGCTTCCCCAGCAATTTGACATTGAAAAGCAAAGTTTTGGATTACTTCATTGTTAATTCTGATGCTTGGTCTCTGTATTGTCATGCCATAAACTTGTCTCATTTTCAGTTCTTAAACTGTTTATATGAGCATTCAAAGTTTTGTTAAGACACAATGCCCTCCCTCAGAATACAAAACCCTACTTCAGTGCCTGTTAAAATTGCAAACTGAAGGCAATCTGAATATTAGAAGCACTGGAATGAAGGTTTCTTTCCTTAAGTGAAATGCCATCTACATATCACTGTTCCATAGCTTTTTGATCAAACATCATTTTTCTGGAGGGCTTTGTCCTCATTTGTTAGGATGCATGATGTTCACAGGGTGTTTAGGGTTGGAAGTGACCTGGAAAGCTCATCCAGTCCAACCCCCCTGCCAGAGCAGGAGCACCTAGAGCAGATCATACAGATCATACAATGAGTCCAGACTGTGCTATCAAAAATTGTAAGTAAATGCAGGATTAATGTTTTCTCCCTGATTTCTTCATTCCAGTTTCATGGAAGTGCTTTGTAATAAGTTCTGGAGAAATTTGTACTTTTATATTCTCTTTTGTGTGGCAACAGCTATGCATTACAAATAGAGAAGATGAGGCACTGCCTTAATACTTCCTAACAGAAATACCTTGCATTTGCAGCTGCAGCAGTTCATGTTTCTGCATGGATTCTTGAAATATTTCAAGCAGAAGGCACTTGTGAAAATCTTTCTGTGGCTCCCTCAGCATTATTTAACAAAACAAAAAAGAGACAAGCAGAAAATCAGTTTACATGTGACATGTCTTAGCTGGATGTGTTCCCAGGCAGAAAGGGACCTGGTGGTAGTGGTTGACAGTAGGCTGAACACGAGCCAGCAGTGTGCCCAGGGGGCCAAGAAGGCCAATGGCATCCTGGCCTGCATCAGGAAGAGTGTGGCCACCAGGAGCAGGGAAGGAGCAGGCACATTGGCCACAACAACCCCAGGCAGTGCTACAGGCTGGGGTCAGAGTGGCTGGAGAGTGGCCAGGCAGAGAGGGACCTGGGGGTACTGGTTGATTGTAGGCTGAACATGAGCCTGCAGTGTGCCCAGGCAGCCAAGAAGGCTAATGGCATCCTGGCTTGCATCAGGAACAGTGTGGCCAGCAGGAGCAGGGAGGTCATTGTGCCCCTGTACACTGCACTGGTTAGGCCGCACCTTGAGTACTGTGTCCAGTTCTGGGCCCCTCAGTTTAGGAAGGATGTTGACTTGCTGGAACGTGTCCAGAGAAGGCAACAAAGCTGGTGAGGGGTTTGGAACACAAGCCCTATGAGGAAAGGCTGAGGGAGCTGGGGTTGCTTAGCCTGGAGAAGAGGAGGCTCAGGGGAGACCTTATTGCTCTCTACAACTACCTGAAGGGAGGTTGTAGCCAGGCAGAGGTTGGCCTCTTTCCCAGGCATCCAGCACCAGAACAGGACACAGTCTCAGGCTGCGCCAGGGCAGGTTTAGGCTGGATGTTAGGAAGAAGTTCTACACGGAGAGAGTGATTGCCCATTGGAATCGGCTACCCGTGGAGGAAGTCATTCTGCCCTGTGCTCAGCGCTGGTTAGGCCACACCTTGAATCCTGTGTCCAGTTCTGGGCTCTTCAGTTAAAGAAAGATGTTGAGTTGTAGAGTAGTGTGAAATGTGCCTCAGCTCTCTAGCTAAATGAGAAACTAAAGGGTGTGTGCACTAACACATGCAGTCTGGGACACAAGAGGAACGGCAGCTCTGTGCCCAGTCAGAAAGTTAGGATATCACAGGAGTTACCAAACCTTGGTGGGACAGCTCACACAGCTGGAGGATCATGAGAGATGTTGAGTTGCTGGAAGGAGTCCAGAGAAGGACAACAAAGCTGGGGAGGGGTCTGGAGCACAGCCCTGTGAGGAGAGGCTGAGGGAGCTGGGGTTGCTTAGCCTGGAGAAGAGGAGGCTCAGGGGAGACCTTCTTGCTGTCTCCAACTCCCTGAAGGGAGGTGGTAGCCAGGTGGGGGTTGGTCTCTTCTCCCAGGCAAGCAGCACCAGAACAAGAGGACACAGTCTCAAGCTATGCCAGGGGAGGTTTGGGCTGGATGTGAGAAAGAAATTCTTCCCAGAAAGGGAGTTTGGCTATTGGAATGTGCTGCGCAGGGAGGTGGTGGAGTCACCATCCCTGGAGGTGTTTAAAAAGAGCCTGGATGAGGCACTTGGTGCCGTGGTTTAGTTGATTAGGTGGTGTTGGGTGATTGGATGGACTTCATGATCTCGAAGGTCTTTTCCAACCTGGTTTCCAACCTGTATTCTCTTTCTATAGTCTCTGTGTATGCTCAGGAAGGTGATAGAGAGACTTCTTGACAGTGGTCCCAGTTCCACTGACTGGGCACATAGAAGGAGGCAATCCAGGAAGGCTGGGTGCAGGGTGTGAAGCTCCACATGCTGTAGAGGCTGGGGCTTTGGCACTCTGCTTTCCTATCAACATCTTGCACATGTGTCTTTATCTCACTGCAGTTGCTTTTTCTGTTCCTGTTCTGAGCTATAATTTCTCTCCTCATTTGCTCTTCCTCTGTGTCCCAGCTGTGCTTCTGATGGCACCCAACTGATTTTTCGGAGAATTCAAGTATTTCTCAGCCCTAGTGGGAGTTGACCTTATCCTGTGGCTAGCCTGACATCCCCACCATTCCATGGAGGTCTCATTATAGAAGGCAAAGGATGGTGTAGATCAGCAGCAGAGAGGTTATGAAATTCTCTCTGATCTCAGTGTGACATGTGAGCAAGCTAGTGTGGCAGAGCATTACAGCTGCAACAAGCCTGAGCAGATCTTCTTTGTGATGGTAGGATGGTGCACAGCACCATCATAATGAACATGCTGGAAGGTGTCCAGAGAAGGGCCATGAGGATGAGCAGAGGGCTGGAGCACCTCTCCTATGAGGACAGACTGAAGGAGTTGGGGCTGTTCAGTCTGGAGAAGAGAAGGCTCCGAGGTGACCTCATTGTGGCCTTCCAGTATCTGAAGGGGGCCTACAGGAAGGCTGGGGGGGACTTCTCAGGATCTCAGGTAGTGATAGGACTAGGGGGAATGGAATGAAGCTGGAAGTGGGCAGATTCAGGCTAGATGTGAGGAGGAAGTTCTTCCCCATGAGAGTGGTGAAGCCCTGGAATGGGTTGTCCAGGGAGGTGGTTGAGGCCCTGTCCCTGGAAGTGTTTAAGAGCGGGCTGGATGAGGCTCTGGCCAGCCTGCTCTAGTGTGGGGTGTCCCTGCCCATGGCAGGGGTTGGAACTAGATGATCCTTGTGGTCCCTTCCAACCCTGACTGATTCTATGATACTATGATAAGGCAGTAGCATGCCCTGTTTATCACTGACATAGGGTTCGGTTGCCAGAGCACCCAACATGCTAGATTTTCAAATGTTTCCAGCTGATCAGCTGAGTGTTTTCCTGGTTTAAAAACACTCAGAAGTGATTATGTTAGCTACTTAAAAAAAACAAAAAAAAAAACAAAAAATTGTGATCAGTTTGGCATGAAGAGTAGTTAAAAGTTACCTGGGCATAAAAGGCGTTCTGTAATTTGGCCAAGTGAATTGAACTGGGGTCATAAAAGCAATGATTAAGATTATTCCACACAGTGTTCCTGCCTGGGCTCTCTGTAACAATGTACATTGGTCTTAAAAGGAAACCCAATCTGTGTGCTTTCATAGCTTTTTCTTCTTTGAAAGTAATGCATTTGAAGGCACTGCTAAACAAGCCTCACATTAATCATAGTATCATAGTATCATAGAATCAGTCAGGGTTGGAAGGGACCACAAGGATCATCTAGTTCCAACCCCCTGCCGTGGGCAGGGACACCCCACACTAGATCAGGCTGGCCAGAGCCTCATCCAGCCCGCTCTTAAACACTTCCAGGGACGGGGCCTCAACCACCTCCCTGGACAACCCATTCCAGGGCTTCACCACTCTCATGGGGAAGAACTTCCTCCTCACATCTAGCCTGAATCTCCCCACCTCCAGCTTCATTCCATTCCCCCTAGTCCTATCACTACCTGATAGCCTGAGAAGTCCCTCCCCAGCCTTCTTGTAGGCCCCCTTCAGATACTGGAAGGCCACAATGAGGTCACCTCGGAGCCTTCTCTTCTCCAGACTGAACAGCCCCAACTCCTTCAGTCTGTCCTCATAGGAGAGGTGCTCCAGCCCTCTGCTCCTCCTCGTGGCCCTTCTCTGGACACACATTAAAGTGGCTTTTACCGTGCAGTTCTCTGGATGTGGCACAGAAGGAGAGCTACAGGAGATTGCTGGAAAGTTGGTAGTCTGGAAGTGTTGGATAAACCCTGAATTGCAGGATGGTTTTCAGAATTCTTTAAACCATGATGCAGTTTTCAAAGTTCTCTGTGCAAGATTTCTGTTAAAAATGGCACTGGACTTAAGTGCTTAGGAGATGTGCTTTTGTGCTTTTCATTTTCAGAAGCAGAAAGCCCAGCACGCACTTGCCGCCCAGGAAGTCAACTGGGTCCTGGGTGGCATCAAGAGAAGTGTGGCCAGCAGATAGAGGAAGGTGATTCTCCTCCTCTGCTCCACTCTGGTGAGACCCCACCTGGAGCTCTGTGTCCAGTTCTTGAGCCTCTGTTCCAGGAAAGATCTGGAGGTGCTGGAGGCTGTCCAGAGAAGGGCCCCGAGGATGAGCAGAGGGCTGGAGCTGCTCTGCTCTGAGGACAGACTGAGGGAGGTGGGGTTGTGCAGTCTGGAGAAGAGAAGGCTCTGAGGAGACCTAATTGTGGCCTTCCAGTATCTGAAGGGGAGTGAATGGAGCAAAACTAGAAGTGGGTAGATTGAGATTGGATGTGAGGAAGAAGCTGTTCCCCATGAGGGTGGTGAGAGACCGGCACAGGTTGCCCAGGGAGGTGGTGGAAGCCTCCTGCCTGGAGGTTTTGAAGGCCAGGCTGGATGTAGCTGTGAGCAACCTGCTGTAGTGTGAGGTGTCCCTGCCCATGGCAGGGGGGTTGGAACTGGCTGATCCTTGAGGTCCCTTCCAACCCTGATGATTCTGTGGCACAGTGAAAAGAAGCTTCACTGGAGGACAGAAATTGTATTCATAAGAAGATTAGTGACACTTATGAAAGCAGTTTGGGAAGCAGGGGTTAGCTGTAACTTCATAGCTACAAATGACTACCATTGGTACATGAAAAAAAATTGTTATAAACAAAGATGCTTTAGTTGTAAGGATATCAGAGGATTATGTAGTGAAGAAAAAGGTGAAGCAATTAGGAGATGTTTGTTGCAAGAGGAGTGAGTGTTCTCTGGTGAGGTGAAGGTTTTGCTTCTGTCAGTGTATTCACCTTTGTTAGAACTGTAGAGGAAATAGTGAAGATGCCTGTTCAAGTAATGTATGACTCATTTTCTCCTCTCCATAGTTTAGAAGTGAGGCAGTTAATACCAAAAGTCAGCTGTAAATCTTTGGTTGCCAATATGAGACCCAGATTTGTCCCATGTATCTTCCTGCACTTAATTCTAATGCTCCAGGTGAAAATTCTTTCTGCTGACTTGAACTGGCTGAAAGTTAACCATCTAGGCCTCAGGAACTCAAGAGAAACAAATGGAAGAGTGCTTCATGCATCCTTGAAAGCACGTGCCTGCACCAGAAATTAGCAAGGTGCTCTTGTGGCCAAGGAGGCCAAGGCCATTCTGGAGTGGATTAGAAGGGCTGTGGGCAGTAGGTCCAGAGAGGTTCTCCTCCCCCTCTACTCTGCCCTGCTGAGGACACATCTGGAATACTGTGTCCAGTTCTGGGCCCCTCAGTTCAAGAAGGACCTCAGGGAACTGCTTGAAAGAGTCAGCACAGAGCCACGAAAATGCTGAAAGGAGTGGAAGATCTTCCTTACGAGGAGAGCCTGAGGGAGCTGAGGGCTCTGGAGTTTGGAGAGAAGGAGCCTGAGAGGTGACCTCATTGCTGTTGCTAAAGATGTGCAGATGAGTGCCCAGAGGCTGGAGCCAGGCTCTGCTGGGGGATGCCCAATGCCAGCACAAGGGGCAGTGGTGGAAGCTGAGGCAGAGAAAGTGCCATGGAAACAGGAGGAAAAAATTTTTGCCTGTGAGGGTGCCAGAGCCCTGGAGCAGGCTGCCCAGGGGGGTTGTGGAGTCTCCCTCTCTGGAGATATTCCAAACCACCCTGGATGTGTTCCTGTGTGATCGGCTCTAGGTGCTCCTGCTCTGGCAGCGGGTTGGACTGGATGAGCTTTTGAGGTCCTTTCCAACCCCTACCAGCCTGTGACTGTGTGATTACCCCTCAGGGAATAAGCATAACCAAGCAGAGCCCACGTTACTCTAAGTCATTTGATGGATCATACAGGTTAGGCTTTTCCTCCTTTTTCAGCCTAATGGCAGTACACATGCAGCAAATGTGTATGTTATGCAAATATGGTGTAGATAATCAGCAAACTGATTTTCACTAGGATGGACTTAAAATGTGTAACCGTGACCTTGTGAGTTGCTAGAGTAAACCTTTCCCCTTTTCTGCTGCAGTGTCCAGGTATTTTCTACACATAACCCAGGGTCTTCCTATGTAAATAGGCAGCAGCAGTGCTAGACTTGTGCTAAAGCATAAGAGCTAAATTAATCTTGTATCACTACAGCAATTACGGTATAATGTATTAACGATTGTGAAAACTTTGGATACTCTTTGAGAATCAAACCACAATGCAACAAACAGATCCACCATGTGGCAATGTATAGTCAGCAGTGGCCCTGGGGGATGGTGCAGTTTTTGAAGACTGCCTCCATGTGCCTTTGTGAGTAGTGTTTATCCGGATCACAAATGACAATGTGGTTGGCACAGCATATGTCCCTGTAAGGGATCAATTTTGGACTCATGCTTTCTTCTCCCCGCTCCATGAGGTCTGTGTTGTGCTTGGTGAAGGGCCTGGATTGAATTATGGTTTGTTTACTGCCTCTTCAGTGGCTTCTTCCTGCCTGCTTCTCAGGCACAGTCACACAGTCACAGGCTGGTAGGGCTTGGAAAGGACCTCGAAAGCTCATCCAGTCCAACTCCCCTGCCAGAGCAGGAGCACGAGTACACAGAGCAGGTCACACAGGAACACATCCAGGCAGGGCTTGAATAGCTCCAGAGAGGGAGACTCCACAACCCCCCTGGGCAGCCTGCTCCAGGGCTCTGGCACCCTCACAGGGTTCCTGTTTCCATGGCACTTCCTCTGCCTCAGCTTCCACCACTGCCCCTTGTGCTGGCATTGGGCATCCCCCAGCAGAGCCTGGCTCCAGCCTCTGGGCACTCACCTGCACATCTTGATCAACGTGAATGAGGTCACCTCTCAGTCTCCTCCTCTCCAAGCTTCAGAGCCTTCAGCTCCCTCAGGCTCTCCTCATAAGGAAGATGTTCCACTCGCCTAAGCAATGCTTCTGAGCTCTTTCCTCTTACGCCTTTGTCTAGGAAAACCAGAGTTTGTATTTTATAACATTTAGTTAGGTTCTTGTGGCTGAAAAATCTGTTCTTCTTTTGTTTTTCAATGTATAATTTGATAATGATGTGAAGTGCTAGTGTGCAGGTTTGTTGGTCTTCACGCAGACTCTTGATGGGTGCTTCCCACTTCAGATACATAGAAAACTCATAGCTAGTTTTGACTCTATGTTTAAGTTGGATATTAAGTATATGTTAAGCTGGATGTTAGGAAGAAGTTCTTCCCAGCAAGAGAGATTGTCCATTGGAATGTGCTGCCCAGGGAGGTGGTGGAGTCACCATCCCTGGAGGTGGTTAAGAAGAGCCTGGCTGAGGCACTTGGTGCCATGGTTTAGTTGATGAGATGGTGTTGGGTGATAGGTTGGACTGGATGACCTCAAAGGTCTTCTCCAACCTGGTTAATTCTATTTTAATTGAAGTTTGTGCTCATTTTTAGAGCATTGGAAGAGTATACATTGGATTAGGTGTAGAATATGCAGAATTAGAAGTTGTGAGCTGTGCAGTTGTTGCTCAGTGAACACACTTGGCGTCCTCCAATTTTTGCCCTTCTATTTAGATCTGTTACTGGGCCACCAGGCTAAACCTCCTTAAAATAGGAGTTATGTGTCCTGTCACCAGCCTCTGTGTCCTAACAACGTTCTACATCATCCTGGCTTGGTTGGTTTGGTTTTGGGTGGGTTTTTTCTGTGGGGGGGTTTTGTTGGTTTCATTTATTTTTACATTTTTTTCATTGCAGTTTTGTCTGTGTCAGATATGTAACATTACTGAGAATGACTGAGTTGCAATTGTGTTAAAATTTATCGTGGGTTTGTTAGAATAGAACAGAATTAACCAGGTTGGAAAAGACCTTTGAGATTATCGAGTCCAACCTATCACCCAACACCATCTCATCAACTAAACCATGGCACCAAGTGCCTCAGCCAGGTTCTTCTTAAACACCTTCAGTGATGGTGACTCCACCACCTCCCTGGGCAGCACATCCCAATGGCCAATCTCTCTTTAAACTGAGGCTGAGTTGATATAGTGTTGAAACTCATTGTGTGTTTGTTCTTTAGATTGACAGACTTTGACTGGAGAAATGTCCTTGATACTGGTGGACTTACTATAAACATCTACTAGGAAAACATTGATTTTAAAAAGTAGTTCTGGATCAATAGTAAATGTAATACTGATTACCTGCTTTTCAGAATGAGGTCGGTGTGGGAGTGGTTAAGGGAGCCTTCATTAGGGCACCAGAAGTGTGTTACGGCCATACACGTGGTGTAACTCATGTGTGTTAATCATAGGATCAACCAGGTTGGAAAAGCCCTCAGAGATCATCAGGTCCAACCTATTACCTGATACCTAACACCTCCTGACAACTAAACCATGGCACCAAGTGCCACATCCAAGCCTTTTTTGAACACCTCCAGGGATGGTGACTCCACCACCTGCCTGGGCAGCACATTCCAATGGGCAATCTCTCTTGCTGGGAAGAACTTTCTCCACACCACCAGCCTAAACCTCCCCTGGCACAGCTTGAGACTGTGTCCTCTTGTTCTGGTGCTGCTTGCCTGGGAGAAGAGACCAACCCCCACCTGGCTACAACCTCCCTTCAGGGAGTTGTAGAGAGCCAGAAGGTCTCCCTGAGCCTCCTCTTCTCCGCTTGAAAGGAATAAACTACTGAAACAATGTAATTTAGGCTTTTGTGTTCTGCGTGTGTGCTTTAGGTGTTGGGTCACAATTTAGGAGCACTTTTCCCCCTCCTATTTTCAGAGCAATTGTATTTCACTGAAAACTTTTTCTTAAATGATTATTTTAAATTATTATTTTTTATACACTGGAGCCATGTAGCATTAAATACCAACTATGCCAATTAAAGACATGATGCTCTTTCACACTTCAGTTAAAACTTTCAGGTTTCAATACAATACACCAGGTTGGAAGAGACCTTCAATATCATCGTGTCCAACCCATCAACCAATCCAACCCACCTAAAAACTAACCATGGCACCAAGCACCCCATCAATCTCCTGAACACCTCCAATGATGGTGACTCCATCACCTCCCCAGGCAGCCCATTCCAATGGGCAATCACTCTCTCTGTGTAGAACTTCTTCCTCACATCCAGTCTAAACCTCCCCTGGCACAGCCTGAGACTGTGTCCTCTTGTTCTGGTGCTGCTTGCCTGGGAGAAGAGACCAATCCCCACCTGGCTTCAACCTCCCTTCAGGTAGTTGTAGAGAGCAATGAGGTCTCCCCTGAGCCTCCTCTTCTGCAGGCTAAGCAACCCCAGCTCCCTCAGCCTCTCCTCACAGGGCTGTGCTCCAGACCTCTCAGCCCCATCACCACCACAATGCACTTAGCTCTTCCTTTTCCCCCACCTCTCCATTTGTAAAAGCTTCCTGGTAATCAGTGTCCTGCCAGCACGGGTGCCTCTATGACAGGGAATGAGCAAAGTAAGAGAAACCTAGGAGGCTCTGTCAGTCTGTAAACTGGCCACAAAGTTGCTGTGAGAACTGCTGGGGAAGGTGGTGGCCTGAGCCTGCTCTGCTAAATCTGAAAAGCCTTTTTCTCCACTGTCCATTGCTAGACACTAGGCTTGCAAGCACTGCCTTAGGCTTCAACAGTTACATCTGATTTCCAGCAAGGCAGCTGAATTAAAGGAGAGCTGCTACATCAGGGAAAGACAGGGACATGTTTGTAAAAGAGATTTCAGGTGATTTGCTGGGCTGTCCTCCAGCTTAAATGTCATCTAGGAAGCTATTGCTGTTCTTGGCCCTTCTCAAAAATTAGATTTTGGAGGTCATGGATGAAATATTTCATTGATGAAGCAAGGTCCTGGCCTGCCAGCTAGTGTAAACATGTCACTGGAGTAAGATGTCATGTGGCTGGTGTGACTAAAATGATAGTTCATGGAGTGCCCATTTGAACTTGTCCAGGCCTAGGTGAAGTCTGAGATCCTTTTCTGAATGGGAAGTGTTTCCCTGTAGCTGTCTGTAGCACTGTAGCTGTCTGTGTACATTTTCCCCCCATAACATTTCCAGAGTAAGTTCTGCATTTTTGTTCTGCTTTCATGCCGCCTTAGGGGTCCCATCGCAGTAAGCAAATGGATGGAGAGGTCCTCGTGTTTTCTGTGTCCTTTCCTTTGGACAAAAGTCACTTGATAGGCTACTAACCCAAACCAGAAAAGGTCTGTTGGGACAAAGCTGCAAAATGAGTCATGGTAAAATAAACTTTGTGGGGGAGAAATTTCAAATCTATCCTCTCACATCCCTCTTTGTTTAAAGCCTGTGTGCTTGCTGGCTGGCTGTGTGTATCAAAGGTAGCTCTCTGCTGTTTCCCTAGCAGTCAGCTCGCTTCTCAGCTTCTTTAAGCTGTCCATTTACAAAGGCCAAACTTTCACCTTGATAGCTGCAAGTCCTGCTTCTGGCTGTTGGCTGCTGAAGGCTGAGCATCCATTCTAGTAAGTGTTTGAAATGTGTTTCTCCAGAAATGACAGTTTTTATAGCAAGTTCTGTCTGTCTCACTTCTCAAGCTTTAGACAGAGGAAGAGATTGTAGCTTTAGAGACACTCTGATAATATGCAAAGCAAGGAGAAGCAGAATAGCTCGTATAATATTAATTCTCACTGTCAGCCTTTGATAGTACTGCTGGCTCCATTCCCCCTGTCTATTGCTTTTTGGTGTGAACAAACCCCCAGGTGTTACTGAGACCTTGGGGAGTCTTTTTTCCTTTGTCTCAGTTGTTCTTCATGCTCATGTCAGAAGTGAGTGGAAATGGATGTAGGGCATGTCCAATTCAACTCAAAGACCTAATGTTCATCTTTTCATCTAAGCATATGCTTTTTCCCCATAGAATTTATTATGAGTATGTATTGAACTTCCCAGAGAATAGTTTTGCATATTCATATTGTAACTTCAGAGTTATTGAGAAGTCCAGATACGTACAAAAGCAGAGAGAGGTGAACCCAAGCCAGCCTTATGAGGTTCAACAGGACCAAGTGCAAGGTCCTGCAGCTGGCTTGTGGCAATCTCATGCACCAATATAGGCTGGGTAGGAACTGGCTTGAGAGCAGCCCTGAAGAAAAGGACTTGGGGGTGCTGGGGGGAGGAGAAGCTCAACAGGAGCCAGCAGTGAGCACTTGCAGCCCAGAGAGCCAAGCAGAGCCTGGGCTGCAGCAAGAGAAGCAGAGCCAGCAGGTTGAGGGAGGTGGTTCTTCCCCTATACTCTACTCTGGTGAGACCACACCTGGAGCACTGTGTCCAGTTTTGGAGCCTCTATTACAAGAAAGATTTGGATGCCCTGGAATGTGTCTAGAGAAGGGCCTTGAGGACTAGCGAGCCCTTGAGGAGGGCTGGAGCTGCTCTCCTATGACAATAAGCTGAGAGTTGGGGTTGTGAGTGGTGAGAGACTGGCACAGGTAGCCCAGGGAGGTGGTGGAAGCCTCATCCCTGGAGGTTTTTTCAGGCCAGGCTGGATGTGGCTGTGAGCAACCTGCTGTAGTGTGAGGTGTGCCTGGCCATGGCAGGGGGTTGGAACTGGCTGAGCCTTGAGGTCCCTTCCAGCCCTGACAGCTCTGTGATTATACCAGCATTATTTTGTAATTGCTTTGTGATGGGAGATTTTGTTTGTTTGTTGTTCTATTGTTACAGGAGCTATTTATTTATGAGACAAATGGCCAGGAAGTATGTTGCAAGAAAATGTTGAGCATGACACAGCTTGGGGTTGATACTGTTGGAAAAAGTTATTGAAAATATTGCATCTTTCTCTGTTTCAATCTGTGTCAATATCATTAGCACTGGCATTGACTTTGGAGTGGGTTTTTTGTGTGTTTTATTATGCATACATGTATTTGAGTTACATTAGTCAGTCAAGAAGATCTCTGGGTGCTCATTCCTAGAAGCTTAATGAATTTTAAATACTGTAGGAGATGGTTTAGCATACACAACCATTTGTAATACTGGAAGTTGCTGTAAAGCCTTCAGTGTTGCAATATAGCTTTCTTTGAAAGAATGGTAAGCAATATATTGTAAAACAATAAAGTTGTGCTCTTTATAGCTCTGTTTGTAAGAGTAGCTGTAGTGACATTTTTAATTACAAGATCCTTGTATTTTCAGGTGTATTTCAATAGAATGGAAATAACCAGGTTGGAAAACACCTTTGAGATCATCCAGTCCAACCTATCACCCAACACCATCTCATCAACTAAACCATGGCACCAAGTGCCTCAGCCAGGCTCTTCTTAAACACCCCCAGGGATGGTGACTCCACCTCCTCCCTGGGCAGCACATTCCAAGGGCCAATCTCTCTGTCTGGGAAGAACTTCTACCCAGCCTGAACCTCCCCTGGCACAGCTTGAGGCTGTGTCCTCTTGTTCTGGTGCTGCTTGCCGGGGAGAAGAGACCAACTCCCACCTGGCTACAACCTCCCTTCAGGCAGTTGGAGAGAGCAAGAAGGTCTCCCCTGAGCCTCCTCTTCTCCAGGCTAAGCAACCCCAGCTCCCTCAGCCTCTCCTCACAGGGCTGTGCTCCAGACCCCTCCCCAGCTTTGTTGCCCTCCTCTGGACACCTTCCAGCAGCTCAACATCTTTCCTAAACTGAGGGGCCCAGAACTGGACACAGGACTCAAGGTGTGGCCTAACCAGTGCTGAGCACGGGGCAGAATGACTTCCCTGCTCCTGCTGGCCACACTCTTCCTGATGCAGGCCAGGATGCCATTGGCCTTCTTGGCTGCCTGGGCACACGGCTGGCTCCTGTTCAGCTGCTGTCACCCAGTACATTTGTGCTCACTTTAGAAAGTGGGCTTTGTTTTATTTTCTTTAGCTGTCATCTAAATATTACTAGTATTTTAAAAACTGATGGATGGAGTTAGGGTTCTGGTCCATCACCAAATTAAGAGTGTGGAGTGGCATAAGACAATAGTGAAGCAATTATTTAACCTAATGAGTTTTTGCTTTGCCATCTGTAACACATCAGTAGAAGAATGCTGTTTAGCTCTTGCACTTTTGCTCTTTAAAAGCTGAGTAATTTTCTGACTTGAGAACTGAGCTTGTTTATGAGAAAGGAGATGAATAAGCTTCACTGTAAGGGTGGTGAGACATTGGAACAGGTTGCTCAGGGAGGTGGTGGAAGCCTCATCCCTGGAGGTTTCGAAGGCCAGGCTGGATCTGGATCTGGGCAACCTGATCTAGTGTGAGGTGTCGCTGCCCATGGCTGGGGCATTGGAACTGGATGATCATTGAGGTCCCTTCCAACCCTGAGAATTCTATGATTGATGGTCCTAGCTATTCTGGATTTGCCATTCAGGAATAAAGCATGAGTTTTCTAATCAAAGGCAAAATAACCTGGATACTGACCAGCTGGAATACAATACAATACAATACAATACACCAGGTTGGAAGAGACCTTCAAGCTCATCGCGTCCAACCCATCAACCAATCCAACCCACCCAAACAACTAACCCATGGCACCAAGCACCCCACCAAGTCTCCTCCTGAACACCTCCAATGAAGGTGACTCCACCACCTCCCGGGCAGCCCATTCCAATGGGCAATCACTCTCTCCGTGTAGAACTTCTTCCTAACATCCAGCCTAAACCTGCCCTGGTACAGCCTGAGACTGTGTCCTCTTGTTCTGGTGCTGGCTGCCTGGGAGAAGACACCAACCTCTGCCTGGCTACAACCTCCCTTCAGGGAGTTGTAGAGAGCAATAAGGTCTCCCCTGAGCCTCCTCTTCTCCAGGCTAAGCAACCCCAGCTCCCTCAGCCTTTCTTCATAGGGCTTGTGTTCCAAACCCCTCACCAACCTTGTTGCCCTTCTCTGGACACGCTCCAGCAAGACAACATCCTTCCTAAACTGAGGGGCCTGGAACTGGACACAGGACTCAAGGTGTGGCCTAACCAGTGCAGTGTACAGGGGCAGAATGACCTCCCTGCTCCTGCTGGCCACACTGTTCCTGATGCAGGCCAGGATGCCATTGGCCCTCTTGGCTGCCTGGGCACACTGCAGGCTCATGTTCAGCCTACCATCAACCAGTACCCCCAGGTCCCTCTCTGCCTGGCCGCTCTCCAGCCACTCTGACCCCAGCCTGTAGCACTGCCTGGGGTTGCTGTGGCCAATGTGCAGAACCCGGCACTTGGATGTGTTCAATCTCATGCCGTTGGATTCTGCCCATCTGTCCAGCCTGTCGAGGTCCCTCTGCAAAGCCTCTCTGCCCTGCAGACAGAGATGTGCAGATTGGCTGATTGACAGTGCTGCCTTGCTGCTTCCTGGAAAGGGGATGGAAGAATTAGATGAGCCTTAGAAGGAATATTTAGATGTTTAAGGCAAGCTTGGATGTGGCACTCAGTGCCATGGTCTGGTTGGTGTGGTGGGGTTAGGTCATAGGCTGGGCTTGGTGATCTGAGAGTTCTGTTCTCAGTAATTCTGTGATTCTCTAATTGTAGCCATGGTTGTACATGTTACACACAGCAAGCATTTTGTAGTCCTGCTTCATAATTATAGGTTCTCTTCAAAGAGTGAAATGTTTCAAGCTGTTAGCCCTTGGCTAATGTAACCAGTAGAGTCCAAATGTTTATTGTACCTGGCTGAAGACAGTTCTGCAGGTAAATGTTCAGTTATGAAGGGATCTGCTATGATACTCAATGTTCAAACCAGCTTGTCTTGAAAGTCCTGTAGGAATGATTTGTTACTGCCAGGCAGTTGTAGCTCATGGTACTTGTCTGGTAGTTTTCTCCTTGAATTTGTCTTCCTTACTGTCTGTTTATAACAAAGAGGGGGAAAAATGAAAGGAATCCAAAAAGGTTCTTCTGCAACCCTCTTTCCCTCCTGGGTGGGGGGGGAAATGAAGGGGATCTGAGGTGGGAGAAGCTTAGTTTTCAGATGTTGACTTAGAGTAGACTGGGCCCTGTTGGTATCAGTAAAACTCCCTGTGTTTAAAAGCCCCTTAACTCAGGGAGTGATTTACCCCAATCCCACACTAAACATAGGCTGATTAAAGATGCAGGTTTCTGATTGACTTCAGTGAGGCAAATTGTATGTACACTATTTCCACCTGAGGAGGAGTTTGTGTGAAAAGAAAGTAGAAGAGTGATTGAAGGGCACTGCTGATTATTTTAAGTCAACATTTTCTATTAACACATTTTGAATACTTTACCCTGAAGCCCTTTCATTTGTTCCAGTAGGTTTTTCCCCCTGCACCTCTGCTGCAGATTTACAGCTTGCTCAGAAACAGTTTTGCATGGTAGCAAAGGTATCTTGCTAATATATTTTCCCACTCCTGTGCCCTCTGCTACCTGCTGGCTTTTCAGGGAGAGGGTGATTTTTGCTGTTTGTTGCTGAGATTTGTTCTCAGAGTGCAGGAGTACCAGACAGTGCCAGTGAGAGTGAAACCAGTAACCTGCAAAGTACTCTCACACAAAGTAAGTGAGAGTGCTGCCGGTATTTTGAGTGACTTTTGCTGATGAGGAGGCATTTGTTGCAAGCAGAGCTGACAAGTGCCAGGTTCTGCACCTTGGCCACAACAACCCCATGCAGAACTACAGGCTGGGAACAGAGTGGTTGGAGAGCAGCCAGGCAGAAAGGGACCTGGGGGTAGTGGTTGATAGTAGGCTGAACATGAGCCAGCAGTGTGCCCAGGGGGCCAAGAAGGCCAATGGCATCCTGGCCTGTATCAGGAACAGTGTGGCCAGCAGGAGCAGGGAAGTCATTCTGCCCTGTGCTCAGCACTAGTCAGGCCACATCTTGAGTCTTGTGTCCAGTTCTGGGCACCTCAGTTTAGGAAAGATGTTGAGCTGCTGGAAGGTGTCCAGAGGAGGGCAACAAAGCTGGGGAGGGGTCTGGAGCACAGGCCTGTGAGGAGAGGCTGAGGGGGCTGGGGTTGCTTAGCCTGGAGAAGAGGAGGCTCAGGGGAGATGTTGTTGCTCTCTACAACTCCCTGAAGGAGGTTGTAGCCAGGTGGGAGTTGGTCTCTTCTCCCAGGCAGCCAGCACCAGAACAAGAGGACACAGTCTCAAGCTGTGCCAGGGGAGGTTCAGGCTGGATGTTAGGAAGAAATCCTTCCCAGCAAGAGAGATTGGCCATTGGAATGTGCTGCCCAAGGAGGTGGCGGAGTCACCATCCCTGGAAGTGTTTAGGAAGAGCCTGGATGAGGCACTTGGTGCCATGATGATTTAGCTGATGAGATGGTGTTGGGTGATAGGTTGGACTGGATGATCTCTGAGGTCTCTTACAACCTGGTTGATTCTACAAATACTTTAGGATGATCTCTCCATTAATTTGTTCAAACTAATCACAACTTTCCTGCATTATGTTTCTTCATGCTAGCCTTATGCTGACACTTTGTTGTTTTATGAGTGGAAACTGTTACTATATTCTGGGCTTTTACATGGAAACAAAGGTCATCTTTTTGTCTTTAATTCTTCTTTAATTGAGGAAGGTGATACTAGAAAAACATCAAGTAATTGTTTTTTCCCTACTTCCTTTTACCTGCAAGTAGGAAGTTTTAGAAGCTTATTCAGGTGTTTCTGTGCAGCTGCACTTGCCAAGGGCGACACTCGATCACAGAGGTGAACTTGAACCCTGAGCCAGCAGTGTGCTCCTGTGGCCACGAAGGCCAATGGTATCCTGGGGTGGATTAGAAGGGCTGTGGGCAGTAGGTCAAGAGAGGTTCTCCTCCCCCTCTACTCTGTCCTGTTGAGGCCACATCTGGAATACTGTGTCCAGTTCTGGGCCCCTCAGGTCAAGAAGGACGTCAGGGAACTGCTTGAGAGAGTCCAGCACAGAGCCACAAAGATGCTGAAGGGAGTGGAAGATCTTCCTCATGAGGAGAGCCTGAGGGAGCTGAGGGCTCTTTGGCTAGGAGGAGAGGAGCCTGAGAGGTGACCTTATTCATGTTGCTAAAGATGTGCAGGGGATGGAGCCAGGCTCTGCTGGGTGATGCCCAATAACAGCACAAGGGGCAAGTGGTGGGAAAGTTAATGCATGGGAAACTCTGGAGAGTGGAAACATTGAGGAAAAATGTTTGGCATCCTGGCTTGAGGAACAGTGTGGCCAGCAGGAGCAGGGACAGCCCTGGCAGAGTCCAGTTCTGCCCCAGTTTAGGAAGGATGTTGTGCTGTGTCCAGAGAAGGGTCTGGTGAGGGGTTTGGAACACAAGCCCCTGAGGGAGCTCTGGAGATGAGGGGTGCCACACAACTACCTGAAGGGAGTAGCCACTGTGTCCAGTTCTGGGCCCCTCAGTTTAGGAAGGATGTTGACTTGCTGGAACTGTGTCCAGAGAAGGGCAACAAAGTTGATGAGGGGTTTGGAACACAAGCCCTATGAGGAAAGGCTGAGGGAGCTGGGGTTGCTTAGCCTGGAGAAGAGGAGACTGAGGGGTGACCTTCTTGCTCTCTCCAACTACCTGAAGGGAGGTTGTAGCCAGGCAGAGGTTGGCCTCTTCTCCCAGGCAGCCAGCACCAGAACAAGAGGACACAGTCTCAGGCTGCGCCAGGGCAGGTTTAGGCTGGATGTTAGGAAGAAGTTCTACACGAGAGAGTGATTGGCCATTGGAATCAGCTGCCCGTGGAGGTGGTGGAGTCACCTTCACTGGAGGTGTTCAGGAGAAGACTTGATGGGGTGCTTGGCTGTATGGTCTAGTTGTTGGGTGGGTTGGATTGGTTGATGGGTTGGACGCGATGATCTTGAAGGTCTCTTCCAACCTGGTGTATTGTATTATGTATTATATTCAAACCCCACCTGGATGTGTTCCTGTGTGATCTGCTCTAGGTGCTCCTGCTCTGGCAGGGAGGGTTGGACTGGATGAGCTTTTGAGGTCCCTTCCAGCCCCTAGCATTCTGTGATGCTCTGAACTTGTCTGCAAAGCAGTGGTTCTGCTTTGGTAGCTGCCTCCCACTCAGGAACAGTGCAGTCTGTAGTGAAAGATGTTTCAAGAGCATGGATCCATTTTGTTTAATGCTTGTTTTCTGTTAACTACCTTTTGTGTCTTCCTTTTGTGCTCCTGCCAAAGCTTTGCATGCTTGAGCAGTTTTTTTAAGTTCAGATCATTGGTGTCTTTTCTACTTCAGGCTTCAAGTGCTGCATCTTGAGTTACTAATGGCAAGTTAGAGCCATCCTAGGCGTGTAAGATGCTGTTGAAATCGAGCATGTGAGAGTGTAAGTAAATGAACTGCAGGTAAATACAGTGAGTGGTAAACTTGCAGTTCATTGTGCATGGTTAATTAATAATTTATTTTAGGTAATGATTGCAGTTCTGTGTGACAAGTGAAAGCATGAGCCATTAGAATTCCAGCATGACAAATTTAGGATGATTGGATTTGTTCCAATCAGTAAGATCAGAGGATATGTAAAGTATGCTCAGCTAGATGCAGTGAGTAGTTCTGCCTTGCTTTAATTACTAACAAGTTTGAAATCTGGTTCACCTACCTCTCCAGGCTCCTTTTATAGTCTGTGGATCAAGTTCACTCTAGGGAGTGATTCCTCTCCTGATACTCCTCTCCACTGACTATAAAGCAAGCCTCAGTGTTGCTTTTGAAAGCAAGATACTTCATGCAGCTCTCTGTTTCTGACCTCTTCCATTAGTGACAAAGACCTTGTGCTGCAGACTTGCTTGGCTTGCTGGAGCATGCAGAAGGGCCTCATTAACTAGAGAAACCTTTCCTTTGTATTTATGCATTAGTAAAGACAGGAGGAGGGAACTACTTACCTGTTACAGAAGTGTGGTGGGTTGAGATTTCCCCCACTATGCCAGACCAGCTCAGCTGGAAGCAAATGGAAGCTGTATTTACAAGCACAACTACAATCTACAATGGAATGCAAGGAATATGTGCAAAACATACAAGATGTACAATGTTTACAGGGATTTACAATCAGCAAACAGCATGAGAACCCCTGGTCAGAGGCCAGGGAAGCTGTCCCTCTGCCCCCCTCCAAAAGGGAGAAAGGGAGAAGAGAGAAAGTAGCAGTTAGACTTCTCCAAAACAGTGCAGCCAAGGTCAAACAGAAGCAGGGTTAGTATCGTCTCCAGAGGTTTAGGCTGGATGTTAGGAACAAGTTCTTGCCAGAAAGAGAGATTGGCCATTGGAATGTGCTGCCCAGGAAGGTGGTGGAGGAAGAGCCTGGATGGGGCACTTAGTGCCATGGTCTAGTTGATGAGATGGTGCTGGGTGATAGGTTGGATTGGATAATCTTGAAGGTCTTTTCCAACCTGGCTTTATTCTACTCCTGATCTGTTCTACTCTACTCTACTCTATTCAAGAGAAGCCCCCAAATGTTTTGGTAGAGGCAGTCTTACAGCTGATATCTCTCCAATGAAACCTCTGGTTTGCCTTTTTACACCCAATAGTGATTCATTTGCATTCTTTTACTTTTCTGCTTGAAATCTGTAACAAAATTTTAAGGGCACAGCCACAAACCTCCACAAAAAGGGGAAAAAAAAGGGGTGGGGAGAGGGCAGACCAAACCAAACCCTCAACAGTTTGTTCCTGAAAACTACCTGAAGTGGTTGGGATTGGGATCACTGGTCAGCTGGAGGTTTTGCACCTTTGTAAAGTCTAAGCAGTAGGTTTGAATCTGAAGGAAGATGCTGAAATGGATTTCATTTTCAACTATTACAACAGCAAATCAAAACTGAAGAATAACCATGGAATCATAGAATCAACCAGGTTGGAAAAGCCCTCAGAGACCATCAGGTCCAACCTATTACCTAACACCTCCTGACAACTAAACCATGGCTCCAAGTGCCACATCCAAGCCTGTCTTGAACACCTCCAGGGATGGTGACTCCACCACCTCCCTGGGCAGCACATCCCAAGGGCCAATCTCTCTTTGTGGGAAGAACTTTCTCCTCACCTCCAGCCTAAACCTCCCCTGGCACAGCTTGAGACTGTGTCCTCTTGTTCTGGTGCTTATGAAGTAGTCCTTCCCTCAAGACTAATGAGTGTAAGAGTACTGAGTGTGACACTACAGAGAAAACCTTTCAGTGTAGTTCTTCTGCAGGGAAAAATGAAGTCAACCTTCTCCAGCATTCCAAATGCAAGTATTAAATGAATCTGTCATAAATAAAAGCAGACTGTATCAGCTAAACTTAGCAGAGAGGAAATGTTAGGCAAAATGTCTTGCCTATTTTAATGTATTTGTAGGAGAAATCTTGTTTGGACATTTTCACTGAGCTTTGGAAATTAAATAAGGAACTTTTTCCCAAACTGAAATACTTCCTGTGGTGTTTACTGTGCATGATGTAAAGTCTTAACATCAGGGGTGCCTTTGTTTTGACTTTTGCATTAATCCTGTTAAAGTTTGGAATGCTTGAAGAATTTTCCTGGCCCATCTGCTTATTTATGTGTCTTTAAAATAGGTTGGGTTTGTATGGTGACAGTGGTGAAGCTGTGTTGTCTGAAATTTGAAGTGGGACTGGGTCCATGTGAATCATACAGAGTATTTCTGAAGATCAGGGGCTGGGGGTTGGGGGAAGCAAGGAAGCTGATGTTTAAAGAAAATAAATTCAACAAGGACAAGTGCAGGGTCCTGCATCTGGGGAGGAATAACAGCAGGCACCAGGACAGGTTGGGGCTGCCCAAAGCAGCTCCATGGAGAAAGACCTTGGAGTGCTGGTGGGCAGCAAGGTCTGCAGGGGACAGCAATGTGCCCTTAGAGCCAATGGGATCCTGGGGTGCCAGCAGGGATAGGGAGGTTCCTCTCCCCTCTGCTCTGCCCTGCTGAGACCACTCCTGCAATCCTGTGTCCAGTCTGGGGCTCCCCAGTTGAGAGACAGAGACCTGCTGGAGAGAGTCCAAGGGAGAGCCAGGAGGATGCTTAGGGGACTTCAGCATCTCCCCTGTGAAGAGAGACTGAGAGCCCTGGGGCTGTTGAGTCTGGAGAGGAGAAGGCTGAGAGGGGATCTGATCAATGTCTATCAAGAGCTGAGGGCTGGGGGTCAAGTGGAGGGGGCCAAGCTCTTTTGGGTGGTGCACAGCAATAAGCCAAGGAGCAAGGGAGACAAACTTGAGCAGAGAAGGTTTCAGCTCAACTTCTTCACTGTGAGGGTGGCAGAGCCCTGGAGCAGGCTGCCCAGAGAGGTTGTGGAGTCTCCTTCTCTGGAGCCCTTCCAGCCCTGTCTGGATGTGTTCCTGTGTGACCTGTGCTGGATTCTATGGTCCTGCTCTGGCAGGGGGCTTGGACTGGAGCATTTCTGGAGGTCCCTTCCAACCCCTAACATCCTTTGATCCTATAATGGAGCAGAAGACCTGAATAGAGGAGAAAATCTTTTTGTACACTCTTGTCTGGTTTTACATATCTAAGCCAAGAAGGTATGTCCTAAACTGAATCTACTACATGTTGTCTGAAAAACTTTCTGGGAACCTGGGGGTTTCCTGTGCGTTTCTGGAGCCTCACATTTGTCCATATTCTCCTGAATTATTAGAATTGCTGAGTGATATGTCCTCTTGCATAAAAAGGGAAATCAGAATACAGAATTAACCTTGTTGGAAAAGACCTCTGAGATCATGGAGTCCAACCTATCACCCAGCACCATCTCATCAACTAAACCATGGCACCAACTGCCTCAGCCAGGCTCTTGCTAAACACTTCCAGTGATGGTGACTCCACCACCTCCCTGGGCAGCACATTCCAGTGGCCAATCTCTCTTTCTCGGAACAATTTCTTCCTAATATCCAGCCTGAACCTCCCCTGGCACAGCTTGAGACTGTGTCCTCTTGTTCTGGTGCTGGCTGCCTGAGAGAAGAGACCAACCCCCACCTGGCTACAACCTCCCTTCAAGGAGCTGGAGAGAGCAATAAGGCCTCCTCTGAGCCTCCTCTTCTGCAGGCTAAGCAAGCCCAGCTCCCTCAGCCTCTCCTCACAGGGCTGTGCTCCAGACCCCTCCCCAGCCTCCTTGCCCTTCTCTGGACACCTTCCAGCAGCTCAACATCTTTCTTGAATTGAGGAGCCCAGAACTGGACACAGGACTCAAGGTGTGGCCTAACCAGTGCTGAGCACAGGGCAGAATGACTTCCCTGCTCCTGCTGGCCACATTGTTCCTGATGCAGACCGGGATGCCATTGGCCTTCTTGGCTGCCTGGGCACACTGCTGGCTCATGTTCAGCTGCTGTCAGTCAGCACCCCCAAGTCCCTTTCTGCCTGGCTGCTCTCCAGCCACTCTCTCCCTGGCCTGTAGCCCTGCCTGGGGTTGTTGTGGCTAGAGCAGAAATGGCAAACAGTCCAAGTGTATAATGAGGAGTGCTGATCAATTTGCAGGGACGGATGTAGTGCTTGTCGTGACTGACAAGCCATTCAGACTGGGAGGATGTTGTTGGGGGAGTAAGTGAAGCTGACACCTTTCCAGCATGTACACATGGGGTGCCTGTGTCCAAATCCTAGTGAAGTGCTGCTGGTGTGTTCAAAGATGTGATGACCTCCTATGAAATGCTGTACTTACAGAATCATATCAATTCCTAAAAGGCCTGAAAATGAACATGAGTGTAGCCAAGATGGCCCAGAAGAGCAGAGAGAAGAACTTGAGCTGCTGTCCTGTCTGCTGGGAGGGAATACAAGTGCACAGATTGCACTGGATGGGAAGGGACCCTCAAAGGTCATCTTGTCCAACTGCCCTGCAGTGAGCAGGGACACTTCCAAGTAGCTCAAGCTGCCCAGGGCCACATCAGGTCTGATTGTGAATGACTCCAGGGATGGGGCCTCAACCACATCCCTGGGCGACCCCTCCCAGTATTTTACCACTCGCAGTGTAAAGAACTTCCTCCTTATGTCCAGCCTAAACCCACCCTGTTCCAGTTTCCATCTCTTGCCCCTTGTCCTGTTGCTACAAGCCCTTCTGAACAGTCCTTCCCCAGCCTTCCTGTAGGTGCCCTTCAGACAATGAAATAATGCGACGTGGTGCCTCACAAGTGCAAAAGGAGGAGGGGAAAAGCTGTTCTTTACCCTCTGGGGAGGGCTAAGGCCATCTTGATGTTTGGACAAAAGACTTTTGAGGAAGTTGAAGGGTATTTTGATAAGTGTGGTCAGATGGTGGGGTAGGGTTCTCAGGGAATCACAGAATTTCAGGGGCTGGAAGGGACCTCCAAAGCTCATCCAGTCCAGCCCCCTTACCAGAGCAGGAGCACCAAGGGCAGCTCACACAGGAGCACATCCAGGTGGGTCTTGAATATCTCCAGGGAGGGAGGTTGTGAGGTCTGTCGTGGGTCCCAGAGGCAGCGATGGTGTTTGCTCAGCAGACACCAGCTCCCACCTTCTGCAGAAGTGAAAGCTCAGCAGGAGCTGCCACGCAGGACGTTGTAGCAGCTGCTGGCCTCTGGAGTGTGAGGTATCTCTTTGCTAGGGAGAATTTCCCATTTCCTGAAAAATTCTTAATCAACAAATTAACATCTCATTTGGAAGAGAAGAATGCTGCTTAATGCAGAGCCTTTGGGCTGCAGAATTCTCATTTCCCATCAAACACTGAGAACAAAAGCCCTGTAATGAGGTGAAATTACAGTGCTTCTAATCAGGCTAGAATTTGTGTGTATATAGGAAACAGAGCAATATTTACATTAGCATGCTGCCTTTGCAGCACAGCATTATGTCCATGTGGAACAACATCACCAAGATTGGCATCTCCTCATTCCAAATTTGTTTGTTTTCACTTTGCCTTGACTGTGGCACTCTCAACCCACGTTATAGTAGTTGGCTAAGGTCCTACCCTTTGCTTTCTTAGTCCTTGTCCCAGAAATTGCAAGGCTGGAGTTTGGTGGCGTGTCATCAGGGCTGGTTTCATTGACCTCTCAAAGATTTCATTAAAAGGGCAGCAGATGGCTTTCTTTCACTGGAACTGAACATAAGAGTCCAAGGCCATGAGATTGAACACATCTAAGTGCCAGGTTCTACACACTGGCCACAACAACCCCAGGCAGTGCTACAGGCTGAGGTCAGAGTGGCTGGAGAGCAGCCAGGCAGACAGGGACCCGGGGAGTGGTGGTTGACAGCAGCTGAACATGAGCCTGCAGTGTGCCCAGGGGGCCAAGAAGGCAAATGGCATCCTGTCCTGCATCAGGAACAGTGTGGCCAGCAGGAGCAGGGAAGTCATTCTGCCCTGTGCTCAGCACTGGTTAGGCCACACCTTGAGTCCTGTGTCCAGTTCTGGGCTCCTCAGTTTAGGAAAGATGTTGAGCTGCTGGAAGGTGTCCAGAGAAGGGCAAGAAAGCTGGGGAGGGGTCTGGAGCACAGCCCTGTGAGGAGAGGCTGAGGGAGCTGGGGTTGCTTAGCCTGGAGAAGAGGAGGCTCAGGGGAGACCTTCTTGCTCTCTCCAACTCCCTGAAGGGAGGTTGTAGCCAGGTGGGGGTTGGTCTCTTCTCCCAGGCAAGCAGCACCAGAACAAGAGGCCACAGTCTCAAGCTGTGCCAGGGGAGGTTTAGGCTGGAGGTGAGGAAGAAGTTCATCCCAGACAGAGACTGGCCCTTGGAATGAGCTGCCCAGGGAGGTGGTGGAGTCCCCATCACTGGAGGTGGTTAAAAAGAGCCTGGCTGAGGCACTTGGTGCCATGGTTTAGTTGATGAGATGGTGTTGGGTGATAGGTTGGACTGGATGACCTCTGAGGTCTTTTCCAGCCAGGTTAATTCTGTATTCCTCCCTGGTGTTGTAGGGTTTCTTTGCAGGATGTGACGAGGCTGGGTGTGTCCTGGGGTGGTAGAGCTGAGTCAAAGCTAACAGCCTCTCCTGCTTTGCTTCCACCATTGCCACACCTTTGGCAAACTATGGTTTTGGTTGTGTGGTACAGCCTTGGCACTGGAGCCACACTTGAATTGCTCACAGACCACAGGCATAACTGATGCAGACCTGAGGATCTGGATGGCTTTCTCTGGCACCTAAGTCCTTGTTCAGTGCTACCTGCTTTGTGTGTATCAGTGCTTTGGTGATATTTCCAGTGAAGTGTTTCTGTTGAATCTCCTAAAACTGAGGAAAAGAGATTGTGTGCAAAGCCTGCTGGAGTTTCATCCTGGGGTTGGAGTAACCACTCTGCCTTTTGGTTTTTGTTTTGGTGGGGAGGAAAATTTGCAACTTTATCATTGCATGCAACAACTTGGTTCCTTCACTAGCTTGGAGTCCTAGAATACAGCTCTGTGTTGGAGGCCTGCAGTTAGTGTTGTGTTTAGGCTCAAGGTGAGGAGAAAGTTCTTCACAGAGAGAGATGTTAGCCATTGGAATGTGCTACCCAGGGAGGTGGTGGAGTCACCATCCCTGGAGGTGTTCAAGAGGGGACTGGATGTGGCACTGGGTGCCATGGTCTATTAGTTATGAGGTCTTGGGTGACAGGTTGGACTTGATCTTTGAGGTCTTTTCCAACCTTATTGATTCTATGTTCAGGGTGTTGTGGTTTCTCACTGATGTAGTCATTTGTTCCCTGAATTAGCTACAGCCAAAACATACTGATTCAGGAGATCCTGAAAGCTCACAGTTTCTGCTTTCCCAATTGCTTTTTGATGGTTTGAGTTTTGGTTTGCTTTTCTTTCTTCTTTTTTCTTTGTTTGTTTTACTTGTTTCCTTCCCATTATTTCTTCAGTGAGCCAAAATTTCTCTCAGGAATGGTTTTTCTTTCCTTCCTTCTCCTTTGGATTTGGAAACATGGATTATTTGCTTCTTGCTTCTGGTTGTGTTTTTCCAGTCATGTCAGAAAGCTGTTGGGGCATGAATCTTTGCTTGTTCCCCTGCTGTCCCAAGCATGGTTCAGGAGCACAGAATCACAAAATATTAGAGGTTGGAAGGGACCTCCAGAGATCATCCAGTCCAACCCCCTGCCAGAGCAGCAGCACTCCATGGAGTCCACACAGGAATGCATCCAGCTGGGGTTGGAAAGGCTCCAGAGAAGGAGACTCCACAGCCTCTCTGGGCAGCCTGCTCCAGGGCTCTGGCACCCTCACTGAAGAAGTTTCTCCTCATGTAGAGGAGACAAAGTTCCCTTTAAGATGTACTATAGAAGGAAACAGCCTATATTGAAGTATGATTTGACTTAGCAGAGAATAAAATGCACACAGCTACAAATAATTTGGGGAGCATTTGTGCTTTCTGATGTGGTTTTCTTATGAGGCTAATTCTGTGTTATTTTTAGAATGACTTGTTTGTACAGGTCTGTGGGGCTTTCTGTTTGGGGAAAGGAGCTGTAGATGTGTTAGATCTCTGTAGCCTTTTAGTTCATACTGTGAACTCCTTTCTTTTCTGGAGGAAAAAACCCAAATTGCTACTCATTATTTTTTTTTTCACCCTGAATCTAGAGAAGGCTCCAGGGAGACCTAATAGCAGCCTGCCAGTACCTGAGTGGGGCTGGAAGAAGGTTGGGGAGAGGCTGTTTGCAAAGGCCTGCAGGGACAGGATGAGGGACAATGGCTTCAAACTAGAGCAGGGCAGATTTTGATTGGATGTTAGGAGCAGGTTCTTTGCCATGAAGGTAGAACAGGTTGCCCAGGGAGGTGGTTTGGGCTCAACAGGGCTCTGGGTAACCTGATCTAGTTGAGGATGTCCCTGCTGACTGCAGAGGGGGTTGGACTTGACCTTCCAATCCAGACCATTCTATGATTCTATGATTTTATTTATCCCCTTAGAAACGAAATAATATAAACCCTTGATTAAAATATTCATATTAGTGCAGTCTGGTTTGCAGATAAGTGTTGATTGGAATCCCTGGTGTTCCTTCCCTGGTTCACAGAATTTCAGGGGCTGGAAGGGACCTGGAAAGCTCATCCAGTCCAACCCCCCTGCCAGAGCAGGAGCACATCCAGGTGGGGTTTGAGTACCTCCAGAGGGAGACTTACTTCAGCTCAAATAGCAAAGGCTCAA
Source organism: Picus viridis (assembly GCA_033816785.1). Taxonomy (NCBI): domain Eukaryota; kingdom Metazoa; phylum Chordata; class Aves; order Piciformes; family Picidae; genus Picus; species Picus viridis. Next base: position 55,361,505 of record CM066567.1, read on the forward strand.
AAAAAAAAAAAAAAAAAAAAAAAAAGTAAAAAGCAGCAAATCTCCAAAAAGACCTTGGGTTTGTTCCTACAGAACTGTATATTGTTGGTAATTATATAGGGTGTTCCAGGACAGCATTGTGTGTGATTGAATAAAATCATCTTTGAAGATGGAAGGTTCAGTTTCAGGCTTGTTCTCTTTAATCCTTGCCAAAGTAAAGAAAATACCATCCTTGGCTTTGTTTTTTTGCTGCATGTCACAAGCTGGGGTGCTGTGTAATGGAGCCAGTTCTTCTATTTGTGGCCTAAAATTAGTGCAGGAAGGAGGTGACTTTTCTAAGTGCCTGAAAGAGGCAGGGGAATCCTTGGCAGCAAGCTGGCCAACCTGGTGAGGCAGGCTTCAGACTGAAGGATGTGGGGGGAGGGACCCAAAACTGTAGTGTTCAAGCCCCCATCACCACTGCAACCAGTCATGGAATTAAAGAGGCCAGGTAGAGTAGTGTGAAATGTGCCTCAGCTCTCTTCCTAAAGGACCAGTGGCATCCTGGCCTGCATCAGGAGCAGTGTGGCCAGCAGGAGCAGGGAAGTCATTCTGCCCTGTGCTCAGCACTGCTTCGGCCACACCTTGAGTCCTGTGTCCAGTTCTGGGCTCCTCAGTTAAAGAAAGATGTTGAGTTGTAGAGTAGTGTGAAATGTGCCTCAGCTCTCTAGCTAAATGAGAAACTAAAGGCAAACCACCTAAAGGGTGTGTGCACTAACACAGGAAGTCTGGGACACAAACAAGAGGAACAGCAGCTCTGTGCCCAGTCAGAAAGTTAGGATATCACAGGAGTAACCAAACCTTGGTGGGACAGCTTGCACAGCTGGAGGATCATGAGAGATGTTGAGTTGCTGGAAGGTGTCCAGAGAAGGGCAACAAAGCTGGGGAGGGGTCTGGAGCATAGCCCTGCGAGGAGAGGCTTGAGGGAGCTGGGGTTGCTTAGCCTGGAGAAGAGGAGGCTCAGGGGAGACCTTCTTGCTCTCTACAGCTGCCTGAAAGGATGCTTCAGCATCTCAACATCTTTCTTGAATTGAGTAGCCCAGAACTGGACACAGGACTCAAGGTGTGGCCTAACCAGTGCTGAGCACAGGGCAGAATGACCTCCCTGCTCCTGCTGGCCACACTGTTCCTGATGCAGGCCAGGATGCCATTGGCCTTCTTGGCCGCCTGGGCACACTGCTGGCTCGTGTTCAGAGTTTTGTTAAAGTAGCATGGGTCTGTTCCCATAAAGCTATTAGGACATTCTTGATATTCATTCAAATAAGATGAGCAGGAGAGTCAGTGGAGCTCAAGAGGAGCTTGCTTTTATGGTTCCTCTGCTTTGCATTTTGGCAATGCATGTTTGAATTTGAGGATAGGCTGAGGAAAGTCCCAGAAGGAGCTTTGAAGAAGTCTGACTTTAATTTGTCATGTATTGTTTGTTACCCACAGTTAGGCTTTCATTTGAGGATTTAAATGTCAACAGGAACTTTTCTCCTGTGTGCTCCTAGCTCTTGTCCTGGAATACCAAAGGGAAAAGTTATGCTTGGTGCAGGTTGGTTTCTTCATTCTCAGAGTAATCTTTCTGTGTGGTGCTTTTGCTTCCGAGGCAGTCTCTGCGTTGTTTTGGCTTTCCCAGAGTAAAACTCTGCCCTGGTGAGGTCATACCTGCAATATTCTGTCCAGTCTTGGGCTCCCCAGTTCAAGGGGGACAGGGATCTACTCGGGAGAGTCCAATGGGCAGCTACAAGGATGCTGAAGGGACTGCAGCACTGCCTGGTGAAGAGAGGCTGAGAGCCCTGGGGCTGTTTAGTCTGAAGAGGAGAAGACTGAGAGGGGATTTAATAAATACCTGAGGGCTGGGTATCAAGAGGGAGGGGACAGGCTCTGCTCAGTTCCACCCTGTGATAGGGCAAGGGGTGATGGATATGAACTCCAGCACAGGAGGTTCCACCTGAACACGAGGAAGAACTTCGTTAAAGTGAAGGTCTCAGAGCACTGGAACAGGCTGCCCAGAGGTTGTGGAGTCTTCTCTGGAGCCTTTCCATCCCTGTCTGATGTACATGAATAAGAGTTCAAGCTTAACAGCTTATACAATACAATACAATGCAATGCAATACAATACAATACAATGCACCAGGTTGAAAGAGACCTTCAAGATCATCGCGTCCAACCTGTGTGTTACTGTGTGACCTGTGCTGGATTCAATGGTCCTGCTCTGGCAGAGGGGTTGGACTGGACGATCTCCAGAGGTCCCTTCCAAGCCCTGTGAACTGGGTAAGTGGTTCACCTTTAGAGAGTGTACCTTCTCATTAATGCTTCCTGAGGATTATTTCTATGGCAAACCCTGCTTCTCTTCACTCTCCCACATAATGCTTGAAAGAAGCTCAGATCTAAGCAGCCTGTAGTATGGAATTAGTTCCCTGTGCCAGTGAAGTTTCAGCTTTGAGTGGCAATGTTTAAAGTGAAGTATGCAGACTGGTAATCAGAGCGTTTGAGAAGCTGCAGTTTCTGATAGCCTTGGTGTCAGGAAGACAAAAGCTGCCCTGCTGATGAATTCATGCTGAACCAGCCGATAGGATCACCTCTTAAAGGCAGGAATCCTTCAGAGCGATGCGCACGCAAGGGTACGAGGAGTGGAGACCGCTGCAGTCGGAGTGCTGCTAGGCGTGTGATTCAGCAGGAGTGGCAGTGCAGCCTTGCTTATGTCAGTTTGGATGAGATCTGATACCACATGAAGCAGTACCAGACAGACCTGTTTTGAAGTACTGGATTCACAGATGAAAAGTTACTCATTTCATGAGAGTAAGCTTTGGCTCTGCTCTGTTCTGTTTGAAGTATTCCAGTGGGGTTTGTCTTACAACAGAATCCTGCTTTGGTTCTGCTCTCTTACTACACAATCACAGAATCAGCCAGGTTGGAAAAGACCTCAGAGATCATCAAGTCCAACCTGTGACCTAATAGCTAACACCTCCTGACAACTAAACCACGGCTCCAAGTGCCACATCCAAGCCTTTTTTGAACACCTCCAGGGATGGGGACTCCACCACCTCCCTGGGCAGCACATCCCAAAGGCCAATTACTCTCTGGCCATTTGGCTCTTCCATCTCTGTTGACTCTTTTTCAGTCTCCAGCACTTCTGACACTGAGAAGTTTTAACAGAAAGCTCTAACGAGACTATGCCAAATACATGCTTAGCATCCCTTTAAAGCAGGCAGTTTAGAACAGAACTTAGAAGAGAAGGATGGTGTAGTAGAACGTTTTCAGAGGTGGATTTTTGTTTGTAGTGAATCCTTGAGAACAGATTTGTTGCCTTGAACAAGAATGAAGCAGTTCTATTTTGGATGCCCTGTTCTTCTGCCAGGCAACCAGCACCAGAACAAGAGGCCACAGTCTCAAGCTGTGCCAAGGGAGGTTTAGGCTGGATGTTAGGAAATAGTTCTTCACAGAAGGAGAGATTGGCCACTGGAGTGTGCTGCCCAGGGAGGTGGTGGAATCACCATCCCTGGAGGTGTTTAGGAAGAGACTGGATGAGGCACTTAGGGGATGTGATCAATGTCTATCAATAGCTGAGGGCTGGGGGTCAGGAAGGAAGGGACAAGGACAGGCTCTGCTCACTTGTGCCCTGGGATAGGACAAGGGGCAATGGATGGGAACTCCAGCACAGGGGGTTCCACCTCAACATGAGGAAGAACTTCTTCACTGTGAGGGTCCCAGAGCCCTGGAGCAGGCTGCCCAGAGAGGTTGTGGAGTCTCCTTCCCTGGAGCCTTTCCAGCCCTGTCTGGATGTGTTCCTGTGTGACCTGTGCTGGATTCTATGGTCCTGCTCTGGCAGGGGTTGGACTGGAAGATCTCCAGAGGTCCCTTCCAACCCCTAACATCCTCTGATCCTGTGACCCACCCAGAGTGCAGCTCTCTGGGGCTGTTTGCCTGCTCTGCCTCTGGAAACATTTTTTCCTTGTAGCAATAAGCATTTTGCTAATTTGCCTTTAAAGAAGTGGGGAATGGTTAACAGAGGTGGTGAAGAGTGCACTTCCAGAGCAGTGCAGTTAACAAGCTTATTGACACCACAGAGATTCACTCAACAACATTCATTCAACAAGTCCAAGTGCCGGGTGCTGCACTTTGGCCACAGCAACCCCATGCAGAGCTACAGGCTGGGGTCAGAGTGGCTGGAGAGCTGCCAAACAGAGAGGGACCTGGGGGTGCTGATCGACACCCGCCTAAACATGAGCCAGCAGTGTGCCCAGGTGGCCAAGAGGGCCAATGGCATCCTGGCCTGTATTAAGAATAGTGTGGCCAGCAGGAGCAGGGAGGTCATTGTGCCCCTGTACTCTGCATTGGTTAGGCCACACCTTGAGTACTGTGTCCAGTTCTGGGCCCCTCAGTTTAAGAAGGACATCGAGACACTTGAACGTGTCCAGAGGAGGGCAACAAGGCTGGTGAGAGGCCTTGAGCACAAGCCCTAGGAGGAGAGACTGAGGGAGCTGGGGTTGTTTAGCCTGGAGAAGAGAAGGACCAGGGGTGACCTCATTGCCCTCTACAACTACCTGAAGGGTGGTTGTGGACAGGAGGGGGTTGGTCTCTTCTCCCTGGCAACCAGTACCAGAACAAGGGGACACAGTCTCAAGCTGTGCCAGGGGAGGTTTAGACTTGAGGTGAGGAGGAAGTTCTTCACTGAGCGAGTCATTCGTCATTGGAATGGGCTGCCCGGGGAGGTGGTGGAGTCACCGTCCCTGGAGGTGTTCAAGAGGAGACTGGATGTGGCACTTGGTGCCATGGTCTAGTTGTGAGGTCTGTTGGGACGGGTTGGACTTGATGATCCTTGGGGTCTCTTCCAACCTTGGTTATACTGTGATACTGTGAAAACATTTGGTGTTTGGGGTGGGTTTTTTTCAATGACAGTAGTGAAAGAGATCAAACAGGAAGATTGATTCAGGATTTGTAAATGCTTTTGCCATTTGTAGCTTTTGAGAGGTATTTTTTGAGCACTTCCTGTCACTGAGAGAGAGCTGCACTCCGTGGGTGATGTTTTGCTTAATTTCAGAGTAGTTACAAATTTATGTAAGGTGTAACTGCCTCCAGTTATCCAGGATACAGGTTCATAGAATTATAGAGTTGGTAGGGTTGAAAGGAACCTCAAATGTCCTCCAGTTCCAACCCCCTGCCATGGCCAGGGACACCTCACACCACAGCAGGTTGCTCACAGCCACATCCAGCCTGGCTGCAAACACCTCCAGGCAGGAGGCTTCCACCACCTCCCTGGGCAACCTGTGCCAGGCTCTCACCACCCTCATGGGGAACAACTTCTTCATAACATCCAGTCTGAATCTACCCATTTCTAGTTTTGCTCCATTCCCCCCAGTCCTATCCCTCCCTGACACCCTCAAAAGTCCCTCCCCAGCTTTCTTGGAGCCCCCTGCAGATCCTGGAAGGCCACAAGAAGGTCTCCTCGGAGCCTTCTCTTCTCCAGACTTAACAACCCCAACTCCCTCAGTCTGTCCTCAGAGCAGAGCAGCTCCAGCCCTCTGCTCATCCTCATGGCCCTTCTCTGGACACCTTCCAGCACCTCCAGGTCCTTCCTGGCACAGAGGCTCCAGAGGCTCCAGATGTGGTCTCAGCAGAGTGGAGCAGAGGGGCAGACTCCTCTCCCTGGCCCTGCTGGCCACACTTCTCTTGCTACAGCCCAGGCTCTGCTTGGCTCTCTGGGCTGCAAGTGCTCACTGCTGGCTCTTTTTGAGCTTCTCCTCCCCCAGCACCCCCAAGGCCTTTTCTTCAGGTCTGCTCTCAAGCCAGTCCCTGCCCAGCCTATAGCAGTGCCTGGGATTGCCCTGCCCCAGCTGCAGGACCTTGCCCTTTGTCTTGTTGAACCTCCTGAGGTTGTGATGGGCTCAGCTCTGCAGCCTGTCCAGGTCCCTCTGGATGGATCCCTTCCCTCCAGCGTGTCTGCTGCACCACAGCTTGGTGTCATCAGCAAACCTGCTGAGGGTAGACTCAATGGCACTCTCCATGTCACCAACATGATGAAATGCATCACCATTCATATTCTCATCAGCCTGACCCTCAGAGAAAGACATATCTGTTCCTTTGGAATATTCATTTGGGTTTTGAAAATAGAGGAAATCCTAAAGTCTTGATCTTTCCTGAACAAGATTTAATGCTGAAGTGATGTTTTGAGAGCAAAACTTTTCTAACTGAGAGTCCTGCTTCAAGTTTGTAAAGGTTGGGGGTGGTGGGGAAGGGGTTGTATCTGTTTAAGAAGCAAGAACTTCTTCCAGGACTTGACTGATCTTGAGAAGCTTTGATAGGACTCAGCATCAGGTTGTGAAGCAGTGATTTAAATCCCTCTATTCTCCCTGTCTGCAGTAGTGGTAAAATGGGTTGAGGCTAACAGTTTTCTGAGTGTTTTGTTGCTGCAACTGTAGATGAAAGTGTGGTGAGGTTGCTGGCCAGGGTAAATTTGATGCTTATGAAATCAGCTACAGGGAAAGAAAAACTGAAAGTTGAGGCCCTGCTTTTGGCCTTTTGTAGTTCACCAGCTGCAACGGTTTCATTCTGAGTGAGGCTGTGTTTGTTAGCTGAACATTCAGTAGTCAATGAAAACAGAGTCATAGAATGGTCTGGGTTGGAGGGGACCTCCAAAGGGCTTCCAGTCCAAGCCCCTGGAAGTCCCTGCAGTCAGCGGGCACATCCTACACTAGATCAGGTTGCCCGGAGCCCTGTCAAGCCCCACTTGGAACATCTCCAGGTCTGGGGCCCAAAGTGCGTCCCTGGGTAACCTGTTCAGTGCTGCTCAGAGCCCTGTTGAGGCTCCCCTTGAACTAACTTTTTTAATGAGAAGTGAATAATGTAAAGTCAAGTCCTGCTGCTTGCATTATCAGCATATCGAGGGGCTAAACATTGCCATGGTCGCAGGGCTCTGGACACGTTTCTGGGCCCCAGCCTGTTCAGTATCTTTATTGATTGATCTGGGTGAGGGGGTTGAGTCCATCATCAGTAAATTTGCAGATGACACCAAGCTGGAGGCAGGAGTTGATCTGTTAGAGGGTAGGAGAGCTCTGCAGAGGGAGCTTGCCAGATGGGCAGAGTCCAAGGGGATGAGATTGAACACATCCAAGTGTCAGGTTCTACACATTGGCCACAACAACCCCAGGCAGTGCTGCAGGCTGGGGACAGAGTGGCTGAGAGCAGCCAGGCAGAAAGGGACCTGGGGGTAGTGGTTGATAGTAGGGTGAACATGAGCCAGCAGTGTGCCCAGGTGGCCAAGAAGGCCAATGGCATCCTGGCCTGCATCAGGAAGAGTGTGGCCAGCAGGAGCAGGGAAGTCATTCTGCCCCTGTACACTGCACTGGTTAGGCCACATCTTGAGTCCTGTGTCCAGTTCTGGGCCCCTCAGTTTAGGAAAGATGTTGAGTTGCTGGAAGGTGTCCAGAGAAGGGCAACAAAGCTGGGGAGGGGTCTGGAGCACAGCCCTGTGAGGAGAGGCTGAGGGAGCTGGGGTTGCTGGAGAAGAGGAGGCTCAGGAGAGACCTTCTTGCTCTCTCCATCTCCCTGAAGGGAGGTTGTAGCCAGGTGGGAGTTGGTCTCTTCTCCCAGGCAAGCAGCACCAGAACAAGAGGACACAGTCTCAAGCTGTGCCAGGGGAGGTTTAGGCTCCCCTGGGAAGAAATTGTTCCCAGACAGACCATTAGAATGTGCTGCCCAGGGAGCTGGTGGAGTCACCATCACTAGATGTGTTTAGGAAGAGCCCGGCTGAGGCACTCGGTGCCATGGTTTAGTTGATGAGATGGTGTTGGGTGATAGGTTGGACTGGATGGTCTCGAAGGTCTTTTCCAACCTGGTTAGTTCTGTATTCTGTTAATGAGAAACTTGAAGGAAGGTATGAGCTGGAGGGAACCATCCCATGTCTGGGATTTGGGCCAGGTCTAAGTAACATTTGCAGTTTGAGCTTAGACTGCCAATTTGAGGTAACTCTATTTTAAAGTGTTGTGGTGTAGTCTGTTGCTTCAAAGGGGAATTGCTTTAAAGTGAAAAAATTGCATGGTATTTCAGTTTTTGATGCTGGAACAAAGATTACAGTATATATTGAGCCACAGTTCTACAGTATGGGGTCACAGGCTCATAGGATGTTAGGGCTTGGAAGGGACCTCTGGAGATCTTCAAATCCAGCCCTCCTGCCAGAGCAGGACCATAGAATCCAGCACAGGTCACACAGGAACACATCCAGACAGGGCTGGAAAGTCCCCAGAGAAGGAGACTTCACAACCTCTCTGGGCAGCCTGTTCCAGTGCTCTGGGACCTTTACAGTAAAGAAGTTCCTCCTCATGTTGAGGTGGTGTGGTAGTTTCAACCCACCACTGGTGGAACCTCCTGTGCTGCAGTTTATATCCATTGCCTCTTGCCCTATCACAGGGTGCAGCTGAGCAGTGTCTGTCTCTTCCTTCCTGACCCCCAGCCCTCAGGTATTGATAGGTATTTATCAGATCCCCTCTCAGTCTTCCTCTTCCCAGATTAAGCAGCCCCAGGTCTCTCAGCGTCTCCTCCCCAGGCAGTGCTGCAGTCCCTTCAGCATCCTTGGAGCCCTCCCTTGGACTCCAGAATGGAGGGAGTTTACCTCTTAAATGACAGAGTGCATAGCTGCATGAGGTATATATATATATAAAAAACTTTTTACTCTCTTAATGGAGAACGGAGTGATTGAAGATATTTGAATTAATCCATGGAGGATTAATAGAGTGGTAAGGCATGATGCTGGCTTAGAAATAATCAAACACTCAAAGCCCAGCTTTTCCTTGTTTAGTTTTACTTTGTGGTTGTATTTGTAATGGCATCACAGGCATCTCAGAGTCTGTAACTCATCCTTTCCACTGTGGAATAGTACTGAACTCTGAAAACCACTGACTGACCTCAGTCAACACCTAAACAATAAAAAGTTAACAAATTAAACCAATCAGTGAATAATTGCAGCTCAGCAGTTGAAAATGGTAAATAATACTGCAGCTCACAAGCTAAATTCTGAAATGATTCTGATACTTTCAAAGAATTTATTGTTGTTGAGCCTATGTCCTTCTTCTTTAGCTATGGAATGGAATGAAGCTGGAAGTGGGGAGATTCAGGCTAGATGTGAGGAGGAAGTTCTTCCCCATGAGAGTGGTGAAGCCCTGGAATGGGTTGTCCAGGGAGGTGGTTGAGGCCCCGTCCCTGGAGGTGTTTAAGCCCAGGCTGGATGAGGCTCTGGCCAGCCTGATCTAGTGTGGGGTGTCCCTGCCCATGGCAGGGGGCACAGAACTAGATGATCCTTGTGGTCCCTTCCAACCCTGACTGATACTATGATGACGTAAAAACATCAAAGCTAATTTGTCATTCTTTCTTTTACGGCTGATCCTGGTCCAGCTGTAATCACAACATTAACCTGGCTGAGTAGTCAGAAGCTTACAAGAAACAGGCCCTGGAACATTTTGAGAAGCATGCTTCCTAAAGTCTATTAAGGCTTTCATTAAGGGAAAAAATAAATAAACAAAGGACAGAAGTCCTTCATTTGAGCTTTGCTTTCTTGCATTTGCCTTGAAGAGTCAAACTCTCTCAGGTGTGTTTTAGCAGAAGGTGCTTTCAAAAAGCTCTGCATGAGTTTTGCTTCAGCCTTTCTGTGCTCTTGGGAGCTGTCTCTGCTTTTGCAGTATTGTGCCATCAGTCTGGTGAAGGAGAGTCACTGAGCAGCAAGTGTGCAACCAAGAAGTTGTGGCAGCTTGTAAATATTATTCTCTTCAAGGATTCAAGTGCAAGGTCCTGCCTCTGGGTCAGGGAAATCCCAGGCACTGATACAGGCTGGGCAGGGACTGGCTTGAGAGCAGCCCTGAAGAAAAGGACTTGGGGGTGCTGGGGGAGGAGAAGCTCAACAGGAGCCAGCAGTGAGCACTTGCAGCCCAGAGAGCCAAGCAGAGCCTGGGCTGCAGCAAGAGAAGTGTGGCCAGCAGGGCCAGGGCGGGGATTCTGCCCCTCTGCTCCACTCTGCTGAGACCACAGCTGCAGCTCTGGGTCCAATTCTGGAGCCTCTATTACAGGAAGGACCTGGAGGTGCTGGAAGGTGTCCAGAGAAGGGCCATGAGGATGAGCAGAGGGCTGGAGCTGCTCTGCTCTGAGGACAGACTGAGGGAATTGGGGCTGTTCAGTCTGGAGAAGAGAAGGCTCCAAGGAGATCGAATTGTGGCCTTCCAGTACCTGCAGGGGGCTCCAAGAAAGCTGGGGAGGGACTTTTGAGGGTGTCAGGGAGGGATAGGACTGGGGAGGATGGAGCAAAACTAGAAATGGGGAGATTGAGATTGGATGTGAGGAAGAAGTTGTTCCCCCTGTGAGGGTGGTGAGAGACTGGCACAGGCTGCCCAGGGAGGTGGTGGAAGCCTCCTGCCTGGAGGTTTTGAAGGCCAGGCTGGATGTGGCTGTGAGCAACCTGCTGTAGCGTGAGGTGTCCCCGGCCTTGGCACGGGGGTTGGAACTGGCCAATCCTTGAGGTCCCTTCCAACCCTGACAGTTCTGTGATTGTATGATTCAATATATTAAACATGTTTCAAGTTTTCCAGTTGTATTTTAAGGTAAAGCAAGATGTTTGCTGTGCTGTGTGTTTGTTTGTTTGTTTTCTTTGGCCAGAATGTTCTCAGCTATTTCTATTTTTGGAGATGTCTGGGAAAACAAGAAAAAAACCCAAAGCAAAAGGAACCCTGCATTTGTTAAAAATCAACACAAAAGAAAAGCAGTCTCACTGCTTGGGGTTGTTTGGGAGAGCAGGAGGCTCAGGGGAGACCTTATTGCCAGCTACAGCTACCTCAGAGGGGGTTGTAGCCAGGTGGGGGTTGGTCTCTTCTCCCAGGCAACCAGCACCAGAACAAGAGGACACAGTCTCAAGCTGCACCAGGGGAGGTTTAGGCTGGATGTTAGGAAGAAGTCCTTGACAGAAAGAGAGATTGGCCACTGGAATGTGCTGCCCAGGGAGGTGGTGGAGTCACCATCCCTGGAGGTGTTTCAAAAGAGCCTGGATGAGGCACTTGGTGGCATGGTTTAGCTGATGAGATGCTGTTGGGTGATAGGTTGGACTGGATGATCTTTGAGGTCTTTTCCAACCTGGTTAATTCTGTATTCTGTACTTTTTTGCTGAGGATGCTTCAGATAAAAGGTTAGCAGCTTACATTAAATGCTCTGTGTGAATGGAATGTTAGATATGTCTTTAATGATTTATCTGTGCTCCTTTTCAGTTGTCTTTCTGCCATGTGATCCCTAAACAAACAACCCAACAACACAGCTCTTCCCCCCACCCTGGCAAGAGCAAGAGCAGAAATGAGTCTTGTAGTTATGAACTTAATGTCAACAAACTCCATCTGACTAATAAAAGAAAAATAATAATAATAATTTCTGTTGCAACTACATTAATCATCATCTGCATCTGCCTGTGCAGTGCTTAACTGAAAGAAATGCTGGGGAAACATGGAATCACAGCATGGTCAGGCTTGGAAGGGACCTCAGGGATCAGCCAGTTCCAACCCCCTTGCCATGGGCAGGGACACCTCACACTACAGCAGGTTGCTCACAGCCACATCCAGCCTGGCTGCAAACACCTCCAGGGATGAGGCTTCCACCACCTCCCTGGGCAACCTGTGCCAGTGTCTCACCACCCTCATGGGGAACAACTTCTTCCTAACATCCAATCCAAATCTCCCATCCTTTAGTTTTGCTCCATTCCCCCCAGTCCTATCCCTCCCTGACACCCTCAAAAGTCCCTCCCCAGCTTTCTTGGAGCCCCCTTCAGATACTGCAAGGCCACAATGAGGTCTCCTCAGAGCCTTCTCCAGACTGCACAACCCCAACTCTCTCAATCTGTCTCCACAGGAGAAGTGCTCCAGTCCAGGGCTTATATAGAATAGAATAGAATAGAATAGAATAGAATAGAATAGAATAGAATAGAATAGAATAGAATAGAATAGAATAGAATAGAATAGAATAGAATAGACCAGGTTGGAAAAGACCTTTGATATCATCCAGTCCAACCTATCACCCAACACCATCTAATCCACTAACCCATGGCGCCGAGTGCCTCATCCCATCTCTTCTTAAACACTTCCAGTGATGGTGACTCCAGCACCTCCCTGGAATGCAATGGTTTAGACTAAGCACACATGGCTGTTTTCACTGTTTCCTGAGAAGGAATAAGTAGGGAGTGCTCTTGTATTTGAAAGTTAGTCTTACACACACACAAAAGCTGAGTGCAGTATTCCTGAAAAGGGGAACCTGTTCTAAATCAATGTAGAAACATCTCTTAATTATGAAGTCCAACCTACTTCATCTTCGTTAGCCTCCTCTTGCAATTGCTGTTAAGGAAATGTGCTTTGTGAATATGTGATCAGCAGTGAATACCAATGGAGAAGTAAAACCTGGAAAAGCTTTTTGTTTGGGTTGGTTTCCCCTTTCAACTGTTCTGAGATTTTAATCAAAGCATATTAAATTCCTTTTGCACTTTTCATGTATTTGTCCTGTCTGAGGATTCTATGAGTTAAGCTGCTAGAATTCCAAGCCTGGTCTGCTGCCTGTCTGCTTGTAACTTAACCTGCTTGATTCTCTTTATGTTGTTTGGGAGCCTTTGCTGTATGCCCATATGCATGGCATGGAACATATACTGGTGTGCTAGTTTTGGCTGGGAGGGAGTTACAATTCTTCATAGCAGCTGATAAGGAGCTGTGTTTTTCCTTTGTGCTGGGAGCAGTGTTGATAACACCCTGATGTTTCACTTACTGCTGAAGGCTGCCTGCACAGCCTGAAGGCCTCACCACTACAGCAGCCAGCAGTCTAGGGGTGCACAAGAAGCTGTGAGACACAAGGGCCACAAGGATGATCAGAGGGCTGGAGCACCTCTCCTGTGAGGACAGACTGAGGGAGTTGGGGTTGTGCGGTCTGGAGAAGGGAAGACTGTGAGGAGACCTTCTTGTGGCCTTCAGCATCTGAAGGGGGCTACAAGGAAGCTGGGGAGGGACTTCTGAGGGTGTCAGGGAGTAATAGGACTGGGGGGAATGGATCCAAGCTAGAGGAGGGGTTGGACTTGAAGATCTCCAGAGGTGCCTTCCAACCCCTAACATCCTGTGATCCTGTGTGAATTCCTTGTTTTGCTTTGCTTGCACACATGGGTTTGGGGTTATTTATTATACCATCTTTATCTCAATCCACACATTTTTTTCCCCTTCTACTCCTCTGGTTCTCTGCCATCCCGCCACGGGGGAGTGCACGGGCGGCTACTGGGGTGAAACCATGACAAGAAGAGAAACAACTGTCCTGGTATGGAGCACTGCAGCAAGAGGGGGAGTACAGCAATGAGAGTGGATAGTGCCAGCACTCTGACAGCAGACTGGCATTTCCCTGTTGAAATCCCTCTTTGCCATAGCTTGTACAAATGACAGCAGGCTTTGTCAGGCTGAAACATCTTCTTCCCTATATCTCCTTTAGCTCATTGTCTTGGTATCCCTCTTTAAATTTTCACCTGGAGTTACTTAAATTATAACTAGTTCTGTGTCTTACTTCTCAAAGAAATGAATTTTTAGAGTAGAAAGTGCAAATTTCTGTAACTGTTGGCTTTTTTTGTCGCTGTTTCCTCTTTTGCCTCTGGGACAAATACAGAAGCACAAAGTTGTCAGGGTTGGAAGGGACCTTGAGGTTCATCTACTTCCAACCCCCCTGCCAAGGCCAGGGACACCTCACACTACAGCAGGTTGCTCACAGCCACAGCCAGCCTGGCTGCAAAAACCTCCAGGGATGAGGCTTCCACCACCTCCCTGGGCAACCTGTGCCAGGCTCTCACCACCCTCATGGGGAAGAACTTCTTCCTAACATGCAAACTGAATCTCCCCTGCTCTGTCCATGACATAAGATCTGTCACAGTTTAAGTCTTCGTGAAGAACAATTTGCCTGTGCCCAGTGTGATTTTTGTTTGGTGGGTTCACTCCTTTGTTAATCTGGCTTTCAGCCTGCACGTACACCTTGGGAGTTTAGCCATATGCACAATTGGCTGCAATTTTTAACCAATTTGCTCTGAGTATTGCAGCATTCAAGAAAACGCTGAATTCCAACTTCTTGCTCTGGGGACCGGAGTGAGGGAAAGGATTTGGTTATTTCTGAGGAGCTTAGCGTGGTAGCTGATTGCCTCATCTTTTAAAACTGGGCTTTACTGTGGTATATGCCCTATTAAGGAACTCTATAGAGTGCATCTGACTAAATCTAGAATTTACAGAATTACCCAGGTTGGAACAGACCTCAGAGGTCATCCAGTCCAACCTACCCCCAGCACCATCTCATCAACTAAACCATGGCACCAAGTGCCTCAGCTGGGCTCTTCCTAAACACATCTAGTGATGGTGACTCCACCACCTCCCTGGGCAGCACATTCCAGTGGCCAATCTCTCTTTCTGGGAAGAACTTTTGCCTCACCTCCAGCCTAAATTTCCCCTGGCACAGCTTGAGACTGTGTCCTCTTGTTCTGATGCTGGCTGCCTGGGAGAACAACCCCCACCTGGCTACAGCCTCTCTTCAGGCAGTTGTAGACAGCAATGAGGTCTCCCCTGAGCCTCCTCTTCTCCAAGCTAAGCAACCCCAGCTGCCTCAGAGGGCTGTGCTCCAAACCCCTCCCCAGCTTTGTTGCCCTTCTCTGGACACCTTCCAGCAACTCAATATCTTTCCTAAACTGAGGAGCCCAGAACTGGACACAGTGCTCCAGGTGTGGCCTAACCAGTGCTAATGGCTCTGGAGTAATGATAGTGTGCATGTTGGCCAATCCTGTAGTCTTTGGAGCAGCAGGAAAGTGAGGATCCTGCTAAAAACCCTAAAATGGTTTCCTTTTTTCCTTGATTTCTATTACTGTATGTAGTTTTCAGCTCTTACAAAGATGGTGACTTTAATCAGTTACAATGCAATGATCAAATTGTTCTTTTTCTGCTCTATGCAAATTGAAACCCATTCTTCAGGGAGATTTTGTGGTATCCTCTCAGTGTAGCTTTGGCTGTGTTAGTGTCATGAGTGAGCTCTCCTTGGGCACCACCTATAGTAATACTGTAAAACAGAAGCTTAATTGGTTTTCCTTTCTTAATACTGCAGTTTGCTTCAGGCTGTTAAACTAATTTCATATCCAATCATAGCATCACATAATAAGTGATTATGAAGATACTTTGTGCAGCTCAAGATGACAACACTTCCACCAGGTTTTCCTTAGAAATCACAGGATGTCAGAGGTTGGACCAAAAAGATCACCCAGTCCAAGCCCCTGCCAGAGCAGGAGCATAGAATCCAGCACAGGTCACACAGGAACACATCCAGACAGGGCTGGAAAGGCTCCAGAGAAGGAGACTCCACAACCTCTCTGGGCAGCCTGCTCCAGGGCTCTGGGACCCTTAAAGTCAAGAAGTTCTTCCTCATGTTGAGGTGGAACCTCCTGTGCTGCAGCTTACATCCATTGCTCCTTGTCCTATCACAGTGAGCAAGTGAGCAGAGCCTCTCCCCTGCCTCCTGACCCCCAGCCCTCAGACATTTATGAACATTTATTAAATCCCCTCTCAGTCTTCTCTTCTCCAGACTAAACAGCCCCAGGTTCCTCAGCCTCTCCTCACCAGGCAGTGCTCCAGTCCCCTAATCATCCTCACAGCCCTCCAGTGGACCCTCTCCAGCAGATCCCTGTCCCTCTTGAATGGGGGAAATACTCTGTCAGTAACATTTTCAGTGACTGCTAATAAGCAAGTTTTTGTCTGCTGAAGTAAGTATGCTATGCTGCAGGGTTTCTTGCAGTGAAAAGGACTTGCCTTGAAACATTCTTCCAACCTGGTCTGGTGTATGTCTATTCTATTCTATTCTATTCTATTCTATTCTATTCTATTCTATTCTATTCTATTCTATTCTATTCTATTCTATTCTATTCTATTCTATTCTATTCTGCTCTGCTCTGCTCTGCTCTGCTCTGCTCTGCTCTGCTCTGCTCTGCTCTGGCAGGGGGTTGGATTAGGTGATCTTTCAAGGTCCCTTCCAGCCCCTAACATTCTGTGATTGATATTATTTATTTTTATTATTTTCTTTTTCTTAATGTCTTAATAAGTATTGGTGGTTGTCAAATGTTATTTACTCAGCTGCAGGATAAAGGTCAATGGCCACAGCAAGCTGCTTGTTAGATGCTTCAAGTTCTTCACATTCGTCCTGTGCTTTTAGTTCCTCCGTGGTGGGGCTTGCTAAGAAATGTTCCACAGAAGAATGTGAAGGCCTTGTCTGATCTGTGACTGTGATTTGCATCTGGGGAAATCATTAGAACAGTGCTTGTGTTCATCTGATTGATCAGAACTGGCTCGTGGCAACAGGGCTGCTTACTTAGGAGAGCTCTGCAGAGGGACCTTGCCAGGCTGGACAGATGGGCAGAGTCCAACAGGATGGCATTCAACAAGTCCAAGTGCCAGGTGCTGCACTTTGGCAACAACAACCCCAGGCAGTGCTACAGGCTGGGGTCAGAGTGGCTGGAGAGCAGCCAGGCAGAAAGGGACCTGGGGGTAGTGGCTGACAGCAGCTGAACATGAGCCAGCAGTGTGCCCAGGCGGCCAAGAAGGCCAATGGCATCCTGGCCTGCATCAGGAACAGTGTGGCCAGCAGGAGCAGGGAAGTCATTCTGCCCCGTGCTCAGCATTGGCTAGGCCACACCTTGAGTCCTGTGTCCAGTTCTGGGCCCCTCAGTTTAGGAGAGATGCTGAGCTGCTGGAAGGTGTCCAGAGAAGGGCAACAAAGCTGGGGAGGGGTCTGGAGCACAGGCGTGTGAGGAGAGGCTGAGGGAGCTGGGCTTGCTTAGCCTGCAGAAGAGGAGGCTCAGGGGAGACCTTCCTGCTGTCTGCAACTCCCTGAAGGGAGGTTGTAGCCAGGTGGGGGTTGGTCTCTTCTGCCAGGCACCCAGCACCAGAACAAGAGGACACAGTCTCAAGCTGTGCCAGGGGAGGTTCAGGCTGGATGTTAGGAAGAAGTTCATCCCAGACAGAGAGACTGGCCATTAGAATGTGCTGCCCTGGGAGGTGGTGGAATAACCATCACTGAAAGTGTTTAAAAAGACCCTGGATGAGGCACTTGGTCCATGGTTTAGATGAGTAGATGGTGTTAGGTAATAGGTTGGACTTGATGTTCTCTGAGTTTTTTTCCAAGCTGGTTCATTCTGTGATTCTATAATTGGGCATGGCTTGTGGCAACAGGGCTGCTTGGTTCTCTGAAGTCCATCCTGATGTGTAGCTCCTTCCCTTGCCTCTGTTACCACCAATCTTTTCTAACAATATTTGGTGCAGGGGTCTGCCAGGGGGAATTCTGTGGGTTTGCACTGTTATGCTAAAGACTGAATTGACACACATGCTTCATTCCCCTGTTTTTAATGCCAGGTTACACTGCCAATGCATCTTGTGCAAGAGAAGACAGAGTTCCCTCAGCAGACTATGAAAAGTAGTTACAGGATTAGGAGAGGGATCTGTATGAAGTTAGGCTGAGTAGACAGGAATTCTTTACTTAGTGAAATTGCTATGCACCTGGAGTACCACCTCTGTGAGATTGTATTGGACTAAGTGTGTGAGTGTAGGTGTATGGACATGACTGAGCCTGAGGGAGCTGAGGGCTCTGGAGCTTGGAGGGGAGGAGCCTGAGAGGTGACCTCCTTGCTGTTGATCAAGATGTGCAGGGTGAGTGCCCAGAGGCTGGAGCCAGGCTCTGCTGGGGGATGCCCAATGCCAGCCCAAGGGGCAGTGGTGGAAGCCGAGGCAGGGGAAGTGCCATGGAAAGAGGAGGAAAATGTTTTCCCTGTGAGGGTGCCAGAGCCCTGGAGCAGGCTGTCCAGGGGGTTGTGGAGTCTCCCTCTCTGGAGCTATTCCAGACCCACCTGGATGTGTTGCTGTGTGATCTGCTCTGGGTGCTCCTGCTCTGGCAGGGGGTTGGACTGGATGAGGTTTCAGGGTGCCTTCCAGCCCCTAACATTCTGTGATTCTGTGACTTAAATACAACAGTTGATTTGTACCTTTGACCTCATCAATCTAGACTCTCTAAAGGTACAGAACCTCAGGTCACTGTTCCTTTCCAAAAGGTTTAAGATGTTTTTATTAGTGCTGCACGAAGGTGGCTGTGTTTACTTTTCTGGATGATCGGACACAGAGCTATCAGTCCATGAAAAAGGAGGTGCAGTCTTTTGCGTTTGAGGCTTCCTGCTGCTTTCATGTCCTAGGAAGTAAGTATCAAAGTTCTAACTGCAGATCTGCCTATGGCTAGCACAGTCTCAGTTACTCTCACACTTTTACTGGATGATCTTTTGAGGTCCCTTCCAGCCTCTGACATTCTGGGACTCTTACAAATTGTGCTGCAACCTGCAGCTTAGCCTGGAGAAGAGGAGGCTCAGGGGAGACCTTCTTGCTCTCTACAACTCCCTAAAGGGAGGTTGTAGCCAGGTGGGGATTGGTCTCCTCTCCCAGGCACCCAGCACCAGAACAAGAGGACACAGTCTCAAGCTGTGCCAGGGCAGGTTTAGGCTGGAGGTGAGGAAGAAATTCTTCTGAGAAAGAGAGATTGGCCCTTGGGATGTGCTGCCCAGGGAGGTGGTGGAGTCACCATCACTGGAGGTGTTTAGCAAGAGCCTGGATGAGGCACTTGGTGCCATGGTTTAGTTGATTAGGTGGTGCTGGGTGATAGGGTGGACTTGATAGAGTAGAGTAGAATAGAGTAGAATAAACCAGGTTGGAAGAGACCTTCAAGATCATCGTGTCCAACCCATCATCCAACGCCACCTAATCAACTAAACCATGCAACTAAGCACCCTGTCAAGTCTGGCACCCTATCAAGTCTCTGATGATCTCAAAGGTCTTTTCCAACCTGGTTAATTCTATTCTATTCTAATTGTCTTCTCTGTGGAGATGCAGGTAGCATGAGCAGCTAATGAGTATGCTAGGGAACACTGGAGTAAGTTCATGTGGATCAGAAGATGCCTCCTGCTAAGTAGGCAACCATCTGACACTGTTACTGCATAAACCCTCTGTAATAGAAGTGTTCATGGGGATGTGTGCTTTGATTCAAAAGTTTGCCAGACATTTACTGTCACTGGCAGCTACTGAAAAGTAGATTAATTGGCTGCTGGTGTTAGCCTAAGAAGCAGCAAGAAATAAGCAGCCTGGCTGCAGCAGCTGCAGCTTCAGTCACAAATCCTGTCCTTTCAGTGGCTGGTCTGCCTCATTCTGTCCCGCCGTTAGCTGTGTGACAGGGCTGGATAGCTGTGTGAATTGCAATGCCACGATCCTCTGGCGTGGTCCCTGCCGTGGTGCACCCTGAGAACAAGGGGCAGTTCTTCCCAGCAAAGGGAAATCCTGTTAGGGGTGCCAGCAGCTGCCAGAATGCCCTCCAGTGCCGATGCTGCTTCCCTCGGTGGCAGCGCGGAGAGCCGGAGCACTGCACGCCGCTGCTTCGCTCGGCAGCCTTCAGCGGCCCAGAACTGCTTACAGAATGCTGCTGGGCAGGAGTGCCAGCGTCTGCAAAAGCGGTTTGAAGGTGCTCAAAGGGCACAGCCATGCGGCTGGGTTGCAGGCAGGGCTCCTCCAGCCTTCCTCTCGTCTGCTGCAGCCTGCAATGCACTGTTCTGCTCTTTGGGGTGCCTCAAAACAAACCTGCAGAGTTGTGCAGAAAAAGGGGCTGCGAATAAATATCAAGATACAATCTAAATGTTACAGGTTTTCTTGATTTCTTTCGTTTTAATGGCTGTGCTCTCCATACTGACATCTGTGTGCTTCATCAGTCCTCAGGCCATAACCCTGATTGGGTTTTTAATAGAACAGAATTATCCAGGTTGGAAAAGACCATGGAGATCATTAAGTCCAACCTATCACCCAACACCATCTCATCAACTAAACCATGGCACTGAGTGCCTCAGCCAGGCTCCTCCTAAACACCTCCAGAGGTGTTGATACAGCAACCTCCCTGGGCAGCACGTTCCAATGGCCAATCTCTCTTGCTGGGAAGAGAGATCCTAACATCCAGCCTAAACCTCCCCTGGCACAGCTTGAGACTGTGTCCTCTTGTTCTGGTGCTGGGTGCCTGGCAGAAGAGACCAACCCCCACCTGGCTACAACCTCCCTTCAGGCAGTTGGAGAGAGCAATGAAGTCTCCTCTGAGCCTCCTCTTCTCCAGGCCAAGCAACCCCAGCTCCCTCAGCCTCTCCTCACAGGCCTGTGCTCCAGACCCCTCCCCAGCTTTGTTGCCCTTCTCTGGACACCTTCCAGCAGCTCGACATCTTTCCTAAACTGAGGGGCCCAGAACTGGACACAGGACTCAAGGTGTGGCCGAAGCAGTGCTGAGCACAGGGCAGAATGACTTCCCTGCTCCTGCTGGCCACACTGTTCCTGATGCAGGCCAGGATGCCTTGGACTGTTGTCTTCTGCAACTATTAATACAGAAAGTTCATAGCCAATTTGAGTTTAGTTGAGAGTGTTTAAATAAATCTCTTCAGCTTTTCAGTACATGGACCTCATATTTTTCCATACTAGCTTTCTTGCAGCAGCTTCAAGCATAGATTTTAAGGCTGAGAGCTCTGACCTTCCCCCACTGACTCAGAAATCTTTCCAGCATGTGTAGCCAGCCATGTGGGAACTTTTGTGTAAATAAGATTAAAAGCTGCAGGGTCAAAGACAAGAATCATGTATTCCCCTTACACACTGCCTGTACTGCACAGTGTAGGGTTAGGTATTACGTTAGTACAGTGTGGTGTCTGCTTCAGACTTGCTTTCTGTCACAACTGGATCTTGTTATTCTGATTATGTGTCTCAAGAGAAGGTTGCATGGCAGAAGTCCTCTCAGCCCAGTTATTGTTTTAAAGGAGCACCAACACGTTCTTGGAGTCATGAGGAGCTGTTGGTTGAAATGCTCAGCTGCTCATTACCTGGGGGATCACAGGATATTAGAGCATGGAAGGGTCCTCAAGAGATCATCCAGTCCAAGCCCCCCTGCCAGAGCAGTGTCACCCACGGTAGTCCACACAGGAATGCATCCAGGTAGGGTTGGAAAGTCTCCACAGAAGGAGACTCCACAACCTCTCTGGGCAGCCTGCTCCAGGGCTCTGCCACCATCACTGCTAAGAAGTTTCTCCTCATGTGGAGCTGAAACCTTCTCTGTTCCAGTTTGTCTCCATTGCTCCTTGGCTTATTGCTGTGCACCTCCCAAAAGAGCTTGGCCCCCTCCACTTGACCCCCAGCCCTCGGCTATTGATAGACATTGATCAGATCCCTCTCAGCCTTCTCTTCTCCAGACTCAACAGCCCCAGGGCTCTCAGTCTCTCTTCCCAGGGGAGATGCTCAAGTCCCTGGTAGCTTCACCTGAGCGTTTCACTATCCTTTTCACAGTGGTTAGAGACAACTGCTCATCTCTCCACACTGTACTCTGGCATGGCAAAGGACAAGATAATCCCCTTAGCCTGTTAAATGCTCCATCCCATCTGGTAGGTGATAATTGCATTGTGAGGGAATTAGTACAGTGGGGTATGCTGATAGTGTAATGAAGAGCTTTGCAGCAAGCATGAAAGTCAGCTGAATGCATTGGAGCAATTTGGCACCTGGAATTTGCACTTTGGTTTTGGTAAACACTATAAAACACAAGTTTCATCTGGAGAAGGTGTGCCATGCCTTCAGGTGGTCCTGCTCTGGCGGGGGGGGGTTACTAGATGACCTCTAGAGGTCCTTCCAACCCCTAACATCCTGTGAGCCTGTGAACAGATGATACATTTCTTTGGAGACAGCAGTAGTCCAAATGCTTGCAGCCTTCTTCTAGGAGTTGTGGAATAGGCTTTTGCTCAGCTGGACATTTTAGGACCAGTTAGTGATCATAGCTGCATAAAATGCATCCTTAGTGTTGGCTTTACTTCTACTCAGAACACCTATGACTTTGGAATGTCACTTAGAGACATGGTCTAGTGGTGGTGTTAGGTCACAGGCTGGGCTTGACTTTTGAGGGTGTCAGGTAATGATAGGACTGGGGGGGATGGAGCAAAACTAGAAGTGGGCAGATTCAGATTATATGTTAGGAAGTTGTTCCCCGTGAGGGTGGTGAGAGCCTGGCACAGGTTGCCCAGGGAGGTGGTGGAAGCCTCCTGCCTGGAGGTGTTTGCAGCCAGGCTGGATGTGGCTGTGAGCAACCTGCTGTAGTGTGAGGTGTCCCTGCCCCTGGCAGGGGGCTTGGAACTGGCTGAGCCTTGAGGTCCCTTCCAACTCTGACAATTTTGTGATTCTATGATCTCAGAGGTCTGTTCCAGCCTCAATAACTCTGTGACTCTGAAATCATGGGGTTAAGTTGTTGCTGGTACAGGAACACGCCCAAGGCATTAAATACTGCCTAGGAGTCTTTGGTAGTAAAGATGACATTCTGCACAGTATGGCTTATTCACGTTTCAGAGTAATTTTGTGTCAGGAGGGATCAGAGGATTTCGGGCTGAAAGTCACTCTCCTTGTAGTCAACAAGAATAAATGTTTCAAACTTTCAGGTTGAAGCCTGAGCCTAAGGTAGTGCAAAATGACTTTAAAAACCTTCATGAATTTTCCTGGGGGGGGGTTGATTTCTTTTGTCTGGTGTTTTGTGTGTGTTTGTTTGCTTGGTGGGTTTCCCTTGGCTGGGTTTTATTTCCTTTGCCTGGGTTTATTTTTCCAGTTTTTTTTTCCCTTTGGTTGTGTTATATTTCCTTTGGGGTATTTTTTTCCCCTTTGGTTGTGTTTTTTTCCCTTTGGTTGGTTGTGGGTTTTTTCCCCTTTGGTTGGTTGTGGTGGTTTTGTCCCCTTTGGTTGGTTGTGGTGGTTTTCTTCCCCTTTGGTTGGTTGTGGTGGTTTTGTCCCCTTTGGTTGGTTGTGGTGGTTTTGTCCCCTTTGGTTGGTTGTGGTGGTTTTGTCCCCTTTGGTTGGTTGTGGTGGTTTTCTTCCCCTTTGGTTGGTTGTGGTGGTTTTTTCCCCTTTGGTTGGTTGTGGTGGTTTTCTTCCCCTTTGGTTGGTTGTGGTGGTTTTGTCCCCTTTGGTTGGTTGTGGTGGTTTTGTCCCCTTTGGTTGGTTGTGGTGGTTTTGTCCCCTTTGGTTGGTTGTGGTGGTTTTGTCCCCTTTGGTTGTTGTGGTGGTTTTCTTCCCCTTTGGTTGGTTGTGGTGGTTTTGTCCCCTTTGGTTGGTTGTGGTGGTTTTGTCCCCTTTGGTTGGTTGTGGTGGTTTTTTCCCCTTTGGTTGGTTGTGGTGGTTTTGTCCCCTTTGGTTGTTGTGGTGGTTTTTTCCCCTTTGGTTGGTTGTGGTGGTTTTTCCCCTTTGGTTGGTTGTGGTGGTTTTGTCCCCTTTGGTTGGTTGTGGTGGTTTTGTCCCCTTTGGTTGGTTGTGGTGGTTTTGTCCCCTTTGGTTGCTTGTGGTGGTTTTGTCCCCTTTGGTTGCTTGTGGTGGTTTTGTCCCCTTTGGTTGCTTGTGGTGGTTTTGTCCCCTTTGGTTGCTTGTGGTGGTTTTGTCCCCTTTGGTTGGTTGTGGTGGTTTTGTCCCCTTTGGTTGGTTGTGGTGGTTTTGTCCCCTTTGGTTGCTTGTGGGTTTTTCCCTCTGGTTGGTTATGGTGTTTTTGTCCCCTTTGGTTGTTGTGGGTTTTTTCCCTTTGGTGGGTTTGGTTTCATGTTTTTGTTTGGTTTGGGTGGGGGGAATGTTGTGGTTGATCTGGTTTCAATTTTTTTGTTTGTTGGTTTTGAGTTGGGTTTTTTTTTACAGTTTAACTAACACTGTGAGTAGTGAAGATAGTAAATCTTGTGTCTAAGAGCATTTGATAAGAAAACTATACCTTAGCTTCCTTTGCCCAGGGAGGTGGTGGAGCCACCATCCCTGGAGGTGTTCAAGAGGGGATTGGATGTGGCACTTGGTGCCATGGTTTAGAGGTCCTGAGGTGTTGAGTGACAGGTTGGACTTGATGATCTTTGAGGTCTCTTCCAATCTTATTGATTCTATGATTCCATGACTTAACTTTCAAGGTGCTAAAGATCCTTATGCAGGTATGTTATGTGGGGTGGTAGCTCAGGGTTGGTTCCCATCCTGTTGGTTGCGCTCTCCACAGTCTCCTCGTATGGGACAGGAAACTCGGTGAGCTGCTGAGAGCTGAGCAGTATGTGCAGTCTCACTGGCTTGAACATTAACACGTAGGTTAGCCCACACTGTGCTGTGACAGCATTTCATAGCCAGACAGATTAGCAATTTACCAGAGGTGTGGATATTTTGATGTAAATGAGGGTCAGGTGTAGAACTATGCAGTGCATGCAGTAGGGGCTACAGTGATGTATGATGCCAGCGGGAGCAGGGAAGTCATTCTGCCCTGGACTCAGCACTGCTTAGGCCACACCTTGAGTCCTGTGTCCAGTTCTGGGCTCCTCAGTTTAGGAAAGATGTTGAGATGCTGGAAGCTGTCCAGAGAAGGGCAACAAAGCTGGGGAGGGGTCTGGAGCACAGGCCTGTGAGGAGAGGCTGAGGGAGCTGGGGTTGCTCAGCCTGGAGAAGAGGAGGCTCAGGGAGACCTTCTTGCTCTCTCCAACTGCCTGAAGGGAGGTTGTAGCCGGGTGGGGGTTGGTCTCTTCTCCCAGGCAAGCAGCACCAGAACAAGAGGACACAGTCTCAAGCTGTGCCAGGGGGTTTGGGCTGGATGTTAGGAAGAAATTCTTCCCAGCAAGAGAGATTGGCCATTGGAATGTGCTGCCCAGGGAGGTGGTGGAGTCACCATCCCTGGAGGTGTTCAGAAAAGGCTTGGATGTGGCACTTGGAGCCATGGTTTAGTTGTCAGGAGGTGTTAGGTATTAGGTCATAGGTTGGACTTGATGATGTCACGGGAGGTCTTTGCCAACCTGGTTGATTCTGTGATTCTGTGACCTTGCAGTGGGATTACATTTTGTAATGACTGAAGGCTCTGTGACCAGCTGCATGGTTGCTGTTTCTTGAGTTTCTAGTTCCTGACTTAGCAGCTCTGCCTGGGTGTGTGCCTGTGGGAATAAAGGCAAAATAAATCTAGCAGTTACTTTGTGGGCCATCTGCAACAACTTTGCCAGCCTGAGCTGAGGTGGTTGAGTGTGGTTAAGCTCTGTGGGAATAAAGCTTCTCTTACTTAATGATAGCTCTGAGTGGCTGCAGTCGAGCAGAAAGCTGCTTTTCCAAAGTTGCAGTGATGCTACATGGGAGCAATTTGAGGGCTTATTTAGGTTTCTTTCTTGTTTACTTTTTTTATTTCTTCTGAGGTGGCTGAGCTCTAAAGAGCATTCCTTAATTTTCTTCATTTAGATTTAAAGTGTTTACCCAAGGGGAGGTTTTGGAGTCTCCTTCTCCACAGATACTCCAAACCCACCTGAATTAGTTCCAGTGTGATCTGGTCTAGGGGATGCAGGCAAGGGGGTTGGACTGGATGAGCTTTTGAGGTCCCTTCCAACCCCTAACACTCTGTGGTGCTGTAAAAAATTGACAAGTTTTGCTTTTTAGTTTTCTGACATTCTGCAGGTTTTTAACTAAGCCTCAGTGAAATGGCATGGGACTCAAAAAACCCAACCAGGATCCTTCCAGGAAGTGAATTTTGTCTCTTCTCCCTACCCATGTCCTTTCTGAAGTATGAATTTGTGTCACATGAAAAACTCACTGGAAAGGATCATTGGGTTGACAATGTGCAAAGAAGCTCTTTAAAGAGGAATTTTCAGTTGTTTAGTGAAGGGGGGAGGTTTGAATAATCCCTATATATGTTTTACAAGTATGCTAAGTATTTAGTAAACCATGCTTAGTGATGAGACTGGGCAAGGCAGTGGAGGGAAAGGCTGTTTTAGTGCAGTATAACCTTTCAGAGCCTCCCTGCAAGAGAGATCTTGAGGTGCTGGAGCAGGTCCAGAGGAGAGCAACCAGCCTGGGGAAGGGACTGGAGAGAAAGTGATGAGGAGAGGCTGAGGGAGCTGGGGGTTTCAGCCTGGAGAAGAGGAGATTCAGGGGGGACCTTTTCACTCTCTACAAGTACGTGAAGGGAAGCTGTAGTCAGGTGGGGGTCAGGCTCTTGTGCCAGGCAACTTGTGCCAAGAGGAGAGGGCATGGCCTGAAGCTGTGCCAGGGGAGGGTTAGGTTGGATGTTAGGTCGTAGGCTGGACTCGACGATCTCTGAGGTCTATTCCAGCCTCAGTCATTCTGTGTTTCTGTGATATATGATATATAATCATTTTTCTTCTTATTTAGGTGACAAACAGCATGTTTGGTGCTTCAAGGAAGAAGTTTGTAGAGGGGGTTGATGGTGACTACCATGATGAGAACATGTACTACAGCCAATCATCGATGTTCCCACATCGGTCAGAAAAAGATGTAAGTTGAACAAGCATGGCTTTGTCCCCTGGCCGTGGTGGGAGGGTTTCAAGTGTGTAAAAGATATGTGAAGAAGGGCTTCATTTAGCTTGAAGGTGTGCATGACTATGTTTTCAGTGGCAAGTGCTTCATGCATGCAAGCTTCAGCCACAGGCTTGCCAGAGTTTTGTATTTCATCTTTAGGAAGTGCATTTCTAACTTAATTTGGGCTGTGGATTGTATCTGTTTGTTTACATGTTGTGTCTCCAGTGGGTTTGATGTGGTTTTGCCTTTTACATCTTCAGCCATGCCTTGAAAATGCTTTGTGCAGCTTGTCTGCTCAGGTGTTCTTGCTTGGGTATGTCTCTCATTTGTTATTGACACAGTTACAAACTCAATCATTCTTAAACTTCCTCCCCCCGCCTTAGTGAAGGATTATTGTATAATAGAGCTGCATTGGCAATGCTTGTGTTAGTTAATGAAGTATTTCAATCTAGCATAACATGTAGAAATACATGGAAGAGTCCAGAGAAGGGCCACGAGGATGAGCAGAGGGCTGGAGCTGCTCTCCTATGAGGAGAGAGTTGGGGTTGTTCAGTCTGAAGAGGAGAAGGCTCCGAGGAGACCTAATTGTGGCCTTCCAGTATCTGAAGGGGGCTCCAAGAAAGCTGGGGAGGGACTTTTGAGGGTGTCAGGGAGTGATAGGACTGGGGGGATGGAGCAAAACTAGAAATGGGTAGATTGAGATTGGCTGTTAGGAAGAAGTTGTTCCCCATGAGGGTGGTGAGAGCCTGGCACAGGTTGCCCAGGGAGGTGGTGGAAGCCTCATCCCTGGAGGTGTTTGCAGCCAGGCTGGATGTGGTTGTGAGCAACCTGCTGCAGTGTAAGGTGTCCCTGCCCATGGCAGGGGGTTGGAAATGGATGATCCTTGAGGTCCCTTCCAACCCTGACAATTCTCTGGTTCTATGACCTGGAAGTTCATGTCACCTGAAAGTCAGTAAAAGCCTCTGATGACAGGCTGGAGTGTAACATGCTGAAGCAACACAGAGGCTAGATTTTCATTTTAATTAGAAGAAAAGTAATTTTCAAATCCATTCAGACATTCAAAAGAGTCTCATGGCTTCAAGTCTGTCTCCATTACTGCCCAGATAGATAGTTGTTTAGTACCAAATGAGAGCACTGACTTGATAGACCCTGACCTATGAAAACAGAAACATTTAGAATCATGGACTGGTCTGGGTGGGAAGGGACCTCTGAAGGTCATCCAGTCCAAGCCCCTCTGCAGTCAGCAGGGACATCCCAGCTAGATCAGGTTGCCCAGAGCCCTGTCCTCACCTTGAATATCTCCGGGGATGGGGCCCCAGCCACCTCCCTGGGCAGCCTGCTCCAGTGTTCCACCACCCTCATAGTCCTGTAGACTGTTAGCTGAATTTGAATTCAGATTCACAAAGATATTTAGAAGACTTTTTAAAACAAGACAAATGCTTCAATGCAGATTTCCAATTCTGTTGCCTAAGTTATTTTTATGAGAAATTTCTGGTGAGCCAGCAAAGGATTAAAATACACTGCAGAAAAGAAAATTAAATCACAGAATCAGAATCACAGAAACATTCAGGTTGGAAAAGAGCCTCAGGATCACCAAGGCCAACCCACAACCCTGCTCTGCAAGGCTCACCCCTAAACCACAGCCCCAAGCCCCACAGACAAACCACCTGCAAACACAGCCAGGCTTGGGGACTCCACCACCTCCCTGGGCAGCACATTCCAAGCTCTGACCACTCTTGCTGGGAAAAAATGCTTCCTAATGTCCAGTCTAAACCTGCCCTGCTGCAGCTTGAGGCCATTCCCTCTTGTCCTGTCACTAATGACCTGGGAGCAGAGACCAGCACCAACCTCTCCACAACCTCCTTGCAGGGAGCTGTAGAGAGCCAGGAGGTCTCCCCTCAGCCTCCTCTCTTTCACACTAACCATCCCCAGCTCCTGCAGTTGCTCCTCATCAGATTTCTTCTCCAGGCCCTTCCCAGCTTCCTTGCCCTTCTCTGCTCTGGCTCCAGCACCTCCACATCTCTCCTAGGCTGCTCTTCTCTGGTTTATGTGCATTACATAGATGTATGTACTACAGATGCACACAGGCACAGTGGAATATTGGTAATGTTGAACATACTTCCCCTTTCTGTGAGCTCTGGCACAATGGAGTCTTGATAATGTTGAACTTACTTCCCCTTTCTATGAGCACCTAGAGTTTTAGCTAGCACTCTCAGAGAGGGCTCTTGGACATGAAATCCCCACTTGTAGTTTTGATGCACTGAGGGAGGAGTCATTGCAGTGTGATGAGAGAGGTGAAGTGAGATCAGCACTGTGCAGTGTGGTGTGCACAGTGAAAGCTGCTGCTTGGCATCCAGTTGGCACAGTGAATGAGTGTTTCAGTTGCCTGCTCTTTCTGTAGGCAATGTTGCAGAGGTGGCTCTTAGAATGGGACTTCAAGAGAAGGAAGGTGGGTGCTCCTAACACCAGGAATGACAAATGAAATGAGGAACCGTGAAAGCTCTTGGGAGGAGTGGCCAAAATGGGTCATAGGAGCTGCTGCAGATGGCAGCAGAGTGATGTTGTTCCAACAGGAAATGGAAGAGTGAGTTTTTGCAGTAACTTTCTAAAGTTCTTCTCTTTCCAAAACTTTTTTAACAGCTTTTTTTTTCCTCCCTGTACCTTCGCAGAATCACAGAACTGTCAGGGTTGGAAGGGACCTCAAGGATCAGCCAGTTCCAACCCCCCCTGCCACGGGCAGGGACACCTCACACTACAGCAGGTTGCTCACAGCCACATCCAGCCTGGCCTTAAAACCTTCCAGGGATGAGGCTTCCACCACCTCCCTGGGCAACCTGTGCCAGGCTCTCACCACCCTCATGGGGAACAACTTCTTCCTAGCATCCAATCTCAATCTACCCATTTATAGTTTTATTCCATTCCCCCTAGTCCTATCCCTCCCTGACACCCTCAGAAGTCCCTCCCCACCTTTCTTTTTTGTAGCCTCCTTCAGATACTGGAAGGCCACAACTAGGTCTCCCTGGAGCCTTCTCTTCTGCAGTCCCAACAACCCCAGCTCCCTCAGTCTGTCCTCAGAGCAGAGCATCTCCAGCCCTCTGCTGATCCTCATGGCCCTTCTCTGGACACCTTCCAGCACCTCCAGATCCTTCCTGGAATAGAGGCTCCAGAACTGGAGACAGTGCTCCAGGTGTGGTCTCACCAGAGTGGAGCAGAGGGGGAGAATCACTTCCCTGGCCCTGCTGGCCACACTTCTCCTGATGCAGCCCAGGCTCTGCTTGGCTTTCTGGGCTGCAAGTGCTCATTGCTGGTTCATGTTGAGCTTCTTATCCCCCAGCTCCCCCCAGGTCCCTTTCCTATTGACCATTACAACTTTATGTGTTCATAATTAATGACATCTTCAACTCCTATATGCTAATGTGATCCATTTCTAAGAAGTTGGTCAGAATAAACATGTGGTGGTGATGCTGCCCTTGTCTGTGTCACTTGGATCGCTCAGGTACAGCTCAGTGTGTCCTGGGTGTTATGTGCTGCTTTTCACTGCTTATTTGCCTCACAGCAGCAGAGAATGGTTGGGAAGGTGGTTGGATTCTTTCAGTTTCCAACCAGTTCTGCAGCTTTGTAAAACCCTTTTACTTTCAACTGGAATTCTGCTAATGTTCTGTGTATGAGAACACAGTACATATGGTGCCTGTGTTGTTATTTTGGCAACAGTATTGACAGGCACAAATAAATTGGCTCAGAATTTTCTGCATAAGTTAATGAAGGTTAATGTTTGAAACTTGGGTCCAGCTTAATGAACATCTGGGGTGAAAAATGTCCAGCTTGATGGACCTTAGAAGACTTGGAGTCTTTCTTGTCTTCACCTTTATATTGAAATGAAATAGGTAAATATATGGATGAAATAAAGCAGTTAGTTTTCCAACCTGAAGTTGAGTGGTTCCTAGGGAAGTCCTTTGTGAGTGGACTCCTTCAATACTCCTCTTTGGGAAAGGCTAAAAGTTTCCAAGTTCTGGAGCCCCTATTACAAGAGGGATGTGGACGTGCTGGAACATGTCCGGAGAAGGGCCACGAGGATGAGCAGAGGGCTGGAGCACCTCTCCTATGAGGACAGACTGAAGGAGTTGGGGCTGTTCAGGCTGGAGAAGAGAAGGCTCCGAGGTGACCTCATTGTGGCCTTCCAGTATCTGAAGGGGGCTACAGGAAGGCTGGGGAGGGACTTCTCAGGCTATCAGGTAGTGATAGGACTAGGGGGAATGGAATGAAGCTGGAGGTGGGGAGATTCAGACTGGAGGTGAGGAAGAAGTTCTTCCCCATGAGAGTGGTGAAGCCCTGGAATGGGTTATCCAGGGAGGTGGTTGAGGCCCCGTCCCTGGAGGTGTTTAAGCCCAGGCTGGATGAGGCTCTGGCCAGCCTGATCTGGTGTGGGGTGTCCCTGCCCATGGCAGGGAGGTTGGAACTAGATGATCCTTGTGGTCCCTTCCAACTCTGACTGATTCTATGATTCTATGATTATTCTTATTCTGGACATGGCTAGTTGCTTTTCTGTTCTTCACTTTGTTGAAGCCTTACTGATTCTGATCTGAAAAGTTGCTGCTTTCCAAGCAATTGTTATTGCATGTGTGTGTGTGTGTGTGTGTGTCTGTGTGTCCTCCAAGCAGAGGAACAGAGAGAAGGATAAGACCCTCCTAAAATGAAAAGTGAGGACTGTTACTGCAGGCATCAACTCATGAACTCTGGAACCTATTTTTCACTCTCACAGTAGGGTTTCTGTCCTTGAAGAGGCATTGTCTTCAGACATGGTACAGCGATCACAGGCTCACAGGATGTTAGGGGTTGGAAAGGACCTCTGGAGATCTTCCGGTCCAACCCCCTGCCAGAGCAGGAGCACAGAATCCAGCACAGGTCACACAGGAACACATCCAGACAGGGCTGGAAAGGCTCCAGAGAAGGAGACTCCACAACCTCTCTGGGCAGCCTGCTCCAGGGCTCTGGGACCCGTACAGTAAAGAAGTTCTTCCTCATGTTGAGATGGAACCTCCTGTGCTGGAGTTTCCATCCATTGCCCCTTGTCCTATGCCAGGGCCCCAGTAAGACTTGTACACAGTTTGGTTGGGAGCTTTTCAGCCTTCTGCCTTTCTTTAACACTTAAGCTGGAGGTTTAAATTTTACTCTTTTTTTCTTCAAATTATACCAGGAGATAGTTCTTCACTCACTAAGTAAAAACAAGAATTTACAGCATATGGTTTAGTTAGGCATGAGGTGCTGAGTGACAGGTTGGACTTGATGATCTCTGAGGTCTTTTCCAACCTCATTGATTCTGTGATTCTATGATCTTCAAGATGAAGTAAGAAAACTTTATGCCTTTTCATAAACAATTATCATAGCACTTAGTGATGTGTTATTCTTGGGACCTATTACTTTGGCTTGAATTCCTTTACACAAAGGGGGAAGCGAAAGTAAGGCTGCTCAAGTCCTGCCTTTAAATTTTGAAGACTTCATACAAATGAAGTAGCAGGAAATAGTTTATGACATGTTTTTATTTCAGAGCTTAAAAGTTTTCTTTCATCTTACCTGGGCTTTTATTCCTGAGGAAATACACTTCTAGACAGTCAGGGCTGACCCTGGGCATTGACATAGAAAAGTTGCATGTGAACTCATGTGCACAGTTGCTGCCAGAATCATATGGATGCTGTTTGGGCCTCCTGGTTTAGGCACAAAATTAGGCCTCCTTAGATGAGATTAGATCTTGCTTACTCATGCCATGTAAGGCTTCCTTTTTAATGAGTGGCTTTGCCTTGAGTCATCACAAACCTTGCAGTGCTAAGTAGGGAAGTGGAACAGAGTGAATGGAATAGAATAGAATTAGCCAGGTTGGAAAAGAACTTTGAGATCATCCAGTCCAACCTATCACCCAACACCATCTCATCAACTAAACCATGGCACCAAGTGCCTCATCCAGGCTCTTCTTAAACACCTCCAGGGATGGTGACTCCACCACCTCCCTGGGCAGGACATCCCAATGGCCAGTCTCTCTTTTGGGAAGAATGTCTTCCTAACATCCATCCAAACCTCCCCTGGCACAGCTTGAGACTGTGTCCTCTTGTTCTGGTGCTGCTTGCCTGGGAGAAGAGACCAACCCCCACCTGGCTGCACCCTCCCTTCAGGGAGCTGTAGAGAGCAAGAAGGTCTCCCCTGAGCCTCCTCTTCTGCAGGCTAAGCAACCCCAGCTCCCTCAGCCTCTCCTCACAGGGCTGTGCTCCAGACCCCTCCCCAGCTTTGTTGCCCTTCTCTGGACACCTTCCAGCAACTCAGCATCTTTCCTAAACTGGACACAGGACTCAAGGTGTGGCCTAAGCAGTGCTGAGCACAGGGCAGAATGACCTCCCTGCTCCTGCTGGCCACGCTATTGCTCATCCAGGCCAGGATGCCACTGGCCTTCCATGAATGCTTTGTCTGTGAGTTCTGTTGCACTTAAGAGTCAGTGCATGATAACCAGGTCACGATTTCTTTGGCATTCAGGTATTTTATAGAATGGGCAGAAATCAGAACAGTTGCAGAAAATTCTTTCAGATTTGGCTTGAAACAAATGTGGTCCTGTAATTTAAATTAACAGTGACATGTACAGTGTGCCCACAAAATACTGACAGAATTAGTTGTAGCCCATTTCACCAACTTCATTGAGTTACCTGCACTCACCCAAAGCATTTTGAGGGCAGAAGAGTGTGTAGTTTTTGTTTGCACAGAGTGGCAAGGATAGAAATTGGGAACTGAAAGCCTTCATATGTATTGTGGCCTCCCAGTATCTGAAGGGGCCTACAAGAAAGCTGTGGAGGGACTTTTCAGGGTGTCAGGGAGTGGTAGGACTGGGGGGATGGAGCAAAACTAGAAATGGGTAGATTCAGATTGGATGTTAGGAAGAAGTTCTTCCCCTTGAGCGTGGTGAGAGACTGGCACAGGTTGCCCAGGGAGGTGGTGGAAGCCTCATGCCTGGAGGTGTTTGCAGCCAGGCTGGATGTGGCTGTGAGCAACCTGCTGCAGTGTGAGGTGTCCCTGGCCATGGCAGGGGGTTGGAACTGGCTGATCCTTGAGGTCCCTTCCAGCCCTGACAATTCTATGACTTAGTAATGCTCTTTATTAGGACTCTAAGGAGACCTATGGTATCTTTTTGGCATTTTCCTTAGTCATTGCACAAGAGTTTGTTAGCTTAGTCATAATTCAGCTTCAGACACTGCACATGGAGTTGGGAGTGTTTAAGAATTCCATGGAACTCTCTTGTATCAGGAGCAGTTGCAGTGTGCACACTAGTGCTGGCTGATTGAATAGAGCTACTTTAAGTGATTGGAACTTGTCCTAGGCTGAGGAGTTTTGTTTGTGGAGGGATGAAAACAAAAAAGCTTGTGTTGGAAAGAGAATAGGTTAATGCTTTTAATTAGAAAAGGCAAATGAGTATTTTCCTATGCATTACTTGTCATCTAAACCTAGGTTGGACTGAGTAGTGCTGTGTTGGTGTGCCCAGCTTGCTTTGTGCAACACAGGGCTTAAGCTTGTCTCTTTGAAGTGTGAGTTGCAAAGCACCAGTTGCTTTTCACTTTTTCCAGGGAGTGATCAACTGTGCTTTGCATGTTTTAGTCACTACAAAATGCTTTGTTGGGGGTTGTTTTTAAATAAAACAAACAAAAAACCCCACCAAACAAATCAAGAGCAATAGGAAACCAAACTTTCCATGAATGAAAGATGCAATGCCATAAATGAAGACAGTGGAAGGACTTGCAGGGGATGAGGTCAGAAACAGTCTGAGAGTTCTTGTGGTTTAGTGCAGTGTAACCTTTCAGAGCCTCACTGCAAGAGATCTTTGAAGTGCTGGAGCAGGTCCAGAGGAGAGCAACCAGCCTGGGGAAGGGACTGGAGGGAAAGTGATGAGGAGAGGCTGAGGGAGCTGGGGGGTTCAGCCTGGAGAAGAGGAGACTCAGGGGGACCTTATCACTCTCTGCAAGTACCTGAAAGGAAGCTGTAGTCAGGTGGGGGTCAGGCTTTTCTGCCAGGCAACTTGTGCCAAGAGGAGAGGGCATGGCCTGAAGCTGTGCCAGGGGAGGGTTAGGTTGGATGTCAGGAAGCACTTCCTGATGGAAAGGGGAATGAGAGACTGGAAGGTGAGGTGGTGGAGTTGCCATCCCTGGAGGTGTTTAAGGCAAGCTTGGATGTGGCACTGAGTGCCATGGTCTGGTTGGTGTGGTGGGGTTAGGTCATAGGCTGGGCTTGGTGATCTCAGAGGTCTGTTCCAGCCTCAGTAGTTCTGTGATGCTGTGATCATTCTGCCTATACCCTGCATTTTCGTCATGAGGTTACACAGGATGAAAAAGGACTAAATAAGCTTACAATGCAGTTGCAGCCATTTACTGTGACAAGTTTGTGCTTGAATGAGATTAGCAAATAAAACAATCCCTGATAAATGATTTTACCTAGAGAGGAATGGGAGCTTAGCCTGCCACTCAGTTCTTATGAAGTATACCTGAACTGAAGTTTCTTCATGTCACTTTACAACTTGAAATTATGTCACAAGGAAATTAATTGCACTGTTGATGACTGTAGCATATAATTTATGGTTGAGTTTGTAGAACTCTATGTGGTGGTACTGCTGCCAAAGGTTCTGTTTTACTGCTTTCCCTTTTAAATCAACCATATGTAATAGTTTAGTGCAAGTCAGCTTTAGCATTTGGAGTAGTTCCTTGGACCAGAACATCATTTGCCTTTTCTAGGTGGGGGATGTTAACATTTTCCTCCACAGTAACTCAGCTCACTGAACATGCTGCAGTGTGCTGTCGGGTGGTTTCCATGCTCAGTGTGTGAGTGCTGTTCTCCTGGGGGTTGTTGGGTTTGTGTGGATTTGGCTTTTTGGGCTTCTTTTTGTCTGCAGCCAGTTACTTGACTGAAACAAAATAGTGATTGCTTCTGGAAAATGTGATTAAATGGCAGGAAATGGGGAGACAATAAAGCTTGCTCTTGAAAGGGGGAGCCCACACCTGGATGCAATATTCCAG
This sequence comes from Picus viridis, assembly GCA_033816785.1. NCBI lineage: Eukaryota > Metazoa > Chordata > Aves > Piciformes > Picidae > Picus > Picus viridis. The sequence goes on from CM066567.1 coordinate 55,396,930, forward strand.
GTGTAGCCTCACCAGAGCAGAGTAGAAGGGAAGGAAAACCTCCCTGGATCTGCTGGACACACTCCTCTGAATGCACCCCAGGATCCCACCAGGGCACATTGCTGTCCCATGCAGAACTTGTAACTAAATGGTGTTTAAGGTCCCTTCCGACCCCAAACCGTTCTGTGGTATGATGTTAAATTTAAGACCTTGAGATAGAAATAGAAATTAGAAACAGAAATAAAATTAACCAGGTTGGAAAAGACCTTCAAGATCAACCAGTCCAACCTATCACTCAGCACCACCTCATCAACTAAACCATGGCACCAAGTGCCTCATCCAGGCTCTTCCTAAACACCTCCAGTGAGGGTGACTCCACCACCGCCCTGGGCAGCACATCCCAATGGCCAATCTCTCTTTCTATGAAGAACCTCTTCCTAACATCCAGCCTAAAATGGCAAGAGCATGGAAAAGCATGTAAATGTTTTTATCTCTTATATGTTGGCCTCATTTATTACTCTTTTTGACATCAGTATAACACTTTTGAGGCTATGGGTCAGCTGTTTAACTATTAAATAATGCAGCACAGATGGCAGAGACCAGAAATCAAGTAGTGCAATGATGCTGATGTTTGCACCTGCAAGAAACTCAGTGTTTATCAGACCAGGCACTACTCAGAGTGATTTGCTGCTTCTAACACATTTTGCTTTTAGGGGCTTTGTAGCACTGGATTTTGATGTGTTTTCATTTCAGCTTACCTCATGCTTAAGGAAGTAGCTTTAGGCTGTAAGTGCAGAATGTAAGAGCCTCTGCAGAAGTGCTGCTGTGCTGAGCTTTCTCAGTGCTGTCATGCCAACATGTGCTGCCCCAGCAGGTGTGGTGACAGGCAGCTGTGTCTGCAGGAAGCACTCAGCTCTGGGGAGGCCACACCTCGAGTATTGCATCCAGGTTTGGGCACCTCAAGGCAAGAGAGATGTGGAGGTGCTGGAGCCAGGGCAGAGGAGGGCAAGGAAGCTGTGAGGGACCTGGAGAATAAATCTGATGAGGAGCAACTGCAGGAGCTGGAGATGGTTAGTGTGAAAGAGAGGAGGCTGAGGGGAGACCTCCTGGCTCTCTACAGCTCCCTGCAAGGAGGTTGTGGAGAGGTTGCTGCTGGTCTCTGCTCCCAGGTCATTAGTGATGGAACAAGAGGGAATGGCCTCAAGCTGCCCCTGGGGAGGTTCAGACTGGACATGAGGAAAGATTTTTTCAGGCCAGAGTGGTCAGGGCTTGGAATGTGCTGCCCAGGGAGGTGGTGGAGTCCCCAAGCCTGGCTGTGTTTGCAGGTGCTTTGGCTGTGGTGCTTGGGGCTGTGGTTTAGGGGTGAGCCTTGCAGAGCAGGGTTGTGGGTTGGCCTTGGTGATCCTGAGGGTCTGCTCCAACCTGAATGTTTCTGTGATTCTGTGAAGATGGGGTTTGTTTGGAAGAGACAGGGTGCTGCAGTGCAGGGGAAAGGTGAGCAACCCTGGCAGCCAGCTCTGCTGCTGGGCCTCCTTCCCCCTGCCTCCCTCCGCTTTCAGGGAGGCTTCAGTCTGTGTTTGCCAGTCTCCCAGGAGGGTTGTGGAAGCCATCAGCTTTTTCACAGTTCTGGCAAATGTAAGCAATTGCTGGTGTGGGTTTTTGAGATTGCTTACACACTTAAAAGAACTTAATGCAGGAAACCCATCAAGAGTTAACAAAAGCAGCTGCATTGCAATTTGGCCATCGCTAGGGTAGGAAATTGCCTGATGGCAGGCTGCAGCTTCCTGTCTTTTGCTGAGAACCAGTCCAGAGAAATTGGGCCATCTGCTCAGATCAATAAGACCAAGTGCAAGGTCCTGCCTCTGGGTCAGGGAAAATCCAGGCACTGATATAGGCTGGGCAGGGACTGGCTTGAGAGCTGCCCTGAAGAAAAGGCCTTGGGGGTGCTGGGGGAGGAGAAGCTCAACATGAGCCAGCAGTGAGCACTTGCAGCCCAGAAAGCTGGCCAGAGCCTGGGCTGCAGCAAAAGAAGCAGAGCCAGCAGGGCCAGGGAGGTGATTCTGCCCCTCTGCTCCACTCTGGTGAGACCACAGCTGGAGCTCTGTGTCCAGTTCTGGAGCCTCTGTTCCAGGAAGGATCTGGAGGTGCTGGAAGGTATCCAGAGAAGGGCCACGAGGATGAGCAGAGGGCTGGAGCTGCTCTGCTGTGAGGACAGACTGAGGGAATTGGGGCTGTTCAGTCTGGAGAAGAGAAGGCTCCGAGGAGACCTTCTTGTGGCCTTCCAGTATCTGCAGGGGGCTCCAAGAAAGCTGGGGAGGGACTTTTGAGGGTGTCAGGGAGTGATAGGACTGGGGGGAATGGAGCAAAACTAGAAATGGGGAGATTGAGATTGGATGTGAGGAAGAATGGAATTAGGAAGAAGTTGTTCCCCATGAGGGTGGTGAGAGACTGGCACAGGTTGCCCAGGGAGGTGGTGGAAGCCTCATCCCTGGAGGTTTTTGCAGCCAGGCTGGATGTGGCTGTGAGCAACCTGCTGTAGTGTGAGGTGTCCCTGGCCATGGCAGGGGGTTGGAACTGGCTGAGCCTTGAGGTCCCTTCCAACCCTGACAATTCTGTGTTTCTGTGACTTTTGGCTATAGTAGACTAAAAGAAATTCAAAAGTGACCTCCAGCCACCATTGCAAGTAAGGTCTGGGGGAGTTTTATTTTGTAGGTCATGTGGCTAGCAGTCCAGTCAGGTGAATTAATGACTGCAAAATGCTGGAAGGAATGGGTTTTAATATTACTAATAGCATTGGCCTTGAATCTTCATTATCTTGGGTAGACCACGTTCAAACAGGCTGTGACTCAGGTGGTGAATGCAAACACAGGTGCTGGTAGCATAGGTTAAGGTTTTGGCTCATTTGCTTCTGGTGGTATTGTCCTACATTATATGGAATTAATAGAAAGACAAAATTCTAACCTGCTCCTTGCTTAGCTATGACAGAAACAACTTTTTAATGCTGGGCAGGGCTTTTTAGCTTATCACAAAAACCAGAGCAAGTGAGATACCCATACAAAATCCTGCTGCTCTGGGAGACGTGAGAAGTGCTGGGCTGTATTCAGAAGAGCGTGTCCAGCAGATCCAAGGAGGTTCTCCTCCCACTCTACTCTGCCCTAGTGAGACCACACCTGGAGCACTGTGTCCAGTTCTGGAGCCCCTATTACAGGAAGGATCTGGAGGTGCTGGAAGGTGTCCAGACAAAGGCCACAAGGATGAGCAGAGGGCTGGGTTCCCCAGCTGAAGAGGGACAGGGATCTGCTGGAAAGAGTCCAAGGGAGGGCTACAAGGATGCAGAAGGGACTGCAGCACTGCCTGGGGAGGAGAGGCTGAGAGCCCTGGGGCTTTTAGTCTGGAGAAGAAAAGACTGAGAGGGGATTTAATAAATGTTAATAAATATCTGAGGGCTGGGGGTCAGGAAGGGACAGGGACAGCCTCTGCTCGCTTGTGCCTTGGGACAGGGCAACGGGCAATAGATTGAAACTGCAGCACAGGAAGTTCCACCTCAACATGAGGAGGAACTTCTTCACTGTGAGGGTCCCAGAGCCCTGGAGCAGGCTGCCCAGAGAGGTTGTGGAGTCTCCTTCTCTGGAGCCTTTCCAGCCCTGTCTGGATGTGTTCCTGTGTGACCTGTGCTGGATTCTATGGCCCTGCTCTGGCAGGGGGATTGGACTGAAAGATCTCCAGAGGTCCCTTCCAACCCCTGACATCCTGGGATCCTGTGAAATGCTGAATTCAATCAGCCAGGAACACATCCACAGAAATCTTTCTTTATTTCTTCTCAAGGCTTGTTATCTTTGATGTTCTAAGCATGTTTTGACTTCAGTTCAGTGAGTCTGAGAACTGATCTTAAATACATGGCCTTTATTATGGCTTTCTGTAGAAGGTTCTCTTTTGAGTCATTTTGCAATTAACTTCTAATGTCAAAGCAAATGGCACAGTGCTTACTCTGCAATGGCTCAGAGCAATCCAGTGTCTGACAAGCCATGTTTGGTAACCATTTGCCTTGTAACTGAAATTTAGAGAATCAAGAAGTGGTGGGTGTAGAAGAGTAACTGAACACCTCTTGGGTCTGTGCTGGTTTTATGTGGTTTGTTTGGGGTTTTTGGCTTAATTTTTCTATATTTAAAAATCCAATTATAATTAGAAGAGCCTTATGCTGGGGGTTGTGCCTCCTCCTCTTCTTATATGACATTGCCATCACAGCAATGTTTGAATGCCCTGAGAGCCTGTTCTTGCAGGATCTTCTCTTTGGCTTAACGAGTTGGTTTGCCTGTCCCAAGGCTAGGAGTAGTCTTTGACTGATGTTCCCAGCTCAGTGGCTGATGGGTTTCAGATTTAGTGTTTTCATGCATGTGTGCTCTTGTCTCTGAATGTCTCTCATAACTTCTTTTTCTCATGGAGGTGCAATCTGTCACAACTTGCCAACATGTTATAGGATTTCCAGCTTGGTGAATCACAAGCTCACAGGATGTTAGGAGTTGGAAGTGACCTCTGGAGATCTTCCAGTCCAAACCCCTGCCAGAGCAGGACCATAGAATCCAGCACAGGTCACACAGGAACACATCCAGACAGGGCTGGAAAGGCTCCAGAGAAAGAGACTCCACAACCTCTCTGGGCAGCCTGCTCCAGTGCTTTGTCACCCTTACAGTCAAGATGTCCTTCCTCACCTTGAGGTGTTTTCCCCCTCAACATTTTATATTGACTTTCCTTTCTTCTACCAGTCCATATCAGCTTGGTTTATCAACATTTAACAACCATCAGTTAGTTAATTTGGATGGGGAGTGTGCTCTGCAAGTTTACTTCTCATATTGAGTATGCTTTGGTTCATGTTGCAGAGCAATCTTCATTTGATGATTCCTTATGGATTTAAATAGGCTGGAAGAGATCCCAGAATCACAGAATTATTGAGGCTGGAACAGACCTCTGAGATCAAGTCCAGCCTATGACCCAACACCACCACACCGGCCACACCATGGCACTGAGTGCCACATCCAAGCTTGCCTTAAACATCTTCTTCCCCATGAGGGTGGTGAGAGACCGGCACGGGTTGCCCAGGGAGGTGGTGGAAGCCTCATCCCTGGAGGTGTTTGCAGCCAGGCTGGATGTGGCTGTGAGCAACCTGCTGTAGTGTGAGGTGTCCCTGGCCATGGCAGGGGGTTGGAGCTGGATGCTCCTTGAGGTTCCTTCCAACCCTGACAATTCTGTGATTCTATGACCTCCAGGAGTGCACTACACATGTTCCACTTACTAACAGGCAGCTAGGCCATGGCATGAGGTGTTTTAATCATGGCTGACTGTAGTTAGAAATATATTCAACACATATGTTATGCCACAGGACCAAGTTCTTTGCTTCACAAATGCACTTCTCTCTGGCTGCATTATTTGCTGACGCAGATGTGGTCTATGAACTTCACTCTGACTGCTGAGCTGAAGCCACTGGTAGTTATGTAGTGGTTGGATGCTTTTTTTGTTCACAGATAGTTCTTCACTAAGAAAGGAGAATTTCTGGTCCAGTTTGACACCTTTCAGTTCACGGGGTCAGAAGATCACAGGATGTTAGGAGTCAGAAGGGACCTCTGGGGATCTTCGAGTCCAACCCCCCGGCCAGAGCAGGACCATAGAAGCTAGCGCAGGTCACAGAGGAATGTGTCCAGATGGGGATGGAAAGTCTTCAGAGGAGGAGACTCCACAACCTCTCCAGGGAGCCTCTCTGTCACCCTTACAGTAAAGAAGTTACTGGATCAGTAAAGGGAATAGTGAGAGCTGGATCTACCCTGCTAACCTTTAGCTTTCACTCCAAGCCTTCACAGGATCACAGGCTCACAGGATGTTAGGAGTTGGAAGTCACCTCTGGAGATCTTCCAGTCCAGCCCTCCTGCCAGAGCAGGACCATAGAATCCAGCACAGGTCACACAGGAACACATCCAGACAGGGCTGGAAAGGCTCCAGAGAAGGAGACTCCACAATCTCTCTGGACAGCGTGCTCCAGGGCTCTGGGAGCCTCACAGTGAAGAAGTTCTTCCTCATGTTGAGGTAGAACTTCCTGTGCTGCAGTTCCCATCCATTGCCCCTTGTCCTATCCCAGGGCACAAGTGAGAAGACTCATGCACAGTTCTTTGCCTGGGTTGGGAGCCTTTCTGCTTTCTGCCTTTCTCTGACAGTTAAGGTAGAGGTTTAAATTTTATTCATTTTTTTTCCTTCAAATGATAGCAGCAAATAGTTCTGCACTCTCTAAGATAAAAAAAAACCAACAACTTTTTTTCTGCAGGACAATTTTGTCTTACTATTTCAAACCTCTTGCCATTGCAAGTGTGGATATTTACTGCTGTGCTTGCTTGCTGTTAAATGTGTGCACTTTGCTCAAAATACATGTGGGCAGTTAGCATTTTGGGGTGGTATTTCTGATCCTTTGTTCTGCTGGTCTACAGTAATTGCCTGCTGGAAGGTTGTATGCCTTCTGTATGTATTCAAAAGTCATGAATGCTTTGTGATTTATAGACATGAATGCTGCATTTGATATTCTGTGTCTACATTGCATGCCTTCTTTCTCATTTCTGCTGTCTAGATTTGGCCCCGCTATAGAGAACTAGGAGATTCAGTTTATAAGGTTTGTTGGAGTTCTACCTCTGTCTAGATTAAGTCAACAATATAATTTGCCATTTCTCTCTGTAAGAGTTGCTTGGATTTATTTGAATTCTTGACTCCCAAGTTGAAAAAAGCTTGAAATCCCCATGTGTGTAAGAATGCAAACATCCCTTTACTTGAAACTATCCTAACAAACAGATCCAGATCCAGACTTCTGCCCTACGGGAGCAGGCATTTGCCCCTGAGTTTATAAGCACAAGAAGCTGTTGTAAACTGGATGGATTAGGTCAACTAAATACATCTTCTTGCTCCAAGGGGCAACCAGCTATGCCTAATGTTGATGAACATCTAATCTCTTCTGTAAAGCCACCCAGAAATTGGTGTTCCAGTGCTTAACTGTCCTTAAGACTGAAAAGGGCTTCCCCTTTCTCCCCCAATATTTAGCCTCAATTTCCTGTTTCTCAATGTTGTTAATACTTGCCATTTCTGCAGCAGCATGGAGAGGAGTTTATCAGTAGTTTATTGCTCTCCTCCTACAGCAGTGATTGAAAGTGTGTTGCCATGTTCTTCCATTCATTCTTACACAGTTGCCTTGTTTTGGGGGCATGCAACCCCAAATCTCAAAACTTTATTTGTAGATCATGCTTTGTTTATTTATTTCTGTTGATGTTGATTTTACTCTTCCTGAGAGTCTCTAGAATTCATCACATTTCTTGTGTGATGTCCAAAAGTTAATAAGGAAGATTTTTAATGGCGATATTTGGGTAATATGTGATGCCTCTAATGCAGGCCCCATAGAGCAGGAAAGATTACCTCTGACACTGACCCATCTTACCTGTTCAGTCTGTACAAGGATGAAGCTAACTCTTAGGGTGGCACATTGTCATTTTACCATTGGAATATTACCTCAAGTTTATATCTGTGTCTCTGTACCTGCTGCTACCTAGCCACCAACTCCCCAGCTTTTGCCATTGTAGCTGATAATGTGGAGCTTTGCACATGTCATTGAATCATGAAATCAGTAAGGTTGGAAAAGACCTGAGATCATCAAGTCCAACCTGTCAGCCAACACCTCCTGACTAACTAAACTTCAAGTGCCACATCCAATCCTTTTTTGAACACCTCCAGGGATGGTGACTCCACCACCTCCCTGGGCAGCACATCTCAATGGCAAATTACTCTTTCTGGGAAGAACTTTCTCCTCACCTCCAGCCTAAACCTCCCCCTGGCACAGCTTGAGACTGTGTCCTCTTGTTCTGGTGCTGCTTGCCTGGGAGAAGAGACCAACCCCCACCTGGCTACAACATCCCTTCAGGCAGTTGTAGAGAGCAAGAAGGCCTCCCTGAGCCTCTTCTTCCCCAGGCTACCGTCCTCACTACACCGAACAGGGATGGATCTGTTTAGGTGATGCCCCTTTTGCAGGGCTCAAATAACCCAAACCCGTATCAGGTTTAAATAAATGAGTAGTCCCTTTTCTGTAAAGATGGACCTCTGGGCTCCAAGGGTTGAAAAACTGGAAGCTTTTAGATCATCTTCCCCTATGCTATTTGTTGCAAGTAAAAAAAAAAAACCAGAAGTCTGGTATCCTATCTATAAAGTCATCAATTTGGACACTTATTTCTGTGCAGCTAGTCTGGGAAGCTTCTAGAACTTTGAAGGCTTCAAGGAGTTTTCAGTTGCTGTTTTGGCTTTCTTGGCAGAGTGATTTAACTGTTGTAAACTTTCAGAGCAAGAAAGCACAGTGTCTTTAATAACCTTTTGCTCTTCTTACATTTTAGATGCTGGCATCACCATCAACATCAGGTCAGCTGTCTCAGTTTGGGGCAAGTTTATACGGGCAACAAAGTAAGAATTCATTTTATTGATCATCTGTTTAGTTTATGCTAAGTATGTTCTAGTTTCATGCTCTGGCTAGAGAGCATGCTTATGGCTTTGGGTTTTTTCTGGTGGAAAAGACAGTATGTCTCCTCCTCTGTGTGTTTGGTTTCTTGTTTATGTGAAGGTAACATTTTTGCTTTGCCCTGCATGTGTTTTTGCAGTGTTTGGTATGCAAAGTGTCATGTATTGATACTGTGTAGCTGTTCAATAGCAAAATAGATTCATCCTTTAAAGAATATCTGTGATTTAGCTGTCACTCACTGAAGGAAGAACTAAGAGTGAGCTGGGCTCAAATAAGCCTAGTTCAGATAAATTGGTAAGGCAGAACTTCCTTCTACTCCTGAAGTTCTAACTGATGTTTCATGCTCTACAGGAGCAAATCAAATCTTGAGCATATACTTAGCAGCTTGCATTTGGGAAAGAACTCTACCAGTAAGATCATTCTGCACCACTGTGTGTTGGGTGTTTTCCCATCCCTTGAGGACTTTTTTGTGCCTCTTGCTAGTCTTGTGTGTACTGTTGGAATGGAAGCCCTGCAGAGCAGCAGTCAGGTGTGTAACGCTAGCCACCTAACTGAAGAGCAAGCCCTGGGAACTGAACCTTCTCCTAGCTGAGAGGTACAGCCAGAAAGTGACTCAGAATAGCTGAATTAAGATACAGCAGGTCTGTGAGCATCTCTCATCACAGCACATTTTCATATCTCTGTAACTTCCTTGCCAAGTGTTTCTGACATGGCTTCTAAGGATAAATAGAAATGGGTAGATTCAGATGGGATGTTAGGAAGAAGTTGTTCCCCATGAGGGTGGTGAGACACTGGCACAGGTTGCCCAGGGAGGTGGTGGAAGCCTCATCCCTGGAGGTTTTTGCAGCCATGCTGGATGTGGCTGTGAGCAACCTGCTGTAGTGTGAGGTGTCCCTGGCCATGGCAGGGGGTTGGAACTGGCTGATCCTTGAGCTCCCTTCCAGCCCTGACCATTCTGTGATAAGCGTCCTCAGTAGTTTAGAGAGTCTGCCCTTTTGTATCTGCATGACTAAAAGCCTTGTCAGCTCCATGTGTGGCCTGCACAGTTTATTTCAGCTTTCTTCCAATAGTTTAAAACATGCAGTGACATTTTTTACTGATAGAGGCCATGTGGTGCAAACTGCCATTTGATTGTGCTGCTGAGACTTGCAGGAGCAGTTTCTGGCCAGCCTGAGAGCCACGTTTGCCGCTTGGCCTTCCGAGTCAGGAATCTGACACTACTGAACCTTTCAGACTGGACTGTATAAAGATGCTCAGGTGTAGCTTAGCCATTCTGTTTATCACAGGTACTGACTGTTCATTTTTAATCTTAACTTCTTTCATCCACTTCATTGTCCATTCAGCTGGCTCTGGTGCTGAGGACATAATCTCTCTAATATGCATCACTGAAAACTATGAAGCAAGTATTATTGGTCTTCAGTTCATACCAAATAAGGAGAAAAAGAGGCAAGATGCTGTCGTCAATGCTTAAAGTAACTTTAGGAAACAACCAACCAACCAAAGCTGGTAATGCCTGTGTGCTTTTGGATTGGTAGCTGTCAGTCATTAGGCAAGAAGCCATGTTCTAGAGTTAATGTAACTTCAACTTAACTATTAGGCTATGTCATTGATCAGCCTCCAATACAGCCCAGCAATTTCTTGTCTCAGTTTACAAAAAGTGCAAAAATGAAAGCATTTCTTTCCTTCCCCCGTCCTTTCCTTCCCTTCCCTTGCCCCGTCCTTTCCTTCCCTTCCCTTGCCCCGTCCTTTCCTTCCCTTCCCTTGCCCCGTCCTTTCCTTCCCTTCCCTTGCCCCGTCCTTTCCTTCCTTCCCTTCCCTTGCCCCGTCCTTTCCTTCCCTTCCCTTGCCCCGTCCTTTCCTTCCCTTCCCTTGCCCCGTCCTTTCCTTCCCTTCCCTTGCCCCGTCCTTTCCTTCCCTTCCCTTGCCCCGTCCTTTCCTTCCCTTCCCTTGCCCCGTCCTTTCCCTCCCTTCCCTTGCCCCGTCCTTTCCTTCCCTTCCCTTGCCCCGTCCTTTCCTTCCCTTCCCTTGCCCCGTCCTTTCCCTCCCTTCCCTTGCCCCGTCCTTTCCCTCCCTTCCCTTGCCCCGTCCTTTCCCTCCCTTCCCTTGCCCCGTCCTTTCCCTCCCTTCCCTTGCCCCGTCCTTTCCCTCCCTTCCCTTGCCCCGTCCTTTCCCCTCCCTTCCCTTGCCCCGTCCTTTCCCTCCCTTCCCTTGCCCCTTCCTTTCCCTCCCTTCCCTTGCCCCTTCCTTTCCCTCCCTTCCCTTGCCCCTTCCTTTCCCTCCCTTCCCTTGCCGCTTCCTTTCCTTCCCTTGCCCCTTTTGTTTTATTCCCTTATGGTAGACATTTGATCTGTTCCCTCCCTGTCAGCCACACTGTACCAGCCCTACTCCTTAAAAAGTCCAGTTTAGAGAAAGCCAACAGCAGGAAATCCCCATCAGTGTACAACTGGCTTTGCTGAAGCAAATTCTTGCACAAACTTCACATGGCTATTACAGTAATGGTTTTCCTTGTGATGTTTCTAGTTTGGCAGTGGATGCATTTTATTTATCATTTACCATTTTATGTTAAGAATTCTCAGTAGGAGTTGGTCAGCATGACATTTTATTGACTGTATTTGTGCTCATCAAAATTACTCTGATGCTGCCAATTGCCAAAATATGTTCAGTGAACCCCTTGATATGATCAGCACTTGATGAAGTCTTAGGAGGCTTCTTAAAGCAAGTCACACTACCTCTTCATCTGAATGCACAGAGATAAATGTGAGTGTTATCAAAAGTTGGAGTGTAATTGCAGACCTCTTGGATTGCGAGCTGTAGAGTAGGACATGACCAGACAGCAGCTCTTGAAGCTGAACACCTGGGAGGTGCCTTCAGATCTTGTCCATGATGATAAGCCCAAGTGTGTGCTCTCTGTACTTTGCATCCTTAGCATTTCATCATTTCAGGACTCAAATGCTGCTTTGGAACATTACTAGAGATGGACAACAGCTACAAGATTCAAGTAAAAGCAGGAAGAGCTTGAGGAAATAATAGTGGTCAGGAGAATGGGCATTTACTTGTCACTAAAAATACAGGGAACAGCCCAATGGGAAAGTCTAGCAAGAGCTTTGTGGGGGTGGGAAATCATCAGAAAGCTGTAAACCTGGCTGATCACTAAAGGTTTCCTATTTGCTATAGAACAGCAATGACATTAAAAGGAACTGCAGTTCAACACTTAAGAAATGTTCAGCTTACATTTAAAGTCTTCTTCCAAAGTGAAATGCAGTAACAGCCTTACACTGCAAATGAAATAGCTGCTAGGCTCAGACTGGAATCTGGAATGTTCTAGATAAAGCTCAAAATACAGAGGGGGTCTTTTTAGCTTTTATTGAGAATGGAAGTGAGAGGCACATTGCTGAAAGCTTGAAAGCAGGTCAATTCCACTTCAATGAAGTCTTTCTTCCCATAAGCTTTCCATGAGGGTGCAAGGGTCTTGTCTTTAACAGCATGAAGTGTCAAAACAAAGAACTTGTTGCCATTCTCACAGGAAGAACAAATTTGTGTCATTAACTGCTTTATGCCCTTTTTTGCTACAACATTTGAACACATGAACAGACCTAGAATGCCTACTGTATTTCACTAAACCCAATCATGTTGTCCACTGGCATGTTCAGCTCTTCTGCAGGGCTGATCTGTCATGTGAGAGTGTTGATTCACCACCAGTCTTCCTTTGGTTGGTCTGCAAGATAAGGTTTTGAGTTCTCTGAGTTTACCTCAGCAGCCTTGTGCCACAGCAACAGGGACTGCTGCTTACAGCTGTCACATTTCATGTGTTAAGTTTCTTTCTATTGATAGGTTGCACTAAACGACTTCATCAAGTGCTGGGTGTTTTGAGACAGGGCAGCAAGTGGTGGTCTTTGGCCATTCTGAGTTAAAGTAATCCTTTATTTTTACCTCAGTGAAGTGCTCACTTTATTCTGTCTCACTCCTCTGTGTATGAAGCACTTCTGATCACAAGATTGCAGAATCTTCTGAACGTTTTTAAATTGCCAATAGAGGACAAGTCAAATCCTGCTTGCTGCTTCTCAAAGACTCAACTTCATGTGGGTGCTGAAGGTCTGCTCTCAAAAAGAGGGAACTTAAACTTTGCTGAGAACTGGCCTAAAACACTGCACTTTTTTTCTTCTCTAAAAGTGATGTCATTTGTTAACTGCACACTCATCATTGCTTAGGTCTTGACAAAGCAGATCAGTAGGCTCAATATTGTGCCACTGCAGAGCAGTTTATTCAGAATTAATGAACATATTTCTTGAGTGCAGTTAGGAGTTTTCTCCAGCTGCTGCCTTTTTGGAACCGGTTTGCAGATTGTCATGTCCTGATCAAAAACATCAAAGCTGAACCCTAGATTCTATGGTCCTGCTCTGGCAGGGGGTTGGACTTGAAGATCAGGTTGCCCAGGGAGGTGGTGGAAGCTTCATCCCTGGAGGTTTTGAAGGCCAGGTTGGATGTGGCTCCGAGCAGCCTGATCTAGTGTGAGGTGTTCCTGCCCATGGCAGGGGAGTTGGAACTGGCTGAGCCTTGAGGTTCCTTCCAACCCTAACAATTCCACGATTATATGCTCTCCAGAGGTCCCTTCCAACCCTAACATCCTGTGATCCTCTGAACCCTTTCTCTACAATAACCATCTCACAGGAACCAAAATTTTGTTAGTGACTCAGATACAGCACTTCCTTGAAGAGCCTTTCTGAAGTTTTACAGAAATGGGGCTAAACTTGAGGTATTTGGGCTTCTACTATGCAGCCAAGGACTGAGTTTTCCCACTGCACTTTCCTTTAGTCTTTCCATCTTTCGTATGTTGTCAGCGTAAATCGTTTCCACCTAACACCCGCCGGGGAAGACTTTGTTTCCTGCTTGCTCTATATCTCCACCCCTCTGAATGTTTTTTCCACTAGGTGCACTAGGCCTTCCAATGAGGGGGATGAGCAACAATACCCCTCAGTTAAATCGCAGCTTATCACAAGGCACTCAGTTACCGAGCCACGTAACGCCAACAACAGGGGTACCAACAATGTCACTTCACACGCCTCCATCTCCGAGCAGGTATTTATTGACAGCCAATTATTTCTGCCGTTGTGTCTTCCTGCAGAGCCCTTGTGAAATGTTCTGCGTGTTTTGCTCGACTACTTTGTGGTCTGATTAATTAAGCAAGGGCAAAAAGAAAAGTGGTTGCTGTAGGCCTCCACCTCTGCCCTGGGGAGGCCTCACCTGGAATGTTCCATCCAGTTCTGGGCTCCCCACTTGAAGAGGGACAGGGGTCTGCTGGAGAGAGTCCAACAGAGAGCTTCCAGGATGGTTAATGGACTGGAGCACTGCCCTGAGAAGAAAGGCTGAGAGACCTGGGGCTGTCTGGAGAAGACTGAGAGGGGATTTAATAAATGTTTATTAATATGTGAGGGCCGGGTGTCAAGAGGGAGGGGACAGGCTCTGCTCACTTGCACCCTGGGATCGGACAAAGAGTAATGGATATAAACTCCAGCACAGGAGGTTCCACCTCAACATGAGGAAGAACTTCTTCACTGTGAGGGTCCCAGAGCCCTGGAAGAGGCTGCCCAGAGAGGTTGTGGAGTCTCCTTCTCTGGAGCCTTTCCAGCCTCGTCTGGATGTGTTCTTGTGTGACCTGTGCTGGATTCTATGGTCCTGCTCTGTCAGGGGCTTGGACTGGAAGATCTCCAGAGGTCCCTTCCAACCCCTAACATCCTGTGCCCACTGCCTGTGTTAGGGAAATAATGCTGTGAAGCAGTGAGAGCCTACTGTGCTGTAAGGCAGTATTTGATTTTTCTATGTAAAGGACAAATTGCTGGCAAATTCTGCTTCAGGATGAAAGAGGTTGTGGTGTTTTGGACTCTTTTGGTAAATGTGTGGTTAACTTTGGTTTGTATGGGTGTGATAGGCCCTGTAAGACTTTTAAGGCAGTAGGGTCTGAGGTGCTCGTTAAAAGAGGAGCTGTGACACCTTTTTAAATACATAAATACTAAGTATCTGTCTAAACCTGACCAAGGACTTGACTAGCATGGAATGGGTCATCTGGTATTTCTGAGGAGATCCAAAAGTGCATTAATTGGAGAGAGAGCAACCCAAAGGTGCCATGGTGAGACTGAGCACAAATGAAGTTGGCGACAGCTTTGAGTCCGTCCGACGTTAGTCATGGAAACGAATAACCAAAGACTATTACACAGCCTCATCTCTGTGGATGGTTTTTCTCTTTCAGGGGGATATTGCCTATGAATCCTAGGAATATGATGAACCACTCCCAGGTTGGTCAGGGCATTGGAATTCCCAGCAGGACAAACAGCATGAGCAGTTCAGGGTTAGGCAGCCCCAACAGAAGCTCTCCAAGCATAATATGTATGCCAAAGCAGCAACCCTCTCGACAACCTTTTACTGTGAACAGGTAAGGCTGTTTAGTTGCACCATCCCTGTACAGCCATGGCTATGCTCAAATGCTGCTCTGGAAATCTGATTTTTATCTATCAGCTTGAGAGCTGCTTTGTGCATTTCTAATCTGCTGGCAATAAACAGCAAAGCCGCTTTTAATGTCCCCCCAGGCTTTTGGAGGCCCTTGAGTTAAATTCTGTTTGACTGTTGGATTTCTGCTGCTGCTTCTTTAAAATATTGAATGTTTCTCCTCTGTTTGCAACTTTGGTGTTGAAACATACCTTGATTGGGGTTTTTAAGACTGTTCATCTGTGAATTTGGGAAGAAGTAAGTCAAACCCTATGAGGAGAGGCTGAGAGAGCTGGGGGTGTTTAGCCTGGAGAAGAGGAAGCTCAGGGGAGGCCTCATTGCTCTCTACAACTCCCTGAAGGGAGGCTGTAGTCAGGTGGGGGTTGGTCTCTTCTCCCAGGCACCCAGCACCAGAGCAGGAGGACACAGACTCAAGCTGTGCCAATGCAAGTTTAGGCTGGAGGTGAGGAGAAAGAGAGATTGGCCATTGGGATGTGCTTCCCAGGGAGGTGGTGGAGTCACCATCACTTGAAGTGTTTACAAAGAGCCTGGCTGAGGCACTTAGTGCCATGGTCTGGTTGATTGGACAGGGCTGGGTGATAGGTTGGACTGGATGATCTTGGAGGTCTCTTCCAACCCTAACAATTCCATGATTCTATGATTAAGATTTACAAACACAATAGCTATTCAGTTAACTGATTCCTACGCGATAGGAACCTAGGATTTGACTTGTTAAATTGTGGAATGACCCAGAGAACAGTGGGTTTGCCATTCATTTCAGGATTTGGTGCTCAGTGGATACCAAAAGCTTCTCAATCAGTTCTATTCTTCTAACTGTGGTCAAGATCCTAACCTCATAAATCATTAGGCTGTGCTGGCTTGGTGCTGTGTTTATGCTTAGTTCATATTCATAAACTTACAGTAAAAAGTGTGGGAATTCTAATTATTTAATGTGTGTAGTCATGATCTCTGTTGTGTTTTATCCTTTTTCTCCCTTCAGGCCCTTCCTTAGGTAACTGGCTCCTAGGCAGAGCACAGACAAGCTCACAGCAGCCAGGCACCACCTCCAACCCAGTCTAGTATTTGACCAAACAGATCAAGGGAGGTGAAAATTAATGTCAACAGTTACGTGAAGCTTGGTGAGGCTATCAAATTCTGTAGTTTCACATTGATGTAGGCATGAAAAAACACTTTCTCAGTCACAGCAACTGAGATTTGGTAGTAGTGGTTTATGTTCTTGGAGTGTGAGAAGATTTTCCTTGCCCTTGATTATGTAGAATTTGCCTTTCCTGTGATGCATAGCATCAGGCAAAGGAGATGAGCATTTAGAAAGCTAATTCTGTGTTTTAGATCAGTGTTGAAGCTTGGGCATCACAAAAAAGGGGACACAGTAATGTATTTTAAAAATCTACATGCAGAGCACAATGATTTGGGATCTTGATGCACGCAGAGAGAGTACTTGTTTAAATTTCATCCAGCTAGAGGGTAGCTAATGAAGCATTTGAAATGAAATCCTCACCTTCCACGGTTTGCGCTGTGGAGCTCATTTTGGAGAAGCTGCAGCCTTTAGAAATGGAGAAGGAACAAAGACAAGTTCTCATTCCACAGTTTAACAGCTTAGAGGAGTACAGTAGGGTGCTTCCAGTCATTCATTAATTTATTAAACAAGGCTTCCAAATTGCACATGAGGGAAAACCAAAACAATTTATGATGCCTCTTTGAGAGGTGCCTGGATTAGGTGACTTCCAAGAAGTGTTTTCTGAATGGCTGCCTTAGTTGGACCATTAAAATGTTAGGGTTTTGACCATAAAAATACTCCACTTTCCTTTTCTTATTTGCATTGGTAAAACAAGCTACAAATACTTCACAGAATCATAGAATGGTTTTGCTTGGAAGGGACCTGAGAGATAATCAACTCCAACCTCCCTGTTCCTGTGTGACCTGTGCTGGATTCTATGGTCCTGCTCTGGCAGGGGGTTGGACTCCAAGATCTCTTCCAACCCCTAACATCTTGGGATCCTGGGATCCTGTAATGATTCCACACCATAACTGTTCATCTTACAGCAGAGTCATTACAAACTTAATCGCTTCCAGCTTCCCACCTGCAGCTGGGTGGATTGCAGGCTGGCTTTTCACTGTTGTATTTACTGATGCTTCATTTTCCTGTGTGAAATTACTGAGTGACACTCACATTTGTCATAACTTACTGATCAATGGCCATTAAAATCTAAGTTATTTTGAGGTCATTCCTGTTGTCTTGATTGAGCAGTGCCTGCTGCTCACAGTATTCAGAAGTGGGAAGGAAAATGATTACAAATTGAGTTTAGGCTGATGTGGGTTGCTCAAGCTCAAAATAGTCTAAGTGTCTTAGGAGGGTTTCTTTTTCCCCCCTTACCACCTTCCACTGGAAATTACAGTGTATGCCTTTCTGTCTGACTTCCTGGATATTTTTTTTTTCACAGTATGTCTGGATTTGGGATGAACAGAAATCAGGCATTTGGAATGAATAACTCCTTATCGAGTAATATTTTTAATGGAACAGGTGAGTTTACTCTGACTGATGTTAAAGGACAGTGTGGAGATTTGGGGGGGCTAAGGAAGTCTAATTGGAAATACTTCGTTCTGTGGAAGTGCAGCTTTGTTATCATTTTCGGTTGGTCCACAGAAATGCTGCTCCAGGAGTGGTGCTATGGAACTGTTACTACTTCACACAGTGGATTTCAATACTTTCAAAGTGAAATTGTCTGTAGAATGCTCAGGTGACTCTGGGTGGTACCTACTTGGTTAGAAATGCAAAACAGCTTATGGTATTGAGAAGGGGATCAGTGAAGAAAAGATTTATCTATTCCTATCAAAACCCTCTGTAGGTTAAAAACAGCAGGAAAGCATTTCTGGAAAGCTCAAGCTCCTTTTGAACAACTGCTTTACAATGTGATCCTTCCCCTTGGTTGGATCAGTTGTGAGTTTCCTCTGGGGATTACTGCCTTCACCTTACTTTAATGAATGTGAGAGAGGAAAATCTCCTTCTGCATAAATGCCTTAGGTTTGTCCATGCTGGCATTTGTGTGTATGAAACAACTTGAGGTGCTGGTGACAGCAGAGTGGAAGGGTTTGGGCATCCCCTGGGACTTTGTGACACCACAGCTCCCTTTGTAGTGTTTCCTGCTGCACATCAAAAAATGTTCCTATGGATCTTGCACTGCATTGGCTTAGCAGCTGCTTCAAATTTATCTTACCTTATCTCAGGACAAAAGAGCTCCCTGATGCTGCTGCTAATAGAGGTTTTTATCTTCTCTCAGATTTCTTCTTGGTGGCTCCTTGTAAACAGGCTACCTATCCTACTACCTATCCTAACTTCAACAGTCAGCCTATGTTTTTATGCATGCAGTCTTTAGTTGAGAACTGGTAAAGGCTACCTATCCTACTACCTATCCTAACTTCAACAGTCAGCCTATGTTTTTATGCATGCAGTCTTTAGTTGAGAACTGGTAAACCTTGTTGCTGATGGGATATTGTTGGCTAACTAGTGTTTAAAAACAAACTTCAAACCTCCTGATGCTCCCTTTAGTCTCATAACACAGAGGCCACAGTTGTTTGTAATCATTGTAATACAAGCACAAACATCATCCTGAAGAAAGAAAATGTGTCCATCATCATTTAATGTGTCCTACAGAGGGTTAATCTTACACCTAATGAAGTCTTTGAGTACTGGTTGAAAGAAAACAACAGCCAAGGAAATTTAAAATATCTGCTTTTAGTTCTTGTTTAGATGGAAGTGCAACAAAATGTGACAGGACTGGAGCCTCTCAGATTTTCCAGCACTCCAGCACCAGAACAGGACACAGAAACAGAAGGGAAGTGAAGAATCGGCTGCCCGTGGAGGTGGTGGAACCTTCCAACTCCATTAATAAACCCTTTAGCTGGAAGGGCACCCTCAGATTTTGGTAAGACTATACTTTTTGGAAAGCTCTTTGAATGAAAATCAGTGTTTGCTTGATGCAGCTTTTGCTGATCATAAGATAATAGGTGCCAGACACTTGAGCTCCTAAGTCTCATTAAAAATAAAATAAATAATCAATATCTGTGTGATTGGATATTCCCTGCAGGCTTTTGTAAGCATTAGAACTCATCTGCTTCAGTTTCACCATCAGTAGAGGTTGTTGGGGTTTGCAGTCTGTCTAGTAGATTGCTCAGAAGCTGCTCACTCTAGACATTTCCAGGGGGTTGGACTCTCCATATCTCCAGAGGTCCCTTCCACCCCTAACATCCTGTGATCCTAATCTGCTGTTTACTAATGGCATGCATTTTTTGAGGTCAGAATAGCACATTTTAGAAATGATACTGGATTACTTGGAGGAGTTTCTGTGTGACAAGCCAGCAGCTGTGAATCTGCTGTGTATTTTCTCTGTTCATTGGTAGTGTCTGCTGCAATACTGTTCACTGCCACTTAAAAGCAGTTCAAAAAAGAACCTGTGAGCATCCACTGTTACCTTTCAGATTCCAAGTTCTGTGTCTTAGGTAATTATTGCTGAACTGCTCAAAAAAAATGAAATAATAGAAGACCAGGCACCAGTGGTGTCCCCCAGGGATCAGTGCTGGGCCCCAGCCTGTTCAGTATCTTTATTGATGATCTGAGTGAGGGGATTGAGTCCATCATCAGTAAATTTGCAGATGACACCAAGCTGGGGGCAGTTGATCTGTGAGAGGGGAGGAGATCTCTGCAGAGGGACCTTGCCAGATGGGCAGATGGGCAGAGTCCAAGGGCATGAGATTGAACACATCCAAGTGCCAGGTTCTACACATTGGCCACAACAACCCCAGGCAGTGTTACAGGCTGGGAACAGAGTGGCTGAGAGCAGCCAGGCAGAGAGGGACCTGGGGGTACTGGTTGATTGTAGGCTGAACATGAGCCAGCAGTGTGCCCAGGGGGCCAAGAAGGCCAATGGCATCCTGGCCTGCATCAGGAATGGTGTGGCCAGCAGGAGCAGGGAAGCCATTCTGCCCTGTGCTCAGTTCTGCCCAGGCCACACCTTGAGTCCTGTGTCCAGTTCTGGGCCCCTCAGTTTAAGAAGGACATTGAGACACTTGAAGGTGTCCAGAGAAGGGCAACGAGGCTGGGGAGGGGTCTGGAGCACAGCCCTGTGAGGAGAGGCTGAGGGAGCTGGGGTTGCTTAGCCTGCAGAAGAGGAGGCTCAGGGAGACCTTCTTTGTGTCTCCAACTCCCTGAAGGGAGGTTGTAGCCAGGTGGGGGTTGGTCTCTTCTGCCAGGCAACCAGCACCAGAACAAGAGGACACAGTCTCAAGCTGTGCCAGGGGAGGTTTAATCTCAAGACGAGGAGAAAGCTCTTCCCAGCAAGAGAGATTGGCCATTGGGATGTGCTGCCTGGGGAGGTGGTAGAGTCACCATCCCTGGAGGTGTTCCAAAAGGGATTGGATGTGGCACTTGGAGCCATGGTTTAGTTGTCATGAGGTCTTGGGTGACAGGTTAGACTTGATGATCTTTGAGGTCTTTTCCAACCTTACTGGTTCTGTGATTCTAAGGATACAAATCTTCCTGTTTGGGGTCTGAAGAGATTTCCGGTAAGCTTAGAGTGAGGCACAGCAGCTCTTTTTGTTCGTGCTTTAGTGATTTTTGTTGTTCATCTCACATCAGCTCCTCTGACAAGTCACTGTTGTAACCTCGAGTTATTTTTGTGACACTTGTCAACTTTCCAACCAAAAAGAACCCAGTGTTTTCTAACTAGAGAAAAAGCCAGTGCTCTGCAGAGGTATCTCCCAACTTTAACTGGGGAGAAATAAGAGATAAGCACATTATCAGGAGGAAGGAGCCTCATGGATTGGGTGTGACCAGAGCCCTTCTGCTTAAGATAGCTGTGAGAGAGAGCTAAATGAGTTAAAACTGAGGCGCTTCTAAACACAGGGAAAAGTCACTTCCCCAAATAAAGACCCTAAGAAGTCACACTGAGGGTGGAGAGCTAATACAGCTTGTGGCTTACATGAGATTTTGTCTGCCTCTGAAATAGAAGCCATTACCTGGAAAAGTGATAGGAGGTAGGAAGGAGATCCATCCAAATGGACTTCCAGCACGGAGCTGGTGTTCAACATTCAGCAACACCACCACATAAAAACCAACCCTGCAGCTGCTCGTGTGCTTGCACCATTTCCCCATTTTGGTGCTAGCAAAGCTGTTTGCATGCCTGTGTGGTGAACCAGGAAAGACATTTCTGTCTGAAGAGTAATCTTCAGCATCTGCTTAATGCAGAGGATGGGTTTGGTGGTAGAAAGAGGCAAGAAATGGGGACGTGAGGTACGCTGAATGCTGTCTCCAGCAACAACGAGTAGAGAGCACTTTCGGTTGTGGTCAAGAAAAAGGAGGTTTGAAACTCAGGAGCTGAGACCTGCTTCCTTCATGCTGAGCTTAGGCAGGAAAATTAGACTTCAAGTAAGTTGAGATAGATTAAGTGCAACACAGTTAATTCGTAATCGACTTCACTCATCCAGTGGAATAATTTTGACTATCTCTGGATGAAAAGGATGAAGAGCAGCAACAGCATTAACTCACTAGGGTTTTGTCTTAAAGAAACTTTGATCTCTAGCTTGAGGATACTAAAGCAGGTCCTTTATAGACACTGACTAAAGCATTTTAGATCCCATACATCTGTTCAGAATCTTTGAAAGGTAGGCCCTCGATTTCCTTCTGTCTTTTCCTCTTCTAGTCTCTGGTTGTTCAGAACCAAATAAGCAAGGAGCCTTTACCTCTGGGTGCTCCATGTGGGGGCCTTTACCTCTGGGTGCTCCATGTGGGAACCTTCACCTCTGGGTGCTCCATGTGGGAGCCTTCACCTCTGGGTGCTCCATGTGGGAGCCTTCACCTCTGGGTGCTCCATGTGGGAACCTTCACCTCTGGGTGCTTCACATGGGGGCTTTTCTTTGGTTTTGATTTGTTTGTGTTGGGACTTCTTATTCATAGGAGCAGGGAGATCATTCTGCCCCTGTACACTGCACTGGTTAGGCCACACCTGGAGTACTGTGTCCAGTTCTGGGCCCCTCAGTTTAGGAAGGATGTTGCTGGAACATGTCCAGAGAAGGGCAACAAGGTTGGTGAGGGGTTTGGAACACAAGCCCTATGAGGAGAGGCTGAGGGAGCTGGGCTTGCTTAGCCTGGAGAAGAGGAGACTGAGGGGTGACCTTATTGCTCTCTACAACTCCCTGAAGGGAGGTTGTGGACAGGTGGAGGTTGGTCTCTTCTCCCAGGCAGCCAGCACCAGAACAAGAGGACACAGTCTCAAGCTGTGCCAGGGCAGGTTTAGGATGGATGTTAGGAAGAAGTTCTATACAGAGAGAGTGCTTGCCCATTGGAATGGGCTGCCCGGGGAGGTGGTGGAGTCACCTTCAGTGGAGGTGTTCAGGAGGAGACTTGATGGGGTGCTTGGTGCCATGGTTTAGTTGTTTGGGTGGGTTGGATTGGTTGATGGGTTGGACGCGATGCTCTTGAAGGTCTCTTCCAACCTGGTCTGGTCTGGTCTGGTCTGGTCTGGTCTGGTCTATTCTATTCTATTCTATTCTATTCTATTCTATTCTATTCTATTCTATTCTATTCTATTCTATTCTATTCCTTGGAGGTTTGGGTTCTTTTCAACTGGCATTAAAGAAAAAAAGACCAAAAGACTGTTGCTTTTCAGTAGTGGGACACCATGTTCCAACGTGACTGGCCTACTCTTTAACAGGGTCAGAGCACTGATTGTTGCAGGCTAAATGCATTCAGTTTTCATACTGAAAGTCAGAGGCGTTCTTATGTCACAGGCAGGTATTCCCCTGGTGAGATGTTCTGCTGCAAGTCAGCTGGGCACCCTTTAAGAATATGTGCTTCTAAAGAGATCATGCTAAGAAATTCTTCATGCAGTTAGGAGATGGAGGAAAAATGTATTCTGCTGTTGCAAGCGGTACATCCTTCCTTCATCGATTGGTGTCCTTAAGTACTGCTTTAATAATGCCTGTAAAGATTATTTGATTCTTGAGATGTGCAGACCAGGTGCTGGTCCTGGTACCAAATACTGGTGGATGAGAAGCTCAACATGAGCCACCAGTGTGCACTTGCAGCCCAGAAAGCCAATCCCATCCTGGGTTGCAGCAAGAGAAGAATAGCCAGAAGGTCGAGGGAGGTGATTCTCCCCCTCTACTCTGCTCTGGTGAGACCCCACCTGGAGCACTGTGTCCAGTTCTGGAGCCTCTGTTACAGGAAGGATCTGGAGGTGCTGGAAGGTGTCCAGAGAAGGGCCATGAGGATGAGCAGAGGGTAGGAGCACCTGTCCTATAAGGACAGGCTGAGGGAGTTGGGGTTGTTCAGTCTAGAGAAGGGAAGGATCCAAGGAGACCTAATTGTGGCCTTCCAGTATCTGCAGGGGGCTCCAAGAAAGCTGGGGAGGGACTTTTGAAGGTGTCAGGGTATGATAGGACTGGGGGGAACGGAACAAAACTAGAAATGGGTAGATTCAGGTTGGATGTGAGGAAGAAGTTGTTCCCCATGTGAGGGTGGTGAGAGACTGGCACAGGTTGCCCAGGGAGGTGGTGGAAGCCTCATCCCTGGAGGTTTTTGCAGCCAGGCTGGATGTGGCTGTGAGCAGCCTGCTGCAGTGTGAGGTGAACTGGCTGATCCTTGAGGTCCCTTCCAACCCTAACAATTCCTATGATTCTGTGATTCTTAAAGCAGTGGATGTGTCGATGGATTTAACCTGGAGTGTTTCTCAGCTCACACTTAAATAAGAGGCTTTAGTCTAATGTGTGTGGATGTTTTCAATGAATGTGCTTTGGTTATGGTCTCCCTCTCGTGGGTTGGGTTCTTTCTTTGCATCATTTCTGCTGTACAGCTTGCACAGAGTGAAAAGAAAGGGCAGGAAGCAAGATGGACAGCAGAAGAATCCTTACTTTTCAGTCATTTAATGCTGTTTCTGCTTTCATTTCGTGGCAGTTGGGATGGTAACAAAACCAGCAAGTGAGCAGTCCCAGGACTTTTCAATACACAATGAAGACTTCCCAGCATTACCAGGCTCCAGCTACAAAGACCCAACATCGAGTAATGATGACAACAAATCCGTGAGTAAACGTCTTTCCTTTTGACTACACAGACTTCTTGTAGTGGTCAGATGGAAAATGGGCAGATCCATGGAGGGGATTCTGCCACTTGACTCTGCTCTGGTGAGGCATCACCTGGAGTGCTGCATCCAGCTCTGGAGCACTCACTACAGGAAGGCCATGGACCTGATGGAGTGGGTCCAGAGGAGGGCCATGAAAATGATCAGGGGGTTGCAGCACTTCTGCTTCAGGCACAGGCTGAGGGAGGTGGGGTTGTTCAGACTGGGGAAGATGAGGCTCTGGGGAGACTTAATAGCAGCCTTCCAGTACCTGAAGGGGCCTGCAAGAAGGATGGAGAGAGATTGCAGTGACAGGACAAGGGGCAATGGCTTTATGCTGGAGCAGAACAGATTTAGATTGGATGTTAGGAGCAAGTTCTTTACCATGAGCATAGTAGAACACTGAAACAGAACACTGAAACAGGTTGCCCAGGGAGGTGGTTGAGGCCCCATCCCTAGAGGTATTCAGAGTGAGGCTAAGTGAGGCCCTGGGCAGCCTGATCTATTTGGGGATGTTCCTGCTGACTGTGGGGAGGTCAGACTGGGTGACCTTTGGAGGTGTCCCTTCCAGCCCAGACCATTCTATGATGCCTTTAAATGAATGATAAATTTGTTTTATACATGGAGGAGAGGCCAGGAAAGCTCTTGCAAGAACCCCTCAAAACTGGAGAATTTACATCTCTTTTTCAAGTTTTGCACTTGACAGTTTCCACCAATCCCAGGTCATTTCTCTTGGCACCTCACATCAGGAGTAGCAACTTGCACATTGCAACATCTCCCTTCAAAGCTGTCCAACCCTTTAAGAGTTAGGTGGTGCAATATCCCTTCCAGGTAACATTCTTGATGGGGAAATGAAATCACAGGGAGCAAAGTCCTTTAATAGAGACCACTTTATTCATGGGGATGTTGCAGACTAGGGGGATACATGGCATAGATTCATAGATTAACAGGTTGGAAGGAACCTCAAGGACCATCTAAGGCCAATCTTTCAGGGTAAGAATCTTAAGTACAGTTGTATTTATCACACTAAATTAGGTAGATGGCTTAGATCATGAGGTTATGGGGGGAGGCCTTTTCACAGTGTACTCTGAAAGATATGTAATAATATTTGCCCTTTTTTTAAATCACAAATGAATAAAAGTGACTAAAATTTGATGGTGGAAAACAGTTCCCTGCAGTGTTGGACAAAATGTTCTAATTTTTGGGGGGGTTATTGGTTATGGTTACAGAAAAATCTGTTCATCAGAGTGGCAGAAATGCTCCTGCAGATGTGATTACAAACAAGTGACAACTAAAAAATGCAGCTGTTCAAAACAGGGATGGGAGGAAGACTCACTTCCCAGGGTGGCCACATTTATTGTGTGGGAAATACTCTGATACAAGTCAGAGTTGCATATACAGGAAGGGAGGAAGGAAGGAGTGAATTTGATTACATTGTGTTAATGCAGACTTCTTTTGAAGAGCAAGGGTAAGAAATAACAGTTAGGAAAGATCTATTTTGCCAGTATATGAGCTCCTGGAGTGCAAGCAGAGTTTTCTTGCCAGCCATAATGTTTACGTCTCTTCCCTGATGATTGCAAATGTGCCAACTGTATGTTGCTTGCACCTGAAATGGGCTGGAGCTGTTATCTGTTGCTGTCATGGAGAGGTATGTGGGAGCAAGACTGTATGGGAGAAATCCATTGTGATGAATCCAAGCATCATCTAGTCACAGGCACTTGGGATAGCCATTGTGTATTCACACCCAGGTGTAAAATATTTTCTTACCCATTTAGATTGCAAGCTGACTGTTGGCTGATTAATAGCTCTTACTGTTAAGAGAGGTATACTTTAGGAAGTGCTGAATGTTACATAAAGGTTTGTCAGCAGAACTCAGGAGAATCACAGAAACATTCAGGTTTAGCTGGAGAAAAGGAGGCTCAGGGGAGACCTTCTTGCTCTCTACAACTCCCTGAAGGGAGGTTGTAGCCAGGTGGGGGTTGGTCTCTTCTCCCAGGCAGCCACAGCATCAGAACAAGAGGACACAGTCTCAAGCTGTGCCAGGGGAGGCTTAATCTCAAGACGAAGAGAAAGTTCTTCACAGAAAGAGAGCTTGGCCATTGGGATGTGCTGCCCAGGGAGGTGGTGGAGTCACCATCCCTGGAGGTGTTCCAAAAGGGATTGGATGTGGCACTTGGAGCCATGGTTTAGTTGTCAGGAGGTGTTAGGTATTAGGTCATAGGTTGGACCTGATGATCTCTGAGGTCTTTTCCAACCTTATTGATTCTATGGAAAACAGCCTCAGGATCACCAAGTCCAACCCAGACCCCTAAACTGTAGCCCCAGGCACCACAACCAAACCACCTTGAACCACATCCAGACTTGGTGACTCAGTCTTCTTCCTGGACAGCACATTCCAATGCCTGCAAGAGCTTCGACTTGGTTCCTCTCTAGTGCCTGATTCATCAGAGTTTTCGTCTCGAGCGCTCGACTGAAAGAGATGGTTAAGTAGTTTTCTATTTCTGATATGTTTCCATCATACCAACTCTGCACATTATTTTTGCTAGAATTTGAGTACATCAGGCAAAACATCATCCAGCACAGATGGGCCCAAGTTTCCTGGAGATAAAAGTTCAACTACGCAAAACAACAACCAGCAGAAAAAAGGGATCCAGGTGTTACCTGATGGTATGTGTCATTCTCCTGCTTCTGCTTCTCTAGAAGCTTTGGCAGACACTTAGATCACATTGTTGCTTCCTCCACTTCTTGAAAGGGGAAAATTAATTTGTTCTTCTTGCCCAGGTCGGGTTACCAACATTCCTCAAGGGATGGTGACGGACCAGTTTGGAATGATTGGCTTGTTAACATTCATCAGGGCAGCAGAGACAGATCCAGGAATGGTACATCTCGCATTAGGAAGTGATTTAACAACACTAGGTCTCAATCTCAACTCTCCTGAGTAAGTTTCTGGTTTTCAGTACTATCTTCAGCTTTGATTTTTACCATGCAGTCATTCTTCATAAACTCCCTTAGCTCACACATCTCTCAGATTCACAAACAGTATCTGAAAATGGAATGGCAGTGAAATGGTCATGAATGAGAATTGTGCTTCCAGGCACTCTTGTTCTGCCAGCTTTCAGTAAATGCAGTGGCTCTGCTCGTTCTTCTGACTTCTTCAGATCTTCCTTCAAGGAGTTGATAATGTATTGTTGACAGATTTCATGTGTGTGTTGTCTTTCAAGTAATAATGCTCCTTGGGGATAGCTGTACTGCACTCTCAGCAGTTTGGGGGCTGGATTCGGTTGATGTTAGTGTAATAATGAGCAGAGCATCTGCATTCCCAGGGACCTCCTTTGTTAGAAATTGCCACTTCCAGAAATTCTTTTTAGAGAGCTTGCACTCAAACTGTTCTGGCATTGGCACCTCTAAAAGTGTTCCAAAGTGATCACCCAGAGTCCATTGTCTGTTGTAGCTAGTTGCAGAATGCGTTATATTAACATAGTGTCTTCCTCAGATGCAGTGGCTAATCTCATAAGGCAATTCTCCAGTTGAATTCAGTACTTACCCTACTCCTATCTCCTTTCACAACATCTTGAGAATGCATAAAGAACAGTTACTGGCCAGAGGTGGCTACTTTTCCTTGGTGGTCCTAGAGATTGCAGCACTTAGAGGGAGACTGGTCTCCAGAATCTACACACTAGTTAAATAGTTTACTCTTTGTATTATGGATTGTTTGAACAGCTGCTTTGCTCATTGAAATTCATTCAAGTACATCCATATCTGAATTCTAGAGTTGTTCCTAGACACAGGTGAAACCTGGTTATGTTGTGTGGTTATCGAGCTGCTCTCCCTAGGTGCTGGCATGCAGAACAGCAGCAGCGATGCTGCCTTTGGTGATAGCATTCATATCTCATTCAGTGCTATTAATTCATTTTATTGACTGGCATAAAGCTTAGGCTAATGGAATCTCTACATAAAACCTCATAGACTCACATGACGCCTCACTGAAGAGGAGCAGTAAACATACTTGGATGCAGTGGCGACTTGGAGCAGCTCCTGCACACAGCCTCTGAATTAGCAGCTTCTATGTGAACAGTAGGGATGCCTGGCATGCTGCTGCTTTTCCACAGCAGCTCTGCTGTCATTAGCTGGACTTTTAATCATTTTTATATTTAGTTACTGTATATAGGGTATTCAGGGTCTTGGATGGAGGGGAGAGAGTAGTTAATATTTCACCCAGACAGTTACACTAGTTAAGCTTTGCAAACAGCCTTTGCAGCCCTTACTGCCTGGCCTGCCGTCTTGCCTTAGGTTCCTAAACATCCTTTGTTTGCTTTAGGAGCTGTCATTTGAAATGCTAAGAGCATTTCACACGTGGAAGGCCTAAATTTTCTGCCCTGTGAGGTTCTTCTGATGGTAAAAATACCTGTTTCACTTAAACACTTAGGACAACAAACGTGCTTTTAGCAACACAGTATTAGAGTTCTGCGTATCTCTAATGGTTTGAATTAACCCTTTTAGCTCCTTGCTTTATACAGATTTTCTGTACAGATAGGTTAAAATTTGTGTTGGTTGCTGAAAAGAGTGATTATGCATTGCCTGTGCAGCCTGATACTTCTTTAAGAAACATGCTCTTAGTTCCCTAGAATAACTCAGGATTCTACAGCAACAAAAATGCAAACAATGTCATTACATCATTTAATTCTTTAGAGATTGTGTAGCTGTTTGCTGATGTTCTAAAGCTTTCTGAAATACCCATCAGATAGACTGTAGGCTGGCCAATAGCTCCTTACAAAAATATGTTTAATTAACAGAGTCATATTTGTAACATGGAGGGAGCACTGCACAAGCTCTTCAGTTTTTATTGCATACGGAGATGCAGACCAAGTCTGCATTCCTGGCTTCTTTGCCCTGGGAAACCAAACCTCTAGGGCACACAATCACAGAAACATTCAGGTTGGAAAAGAGCCTCAGGATCACCAAGGCCAACCCAGAACCCTACTCTACAAGGCTCACCCCTAAAACACAGCCCCAAACACCACAGCCAAACCACCTGCAAACACAGCCCGGCTTGGGGACTCCACCACCTCCCTGGGCAGCACATTCCAGTGCCTGACCACTCTTGCCCTGAAAAAAGCTTTCCTACTGTCCAGTCTAACTAAGCCTACCCAAGTGACACCCCTCTTCTTGGAGCAATTCCTATCCATGCCTTCAAGTGGGAGTAGTTTTGTTACTTCCAACATCTGCAGACTTTGCCACTGAAATCTTCCTTCACAGACTCTAAAGAATGAGATTTTTGCTAACAGTAAGATTAGTTAGCCTAGAGCAAGATTGATGACAACTGATCAGCCTAGGTTTTGGCCCACAGAGCTGAGCTGGAAGTTTGTTGTGTTGAGGTAATTTAGTAGATAACTGTTTGGTGCTTTTTTAAATAGTAATTATTAGACTTTTGACCAAAAAAAAGAAGCAAGGATTTGACAGGGTGAACCATCCTCAGGTTTCATTTGCTGAACCTGCCAGAACAGCATGCTCTAATTGATAGTTAAAAGCAGGCTGTAGCTACCTGCCAAAAGGACAATTTGCTCATTCCTTTTTTTTGACCTCTTTATCTGTTGATTAGAAAACTCATTCCTGAGTACATCAGCCAGGGTAGTGCAGTTGGAAGCTTCGTCTTCTTCTCTGTGTTAAACTATCTGCACCTTCTTTTAATACAACATAAGTAAAATCTCCAGGAGAGAGAAACGTTAAGTCATCATAAACTTAAAATTTGATTGTTGTGCTGGGATTCCATTTATTTTTCTCCTCACTCAAAGTTAGAAGAAAAGTAAAATCTTTACTGGTGAGTTTAAGAACTATCTGGCAGCATAAGCTGTTCTTCCCCTTTTGAAACAGGGTGTTGAGTCAGAGCCCACCAGGCTTGTGGCAGCTGTTCCCATGCAAACTGCAAGCTTGTGTAAAATTGGATCCTGGGAAAAGGTTGGGATCTCTTAAGCAGGTTGGGATCTCTTAAGCTGAAGGATGATAGATTAAAACAGATGCCCATGGCAGTTGAAATGCAGTTTTACTTTGCATATTAAGAAGAAAATGAACAAATGTATGTGATAGAGGAAGGTGGGCTGGAAGTTTCCTTGTCTCCTTCCTCTTCTCTCCAGCAAGGTGTTTTTAGGTTTGTGAGGTTGGTTATGGAGGTTGGTTTTGGTTTGGTTGGTTGCTTTGGGGCTTTTGGTGCTAACTTTGCAAAACCTCTGCTTTTCTGCAGAAATCTTTATCCCAAATTTGCATCACCCTGGGCATCATCACCTTGTCGACCTCAAGACATAGGTAAGAGAGCTCTAGCTGTTCAGCTGGAGGTTAATGTTTGCAGATGATATTCATTTACATGTCTTAATAGTTGCATCAATTCCGATTCTTTTTTAGACTTCCATGTTCCATCTGAATACTTAACTAACATTCACATTAGGGATAAGGTGAGTACGTGTGTGTGTGTGTGTGTGTGTGTGTGTGGCTATTCCTTTGTTCATTTATTACCAGCAGTTCTCTAAATTCTCTTTCAGATAGGCAATGTCCAAAAATCTGTTGTGTTTCATGGGTGCCCTCAGCCTCTTTAGGATTGAACCAGCTAATGGGACACATCGTGCGCCCATTCCACAGAGCGCTAAGGGTTTACCCCTTCGTGCAGAGCAGGAGTTTCTTATAGTTCATACATATCAAATGTATGCTGTTTCTTCTTGAGAGAAGCTTGGAATTGTGGTTCAGTCTCTTGTCATATAGATCTGTTGTTGCATTCCATCCCTGCACAAGTAGGGTTGTTTTGGTAGCTGCAGTTCCTTTCGACTGTTGTAGTTCTGCAAGAGGGATCATTGAGAAATGCTGTAAGACACTTTAGTGAGGTTACTTGGAGGGTGAAGTGAGCAAATCCAAGCAAATGTCTGGGGGTTTAGTGAAACCAGGCAGATGAGGATACCCACCGCAGCAGGGAGAAAATTCTGGTTTGCTGACTTGTTACTTTGAGTTTGTTTCCTGCGGTATCCTTTAAGGCGGAAAGGTTAGAAGTGAAGAACAATTGATTGCTTTGCTAGTAGTTACTCTGTAATATTAGAGTATCATTTGCAGCACCCTTAGGATGGAAGTTCTGGCTGTAACCGTGTGTTATGTAAGTGGGATTAGTATGTCTGAAAGCCTTTCTCTCTTGTGATTTTTCATCCTGGTTTTCTTCAATCTCTTGCAGCTGGCTGCAATAAAACTTGGCCGATACGGAGAAGATCTCCTGTTTTATCTCTATTACATGAATGGAGGAGATGTATTACAGCTATTAGCAGCAGTAGAGCTGTACGTTCAAACGGTTTTGTCAGTCTTGTCTGATTCAAACTCTTGCAGTAGTGAAGTAGTAGATGGAAAAACAAAAGCCCAGCAAAACCCAAGCCGCGAGCACAGGAAAGCGGAACGAAAACACAACAGCAAAGCGAAAGAGAAAACAAACCAAAGAACAGCAGAGCCAAAGCAAACATCAAGCTAGACACAAGCTCAGGCAATTTAAAGCTGGAAGCCTTTTGCAAATGCCTCCTCCAACCTGGGTTCCATTGGGTGTTGATTCATTTCTGTTCCATCCCCCTCGTGGCAAACCAAAAGGCGGCGTGGTGAATTTTGCCCTTCCGAAGCAGCACTGAAAAAGTGGCAGGTGCCAGCGGTTGTTAAATGTCTGACTTGTCTGTCTGCAACCAAAGGGAAAAGCAGTAAAAATAATGATTAAAAGACAGGTTGTAGCTTGGACCTACCACACTTCTTGAAGTTCCATACATGATCAGTCTGAGGTATAATAAATCAATGGCAGCGGTAGGAGAGCACAGGTAGAATGAGCTCTTAGAAATCGTGGCTTGCTTTTGAATGCTGTTTGTCTAGTTTTGATGGAAACCTTAAAAGTTGAGCTAATTAAGTCAACTTCAAGATGAATAACGCTAACAATTCTAATTTCTTTTTTCCCCTCCTTCCTATGGGAAATGAAAGATTTAACCGGGATTGGAGATACCACAAAGAAGAGCGAGTATGGATCACCAGGGCGCCCGGCATGGAGCCAACCATGAAAACCAATACCTACGAGAGGGGAACATATTACTTCTTTGACTGTCTTAACTGGAGGAAAGTAGCTAAGGTATCTCTTTTCCCTTCTGCAGAATTTCTAAGGCTGTCAACCACCTGTTTTCAGAAGGACAAAAGTAAAACCCAACCCCCACCCGCCCAAAAAAAAACCTCAACGCTTTGTCTTCCTGCTGTTTAAGTTTGGCATCCTGGCCTGCATCAGGAACAGTGTGGCCAGCAGGAGCAGGGAAGTCATTCTGCCCTGTGCTCAGCACTGCTTAGGCCACACCTTGAGTCCTGTGTCCAGTTCTGGGCCCCTCGATTTAAGAAGGACATTGAGACACTTGAACGTGTCCAGAGAAGGGCAATGAGGCTGGGGAGGGGTCTCGAGCATAAGCCCTATGAGGAGAGGCTGAGGGAGCTGGGGGGTGTGGCCTGGGAGAATAGAATAGAATAGAATAGAATAGAATAGAATAGAATAGAATAGAATAGAATAGAATAGAATAGAATAGACCAAACCAGGTTGGAAGAGACCTTCAAAATCATCGCATCCAACCTATCATCCAACACCACCTAATCAACTAAACCATTGCACCAAGCACCCCATCAAGTCTCCTCCTGAACACCTCCAATGAGGAGGCTCAGGGGAGACCTTCTTGCTCTCTACAACTACCCAAAGAGAGGTTGTAGCCAGGTGGGGGTTGGTCTCTTCTCCCAGGCAACCAGCACCAGAACAAGAGGACACAGTCTCAAGCTGTGCCAGGGGAAGTTTAGGCTGGAGGTGAGGAGAAAGTTCTGCCCAGAAAGAGTAATTGGCCTTTGGGATGTGCTGCCCAGGGAGGTGGTGGTGCCCAGGGAAGGTGTTCAAAAAGGGTTTGGATGTGGCACTTGGAGCCATGGTTTACTTGTCAGTGTTAATGTCCTAGGTTGGTTTTCACAAGGCACTGCAAAATGAACTGAATGACCTCTTTCAAGAAAGCATCAAATTATGCATTAATCTTTTCTTATTAAGCTGTAAGCTCTATTTTTATATTCCTAACAGATAATAGGCTCAGGAAGGAAATGCAGCAAAACAGCTGAGCAATGAGGCAGTTCCTAAACTGTTAGGGCATAAAATCAAATTAATTCTGCTGATAGTTGGTATTAAATAGTGGAAAAAAATACGAGTGACAATAAACCTCAAGTGCATCTGAAGTGCAGCCCAATATCTGGGAAGACATGGGTTGCAGATATGTCTGTATATTTGTTTTCTTTATCCCAGAGCACATGGAAAGTACATTATGGGCAACGAGAATTTGTGCCCAGGTGGCCAAGAAAGCCAACAACTTAAAGAATACAGAATTAACCAGGTTGGAACAGACCTCAAAGATCATCCAGTCCAACCTATCACCCAACACCATCTCATCAACTAAACCATGGCACCGAGTGCCTCATCCAGGCTCTTCTTAAACACCTGCAGGGATGGTGACTCCACCACCTCCCTGGGCAGCACATCCCAATGGCCAATCTCTCTTGCTGGGAAGAATTTCTTCCTCACCTCCAGCCTAAACCTCCCCTGGCACAGCTTGAGACTGTGTCCTCTTGTTCTGGTGCTGGGTGCCTGGGAGAAGAGACCAACCCCCACGTGGCTGCAACCTCCCTTCAGGCAGTTGGAGAGAGCAAGAAGGTCTCCCCTGAGCCTCCTCTTCTGCAGGCTAAGCAACCCCAGCTCCCTCAGCCTCTCCTCCCAGGGCTGTGCTCCAGACCCCTCCCCAGCTTTGTTGCCCTTCTCTGGACACCTTCCAGCATCTCAACATCTTTCCTAAACTGAGGGGCCCAGAACTGGACACAGGACTCAAGGTGTGGCCTAACCAGTGCTGGGTACAGGCCAGGATGACTTCCCTGCTCCTGCTGGCCACACTGTTCCTGATCCAGGGCACACTGCTGGCTCATGTTCATCCTACTGTCAACCTGTACTCCGATGTCCCTTTCTGCCTGGCTGCTCTTCAGCCACTCTGTCCCCAGCCTATAGTGCTGCATGGGGTTGTTGTGGCTGGCTGTGACTTCCTGGCTTGGATCACAAACTGTGGCCAGCGGGAGCAGGGAAGTGATTGTTCCTCTGTACTCAGCACTGGTGAGGCTACACCTAGAGTACTGCATTCACTTTTGGGGCCCTCACTCAAGGACATTGAGGTGCTGGACTGTCCCCAAAGACGGGCAGTGAAGCTGGTGAAGGGTCTAGAGCACAGGTCTTGTGAGGAGCTACTGAAGGATCTCATGTTGAAAAGAAAAACCTGGAGAAAAGGAGGTTGAAAGGAAATTGTAGTGAGGTACACATGACAGGACAAGAGAAAACAGCCTCAAGTTGTGTCCGCATGGGTTTAGGTTGAATATTAGGAAGAATTTTCTTCCTGAAAGGGTTGTCAAGCTTCGGAACAGACTGCCCAGGAGGTGGTGGAGTCACCATCCCTGGAGGTATTTAAAAGATGTGTAGATGTGGTGCTGAGGGAGGTGATTTAATGGTGGACTCAGCAGCACTGTGTGTTCATGGTTGCACTCAGTGATCTCAAAGAGCTTTTCCAACCTACAAGATTCTATGATTCTGATTTTTCACTGAGGATTTGCCTGTATATTTTGCTGCTGCTGTTGGGAAGACATGAGAGAGGAGCAGAAGTGGGTATGACATCAAAAATGCTTCCTACAATTGCCTCTTTTTGAGCCCCTAATGGAAATGATCTGAAGTAAACTGTCTGGAATTTCTCCTTTGAGAAGTAGTCTTGCATGGAGGCCTTTATGGGAGCCAAGGTTTCATTTCCAAGTGTTTATTTGCTTTTAGGGATGGCTGCCTATTTTAAATTACCTTTAAGGTCAGTATTAATTGAAATACTTTTATAATACTAGGCAGTTAAATTTGCTTTTCTAAGAGTGATGTGCCATAGCATTTTAATTCAGCCTTAATTTAAATCTGGGCCTTTGCTTCCATCTTTAAGCCAGTATAAATGCTGCTTTTTCAGTCCCATTTGGAAATTTTGGAGCTAGCCATGATATTTCTACCACCTCCTTTGATGGTCTTACACAGGTCAGAATATTTTGTCCTCCCAACACTTCCTATTCTTCTGCCTTTTTTCTCTTTTACCACATTAATGCTGTAGATCAACTTAAGCAATTCTCTTACCGCTTTAATCATTGAATCTCAGAATGGTCTGGGTTGGAAGGGACCTCCAAAGCTCATCCAGTCCAACCCCCATCTGCAGTCAGCAGGGACATCCCCAACTAGATCAGGCTGCCCAGAGCCCTGTCCAGCCTCACCTTGAATATCTCCAGGGATGGGGCCTCAACCACCTCCCTGGGCAACCTGTTCCAGTGTTCCACCACCCTCAGAGCAAAGAACCTGTTCCTAACATCCAATCTAAATCTCTGCTCTAGTTTGAAGCCATTGCCCCTGGTCCTGTCCCTGCAGCCCTTTGCAAACAGTCTCTCTCCATCCCTCTTGCAGCCCCCTTCAGGTACTGGCAGGCTGCTATTAGGTCTCCCTGGAGCCTTCTCTTCTCCAGGATGAACACCCCCAGCTCCCTCAGCCTGTCTGTGTAGCAGAGGTGCTCCAACTGCTTGATCATTTTCATGGCCCTCCTCTAGACCCTCTGCATCAGGTCCATGTCCTTCCTGTATTGAGGGCTCCAGAGCTGGATGCAGCACTCCAGGTGAGGTCTCCCCAGAGCAGAGTCAAGTAATGCTCTTAACTATTGTTTGTCCATGAGCAGGCTGCTGTAACTTCACCGTCAAGACAAGTTTTCAGGGTGGTTGACTTCTTGGCATTAAACAATGTATTAAATGTCACACCTGCTGTCAGTTTCCACACACATTTAGTACTCCTTATTCTTGATTACTGGCAGGTATTTCATTTTTAATAATTACTTCCATGTAGAAAACAAGAGGTGTTTGTCAGTGGCTGAGTGGCTTTGCCTTTACATATTATTTGTATCTGTTCAGATTAAAGATCTTGGTCCTACTGTTCACATCCTAATCCCTAGTGGCCCCTGGAATCAAAAGCAAAACCAAAAAGCACACCTGTAAAACATGTCTTTTTCTCTAGGTAATCAATAATTGCCTCTTAGTTTTCAAAAACTATTTGGTCATTGAGTTCTCGTTTGGGTTTGGGTACGGTCAGGTCCAGCCTCAGGTGCTCTTACACACCACTGGATGTTGGACTCCAGCACTGCTGACAAAGGGATGCAAATCAAAGAGCCTGGCTGTGTTTCCAGGTGGTTTGGCTGTGGTGCTTGGGGCTGTGGTTTAGGGGTGAGCCTTGCAGAGTAGGGCTCTGGGTTGGCCTTGGTGATCCTGAGGCTCCTTTCCAATCTGAATGGTGCCACAGTTCAGTTGATGAGATGGTGTTGGGTGATAGGTTGGACTTGATGACCTTGGAGGTCCTTTCCAACCTGCTTAATTCTGTATTGTGAAGAGTTCTGCGAGGAATGTAGTATTAAAAAGGAGAGCCTGCATGTTGCAGGTGCAGTGGCTCAGGATATTGACTTCTTGTTGTTGTTGTTGTTTTTCTACTTAAAATACAGAATCCAGGACAGTGAAATCATGTGTTTGTGCCATAAGGTAAATTAGGACTTGTTCCCTTCTGTGTTTGTGCTTTTCAAGTGTGGTACAAAGGCCTGGTCTTGACCGGTCACTGATTTGTTGTTTTATTTGCTGTTGTCTTTTGTCTTTTTTAACCGTAGGAGTTCCACCTGGAATACGACAAATTAGAAGAAAGGCCTCATCTGCCATCAACCTTCAACTACAACCCTGCTCAGCAAGCCTTCTAAAGACTTCCCTTTTCTTGGGGTATGGCTGTCTCAGCACAATACTCAACATAACTGCAGAACTGATGTGGCTCAGGCATCCTGGTTTTAATTCCTTGAGGATCTGGCAATTGGCTCATGCGAAGGGGTCACCATTTGAGGTCCTGCCTTACTAATGATGTGCTGCCCAACAACTAAATTTGTAATTGGGTCTTTTTTTTTTTCCCTTTAGTTTGAGCAGGGTCTGAATTTTGTTTTTCTGCTTCTTTTCTATTTTTTTCCTTCCCCCCCCTCCCCCCTTTTTTTCCTTTTTTCCCTTTTTTTCCCCCCTATTTTTTTCTTTATTCTTGTTTGGGTTTTTTTTGCCAGCAGACAAGCTTGGGTCTGTAAAGACAAGCAAAGTACACACTGACAAAAAGTGTTACCACTTAGTTGTCCCAAAATGTGTTTAAAAAAAGAAAAAAACCCCAAAACAAACCAAAACAACCCAAAACAAACAACATCAAAAAGGCTAAAAGGAAAATTAAGGCAAAAGGAAAAAGAGTAACAGGAAAAGAGAGTACAAGGAAAAAGAGAGTAACAGGAAAAAGACACTAAAAGAGAAATTAAGGCAAAAAGAGAAATTAAGGCAAAAAGGAAAAAAAGAGACTAAGACAAAAGAGATTAAAAAGACAAAAGAGATTAAAAAGACAAAGGAGATTAAAAAGAATAAAGAGCCTAAAAAAGAAAAATGAAGGCAAAAAGGAAAAAGAGACTAAAAGGGGGAAATGGCTAAAAGAGAAATTAAGGCAAAAAGGAAAAAAGAAACTTAAAGAAAAAAAGAGATTAAAAGGAAAAAAGAGCCTAAAAGAAAAATTAAGGCAAAAAAGAAAACAAGAGACTAAAAGAAAAATGAAGGCAAAAAGAGGCTAAAAGGAAAAAAGAGATTAGAAGGAAAGAGAGACTAAAGGGGAAAAAAGAGATTGAATGAAAAATTAAGGCAAAAAGAAAGAGGTTAAAAGGAAGGAGAGAAACTTAAAGAGCAAAAGGGAAAAAAAAAGAGGGGAAAAAAGAAGACAGAGGAAAAAAAAAAAGGAGACAAAAACTTAGCCCAAGCCCATTTGCATTGTTCATTGTAGCACTCCTGGTAATCAAACAACGCTCCTGCATCTTTGTGTGCAGATCCCTCTCGTATTTCACTTGGAAAGAGGAGCAAGGTTTGCTCCCTTCAGACTTTTTGGGTTGTTTGTTTGTTTCCATCCCCCTTCTGTTGTTTGTCTTTGCTTTTCTTCTTTCTCTTTTTTCCTTTTTGGAGAGGCTTTTTGTTTGGTTTCCTTATCTTTTTTTTCCTTTTTGGAATGGCTTTATGGGTTTCCTTATCCTCCTTTTTCCTTCTTGGAGAGGCAGTTGTTGGTTTCCTTATCCTTGTTTTTCCCCTCTCGGAGAGGCAGTTGTTGGTTTTCTTACCTTTATGGTGTTTTTTTTCCTTTTTGGAGAAGCTTTTTTTGGTTTCTTTATCTTTTTTCCTTCTTGGAGAGGCAGTTGTTGCTTTCCTTATCCTTTTTTTCCTTCTTGGAGAGGCAGTTGTTGCTTTCCTTATCCTTTTTTCCTTCTCGGAGAGGCAGTTGTTGCTTTCCTTATCCTTTTTTTCCTTCTTGGAGAGGCAGTTGTTGCTTTCCTTATCCTTTTTTCCTTCTCGGAGAGGCAGTTGTTGCTTTCCTTATCCTTTTTTTTTCCTTCTTGGAGAGGCAGTTGTTGCTTTCCTTATCCTTTTTTTCCTTCTCGGAGAGGCAGTTGTTGCTTTCCTTATCCTTTTTTTCCTTCTTGGAGAGGCAGTTGTTGCTTTCCTTATCCAGTTGTTGCTTTTTTCCTTCTCGGAGAGGCAGTTGTTGCTTTCCTTATCCTTTTTTCCTTCTTGGAGAGGCAGTTGTTGCTTTCCTTATCCTTTTTTCCTTCTCGGAGAGGCAGTTGTTGCTTTCCTTTTTTATCCAGTTGTTTTTCCTTTTTTCCTTCTCGGAGAGGCAGTTGTTGCTTTCCTTATCCTTTTTTCCTTCTCGGAGAGGCAGTTGTTGCTTTCCTTATCCTTTTTTCCTTCTCGGAGAGGCAGTTGTTGGTTTCCTTACCCTTTTTTTCCTTCTCGGAGAGGCAGCAGTTGGTTTTCTCTACCTTTATTTTTTTCCTTTTTGGAGAAGCTTTTTTTTGTTTGTTTGTTTCCTTATCCTTTTTCTCCCTTCCCCCCTCCTTGGAGAGGCAGTTTCCACCCCCAGCCCCGAGCTTGACGCAAAGCAACCTTAACCTTTGTGACCGTTTAGGAAGAGGAAGAGATTTGCCCTCCCCCCGGCCCCACGGACGGCGGCGGCCCTCTGGGTTTTCAGTTTGGCCCCCCCAGAGCCTGTTGTCTTTTCCTGAGCTTCATCTTTCCAGAATGAGCAAAACACTGTCCAGTCTTTGTTACGATTTTGTAATAAATGTGTACATTTTTTTTAAATCTTTTGGACATCACATGAATAAAAGGTATGTATGTACGAATGTGTATATATTATATATATGACATCTATTTTGGAGAAATGTTTGCCCTGCTGTACCTCATTTTTTAGGAGGTGTGCATGGATGCAATATATGGAGAAAAGAGAGAAAAAAAAAAAAAAAAAGGAAAAAAAAATTACAAAAAAATAAAGGAGGAAAAAAAAAACAAAACCAACCAAACAAACAAAAACCAAACCCCAACCAACAGCAACAAAACAAAACCAAACCAATGGGACATTCTGGAACTGCTGGTCAGGGGATCTGACTTCTGTGTCGCCCTCCCCTGCACACTCTAAAGGGCCAGATTCTATGTTTTTTCAGCAGCCAAGGACATCCATACCCAAGTGAATGTGATGGGACTTAAACAAAAACAAACAAACAAACAAAAGACACAAAAAAAACCCAAACAAACAGACAGACAGACAGACAAC
Source organism: Picus viridis (assembly GCA_033816785.1). Classification (NCBI taxonomy): domain Eukaryota; kingdom Metazoa; phylum Chordata; class Aves; order Piciformes; family Picidae; genus Picus; species Picus viridis. The sequence goes on from CM066567.1 coordinate 55,436,810, forward strand.
AAAGAAGTGAACTGAGACAATTCACTCTGGCTGTTTGAACAGCAGCGTTTCATAGGAAGAGAGAAAAACAAACAAAACAACAACAAAAAAAAAAGGAGAAAAAAAAATAAATAATAAAAAAATACCTTTAAAAAAAAAAAGATGGGGAAAGAAAAAAAAAACCAAAAAAGGAAAAGAAAAAAAAAAAAAAAAAAAAGATCAATCTTGTATTTTCTGACCACATAAAGGCTTCTTCTCTTTGTAATAAAGTAGAAAAGCTCTCCTCACTGCAGTGTTGACTTTGATTTGAGATTGTGAAATTATTTCTTCAGCCATGAAAAATGGAAAGAACAACAACAACAACACCAAAACACAAAAAGCCCAACCACAACCCCCAGACCAACCCCCCCAAAGCCCAGCCACCAAAACCTGGCAAAGCCGCACCGTGGTTAAGGCGCTCCCGGAGGCTTTTTGCCGCTGCTTTTCGCTGCTGACAAGTACATTCCTGAGCGAGCTTCCTCTGCCTTCCCACGGCCAAAAAAGGTTTGTTTGAAGCTTGATTTCAGATCTCCTCTCTCACCATAGCAAGTAGCAAAGGCATTTCCAGGAAGGGGGGGGGGGGGGAAGGTCTCTGTGGTGGTTTAAAGTGAAGACAAGTTCAAAGGCCAGAAAGAGGCTCCGAGACTTCATCACAGCAGCACACGAGGAAGACATTGGAAGAAGGTTGGTTTAGAAGTGATCGTAGCTTAGTTCCAGGCTGGTGTTTTCCCACATGGAGATTTAGTGATCACTAGTACTTGAAATTCCAGACACAGACATACTGGAATATATACTGGTACTGAAAACCAGGACTTCTCTGTAGTGAAGGAGGAAAAACCTGAACTGTTTGGATAGCTTCCTGTGCCCTGGATGTGACTGCCACTTGTCGTGGTGGAGCAAACCATCCCAAAGTGTCTGACATTACCAAAGCAATAAAAGACAGCAAAACCTGTGTCAGTGGCCTGGGGGGGGGGGACTTTGTAGGTTTTGACCCATTTGTCTATGTACCACAGAATGGTCTGGCTTGGAAGGGACCTCCAGAGGTCATCCAGTCCAACCCCCACTGCAGTCAGCAGGGACATCCTCAACTAGACCAGGCTGCCCAGCCTCACCTTGAATATCTCCAGGGATGAGGCTTCCACCACCTCCCGGGCAACCTGTTCCAGTGTTCCACCACCCTCATGGTTCTTCCTGACATCCAGTCTAAATCTGCTCTGCTCTAGTTTGAAGCCATTGCCTCTCGTCCTCCAGTCTCTCTCCATCCTTCTTGCAGCCCCCTTCAGGTACTGGCAGGCTGCTATTAGGTCTCCCTGGAGAGCTCTTCTCCAGGCTGAACACCCCAAGCTCCCTCAGCCTGTCTGTGTAGCAGAGGTGCTCCAACTGCTTGATCATTTTCATGGCCCTCCTCTAGACCCTCTGCATCAGGTCCATGTCCTTCCTGTATTGAGGGCTCCAGAGCTGGATGCAGCACTCCAGGTGAGGTCTCCCCAGAGCAGAGTCAAGTGGCAAAAGGATGCCAGAGCAGCTTGTTGGCATGTCCTGAATCATGCTGTAAATGCTGTGGTTCTCCAGCAGGTGTTCAGCAATTCTGCCTGTTTGGACATTATGGGCACAAAGACATAAGGCTATTCTTGATTATACTTTTTTGTTGTCACCAAATTTGCTTTCTCAGCAAATGGCTGATGGCTAACCCAGCTGAAAAAGAGGGTGTCTGACTTCTTCTCAGCTCAGAGCAGATTCAAAGCTACGTTTGACTATTCAAGCAACTTTTTACTTAAAGGATCCTTCTCCAACAATGTCTTTCTCAAGCCACAGATCATGTTCCTTTTTTTTCTCCCCTTTTTGCTGTCAAGAGGTGTGCTCTGATCTTTACTTCTTTGTTATTGTTGTTTTAGGATCCTGAAATGATGTTTCCCTCTTCAGATCAAACATGATTGTGTCTTACCGTATGGGCTGTGGGGTGGCTTTGAATGTCAGTTTTCATCTGCATAGCCAGTTTCGTGGAAGTGAGCCACAGAGATGGTAAAGGGACCAAGATAAGTGAGATTGAGGCTGGTGGTTTATACTGTAAAAGACCTATGGCACTGTAGAAACAAGTTTAGTCTGGAGAAGGCTGGTTGAGAGGGGATCTAATCAATGTCTATCAAGAGCTGAGGGCTGGGGGTCAAGTGGAGGGGGGGCCAAGCTCTTTTGGGAGGTGCACAGCAATAAGCAAAGGACCAATGGAGACAAACTTGAACAGAGAAGGATTCAGCTCAGCATGAGGAGAAACTTCTTTGCAGTGAGGGTGGCAGAGCCCTGGAGCAGGCTGCCCAGAGAGGTTGTGGAGTCTCCTTCTCTGGAGCCTTTCCAACCCCACCTGGATGCATTGCTCTGTGGACTCCCCTGGGTGCTGCTGCTCTGGCAGGGGCTTGGACTGGATGATCTCTGCAGGTCCCTTCCAACCTCTGACATTCTGTGATTCCATGAAATGAGGAACCCGATCTCTCCAAAAAACAAGACTGACAGAGTTTCATCAGCTGCATGGGGCTGAACAGATAGGAGCTGCTTCATTGTAGCCAGCTTCTCACCTCTGAGCCAGCAACTGATGCTTCGCTCCTTCCGAGGGGAGAACAGGGCTGCCTGTCCTTCGGCGGTTCAGTAAGCATGGATGGGGACTTGAAATTCTGCTGTGCTCTGGCTTGAAGCAGGTGCCACAGGCAAGGTATGAAACTGAAAGCACTGCTTAGCTGCTAACACATTCATTAAAAAGAAACAGTGGGGAAAACCCACACACACTGCCTTTTTCTGCCCTGAAAGGAAGAAAACTTCAGCCCTCATTTACACGTGTGGTGAACTGGCAGCTGAATCGACCTGAAGGTTTTTAACACTGACAATTAAGGTCTGAGGCTCACTTAATGTGGTTTTATATTCCACTCAGCAGAATAAGGCCACACAGGATGTCAGGGGTTGGAAGGGACCTCCGGAGATCTTCCAGTCCAACCCCCATGCCAGAGCAGGACCAGAGAATCCAGCAGAGGTCACACAGGAACACATCCAGACAGGGCTGCAAAGGCTCCAGAGGAGACTCCACAACCTCTCTGGGCAGCCTGCTCCAGGGCTCTGGGACCCTCACAGGTGGAAGAGTTGAATGGCGTTTTAAAAATATATTTGTCAGAGGTGTTGGGGTTTTTTCCTCCCTGTAACTATGGTGTCCTTCGGCAGTGTGCAAAGCATGCCCTGAGCAGTGAGCCCACCGTGTTCTTGGAAACAAAGTAGAAGCATTCCTGTTACTGGCTTGGATTTCTTGCTCCTTACAGCATATTGTTTGTGGATTCAGCTTGGATGTTAGGAAGAAGTTGTTCCCCATGAGGGTGGTGAGAGACTGGCACAGGCTGCCCAGGGAGGTGGTGGAAGCCTCCTGCCTGGAGGTGTTTGCAGCCAGGCTGGATGTGGCTGTGAGCAACCTGCTGTAGTGTGAGGTGTCCCTGCCCATGGCAGGGGGGTTGGAACTGGCTGAGCCTGGAGGTCCCTTCCAACCCTGACAATTCTGTGGTTCTGTGATTCTAAATCAATACAGAGTAGTCAGCTCCAGGTTCAATGGCAACCTCCTACTCCAGGGTTAAAATGGATTATGCCTAGTATTGCAGAAAACACTTGCAGTTGCTGTAGCCGCTTCTGCTCAAACCACCCAGCTCCTGGGGAAACTGAGGCTACCAGGAAGTCATGGAGGAAGGAAGGATCCTGCTTAAAATTGAACAATAGACAAAAAAGCCACCCAAGACTCAATATTCTCTACCTTAGTGCCTGGTGCCACAAATACTGAAGTACATGAGAACCTTCATGGACTTGATTAATCTCAAACCCAAGTAATCCAGGGAAGCCTGCAGGTACTCACATGAGTGGCTGGAGAGCAGCCAGGCAGAAAGGGACCTGGGGGTACTGGTTGAAAGCAGCTGAACATGAGCCAGCAGTGTGCCCAGGGGGCCAAGAAGGCCAATGGCATCCTGGCCTGCATCAGGAACGTGTGGCCAGCAGGAGCAGGGAAGCCATTCTGCCCTGTGCTCAGCACTGCTCTGGCCTTGAGTCCTGTGTCCAGTTCTGGGCTCCTCAGTTTAAGAAGGACATTGAGACACTTGAATGTGTCCAGAAAGGGGCAACAAAGCTGGGGAGGGGTCTGGAGCACAGCCCTGTGAGGAGAGGCTGAGGGAGCTGGGGTTGCTTAGCCTGGGGAACAGGAGGCTCAGGGGAGACCTTCTTGCTCCAGCTACCTGAAGGGAGGTTGTAGCCAGGTGGGGGTTGGTCTCTTCTGCCAGGCACCCAGCACCAGAACAAGAGGACACAGTCTCAAGCTGTGCCAGGGGAAGTTTAGTCTGGAGGTGAGGAGAAAGTTCTTCCCAGCAAGAGAGATTGGCCATTGGGATGTGCTGCCCAGGGAGGTGGTGGAGTCACCATCCCTGGAGGTGTTCCAAAAAGATTGGATGTGGCCCTTGGAGCCACGGTCTGGTTGATTAGGTAGGGTTGGATGATCAGTTGGACTTGATGATCCTGGAGGTCTCTTCCAACCTGCTTGCTTCTGTGGTTCTGTAACTGCTTTGCATGTGAGTGATCTCCGTCAAAGCATGGGCTGCATTTGTGTCTGGGTCCATGAGAGAGCACAGTGCCCTTTCACAGGTGGGACCTCTACCTGATAGGAGGAGGTGTAGCCATCCCAGACAGACACAGTTGGCTGTGTGCCACCTCTGAAATCCTCTGCCTCTGTCAATAGTTTCTGTGCTTTTTTCCTTCCTTTTAACAGTTTTCATGAAAAAAAAAAAACCAATACAACTGATAGGCTGCTTAAATGAAAGCACTTTTGTGCTGCAGGCAGATGTGAAACTGTTGCTGAGGATGCCTGCAGAGTGCTGAGGGACTCTTGCTGTTGGCCACCCAAAGACCATAAACAGTGACAAGCTAAGCTGTGCTAGAAAGCATAGAGGAGTGTGGGGCAGGCAGCTCAATCCAGTGTGACTTGCAAGTCATTATATGGTCCTGCCCTGCCCTAGTCAGGCACCACCTGCACTATTGCATCCTGATCTGGGAGCCCCAGTTCAGGAGGGGCAGGGATCTGCTGGATAGAGTCCAAGGGAGGGCTGCAAGGGTGCTGAAGGGACTGCAGCACTGCCTGGGGAGGAGAGCCTGGGAGCCCTGGGGCTGCTTAGTCTGGAGAGGAGAAGACTGAGAGGGATCTGATCAATGTCTATCAATAGCTGAGGGCTGGGGGTCAAGAGGGAGGGAACAGGGACAGGCTCTGCTCAGTTGCACCCTGGATAGAACAAGGGGCAATGGATGTCAACTCCAGCACAGGAGATTCCACCTCAGCATGAAGAGGAACTTCTTCACTGTGAGGGTCCCAGAGCCCTGGAGCAGGCTGCCCAGAGAGGTTGTGGAGTCTCCTTTTCTGGAGCCTTCCCAGCCCTGTCTGGATGTGTTCCTGTGTGACCTGTGCTGGATTCTCTGCTCCTGCTCTGGCAGGGGGGTTGCACTGGAAGATCTCCAGAGGTCCCTTCCAGCCCCTAACTTCCTGTTAGCCTGTAAGTGGCCATGGCTGTTATTTAGGTAACATTGGTTCAAGGTATTTGTCACCTAAAAGGAACACATTGAATTTTTGCCTTTTCTTTATTCCCCACAATATGATTGGAGAGGAGGCTCAGGGGAGACCTTCTTGCTCTCTACAACTCCCTATGGGAGGCATAGCCAGGAGGGGTTGGTCTCTTCTTCCAGGCAACCAGCACCAGAACAAGAGGACACAGTCTCAAGCTGTGCCAGGGGAGGTTTAGGCTGGAGGTGAGGAGAAAGTTCTGCCCAGAAACACTTATTAGTCATTGGGATGTGCTGCCCAGGGAGGTAGTGGGGTCACCATCACTGGAAGGGTTTAAAAACAGCCTGGCTGAGGCCCTTGGTGCCCTGGTTTAGTTGATGAGATGGTGTTGGGTGATAGGTTGGATGGATGACGTCAAAAGTCTTTTCCAACCTGGTCAATTCTGTGATTCTGGGGAGGTACTTCCACAGCTGGATACTGACTGAGACAAAGAATTCTGGTGGCCAGGTGTCACACTTGAGCAGAACAGCTGCGTGCAGAGTGGGCATCCTAAGCATCCTCAGCTAGATGGTGCTTTTAAGATGCTGAATGCAACAATTGCTTCTGCTAAAGCAGACTTGCCTCAACGCGGTGAGGTTTCAAACACAAAGCTCCTCCATCACCTTCCTCAGAATCTGCTGCTGCCTGAAAATGAGACTGAATTCTGGTGAAGAAAGCAGGGGGGGGGGCTGAGCAGTGAGTTTGGGTTGACCACTGGATGCTTTTATTTTCCTACAGTAGGATGACTGAAATGGTGTAGCTGGTTTGGGTTTCCTCCTCTGAGGAATGTGCCTGCTCTCATTTCTGCAGATCTGACAGTTTCTAGTACGTTTGAAGGACCTGGGATGGAGTCTGGTTGGAGGCCTGTGCCTAGTGGAGTCCCTCAGGGGTCAGTACTGGGACCGGAGCTGTTTGGTATATTCATCAACCACCTGGATGAGGGCACAGAGAGCGCTGCCAGCAGCTCTGCTGATGGCACCAGGCTGGGAGCGGTGGCTGGCACAGGAGGGCTGTGCTGCCATTCAGCCAGACTTAGGCAGGGAGAACTGAATGAAGTTCAGTAAGGGCAAGGGGAGAGTCTTGCACCTGGGAAAGAACAACCCCATGGAGCAGGATAGGTTGGGGACTGACCTGCTGGAGAAAAGTAAAAGGGAAAAGGACCTGGGTGTCCTGGTGGGTGGAAGGTTTGTCATGAGCCAGCAATGTGCTCTTGTGACCAGAAAGGCCAATGGCATCCTGGGTTGGATTAGAAGGGCTGTGGTTAGTAAGTCCAGAGAGGTTCTCCTCCCCCTCTACTCTGCCCTGCTGAAGCTACATCTGGAATATTGTGTCCAGTTCTGGGCCCCTCAGTTCAAGAAGGACCTCAGGGAACAGCTTGAGAGAGTCCAGCACAGAGCCAAGAAAATGCTGAAGGGAGTGGAAGATCTTCCTCATGAGAAGAGCCTGAGGGAGGTGAGGGCTCTGGAGCTTGGAGAAGAGACTGAGAGGTGAGCTCATTGCTGGTGATCAAGATGTGCAGGGTGAGTGCCCAGAGGCTGGAGCCAGGCTCTGCTGGGGGATGCCCAATGCCAGCACAAGGGGCAGTGGTGGAAGCTGAGGCAGAGGAAGTGCCATGGAAACAGGAGGCAAGTTATTTCCCTGTGAGGGTACCAGAGCCCTGGAGCAGGCTGCCCAGGGGGGTTGTGGAGTCTCCCTCTCTGGAGCTATTCAAGCCCTGCCTGGATGTGTTGCTGTGTGACCTGCTCTAGGTGCTCCTGCTCTGGCAGGGGCTGGACTGGATGAGTTTTGGAGGTCCCTTGCAGCCCCTAACACTCTGTGATGCTGTGAAATTCAGCTGGATGACTTACTGGGGTGGTTTGAATTACTTCAAGTAGGTTTATCTCTTAAAACCACTTTACCATTCTGTTTAAAATAACCTTCAAGCACCTCAGACACTACTTTTGAACACTGCTAATTCAAGCCACTCCAGAATTAGCTGCACTACCTGAGCTTGCACATTAGTCTCTTCACCTTCCTTGTTTGCATTTCATGTTCCCTTGTCGGCTTCGAGGTGCCAGCACTGGGCCTGGGCAGGCATCAGGATTCTCCTGCTGAAGCTGCCAAAATAACCTTCTGCAAGAAACCACAGTTTGGGTTTACCAAACAAACAGTCCGGGGAAAATAGCCAATGAGCATGGCTGCACCGCCCTGCATCACCTGTGAGACGGTCCTGATGAGGCGCAAAGGGAAGGCAGGCACCCCGCAGCTGCTTGGATGCAGCCATTGATGACAGGCTATGGGGGTTCTTCAGCTTGCTCCACAGCCCTTCCCTGGGACAAAGAGGCTGCTCTGATTGTTCCCCTGCCCCTGGCTGTGTTTCTACCAGCTGGCTGTGATCTCCCTGCCTTTGAAGGCAAATTTGCTTTCTGCAGGGCATCACAGCTTTGGTTTCCAGAAGGCGTTTTGCGGCTGCTGTCTGCCGGTGGGAAAGGTGGCGCGTTGCTGGCACACTGATGGAGTACGATGTGAGTCAGCTCCACGATGGACATGGTGAGGACCATCTCTAGGCTGCACCACAGAAACAGGGCCCCCATTCCCATGGGCATCTGGTAACAGAGCCCCACCACAGCCTGCCAAGCCCTCGACTTCCACAGCTGAATCACAGATTCAGCCAGGTTGGAAGAGACCTCAAAGATCAGGAGGATGTCGATGAGGCATTCTATAGGCAGCTTAAGGCTGTCTCAAGATCACCTGACCTCGTTCTCATGGGTGACTTCAACCTGCCTGATATCTGTTGGGATCTCAACACAGCAGAGAGGAGGCAGTCTAGGAGGTTCTTAGAGTGCATGGAGGACAGCTTCTTATCCCAGGTGCTGCGTGAGCCTACCAGGGGTAAGGCTATGCTTGACCTCCTCTTCACCAACAGGGAAGGGCTGGTGGGTGATGTGGTGGTCGGAGGGTGTTTAGGCACCAGTGACCACGACATAATAGAGTTTTCAGTATGCAGCCAAGCCAAGAGGGGCAGCAAGAAGACCTCCACTCTGGACTTCCGGAGGGCAGACTTCAGGCTGCTCAAGGAACTAATTCAGAAGGTTCCTTGGGAATCAGTCCTTAAAAATAAAGGGGTCCAGGAGAGCTGGACCTACTTCAAGGAAGAACTATTGAAGGTGCAAGAACAGGCTGTGCCGGTGTGCCGGAAGATGAGCCGCCGGGGCAGACGGCCAGCCTGGATGGGCAATGAACTTTTAATAGAACTTAGGGAAAAAAAGAGGGTGTATCATCTTTGGAAGAAAGGGGAGGCAACCTACAGAATGTTTAGGGATGTTGCTAGGTTGTGCAGGAAGAAAATTAGGGAGGCAAAAGCCCATTTAGAACTTAGACTGGCCTCTGCTGTGAAGGACAACAAAAAGTCCTTCTATAAATACATCAATAGCAAGAAGAAGGGCAAGGACAAGCTCCACTCCTTGGTTGACACGGAGGGGAATGTTGTAACAAAGAATGAGGAAAAGGCAGAGGTACTTAACACCTTCTTTGCCTCAGTCTTCACTAGCAGGGCAGAACGTCTTCCAGACAGCTGGCCTGCAGAGCTGGCAGAAGGAGCCAGAGAGCTGCATAGTTTCCCACTGCTCCAAGAGGAAGTTAGAGATCTACTGAGCCGCTTGGACCCCCACAAGGCCATGGGACCGGATGGGATCCATCCTAGGGTGCTGAGATTGCTGACAGATGAGCTGTCCAAGCCACTTTCCATCATTTTTCAGCAGTCCTGGCTCACTGGAGAGGTCCCAGAAGACTGGAAGCTGCCAACGTGGTGCCCATCCACAAGAAGGGCCGGTTGGATGAGCCAGGGAATGATAGGCCTGTCAGCCTGACCTCAGTGCCAGGCAAGGTTATGGAACGGGTCATCTCGAGTGCGATCACACAGCACTTACAGGATGACCAGGGGCTCAGGCCTAGCCAGCATGGATTTAGGAGGGGCAGGTCCTGCCTGACCAACCTGATCTCCTTCTATGATCAGGTGACCCGCCTGGTGGATGTGGGGAGGCCTGTGGATGTGGTCTACCTGGACCTCAGCAAGGCCTTTGACACCGTTCCCCACAGCAAACTCCTGGCCAAGCTGGCAGCCCGTGGCTTGGACAGGATCACACTGCGTTGGGTTAGGAACTGGCTGGAGGGCCGAGCCCAGAGAGTGGTGGTGAATGGCACCACATCCAGCTGGCGGCCTGTCACTAGTGGTGTGCCCCAGGGATCAGTGCTGGGCCCCATGCTCTTCAACATCTTTATTGATGATCTGGATGAGGGCATTGAGTCCATCATCAGTAAATTTGCAGATGACACCAAGCTGGGGGCAGCAGTTGATTTGCTGGAGGGCAGAGAGGCTTTGCAGAGGGACCTCGACAGGCTGGACAGATGGGCAGAGTCCAATGGCAGGAGATTTAACACATCCAAGTGCCGGGTTCTGCACATTGGCCACAACAACCCCAGGCAGTGCTACAGGCTGGGGTCAGAGTGGCTGGAGAGCAGCCAGGCAGAGAGGGACCTGGGGGTACTGGTTGATTGTAGGCTGAACATGAGCCTGCAGTGTGCCCAGGCAGCCAAGAAGGCCAGTGGCATCCTGGCTTGCATCAGGAACAGTGTGGCCAGCAGGAGCAGGGAGGTCATTGTGCCCCTGTACACTGCACTGGTTAGGCCGCACCTTGAGTACTGTGTCCAGTTCTGGGCCCCTCAGTTTAGGAAGGATGTTGACTTGCTGGAACGTGTCCAGAGAAGGGCAACAAAGCTGGTGAGGGGTTTGGAACACAAGCCCTATGAGGAAAGGCTGAGGGAGCTGGGGTTGCTTAGCCTGGAGAAGAGGAGACTGAGGGGTGACCTTATTGCTCTCTACAACTACCTGAAGGGAGGTTGTAGCCAGGCAGAGGTTGGCCTCTTCTCCCAGGCATCCAGCACCAGAACAAGAGGACACAGTCTCAGGCTGTGCCAGGGCAGGTTTAGGCTGGATGTTAGGAAGAAGTTCTACACGGAGAGAGTGATTGCCCATTGGAATCGGCTACCCGTGAAGGTGGTGGAGTCCCCTTCACTGGAGGTGTTCAGGAGAAGACTTGATGGGGTGCTTGGCTGTATGGTCTAGTTGTTGGGTGGGTTGGATTGTTTGATGGGTTGGACGCGATGATCTTGAAGGTCTCTTCCAACCTGGTGTATTGTATTGTATTGTATCACCAAGCCCAACTGATCAGCCAGCCCTAACTAATCAACCAGACCATGGCACCAAGTGCCTCATCCAGGCTCTTCTTAAACAGCTCCAGGGACGCTGACCCCACCGGCTCCCTGGGCAGCACATCCCAAGGGGCAAGCTCTCATTCTGGGAAGAACTTCTCTCTAAGATCAAGCCCAAAGTTCCCCCTGCACAGCTGTATCCCACGCTCGCCACGTGTCCTGCAAGCTGCCTTCATGTGGGTGATCCGTGGCTGGCCACAGGTAAGCCTGCCCCTTGGCTGCAGGGTAAGCAAGGGCCCCAGAAAAAGAAGGCAGCAACCTGTTCTCCTGTGTGTTAGGTTTTCATCCAGACATTTAACTTCTTGTGTCACCTTTCTCTGCCCTGTCTGCTCCTGCTGCAGCCTGTGGTTGTGGAGCCAGCAGCCTGACTCCTGCCCTTGGCTGCCAGCAGAGCTAAAAGCTTCACAACCTCGAGTGCTGTGTCCAGTTTTGGGAATCTCAAGACAAGAGAGCTATGGAGGTGCTGGAGCCAGGGCAGAGGAGGGCAAGGAAGCTGGGAAGGGCCTGGAGAAGAGCAACTGCAGGAGCTGGGGATGGTTAGTGTGAAAGAGAGGAGGCTGAGGGGAGACCTCCTGGCTCTCTACAGCTCCCTGCAAGGAGGTTGTGGAGAGCTTGGTGCTGGTCTCTGCTCCCAGGTCATTAGTGAGAGAACAAGAGGGAATGGCCTCAAGCTGCCCCTGGGGAGGTTCAGACTGGACATTAGGAAACCTCTTTTGAGTGCAAGAGTGGTCAGGGCTTGGAATGTGCTGCCCAGGGAGGTGGTGGAGTCCCCAAGCCTGGCTGTGTTTGCAGGTGGTTTGGCTGTGGTGCTTGGGGCTGTGGTTTAGGGGTGAGCCTTGCAGAGTAGGGTTGTGGGTTGGCCTTGGTGATCCTGAGGCTCTCTTCCAACCTGAATGTTGCTGTGATTTCTGTGACAACCAGCCCAGCTTTTACTTTCTTACAATGTGGGCAGTGATGATGGTGATGATTTTTCACTTCCATCTGATCCAAATAGCCTTGAAGCCCTGATGGAGTTATTTGCACAGGACTTCAAAAGCAATGAGGTTACTTGGAGAGTGTTAAATGCCATTGCCAGGAAAAACAGAGTCTCAGCATCTCCTCCAGCTATGGGTGAGGCAGGGAGTTGGATTCATGTAGGAAAACTAACTCTCAAGGTTACTGAGTGGCCCAGTGAGCTGTTGCCTTAATTCTCGATTGACAGAGCTTTACGTGCAGGAGACACCAGAGAACTGAACCAAGTACCAAAGACAGGGTGACCAACACCAGCTGCTCAGAAGGGAAGAAAGATCACAGCATCAGAGTACATTAGAGGTTGGAAGGGACCTGCAGAGATCATTCAGTTCAACCCCCTGCCAGAGCAGCATCACCCAGGGGAGTCCACACAGGAAGACATCCAGGTGGGGCTGGAAAGGCTCCAGAGAAGGAGACTCCACAACCTCTCTGGGCAGCCTGCTCCAGGGCTCAGCACCCTCACTGCAAAGAAGTTGAGCCCCTTCCCTGGAGGTTTTGAAGGGCAGGCTGGATGTGGCTGTGGGCAACCTGATCTAATGTGAGCTGTCCCAGCCCATGGCAGGGAGGTTGGAACTGGATGATCCTTGAGGTGCCTTCCAACCCTGACAGTTCTGTGATTCTATGATTCTCCTCATGCTGAGCTGAAACCTTCTCTGTTCAAGTTTGTCTCCATTGGTCCTTGGCTTATTGCTGTGCACCACCCAAAAGAGCTTGGCCCCCTCCCCTTGACCCCCAGCCCTCAGCTATTGATAGACATTGATCAGATCCCCTCTCAGCCTTCTCCTCTCCAGACTCAACAGCCCCAGGGCTCTCAGTCTCTCTTCACAGGGGAGATGCTCAAGTCCCCTGGAACTGGGGAGCCCAAAACTGGATGCAAATTAGATGTCACAGCCCATCTAAAACAGAAGAGTGGGACTGGAGCTTTCCTTCAGGTAGCTTCAGATCGCAAGCAACAAATCTATTTGATTTTAAAAATGTATTACTTGTAGGATGAGAGTTCTGTGCAGCAAGCCCAAGCATTAGAGACTGCTGACACCACAAGCACTGCCAGCAAAGCCTGGCTGATGGGAATGGGTGAAGAGAGCTGAGGACTAACCAAGCTGAGTTCAGTTTCTAGTGCAAAAACCTACTGCAAGCTTAAGGAAAAACAAAAATAAGCACAAAATTGTCAGGGCTGGAAGGGACCTCAAGGCTCAGCCAGTTCCAACCCCCCTCTCCCCTGGGCAGGGACACCTCACACTGCAGCAGGTTGCTCACAGCCACATCCAGCCTGGCCTGAAAAACTTCCAGGGATGAGGCTTCCACCACCTCCCTGGGCAACCTGTGCCAGTCTCTCACCACCCTCATGGGGAACAACTTCCTAATGTCTAATCTAAATCTCCCCTCCTCTAGGTTGGATCCATCCACCCCAATCCAATCACTACCTGACACCCTAACAAGTCCCTCCCCAGCTTACTCCCAGTCTTGGAGCTGGTATCGTTTTGTGAGTCCCGTTGGTGTTAGTGAAGGCTGCTGCAGAGCAGCTGGCCCGAGGGGAGGAGCACCCTGGTGCAACCAAGGACAGGCTTTGCATCCATTTATATGCATGTCACAGTGTGGGCTCTTAACAGCCCTCCTGACAGCCCTCGCTCAATAGTCCATTTGCAGGGCCTGTGGATCAGCTTCAGTTCTGACAATTGGACGTTGCACTCTGCAGCAGGACAGGGATTGAGAAGGGTGGCCAGGGGAAAGGGCCATTTCCATTATTTATTCCTCTCTCATCTGCTGTATCATCCAGTTCAGCTCTCAGCTCCAAACCCATCACATTTTGTTCTACCTAATTGCCTATGGTAGAGACTACAGCATTAAAATGAGACTTGCTCATGGTGCCTTGGCACTGAAGAGCTTGCTCTCGGTGTTGCCACAATGGGAAATGCTGTGTAAGAGCCAAACTTCATTTGCACAAGAAGTGTATTTTCTTGGATCAACAACTGCTCTGCAGAGCTGCTCTCAAAGGGAGCACTGCTGAGGGTAACTCCTCAAAGGTCAGTACCTGCTGGAGAGAGTCCCAGGGAGAGCCCTGAAGATGATCAGGGTATTGAGCATCTGCTGAGGGAGCTGGGGTTGCTTAGCCTGCAGAAGAGGAGGCTCAGGGGAGACCTTCTTGCTCTCTACAACTCCCTGAAGGGAGGTCATAGCCAGGTGGGGGTTGGTCTCTTCTCCCAGGCAAGCAGCACCAGAACAAGAGGACACAGTCTCAAGCTGTGCCAGGGGAGGTTTGGATGGATGTTAGGAAGAAATTCTTCCCAGCAAGAGAGATTAGCCATTGGGATGTGCTGCCCAGGGAGGTGGTGGAGTCACCATCCCTGGAGGTGTTCCAAAAAGGCTTGGCTGTGGCACTTGGAGCCATGGTTTAGTTGTCAGGAGGTGTTAGGTAATAGGTAATAGGTTGGAGTTGATGATCTCTGAGGTCTTTTCAAAGTTAGTTGATTCTTTGGTCAGATCTCCTCTCAGCCTTCTCTTCTCCAGACTCAACAGCCCCAGGGCTCTCAGTCTCTCTTCACAGGGGAGATCACAGAATCAATGTCTATCAATAGCTGAGGGCTGGGGGTCAAGGGGAGGGGGCCAAGCTCTTTTGGGTGGTGCACAGCAATAAGCCAAGGAGCAATGGAGACAAACTTGAACAGAGAAGGTTTCAGCTCAACATGAGGAGAATCATAGAATCACAGAATTGTCAGGGTTGGAAGGTACCTCAAAGATCATCCAGTTCCAACCTCCCTGCCATGGGCTGGGACAGCTCACATTAGATCAGGTTGCCCACGGCCACATCCAGCCTGGCCTTCAAAACCCTCAGGGAGGGGGCTCAACTTCTTTGCAGTGAGGGTGCCAGAGGCCTGGAGCAGGCTGCCCAGAGAGGTTGTGGAGTCTCCTTCTCTGGAGCCTTTCCAGCCCCACCTGGATGCATTCCTGTGTGGACTCCCTGGGTGATGCTGCTCTGGCAGGGGGTTGGACTGGGTGATCTCTGCAGGTCCCTTCCAACCTGTACTGTGACACTGTGATACCTTCCTGCTGAAGGCAATTCCTATCTCCTCTCTGGAGATATTCAAAACCTGCTTGGATGTGTTCCTGTGTGATCTGCTCTAGGTGCTCCTGCTCCTGCCCCTAATGTACTGTGATTCTATCATCTTGCTTACCCATTGCCTTCAAACAATGATGGAAGAGGCTGGGTCCACCCCTGCTGTGCAGATGCTGGATGCTGGGCTGGCCAGAACAGAGCACTTGCTCCCAGATGGTGGTGTTATAGAATCATAGAATTATCAAGGTTGGAAGGGGCCTCAAGGATCAGCTAGTTCCAACCCCCAACTCTCATAATTTCCCTTCTCAGTTAATAAGGTGAAAATAACATCTGCTTCCTCACTTCCAGATGTTTGCTTTGGGGTCTGATCCCATGTTTATGCATAGCACATTTCACAGAATCACAGAACATTAGAGGTTGGAATGGACCTCCAGAGGTCATCCAGTCCAACCCCCTCCCAGAGCGGGAGCAGCCAGGGTAGTCCACACAGGAATGCATCCAGGTGGGGCTTGAATGTGTCCAGAGAAGGAGACTTTGACACATGGAAGTACTGAGCATATCTTCCCAGGTGCTCTCTGGGTCTTGAGCGAGCCAGCAGTGAGAACTGGGAAGCACAAACTCTTGGAAAGCTCAAGCTGTGATTTTATATTTCTGAACTTACCTTCAGGGTTCCTACCTTGTAAGGGGGACGCTGGTTTAGAGGCAGGCAGGCAGATGGGGGGGCTGCAATGCACCCCAGGCTGCCTGCCCCCCACCCCCGATATTGCACCTTGCACAGCACTCGGGATTAATCCAGACTCGTCCTCCCCACAGCAAATCTCCCGCTCCAGATAATCCCCGTTGCAAGCTGTCCCTTCCACCCCCGGAGGGGACCTGAATTAGGTCAGCTGGGTTTACACTCGCATTTGATTCCTCGGCTTTATTTATTTATTTATTTATTTATTTATTTATTTATTTATCTATTTATTTCCCCACCCTCGTGGGTCCCTCAGCCCCGGAGGAGGCGGGGAGGGAGGCGGGGAGCGGCAGCAGCTTTAGCCGATGGCAGCAGCGGCGGCTGCCCGGCGGCTGCTGCCATCGGCGACCGGGCGATGGCGCGGGGCCGGGCGGTTTACGAATACACGGAGGCGGAGGACAAGAGCATGCGGCTGGGTTTCCTCCTCATCGCCGCCGGTTTGCTTTCCCTGCTGGGGCTGGGCTGCTGCTGGCTGCGGCCGGCGCTGCAGGAGCGGGGCGGCGGCGGCTCGGCCAACTGCACGGTGCTGGCGGTGCGGCAGCTGGGGGAGCGCTTCCCCTGCACCTTCTCCTGCGGGGCTGCCTGCCGGGGTACCGCCCGCTACCCCTGCCTCCAGGTGCTGGTCCGCACCTCCCGCTCCTCCGCCCCTGCCCTGCTCCATGAGGACGAGCGGCAGCTCCGCACCAACCCCAAGGTGAGAGAACAGCGCCTCGCCGAGCACCCCCCAAAACAAAATGCGGGAGGGGAGAAGGGGGAGGCTGCAGGGCAAATCACAGAATCAACCAGGTTGGAAGAGACCTCCAAGATCGCCAAGTCCAACCGATCACCCGACCCTGACTAATCAACTAGACCATGGCACACAGTCTCTTCTCTTCCCCGTCCCTGGAAGTGTTTAAAAAGAGACTGGATGAGGCACTTGGTGCCATAGTTTAGTTGGTGAGAGGGTGCTGGGTGATAGCTTGGACTCGATGATCTCAGAGGTCTTTTCCAACCTGGTTAATTCCGTGATTCTGAAACACCTCCGGGGATGTCAACCCCACCACCTCCCTGGGCAGTCGCGGTGCTGGGTGCCCTTTCACCGGCCCTTGTGCCCGGCTTTGGGGTCTCGGGTCCCCTGCAACCGCTCTGCGTTCAGGCGCGGAGTTCCTCTGGCAAGGGCGTGGGGGCGCGGATGAAGTCTCGGAAGCATCCCTCCGAAGTTCTCCTGCGCTCTTACTCAGCAGAAAGTGTCTGTGTGTCCTCATACAGATACCTGGTGCGTCCGGACACAAATCCGGTGTGCAGCTCTAAAGTGCGTGTGCGTGCAGGAGCGCACGGACAGACGGACACGCCGTCCGTGTAACGCGGCGGTGTAACGCGGTGCTGTGTCTGCATACTCGCGCACGTACACGCACTGGGTGTATGCATCTTGCCCTGGAGCGGCCTGGGTGTATACACCTGGGGGTGTTTAGCCTGGAGAAGAGGAGGCTCGGGGGAGACCTTATTGCCGTCTACAACTACCTGAAGAGAGGTTGCAGCCAGGTGGGAGCTGGTCTCTTCTCCCAGGCAAGCAGCACCAGAACAAGAGCACACAGTCTCAAGCTTTGCAGGGTGAAGTGTAGGTTTGATCTTAGAAAGAAGTTCTTCACAGAGAGCTTGCCCCTTGGAATGGGCTGCCCAGGGAGCTGGTGGGATCCACGTCCTTGGAGGTCTTTAAGAAGAGCCTGGATGAGGCACTTAGTGCCATGGTCTGGTTGATTAGTTAGGGTTGGGTGATTGGTTGGACTTGGTGATCTTGGAGGTCTCTTCCAACCTGGTTGATGCTGTGATGCTCTTTCCCTTGAACAGCACCAGCCCCGGCTACCCCTCCCGCAAGAGCGAAGCCTCCCCGGCCCCGGGCAGCCCGGGCGCGGCGGGAGCAGCTGGCAGCCCCGCTCCGCCGGCAGCCTCGGGACGCCGGGGAGAGCCTCCTGCTGCCGGCCAGAGGCTCTCTGCCCGAGCCGAGACCGGGGCGAGTCCCTGGGGGTGAAAGGCTCCCCAGCTGCCGAGCAGCTCCCCGCAGCGCCGGCAAAAAGCGGAGCGGAGCCGCTGGTGCGAGGGCGCTGGGGAGAGCGCTGCGCTCAAACAGGAGTTCCCTCAGGGCTCTTTTGATTCTTAAACTTTTTCATCCTCCCATGGAAGCATCTTTAAAGTTGCACCTTCTAACAGACTAGGAAAGTCTGAAGGCAATCTGTGACGTGCTTTTTTCCTTTCCTTAAAGGCAGTTATCCTGCTTGGTCCTTTTCCTTTTCATGCTGAGTAAAGAGCCCCTTGCCAGCATGCTGTCTGCGTGGAGGAGATTTTGTTAGGTAGCATCCAGGACATAAAAAGTGTGTCAGAATCTCCCTTCCCCCTGAGAGATGCTGAAATCAGGGGGTGCATTGGAGAAGTGGATTTCAGATCCCCATCTGAGAAGTGGATGCAGCCCAGCACCAAGTGTGCTAAGCGTGATGCAGGGGGCTGCAGGCAGGGGCTGGGGAGCAGACCTGCAAGTCCATCTTGGGATGTGCAGCCTCACACCGCTTCAGTCAGTTACACCAGCATGGATCTGTCCCTTGGAAGGTGGATTAAGCTGCAAGCTTGGGGTTTAGGGGTTGCTTTTTACCCCTTGGTAGCTTGTGGGCTCAGAAAGTTGATCGGAGCAAAAATCAGCAGAGCAAGAACCAGGAGAATAAGTCTGCCAGGACTTGGATTGAATTGTTGGCATCACTCAGGAGCAATGAGCAATGAATCTGCAGTGCTGGAGGGTGCCTTTGAGGGAAGAGGGTGAAACAGTGGCCTGGGAGGGGGCTTTGCAAGCTTCACCTTTCTCTGGGGGAGCCTGCTGACCTCAGAAAGGGCCATGGTTGCAGAGAGGTGCATCATGAATCATAGAATTGTCAGGGCTGGAAGGGACTCCAAGGATCAGCCAGTTCCAACCCCTGCCATGGGCAGGGACACCTCACACTGCAGCAGGTTGCTCACAGCCACATCCAGCCTGGCTGCAAACACCTCCAGGGATGAGGCTTCCACCACCTCCCTGGGCAACCTGTGCCAGTCTCTCACCACCCTCATGGGGAACAACTTCTTCCTAGCATCCAATCTGAATCTACCCAATTCTAGTTTTGTTCCATCCCCCCCCATCCTATCACTCCCTGACACCCTCAAAAGTCCCTCCCCAGCTTTCTTGTACCTCCCTGCAGATACTGGAAGGCCACAATGAGGTCTCCTTGGATCCTTCTCTTCTTCAGACTGAACAGCCCCAACTCTCTCAGTCTGTCCTCATAGGAGTGGTGCTGTACACAGCTGTCCAAGCACCAGGGCTTCCCTAAAGCTCTTTCCATCTTCAGGTGGGCAGGGTGGAGTTGGTGAAATGCCCTTTTGTTATGGTTGCTGTGGAGGGTGCAGTGTGCCTGTCCCTGAACACAGCCCTGATGGTCCTTTTATGGCCACATGCAGCAGGGATGAGACATGGGAGGTGGGTGCTGAGCCATGCCACCAGCATCCCTATGCTCAGCAGCTCGTGGAGCATCCTCATCTTGGGCAGAGGCTTCCAAACCGGGCTGCAACCAAAATGTCTCTCTGAGTAGTTGCAGTGGCTTTGGATTTTGGGTTGGTTTGGGGTTTTTTTACTTCTTGATCTCATCCTCTACCTTTCTGGAAGTCTGGAGGGAAGAGGAGGACTGCACCTGCCCAGGGATTCCATGTCAGGTTCTGCAGGAAGGCACCAGAGCTTCAGAAGCCTCATTCCTGGAGGTGTTTGCAGCCAGGCTGGATGTGGCTGTGAGCAACCTGCTGCAGTGTGAGGTGTCCCTGCCCATGGCAGGGGGGTTGGAACTGGCTGATCCCTGAGGTCCCTTCCAACCCTGACAATTCTGTGGTTCTGTGATCCAGAAATGTGATGGAGGAATCTGTTTTTCATGAACTGTCTCTAAGGGCACACACGGCTGTGTGCTGGCAGCACCGTGTACCTACCTGCTCTGACAAACAGAGCCTGCTGTCTCTGCCTGGCACTGTGCATCTCTAGGTGCAGGCTGTTCACCCTGGCATACAGTTTGCTGAGGGACTGAGTCTGGTCTGCCAAATGAGACCAAGCAGAAAGGATGTAACCACATTCTCTGGAAGTAGCTGACTTAAGTGGGGGGAAAACAGCTGCACAGGGGGAAGCTTAGGCTTGATCTAAGAGAGAAGTTCTTCCCAGCAAGAGAGATTGCCCCTTGGAATGTGCTGCCCAGGGAGGTGGTGGGGTCACCCTCTCTGGAGGTGTTTAAGAAGAGCCTGGATGAAGCACTTAGTGCCATGGTCTGGTTGACTAAATAGGTTTAGGTGATTGGTTGGACTTGGTGATCTTGGAGGTCTCTTCCAACCTGGCTGATTCTGTGATTTTCCTTACCTTAAGGAGCTTATGTAAAACGATCCCAAGAGGAGATGAAAACTTGTTTAGCTCTCGTTAGGAAACCATAACTTTAAAGGAACGGTGTATGGGTGGCTGTTGCTTTGGGTTTTCCCTTCCCCCAGGTTTAATGTCTGTGTAGCTGAGAGTTATAGTCTCTTCTTAATTTTTGTCCTGAAGTCTCCCTCTCTTGAAAAGCTTTTAGGATTTTATGCTGAAACAGATTAGCCAGGCTAGGAATCTTCTGGATTTAATGCTTGGGCTCCAGCATGTCTTTATGAATGAACACTTCAGCAGCCCTTTAAGCTCTTAAGCCCAGCCATTCAGCTGGGACTTGGTGATCCTGAGGGCCTTTTCCAACCTGAATGTTTCTGTGATTCTCTGATTAAACCTTTCCCATTTCCTTCACTTTCTTGCAGCACACCCACTTGTGCTCATGCAATTAGATGTACCACAGGCTAATCACTTCCAGCTAACTGGAAGGGAAAAAATCACCAGTTCTGTCTTGAACAGCCTTTAAATGTCACACTCTGTGCTGCTGTTTGTGGCCAGGCTGGGTCAGTGTGCTGAGGCCAGTGGGTTGAGATTCAACAAGGCCAAGGGCAGGGTCCTGCACCTTGGGCACAGTGACCCCATGCAGTGCTGCAGACTGGGGATGAGTGGCTGGAGAGCAGCCTGGCAGAGAGGGGCCTGGCAGTGCTGGGGGACAGCAGCTGAACACGAGCCAGCAGTGTGCCCAGGGGGCATGGAAAGCCAGTGGCATCTTGGCTTGGATCAGGAACAGTGTGGGCAGCAGGGCTAGGGGTGGAATTCTGCCCTGTGCTGGGCACTGGGGAGGCCTCACCTGCAGCACTGTGTGCAGCTCTGGGCCCTCCCTGCAAGAGAGATCCTGAGGTGCTGGAGCAGGTCCAGAGGAGAGCAACCAGCCTGGGGAAGGGACTGGAGGGAAAGTGATGAGGAGAGGCTGAGGGAGCTGGGGGGTTCAGCCTGGAGAAGAGGAGACTCAGGGAGGACCTTATCACACTCTACAAGTACCTGAAGGAAGTTGTAGTCAGGGAGCGGTCAGGCTCTTGTGCCAGGCAACTTGTGCCAGGAGGAGAGGGCATGGCCTGAAGCTGTGCCAGGGGAGGGTTAGGTTGGATGTCAGGAAGCACTTCCTGATGGAAAGGGGAATGAGAGACTGGGATGGGCTGCCCAGGGAGCTGGTGGAGTCACTGTCCCTGGAGGTGTTTAAGGACAGATTGGATGTGGCACTTGGTGGCATGGTTTAGCTGATGTGGTGGTGTTGGGTCATAGGCTGGGCTTGGTGAGCTCAGAGGTCTATCCCAGCACAGAGCAGGGTGGAGAAGGCACAGTGCAGGCTCCTTTGCAACACACAACACTGAATCTGTTGGCAGCTCTGCTCCACCCCACAAATGTCCAGCGGATCAGACTCAAACCCCTCTGCTGCCTGGAGCGCCGTGGGCTGGCACACACACAGCAGCACGATGAAGCTGCCTGCTCTGGGGAGGTCTGGCTGCAGGAAAAAGAAATGTCTCTCTTTTTTTGTTTTCTCCTCTCTCTTGCTTCCCAAGATAATCACATCACTGTACAGCCCAGGATTCATTTTAGCTCTTAAAAGATTATAGAGCTGGGTCAGAGTTAATCCAGAAATGTATATACAAAGCACCAGGCACGATTGCATTCCTGCTCAGATGGAGTGATTGGTGCAGTCTTGTTCCCTTTCCCTTTCCCTTTCCCTTTCCCTTTCCCTTTCCCTTTCCCTTTCCCTTTCCCTTTCCCTTTCCCTTTCCCTTTCCCTTTCCCTTTCCCTTTCCCTTTCCCTTTCCCTTTCCCTTTCCCTTTCCCTTTCCCTCCTCCGTCCCCCTCTCCTTCCCCCTCTCCTTCCCCCTCTCCTTCCCCCTCTCCTTCCCCCTCTCCTTCCCCCTCTCCCTCCCCCTCTCCCTCCCCCTCTCCCTCCCCCTCTCCCTCCCCCTCTCCCTCCCCCTTCTCCTTCCCCTTCTCTTCTCCTTCCCCTTCTCCTTCCCCTTCTCCTTCCCCTTCTCCTTCCCCTTCTCCTTCCCCTTCTCCTTCCCCTTCTCCTTCCCCTTCTCCTTCCCCTTCTCCTTCCCCTTCTCCTTCCCCTTCTCCTTCCCCTCCTCTCCTTTTCCTTTTTTCATTTTTTTCCTTTTCCTTTCTTCCTTTCCCTCTTTTATTTTTTCCTTTTCCTTTTCCTTTTTCCCCCTCTCCCTCTCCCTCTCCCTCTCCCTCTCCCTCCCTCTCCTCTCCCTCCCTCTCCCTCCTCTCCCTCTCCCTCTCCCTCTCCCTCTCCCTCTTTCTTTTTCCATTTTCTCTTTCCCTTTCCCTTATTTTCTTCTCCCCTTTTTCGTGTTTTGGATGCAGTAGTTGTCTCAGAGGCAGACATCTCAGTGGAGGGCCAGCAGGCTTTCTTCAGCTGCCTTGAGAGCAATAATAATCTTTGAGATAAGGCTTAAGTGAGATTAATTCCAAAGTCAATTTGTCGCTATCGTTCGGGCCGTGGAGCGCG
Organism: Picus viridis; assembly: GCA_033816785.1. Lineage (NCBI taxonomy): Eukaryota > Metazoa > Chordata > Aves > Piciformes > Picidae > Picus > Picus viridis. The sequence continues at coordinate 55,459,396 of CM066567.1, forward strand.
GCGATGCTGCAGCCAAGCCAGCACGGGGCCCAGGGTAGCTCTCCTCAGAGCCTTCTCCTCTCCAGACTGAACAGCCCCAACTCCCTCACTCTATCATCACAGCAGAGCAGCTCCAGCCCTCTGCTCATCCTTGTTGCCCTTCTCTGGACACCTTCCAGCACCTCCAGATCCTTCCTGGCACAGAGGCTCCAGAACTGGACACAGAGCTCCAGCTGTGGTCTCACCAGAGTGGAGCAGAGGGGCAGAATCCCCTCCCTGGCCCTGCTGGCCACACTTCTCTTGCTGCAGCCCAGGCTCTGCTTGGCTCTCTGGGCTGCAAGTGCTCACTGCTGGCTCCTGTTGAGCTTCTCCTCCGCCAGCACCCCCAAGGCCTTTTCTTTAGGGTCCATCTGGTGATGCCAGATCTGTGCTGGGGCTGGTGCCCGTGGTGGCGCACTCTGCAGATGCTGTCTACTCTGGAAGCAACTCCAGGTACCATGCCAGACCCTGCCACCCTCCCACCTCACCTGGAGTGCCCCTTGCTGCCTCGAGCCTGTGTAAGGGGTTATGGGTTTGGTCTCTCCTGATGGGTTTGTCTGTGCTAATGAAAACCAAAGGTGGAGCTCAGCTCCAGCTCCCTCAGTATGTTCAGCTGGGAGAGAGGAAGGTTTCAGTACTAGGGAGAGAGTTCCCCCACTCATCTCCTGCCATGGGAGGATGGTTGTGGCAGCACTTCCTCCCTCCCAGGCCATGAAGGTAACCCAGCAATGTATGAAGATGCTCACACAAAAAGTCAGGAGAAGCTCATATGCTGCTAATGTGGTGCCTTGTAGAAACTGCTCCTGCAACCAACTGAGCAACTGACCACCACCAACCCTGCAGGGGTGTAAACAGAGCTCTGCTCTGAATCACAGGATCAACCAGGCTGGAAAAGACCTCAGAGGTCATCAAGTCCAACCTATTACCTAACCCCTAACACCTCCTGACAACTAAACCATGGCTCCAAGTGCCACAGCCAAGCCTTTTTGGAACACCTCCAGGGATGGTGACTCCACCACCTCCCCAGGCAGCACATCCCAATGGCCAATCTCTCTCTCTGGGAAGAACTTTCTCCTCATCTTCAGCCTAAACCTCCTCTGGCACAGCTTGAGACTGTGTCCTCTTGTTCTGGTGCTGGGTGCCTGGGAGAAGAGACCAACCCCCACCTGGCTGCAACCTCCCTTCAGGTAGTTGTAGAGAGCAATGAGGTCTCCCCTGAGCCTCCTCTTCTCCAGGCTGAGCAATCCCAGCTCCCTCAGCCTCTCCTCACAGGGCTGTGCTCCAGACCCCTCCCCAGCCTCATTGCCCTCCAGAGGAGCAGTCTGCCTCCTGCTCCACAGAAGCAGCCTTTAAATGAGGTCCTACTGATTTATGGCAATGTTCTGGATGTCTCCTTTGTGTTTTCCACGTGCAGATAAAGAGGAAGAAGTGGAAATGAATGCAGAGTGCTTTCTGCCAGCTGCTTGTGCAAGGAATTCTAGTTATGGAAGAGCATATTCATTGTTCCCAGCTTCCAGGTGTCTCTCTGTGTAGGTCCTGGCAGCACTCCCATACTCTGTGTGTCCTTGGCATAGGACAAGACAGATGTGCTGACTGGGAGAGCTGTCTGTGGGCCCCCTTAAGTCTTCCAAATCAAGAAGAATCTGTGCCCTGATCAAAAGAAAACACCTCCCATTTTTAGTAGCTTCGTATTAGGTTAAAAGCATGGAGGCTGATGTGAAAAATTGTGGTGTCCTCTGTGATGGAGCTGCCCTTGGAGACTGTTACAGCTTGCAGCTTCTCCATCAGATCGACATCTCTTGGGGGAAGAGATCTCTGCAGTTGCTTCTGAGCCTGAAACTCAGGCTGAGCTTCAGCAGCGGCTCACCAGCTTGTGAGCCTTGTGAAGCGCTGGAGAGACACTGGCACAGGTAGCCCAGGGAGGTGGTGGAAGCCTCAACCCTGGAGGCTTTTAAGGCCAGGCTGGATGTGGCTGTGAGCCACCTGATCCAGTGTGAGGTGTTTAAGAAGAGCCTGGATGAGGCACTCGGTGCCATGGTTTAGTTGGTCAGATGGTGTTGGGTGATAGGTTGGACTCGATGATCTCTAAAGTCTTTTCCCAACCTGGTTAATTCTGTGTTCTGTGTCCCTGCCCATGGCAGGGGGGTTGGAACTGGCTGATCCTTGAGGTCCCTTCCAACCTTGACAATTCTGTGAAGGATTCACATCCTACCTGGGAGGGGAGGCCTGAAAGGTCTGGAGAAAGTCTGGCCAGCAGAGGGCTGGTGGGGCGGTCATAGCATGGGACAGGAGAAGGAGGATGGTTTAGGGGTGAACCTCGCAGAGCAGAGTTCTAGGCTGAACTTGGTGATCCCAAGGGTCTTTTCCAACCTGAACCTTTCTGTGATTCTGTAAGCCAGAAGGTAAAAGTAGCATTTCAGGGGAGAGAGGGAAGCTGCACACTGCAGCTGGTGCCACAGGAAAAAGAGTTTGCCAGGCTGCTCAGGAAATGTGAGCAAAGAATAGATCTTGGTACCTACTCGTTTTCACAGGATCAGAGAATTAACCAGGTTGGAAAAGACCTTTGAAGTCATCCAGTCCAACCCATCACCCAACACCATCTCATCAACAAAACCATGGCACCAAGTGCCACATCCAGGCTCTTCCTAAACACCTCCAGGGATGGTGACTCCACCACCTCCCTGGGCAGCACATTCCAGTGGCCAATCTCTCTTGCTGGGATGAACTTCTTCCTCACCTCCAGCCTAAACCTCCCCTGGCACAGCTTGAGACTCGATCCTCTTGTTCTGGTGCTGGTTGCCTGGGAGAAGAGACCAACCCCCACCTGGCTACAATCTCCCTTCAGGTAATTGGAGAGAGCAATGAGGTGTCCCCTGAGCCTCCTCTTCTCCAAGAGCATGCCTAAAAGCTGGGGTCCTGGGGAAGAGATTACAGCCAGATGCAGGCAGTGAGAGCACAGCTGGTGAGATGTGGGACTGCTTCCACAGCAGGATCTGAAAGGCTTCAGGAAGAAAAGCACCAGGGTGGGGAGGTTTGGGTGTAGTAGACTTTGGGCTGAGCAGGGAGCACCAGGAGAGGACCAGGGACACTGGTGTCTGCCAGGGACGCAGAACAGAGTCAGTGTCGCCTTTGGCTGTCTTTGTGCCAAATCTGTCCAGCTGCTGCACAGCTGTGCCTGTGCACTGAGGTGTGGAGGGAAGAGGAGGGTGGTTCCAGGCACTGGAAAGTGCTGCCCAGGGAGGTGGTGGAGTCCTCAAGCCTGGCTGTGTTTGCAGGTGCTTTGGCTGTGGTGCTTGGGGCTGTGGTTTAGGGGTGAGCCTTGCAGAGCAGGGCTCTGGGTTGGCCTTGGTGATCCTGAGGGTCTGCTCCAAACTGAGTGACTGATTCTGTGATGCTTCCAAACTGCACAAGACCAAACCCATGGCTGGACAAGGACTATGATGTGAACTGGAAATGACTGCACACAATAAACTCTGCACTCTGCTTCCTGAAGCACAGTGCTGGTGCTGCTCATGTCCTTCGTTATCAGCAGAGGCATTAACCTTGCTCAGGGTCATCTGAACAGGGATTCAAAGGGAGTTCTGTGCTGTGGCAACACCAGCTGTGGGCCCATGTAGGGAACAGGGGCCCTGGCACTGAGAAAAGCAACTTTCAGCTTGGGAGCAACAAGCAAGACCTTGCAGATTCACCCAGCCTGAAGCACGGGAGCTGCTAGCTGCAGTTGTCAGTGCTGGCAGGAGTGAGGTGTTACCTGACCAAGCCAATCAAATCCTGAGATTTCTCACACTCCCTTGTCTTGTGCTGCAGATGGATCTATGGAGAGCAGTGAAGGGGAAAAGGACCTGGGGGTCTTAGTGGATGAAAGGTTGACCATGAGCCAGCAATGTGCTCTGGTGGCCAAGAAGGCCAAGGGCATCCTGGGGTGGATTAGAAGGGCTGTGGGCAGTAAGTCAAGAGAAGTTCTCCTCCCCTCTACTCTGCCCTGCTGAGGGCACATCTGGAATACTGTGTCCAGTTCTGGGCCCCTCAGGTCAAGAAGGACCTCAGGGAACTGCTTGAGAGAGTCCAGCACAGAGCCACAAAAATGCTGAAGGGAGTGGAAGATCTTCCTTATGAGGGGACCCTGAGGGAGCTGAGGGCTCTGGAGCTTGGAGAGGAGGAGCCTGAGAGGTGACCTCATTGCTGCTGACAAAGATGTGCAGGGTGAGTGCCCAGAGGCTGGAGCCAGGCTCTGCTGGGGGATGCCCAATGCCAGCACGAGGGGCAGTGGTGGAAGCTGAGGCAGAGGAAGTGCCATGGAAAGAGGAGGAAAATGTTTTCCCTGTGAGGGTGCCAGAGCCCTGGAGCAGGCTGCCCAGGGGGGTTGTGGAGTCTCCCTCTCTGGAGCTATTCAAGCCCTGCCTGGTTGTGTTGCTGTGTGACCTGCTCTAGGTGCTCCTGCTCTGGCAGGGGGCTAGACTGGATGATCCCTTCCAACCCCTAACACTCTGTGATCCTGTGATCAGCTCAGTAACTCTGGTTTGCACCGTGTGTTGGCAGTGCTCCTACATCCCTCCCTGTGCAAGAGACGACCAGGAGAATTCTGAGAACGTCACATACAAGCAGAAATACTGGAAAGAGAAAGTGGGCTCCCAACCCTTTACCTGCTACTTTAACCAGCACCTGAGGTGAGTGCCTGCAGCTGCACAGGCAGGAGTGCTCCTGCAGCTGCTCAGCAGCTGCCCCTCGGTTGTGTTGGCTGATGTCTGTAGGCGGCGTGGCTGTGCACACGCACCTGCCCGGGCAGGGATGTGCTTTGTCACACAGAGCTGAGGGCAGAGCCTGGCAAGGCAACTCTGCTGGGGCAAAGCTGCATAGGAAGAAGTGCTGTTATCATCACAGCATCAGCACAGGATGTCAGGGGTTGGAAGGGACCTCTGGAGAGCTTCCAGTCCAAGACCCCTGCCAGAGCAGGACCATAGAATCCAGCACAGGTCACACAGGAACACATCCAGACAGGGCTGCAAAGGCTCCAGAGGAGACTCCACAACCTCTCTGGGCAGCCTGCTCCAGGGCTCTGCCACCCTCCCAGTGAAGAAGTTCCTCCTCATGCTGAGGTAGAACCTCCTGTGCTGTAGTTTATATCCATTGCCCCTTGTCCTATCCCAGGGTGCAGCTGAGCAGAGCCTGTCCCCTCCCTCTTGACCCCCAGCCCTCAGCTATTGATAGACATTGATTAAATCCCCTCTCAGTCTTCTCACTTGAAGGAAAAACAGCCTAGAATCCTAGAATCACTAAGGCTGGAAAAAGACCTTTAAGATCATCAAGTCCAACCATAATCCAAGTACCATGACCACTAACCCATGTCTATAGCTTCTTGAGCACCCCCAGGGATGGTGACTCCACCACCTCCCTGGGCAGCCCTGACCACTCTTGCAGGAAAGAAATGTTTCCTAATATCCAGCCTAAACCTCCCCTGGCACAGCTTCAGCCCATTTCCTCTCCTCCTGTCTCTGGTTACTTGGGAGAAGAGACCAACACACCAGCCTCACTCCAACCTCCCTTCAGGTAGCTGTAGAGAGCAATAAGCCCTCCCCTTAGCCTTCCCCTGACTGCACAACCCCAGCTCCCCCAGCCACTCCTCCTATGATGCCCTCCAAACCTCTCACCAGCCTCATCCCTCTGAGCAAAGAGTGTTTTGGCTTTTAACAGCCAGGTGGCAAATTTCCAGTGTGGATATGAATGTTCCTACCTTCCATGGAAGGGAAATCCTCCTGTGCTCAGGAGGGGCTGAAGGAAAAGGGAGGTCAGGAATAGTGCAAACCATCAGGGGCTGTGCTCATAGGGGATTAATGAATCAGACACATGGAATAAGTCTTCCCAAGCTGCTGGTTGCAGAGTATCACAGAGTAGGAGAGGTTGGGAGGGACCTCCAGAGATCATCAGGTTCAGCCCCCCCACCAGAGCAGCATCACCCAGGGAGTCCACACAGGAATGCATCCAGCTGGGGTTGGAAAGACTCCACAGAAGGAGACTCCACAACCTCTCTGGGCAGCCTGCTGCAGGGCTCTGGCACCCTCACTGCAAAGAAGTTTCTCCTCATGCTGAGCTGAAACCTTCTCTGGTCAAGTTTGTCTCCATTGCTCCTTGGCTTACTCCTGTGGACCCCCAAAAGAGCTTGGCCCCCTCCACTTGACCCCCAGCCCTCAGCTATTGATAGACATTGATCAGATCCCCCCTCAGCCTTCTCTTCTCCAGACTCAACAGCCCCAGGGCTCTCAGTCTCTCTTCACAGGGGAGATGCTCAAGTCCCCTAAGCATCCTCCTGGCTCTCCCTTGGCCTCTCTCCAGCAGGTCTCTGTCTCTCCTGAACTGGGGAGCCCAGAACTGGACACAGGATTGCAGCTGTGGTCTCAGCAGGGCAGAGCAGAGGGGGAGAAGAACTTCCTTAGCCCTGCTGGCCACACTTCCCCAGATGTGCAAGAAAGGAGTAGAAAGTTTTGAGTTAAAGCATCTCCTCTTCTGTTTCAATTCTTTTATCACTAATGTTGATGTGACCTTGGCCAAAACCAAGTGCCCAATATAGGTCAGGTGCCCAGAGAGGTGTGTTCCTCCTCTGTAAAGGAACTTAGGATGACCTACTCAGATGAAGGCACCTAGGTGATAGATGTCCAGAGCTAGGTGAGCTGGTTCTCACATCACATCTTGTAGGTGTGGTACAGTTTGAAAGGGGAACTTCAGCCTAGTCCCTGACTGCAAATACTGAAAGTAAAAAATTACCATAGGACAAAAAGAAAAATAATACAGAATACAGAATGAACCAGGTTGGGAAAGACCTCAGAGGTCATCCAGTCCAACCTATCACCCAGCACCAGCTCATCAACTCAACCATGGCACTGAGTGCTTCATCCAGGCTCTTTTTAAACACCTCCAGGGATGGTGACTCCACCACCTCCCTGGGCAGCACATCCCAATGGGCAGTCTCTCTTGCTGGCAAGAATTTCTTCCTAACATCCAGCTAAGGTCTGTGTAATTCATTGGATTGCTGATGGGGATATAGAGCACAGGCATAAACAGTTCTTGCTCTTTTCTCCTTCTGTCATTTCTGCTTGCAAATGCCCTCTCTCTCCTGCGGCCTTGCCAGGGGTATCTCTGGTTTGACTGCTGTGTGAGGTAACAGGAAGGAGGGATACCATGGCCAGCAGGGCAAGGGAGGTGATCTTCCCCCTCTGCACCACTCTGGTGAGACCACAGCTGGAGCTCTGTGTCCAGTTCTGGAGCCTCTGTTCCAGGAAGGCTCTGGAGGTGCTGGAAGGTGTCCAGAGAAGGGCCACGAGGATGAGCAGAGGGCTGGAGCTGCTCTGCTGTGAGGACAGACTGAGGGAGCTGGGGTCGTGCAGTCTGGAGAAGAGAAGGCTCTGAGGAGACCTAATCGTGGCCTTCCAGTATCTGAAGGGGGCTACAAGAAAGCTGGGGAGGGACTTTGGAGGGTGTCAGGGAGTGACAGGACTGGGGGGATGGAGCAAAACTAGAAATGGGGAGATTGAGATTGGATGTTAGGAAGAAGTTGTTCCCCATGAGGGTGGTGAGAGACTGGCACAGGCTGCCCAGGGAGGTGGTGGCAGCCTCCTGCCTGGAGGTGTTTGCAGCCAGACTGGATGTGGCTGTGAGCAACCTGCTGTAGTGTGAGGTGTCCCTGCCCATGGCAGGGGGTTGGACCTGGCTGATCCTTGAGGTCCCTTCCAGCCCTGACAATTCTGTGATAGTATGACTGAGTGGGGGAGGAGGTGAATCCTCCCTGGATCCGTTCAGGAGGGCTCTGAGGAGTTTCTGTGCTGTTTATAAATTGTACATACCTCTATGTTGTACATCTCTTGTGTATTTTGTGCACATCCATTGCATTTCATTGCTCTAGAGTTTAGTCTTCTTGTAAATAGAGTTTGTCTGCTCCCATCCCAACCTGAGCTGCTCTGGCAGTTTTACTTTGGGGGCAGTTTCTCCAGAGTAGCTGGAGGGTTAATTTCAACCCACCACAAGGTGAAACAGAGGTAGTTTTCTCACTGCCCTTTGTGAAGGCTGAAAGCAAGGAACTGTGCAGCACCTGGGCAAGGTTTTTTCCATAAAGCTGCTGCATCCTATACTGCTAAATGTGCTGCCAGCTGCAAAGGGCTGCTGTGAAATGCTGCCTGCTGCTGCTCACACATCCACTAATACACAGCAGATGAGAGGCTGAATGCCAGGGATACCTGGAGACAGGCTAAGCCAAAATGTGTGCACCATCTATTTTCTTCTGGAGACAGGAATGAGCTGTGGCAGATGAATGATGCTGACTAGGACTGTTGCTGACTAGGACTGTGCTTGCTTAGGGATGCTTCTAGAGCTAAGGGAGCTCAGAGAAGGACAGTGAGGCTGGGAGGGGTCTGGAGCACAGCCCTGGGAGGAGAGGCTGAGGGAGCTGGGGTTGCTTAGCCTGGAGAAGAGGAGGCTCAGGGGAGACCTTCTTGTTCTCTACAACTCCCTGAAGGGAGGTTGTAGCCAGGTGGGGGTTGGTCTCTTCTCCCAGGCACCCAGCACCAGAACAAGAGGACACAGTCTCAAACTGTGCCAGGGGAGGTTTAGGCTGGAGGTGAGGAGAAAGTTCTTCCCAGCAAGAGGAATTGGCCATTGGGATGTGCTGCCCAGGGAGGTGGTGGAGTCACCATCCCTGGAGGTATCACAGTATCACCAAGGTTGGAAGAGACCTCAAAGATCACCAAGCCCAACCTGTCACCACAGACCTCATGACTAGACCATGGCACCAAGTGCCACATCCAACCTCCTCTTGTTCAAGAAAGGCTTGGCTGTGGCACTTGGAGCCATGGTTTAGTTGTCAGGAGGTGTTAGGTAACAGGTTGGACTTGGTGATCTCTGAGGTCTTTTCCAGGCTGATTGATTCTGTGACTCTATTCTGTGATTCTAAACAGCTTGTAAAGCAGTAAAAAAACCCACCAACCCCCGTGTACAAACCAAGGAAAGATCACTCACTCTAAGCCAGGAGTGTGCATGTTTTCTGTCAGGATTTTGTTAATGAAGAGGATGAGCTCACTCCTCTGTGGCAGGCTGTATAGAACACATAGAATACAGTGGTAGGTTCCTTAGAGAAAGGATCATTTGCATTATTAATGTTCTTAAGACTCCCCCTCTACACCATGCTGAGACCCCACCTGGAGCAATGTGTCCAGTTCTGGAGCCTCTGTTACAGGAGGGATCTGGAGGTGCTGGAAGGTGTCCAGAGAAGGGCCACGAGGATGAGCAGAGGGCTGGAGCTGCTCTGCTCTGAGGACAGACTGAGGGAGTTGGGGCTGTTCAGTCTGGAGAAGAGAAGGCTCTGAGGAGACCTAATTGTGGCCTTCCAGTATCTGAAAGGGGCTACAAGGAAGCTGGGGAGGGACTTTATAGGGTGTCAGGGGGTGATAGGACTGGGGGGAATGGAGCAAAACTAGAGGAGGGTAGATTCAGATTGAATGTTAGGAAGAAATTCTTTACCACTAGGCTGGTGGAATGCTGGAAGGGGTTACCCAGAATCACAGAATGTTAGGGGCTGGAAGGGACCTCCAAAGCTCACCCAGTCCAACCCCCTGCCAGAGCAGGAGCACCCAGAGCAGATCACACAGCAACACATCCAGGCAGGGCTTGAATAGCTCCAGAGAGGGAGACTCCACAACCCCCCTGGGCAGCCTGCTCCAGGGCTCTGGCACCCTCACAGGGAAAACATTTCCCTCCTCTTTCCATGGCACTTCCTCTGCCTCAGCTTCCACCACTGCCCCTTGTGCTGGCATTGGGCATCCCCCAGCAGAGCCTGGCTCCAGCCTCTTGGCAAATATTCTTGCACCTCTCAGTTTTGGCTCCTTGAGGACTTTTTTGCTGCACTGCAGTTCTTCCCATGATGTTGAGTGATTACTCCAGAGGGTCTGCTGGAGACCTACTTTATCTGGTGCCTATCTTGGCAGCACCTATCGGGGCTGTGTTGCATAATGCAACAACTAATCCAGTTACTCCAGGTTAGAGTCCCACAGAGCTTTGGCCCTGAGCTCAAAGTCCTGCTAAAAATAAGTGCTAAGGTCAGGGGAAGAGGCAAGTTGCAAGCAGGCAGAAGTGACAGGGAAGAAAAGAGCAAGAACTGTCTGTGGGACAAAATGTAAGAGATTCAACAAGCCAATCATAGAATCAGTCAGGGTTGGAAGGGACCACAAGGATCACCTAGTTCCAACCCCCCTGCCATGGGCAGGGACACCCCACACTAGATCAGGCTGGCCAGAGCCTCGTCCAGCCTGGGCTTAAACACCTCCAGGGACGGGGCCTCAACCACCTCCCTGGACAACCCATTCCAGGGCTTCACCACTCTCATGGGGAAGAACTTCCTCCTCACATCTAGCCTGAATCTCCCCACCTCCAGCTTCATTCCATTCCCCATAGTGACTGTCAATGGGGTGACATAAACTTATCTTGCATTATTCTGTGTCCAATCCCTAACATTGCTTATTCACAGGCTCACAGGGTGTTAGGGGTTGGAAGGGACCTCTGCAGATCTTCCAGTCCAACCCCCTGCCAGAGCAGGAGCAGAGAATCCAGCACAGGTCACACAGGAACACATCCAGACAGGGCTGGAAAGGCTCCAGAGAAGGAGACTCCACAACCCCTGTGGGCAGCCTGCTCCAGGGCTCTGGGACCCTCCCAGTGAAGAAGTTCCTCCTCATGTTGAGGTGGAATCTCTGTGTGCAGTTTACATTCATTGCCCCTTGTTCTATCACAGGGGACAGATGAGCAGAGGCTGTCCCCTCCCTTTTGACCACCAGCCCTCAGCTATTGATAGACATTGATCAAATCCCTTCTCAGTCTTCTCCCTTCCTACCCCAGGCACAAGTGAGCAGAGGCTGTTCCTGTCCCTTCCTTCCTGACCCCCAGCCCTCAGCTATTGATAGACATTGATCAGATCCCCTCTCAGTCTTCTCCTCTCCAGACCAAACAGCCCCAGGGCTCTCAGCCTCTCCTCCCCAGGCAGTGCTGCAGTCCCTGGAGGTTTTTCAGGCCAGGCTGGATGTGGCTGTGAGCAGCCTGCTGTAGTGTGAGGTGTCCCTGGCCATGGCAGGGGGTTGGAACTGGCTGATCCTTGAGGTCCCTTCCAGCCCTGACAATTTTGTGCTTACTTTTGTTTTTCCTTAAGCTTGCAGTAGGTTTTTGTACTAGAAACTGATCTCAGCTTGGTTAGTCCTCAGCTCTCTTCATCCATTCCCATCGGTCAGGCTTTGCTGGCAGTGCTTGTGGTGACAGCAGTCTCAGTGCTTGGGCTTGCTGCATAGAACTGTCATAGAATCATAGACTCAACAACTCTGTGCCTCTGTGAGGCAGTAAATGTGAGGCCAGCACCATTCTAGCTCCTGTAAAGGGACTTTTCTCTTTGGGTGTTGTCACCTGCGTGCCATAAGCTGGTGAGCTTGTGCCCATTAAGTTCATATTCATCCACTGGTGGTCTCCACACCTGCCTGCTGATGTGCTTGGAGGCTTTTGGCTGAGCAGCTCTGGAGTACAGCTGGATTGTTTGGGTTGGGTTTTTTTTTAATCTTTTTTTATGTTGCTGAGTTTCAACTTTCATGCAGCTGAGCTCTGCATGAGCAGAGCCTGATTCTGCTGCCTACCAGAAAACCAGAGAGGTGCATGGTGCTGGCTGTGGGGATTTGCAGGCTGGCACAGCAATTGTGGGGAAGAGAGCACAGAATGCAAATGAAGGTGCAATTAAATCAGGGATCAGGTGTAGCCTGGTGGTCTGCCTCCAGCAGCTCCTTGGGGATGGATAAACTCCTGTCAGATTTACAAGCATCTCTATCTACTAACTTCTCAGTGAAGGAAAAAGAGTTTGGTTTTGTTTCCCCTTCAGGGAATGTTTTCTTAGTGCTGCTTTCTGCTCAAGATGAAGCTGTTGGGTTAGAGACAGCACAAGCACTGCACACAGGCACCCTGCCCCATGTGCCACTGCACAAGGAGAGCTGAAGTCCCAGAGCCAGGCTGGATAAGCCTGGGCTTGCCAGGCGTGCAGCAAGAAAAGTGTGGCCAGCAGGGCTGGGGAGGTTCTGCTCCCTCTCTGCTCTACCCTGCTGAGACCACAGCTGCAATCCTGTGTCCAGTGCTGGGCTCCCCAGCTCAAGAGAGACAGAGACCTGCTGGAGAGAGGCCAAGGGAGAGCCAGGAGGATGCTTAGGGGACTTGAGCATCTCCCCTGTGAAGAGAGACTGAGAGCCCTGGGGCTGTTGAGTCTGGAGAAGAGAAGGCTGAGAGGGATCTGATCAATGTCTATCAAGAGCTGAGGGCTGGGGGTCAAGTGGAGGGGGCCAAGCTCTTTTGGGGGGTCCACAGGAGTAAGCCGAGGACCAATGGAGACAAACTTGACCAGAGAAGGTTTCTGCTCAGCATGAGGAGAAACTTCTTTGCAGTGAGGGTGGCAGAGCCCTGGAGCAGGCTGCCCAGAGAGGTTGTGGAGTCTCCTCCTCTGGAGCCTTTCCAACCCCAGCTGGATGCATTCCTGTGTGGACTGCCCTGGGTGATGCTGCTCTGTCAGGTGGGTTGGACTGGATGATCTCTGGAGGTCCCTTCCAACCTCTCACGTTCTCTGATGCTGTGATTCTGTGACAGATCTCTTTTAGCAAGCTAAACAGACTGTAGCCATAAGAGTCTGGTACTGAATGGGGCACAGGATGTATCCAGGTGTTTCTTCATACATACAGTAAGACTTTTCCTGACTGATCCACTTACCTGGATGGACAATCAGTGCATGTGCCCATGTGTGTCTGCTGAGATGCTTTTCTCCTGAAAATACTTGCAACCAGTACCAGAACAAGAGGACACAGTCTCAAGCTGTGCCAGGGGCGGTTTAGGCTGGAGGTGAGGAGAAAGTTCTTCCCAGACGGAGAGATTGGCCATTGGGATGTGCTGCCCAGGGAGGTGGTGGAGTCACCATCCCTGGAGGTGTTAAAAAATGGATTGGATGTGGCCCTTGGAGCCATGGTTTAGTTGTCAGGAGGTGTTGGGTATTAGGTAATAGGTTGGACTTGATGATCTCTGAGGTTTTTCCTATCTGGTTGATTCTGTGGGAGCCTCCATGTAGCCCTGTGGACACATCAGGGCTCAAAGCCACAAGGGAAGGTTCAACTGCGCTTAAAGCTCATTGCACAATGCCTGATGCCGGTGGAGGTGTGTGACTGCTGCCTGGCATTGTGTTTTGGCTGCAGTGGTTTTTCAACCCGCAGTGTGTTTTTTTCTCTCTCCTGGCTGTTTGTGATGCCCACAAGCCCTGGAAGACCTGCAGTAGCAGTGCTTTTAAATTCATGGCCTGCTGTTGCAGCCACTGCCCTGAGGGCAGCTGCTGGATGCCTGCAGACTGCACAGCTCCTTAGCTGACCAGTTCCTTAGCTGCCCAGAGCAAAACAATCACATTCCAGGTGTGCCAAGAGCAACAGCCTCACCTTGGCACCCTGGCACTGGAACATAGAATCATAGAATCAGCCAGGTTGGAAAAGACCTCAGAGATCATCAAGTCCAACCTATGACCTAATACCTAACACCTCTTGACAACTAAACCATGGCTCCAAGTGCCAGATCCAAGCCTGTCTTGAACACCTCCAGGGATGGTGACTCCACCACCTCCCTGGGCAGCCCATACTGCAGAAGCCACCTCCTGGGCATGCTGGCACCTCTCACTGGGAAAAGAATTTAGCTTACAGATGTGGTTGGGTTTTGCTGGTTAAGGGATAGGTAACAAAGAGTATAGGAACAGCCACTCTGAGCAAGAGGTACTGAGGTTAGGGACCTAGGTTAGGGCTTTGGTGAGGGACTTAGGCTAGGATCAGATTGGGGGTTTAGGGCTTTGCCAGGGACTTCTGCTTCTGTTAGTTAGCTGCTTCTGGCTATGGCTTTGGTGTAGGGATGCTGCTAGGGATATGCTCAGGACTTCTGTTAGCTGCTTCCTCTGTTAAGGGCTTCCAGGACTTCTGCTGTAAGTGGGACTCTGACTCTGTAACCATCTCTGTAACTCTGACTCAGTCCCCATCACTAGAAGTGTTTAAGAAGAGCCTGGCTGAGGCACTTGGTGCCATGGTTTAGTTGATTGGATGGTGTTGGGGGATAGGTTGGACTGGATGATCTCGAAGGTATTTTCCAACCTGGTTGATTCTGTACTCTGTACTGCTGGGGATTCTACAAGGGCAATAAAGCGCTTCTGGGAGCACTTCTGAGACTCTCTGCCCTCTGCATTTCTGGGACCTCACTGCTACATGGCAGCAGGGATTGTGCCTTCATTCATCACCCAGTGGCAGCCCAGGCTGGGAAGAACACCAGCAGCCTGCCCTGGGTGCTGGGGATGGAGCAGTGAAGGAAACATTCTGCTTGATAATATCAGGATGCTGCTGCAACTGAGCTGCCTGCCTCGTTTCCACGGCAGGTGCTTTCCACAAGTGAAGAACTGCTGATGTCAGGCTGCTTTGTGCTTTTCTCCTTCTTCTGCTCCTCCTCTTTCCTTGCAGGCCAGACGATGTGATGCTGAAGCGCACCCACGACGAGACTGTCCTCTTGCACTGCTTCCTCTGGCCTCTGGTCACCTTCCTGGTGGGAGTCCTCATCGTGGTCCTGACCATCTGTGCCAAGAGCTTGGCTGTCAGGGCGGAGGCAATAAAAAGAAGAAGCACCTGTGAGCAGCAAGGCTCCTGATGGGAAAGAAGAAGACCCCAAAAGCAGTGAGGAGGCCCTGAGTGAGGCAGCCTGCCACACTGACAGGTCTGTGGGGCGCCCGTCTGCGTCTCCTTCCACCTTCTCATCCCAGGGTGGAGCTGCTCTCGCCTCAGGATTCTTCTTGAGACAAAGCCCCATGAGATGTCAGCTAATTGCTTCTTCTGCTCTGGCAGTATAAATAAGCATATTCTACCAAAACCAGAGAGGAGATATCTGCACTGCACCCCACATGCTGTATGCTGGTAGTCCCCCAACAGCAGCTACCCAGCTCTCAGCCATGCTGAGACCCCTGATCTGTGGCTCCTTTCATCTCCACAAAGTGATCTTGACTCTTGTTTAGTAATGAAATATTTCAAAGGTCTACTTTATGATAGATTGTATTTCCAAAGTAATAAAAGGTTGGCTGTTTTCTTCTTTTTTTCCTAACCCTTGGTTGGTTGGTTTGGTTGTGGTTTGGTTGGGTTTGGTTTGTGTTTCTTTTCTCCTGTGCTGCCATCTGAGAACTGGACAGGCTGAGAGCTGGCTGCAGGCAAACCTCATGAAGTTCAACAAGGACAAGTGCAGGGTCCTGCATCTGGGGAGGAGGAACAGCAGGCACCAAGACAGGTTTGGAGCTGTCCTGCTCTAAAGCTGGAGAAAAACCTTGGAGTGCTGGTGGGCAGCAAGTTCTGCAGGGGACAGCAATGTGCCCTTTGGCCAAGAGAGCCAATGGGGTGCAGCAAGAGAAGTGTGGCCAGCAGGGCTGGGGAGGTTCTTCTCCCCTCTGCTCTGCCCTGCAGAGACCACAGCTGCAATCCTGTGTCCAGTTTGGGGCTCCCAGGACATCAACTCTTTGTAGGGCTGTGGATAACAGCAGCTGTTGAACTGCCCATCCCAGGCACACCAGCCCCATGCAGGCTCCTCTAAGGGCATGATGCATAAAATGCAAGGCAGGCTGGGCATGGCATCTTGCTGGGTCACCTACCTCTGTATGGATGACAGGACCACTGGCCCTAGTCATCTTTCTCATTCCTGGCATTTTCCCTGAGGACATCCATTGTCCCCTGGCACTCAGTTCTGGGGAGGCCACACCTCCAGTGCTGTGTCCAGTTTTGGGCACCTCAGTGCAAGAGAGATGTGGAGGTGCTGGAGCCAGGGCAGAGGAGGGCAAGGAAGCTGGGAAGGGCCTGGAGAAGAAATCTGATGGAGAGCAACTGCAGGAGCTGGGGATGGTTAGTGTGAAAGAGAGGAGGCTGAGGGGAGACCTCCTGGCTCTCTACAGCTCCCTGCAAGGAGGTTGTGGAGAGGTTGCTGCTGGTCTCTGCTCCCAGGTCATTAGTGATAGAACAAGAGGGAATGGCCTCAAGCTGCCACTGGGGAGGTTCAGGCTGGACAGTAGGAAAGCTTTTTTGAGTGCAAGAGTGGTCAGGGCTTGGAATGTGCTGCCCAGGGAGGTGGTGGAGTCCCCAAGCCTGGCTGTGTTTGCAGGTGCCTTGGCTGTGGTGCTTGGGGCTGTGGTGGAGGTTTGACCCTTGTGGAGTAGGGTTGTGGGTTGGCCTTGGTGATCCTGAGGCTCTTTTCCAGCCTGAACGTTTCTGTGATTTTCTGCTGCAGTCAGGGGCTGAAAGCAGAGCAGCTTCATGGCATCCAACCTCACCCCTCAGGGCTGTGCAGCCCTGGGCCCAGCCGTGCCCCTCTGCGGGGCTGGCACGGAGTGGAAGGCAAAAGCCACGTGGCTCAGCCAGGGAAGTGGAGTCCCTTAGCATGTGATTTCCTGGTAGAGCATTTTAATCTACATTAAGGATTCTGCAATCCTGACCATACTGTTCACTGCACTAATCTCTGATGGCATTATGGTTAAATACCTTGTGCTCTGTCCTGCTTTTAACACGTAGGAGAGGATGAGGGAAGCGCTAGATTGGAGAGCCTGAAAGCTTTGTTGGCACAAGGCAGGCTGAGAACCCTGCTTGGATTGCCTGGTGTCCAGCTCAGATTAATCCCATGGTGTGTGTAAGAATTGATTGCCAGAGAGCTGCTTAGTCTGCACAATTCTGCATGTTGTGGGCACTGTGGTGCCCAGGGATTAATGAGGGCAGCAGAGTGGCTGGAGGTGATTCCCCACTCTGCTGCTTACTTGCTGTGAGGGTGGTGAGACACTGACACAGGTCTGTTACAGGAAGGACCTGGAGGTGCTGGAAGGTGTCCAGAGAAGGGCCACGAGGATGAGCAGAGGGCTGGAGCTGCTCTGCTCTGAGGACTGAGGGAGTTGGGGGTGTGCAGTCTGGAGAAGAGAAGGCTCTGAGGACCTCATTGTGTCCTTGCAGTATCTGAAGGGGGCTCCAAGAAAGCTGGGGAGGGACTTCTGAGGGTGTCAGGGAGTGATAGGACTGGGGGGAAATGGGAAAAACTAGAAATGGGGAGATTGAGATTGGATGTGAGGAAGAAGTTGTTCCACATGAGGGTGGTGAGAGCCTGGCACAGGTTGCCCAGGGAGGTGGTGGAAGCCTCCTGCCTGGAGGTGTTTGCAGCCAGGCTGGATGTGGCTGTGAGCAACCTGCTGTAGTGTGAGGTGTCCCTGGCCATGGCAGGGGGTTGGAACTGGCTGAGCCTTGAGGTCCCTTCCAGCCCTGACAATTCTGTGATTGTGTGTTTTTTGGAGAGTCCACTGGCCCTGGTCCACACTGGCACAGCTCTATTTGAAGGATCTTAAGGAACTCTGTTTGTGGAGGTTGGAGCCTGTTGCTTCTTGGTTACGTTGCATGACAGAGCAGATCAGTGTTGGCTGCACGTGTTCGAGCACCTCCAGTTCTGTGGGTGAAAACTGCTGCTTGAATGGAAATCTTCCCACTTCTCTGTTGTGCGCTTTGCCCCTCTGGAGGTGGCTGCTGTCAGGCTCACACAGGGACCCTCTGCCTCAGCCTGATGAAAGGGATCACACTGGGTGTACTGGTTATGTGCTCCCAACCTGTCAGCTGCAAGCCTGCAGCCTTCTGGAGGCCCTGTCCTGCAGAGGAGGTGGTGTTCCCTTTTGCTCATGCCTTGCTGCTCTGGCATCACAGCTCTGTCATTCTTTTGCCTTGGCAACCTGATGCCAAGGCAATGTTTGGGGTGTTGGTTACCATAGTTAGATGATAGAGATAGATAGATAGATAGATAGATAGATAGATAGATAGATAGATAGATAGATAGACAGGTAGGTAGGTAGGTAGGTAGATGGATGCATAGATAGAGAGAGAGATGGATGCATGGAGAGAGAAAGATAGATATGGAGAGATGGGTGGGTAGATGGATAGATGGATGAATGGAGAGAGAGATGGAGAGAGAGAGATGCAGAGATAGGTACATGGATGGATGGATGGATAGATAGATGGATACAGAGGGATAGATGGGTGGATAGATGGAGAAATGGATGGGTAAATAGAGATATGGATAGATGGATGGATAGATGGATGGATGGATAGAGAGAGAGAGAGGGAGATGGAGAGATGGGTGGGTAGATGGATAGATAGATAGAGATGGACAGATAGACAGATAGATGGATAGATAGAGAGATAGACGGAGAGATGGCTGGATAGACAGATGGGTGGATAGAGAGATGGATGGATGGGTGGATGGATAGACAGATGGATAGATGGATGGATGGATAGAGAGATAGATGGATGGATAGATAGATGGGTGTAGAGATGGCTGGATAGACAGATGGGTGGATAGAGAGATAGATGGATGGATGGGTGGATGGATAGACAGATGGATAGATGGATGGATGGATGGATAGAGAGATGGATGGATAGATAGATAGATGGGTGTAGAGATGGCTGGATAGACAGATGGGTGGATAGAGAGATAGATGGATGGATGGGTGGATGGATAGACAGATGGATAGACGGATGGATGGATAGAGAGATAGATGGATGGATAGACAGACGGGTGGATAGATGGATGGATAGACAGATACATGGATGGATAGAGAGATGGATTGAGAGATGGATGAAGAGAGAGAGATAGACAAACAGATAGCAGTTACAGATAGCTATCTCCACATATCCCTCTGCCTTTTCTCACACTCTGCAAATCCCAGCAAACTGTGCCTGTGAGGTGGTTCAGTTACCTGGGTAAGGTGGTGGCAAGATCTCTGCTTCTGTTTCCCCTTGGTAACTTCTCATGGGCAAGGGGCATGGCCCTGCTTTTCTGCACCCCCCCCCCCCCCCGTGCTCCCAAGGGAGAGGGAACTGTGAGGCAGAACAGATTCATTATGGATCTTTTAAGCCAGGAGCTTGAGGTTTACAAATCCACATTAACAAAATCCTCTCTCTAGCTTTGCTCCAGGAGCTGTTTGTGGCTGAATGGCACAGCTGATTCGCCAAGCAAAAGGCCAGGAGTGAACTGAGTTGATGCAGCTCCCCTGGTTGGCAGTCACACCTCTGCAGCCTGTTAGAAATGCCATTTGCAAAGGCCTCTGGAAGCAAGCAGTGCTTGCAGGGAAGGGGAGGCCCTGTTACAGGAAGGATCTGGAGGTGCTGGAAGGTGTCCAGAGAAGGGCCATGAGAATGAGCAGAGGGCTGGAGCTGCTCTGCTCTGAAGACAGACTGAGGGAGTTGGGGTTGTGCAGTCTGGAGAAGAGAAGGCTCTGAGGAGACCTCATTGTGGCTTTCCAGTGTCTGAAGGGGGCTCCAAGAAAGCTGGGGAGGGACTTTTGAGGGTGTCAGGGAGTGATAGGACTTGGGGGGATGGAGCAAAACTAGAAATGGGTAGATTGAGCTTGGCTGTTAGGAAGAAGCTGTTCCCCATGAGGGTGGTGAGAGCCTGGCACAGGTTGCCCAGGGAGGTGGTGGAAGCCTCATGCCTGGAGGGTCAGGCTGGATGTGGCTGTGAGCAACCTGCTGTAGTGTGAGGTGTCCCTGCCCAGGGGAGAGGGGGTTGGAACTGGCTGATCCTTGAGGTCCCTTCCAAGCCTGACAATTCCATTTTTGTATGATATTAAATCACTTTGCAGAGAGGTTTCCATCCCAAATGACACCTCTGCAGTGGTGTGCAAAGGCAGGCAGGCAGTGCCTCCCCAGCTTGGCACTATGGGATGCTGAAGGGATTAAAAAAGCCAACAAAATAATCCTAAAATTCACTTTTCTGTCCCAGCCTGCACCTTGCTGATTTAGAAATGTCCTCCTAATCCCCACACTTGATCGTGGGAGCTGGGGATTTCCTCCTAAGGGATTATTTGCTGATTTCCCCCTTGGCTTTGTGGCTCTCCAGTTGTTGTGAAGCATGGTGTTCTGTGAAGCAATCTTTACAGCCAGAGTGGCTGCTTTTTGGGGGGTTGTTTGGGGTTGGTTGGAGTTGGAACAATCCTCACTATCAATATGGGAAAGGAGGTGACAGAAAGCAACCCTGAGGAAAAGGACTTGGGGGTGCTGGTGGATGAGAAGCTGGACATGAGCAGTGTGAGCTTGCAGCACAGAGTTTTTGTTTGGGTTTTGTTTGTTTCTTTGGGGTTTGTTTGTTTGGTTTCCCTCAGAGCCATCTGCAGAGTCAACTTCCACATTTCATTCAGTATTTGTGTTGCTGTTGCTTTGAGGCATTTTGTTCCCTTGTACTGTCTGCAGCTTCACTTCAGTGACACCAGTGAGACCTGTCTTCTGAGTGGTGCTGTTGATACACCAGAGGGACAGGATGGCACCCAGAGGGCCCCGGGCAAGCTGGAGAGGTGGTTCCCAGGAGAACCTCATGAGGTTCAACAAGAGCAAGTGCAGGGTGCTGCACCTGGGCTGGAACAATCCTCACTATCAATATGGGAAAGGAGGTGACAGAAAGCAACCCTGAGGAAAAGGACTTGGGGGTGCTGGTGGATGAGAAGCTGGACATGAGCAGTGTGAGCTTGCAGCACAGAAGGCCAGTGGCAGCCTGGGCTGCACCCAAAGCAGCATCACCAGCAAATCCAGAGAGGTGATTCTGCCAATTTGCTCTGGAGAGACCTCACCTGGAGTCCTGTGTGCAGGTCTGAAGCCCTGGACATGGATCTGATGGAGAGGGTCCAGAGGAGAGCCATGAAAATGCTCAGGGGGTTGGAGCACTAGGACAGGCTGAGGGAGCTGGGGGTGTTCAGCCTGGAGATGAGGAGGCTCAGGGGAGACCTAATAGCAGCCTGCCAGTACCTGAAGGGGCTCCAAGAAGGCTGCAGAGAGACTGTTTGCAAAGGCCTGCAGGGACAGGACTAATAGCTTCAGACTAGAGCAGAGCAGATTGAGATTGGGTATCAGGAACAAGTTCTTCACTATGAGGCTGGTGAAACACTGGAACAGGTTGCCCAGGGAAGTGGTTGAGGCTCCTTCCCTGGAGATATTCAAGACAGGGCTCTGGGCAACCTGATCTAGTTGAGGATGTCCCTGCTGACTGCAGGGGACGGTTGGACTGGATGACCTTTGGAGGTCCCTTCCAACCCAGACCATTCCGTGATTCTATCAGAATCTGTTACAAAATAGAGCCCAAAGAGCGGTAGTCAAGGGTGGCAAGCCCAGCCGGAGAGCTGTAACCAGTGGAGTCCCCCAGGGATCAGTGCTGAGCCTGGTCCTGTTCAACATCCTCATCAAAGACAATGATGAGGGGAAAGACAGACACAGAGAGTCTGCTCAGCAGGTTTGCTGATGATACCAAACTGTGAGGCTTGGCTGAGACACCTGAAGGCTGTGAGGCCATTCAGTGAGACCTGGACAGACTGAGAGATGGGCAGAGAG
This sequence comes from Picus viridis, assembly GCA_033816785.1. NCBI lineage: Eukaryota > Metazoa > Chordata > Aves > Piciformes > Picidae > Picus > Picus viridis. Next base: position 55,480,857 of record CM066567.1, read on the forward strand.
GAACCTGATGAGGTTCAACAAGGATGAGAGCAGAGACCTGCAGCTGGGCAGGAGGAATAAACTGCAGCAGGACAGGCTGGGAGGGGATCTGCTGGAGAGCAGCCCCAAGGAGAAGGACCTGGGAGTGCTGGGGGACAACAAGTTCTGCATGGGACAGCAATGTGCCCTGGGGGACAAGAAGGCCAAGGGGGTCCTGGGGTGCATTCAGAGGAGTGTGTCCAGCAGACCCAGGGAGGTTCTCCTCCCCTCTACTCTGCCCTGGTGAGGCCTCATCTGGAATATTGCATCCAGCTCTGGGCTCCCCAGTTCAGGAGGGACAGGGATCTGCTGGAGAGAGTCCAAGGGAGGGCTACAAGGCTGCTGAAGGGACTGCAGCACTGCCTGGGGAGGAGAGGCTGAGAGCCCTGGGGCTGGTTAGTCTGGAGAGGAGAAGACTGAGAGGGATCTGATCAATGCCTATCAATAGCTGAGGGCTGGGGGTCAGGAAGGAAGGGACAGGGACAGGCTCTGCTCACTTGTGCCCTGGGATAGGCCAAGGGGCAATGGATGGAACCTGAAGCACAGGAGGTTCCACCTCAACATGAGGAAGAACTTCTTTGCTGTGAGGGTCCCAGAGCCCTGGAGCAGGCTGCCCAGAGAGGTTGTGGAGTCTCCTTCTCTGGAGCCTTTCCAGCCCTGTCTGGATGTGTTCCTGTGTGACCTGTGCTGCATTCTATGGCCCTGCTCTGGCAGGGGGCTTGGACTGGAAGATCTGCAGAGGTGCCTTCCAGCCCCTGGCACCCTGGGATCCTGTGATTCAATGCAACAAAACTTACTTAAATTAAGAAAGAAAAGAACACAACCCCCAAACCCCAGCAGAGCAAAAAGCAATCAGCCTGTTTGGAATGAGTTAGTGCAGAGTCAAACATTACCTTACAGAACAGAACCTTGTTTCATTACTTTTCTGCTAACATAAGGTTTAGCTCTGGATTTGTTTGCATGCCAATTGCCATTAACTAAAAGCAGTTGGAGGGGAGGGAAATCAGCTCTTCAGCTCTTTCATCTTACTGTTTGCTCAGCAGCTGACAACAACTGATGGTTTCTGGACAGAACACTTCAGTGATTTGGACCTCTTACAGCAGGATCAGTTAAAACAAAAAGAGAGATGAGAGCAGCTTACATTTTACTTCAAAAGCTCCAAAGAGCCAACTTTCAGGCAGTTTGCCTTCCCTCCCTGTGGGACTGGGGCCCAGAGAGGGCCACAAGGATGAGCAGAGGGCTGTGGGAGGCAGTTGGGGTTGTTCGGTCTGGAGAAGAGAAGGCTCTGAGGAGACCTCATTGTGGCTTACCAGTATCTGCAGGGGGCTACAAGAATGATGGGGAGGGACTTCTGAGGGTGTCAGGGAGGGATTAGGACTGGGGGGATGGAGCAAAACTAGAAATGGGGAGATTCAGATTGGATGTGAGGAAGAAGTTGTTCCCCATGAGGGTGGTGAGAGACTGGCACAGGCTGCCCAGGGAGGTGGTGGAAGCCTCATGCCTGGAGGCGTTTAAGGCCAGGCTGGATGTGGCTGTGAGCAACCTGCTGTAGTGTGAGGTGTCCCTGCCCATGGCAGGGGTTGGAACTGGCTGATCCTTGAGGTCCCTTCCAGCCCTGACCATTCTGTGGCTCTCTATAGGGAGCATGCTATGAATCCACAAGTATCCAGAGCAGTGAATCATCACAGGCAGCAAATGATTTTAGTATATTAAAAGCAAGAAAAGAAATCAAAAGGTGTCCTGTGAACTTTGCTGCTTTCCTACAGCCACACTGGAGACTAACAGACACAGACAGGAGGCAGTGCACTGTCTGGAGCATTTTAAACAACGCCTGGAGAGATCTTATGCAAGGACTTAATTTAGCTCAGGCTGGGCACCCTGTGAGAGGAGATTGAAAATGGGCTGCAGCACTGTCAACACAAAGCAATAATGGAGGAGTGAGGTAGGGAGCAGAGGTGTGGGGTGAGGTGCCCTGGGAGCTTTATTCATGATATGAAATGGCAAAGGTAAAGGGCAAATTAATTAAGTTTGGGTTGTTCTGGGTGGGTGTTTTTTTTTTCCCTTTTCAAATATGCCAGCTCCAGGTTGATGTGCAGCTGATGGAACAGCAAACACAAGGAGATAAGAATATCAGAAGAAGAATCATAGAATCACAGAATTGTCAGGGCTGGAAGGGACCTCAAGGATCAGCCAGTTCCAACCCCCCTGCCATGGGCAGGGACACCTCACACCACAACAGGTTGCTCACAGCCACATCCAGCCTGGCTGCAAACACCTCCAGGGAAGAGGCTTCCACCACCTCCCTGGGCAGCCTGTAGAACCAGAGGGAATGGCCTCAAGCTGCCACTGGGAGGGTTGAGACTGGACATTAGGAAAGCTTTTTTCAGGCCAGAGTGGTCAGGGCTTGGAATGTGCTGCCCAGGGAGGTGGTGGAGTCCCCAAGGCTGGCTGTGTTTGCAGGTGGTTTGTCTGTGGTGCTTGGGGCTGTGGTTTAGGGGTGAGCCTTGCAGAGCAGGGTTCTGGGTTGGACCTGGTGATCTTGAGGCTCTCTTCCAACCTGACTGTTTCTGTGATGATCCTGTGGTGACAGGATGCTGACATGCAACATGCTTGGTGTCTTGAGCTCATCTTTTCTGATCCTGTTTGATACACTGAACACTTTATACCCCCCACCCCCATTGCCTTTGCAAGCCTCTGTCTTTCCCTCCTAGTGCTCCTTCAGTCACTGTCAGGCAGGAGAAATTCCCCCAATTAACACCTGAGACCTTTCTGTTGCTTTCTGTTCTTCATTTGCATCAAATTTCCATCCCTAGCCAAGCTGCATGCAGCATTCTGACCACCTTCCCTTTGCCTTCTGCAGGCAGTGCTTTTCCCTCTGTGTTTTCACAGCGCAGATCCTCTCACACCAAATCCCTTTGCCTGGCTTTGCTGTGTGCCATCTGCTCTGTGTTTGATTTCCCAGCAAGCTTGGACTGTCTTATCCCTAATCCCACTGGGCATTTTCTCAGTTTCAGGATCAAGATTCTTCACTCTCTGTGGGGCTGGAAGTGGAACTGAAGGGCCTTCCTCCTCTGCTGGTTGCATTGCAGCCTCAGAGCGGGTCTGGGCAAAAGCCAGCTGCATTTGTCCCAGGCAGCCAGCAGATGTGGGAGAGCTCTTGCCAGAGAATCAGATCTGTGCCTCAAACTGCCAGAAGTATGATTTTAGGCTATGAATTTCCTAACTGCCTTTCAGTTGTAGAACAGAGAGAAGAAACTCTGCGTGAGCTTTATTTTTATACTATCACAGACTCAACCAGGTTGGAAAAGGCCTCAGAGATCATCAAGTCCAACCTACGACCTAAGCCCTAACACCTCCTGACAACTAAACCATGGCTCCAAGGGCCACATCCAGTCTTCATGCCCCGAAGCTTCCTCTCTCTTTAGCCCCTGAAGCTATGTGCACCCACCTGGAGCATCTCTGGGGGTAGGACATGCTGCTGCCACCCTCTCCAGATGGGAGTTTGGGTCAGGAGGGGTTGTGAGGGCAGCTTGGAGCTGGGCTTGGCATGGACCCTCCCCGTGCGGGTGGTGGGGACCCTGCCTGGGTCAGTGGCAGCCCTAAGGGGGACTTCAGCCTCTTTTGGGGCTACCAGGACATCTGCAGCTGCAAAGCTGTAGATGCTAAGGTAATGTTTCACCTGCAGACTTGAAGATTTGAAGTCTGCAAAGAGCTTTAGCTTTTGGGACCTTGGCACCTCCTTGCCTGCTCAGTGCTGCTAACTACTCCAAGCCCTTGCAAGCAAGGATCATCTGCTTGCTGTGCGGTGGTTTCACATGATGCAAAGGAAGGCATCTAACTTGGGGCTCCAGACATGAGATGGAACACTGGAACAGGCTGCCAGGGGGCTTGTGGAGTCTCCCTCTTTGGAGATACTCAAGTCCTGCCTGGATGTGTTGCTGTGTGACCTGCTCTAGGTGCTCCTGCTCTGGCAGGGGGGTTGGACTGGATGAGCTTTCCAGGTCCCTTCGAGCCCCTAACATCCTGTGATTGTGTGATAAAACAGCCAGCTCATGACTATGAAGCCCAGGTTAAAATCAGGTAAGGTAAAGACTTGATTCTGGCAGTATTGTAACAGGAACCAACCACTGTGTCTTTGCCAAGCTAGAAGACCCCTGTGTGCTTGATGATCTTGGAGGTCTCTTCCAACCTGATTGCTTCTAGGAAGTTGTTCCCCATGCGGGTGGTGAGAGCCTGGCACAGGCTGCCCAGGGAGGTGGTGGAAGCCTCCTGCCTGGAGGTGTTTGCAGCCAGGCTGGATGTGGCTGTGAGCAACCTGCTGTAGTGTGAGGTGTCCCTGCCCATGGCAGGGGGTTGGGACTGGCTGAGCCTTGAGGTCCCTTCCAGCCCTGACAATTCTGTGGTTCTGTCTGAATTCTGTGTGAGTCTGCTTCAGTTTGTTTGCAAAGCTGTTTGCATTTCCTCCTACCTGCAGTGCTGCAGTGTTTCTCCCGGGTGGAGGTATTACCTGTGCATTATTACTGCTCTTTTTGGTTCTCCCCTGGCTCCAGGACAGAGCACAGCTTGGAGGTAAGCTTTTACATCACAAAGAGAAAAGATCCAACAGCCCTCTCAGCCTTCAGCACACATCCTCTCAGCAAAGAGCTCTGGTACAAAGCAGAGGCTAATAAATCATTCTCACTTTAAAATAAACAGAATTCGCTTGTCCTAAAGAATTCTGATGACAAATAAAGGCACAAGGCAGAGAGCTGGCAATAAGCACCCTGCCACCAACACCCCGAGCCCACAGGAATGCTAATGGCTTTTAAGCATTGTGCAGAGCAGGAGGGAAAGAAACACTATTTGTTAAAGGCATGGTTCAAACCTACCCTGGGGGTGGTAGGCAGTGAGGGAGCTCCAGCCCAGTGTTAATTGCTACAGCTGAGCCAGCAGGGAGCACTTGCAGCCCAGAGAGCCAAGCAGAGCCTGGGCTGCAGCAAGAGAAGTGTGGCCAGCAGGGCCAGGGAGGGGATTCTGCCCCTCTGCTCCACTCTGCTGAGACCACAGCTGGAGCTCTGTGTCCACTTCCGGAGTCTCTATTCCAGGAAGGATCTGGAGGTGCTGGAAGGTGTCCAGAGAAGGGCCACGAGGATGAGCAGAGGGCTGGAGCTGCTCTGCTATGAGGACAGACTGAGGGAGTTGGGGTTGTGCAGTCTGGAGAAGAGAAGGCTCTGAGGAGACCTCATTGTGGCCTTCCAGTATCTGAAGGGGGCTCCAAGAAAGCTGGGGAGGGACTTCTGAGGGTGTCAGGGAGTGATAGGACTGGGGGGATGGAGCAAAACTAGAAATGGGCAGATTCAGATTGGATGTTAGGGAGAAGTTGTTCCCCATGAGGGTGGTGAGAGACTGGCACAGGTTGCCCAGGGAGGTGGTGGAAGCCTCATCCCTGAAGGTTTTAAGGCCAGGCTGGATGTGGCTGTGAGCAACCTGCTGCAGTGTGAGGTGTCCCTGCCCAGGGGAGAGGGGGGTTGGAACTGGCTGAGCCTTGAGGTCCCTTCCAACCCTGACAGTTCTGTCATTCTGTGACTGCCTGCTGGAATGCTCCAAACACCTCCTGTATAACCCAGGCAGTATTTGGTTTATTAAAGGAGGGAGGCAGGGAGCTGGGGAGGCAGAGGGAGCAGCAGAATCTTTCTGCATGGGCTCTAGTCTGGTGAGAGGGTGGGAGCAGAGCCCCCTTCCCCCAACAAGCCTAAGGCTTCTGATGAATTTAATGTCCTCTGAGGACCATCTCACTTGGAATCCAACTCACTTATGACCTTTCCTCTGAGCAGCAGGACAGCAGAGTCCATGATGCAAAGGCAGTTGAACAGAAGACCAGGACAGGAGCTGGTTTTGTTTGGGTTTTCTTTTAAATGAAGGTTTTATTCATGAACTCCTTATAAAACTGTGTAAAATGCACTCAGATACATTTGATTCGTTGACCACAGCTAAAAAACATAGAGATACAAAAATATACTTCCTAATGAAGGCATCATTGAGATTGACAACAGTAGCACTGTGCTCCCCCAGGCTCTGCTCAGGAGCACAACCATCTGATAACTGCATAGCATCTGGAAATGGAAGCTGTGCTGAAGATGTTTTCCAGGCCCTGGCACAGCCTTTCTGGGTTTCTTTGTTTGTTTTCCACTCCACCACACCGCCCTGCTGCAGAGCAGCAGAGATTTAGCTACTTGCTGCTACTTACACTATTGCTTTAGCTTTCAAATAAACCAAGGAACAACCAAATGGCCTTGCACAGGAATCTGCCAGCACCAGTGACACCCCAGAGCTGGCTGAGTTAGGTAGTTCCTAGCCTCCACTCTTTCCTGCCAGTCTTACAAACCCAAGTCCCAGTCTGAAGCAGCTGCTGAGCTGTGAGGACCGCTTTGCTCTGGCCACAGCGATGCTACCAGCAGGTCAGCAGCTTGACTTTGTCAGCCTGAGAGGCACAGCTGAGGGCAGAGGTCCCACAGCTAAGCTGCCTGAGTACTAGGGGGGTACATTCATCTTCTCTTCAAAGCTGCAGCCTGGTAAGGACTATAGGTCCCAGAGCTCACAGCCCCAGAGCCTGAATGCCCGTGACAGGGCCCAGCAGGAGGGTGGTGGTCGTTCTGTGCTGCATTCTATTCACACAAACTGAAGGTCTGCAGCACTGAAACTTAATGATACAAACCATAAGCACCTCCCTGGCAGTGAAGCTGTGGCTGTGGCAGGCTGCACCTCTGAAGGTCAGATGTGTTTCTCTGATCTTTGGCCCTGAGAGGAGATGCTAATGTGGTGATTGTTCTCACCCCTCCAGCCCACACACTCACAGGATGTCAGGGGTTGGAAGGGACCTCTGGAGATCTTGCAGTCCAAGCCCCCTGCCAGAGCAGGACCAGAGAATCCAGCACAGGTCACACAGGAACACATCCAGACAGGGCTGGAAAGGCTCTAGAGAAGGAGACTCCACAACATATCTAACTCCTTCACTCCCTAACTCCCAGGCTGAGGAGCACACCTGAGCTCCTGGTGTGCTCCTACCTGCCTAGGAGTTAACTTCTTTTGCTTTCAAAGTAAAAATGTAAATAACCTACCCAGGATCTGCAGGGGGCTCCAAGAAAGCTGGGGAGGGACTTTTGAGAGTGTTAGGGAGTGATAGGACTGGGGGGATGGAGCAAAACTAGAAGTGGGGAGATTGAGATTGGATGTGAGGAAGAAGTTGTTCCCCATGAGGGTGGTGAGAGCCTGGCACAGGTTGCCCAGGGAGGTGGTGGAAGCCTCCTGCCTGGAGGTGTTTGCAGCCAGGCTGGATGTGGCTGTGAGCAACCTGCTGCAGTGTGAGGTGTCCCTGCCCATGGCAGGGGGGTTGGAACTGGCTGATCCTTGAGGTCCCTTCCAGCCCTGACAGTTCTGTGATTCTCTACAACACATAACATAAACATAAAGCTCACACACATTTCCTTCTCTCTACTCTGCAGCTGCAGGGCAAGGAGGAAATCCATGGCATCAAATAATACTTCTGGCAATGCCAGGCCTGGCTATGAGCTGTATAAATAACTATAGCAGCAGAGGGGAAAAAAAAAACCCAATGTATCCAAAGTTGCACTTATATGACATCTTCACAGTATGGCTATTCCTCTCACCCACTTCTCTGCTTCATCAGCAACACAAAAAACAGCATTTCTCAACCCCAGCTATGTAAAAGCTTTTCTTTCCCTTTGGTTTGTCTATCTTCCTTTCTTGTTTTCCCCCCTAGTGGATCCTGTCATTGTATTGCACAGATTGAGAAGGAAAAGGAAAAGGCAATAAAGACATTTATTACAGCTTTTTTTTCTTCTCTCATTATTAAATAGCTTTCATTAAAAATAAAAAGTAACAAAAAAGTCAATTAACCTGGAAGCCCAAGCCTGCAAAATGCTTCCCCAGCAGAACCGTGCTCTTCAGGCAAGCATTCCAGTTGACTCCCGTGGAAAGGACTCAGGTAGCTTGGGGAGGGGGGAGGGGGACAAGGCAGGCAGAGACTGGGCTCCAAGTTGTGCAAATCTTAGCTTATGGATCAGCCACAACACTGCTGCATGGCCTTATTATTGGGAAACATCCAGAAGGGAACCCTGAACATCGTTCACAGGCATTCAGCACAGCAACAGCCTCTTCAGCAGAGCCTTTTGCTTCGAGAGCTGCCTTCCTGAAGGCTCCTTCAAGTCCATTCCTGTTGCATTAACCATTTCCCAGGAGTTCTGTTGCTCAGCTTAGAGGCACAGGTAAATACCAGCGTGATGAGTAGGTGTCTTACATTAACAAAATGCTACATAGGTACTTTTGTTGGCTTTTTAACCTATTCTCTGTGGTTCTACACTGGTTTGGGAGGAGCAGAATTGTGTAGGAAGCAGAACCAGGACAACAACATGTGCCTTTGCCTTTTGATAACTCAGTTACCCATATCATGCCAGGACTGGAAACCTAGGGGTGTGGTAAATGGACCTTTGAGTTTACCCTGGAGCTGCAGCACACTCGGGTGTGACCTAGCTTGGCAGAGGTGTGAGGCTGCTCAGGAGCACTGTGCCAGTGTTTCAGGCCATTTGCTATGTTACCAAGTGATGAGGAGGAAGAGGCTCATGAACTGTCCCCACTAATAGCTGAGGAAAAAGAAAGATGCAACCAGCTGACTGGCACAACATCATCCTTTTGGGTGCAACTTGTGCAGACTAGGTGCTAAGGACCTGAGAAACAATGTTGAAGAGCAAAGCAATATGTGTCTGTCTGAGAACTATGAGCAACATCCACAGGCAGTTGTGGAGTCTCCTTCTCTGGACACACTCAAACCCCACCCAGATGCATTCCTGTGTGGACTCCCCAGGGTGATGCTGCCCTGGCAGGGGGATGGACTGGATGAGCTCTGGAGGTCCCTTTCAACCTCTACTGTACTGTGGTACTGTGATACAATCAGGCTTTAGCCCTCAGATCACTTACTACTGAGTGGGTTCCATTTCCTCAGCATACAAAAAAATGAGAGTGAAAATACAGCATGAGACAAATTATAGGACATCTTTGGAACATCTTGAGATAAATAAGAGCAGCCCTGATGAAAAGGACTGGGCTGCAGCAAGAGAAGTGTGGCCAGCAGGGCCAGGGAGGGGATTCTGCCCCTCTGCTCCACTCTGCTGAGACCACAGCTGCAGCTCTGTGTCCAGTTCTGGAGCCTCTATTGCAGGAAGGATCTGGAGGTGCTGGAAGGTGTCCAGAAAAGGGCCACGAGGAGGAGCAGAGGGCTGGAGCTGCTCTGCTGTGAGGACAGACTGAGGGAGTTGGGGCTGTTCAGTCTGGAGAAGAGAAGGCTCTGAGGAGACCTAATTGTAGCCTTCCAGTGTCTGAAGGGGGCTGCAGGAAAGCTGGGGAGGGACTTCTGAGGGTGTCAGGGAGGGATAGGACTGGGGGGATGGAGCAAAACTAGAAATGGGTAGATTGAGATTGGATGTCAGGAAGTTGTTCCCCACGAGGGTGGTGAGAGACTGGCACAGGCTGCCCAGGGAGGTGGTGGAAGCCTCCTGCCTGGAGGTGTTTGCAGCCAGGCTGGATGTGGCTGTGAGCAACCTGCTGTAGTGTGAGGTGTCCCTGCCCATGGCAGGGGGTTGGAACTGGCTGATCCTTGAGGTCCCTTCCAAGCCTGACAGTTCTGTGACTCTGTGCTGCTCACAGTGTCAGTGTACTGCTGCTGCCATTGCTGATCTCCAGTCCTCAGCCACTGCTTGAAAAAAGAAAAGACCAGATGCAGCACATGGACTGCAGTGGCAATCACCTTCAGGCCCCACGTTCAGCTGTTATTAGCAGGATCAATGAGCCATCTGAAGCTGTCACCCTTGTTCTCCTTGCTTGCTAACCTGGAGTGTCTAGCAACAGAAACAGAGGGAAAAAAGGGTCTAGAGAAAATGTTTTCTGTGGTTTTCCTTAATGTCTTTTTCTTTCCTCTGTGGAAAAGGCTCCCACTAGAATGCTGATCTCCTTCTTCAGATGCAGTAAGAGCACTGTTTTCATACAGAGACACCTAACAGGTTAGCTGAGCTTGTATGTTCTGAGCTGCTGTGGAGAGGGATTTCTGAGGCACGTGAGGACAGCTGGTCAGGAAAGGATGAGACTGCAGAAGGGGCAGGAAGGAAGAGTGGCTGCCAGCCTCTTTCCTTCTCTCTACACACACCCCAGTGACTTGGCTGTGCACAGTCCTGCTGGTTCTGCTTGGGAACCATTTAAGAGATCTGTGTCAGAGCTGCCCAGAACATTTCTTCAGCCATCATTAGGTTGATGTTCCTACTCCCAAGGAGGGTGCAGCTCTGCTAAGCCATGGTCAAATCGCATTAGTCTTGGCCCAGGGGCCTCAGCAGTTCCTCGGCTGGGTGCTTATGTGCATTGGCTGGCTCTCCAGAGGCCTTCAGAAAGGTTTCCTTCTCTCAAAAGTGGAATGCTGGCATTTATCTGCAGCAGCAGGGGAAGTTTTTTCCTAGGCAAAGTATGGGGAGATGTTGCAAAAGGAGAGCTGTGAAGACCTTCCTTGTTTTTGTGATGGAGAAAAACTGTGTGCTGCTTCCTTTCTCTGTTTGAAGATCATTTTCTAAAGACAAGGCACAGCTGAACAGTGTTCAGCCCCCTGGAACGAGAAGCTCTTTGCAGAGGAGAGAAAGATGTGCCTCATCCACTGAGAGGGACAGGCTACCTGGTGAGAACCCTTCAGTTGTACTTCTTGCTAACCACTACATGTTGTGAGTCACCTGATGATGAGTACAGCCTAGCCAGCCTAGCTCTCACAGAATCACAGAAATATTCAGGTTGGAAAAGACCCAAAGGGATCACCAAGGCCAACCCAGAGCCCTGCTCTGCAAGGCTCACCCCTAAATCACAGCCCCAAGCCCCACAGCCAAACCACCTGCAAACACAGCCAGCCTTGGGGACTCCACCACCTCCCTGGGCAGCACATTCCAAGCCCTGACCACTCTTGCCTTTTCCTGTTCCAGCTGTGCTTGTGGTGGTGGTGTTGACATCAGACAACATCTAAAGGGAGGAGTCCTTCCCTGCAGACATGCTGGAACCATGCTTTCCCTCTGTGAAAGCAAGTGGCAGCTGAATGGGACCAACACTTGGGTCAGGGCAGGCCCAAGCTGCAAGCAACTGCAGGCTGAAGCTGGCTGTGCAAAGTGTGGGATATATACTTTTGCCTGTCTTGGTTTCAATATATTTATGATCTCTCTTCTTTTTCAGCTGTCAGGGTACAGCATGGCTTATAATAAGCTGTGGAAGCTGCCAGACTTCTCATCCTTACAGGCCTCAACACGGATGTCTGAGGCACTGAATCACACAGAATGACAGAAGCAGCCAGGTTGGAAGAGACCTCCAGGATCATCAAGTCCAACTGATCACCCAACCCTAACTAACCAACCAGACCATGGCACTGAGTGCCTCAGCCAGGCTCTTCTGAAACACCTCCAGGGATGGTGACTCCACCACCTCCCTGGGCAGCACATTCCAAGGCCAATCTCTCCGTCTGGGAAGAACTTCTTTCTAAGATCCAGCCTAAACCTCCCCTGGCACAGCTTGAGACTGTGTCCTCTTGTTCTGGTGCTGGGTGCCTGGGAGAAGAGACCAACCCCCACCTGGCTACAACCTCCCTTCAGGGAGTTGGAGACAGCAAGAAGGTCTCCCCTGAGCCTCCTCTTCTGCAGGCTCAGCAACCCCAGCTCCCTCAGCCTCTCCTCCCAGGGCTGTGCTCCAGACCCCCACAGCTTTCTCAGTCTGATTATCCACGTTTGAAAAGGCACAGGCACAGGTTGTGGTCCAATTCTGCTCTCTTAAACCAGTGCAAAGTAATCAAGAGCATGACCTGCCTCCCCCTCAAAGGCTGTGGTGGGGAAAGGTCTTGCTAGACTTCACAGCAGTGTATGTTGTTGGGTATTTTTCTACCACGTCAGAGTGAAACAGCTGCTCCCAGTGAGGGTGGAAGCAGGTTTGGTGAGTTCTGTGGAAGGGATGCCACGGTGGGGATGGGTTAGACCCATCTCCATCAGACCAAAACCAGTTAAGTTTGGAGTGTGGAGTAGCATTGTAACTTCAGTACAGGACTACTGTCCCCTTGCTTAATGGTAGCTTATTTCATCTCACCAACAGTGAGCCACTTCAGGAAAAAAATAAACCCCAAACCAACCCACAAAGGAGGTTTTCCTCATGGGATTACTCCTGTGTGTCACCTGCCAATACTGCCTCAGACACAGCAGTCCTCTTAGCCATACCATTTACAACAGTTTAGAACAGTCCTTCAAAAAACCAAACCCTATGATAAGAAAATAATAATAATAATAGTATCATTGGAAGCTTCATATTAATATAAACCATATAGAAAAAGAACAAATACCTATTTACATGGTGCCAAAACACAACTATATACATTACCAGCCATTACACTTAAATTAGAGAGCTTCTTTAAAAAAGAAAGTCATCACCAGACCAATAAATTATAAGGACAGTCTCAGAACAGAAAGGTCTGGCACCTTTCTAGTGCAGGAAACACAGACACCCAACAAAAGAGCCCCAGCCCCCCACCCCCCCAGTTTAACAAACGTGGTGACAAAAGCAGGTGGCTGCTGCAAACATTCTTTAGTGCCTTGAATAAACAGCATCTGGAAACAAGGAAAACTGCAGATTAGGGACACCCAAACCAAACCAGGAGGCTTCATCTTGCTGCCATGGACAGTGGCACTGAGTGCACCCTCAGCAGGGTTGCTGAGGACACCAAGCTGTGTGGTGCAGCTGACAGCTGGAGGGAAGGATCCATCCAGAGGGACCTGGACAGGCTGCAGAGCTGAGCCCATCACAACCTCAGGAGGTTCAACAAGACCAAGGACAAGGTCCTGCAGCTGGGGCAGGGCAATGCCAGGCACTGCTATAGGCTGGGCAGGGACTGGCTGGAGAGCAGCCCTGAAGAAAAGGACTTGAGGGTGCTGGGGGAGGAGAAGCTCAACAGGAGCCAGCAGTGAGCACTTGCAGCCCAGAGAGCCAAGCAGAGCCTGGGCTGCAGCAAGAGAAGTGTGGCCAGCAGGGCCAGGGAGGGGATTCTGCCCCTCTGCTCTAATCTGCTGAGACCACAGCTGGAGCTCTGTGTCCAGTTCTGAAGCCTCTATTCCAGGAAGGATCTGGAGGGGCTGGAAGGTGTCCAGAGAAGGGCCACAAGGATGAGCAGAGGGCTGAAACTTATAGCTTATAAGCTGGGCTTATAGCTAATGGACAGCAGAGAGGCTAGGAAAAAGAGCCGACAAGGCTGGGGAGTTGGGGGAGAAAGAAGACAGCAGAACCCCAGACACATGTATTATCCACTCCAGGCAGATGGGAAGTCTCCTAAGGCAGCCTATAGTGATCAACAGCAAATGGAGGTGATTCAGGACAGAAACAGAAGCAGAAGAGCCCAGGGAGCCCAGTCAGTAGCCTCAGTGTGCTTGGACAGTGTAAGCACTGGTGAGATGAAGGAGGAAGCTAATATCACAATAGGGAGGAGGTTCAGTGCCCCAACAGCACAGGAATCATGACATGTAAGACAGGGACAGCAGGAAGGTAGGGTAGGAGCAGGAAGGTAAGGCAGGAGCAGGGAGGTAAGGTAGGAGCAGGGAGGTAAGGTTGGAGCAGGGAGGTAAGGCTGGAGCAGGAAGGTAAGGCTGGAGCAGGGAGGTAAGGCTGGAGCAGGGTGGTAAGGCAGGAGCAGGGAGGTAAGTTTGGAGCAGGGTGGTAAGGCAGGAGCAGGGAGGTAAGGCTGGAGCAGGGAGGTAAGGCAGGAGCAGGGAGGTAAGGCAGGAGCAGGGTGGTAAGGCTGGAGCAGGGAGGTAAGGCTGGAGCAGGGAGGTAAGGCAGGAGCAGGGAGGTAAGGCAGGAGCAGGGTGGTAAGGCAGGAGCAGGGAGGTAAGGCTGGAGCAGGGAGGTAAGGCAGGAGCAGGGAGGTAAGGCAGGAGCAGGGTGGTAAGGCTGGAGCAGGGAGGTAAGGCTGGAGCAGGGAGGTAAGGCAGGAGCAGGGAGGTAAGGCTGGAGCAGGGAGGTAAGGCAGGAGCAGGGAGGTAAGGCAGGAGCAGGGTGGTAAGGCTAGGGAGGCTGGAGCAGGGAGGTAAGGCTGGAGCAGGGAGGTAAGGCAGGAGCGGGGAGGTAAGGCTGGAGCAGGGAGGTAAGGCAGGAGCAGGGAGGTAAGGCAGGAGCAGGGAGGTAAGGCAGGAGCGGGGAGGTAAGGCTGGAGCAGGGAGGTAAGGCAGGAGCGGGGAGGTAAGGCAGGAGCAGGGAGGTAAGGCAGGAGCGGGGAGGTAAGGCAGGAGCAGGGAGGTAAGGCTGGAGCAGGGAGGAGAGCAGGGGGAGGTAAGGCAGGAGCGGGGAGGTAAGGCAGGAGCAGGGGAGGTAAGGCAGGAGCGGGGGAGGTAAGGCAGGAGCAGGGAGGTAAGGCAGGAGCAGGGAGGTAAGGCAGGAGCGGGGGAGGTAAGGCAGGAGCAGGGAGGTAAGGCAGGAGCAGGGAGGTAAGGCAGGAGCAGGGAGGTAAGGCAGGAGCAGGGAGGTAAGGCAGGAGCAGGGAGGTAAGGCAGGAGCAGGGAGGTAAGGCAGGAGCAGGGAGGTAAGGCAGGAGCAGGGAGGTAAGGCAGGAGCAGGGAGGTAAGGCTGGAGCAGGGAGGTAAGGCAGGAGCAGGGAGGTAAGGCAGGAGCAGGGAGGTAAGGCAGGAGCAGGGAGGTAAGGCAGGAGCAGGGAGGTAAGGCAGGAGCAGGGAGGTAAGGCAGGAGCAGGGGAGGTAAGGCAGGAGCAGGGAGGTAAGGCAGGAGCAGGGAGGTAAGGCAGGAGCAGGGAGGTAAGGCTGGAGCAGGGAGGTAAGGCAGGAGCAGGGAGGTAAGGCAGGAGCAGGGAGGTAAGGCAGGAGCAGGGAGGTAAGGCAGGAGCAGGGAGGTAAGGCAGGAGCAGGGAGGTAAGGCAGGAGCAGGGAGGTAAGTTTGGAGCAGGGAGGTAAGGCAGGAGCAGGGAGGTAAGGCAGGAGCAGGGAGGTAAGGCAGGAGCAGGGAGGTAAGGCAGGAGCGGGGAGGTAAGGCAGGAGCAGGGAGGTAAGGCAGGAGCAGGGAGGTAAGGCAGGAGCAGGGAGGTAAGGCAGGAGCAGGGAGGTAAGGCTGGAGCAGGGAGGTAAGGCAGGAGCAGGGAGGTAAGGCTGGAGCGGGGAGGTAAGGCAGGAGCAGGGAGGTAAGGCAGGAGCAGGGAGGTAAGGCAGGAGCAGGGAGGTAAGTTTGGAGCAGGGAGGTAAGGCAGGAGCAGGGAGGTAAGGCAGGAGCAGGGAGGTAAGGCTGGAGCAGGGAGGGAAGGCAGGAGCAGGGAGGTAAGGCAGGAGCAGGGAGGTAAGGCAGGAGCAGGGAGGTAAGGCAGGAGCGGGGAGGTAAGGCAGGAGCAGGGAGGTAAGGCAGGAGCAGGGAGGTAAGGCAGGAGCAGGGAGGTAAGGCAGGAGCGGGGAGGTAAGGCAGGAGCAGGGAGGTAAGGCAGGAGCAGGGAGGTAAGGCAGGAGCAGGGAGGTAAGTTTGGAGCAGGGAGGTAAGGCAGGAGCAGGGAGGTAAGTTTGGAGCAGGGAGGTAAGGCAGGAGCGGGGAGGTAAGGCTGGAGCAGGGGAGGTAAGGCAGGAGCAGGGAGGTAAGGCAGGAGCAGGGAGGTAAGGCAGGAGCAGGGAGGTAAGGCTGGAGGGGAGGTAAGGCAGGAGCAGGGAGGTAAGGCAGGAGCAGGGAGGTAAGGCAGGAGCAGGGAGGTAAGGCAGGAGCAGGGAGGTAAGGCTGGAGCAGGGGAGGTAAGGCAGGAGCAGGGAGGTAAGGCAGGAGCAGGGAGGTAAGGCAGGAGCGGGAGGTAAGGCAGGAGCAGGGAGGTAAGGCAGGAGCAGGGAGGTAAGGCAGGAGCAGGGAGGTAAGGCAGGAGCGGGGGAGGTAAGGCAGGAGCGGGGGAGGTAAGGCAGGAGCGGGGGAGGTAAGGCAGGAGCGGGGAGGTAAGGCAGGAGCAGGGAGGTAAGGCAGGAGCAGGGAGGTAAGGCAGGAGCGGGGAGGTAAGGCAGGAGCGGGGAGGTAAGGCAGGAGCAGGGAGGTAAGGCAGGAGCAGGGGAGGTAAGGCAGGAGCAGGGAGGTAAGGCAGGAGCGGGGGAGGTAAGGCAGGAGCAGGGAGGTAAGGCAGGAGGAGCAGGGAGGTAAGGCAGGAGCAGGGAGGTAAGGCAGGAGCAGGGAGGTAAGGCAGGAGCAGGGAGGTAAGGCAGGAGCAGGGAGGTAAGGCAGGAGCGGGGAGGTAAGGCAGGAGCGGGGAGGTAAGGCAGGAGCAGGGAGGTAAGGCAGGAGCAGGGAGGTAAGGCAGGAGCAGGGAGGTAAGGCTGGAGCAGGGAGGTAAGGCAGGAGCAGGGAGGTAAGGCAGGAGCAGGAGGTAAGGCTGGAGCAGGGAGGTAAGGCAGGAGCAGGGAGGTAAGGCAGGAGCAGGGGAGGTAAGGCAGGAGCGGGGAGGTAAGGCAGGAGCAGGGAGGTAAGGCAGGAGCGGGGAGGTAAGGCAGGAGCAGGGAGGTAAGGCTGGAGCAGGGAGGTAAGGCAGGAGCGGGGAGGTAAGGCTGGAGCGGGGAGGTAAGGCTGGAGCGGGGAGGTAAGGCAGGAGCAGGGAGGTAAGGCTGGAGCAGGGAGGTAAGGCAGGAGCGGGGAGGTAAGGCAGGAGCAGGGAGGTAAGGCAGGAGCGGGGAGGTAAGGCAGGAGCGGGGAGGTAAGGCTGGGAGGGAGGTAAGGCAGGAGCAGGGAGGTAAGGCAGGAGCGGGGAGGTAAGGCAGGAGCAGGGAGGTAAGGCAGGAGCGGGGAGGTAAGGCAGGAGCGGGGGAGGTAAGGCTGGAGCGGGGAGGTAAGGCAGGAGCGGGAGGAGCAGGAGCGGGGAGGGAGGTAAGGGAGGAGCTGGAGCGGGGAGGTAAGGCAGGAGCGGGGAGGTAAGGCAGGAGCAGGGAGGTAAGTTTGGAGCAGGGAGCAGGAGCGGGGAGGAGGAGCGGGGAGGTAAGGCAGGAGCGGGGAGGTAAGGCAGGAGCAGGGAGGTAAGGCAGGAGCAGGGAGGTAAGGCAGGAGCAGGGAGGTAAGGCAGGAGCAGGGAGGTAAGGCAGGAGCAGGGAGGGGAGGTAAGGCAGGAGCAGGGAGGTAAGGCAGGAGCAGGGAGGTAAGGCAGGAGCGGGAGGTAAGGCAGGAGCAGGGAGGTAAGGCAGGAGCGGGAGGTAAGGCAGGAGCGGGGAGGTAAGGCTGGAGCAGGGAGGTAAGGCAGGAGCAGGGAGGTAAGGCAGGAGCGGGGGAGGTAAGGCAGGAGCAGGGAGGTAAGGCAGGAGCGGGGAGGTAAGTTTGGAGCAGGGGGAGGTAAGTTTGGAGCAGGGAGGTAAGGCAGGAGCGGGGAGGTAAGTTTGGAGCAGGGAGGTAAGGCAGGAGCAGGGAGGTAAGGCAGGAGCGGGGAGGTAAGGCAGGAGCAGGGAGGTAAGGCAGGAGCGGGGAGGTAAGGCAGGAGCAGGGAGGTAAGGCAGGAGCAGGGAGGTAAGGCAGGAGCAGGGAGGTAAGGGAGGAGCAGGGAGGTAGGGAGGTAAGGCAGGAGCAGGGAGGTAAGGCAGGAGCAGGGAGGTAAGGCAGGAGCAGGGAGGTAAGGCAGGAGCGGGGAGGTAAGGCAGGAGCAGGGAGGTAAGGCAGGAGCGGGAGGTAAGGCAGGAGCAGGGAGGTAAGGCAGGAGCAGGGGAGGTAAGGCTGGAGCAGGGGAGGTAAGTTTGGAGCAGGGAGGTAAGGCAGGAGCAGGGAGGTAAGGCAGGAGCAGGGAGGTAAGGCAGGAGCAGGGAGGTAAGGCAGGAGCGGGGAGGTAAGGCAGGAGCGGGGAGGTAAGGCAGGAGCAGGGAGGTAAGGCAGGAGCAGGGAGGTAAGGCAGGAGCAGGGAGGTAAGGCAGGAGCGGGGGAGGTAAGGCAGGAGCAGGGAGGTAAGGCAGGAGCAGGGAGGTAAGGCAGGAGCAGGGAGGTAAGGCAGGAGCGGGGAGGTAAGGCAGGAGCAGGGAGGTAAGGCTGGAGGAGTAAGTTTGGAGGGAGGTAAGGCAGGAGCAGGGAGGTAAGGCAGGAGCGGGAGGTAGGCTGGAGCAGGGAGGTAAGCAGGGCAGGGAGGTAAGGCAGGAGCAGGGAGGTAAGGCAGGAGCAGGGAGGTAAGGCAGGAGCAGGGAGGTAAGGCAGGCAGGGAGGAGCGGGGAGGTAAGGCAGGAGCAGGGAGGTTTGGAGCAGGGAGGTAAGGCTGGAGCAGGGAGGTAAGGCTGGAGCAGGGAGGTAAGTTTGGAGCAGGGAGGTAAGGCAGGAGCAGGGAGGTAAGGCAGGAGCAGGGAGGTAAGGCAGGAGCAGGGAGGTAAGGCAGGAGCAGGGAGGTAAGGCAGGAGCGGGGAGGTAAGGCAGGAGCGGGAGGTAAGGCAGGAGCGGGGAGGTAAGGCAGGAGCAGGAAGTGATATTATGATTACTACTAATGGGGGACATCAAGAAGCAATTCCAAGGGCGAGAAGAGCAGAGAAGTGAAGCAATGAAGGTGCAGGCCAAAGAAGAAGCCCTGGTGGCAGGGGATGGTGCGGTGTGCCTCCCCAGTCCCGCTGCCAAGGGGCAGCAGCAGCACAGCTCCCAGGCCGGCACTCACCTCTGTGGTACTCCGGGGTCACATTTTCGTAGATGGGAAACAAGGGGTTTTCCTGCTCGCTGCGCAGCGTCCTGGCTCTCAAGACATCTCTCACACACTGGTGCAGGTACACATACTGGCACTGCAAAAGAGCCCTCGGGGAAGTCACTCTGGGGAATGCTGCAACTTCATTTTCTCTGCTGTGCAAAACCACTTCAGGCTAACTCCCTGGGGCAGGTCAGGCTGGGTGCCTCCTGTTCCTGCCACATAAGTTACACCTCCGGTGTCCTGAGTGTCCAACCCAGTGGGGTGGACACAGGCAACAGCCTGTTTCATACCCATAATATCCTGTGCCCTACAAACCCATCTGCAAAGTCCTTCTCTGCCTCTTTCTTCCCCCTGCTCCTGTGGGAGATGCTCCCTCTCAGGTAATGCTGGGGGAGTGTCTCAAGGCCTCTCAGGTCTGTCTGGGCCTAATGCCAGGAGGAGAAGGGGTTGGGGCAGTCTCAGACCTGCCCAGCCTGAGACTAGCCTAGCAGTGGGGGGGAAGAAAGAGCCCTGGGGGTTTGGGTACAGCCTCAGGTGGGCAGAAGGGAAGTGCTGGAAGGCTTTTGGGTGTGCTGGGAGGGACTCTGTATGCTTTGGGATTCTTTTGTCACTGCTTTGCAGCTTCTGTAAAACACTTAACTGCTTTTCCATTGAAGCTTTCCATCACTTCTGCAATCCCTCTGTGTGGTGAGTGTCATTCTTTTGCCCCTCAGGGGCAAGAGAGGATCTGCCTGGCCTCAAACTAGGGCACTCCCTAACACAAGATCAGGCCTGGTGCTAAGACCAAAAATACACTTCTAGAACTAAGCCTCCTCCTGCCCTTAGTAATGCAGCAAAGCTTTGTGATCTCCTGTTTCTGGAAGTGCTGCTAGCTAAACATAAATGGACACCATGTGTTTCATTTCACAGTCACAGGCTCACAGGATGTTAGGGGCTGGACCTCTGCAGATCTTCCAGTCCAAGCCCCCTGCCAGAGCAGGGCCATAGAATCCAGCACAGGTCACACAGGAACACATCCAGACAGGGCTGGAAAGGCTCCAGAGAAGGAGACTCCACAACCTCTCTGGGCAGCCTGCTCCAGGGCTCTGGGAGCCTCACAGTGAAGAAGTTCTTCCTCATGTTGAGGTGGAACCTTCTGTGCTGTAGCTTTTCTTCCTCTCCACATCTCCTTCACTTTGTCTCACAGGATGTGCATAGGACTACTTCACAGTTTACTGCTCACAGCAAACTTTGAACCATCACAAAACTCCAGGATGAGAGATTGCATTGCTTGTGCTCCAAGTTGCTTGGATGAAAAGGAGTTATGAAACCATTTACAGAGGCAACTGACAGCTCAGACTGGCAAGTGACTGTGCACTGACACAGCTTCATGGTCAAGCTGCATGCGTGCCACAGCTCAAGTGGGGTGAGTACATGTGAGCTGTCTACATCTGGAAGGGACCTCAAGGATCAGCCAGATCAACCCCCTGCCATGGGCAGGGACACCTCACACTACATCAGGTTGCTCACAGCCACATCCAGCCTGGCTGCAAACACCTCCAGGGATGAGGCTTCCACCACCTCCCTGGGCAACCTGTGCCAGTCTCTCACCACCCTCATGGGGAACAACTTCTTCCTCACATCCAATCTGAATCGACCCACTTCTAGTTTTGCTCCATCCCCCCCAGTCCTATCACTCCCTGACACCCTCAAAAGTCCCTCCCCAGCTTTCTTGGAGCCCCCTTCAGGTACTGGAAGGCCACAATTAGGCCTCCTTGGAGCCTTCTCCTCTCCAGACTGCACAACCCCAGCTCCCTCAGTCTGTCCTCAGAGCAGAGCAGCTCCAGCCCTCTGCTCATCCTCGTGGTCCTTCTCTGGACACCTTCCAACACCTCCAGAACCTTCCTGGAATAGAGGCTCCAGAACTGGACACAGAGCTGCAGCTGTGGTCTCAGCAGAGTGGAGCAGAGGGGCAGAATCCCCTCCCTGGCCCTGCTGGCCACACTTCTCTTGCTGCAGCCCAGGCTCTGCTTGGCTCTCTGGGCTGCAAGTGCTCACTGCTGGCTCCTGTTGAGCTTCTTCTCCCCCAGGACCCCCAGGTCCTTTTCTTCAGGGCTGCCCTCAAGCCAGTCCCTGCCCTGCCTATATCAGTGCTTGGCATTGCCCCAACCCAGCTGCAGGACTTTGTGGTGGGTTCAGGTTTCCCCCCAGCATTAACCACCACAGACCTGTAGCTGCTCTAAGCCTGATGTGATTTTTCTGGCAGTTTTGAAAGCACAGGAAGAAATCCCCAGCATTTTCTGCACCTCCAGAATAAACGGCCCTGCTTGTTGCCCAGTATGCCAGGAGAATGCTGATGGCCTTCCCAATGCCATTAATGAAACTGACAGAGCAGCTCAATGGAAAAAAATGAACTGCAAAGCCACAAGGTCACAGTGCTTAGAGCTTTAAAATTATGTGCATCTCATTTTCCCTGCTCTTCACTCCTTCCCCTTCTTGTGTTGACCTCTCTGTCTGGTTTAGGCTTGTCTTCCCAGCCCATCCCTGAAGGACCTACCTCTACTCAAAGCTCATTTACTGGACACTGCACTAAGTTAATAATGTGCTGTTAATCATCTGCTGCAGAACAGTGGCTGGGGTGAACGTGGGGCAGTGCCAATAAGAGCAATCCTTGGGAAGCACAGCTACTTATTATGGTTTGGACTGGCTGCTGTGGCCAAGAAGGCCAATGGGATCCTGGGGTGCGTTCAGAGGAGTGTGTCCAGCAGATCCAGGGAGGTTCTCCTCCCCTCTGCTCTGCCCTGCTGAGACCTCACCTGGAGTATTGCATCCAGCTCTGGGCTCCCCAGTTCAGGAGGGACAGGGATCTGCTGGAGAGAGTCCAAGGGAGGGCTACAAGGCTGCTGAAGGGACTGCAGCACTGCCTGGGGAGGAGAGGCTGAGAGCCTTGGGGCTGGGTAGTGTGGAGAGGAGAAGACTGAGAGGGGATCTGATCAATGATTATCAATAGCTGAGGGCCGGGGGTCAAGAGGGAGGGGGCAGGTTCTGTTCAATTGCACCCTTTGGTAGGACAAGGTATAATGGATATAAGCTACAACACAGGAGGTTCCACCTCAACATGAGGAAGAAATTCTTCACTGTGAGGGTGCCAGAGCCCTGGAGCAGGCTGCCCACAGGGGTTGTGGAGTCTCCTTCCCTGCAGCCTTTCCAGCCCTGTCTGGATGTGTTCCTGTGTGACCTGTGCTGGATTCTGTGGTCCTGCTCTGGCAGTGGGGTTGAACTGGAAGATCTCCCGAGGTCCCTTCCAACCCCTGACATCCTGTTAGCTGTGATCCTGTGAATTCTCACAGAGCTAAAATACAGCCACATAATACTTCACATGAGACTAACTGCAAAGTGCTTTGAAAGCCTTTAAGATGAGAGATTGGCTGCTACATACTGCAGCTGGTGCTGCTGTGCTGTAGGCTCTGCAAGCCTCACCTCTGTCTGCACCATGTGAACCCGGTGAAGCCTGAGGTCATGCACTGCTGCATAGATGTCCACAGTGTCCTTGGAGTCCAGCTGCTGCAGGATGCGGTCCAGGGCGATGAATGTGCCAGTCCTGCCCACACCGGCACTGCAAAACAGACAGCCCAGCAGAGCTCAAAGGAGATGCATCAAAGCATTCACAATCCTCACAGACTCATAGAATCAATAAGGTTGGAAAAGACTTCAAAGATCATCAAGTCCAACCTGTCACCCAACACCTCATGACTAACTAAACCATGGCTCCAAGTGCCACATCCAATCCTCCTTTGACTCCACCACCTCCCTGGGCAGCAAATTCCAGTGGCCTCTCTTTCTGAGAAGACCTTTCTCCTAACCTCCAGCCTAAACCTCCCCATGGTGAAGCATGAGACTATGTCCTCTTGTTCTGGTGCTGTGATGTTCATGTGATGCTTCAGTAAAGCTCAGACCTCCAGAGTGAGCTCATTGTCCAAATCTCTGGCATTTTATAAACACTTCATAGTGGCCAATGGCATCCTGGCCTGCATCAGGAAGAGTGTGGCCAGCAGGAGCAGGGAAGTCATTCTGCCCTGTGCTCAGCACTGGTTAGGCCACACCTTGAGTCCTGTGTCCAGTTCTGGGCTCCTCAATTTAAGAAAGATGTTGAGCTGCTGGAAGGTGTCCAGAGAAGGACAACAAAGCTGGGGAGGGGTCTGGAGCACAGCCCTGTGAGGAGAGGCTGAGGGAGCTGGGGTTGCTTAGCCTGGAGAAGAGGAGGCTCAGGGGAGACCTTCTTGCTCTCTCCAACTGCCTGAAGGGAGGTTGTAGCCAGGTGGGGGTTGGTCTCTTCTCCCAGGCAAGCAGCACCAGAACAAGAGGACACAGTCTCAAGCTGTGCAGGGAGAAGTCTGGGCTGGATGTGAGGAAGAAATTGTTGCCAGAGAGATTGGCCATTGGGATGTGCTGCCCAGGGAGGTGGTGGAGTCACCATCCCTAGAAGTGTTTAAAAAGAGGGTGGATGAATCATAGAATCAATAAGGTTGGAAGAGACCTCAAAGATCATCAAGTCCAACCTGTCACCCAACACCTCAGGACTAACTAAACCATGGCACCAAGTGCCACATCCAAGCCCCTCTTGAACACCTCCAGTGATGGTGACTCCACCACCTCCCTGGGCAGCACATTCCAACGGCTAACAGCTCTCTCTGTGAAGAACTTTCTCCATCCTAAACTTCCCCTGGTGCACCTTGAGTGCCATGCCACTTAGTGCCATGGTTTAGTTGATGAGATGGTGTTGGGTGATAGGTTGGACTGGATGATCTCTGAGGTCTTTCCCAACCTGGTTAATTCTATTCCATTCTATCACAGAATTAACCAGGTTGGAAAAGATCTTTTGAGAACTTCCAGTCCAACTTTTAACCCAACACCATCTCATCAACTAAACCATGGCATCAAGCACCCCATCCAGTCTTTGTACAGGAAGGAGGAAAGGCTAGTGATGGCACAGGCATATCTGCTGCTGCCTGCACTACCTTCTGCTTTGGATTAATTCAGGTATCAAGATGCATCATGATTCTCTCCAGGGATGAGTCAGTGTTGTGTAGATGTCTGCAGTGTGCATCCTGAGGCAGCCCTACAGCTGTCAGAGGTGGCACAACACCACAAGAACATTAGAAGGCAGCAGCAAAAGGGAGTCTCAGTAAGAATGGCAGAAAGGATGATCTGCTAAGCTAGTCTCCACATCCATATGCAGTCAGATTCAGCCTGGGTGTGTGTCACCTTTGCAGAACACCCTTTTGTGGCTCAGATGTCTGGCCAAAAAGCAGCACAAAGGCAGTTTAAGAAAGCAAAGACTCACAAGCAAAGGCAGCTGCAGCTTTAGTGCACTTCTGTGGTCCCACAGAGGCAGAGGGGATCCCTGATAATTGCCTTCAGGCCACCTCCAGGGTGAGGCTGTGAGCGAGTGCATGTGCCTCTGGACTACTGCTCTGATGTATTTGGAGGCTTAAGCCCACGAGGGACTAATATAGATTAGATCCATGGTCCAACATTGATGGGATGAGCTTCAACAAGGCCAAGGGCCAGATCCTGCACTGGGGTCACAACAACCCCAAGCAATACTACAGGTCTGGGGCAGTGTGGATGGAAAGCTGCTGGCAGAAAGGGAGCTGGGAGTGCTGATGGACAAGCAGATGAAGAGGAGCCAGCAGTGTGCCATGGGGGCCAAAGGCATCCTGGCTGAGAACAGCAATGCTGTGTCCAGCAGGAGCAGGGAGGGGATTGTCCCCTGGCACTCAGCTCTGGGCAGGCCACACCTCCAGTGCTGTGTCCAGTTCTGGGCACCTCAAGACAAGAGAGATGTGGAGGTGCTGGAGCCAGGGCAGAGGAGGGCAAGGAAGCTGGGAAGGGCCTGGAGAAGAAATCTGATGGAGAGCAACTGCAGGAGCTGGGGATGGTTAGTGTGAAAGAGAGGAGGCTGAGGGGAGACCTCCTGGCTCTCTACAGCTCCCTGCAAGGAGGTTGTGGAGAGGTTGGTGCTGGTCTCTGCTCCCAGGTCATTAGTGACAGAAGAAGAGGGAATGGCCTCAAGCTGCCCCTGGGGAGGTTCAGACTGGACATTAGGAAACCTTTTTTCAGGGCAAGAGTGGTCAGGGCTTGGAATGTGCTGCCCAGGGAGGTGGTGGAGTCCCCAAGCCTGGCTGTGTTTGGAGGTGGTTTGGCTGTGATGCTTGGGGCTGTGGTTTAGGGTTGAGCCTTGCAGAGTAGGGTTGTGGGTTGGCCTTGGTGATCCTGAGGCTCTCTTCCAACCTGACTGTTTCTGTGATCAGCTATCTCTTGGGCTCTGTGGCTGCCCACAGCCCAGTGGGGATGAACACCTGGGATCCTCCCAAGGGCACGCTCAAAGGATCCGTGCCGCTGATCTTCAGCTGCTGTCCATACCTGCAGTGCACTATGGTTGGTCCTGTGTCTGGGGTCCTGTTGATGTAGTCCCTTACAGTTCTGACAAACTGGATGAGGGACTGGGTGGTCTCTGGCACACCATGGTCTGGCCAGACAGTGTAGTGGAAGTGTCGAATGAGCCTTGCTGAGTCGAGCTGCTCTTCCTGTTGGAATACCGAAGCGTGGGTCAGCAGGACAAACACAAGAGGCATCTTCAGGGCAGATGCTACAGCTGTCACCCCAGATGAGCTGCAGCAGAACTGCTCCTAATTTAGCCTTGCCAATTAGCAGTAATGAAAGGAAGAGAGCACAGAAACATACACTGCAGATTTTAAACTCTCGTATTGTCCATTCCGGGAGCACCGACTCGGAGAGCATCTCCACGATCAGGTCTCCATAGTACAGGGAGTCCTGGTCGAGGGGCCAGTAGTGGTCACACTTCACCTGCAGGGACACAGGAAAAGACAGACTCGGTGTCAGAAACAGCTGTAAGTAAAGCCTCCATCCAGCCACAGCAGAGGCAGACCTCAGACCTCCTGTGCAAGCAGACTGTGGCAGTTTCAGGCTGGTGCCTCGGAAATTTTCCACAGGCCCTGAGTGGAAAGTGGTAGAATGTAAATCAATTACCACTGGATGGAAAAGGAATACAATGCTAAGCTCTAAATGATCTCATGGGTCTGATAACCAACATAAAGGTTGTTGTATAAACTATTTTGCTCTCTTTTTTGGCTCTTTGCTCTAGCAGGTACCAGCTGGTAGCTTTTGCTTGGCTGTTGCTGACCTTGGCTACGTTCCTTTGTTGTGGCTAAGTACTGGAGAGAGTCCAAGGGAGGGCTACAAGGATGCTGAAGGGACTGCCTGGTGAGGAGAGCCTGAGAGAATAGGATAGGATAGGATAGGATAGGATAGGATAGGATAGGATAGGATAGGATAGGATAGGATAGGATAGAATAGAATAGAATAGAATAGAATAGAATAGAATAGAATAGAATAGAATAGAATAGAATAGAATAGAATAGAATAGACCAGGTTGGAAGAGACCTTTGAGATCCCTGGGGCTGTTTAGCCTGGAAAAGACTGAGAGGGGATCTGATTAATGTCTGTAAATATCTAAGGGTTGGGGGTCAGGAAGGAAGGGACAGGGACAGCCTCTGCTCACTTGTGCCCTGGGGTAGGACAAGGGGCAATGGATGGAAACTCCAGCACAGGAGGTTCCACTTCCACATGAGGAGGATCTTTTTTACTGTAAGGGGGACAAAGCACTGGAGCAGGCTGCCCAGAGAGGTTGTGGAGTCTCCTCCTCTGGAGCCTTTCCAGCCCTGTCTGGATGTGTTCCTGTGTGACCTGTGCTGGATTCTCTGGTCCTGCTCTGGCAGGGGGTGGACTGGAAGATGTGCAGAGGTCCCTTCCAAGCTGTGATCCTGTGATCTCCACGAGTTTGGCCTTTGGTATAAATGCAGTGCAAATAATAAGCATAAAGAGTCATTAACAACAAAGCAGAGTCACTGCTTACCCTGCCCTTCTCCACACACTGGGTTACCATGACAACATTATGGACATTCTGCTCCCATGCCATCTTCCAGAACTCGTCTTTGGTGCCAGGCAAAGGGCCCTGAGTTGCTATGTATTCCCTGCGGAAATTATTGCCCTGCGGGTGAAGAGAACTTGATTAGTTTCCAGAAAGGCAGGAAAAACATCTTCTCAGCAACTGACCCAGGCTGGGCAGGGACTGGCTGGAGAGCAGCCCTGAAGAAAAGGACTTGGGGGTGCTGGGGGAGAAGGTCAACAGGAGCCAGCAGTGAGCACTTGCAGCCCAGAGAGCCAAGCAGAGCCTGGGCTGCAGCAAGAGAAGTGTGGCCAGCAGGGACAGGGAGGGGATTCTCCTCCCCCTCTGCTCCACTCTGCTGAGACCACAGCTGGAGCTCTGTGCCCAGTTCTGGAGCCTCTATTACAAGAAAGGTCTGGAGGTAGTGGAATGTGTCCAGAGAAGGGCCACGAGGATGAGCAGAGGGCTGGAGCTGCTCTCCTATAAGCCTCATCCCTGGAGGTGTTTGCAGCCAGGCTGGATGTGGCTGTGAGCAACCTGCTGCAGTGTGAGGTGTCCCTGGCCATGGCAGGGGGGTTGGAACTGGCTGATCCTTGAGGTCCCTTCCAAGCCTGACAGTTCTGTGATTCTATGGAAGAGCCATGGGATGGCAGCCAGGGCCCTGCAGCAGCAATGCCCTTGCTGGGACGAGCTTTAGAGCTAAGCTGCTGCCTCCGACCTGGGAGCCATGGGCTGGTTGGAGCAAGGGGAAGAGGCTGCTGCAGTGTATCTAAACACTGTTCCTATTGTGGCAGCCAAAGCTTCTCATTGTTCCATTGTGTTCAACCCAGCCTCAGGCAATTGGGGATCTACCAGGGTGGGGGTTTTTGTTTGTTTTATTTACTGTTTTAAAGAAACTAGCTGAGTTTTGGCTTGAAATCTGGATTGCCTAAGCCACTGCCTCTAGCAATCAGAACTCTCTGGCAAAGGGCATTATTTTAATCCCAGCCAGTTCCACTACCCTGCAAGGTGCCAGCACTGTCAGGATGAGCTCCAGCTCCACGGTAAGGATGCCACCTGCAGTGATGGCTACAGTGGTTGTGGACACTGCATAAAAGCAGTGACCTTTAAAACCGTGTCCTTGGCCAGTTAGACCTCTTATCTTACATAACTACAGCCATCCAAGACAGTGTCCTTAAGTGCTGGGTAAATCACTCACACTTAACTTACTGGCAGTCAGACACAGCCTTTCAACACACCCACGAAATGAGTCCTAAGACTTTTAGCTCAAGTGAATAAATGAAGGGGGAGTGGAGCCTTAATCATCCAGCTTTATACTCCAGCTTTAGAGGAAGGGCAAATTGCCACTGGAGGGAGGACTTTAAAATACCATCCCTGAGTCACTTACTGGGATGTAGCTTGCATTAATGTAGTCTGAGCAAGGGTCATCATCCACATTGGAGAGCTTCACTCTTGATGTATCATCTAGGAAGGAATTGATGACAAGAGGTTTATGGCTAGCTCTTGATTTTCAGTGCCTCTCCCGTTTACAGGAATGCATTTGCTAAAGGGCTGGCAGCATCACCACAAAGGTTTTATGTGGAGGGCTAAAGTAGATGGCTAATAGTTTATATTTGTACTGTCTCTTCCATCTGCAAGTGCTCTGGAGTCTTCCAAAGACTAGGATATGGGCAGGTGAGAAGAAAACAGTGCATAGCCCAAAGTTCCTCTGCTGAGCTCCATCAGAGTTCTTATGCCAGCAAAAGAGTCCCAACAGCATCCTCCTGGGATCCTGCCAGCAGTGTGCTGCACTGGAGAGCAGAACAGCACTGCTCCAGAAAGAGCACTGGTGCTCCAGTGGGCTGCAGAGATTTCAAGCTAACACCTGCATCAAGATATGTGTGCAGCAAGAGAAGTGTGGCCAGCAGAGCCAGGGAGGTTCTTCTCCCCCTCTGCTCTGCCCTGCTGAGACCACAGCTGCAATCCTGTGTCCAGTTCTGGGCTCCCCAGTTCAAGAGAGACAGAGACCTGCTGGAGAGAGGCCAAGGGAGAGCCAGGAGGATGCTTAGCGGACTTGAGCATCTCCCCTGTGAAGAGAGACTGAGAGCCCTGGGGCTGTTGAGTCTGGAGAAGAGAAGGCTGAGGGGGATCTGATCAATGTCTATCAATAGCTGAGGGCTGGGGGTCAAGTGGAGGGGGCCAAGCTCTTTTGGGGGGTCCACAGGAGTAAGCCAAGGAGCAATGGAGACAAACTTGAACGGAGAAGGTTTCAGCTCAACCTGAGGAGAAACTTCTTTGCAGTGAGGGTGTCAGAGCCCTGGAGCAGGCTGCCCAGAGAGGTTGTGGAGTCTCCTTCTCTGGAGCCTTTCCAGCCCTGTCTGGATGTGTTCCTATGTGACCTGTCCTGGATTCTATGGTCCTGCTCTGGCAGGGGGCTTGGACTCAAAGATCTCCAGAGGTCCTTTCCAACCCCTAACATCCTGTGAGCCTGTGATCCTTACCATACCACTCTAGCTCCACATTGCTGTGTCCTCTGAAGAATAAAGATCTGGTAAGGCTGTCAAAAAACCCCAAATGGATGATCCTCTGCATGTAAACAACCCCCTGTGCCCAGGTAGCCAAGAAGGCCAATGGCATCCTGGCCTGCATCAGGAACAGTGTGGCCAGCAGGAGCAGGGAAGTCATTCTGCTCTGGACTCAGCACTGCTTAGGCCACACCTTGAGTCCTGTGTCCAGTTCTGGGCTCCTCAATTCAAGAAGGATATTGAGACTCTTGAAGGTGTCCAGAGAAGGACAATGAGGTTGGGGAGGGGTCTGGAGCACAGCCCTGTGAGGAGAGGCTGAGGGAGCTGGGGTTGCTTAGCCTGCAGAAGAGGAGGCTCAGGGGAGACCTTCTTGCTCTCTCCAACTGCCTGAAGGGAGGTTGTGGCCAGGTGGGGGTTGGTCCCTTCTCCCAGGCACCCAGCACCAGAACAAGAGGACACAGTCTCAGGCTGTGCCAGGGGAGGTTTAGGCTGGAGGTGAGGAGAAAGTTCTTCCCAGAAAGAGTAATTGGCCATTGGGATGTGCTGCCCAGGGAGGTGGTGGAGTCACCGTCCCTGGAGGTGTTCAAGAGGGGGTTGGATGTGGCACTTGGAGCCATGGTTTAGTTGTCAGGAGGTGTTGGGTGATAGGTTGGACTTGATGATCTCTGAGGTCTTTTCCAACCTTACTGATTCTATGATCCTATGATTCTGCTCCCCTTGTCATCAGCAGTGACTGAATGCCCCCAATAGCTGGAGCTTTTCCTCTCTGGACTGAATTCTAGCCATTACACCTCTAGTGTGA
Organism: Picus viridis; assembly: GCA_033816785.1. NCBI lineage: Eukaryota > Metazoa > Chordata > Aves > Piciformes > Picidae > Picus > Picus viridis. The sequence continues at coordinate 55,510,832 of CM066567.1, forward strand.
AATGAAATTACTGGTCTGTGGGAAGCCATCCAGGGCCATGCATCATCTGCCTCCAAGCACCAGAACCTGAGCTAGCAGAGGTATTTCATCTCTGACAGGAAGGAGGGAAGGGATTGGCTGCACTCTTTTCCACTGGGCTTGCTGGGAAAGGGGGAAAAAAGTTCAAAAAGAGTGAAAAATAGCTGGTGTGAAGCAGTGCTGCCACAACCAGAGCCCAGACTCACAGGGCAATATATTATTGTATCGATTCTTCCCTCTGTTCTCTGGCAGGAGTGCGATGTCACACGTCTGGTTTCGACCCACATCTTTTAAGTCCTGGAAAAAACAGAGGGAAAAGGGCATGAGAACACAGGGAGACACAGTGCTGCCACCTCTCAAAGGCTATGGACACAGAACGGGGTGGGTGGCGGGAAAAAACCCAAAGTGAAACGAAACAGCTAATGATGGAGGTTTAAGGCAAGCACAAGGCTAGCAGGGGCTTTCCATAGTCATCAGGGAGATGAGCCACACAAATGAATCCTCCTGACCTCAGCCAGAGAGGCAGCAGGCAGAGCCTGCCAGCCAGAAGAGGCTATGCCAAATGAAGAGCTGCTTCTGCACCAGGAGAAGAGCACTGGAGAGAGTCCAAGGGAGGGCTACAAGGATGCTGAAGGGACTGCAGCACTGCCTGGGGAGGAGAGGCTGAGAGCCCTGGGGCTGCTTAGTCTGGAGAGGAGAAGACTGAGAGGGGATCTGATCAATGTCTATCGATAGCTGAGGGCTGGGGGTCAGGAGAGAGGGAACAGCCTCTGCCACTTGCATCCTGGGATAGGACAAGGGGCAATGGATGGAAACTCCAGCACAGGAGGCTCCACCTCAACAGGAGGAGGAACTTCTTGACTGTGAGCATCCCAGAGCACTGGAAGAGGCTGCCCAGAGAGGTTGTGGAGTCTCCTTCTCTGGAGCCTTTGCAGCCCTGTCTGGATGTGTTCCTGTGTGACCTGTGCTGGATTCTCTGGTCCTGCTCTGGCAGGGGGCTTGGACTGGAAGATCTGCAGAGGTCCCTTCCAACCCCTAAGCCTGTGAGCCTGTGAAGTGGAGTTCAGGTGAGGCTCTCAAACTTATTTGAATTGGTGTGAATAAGACCAAGAGCTGCAGGCCTTTCCCATGCAGTAACCCCTCGACTCAGGCAGCCCACCCCTTCCTGCAGCCCTTTGCCTAGGTTAGGATCCCACCTCATACTCCTTGGACAGGAGGTAGTTGGAGTCCGCTTGCAGCTTGGTGAAGTGTGCTTCAAAATGAGTGACTTTGATGGGACTACAACATTCAACAGGAGGAAGAAAACCACAGGATGAGTCACAGTCAGATCGTGGCCAAGTTGGCCATCAAGAAGCTTGTTTAAGGTATTGATTTGTTTTGTCTTTTTTACCTGCATGTTTTCCGGTTCCTGGAAACAGTTTCACAAGGAAAAGAAAAAGAGAAAGAGAAAACCACTTGATCAGATGGGGCACTGCATCCATGATTCCAGCTTAAAACACTGCTCTTAGGAACAAAGCTTTTGGCGTTACCCTTTTTGCCCCAAGTTCAGATGCACTGCCAGCGGCCTGTCCCTGCGGATGCTCAGCCTTGCCGTAGGTCTCTCGTGGCCACTGCTGGAATGAGAGAGAGGAAAATGCTCTGGTTTGCAATCACAGAATCAGTAAGGTTGGAAAAGACCTCAGAGATCATCAAGTCCAACCTATCACCCAACACCTCCTGACAACTAAACCATGGCACCAAGTGCCACATCCAAGCCTTTTTTGAACACCTCCAGGGATGGTGACTCCACCACCTCCCTGGGCAGCACATTCCAATGGCCAGTCTCTCTTGCTGGGAAGAACTTTCTCCTCACCTCCAGACTAAACCTCCCCTGGCACAGCCTGAGACTGTGTCCTCTTGTTCTGGTGCTGCTTGCCTGGGAGAAGAGACCAACCCCCTCCTGGCTACAACCTCCCTTCAGGGAGTTGTAGAGAGCAAGAAGGTCTCCCCTGAGCCTCCTCTTCTCCAGGTTAAACACCCCCAGCTCCCTCAGCTGTTCTGATGTTCTGATGCTAGGAAGAGCTGCCTATATAACACAACTTGTATAACATAACTTATGTTGGGGAAAAAAAGGGAATTTTTCAAAGTCTGTTTTGATTTGTGGCTCTGACCATGAAGAGTAGACTGTGAGAAGCTGGACATGAGCAGTGTGAGCTTGTAGCACAGAAGGCAAATCAAATCCTGGGCTGCATCCAAAGAAGTGTGGCCAGCAGATTCAGAGAGGCGATTGTGCCACTTTGCTCTGCTCTGCTGAGACCTCACCTGGAATACTGTGTCCAGGTCTGGAGCCCTCCATATAAGAAGGACATGGAGCTGATGGAGCAGGTCCAGAGGAGAGCCGTGAAAATGCTCAGGGGGTTGGAGCAGCTCTGCTATGAGGACAGGCTGAGGGAGCTGGGGGTGTTCAGCCTGGAGAAGAGGAGGCTCCAAGGTGACCTAATAGCAGCCTGCCAGTACTTGAAGGGAGCTACAGGAAGGATGGAGAGAGACTGTTTGCAAAGGCCTGCAGGGACAGGACCAGGGGCAATGGCTTCAAACAGAGCAGATTTAGACTGAATGTTAGGAACAAATTCTTTACTCTGAGGGTGGTGGAACACTGGAACGGGCTGCCCAGGGAGGTGGTTGAGGCTTCACCCCTGGAGATATTCAAGGTGAGGTTTGACAGGGCCCTGGGCAGCCTGATCTCGTTGGGGATGTCCCTGCTGACTGGGGGAGGTCAGACTGGGTGACCTTCCAACCCTGACAATCCTGTAATTCCATGATCAGTTCTACAGTTAGTGTGTACAGATCCATGGATATTTCTGCTGACTCCTTCAGTGCACTCCTCCAGTTTTACAGCTGTGCTTTAAATAAATTAATATAAGTCTATAAATTAACATCATTTGACCTGACCTCAAACACAGAGCCTGAGAAAGGGACTCAACTTACCTCACTTTTTGCCTGCAGACAAATAAGGCAGTAACAGCCACTAACATCACAATCAGAAACAAGCCAGCACTCACACCTTCAATAACTCCAAAGAGAGGCTCTAGAAACAGAAGAGTGAGGCAATGCATGAACAACCAAAGAACCAATAAACTTCAGGGGATATTATATTACAAAGCTAAATAAATGCTTCAATCCAAGGCATTTAAACATGTAGGTAAAACCTGGCCCTGCTTTTCTGTCCATATCATTTTCTTTCACCCCCAGCTACATTTTCTGTCAGCCCCAGCTACAGTAAAAGCAAGCACAGCCTCACTCTGTGGGAGTTTGCTTCCCTTGCATTTTGAAGCTTTCTTGGGGACAGCTGCACTGAGCCTTCAGCTTTTCCTCTGCCGTCAGCAGCTCCACCAAGCAGCCGTCTGGCTTTTCAAACTAAGGCTGGGCAAAGCCATGGCTCCAGCCCTGGTGTGGAGCAGCCTGCAGGCACAACAATCTTGGTTTTGCTGCACACTTTGCAACTTGCTCCAGATCATAGTAGTATCATAGTGTCAGTCAGGGTTGGAAGGGACCACAAGGATCATCTAGTTCCAACCCCCCTGCCATGGGCAGGGACACCCCACACTAGATCAGGCTGGCCAGAGCCTCATCCAGCCTGGGCTTAAACACCTCCAGGGATGGGGCCTCAGCCACCTCCCTGGACAACCCATTCCAGGGCTTCACCACTCTCATGGGGAAGAACTTCCTCCTCACCTCCAGCCTGAATCTCCCCACCTCCAGCTTCATTCCATTCCCCCGAGTCCTATCACTCCCTGATACCCTGAGAAGTCCCTCCCCAGCCTTCCTGTAGGCCCCCTTCAGATACTGGAAGGCCACAATGAGGTCACCTCTGAGCCTTCTCCTCTCCAGACTGAACAGCCCCAACTCCTTCAGTCTGTCCTCACAGGAGAGGTGCTCCAGCCCTCTGATCATCCTCGCGGCCCTTCTCTGGACACCTTCCAGCACCTCCAGATCCCTCTTGTAATAGGGGCTCCAGAACTGGAGGCAGTACTCCAGGTGGGGTCTCACCAGGGCTGAGCAGAGGAGGAGAATCACCTCCCTTGACCTGCTGGCCACACGTCTCCTGATGCAGCCCAGGATCTGATTGGCTTTCCGGGCTGCAAGTGCACATTGAGAGCTCCTGTTGAGCTTCTCGTCCCCCAGCACCCCCAAGTCTCTCTCCTCAGGGCTGCTCTCCAGCCAGTCCCTGCCCAGCCTGGATTTGTGCCTGGGATTGCCTCGACCCAGCTGCAGGACCCTGCCCTTGGTCTTGTTGAAGCTGATGAGGTTGGCTTGTGCCCACCTCTCCAGCCTGTCAAGGTCCCTCTGGATGGCATCCCTTCCCTCCAGTATGTCTGCTGCACCACACACACAGCTTGGTGTCATCAGCAAACTTGCTGAGGGTGCAGTCAAGATACCAGAGATCTGCACTCAGATACCAGAGTGTTCAGAGGCACAAAATATAACCATGTGCTGGAACTAACCTGCCTCCGTCGTGATGGGTAAGGAGAAGAAGGTGTCGGCAAAGAGTGGTTTAGGGAGCTCCTTCGGGTCTTCACTGAAGAGCTGGGTAAAGGCTCTGATGCTGATCCTAAAAAAACAACCCAGTACCATCATAGAGAGAGCTCATCACATGTTCAGAACCAACAGCAGAAAAGTAAGAACTCATTTGCTCCTTTTAGAGAAGGAAACCTTTCCGCTGACAGGCTGAGAGCCCTGGAGCAGGCTGCCCAGGGAGGTTGTGGAGTCTCTTTCTCTGGAGCCTTCCCATCCCTGTCTGGATGTGTTCCTGTGTGACCTGTGCTGGATTCTATGGTCCTGCTCTGACAGAGGGGTTGGGCTGGAAGATCTTCAGAGGTCCCTTCCAACCCCTAACATCCTGTGAGCCTGTGACCACAGACAGTTCTTACTGAAAGCACCAGAGTTAAATAGTACAGCTGGGAGAGCTCAGCCAGTGGAGGTGAAGGGCTCTGAGGTACCCTGGCAGAGGTGACAGATGGGAGTCTGGCTGCTGCCACACACAGACTGATCATGCCTGAAAGCAGGACCAGCAGAGGATGCAGCAAGCAGGGGACTCAGAAATGCTTCTCAGTGGTCACATGTAGCACCTTAAGGGGTGCTTATATAAAGGATGGAGAGAGGCTGTTTGCAAAGGCCTGCAGGGACAGGACCAGGGGCAATGGCTTCAAACTAGAGAAGAGCAGATCGAGATTGGATGTGAGGAACAGTGTGACAGAGCACAGCTCCAACAGGACTCTAACCTGTAAGCAGTCCGAGGCTTCAGAGGTCCATCACAGAATCTCTGCTGCTCTGGATCACAGCGTCCTCCCAGGTTGTCCATTTCTCCTCCCAGGTTAATGTCAAAGCTTTTATAGTCCCTGTCAGGGCTCTCAGCGCATCTGCTGGCAAAATAATTTGTCTGGTAGATGCGTACAGAGTCGTTGTGCTTGTACTCCAGGTAGGAAGGCAACGGGTGCTGCTCATCAGGCTTTGGTCCTTCACTACCTACAGCAGAGAAAGGCAGAAGGTTTACATAGCACAGCCAATAATGTGATGCAGCTTACAGGCTCCAGCTGTTGACAGACCTTATTCTTATCCAGCTTTCTAGCATGTTCTGGGAAGCTGCACAGGACCCTTGGTGAATGCAGAGCTACAGTGCTACCTTGTTTCTGCTACCAACCTCGCTCAAAACTGAAGAGGAGCCAGCAGTGTGCCCAGGAGGCAAAGAAAGCCAAAGGCCTCCTGGCTGGGATCAGCAATGCTGTGTCCAGCAGGAGCAGGGAGGGGATTGTCCCCTGGCACTCAGCTCTGGAGAGGCCACACCTCGAGTGCTGTGTCCAGTTTTGGGCACCTCAGGACAAGAGAGATGTGGAGGTGCTGGAGCCAGGGCAGAGGAGGGCAAGGAAGCTGGGAAGGGCCTGGAGAAGAAATCTGATGGGGAGCAACTGCAGGAGCTGGGGATGGTTAGTGTGAAAGAGAGGAGGCTGAGGGGAGACCTCCTGGCTTTCTACATGGCTTTCTCAAAGAGCTTTCCAGCCTGCACAAACATGACAGAGCAGAGAGTGGAAACATTATCTCTGCTTTTTTCCTCTTTCCTAAGGGCTGATGGACAAAGAGATTAAGAAACTTTCTCAGTGGTCTTCAAAAATAAAAGAAAAGTCCTTAAAAACAACAAACACAGGTCTTCACAAATCAAACAAGCATTTACAGATAGAAGTCTTTACAAATAAAATAAGTCTCTGAAGATAAAATAAGTCTCTGAAAAGTCATTAAAAAGAAGTCTTTGAAAATAAAATGAAAGCCTTTAGAAAGAAAAGTCTTTAAAAATAAAGTAAGTCTTTGAAAATAAAGTAAAAGTCTTTACAAATAAAGTAAGTCTTTAAAAATAGTCTTTAAAATAAGTAAGTCTTTAAGAAGAGCCTGGATGAGGCACTTGGTGCCATGGTTTAGCTGATGAGATGGTGTTGGGTGATGGGTTGGACTTGGATGATCTCAAAGGTCTTTCCCAGCCTGGTTAGTTCAGTATTCAGTGTACCTATCCTGGCATGCCAGTAAGTGAAGGCACTTCTGAAAAGAAGGTATAGCTGTTGAGCCATCAATCTGTTCTGTCACATATAGGTCAGCTGCACAGGGAGCTTTGCATGCATGCTCCAAGGGCAATTTCTGTTCTGTTTTCACAGTGCTGCCTGCAAAGTCATTTTCTACAGTGAACAAACACCCCCTGGGAGATGCTACCTTTGCCCTCTCAGCAAGGCCAACAGAGGCTCTCCAAATGAGAGACCAAGGCAGTTTATTCTGTGTCTGCTGCCAATGGCATCCAATGTTAAGTCTGCCACTGGGGAGACTCTCTCAACACATGTGCAGGGTTGAAAATTGCCCCCTCCAACATTATTTTGCTAGACCAGCCCAGCTGGAAGCCAATCACAGAATCAGTAAGGTTGGAAAAGACCTCAGAGGTCATCGAGTCCAACCTATCACCCAACACCTCCTGACAACTAAACCATGGCTCCAAGTGCCACATCCAACCCCCTCTTGAACACCTCCAGGGACGGTGACTCCACCACCTCCCTGGGCAGCACATCCCAATGGCCAATTACTCTTTCTGGGAAGAACTTTCTCCTCACCTCCAGCCTAAACCTCCCCTGGCACAGCTTGAGACTGTGTCCTCTTGTTCTGGTGCTAGGTCCTGGGAGAAGGGACCAACCCCCACCTGGCCACAACCTCCCTTCAGGCAGTTGGAGAGAGCAAGAAGGTCTCCCCTGAGCCTCCTCTTCTGCAGGCTAAGCAACCCCAGCTCCCTCAGCCTCTCCTCACAGGGCTGTGCTCCAGACCCCTCCCCAACCTCATTGTCCTTCTCTGGACACCTTCAAGAGTCTCAATATCCTTCTTGAATTGAGGAGCCCAGAACTGGACACAGGACTCAAGGTGTGGCCTAAGCAGTGCTGAGTCCAGGGCAGAATGACTTCCCTGCTCCTGCTGGCCACACTCAATACAATACAATACAATACAATACAATACAATACAATACAATACAATACAATACACCAGGTTGGAAGAGACCTTCAAGCTCATCGCGTCCAACCCATCAACCAATCCAACCCACCCAAACAACTAACCCATGGCACCAAGCACCCCATCAAGTCTCCTCCTGAACACCTCCAATGAAGGTGACTCCACCACCTCCCTGGGCAGCACATCCCAATGGGCAATCACTCTCTCCGTGTAGAACTTCTTCCTAACATCCAGCCTAAACCTGCCCTGGCACAGCCTGAGACTGTGTCCTCTTGTTCTGGTGCTGGCTGCCTGGGAGAAGAGGCCAACCTCTGCCTGGCTACAACCTCCCTTCAGGTAGCTGTAGAGAGCAATAAGGTCACCCCTCAGTCTCCTCTTCTCCAGGCTAAGCAACCCCAGCTCCCTCAGCCTTTCCTCATAGGGCTTGTGTTCCAAACCCCTCATCAACTTTGTTGCCCTTCTCCGGACACGTTCCAGCAAGTCAACATCCTTCCTAAACTGAGGGGCCCAGAACTGGACACACTCTTCCTCATGCAGCTGTATTCACAGGCAAATCTACACTCTCCAATGCAATGCAATGAATATGTACCAAATACACAGTATTTATATCTATTTACAGGTATTTGCAATTTATAAACAGCACAAGAACCTCCTCTGGCCAAAAACCAGGGGAGGTGCTAAAAGCTTCCCACTCCCTGCCCCCACTTCCTTGCCCCCCTGGACACAAAGGGACAAGAGAAAAAAGCAGAGAGTTATTTTGTTAGGATACCCAGCCAGAACAAAGACCACAGCTAAGGTCAAGCAGAAGCAAGTTAGTGTCTCCCAGAGGAAGGAAGGCAAAAGAGAGGAAGGTGGCTGACATTACCAGCCTCATGTTTGTTATCTGTCCAATGGGACTGTTTAGAACTTACCATTATTTTGCTTTTTTACACCCAGTAGTGATTGATTTACATCCTACCACTTTCTGTTCAAGCCCAGTGGAAAATTTTAAAGGTACAGCCTGGAACTACCACACCATGGATGAGAGCTATGTACCAACTGCTCTGGCTGAGCTCTGAGGTGGTTACTGAGGAGACTCAGTTCCTAAATCCCCAGGCTAGGGAGGAGCAGATCTATGAAGAGATGAGAAGCAGCTCCTTTGCTGCGGGGTAAACAGGGGTGAACCTCCTCATGCAACTCCTACAGGGAATAGGTACTAAATCATGACACTTACCATCAGCCTCTCTCACCACCACAGTGAAGTACTTCACAGCTCCATTGGTATCACTAAACCAGCTGCAGTTAAAGGTGAAGTTGATGGAGGACTTGGTAATCAGCACCTCTTTTTTGTTCACTCTTATGTCTGGAGGTGGCTGGGGGGACCTGAGTAATGAAAGGAAATACAGAACAAGGGAAAGTATTACCTATGCACTTGCTATGGCTTAGACCTAGTAAGGAAAATGCAATGTATCATAGAATCACAGAATTGTCAGGGTTGGAAGGGACCTCAAGGATCAGCCAGTTCCAACCCCCCTGCCATGGGCAGGGACACCTCACACTACAGCAGGTTGCTCACAGCCACATCCAGCCTGGCTGCAAACACCTCCAGGCAGGAGGCTTCCACCACCTCCCTGGGCAACCTGTGCCAGGCTCTCACCACCCTCATGGGGAACAACTTCTTCCTCACATCCAATCTGAATCGACCCACTTCTAGTTTTGCTCCATTCCCCCTAGTCCTACCACTCCCTGACACCCTCAAAAGTCCCTCACCAGCTTTCTTGTAGCCCCCTGCAGATACTGGAAGGCCACAATTAGTAATAAATTTGTAATAAAGTTCAGATGACTGGACCCAAATCTCTGAATCTATCCTCTTTGCAATCCAGGATCCCAGGATGTTAGGGGTTGGAAGGGACCTCGGGAGATCTTCCAGTTCAACCCCTGCCAGAGCAGGACCATAGAATCCAGCACAGGTCACACAGGAACACATCCAGACAGGGCTGGAAAGGCTCCAGAGAAGGAGACTCCACAACCTCTCTGGGCAGCCTGCTCCAGGGCTCTGGGACCCTTACTGTAAAGAAGTTCTTCCTCATGTTGAGGTGGAACCTCCTGTGCTGGAGTTTATATCCATTACTCTTTGTCCTATCCCGGGTGCAGCTGAGCAGAGCCTGTCCCCTCCCTCTTGACCCCCAGCCCTCAGCTATTGATAGACATTGATCAGATCCCCTCTCAGTCTTCTCTCCAGGCTAAACACCCCCAGGGCTCTCAGCATCTCCTCATCAGGCAGTGCTCCAGTCCCTTCATCAGCCTCACAGCCTTGTAGAGTTGAGAGCTCCTTTTGCTGCCTGAGCAAGAGAGGCCCTGGCCCCTGCAGCTGGCTGAGCTCTGCCTGGCACTCACGGTCGATCATGGTGATGGTGCTGTCCTCCACTACCTCACTGCTCATGTCCGCAGAGTGCACCTTGATGGACACCAGGTAACGCTTGTGTGGCACCAGGGTCATGATGTTCAGCAGAGACTTCTCTTTGTCTATCCTTTTAGAGAACTCCACCTCACGAGTGTCCATCTTTTTGCACTCCACACTGTAGCCATCGAAGTCAGAGTCAGGAGGCGTCCAGGAACAGGCGATGGCAGTAGACGTCTGGGGCCGACAGTGAAGGCTTTGTATCTTGTCTGGCTCTAGAGGATCACAGGATCAGAGGGTGTTAGGGGTTGGAAGGGACCTCTGCAGATCTTCCAGTCCAACCCCCTGCTAGAGCAGCACCATAGAATCCAGCACAGGTCACACAGGAACACATCCAGACAGGGCTGGAAAGGCTCCAGAGAAGAAGACTCCACAACCTCTCTGGGCAGCCTGCTCCAGGGCTCTGGGATCCTGCTCTAGTGGAGGATGTCCCTGCTGACTGCAGAGGGGGTGCACTAGATGAGGTTTGGAGGTCACTTCCAACCCAGACCATTCAGTGATTGTATGATTTCCTCTCTCCTGACAGCTAGAGATGGTTTGGATCCACAGATATGGACAGAAATGCAGGGCAGTAGAACACTACAATTCCAGTTTCAAATCTAGTGCAGCAGGGCTCCAGTCACCCTTCCTGTTTGATTGCCCAGAAGCATTTTGATTATGTCAGTGGGCAGCCCATTCCACGAGTGACTGGCCATTGGAATGCGCTGCCCAGGGAGGTGGTGGAGTCACCATCCCTGGAGGTGTTTAAGAAGAGCCTGGCTGAGGCATTTGGTGCCATGGTTTAGTTGATGAGATGGTGTTGGGTGACTGGTTGGACTCGATGACCTCAAAGTTCTCTTCCAACCTGGTTAATTCTGTATTCTGTAATATCCTGCTGTCAGAGAAGTTTGGGTATTTGGCCCTATTTTTTCCCCTGAAACTGACTGATTCAGGCTCTGCAACCAAAGACTCCCACTCTGAATGTGAAAATTCTGAATCTCTGTCCCTTTTCAATCTTTAAAGGGTTGACCTTGCTCAGACTAGAACTGAATTACAGAATCACAAAACTGCCAGGGTTGGAAGGGACCTCAAGGATCATTTAGTGCCAATCCCCCTGCCATGGGGGGTGGTACAACTAGATCAGGTTGCCCACAGCCACATCCAGCCTGGCTTTAAAAACTTTCAGGGATGAGGCTTCATCATCACCTCCCTGGGCAACCTGTGCCAGTCTCTCACCACCCTCATGGGGAACAACTTCTTCCTAACATCCAATCTCAATCTACCCACTTCTAGTTTTGCTCCATCCCCCCGGTCCTATCACTCCCTGACACCCTCAAAAGTCCCTCCCCAGCTTTCTTGGAGCCCCCTTCAGATCCTGGAAGGCCGCAGTGAGGCCTCCTTGGAGCCTCCTCTTCTCCAGACTGAACAGCCCCAGCTCCCTCAGCCTGGCCTTGTGGTCCTTCATGCATTTCTCAAAGGAAATCACTGACTGCAAAAGAATTAGGTAGGATTAACAGCTTTGCATCTTCTCCAGCTGAGTGCTGGGGTGCAGTGGGAATTGTGACTTACTTGTTCTCACACTTGCAGACTGTGACTGACTGTATGTCCTCCAGCTGTCCCCACTGACAGTCCTGACGCTGAACTGATAGAGCCTCCCCGGCCGCAGGCCGTAAATGATGCGGACTTTAGATTTGCTGCTGCTGTAGGGGTTGAAGACTGTGAGGGCATCCTTTGGGAGCCACTGCAACTCAAAATCATCATAGTCTGTCCAGTCTGGAGGGCCCAGCCAAGTGACTGATAATGAGGTGTTGGCAACATCAGTAAAGGATACAGAGTTAGGAGGGCTGGGTGCTGCATGGAAAGGGGAAATACAACAGGGAGAGAAAAACAAACAGAAGAGATTCTTAATAAGCTTTTAGACAAGACAACATAAAATATGCAGTTCTTCTCTTCAGGCATCACAGAGTGGTTTATGCTGTCCTGTGTACCCAGTCCCTGCTGCTGGTGGTGACTTTGACAGACACTGCATGTTCTCAAGCCTTTCAAAGTGAAACAGTGCTAACAAAAATCACACTCTGGTTTGATACCCCTCAGGATATCCTTTACCTTTACACCTTCGGTGACTCTCACAATAAATCCTCCCTCAGAACAGATCTGTGGCACAGTTGTGAATTAACACGAATTCTGAGGGGGTGGGAGGTGGGAGGGGGTGGTAGTTTCAGGCCGTGCCTGGAAATATTTTCCACAGATCTTGAACAGGAGGCGGTAGGATGCAAATAAATCCCCACTGGCTGTAAAAAGGAAAGTAATGGAAGTTCTAAACAACCCCACTGGACAGACAATAAACATAAGGCTAGTAAGGTAAGCTAACTTTCTCTCTTCTGGGCTTCCTTGCTCTAGCAGATACCAGCTCTGGCTTCGGCTTGGCTTTGCTGACCTTGGCTGTGCTCTTTGTTGTGGCTGAGTACCTAACAAAACAACTCTTGGCTGTGCTCTTTGTTGTGGCTGAGCATCTGAAAAACCAACTCTCTGCTCTTTCTCTTGTCCCCAGTACACAGGGTGGGTAGGGAGGGGAGCAGGGAAGGGGAAGCTGTTAGTAGCTCCCCCGGTTTTGTCCCGGGGGGTTCTTGTGCTGTTTGTCAATTGTAAATACCTGTAAATATTGTATGTGTTGTATATATTCATTGCACCTCATTGTAGACTGTAGTTTTGCTTGTAAATACAGCTTCATTTGCTACCATCTGAGCTGGACTGGCAATTTTATTTTGGGGGGGGGGGGGCGGTTCACCCACCACGGACAGCCAAAAGAGCAGATCCCACCTCTGCTTTTGCTAGCACTCCCAACCTGTGGGATCTTGGTTGTTTCAGTCCTTGGCCTCCTCCAAGCTCAACCTGTTGATGACGGCTCTGATTTCCATGGGCTACATCAAGAACATTGCCAGTCTGGCAATTTAAATTTCAACCCACCACAGGGGCCTCAACAGAAAGCCCAAAGGCTTTGTGTCTGTTACCTGTTCTTCCTTCAGCATTGGCTGCGTTGGTCAGGTCACCACTGTGAGTCACCACAACCAGAGTGTACTTCCTGCCAGGAACCAGCCCCTGGAAATGCCACTCTCTCAGGTCTTTCCTGTTCCATGTTTCTTTCTGTGTCCCATTTGGGTTGTAGAGATTCAGCTCATAGAAGTCAACATCTCCTGCTGCTGCCCCCCAGGTGAACCACAGGCTGTCCGTCCTGTTTCGGTTGGATGCCTTGAGACCCACAACTGGGGCTGGGACTGAAAAAAGAGGGGATAGGAAAAAACCAGAATACAGTTAACCAGGTTGGAAAAGACCTTACAGATCATCCAGTCCAACCTACCCCCAACACCAGCTCATCAACTAAACCATGGCACCGAGTGCCTCACCCAAGCTCTTCTGAAACACCTCCAGTGATGGTGACTCCACCACCTCCCTGGGCAGCACATTCCAGTGGCCAATCTCTCTGTCTGGGAAGATTAGTAGGACTTTAGGTAGAGCATCCTTCAGGGGGAGGAGAGGCAACAAGGTCAAGCAGACCTTACACTTACCCTGCAATCACATCCATCTGGTAAACTAAACAGTCACCACAGCTGGCCAAAAAGACAGGAAGCCTCAGGAAATGTAATACCTCAATAGTTTCCTTTCTTATTTTGAGCCACACCTGCCCCCAGAAGAGGCTGGAATGTTTGCAACAGGTAGCTTTGCAAATGTTCAACAGCTTTTTCCCAGTCAAGTGTCTGGACACATCCAGCTTTGAGGTAGATGAAGAAAGTGCACCACTGCCCAGAGGCAGCCTCACACAGGGGTTACTCAGATGATGCCTCTAGGAGGAAGGTTTCCCAGAGGGGTTACTCAGATGATGCCTCTAGGAGAGAGGTTTTACAGAGGGGTTACTCAGATGATGCCTCTAGGAGAGAGGTTTTACAGAGGGGTTACTCAGATGATGCCTCTAGGAGGAAGGTTTCCCAGAGGGGTTACTCAGATGATACCTCTAGGAGGAAGGTTTCCCAGAGGGGTTACTCAGATGATGCCTCTAGGAGAGAGGTTTTACAGAGGGGTTACTCAGATGATGCCTCTAGGAGGGAGGTTTCCCAGAGGGGTTACTCAAATGATGCCTCTAGGAGGAAGGTTTCCCAGAGGGGTTACTCAGCTGATGCCTCTAGGAGGGAGGTTTCCCAGAGGGGTTACTCAAATGATGCCTCTAGGAGGAAGGTTTTACAGAGGGGTTACTCAAATGATGCCTCTAGGAGAGAGGTTTTACAGAGGGGTTACTCAAATGATGCCTCTAGGAGGAAGGTTTCCCAGAGGGGTTACTCAGATGATGCCTCTAGGAGAAAGGTTTTACAGAGGGGTTACTCAGATGATGCCTCTAGGAGGAAGGTTTTACAGAGGGGTTACTCAAATGATGCCTCTAGGAGAGAGGTTTTACAGAGGGGTTACTCAAATGATGCCTCTAGGAGGAAGGTTTCCCAGAGGGGTTACTCAGATGATGCCTCTAGGAGAGAGGTTTTACAGAGGGGTTACTCAAATGATGCCTCTAGGAGAGAGGTTTTACAGAGGGGTTACTCAAATGATGCCTCTAGGAGAGAGGTTTTACAGAGGGGTTACTCAGATGATGCCTCTAGGAGAAAGGTTTTACAGAGGGGTTACTCAGATGATGCCTCTAGGAGAAAGGTTTTACAGAGGGGTTACTCAGATGATGCCTCTAGGAGAAAGGTTTTAGAGAGGGGTTACTTAGCTGATGCCTCTGGGAGGAAGGTTTCCCAGAGGGGTTACTGAGATGACACCTCTAGGAGGAAGGTTTCACAGTGTCAGGGCTGCTAGAGCTGCTTAGGAAACTCTGGTTCCCATGTGTGCCTGAACATACAGAGCTACAGCCAGAGCTCCCTGTGGGAGATCAGTTGTGTTTTGCTGGTAGATTGCCTACCCCACTACCCCTATGCACTTTGCCTTGCTGTCTTTTCTGCTCATGGCCTGACCTTACTTTAAGGGTGGGAGACAGCTGTTTCCCCTAAGCCTGAGCAGCATACACTGGGAAGTCCTTCACCTGACCTGAGCACCCAGAAACTATTTTAAAGGTCTTTGCTTTGTTTTTCCTCTTGCAACCACATCATTTGGAATTTACCTTCTAATGCTGTTCCAGTTGTAGGCTGATGCCTAGGAACATTTTCCACAGTAGAAAAGTGGTAGAATGTGAATAAATTACCACTGGATGTAAAAGGGAAAACAATGATAAGGTCTAAACAATGCCCTTGGTCCGATCACAGAATCATAGAATCAGTAAGGTTGGAAGAGACCTCAAGGATCATCAAGTCCAACCTGTCACCCAACACCTCCTGACTAACTAAACCATGGCTCCAAGTGCCACATCCAGTCCCCTCTTGAACACCTCCAGGGACAGTGACTCCACCACCTCCCTGGGCAGCACATTCCAATGACTAACAACTCCCTCTGTGAAGAACTTTCTCCTCACCTCGAGTCTAAGTTAGTTGTATAAAGTAACTCTACAGCTTTTTCACTCAAGCAGATACCAGCTGGGGTTTCTGCTGGCTTGCTGACCTTGGCTGTGTTCTTGCTGTGGGTAAGTACTAATAAGCCTCTCTCTGCTCTTCTCTCTCTCTTTTCCCTTGTATAGGGAGTGGGGAAGGGAGCAGGGAGGGGGAAGCTGTTGGTAACCCCCTGGTTTTGTCAGGGGGGTTCTTGTGCTGTTTAGAAACTGCACATACACGTAGATATTGCAGATTTTGTACCTATCCACAGCATTCCATATTTCTGGATTGTAGTTCTGCCTGTAAATCTAGCTCCATTTGCTTTCCAGCTGAGCTGGTCTAGTGTGGTGGTTTGGGCTGGGTGCCCTCTGCTGCATGGCACACTTCCTGTGTCCAGGAGTCCAGCCCAGTGGGTGGACACAGGAAAACCGTGTATCTCCTACCACAATCCCCTGCACCGTTATAAGACCTTGCGTGGGGTCCGCCTCTTTCTCTTTCTTCCCTCGCTGCCGCCCGGTAACTGGGGGAGATGTCTCCCGGCCTTGGGCCTGGCTAGGCCCAAGGCCAGGGGGATGGGCGGTCTCAGGCCTGGCCAGCTGAGACTAGCCTAGCAGTGGGGGGGGGGAAGAACGAGCCCTGGGGGTCTTGGGCCCACCCTCAGGTGGGGATGGGGTTCATCCGGGTGTGTGTTGGGGTTACTTCTCTCACTGTTTCTGGTTTCTTTTGTGCACCTTCACTTCTTCTATTTAAACTTTTCCATCACTTTCGCAATCCGTTTGTTGGAGTCGTCATTTTGCCCGTGGTGGGGAGGGTGGCTATCTCAACCCACTACATTTTTGGCGCCCAACGTGGGGCTGGTTGGTGTGGCGACCTGCAGATCAGATTGCAAATGATGGATAGTTTAAATTTAGTTCTGGGCGTCGGTTTTCGGTTTGGGAAGGTCGGGGGGGCTCAAGCTTTGCTGCCGGGGCGATCGTGTGGGTTCTTGTGGATTGCAGGGGGACACCTGGTGTGTCGGGGGTTGCCGCTTAAGAACGCGGGACCTGCCCCTCCCCCACCCTTTCCTCTCCGCGGGCGGTGGAAGCGGCGGGGGTGAGGCGGGGGAGGGGCAGCGGCGAGCAGGTCAGATGAGGTCCGTCTCGCTGCAAGGATGGAGCCAGCCGCAGCGGGCGGGCGGGCGAGATAGCCCCCGAGACCCAGGAGGGGCGAACGGGGACCCCAGCTGGAAAGCCGTTTTCAAAGGCTCTGAGAACGCGCTCGTGGCTTTCGCTGGGGAAGCTGTTGGAGTGCCCGAGGGGTGGAGGTGATTTTGATCCTGTACCGCGGCGGTAGAGGCGGCCGGGCTCTGCTGTGTGCTGAGTGGCGGCGGTAGCGGACGCCGGCCGGCGCTCGGGCTGCAGTGGGCTTGGCTCTAATCTCCCCCATGTTTTTCGGACAGTACCGAAAAATGGCGCCGAGCACCTGGCTCCGCCTCCCTGCCTCTCAGTTGGGCTGTGGCGCAGCCCCTCCCTCTTCCGGGGGTGTGCAGCCGGACATTGCTACGCCTCGGTACGTGAACGCCCGGTGTGGGGGGGCGAAGTACCCTGATAGGCGTTTGGGTAGCCTGGACCGCGGTCGGAGGCGGTCGGTTTGCGGCACCCTGGGGATCGGAAAAGCAGTCGTGGAGCCGGATTGTTCCGACTGGCTTGCCCCAGGGGTGGAGATATGCCGCTGAGCAAAACGTGAGCAAGAAGAAGAGCTTGGCTGAGAGGTTGTGAGGCTTTTCCAGGTGGCCAGGATGTCCAACGGATCCATGGAGAACCTGCACTGCAGAAGAGTGAAATCTGCATCGCTGGGAGGTTCCACTGGATGAGAGCGGAAGAACTGGACTGGACTGATGCTTGAGCCTGAGAGAGACTGTTCGGGTGGACGCCCAGAAGAAGATATGGACCCTGCCGGACGCGTCATCAGGGATTTCTAATATGATGATGTGTTTGGGTGCAGGGGTTGTGGTATGAGATAAGGGGTGGCGTGTGGTGGTTTGGGCTGGGTGCCCTCTGCTGCATGGCACACTTCCTGTGTCCAGGAGTCCAGCCCAGTGGGTGGACACAGGAAAACCGTGTATCTCCTACCACAATCCCCTGCACCGCTATAAGACCTTGCGTGGGGTCCGCCTCTTTCTCTTTCTTCCCTCGCCGCCGCCCGGTAACTGGGGGAGACGTCTCCCGGCCTTGGGCCTGGCTAGGCCCAAGGCCAGGGGGATGGGCGGTCTCAGGCCTGGCCAGCTGAGACTAGCCTAGCAGTGGGGGGGGGGGGAAGAACGAGCCCTGGGGGTCTTGGGCCCACCCTCAGGTGGGGATGGGGTTCATCCAGGTGTGTGTTGCGGTTACTTCTCTCACTGTTTCTGGTTTCTTTTGTGCACCTTCACTTCTTCTATTTAAACTTTTCCATCACTTTTGCAATCCGTTTGTTGGAGTCGTCATTTTGCCCGTGGTGGGGAGGGTGGCTATCTCAACCCACTACATCTACCAATTTCATTCTGGTGGTGGAAACCTCATCCCTGGAGGTTTTTAAGGCCAGGCTGCATGTGGCTCTGGGCAACCTGACCTAGTGTGAGCTGTCCCTGCTCATGGCAGGGGGCTGGAACAAGATGCTCCTTGAGGTCCCTTCCAACCCTGACAATTCTGTGATTCTATCATTCTCCAAAGCAGCTGGGGGGTAATTTTTAACCCACCACAAATGCTTATGGCATCTAAGAGCCCACTGTGCTGTTTCTATTAGCTGCTCTAATCTAGCATGAGCATCAGAGCCAGCCTGGCTCACGGGTGTTCCCCCCAGACTGCAGACAGATGGCTTTCTTAGGTGTTCTTGCCTGTTCTTCCAAAGACAGAGGACTCATTGGTGAGGTCTCCGCTGTGGGTGACGATCACCATGCGATACATCCTGCCCTGCCGCAGGTTCTGGAACGAGCACTGCTGCAGCTGCTGCTCTCCTGAAATCCTGTCATGGAGGGACTTGTCTGGGTTGTACAGGAAGATGTCATAGGAGTCCAGCTCCCCTTGAGAGGTGGTCCAGCTGAAGGACAGTCGGTCAGTGGTGTTCTCTGTGACCTTCAGGTTCGTGACGGCTGCTGGAACTGGAAAGGATAAACGCAAGAGTAAATATTGGCTTCAGACTGGACAGTAGGAAACCTTTGTTCAGGGCAAGAGTGGTCAGGGCTTGGAATGTGCTGCCCAGGGAGGTGGTGGAGTCCCCAAGCCTGGCTGTGTTTGCAGGTGGTTTGTCTGTGGTGCTTGGGGCTGTGGTTTAGGGGTGAGCCTTGCAGAGCAGGGCTCTGGGTTGGACTGTGTGATCCTGAGGCTCTTTTCCAACCTGAATGTTTCTATGTTTCCATCCAAGAGCCTAAGCCACCAAGCTGAACATTTCAATGAAGCCACAAGTAGCTAAGTAATGTTAACAGCAACTTCTAGAAACAAGGGGAAAGCATTTCTGGAGGTGCCACTGAGTCTCTCCAGTACAAGGTTTGCACTTCCCAGTAGCCCTCATTCTCCAGCCTCTGCTCAGACAGAGCTGTCCAGTAGGTTCTGCAAGAAGCTTTACCTGAGTAAAGACTGCAAGATTTGGCTCTGAGTTTAGAAGTTTCACATCCTGTACTAAGACTGTGAATTAAAAACCTGATGGCAAGAAAACCTTCAGGTAGCTTCATGACCTAGTTTGAGGGAATTCATATTCTTACTATGAACCATGTGCTAATGGATTTCAGATTCACACCCCAAGCACAGAGCAGGAAAAATGAGGCACTTGAATGTGCCCTGGAAAGGGCAACGAGGCTGGGGAGGGGTCTGGAGCACAGCCCTGTGAGGAGAGGCTGAGGGAGCTGGGATTGCTTAGCCTGCAGAAGAGGAGGCTCAGGGGAGACCTTCTTGCTCCCTACAACTGCCTGAAGGGAGGTTGTAGCCAGGTGGGGGTTGGCCTCTTCTCCCAGGCAAGCAGCACCAGAACAAGAGGACATAGTCTCAAGCTGTGCCAGGGGAGGTTTAGGCTGGAGGTGAGGAGAAAGTTCTTCCCAGCAAGAGTAATTGGCCACTGGAATGTGCTGCCCAGGGAGGTGGTGGAGTCACTGTCCCTGGAGATGATCAAAAAAGGTTTGGATGTGGCACTTGGAGCCATGGTTTAGTTGTCAGGAGGTGTTGGGTGATAGGTTGGACTTGATGATCTCTGAGGTCTTTTCCAACCTGGCTGATTCTGTGGTTCTATGAAAACTATCTGGAGTCTACTACTAGAGCCTTTGCAGAACTGAGATGCAGAGAGAGTTTGTGTGGTTGATGACCCCTGCCTGAGGGAGCTCTCAGTACAGCAGGATGTTCTACTTACCTGTTCGGCCGGCAGTCTCTGCCCGCTTGCTGAAGAGCCCTCCACTGACTGTCAACACTTGGATTTTGTACTTCTTGCCAGGGAGCAGATCTTCAAATTTGTGCTGTTTGGCAGTAGCTGGCTCTGATTTGTTGCTCAGGAGGACTCCTTCCTCATTCAAGAGCAGAATGTCGTATCTTTCAGCCACGCCAGGAGCTTTCTGCCAGGTTACTAACAAGGAATGGCTGCTGTAAGCGTGATGGGCCAGTAAGTCCTGCACAGAGGCTGGAACTGGGGAAAACAATTAAAGGCAAGGCATTAGTACATGAAATATGGAGCCTTCAACACAGAACTGTGAGCAGAGCAATTCATAGAGACTATCTTTACATGTTTGCATGTTTACATCTTTGCATGTTCACTTTAGTAAAAAGGAGAGCTGGAAGGTGTCCAGAGAAGGGCCACGGGGAGGAGCAGAGGGCTGGAGCTGCTCTGCTGTGAGGACAGACTGAGGGAGTTGGGGCTGTTCAGTCTGGAGAAGAGAAGGCTCCCAGGAGACCTCATTGTGGCCTTCCAGTATCTGAAAGGGGCTCCAAGAAAGCTGGGGAGGGACTTACAGGGTGTCAGGGAGTGGTAGGACTAGGGGGAATGGAGCAAAACTAGAAGTGGGTCGATTCAGATTGGATGTTAGAAGAAGTTGTTCCCCATGAGGGTGGTGAGAGACTGGCACAGGTTGCCCAGGGAGGTGGTGGAAGCCTCCTGCCTGGAGGTGTTTGCAGCCAGGCTGGATGTGGCTGTGAGCAACCTGCTGCAGTGTGAGGTGTCCCTGGCCATGGCAGGGGGTTGGAACTGGCTGATCCTGAAGGTCCCTTCCCTCCCTGACAATTCTGTGATTCTATGATCACAAGATACTGCCACAGCAAACACTTGCAGGTGCTGAAGAGAGGATGGATCAAACCCAAGGTGTTCAGCTGCTCTGTCTGTTCTGACATACAGCATATTGGGGCAGCACATTGTCTGCCTTGCTCATACCATAGGCTCTCCTAGGACACACCATTTGACTGCACAGAGTCCTGCAGGTGTATGTGTTGGAAGGGTACAGGCACAGGACTGGGGAGGGGGTGGAACTGCATTCATCCTATGAAAGGAAGACTTTGGGCTGGGGTCTTGAATTCCACACCTATTCACCCAGCTAAGGGTACCTGTGTGGCAGACCTCATGATTTCTAGCAGAGAAGAGGAAGCTGAGGGGAGACCTCATTGCTCTCTTGCACCACCTGAAGGGAGGTTGGAGCAAGGAGGGGGCAGCCTCTTCTCCTTGATGACAAGTGACAGGACCAGAGGAAATGGTTTCAAGCTGTGCCAGGGGAGGTTTAGGTTGGATATTAGGAAATAATTCTTCACTGAAAGGGTTCTCAAACATTGGAATGGTCTGCCCAGGGCAGGGGTGGAGTCACCATCCCTGGAGGTGTTCAAGCAGCCTGTGGAGCTGGCACTCAAGGACATGGTTTAGTGTTAACCCTTCAGTGCTGGGTCAAGGGTTGGACTGGATGAGCTTGGAGGTCTCTTCTCCCAGACAACCTGTGACAGAACAAGAGGACACAGTCTCAAGCTGTGCCAGGGGAGGTTTAGGCTCGAGGTGAGGAAGAAGTTCTTCCCAGAGAGATTGGCCATTGGAATGTGCTGCCCAGGGCGGTGGTGGAGTCACCATCCCTGGAGGTGTTTCAAAAGAGCCTGGATGAGTCCCTTGGTGCCATGGTTTAGTTGATTAGATGGTACTGGGTGATAGGTCGGACTGGATGGTCTCTGAGGTCTTTCCCAACCTGGTTAATTGTGTATTCTGTCTCTTCCCACCAGCTACATCCTGCAAATGTTTGCAGGACTGAGGACTCATGCTCCCTGAGACAAAACCTTTTCTTGAGTCTGGGTGTCTCCACAGCCAATGGCATATAGCACTCTTAACATCATCAAATAAGGGCCAGCCTCTGGGCAGACATACAGCAACTTGCTACTTGTCTCCAAAGCAACTTACCTGTCCTCCCCACGGCTTCTAAGCTGTTGTGCAAGCTGCCACTGTTGGACTGCACCACCGCCCGGTACTGCTCGCCAGCTTCCAGCTTGTGAAACGTGTGCTCAGAGACGTGCTTAGAGACACTCTGGGAGTCCAGCTGCTGGCTCTGCTGAAACAGGGTCACTGTGTAGGAATCAACATCTCCACTCCCAGGAGTCCAGCTCACTCTCAGGCTGTTTGTCATGCCATTAGCAGACACATGAATGTTTCTGACCGCACTTGGGACTGGAATAAAAAGAAGGGAACACAAAGGCAGCTGCTCGCACGGACTGTGTCTGGTTCAGGCTTTGCAGTTCCTGCTTCTTTATGGCCACAGAAAATGACTCAAAGCACAAAGCACTGTCCTGGTATGAGGCCAGGCAGATCCTCTCTTGCCCCCTGAGAGGGGCAAAAGAATGACACTCACCACACAGAGGGATTGCAGAAGTGATGGAAAGCTTCAATGGAAAAGCAGTTAAGTGTTTTACAGAAGCTGCAAAGCAGTGACAAAAGAATCCCAAAGCATACAGAGTCCCTCCCAGCACACCCAAAAGCCTTCCAGCACTTCCCTTCTGCCCACCTGAGGCTGTACCCAAACCCCCCAGGGCTCTTTCTTCCCCCCACTGCTAGACTAGTCTCAGGCTGGGCAGGTCTGAGACTGCCCCAACCCCTTCTCCTCCTGGCATTAGGCCCAGACAGACCTGAGAGGCCTTGAGACACTCCCCCAGCATTACCTGAGAGGGAGCATCTCCCACAGGAGCAGAGAGGGAAGAAAGAGGCAGAGAAGGACTTTGCATATGGGTTTGTAGGGCACAGGATATTATGGGTATGAAATAGGCTGTTGCCTGTGTCCACCTTACTGGGCTGACCACTGACTGTGGTCAGGGATTGGAATGTGCTGCCCAGGGAGTCCCCAAGCCTGGCTGTGTTTGCAGGTGGTTTGTCTGTGGTGCTTGGGGCTGTGGTTTAGGGGTGGGCCTTGTAGAGCAGGGTTCTGGGTTGGGTGATCCTGAGGCTCTTTTCCAACTTGAATGTTTCTGTGATCTCAGAAATTAAGCTTTTAGAAACACCTCAGAAATGAAGCTTTCAGAAGCATCTCAGAAGCACCAAAGCTCTTTATGTATACTTAAGGGATTTTGCAGCTGTGATCTCACCCATTCCTTTCAGGTGGGTAAACAGAGATGTAAAACTGATGAAGGGATTTAGGTAGAGACACTGAGCAAACAGCTGGCATGCATGGGAATAACTGTAACCCAAACACTGACATCTCAATACAACTCCTAAGCAGCACATCTGATCACCTGCCAGCCATCAAATATTGCTATCTGTGACATTAAAGCACAGCTTAAGCTGCCTGAAGTCCTGGCCTGATTGTCATTGAGATCTGCTGTCTTTGTAGCAGTGTTACAAGAGTTCAAATGATACCTTGGCTCACCCATGATTTTCTGAGCCTCATTCTTTCCTCTGGAGAAGCCTCAGCACATAGAATCATAGAATCAATAAGGCTGGAAAAGACCTCAGAGGTCATCAAGTCCAACCTATTACCTAATACCCAACACCTCCTGACAACTAAACCATGGATTCAAGGGCCACATCCAGTCCTCTCTTGAACACCTCCAGGGACAGTGACTCCACCACCTCCCTGGGCAGCACATCCCAATGGCCAATTACTGTTGCTGGGAAGAACTTTCTCCTCACCTCCAGCCTAAACCTCCCCTGGTGCAGCTTGAGACTGTGTCCTCTTGTTCTGGTGCTGCTTGCCCGGGAGAAGAGACCAACCCCCACCTGGCTACAACCTCCCTTCAGGCAGTTGTAGGGAGCAAGAAGGTCTCCCCTGAGCCTCCTCTTCTGCAGGCTAAGCAACCCCAGCTCCCTCAGCCTCTCCTCACAGGGCTGTGCTCCAGACCTCTCCCCAGTCTCATTGTCCTTCTCTGGACACCTTCAAGAGTCTCAATATCCTTCTTGAATTGAGGAGCCCAGAACTGGACACAGGACTCAAGGTGTGGCCTGACCAGTGCTGAGCACAGGGCAGAATGACTTCCCTGCTCCTGCTGGCCACACTCTTCCTGATGCAGGCCAGGATGCCATTGGCCTTCTTGGCCACCTGGGCACACTGCTGGCTCATGTTCAGCCAGCTGTCAGGCAGTACCCCCAGGTGCCCAGCTCATCCTTACCTGTCAGGCCTTCTATGAAGGTAGCACGCTGTGCATCTCCACTGATGGTCAGGACGACGATTTTGTACAGCCGGCCGGGAGTCAGAGCTGTGAACCAACACTCCTCAACGGTGTTTCTCAGGAAAATGGGAGGGAGGATCTTCATATCATTGAAGAGGAGTTGAATCTCATATTTATCAACATCCCCCTCAGCCTTTGACCAAGTGACCTGCAAGTCTTCTGTGCTCCTGTTACTGAGAGTCAGCTCCTTCACTGATTCCGGCACTGAAACGGTGAGAAGAAAGACAGGGAACTTCTGAGTGCTCGCTGCCAGGTCACAGCCGAGAGAAAGCACTTCTCAAACCATGCCCCTGAGCTGAAAGTTTTTATTCAGCTCTCCAGGACAAGCAGTAGATTGCACTTATTTGCAGGGGTTGCTGTTTGAGGAGAAAGTTCCTCCCAGCAAGAGAGATTGGCCATTGGAATGTGCTGCCCAGGGAGGTGGTGGAGTCACTGTCCCTGGAGGTGTTCAAGAGGGGACTGGATGTGGCACTTGGAGCCATGGTTTAGTTAGTCATGAGGTGTTGGGTGACAGGTTGGGCTAGATGACCTCTGAGGTCTTTTCCAACCTTACTGATTCTATGGTTCCATGAGGGTTTCACTGTGTCTACCACAGGTTTCAGAACAGGTAGCCCACAAGCTACCAGCCCCAAAATCATGAACAAATAGTAACAGAGCCTGCAGGGAGTTTGCCCAGCCAACAAAACCTGAGTAGGACCTGCACACACAACAAATGTGGTGCAAAGAGGCATGAGCTAGTGCAGGCCTGAAGACAATCTGCTTCTGTGCTGCAGCACCATGCTGCACAGCTCCCACCTCCTGCCAGATGCACCTCAGTTGTTTTTACCCAGTGCTACACCTGTGCTGATAAACTTGGTTTCTTAGCATGGCTGATGAGCTTACATATAGTGCTAGCTGGAGACAGGCAGATTAGAATCATAGAATCATAGAATCAGTCAGGGTTGGAAGGGACCACAAGGATCATCGAGTTCCAACCCCCTGCCATGGGCAGGGACACCCCACACTAGATCAGGCTGGCCAGAGCCTCGTCCAGCCTGGTCTTAAACACCTCCAGGGACTGGGCCTCAACCACCTCCCTGGACAACCCATTCCAGGGCTTCACCACTCTCATGGGGAAGAACTTCTTCCTCACATCTAGCCTGAATCTCCCCATTTCCAGCTTCATTCCATTCCCCCTAGTCCTATCACTACCTGAGATCCTGAGAAGTCCCTCCCCAGCCTTCCTGTAGGCCCCCTTCAGATACTGGAAAGCCACAATGAGGTCACCTCAGAGCCTTCTCTTCTCCAGACTGAACAGCCCCAACTCCTTCAGTCTGTCCTCATAGGAGAGGTGCTCCAGCCCTCTGCTCATCCTCGTGGCCCTTCTCTGGACACGCTCCAGCACGTCCACATCCCTCCTGTAATAGGGGCTCCACCCATATTAATATTGTAATATTGCACCCCACATTCCTGCTGGCTCACCACTACTCACCTTACCACTCCTACCCCATGCTCTCCAACTCCAGTTCTTGGGGTAGTTTGAGCCCTAGTCTGTATTCTTCCTCCTATCTTCCCATGGCCAGAGAAAACTGCCTTGCACATTCTGGCATAGATCAAGCAGAAATCCTAAGCTTACGTGGAAATGTGTACAGCTGCTTTTCAGTTTTGCCTGTGTCAAGGTTTGCCTTCAAACTCATAGCACAGCCCTCTTATTTAACTTTCTGTATGTACAAAGGCCTGCAGTGACAGGAGCAGGGGCAATGGCTTCAAACTAGAGAGGAGCAGATTGAGATTGGATGTTAGGGACAAGTTCTTTACCATAAAGGTGATGGAACACTGGAACAGGCTGCCAAGGCAGGTGGTTGAGGTCCCATCCCTGGAGATATTCAAGGTGAGGCTTGACAAGGCCCTGGGCAACCTGATCTAGTTGGGGATGTCCCTGCTGAGTGCAGAGGGGTTGGACTGGACGAGCTTTGGAGGCCCCTTCCCGCCCAGCCCATTCCATGATTCTATGTCTGTAACTCAAACATTGGTGACAAACTAAACACTGCTTTTCATCTTTGGAATGCCACACATTCAAAGAGTCACAACCAACAGTCTGTGTTACCACCACTTGAGATTTTTGAGCCCAGCTCTGGTAAAGGGTAATGAAAAAACCAGTTGGAGTGCCCCAGGATGTTCCCAGGTGTGTACTTACTTGTTCTGCCATAGACCCTTTCACTGGTTTCGTACTTCCCGCTCCTGGTGCTGACCATCACACTGTACTGCCTCCCTGGCACCAGGTTGGTGAAGACACATTCATTTTCATCCTTGGGGACACTTTTTGTCTGGATGAAATCATGGTTGTTCTTGATGATCACTTCATAATTATCAAAATATCCAGAGGCATGTAACCAGGACACCTTCAAGTAGTCACTTCTGGCTGAGTTGCTGACAGTGAGCCCCTGCACGCTTGAAGGGACTGCAAGAAGAGACGCAATGAAAGACAGCACACTCCTGGCCCAGCTGGCAGCCTCTGGCTTGGACAGCAGCACTCTGAGCAGGGTTAGGAACTTGCTGGAGGGCTGAGCCCAGAGAGTGGTGCTGAATGGTGCCACAGCCAGCTGGCGGCCAGGCACCAGTGGTGTCCCCCGGGATCTGTGCTGGGCCTCATCCTGTTCAATATCTTTATTGCTGATCTGGATGAGGGGACTGAGTCCATCATCAGTAAATTGGCAGATGACACCAAGCTGGGGGCAGGAGCTGATCTGTTAGAGGGTAGGAGAGCTCTGCAGAGGGACCTCAACAGGCTGGGCAGATGGGCAGAGTCCAACAGGATGGTATTGAACAAGTCCAAGTGCCAGGTTCTACACTTTGGATGATCCTTGAGGTCCCTTCTAACCCTAACAACTCTATGATTCTATAAGCTGTGTAATCCTGTCATCCATGACCATGTAATGGTTATGACCATCAACTCTGTGATTCTCTTTATGTAGCCAGCCTATCCCATCCCATTATTTCAGTTTTTGAGTATCTTGTCAGGGAGTGCTCTACAGGACACACCTGAAGAGCCAAGCAGAAGGGCTCAAGGCAAGAAAATGCATTTGAGCCAAAACTGATCCCTGACTTTCCATTCCCAAGGACTGACACAGGACTTTAAGTCCTGATGAAAGAATTTTGTACAACATAAAGTACCAGCAGAGGCAAGAGGATCAAACAGACTCTGTAAAGCTGTCATTTTATGGCTTGACCCTTCAGCTCCCACTCACCCAGCCCAGTTTGGTCAGACATTGATAGATTGATCATTGACAATGGATGTGCAAAGTGGGTCTGGTGACTGGCTCAGAGGCTCCATGTGTTTACCTGTTCGTTCCTGGCTGAAGGAATAGTTTTCATACTTCCCACTCTTTGTGGTTATCATCACATTGTAAAGCATTCCAGGAGTCAGGCTGCTGAAGGAGCACTCACTGAAGGATTTGGAAACAGTGAGGGTCCGGACAACCTGGTCAGCATGAGAGAGGGTCACCAAGTAACTGTCCACATCGCCAGCAGCTGGCAGCCAGGAAATGCTGAGGTAGTCGCTGCGGCCTGAGTTGTTCACTGTCACTCCAGTCACGCTGGAAGGCACTGTGCAACAAAGAGCAAACACACCTGAGCTTCAACTCAGCCAACTGTTGTTGTCACGAGCATGCCACCCAGCAAAATAGGCAGCCCTGCACTGACTCCTGCTCAGCACCACTCATCTGCAAGGAAGCTGTGCTTGGAGGAATGAGCCCAACGTTCCTAAACTCCCAGAGGATGAATTATACACAGTACGGAATCAGCCAGCTTGGGAAGGACCTCAGAGATCATCCAGTCCAACCTATCACCCAACACCAGCTCATCAACTAAACCATGGCACCAAGGGCCTCATCCAGGCTCTTCCTAAATACTTCCAGTGACTCCACCCCCTCCCTGGGCTGCACATCCCAATGGCCAATCTCTCTGTTTGGGAAGAATTTCTTCCTAACATCCAGCCTAAACCTCCCCTGGCACAGCTTGAGACTGTGTCCTCTTGTTCTGGTGCTGCTTGCCTGGGAGAAGAGACCAACCCCCACCTGGCTACAGCCTCTCTTCAGGGAGTTGGAGAGAGCAAGAAGGTCTCCCCTGAGCCTCCTCTTCTCCAGGCTAAGCAACCCCAGCTCCCTCAGCCTCTCCTCACAGGGCTGTGCTCCAGACCCCTCCCCAGCCTCATTGCCCTTCTCTGGACACCTTCCAGCATCTCAACATCTTTCTTAAACTGAGGAGCCCAGAACTGGACACAGGACTCAAGGTGTGGCCTAACCAGTGCTGCCCTCTCCAATTGCTGTTCATCAGCCACTGCTGAGGCTTGTAAGAAGTTAAGGCTCATAGCAGAAGCTATTTACAGAATACAGAACTAACCAGGTTAGAAAAGAGCTTTGAGATCATCCAGTCCAATTTATCACCCCACACCATCTCACCAACTAAACCACAGCACTGAGTGCCTCATCCAGGCTCCTGTTAAACACCTCCAGTACTTCATTCCCAACGAGCTCTCTGACGCCTAGTGGCCAAAAGATGAAGGCAATTTTTGCCAAGCCAGCAAGGCGAGCCTGAAGGCTCCACGGTGTCACAGCTGCCATCACTCAGACACAGAAACATCAGAGTTATCACAGGGGCAAAGATTAATCACAACGAACTGCCACACTTTCACTGATGTACTGAACTGATCTACCTCAGTAGAGGAGCTGATCCAGCAGCAGATCCAGGGAGATTCTCTCCCCCTCTATTCGGTCCTACTCAGGCCCCACCTGGAATATTGCATCCAGCTCTGGGCTCCCCAGTTCAGGAGGGACAGGGATCTGCTGGAGAGAGTCCAAGGGAGGGCTACAAGGCTGCTGAAGGGACTGCAGCACTGCCTGGGGAGGAGAGGCTGAGAGCCCTGGGGATGCTTAGTCTGGAGAGCAGAAAGCTGAAAGGGATCTGATCAATGTCTGTCAATATCTGAGGGCTGGGAGTCAAGAAGTAAGGGACAGGGACAGGCTCTGCTCACTTGTGCCCTGGGATAGGACCAGGGGCAGTTGATGTGAACTCCAGCACAGGAGGTTCCACCTCAACATGAGGAAGAACTTTGCTGTGAGGGTCCCAGAGCCCTGGAGCAGGCTGCCCAGAGAGGTTGTGGAGTCTCCTTCCCTGGGTCCTTTCAAAACCCATCTGGATCTGGGAAGGGGCATGGACTTGAAGCTCTCCAGAGGTCCTTTCCAACCCCTAACATCCCGTGATCAAATGATCCTGCTTTACCAAGTGTCCAGTCTTCATCTTTGAGGAAACTTTAAGAAGTTTTCAACCATTATTGCCAACTCCTCTGAAGTATCTCCAAGCCTGCCCTCATTTCCTTGAACACCACACAAACAGAATCTTCTTCACTGTGAGGCTCCCAGAGCCCTGGAGCAGGCTGCCCAGAGAGGTTGTGGAGTCTCCTTCTCTGGAGCCTTTCCAGCCCTGTCTGGATGTGTTCTTGTGTGACCTGTGCTGGATTCTCTGCTCCTGCTCTGGCAGGGGGTGGACTGGAGGATCTCCAGGGGTCCCTCCCAGCCCCTAACACCCTGTGAGCCTGTGATTTTACAAAATAAATGAAGTTCTTCAAGCCTTTTAGGGTTATTTTTCTCCAATTGCTCAGTGGTTGGTTTGGGGTTTTTTTGTGTGCTGCTGGTTGGTTTTCCACCTGCAAACAGCCATTTCAAGGAAACTATTGGAGCCAACTTCCCAACCTTTGCCAAATGCACACCAAGGTTGGAACTGCACCGTGGTGTCCTATTTTTCTCTCTGCCTAAAGATCCAGAGGGCTGGTATTGCATTTCATTACACTTAACAGAATTCGATCCAGCAGCAAATCCTATTCTCTGCAGTACAGAAGGGCCTCTCAATGGGTAATTAACACTGCTGGGGAGTCTGTAATGCTGGACTGGGGGGAAAAAGCATGAGTCATGAGAGAAGGGGCCACAAATTCAACCCAGCACCTTTAGCACCTATTCTGCAAGCCTAAGTAAGAGGCAATTAGCCTCTGCTGCCCTCTAGTCGATGGAACAATAAAGTCCCTTCCAAGAAACGATTCATCCACTTCAGCTGTATGGCACTTCCAGGGCACTCTTTTGTCTCCACTGCAGAGTGATCCTGCTGTGGGCAGAGCAGTTAGCTCCCTAAAGCTCTGCTAACAGCAGTCTGGCCCCACAGCACGTCTGAGATCACAGAGAGGCTGAAACTCCTGCATTTCTGAGCTCTCAGTGCAGTGACCTCATGACGTGACCACACTTTAATAAATGCAGCGTTTAGGAGGTGACAAAAGGCATGCTGGAGGAGCACCTTTGCTGGAGACATGCACAGTGGCATTGAGGCACCCTCAGCAAGCTCACCAATGACACCAAGCTGTGGTGCAGCTGACAGCTGGAGGGAAGGATCCATCCAGAGGGACCTGGACAGGCTGCAGAGCTGAGCCCATCACAGCCTCAGGAGGTTCAACAAGACCAAGGGCAAGGTCCTGCAGCTGGGGCAGGGCACTCCCAGGCACTGATATAGGCTGGGCAGGGACTGGCTGGAGAGCAGCCCTGAAGAAAAGGCCTTGGGGGTGCTGGGGGAGGAGAAGCTCAACAGGAGCCAGCAGGGAGCACTTGCAGCCCAGAGAGCCAAGCAGAGCCTGGGCTGCAGCAAGAGAAGTGTGGCCAGCAGGGCCAGGGAGGGGATTCTGCCCCTCTGCTCCACTCTGGTGAGACCACAGCTGGAGCTCTGTGTCCAGTTCTGGAGCCTCTATTACAAGAAAGATCTGGAGGTGCTGGAAGGTGTCCAGAGAAGGGCCATGAGGGCTGGAGCTGCTCTGCTGTGAGGACAGACAGAGGGAGTTGGGGTTGTGCAGTCTGGAGAAGAGAAGGCTCTGAGGAGACCTAATTGTGGCTTTCCAGTATCTGGAGAAGCCACCAAGAAAGCTGGGGAGGGACTTTTGAGGGTGTCAGGGAGGGACAGAACTGGGGGGATGGAGCAAAACTAGAAATGGGGAGATTCAGATTGGATGTTAGGAAGAAGTTGTTCCCCATGAGGGTGGTGAGAGACTGGCACAGGCTGCCCAGGGAGGTGGTGGAAGCCTCATCCCTGGAGGTGTTTGCAGCCAGGCTGGATGTGGCTGTGAGCAACCTGCTGTAGTGTGAGGTGTCCCTGCCCATGGCAGGGGGTTGGAACTGGCTGCTCCTTGAGGTCCCTTCCATCCCTGACCATTCTGTGGCTTCCCTTTCTTACCTGTCCTCCCCTCGGCGATGGTTTGCCTGGAGGCTATTCCCCCGCTGACAGTGGTGACAACAACTGAGTAGAGCCCTCCAGGCTTCAGGGGATAGAAGTGGTATCTGTTGGTTTCACTGGGCACAGTCTCATTCTTGATGACCACATTCTCATGGATCAGTAGCACTTGGTAGGAGTCTACGTCTCCCAGAGCTCTTGTCCAGTTGGTGAACAGGCTGTTGGTGGATCCCTGGCTGTCCAGGGTCAGCCCAGTCACTTGGGCTGGCACTGCAGAGAGAATCGTCATCAGGTTACTGAGGAGGAAACAACAGAAACCCAAACAAAATCCCCCAAAGAACCCAAGTTTAGTCACACTGAGGAAGTGCATCAAAAGAACATTCCAATTTGCAGCCAGACTCAACAGGACTAAAAATAATCACACTTGTGGGCTGCTTCCTGTCTGATGGGATGTGGTCTATGGGAAAATACCTAAGGCACAGAAAGGTCTTTCAGGTTGTAGCAGAGCCTTTCCCAGTCAGACCAGAATGATTCAAGACCAGGGAACTGGAAGAGATGGCATTTTTATACATACCATTATAGTCATCAGTTCCTGGGGCAGTGTGGCTGGAAAGCTGCTGGCAGAAAGGGACCTGGGGGTGCTGATGGACAAGCAGCTGAAGAGGAGCCAGCAGTGTGCCCAAGAAAGCCAAAGGCCTCCTGGCTGGGATCAGCAATGTTGTGTCCAGCAGGAGCAGGAAGGGGATTGTCCCCTGGCACTCAGCTCTGGGCAGGCCACACCTCCAGTGCTGTGTCCAGTTTTGGGCACCTCAAGACAAGAGAGATGTGGAGGTGCTGGAGCCAGGGCAGAGGAGGGCAAGGAAGCTGGGAAGGGCCTGGAGAAGAAATCTGATGGAGAGCAACTGCAGGAGCTGGGGATGGTTAGTGGGAAAGAGAGGAGGCTGAGGGGAGACCTCCTGGCTCTCTACAGCTCCCTGCAAGGAGCTTGTGGAGAGGTTGGTGCTGGTCTCTGCTCCCAGGTCATTAGTGACAGAAGAAGAGGGAATGGCCTCAAGCTGCCCCTGGGGAGGTTCAGACTGGACATTGGGAAAGGTTTTTGTCAGGGCAAGAGTGGTCAGGGCTTGGAATGTGCTGCCCAGGGAGGTGGTGGAGTCCCCAAGCCTGGCTGTGTTTGCAGGTGGTTTGGGGATGTAGTTTAGGGCTGACCCTTGTAAGAGCAGGGTTGTGGGTTGGCCTTGGTGATCCTGAGGCTCTTTTCCAACCTGAATGTCTCTGTGATTCTGTGAATTCCTAACCACCTGGGGGGTCGATGGTTACTTCAAGTCCAGCCTGTGTCTGTCATTCTACCTTTCCTCTCCTGCTTCCCTTCTCTCAATTCCCAATAAATGGTAACCCAGCTTCATGAATACCTCAGCCAGAGCCATCTATAGCTCAGAGAAGTGTCAGCCCCTCCCAACCCCTAACATCCTGGGATCCTGTCATATTTTTCAAGCCCAGTAAGCTGTCCTACTGCAAAGAAGTGTGAGAAGTTGGGAATGATTATTAAGGAGCTCTGACCAAACTCCCTGATCCTCATTCTTTATCACTTTGACTGCAATGCTGACACAGTGTCTCTGCCTGCTGTGTTTTCAAGGAAGCATTAATTCATACTAATGAAGGGGGACACTGTGACCTTTATTCCTGAACAGACCTCCTAAAAAAGCTCATAAGGCAGAAGGAAGTGAAATTGCAGCTATCTAATTGCACAGCAGAGAAATAAAAGTGTAAGGCAAACCTCTCAGGCCCTGAAAGGAGTTAAAGCATGTAAGTAAGAGCTGCTATCAAGCCATGGGCATGATTAGATCCATTAACTAGCTGCTTGTTTCCCTCTGTGCTGTGCCAGACCCAGAGCTACATATTAAGACTTTGTTAGTCCTGGATAATGTAACACACAGGGTTTAAAACCTGCACATGTGCACAGTTCCTGGGTTAGGAGCTGGCTGGAGGGCTGAGCCCAGAGAGTGCCACTGCCAGCTGGCAGCCAGGCACTAGTGGTGTCCCCCAGGGATCTGTACTGGGCCCCATCTGGAGGAGGGATTGAGTCCATCATCAGTACATTTGCAGGTGACACCAAGCTGGGGGCAGGAGTTGATCTGTTAGAGGGTAGGAGAGCTCTGCAGAGGGAGCTTGCCAGGCTGGACAGATGGGCAGAGTCCAAGGCCATGAGATTGAACACATCCAAGTGCCAGGTTCTACACTTTGGCCACAACAACCCCAGGCAGTGCTACAGACTGGGGTCAGAGTGGCTGGAGAGCAGCCAGGCAGAAAGGGACTTGGGGGTAGTGGTGGACAGCAGCTGAACATGAGCCAGCAGTGTGCCCAGGTGGCCAAGAAGGCCAATGGCATCCTGGCCTGCATCAGGAAGAGTGTGGCCAGCAGGAGCAGGGAAGTCATTCTGCTCAGCACTAGCTAGGCCACACCTTGAGTCCTGTGTCCAGTTCTGGGCTCCTCAATTTAAGAAGGACATTGAGAGACTTGAAGTTGTCCAGAGAAGGGCAACGAGGCTGGGGAGGGGTCTGGAGCACAGCCCTGTGAGGAGAGGCTGAGGGAGCTGGGCTTGCTCAGCCTGCAGAAGAGGAGGCTCAGGGGAGACCTTCTTGCTCTCTCCAACTCCCTGAAGGGAGGTTGTAGCCAGATGGGGGTTGGTCTCTTCTGCCAGGCAAGCAGCACCAGAACAAGAGGACACAGTCTCAAGCTGTGCCAGGGGAGGTTTAGGCTGGAGGTGAGGAGAAAGTTCTTCCCAGCAAGAGAGACTGGCCCTTGGGATGTGTTGCCCAGGGAGG
The DNA here is from genome assembly GCA_033816785.1 of Picus viridis. Lineage (NCBI taxonomy): Eukaryota > Metazoa > Chordata > Aves > Piciformes > Picidae > Picus > Picus viridis. The sequence goes on from CM066567.1 coordinate 55,544,964, forward strand.
TGGTGGAGTCACCATCCCTGGAGGTGTTCAAGAGGGCACTGGATGTGGCATTTGGAGCCATGGTTTAGTTAGTCATGAGCAGTTGGGTAATAGGTTGGACTTGATGATCTCTGAGGTCTTTTCCAACCTGGTTGATTCTATGACTTCACCCCAAACCTTAAACAAATACTGCCAGATAACCAACCATCAGAAATGAGAATTTCACAGATGTAACTTTTCTGTTGAAGAAAACAAGCCCCAACCCCACCTCAGTTCAAGACTTCTGAGTTTCAGATATTCAGTTTACTACAAAGCAAAGACTGAAATAGTTTGCCAGGATGATGATGATGATGATACCTGTTCTTCCTTCCACTGAAGTCCAGTTGCTTAAAATCCCACTGATGGTGGTGATGGTGGCTGTGTATTTTCTTCCAGGTACCAAGTCAGTGAAGGTGAACTCTTTAGCTTCTTTTGCAAGCCCCTTTTTGATGACAGTAAGGTCACTGTCTCCCAGTGACACCACATAGCTGTCCCATTCTGCAACGGGGGTCAGCCACATGATGCTGAGCGAAGATTCATTAGCATGCTTCACACGCAGCTGCAGGACAGCCTCTGGAGCTGTGAGAGCACACAAACATCACAACAAGAACAGGACTGTGTACTGAACACACATGCCACACCTCACAGGCTCTCAGGATGCTAGGGGTTGGAAGGGACCTCTGGAAATCTTGGGAGTCCAACCCCCCTGCCAGAGCAGGAGCAGAGAACCCAGCACAGGTCACACAGGAACACATCCAGACAGGGCTGGAAAGGCTCCAGAGAAGGAGACTCCACAACCTCTCTGGGCAGCCTGCTCCAGGGCTCTGGGACCTTTACAGTAAAGAAGTTCCTCCTCATGTTGAGGTGGAACCTCCTGTGCTGGAGTTTCCATCCATTGCCTCTTATCCTGTCCCAGGGTGCAAGGGGCAGAGGCTGTCCCTGTCCCTTCCTTCCTGACCCCCAGCCCTCAGCTATTGATAGACATTGATCAGATCCCTCTCAGTCTTCTCCTCTCCAGACTGAACAGGGCTCTCAGCCTCTCCTCCCCAGGCAGTGCTGCAGTCCCTTCAGCATCCTTGTAGCCCTCCCTTGGATTCTCTCCAGCAGATCCCTGTCCCTCTTGAACTGGGGAGCCCAAAGCTGCTGTAAGGAACCTGTCCTTGAAGTCAGCAATGCAACAGCAACAGAACACTTGGAATCAAGAGGAGATTCTTAACCTTCCTCTAGGAAATCAGCCTTGCAAATCCAGTCTTTGTGCTGCTCTTCCAGCAGCTGCAGGCTGCAGCAGCAGACTTCAGCACTGCATTGTGGCTGCAATACTTCAGTTCAAACTTATGTCAGGTTAGATATTTGAGTATGAATGGAAATGAAGCCAGGGAGCCTCCTCGTGAACTCGGGGTGGCAGACTGGGATATGAAACAGCAGACAGGGATATGAAACAGCTGCACAAAGCAGGTGTGCACTCATTTAGTATCCCAGGCCTCTTTTTTTCCTGTGCAATCTTGGTCTGTTGAGGCCTAGTGGCAGGGTAAAAAGTGGGGGCAGTTCAGCCCTGGCCAGTCTGAAACCAGCCTAGCAATGGAGGGGAAGAAAGAGCCTTGGGGTCTGGGGTGAAACCAGGCTGGGGAGAAGGGAAGTGTTGGGGTTTTGATCTGGTATAAAAGGAACTTGTATGCTAAGATTAGACTGGGGATTTCATTGAACTTTATCTGCTTTGCCATGCTCACCTCTAATGCTTTGTAGCTTTTGCAGTGTATGAACTGCTTTCCCATTTAAACTTTCCATTACTGTCCAATGCATTCGTGTGAGTGCTGCTCTTTTGCCCCTTTTGGAGCAATAGAACAATCTGTCCTGCTCTAAACTAGGCACCCAGTGATAGGAGAGCTGCACCAGGGGAGCTTTGGGCTGGATGTGAGGAAGAAATTCTTCCCAGCAAGAGAGATTGGCCGTTGGGATGTGCTGCCCAGGGAGGTGGTGGAGTCACCATCCCTGGAGGTGTTTAAAAACAGCCTGGATGAGGCACTCAGTGCCTTGGTTTAGTTGAATGGATGGTGTTGTATGATGGGTGGGACTGGATGATCATCCCTAGAAGTGTTTAAAAAGAGCCTGGATGAGGCCCTTGGTGCCATGGTTTAGTTGATGAGCTGGTGTTGGGTGACAGCTTGGACTGGATGATCTTGAAGATCTTTTCCAACCTGGTAAATTCTGTACTCTGTATCTCAGAGGCCTTTTCCAACCTGGTTAATTCTGTACTCTGTATCTCAGAGGCCTTTTCCAACCTGGTTAATTGTGTGATGCTGTGAGGACAGCAGCTGTGAGCACACTGACCTGTTCTCCCCGTGCAGCTAGCCTTGCTCTGCAAATCGCCACTCTCCACCACGACGTCCACATCGTACTGCCTGCCCGGGATGAGGCCCACGTCGTGGATGAGGTGCTCGGTGGCGTCCTTGTGGAGGGTGGTGTTGAGCAGCAGCGCGGAGCGGTTCCAGAGGAGCAGGCGGTACCTCTCCCAGTCTCCGCTAGGGGGCAGCCAGCTCACCCGCAGAGACCGCAGCCAGCCGCCGCCGCCTGCTTTCAGCTCCGAAACCTGCTGGGGAACTGAGACAGAGAGGAATCATGAGGCTGAGCACATCTGGGCACTAACTGCACGCTGGCCAAAGCCGCCTCGCAGCACACCCATTGTAGAAGTACTTGGAGCAGGCAAAGCAATGTGAAGCATCTGGCTGGCATCCACCTAAAGGTAATTTTCACTCTTCCTCACTCAAGCCCCTCAACTTTGCACTGAGGGTTTCTGCTGTCAGAAATGAGGAACTTTTCCTAGGGCAAGCCAAAAATCTCCCCCATGCCCTTCTTGGATGTATTTCACAGGATGCCAGCATGTTGGGGGTTGGAAGGGACCTCTGGAGATCTTCCAGTCCAAACCACATAGAATCATAGAATCGTCAGGGTCGGAAGGGACCTCAAGTGTTCTCCACTTCCAAGCCCCTGCCAGGGGCAGGGACACCTCACACTACATCAGGCTGCTCACAGCCACATCCAGCCTGGCTGCAAACACCTCCAGGCAGGAGGCTTCCACCACCTCCCTGGGCAACCTGTGCCAGTGTCTCACTCTGCCAGAGCAGGACCACAGATCTAGCACAGGTCACACAGGAACACATCCAGATGGGTCTTGAAAGTCTCCTGACAAGGAGACTCCACCACCTCCCTGGGCAGCACATCCCAAGGGCCAATCTCTCTTGCTGGGAAAAATTTCTTCCTCACCTCCAGCCTAAACTTCCCCTGGCACAGCTTGAGACTGTGTCCTCTTGTTCTGTGTTCTGGTGCTGCTTGCCTGGGAGAAGAGACCAACCCCCACCTGGCTACAACCTCCCTTCAGGGAGTTGTAGAGAGCAAGAAGGTCTCCCCTGAGCCTCCTCTTCTGCAGGCTAAGCAACCCCAGCTCCCTCAGCCTCTCCTCACAGGGCTGTGCTCCAGACCCCTCCCCAGCTTTGTTGTCCTTCTCTGGACACCTTCCAGCATCTCAACATCTCTCTTGAACTGAGGGGCCTGGAACTGGACACAGTAGTCAAAGATGTACAGAGATATGTAGAAAATCTCACTTTGCCTGGAATCCAAAGAGTTTTGTCTCCCTCAAGAGGTTTCTACAGGGCCAGTATGGGCAAAAGTCAGACTGCTTGCACTGTTCTTACCGAAGGAGGAGACTTACCTGTCCTGCCCTGCGCCATCCGCTCAGCAAACAGCTCACCGCTCACGGTGCGAGCAGCCACCTGGTAGAGGCGTCCTGCAGTCAGCTTCTCAAAGCGAGTCTCTGTCACTGGTGGCTGCACAGTTTTGACTTCTTTAACTGATCCAAGATGAGACAGAGTGATATTGTAGAAACTGAGGTCTCCTGGAGGTCTTCTCCACTTAACTTTTAAAGTATCTAAGCTGTCATCATTAGTCACTGCCAAATCCAAGACCTCGGCTGGGGCTGCAAGAAGAAGAAAAAGAATGAAACACTTCTGTCACAGGATGATCCCAGGACGTGAGGGATTGGAAGGGAGCTCTGGAGAGCTTCCAGTACAAGTCCCCTGCCAGAACAGGAGCAGAGAATCCAGCACAGGTCACACAGGAACACATCCAGACAGGGCTGGAAAGGCTCCAGAGAAGGAGACTCCACAACCTCTCTGGGCAGCCTGCTCCAGGGCTCTGGGACCCTCACTGTGAAGAAGTTCCTCTTCATGTTGAGGTGGAACCTCCTGTGCTGCAGTTTCCATCCATTGCCCCTTGTCCTATCCCAGGGCACAAGTGAGCAGAGGCTGTCCCTGTCCCTTCCTTGCTGACCCCCAGCCCTCAGCTAGTGATAGACATTGATCAGATCCCCTCTCAGTCTTCCCCTCTCCAGACTAAACAGTCCCAGGGCTCTCAGCCTCTCCTCACCAACCTCTCCCTTCCAACCCTGACAATTCTATGACTCTATGAAAGAGCCATGAGATTGCAGCCAGGGCTCTGCAGTAACAATGCCCTTGCTGGGACAAGAGCTTTGAGAGCTAAGTAGCAGAGCTGCTCCAACCCCCTGATCATTTTCATGACACAGTGCTCCAGGTGAGGCCTCTCCAGAGCAGAGCACAGTGTCAGAATTCCCTCTCTGGCTCTGCTGGCAGTGCTGCTTTGGATGCAGGCCAGGCTGTGATTTGCCTCCTGTGCTGGAAGCTCACACTGCCTGCTCACGTTGCGATGAGTTCTGAAACCATACCTGTCCTGACTGCTTGGAAACTGCTGCTCTCCAGACCTGCAGCCTGGGTTGTGACAGAGAGGTTATACAGGTGGCCTGCTGTAAGTCCTGAGAAAGTGTAGGAGGTCAGAGGATCTTCTTGCTGGACCTCATGAACGGGGACGTGGCCGTCCAGTAACAGCAGCCTGTACCGATCCACGTGTCCAGAGCCAGGAGACCAGGAAGCTTGGATAGTGTCTGTCCTGACACTGACCTGGATGTTTTTCACAGGGGATGGTGCTGTTGAAACAAAAGCCACATGCTTAAAGCCTAATAGTTATCTCCATTTCCTGCAAATTTGAGCAAATCTGCTTTTAAAATACCATTAACATAGAGTCACAGAATGGTCAGGGCTGGAAGGGAGCTCAAGGATCAGCCAGTTCCAACCCCCTGCCATGGGCAGGGACACCTCACACTACAGCAGGTTGTTCACAGCCACATCCAGCCTGGCTGCAAACACCTCCAGGCATGAGGCTTCCACCACCTTCCTGGGTAACCTGTGCCAGTCCCTCACCACCCTCATGGGGAACAACTTCTTCTAACATCCAATCTCAATCGACCCATTTCTAGTTTTGCTCCATCCCCCCCAGTCCTATAACTCCCTGACAGCCTCAAAAGTCCCTCCACAGCTTTCTTGGAGGCTTCTCCAGATACTGGAAGGCCACAAGAAGGTCTCCTGGGAGCCTTCTCTTCTGCAGACTGAACAGCCCCCAACTCCCTCAGTCTGTCCTCATAGCAGAGCAGCTCCAGCCCTCTGCTCATCCTCATGGCCCTTCTCTGGATGCCTTCCAGCACCTCCAGATCCTTCCTGTAAGAGAGGCTCCAGAACTGGACACAGTGCTCCAGGTGGGGTCTCATAGAATCAACAAGGTTGGAGAAGACCTCAGGACCATCACGTCTCACCAGCCCCAGGCCTGTGTTTATTTCCAGCGATTTGTCTTCAGCTAATTTCTACTTGTGCTCAGGAGATACACACTGCTGTATCTTGCCAGGTAGAATAATTCTGTAGATTTGTTAATTTCAAAATGCAGAACTGCAAAACTATCCTCAGTGGGTTCACTCAGCTGATCTCCAACCAAAGAACTCCTACCGGTCGATCCACTGACGCGAAGCTCCGGGCTGCTCTTGTTCCCAGCCGCTGCCCTGAGGACAATGCTGTATTGATTCCCAGGGGTGAGACTGGAGAAAGTATGTTCTGGTTTGGAAAGTCTTCCTGGTATGGAGACTTCTTCTATCTTTTTGTTATTGTGATCAAACAACAGCAGGTTATACAGGTCCACCTTTCCTGAGGCAGGACCCCACTGGACCTGCAGGCTCGTGAGCGAAGTTTTCTCCTTATTGACTGCGAAACGGAGCGGTGGGGAAGGCTCTGCAGTGAAAACACAAGCACAGCAGAAAACAGGAACTAGCACTGCTTGCACTGAGACTGGCTGGAGCTTCAGAAAGATGAATAGAAAACTGTCCAGAACCCTCCAGATATCATCATCATGCTGACAATGCTTTTCAAAAAGTCACAGAGCCACAGCACTGTCAGGGCTGGAAGGGACCTCAAGGCTCAGCCAGTCCCAACCCCCTGCCATGGCCAGGGACACCTCACACTGCAGCAGGTTGCTCACAGCCACAGCCAGCCTGGCTGCAAACACCTCCAGGCAGGAGGCTTCCACCACCTCCCTGGGCAGCCTGTGCCAGGCTCTCACCACCCTCATGGAGAACAACTTCTTCCTAATGTCTAATCTATATCTCCCATCCTCTAGCTTGGATCCATTCCCCCAAGTCCTATCACTCCCTGACACCCTCAAAAGTCCCTCCCCAGCTTTCTTGGAGCCCCCTGCAGGTACTGGAAGGCCACAATGAGGCCTCCTTGGAGCCTTCTCTTCTCCAGACTGCACAACCCCAACTCCCTCAGTCTGTCCTCACAGCAGAGCAGCTCCAGCCCTCTGCTCATCCTTGTGGCCCTTCTCTGGACACCTTCCAGCACCTCCAGAGCCTTCCTGGAATAAAGGCTCCAGAACTGGACACAGAGCTCCAGCTGTGGTCTCACCAGAGTGGATCAGAGTGGGGAATCCCCTCCCTGGCCCTGCTGGCCACACTTCTCTTGCTGCAGCCCAGGCTCTGCTTGGCTCTCTGGGCTGCAAGTGCTCACTGCTGGCTCCTGTTGAGCTTCTCATCCCCCAGCACCCCCAAGGCCTTTTCTTCAGGGCTGCTCTCAAGCCAGTCTCTGCCCAGCCTATATCAATGCCTGGGACTGCCCTGCCCCAGCTGCAGGACCTTGCCCTTGGTCTTGTTGAACCTCCTGAGGCTGGAATGGGCTCAGCTCTGCAGCCCGTCCATGTCCCAGTGGATGGATCCCTTCCCTCCTCCTGTCAGCTGCACCACACAGCTTGGTGTCATTGGTGAACTTGCTGAGGGTGCACTCAAGGACATTTTCTGTGCATTTATCAACACATTATCACTGAAACCTGTCGATAGATCCTGCAGAATTCAGAGCTGTTCCTTGTGTGCATGTGTGCACAACACTGAGACACAGCTGCAGCAAAACACTTCCAGTTTTGGATGTAGATAACCAACTTGGAAATCTGCTGATGCCATAACTGCAGCACCTTTAATAAGAAACAATAAACATGGGAATCCAGTGAATGGCACTCAGTGGCTGAGCGTGATACAGCTGTATGGATACAGCAGTGCCGGGTGGGTTTCACCTCCCAGCACTCACACTGGACACTGTCACTCATGGGCAGCAGCTTTTACACAACTTAAAGGTTCAGTATCAACTTCAATCACTTCAAACAGGCTCCAACAAGAATATGCTTCTGCCCTGCTGTGCTATCACACAGAATCAACCAGGTTGGAAGAGACCTCCAAGATCACCAAGTCCAACCAATCACGCAGCCCTAACTAATCAACCAGACCATGGCACTGAGTGCCTCATCCAGGCACTCCTCCATTCCTGGGACAGTAACTCCATCACCTCCCTGGGCAGCACATTCCAGTGGACAATCTCTCTTGCTGGGAAGAACCTTCTCCTCACCTCCAGCCTAAACTTTCCCTGGCACAGCTTGAGACTGTGTCCTCTTGTTCTGGTGCTGCTTGCCTGGCAGAAGCGACCAACCCCCACCTGGGTGCAACCTCTCTTCAGGCAGCTGGAGAGAGCAAGAAGGTCTCCCCTGAGCCTCCTCTTCTGCAGGCTGAGCAAGCCCAGCTCCCTCAGCCTCTCCTCACAGGGCTGTGCTCCAGACCCCTCCCCAGCCTCGTTGCCCTTCTCTGGACACCGTCAAGTGTCTCAATGTCCTTCTTAAACTGAGGAGCCCAGAACTGGACACAGGACTCAAGGTGTGGCCTGAGCAGTGCTGAGCACAGGGCAGAATGACTTCCCTGCTCCTGCTGGCCACACTGTTCCTGATGCAGGCCAGGATGCCATTGGCCTTCTTGGCCCCCTGGGCACACTGCTGGCTCATGTTCAGCTGCTGTCCACCACTACCCCCAGGTCCCTCTCTCCCTGGCTGCTCTCCAGCCACTCTGACCCCAGCCTGCAGCACTGCCTGGGGTTGTTGTGGGCAGTGTGTAGAACCTGGCACTCAGATGTGTTCAATCTCCTGCCCTTGGACTCTGCCCATCTGTCCAGCCTGGTTTTTTATACTGCTTATATAGATTCTTTTCTTACAAAGACCAGAGAGTACTTTGGCTGAGCTTTTAGGAGCTATATTTAATTGGGACTATTTCTCTGGAAACCTCTCAGAATTCATTACATGGTTTCTTAAGGAGCTCTCAAGTAAAAATCACCTGTAAAACATGATACATGCTTAACAGGATGGCATGGTCCAAAACAAAAGCTCCACTTGCTTGTATTCTGCAGCTGCACTTCGTCACTCACAAGGACTGCATTACATGTTGATGTGCTAAGGGATTGACATTTATGCCTCCCAATAAGGTGAAGCAATTGCATACTAAAGAGAATGGAATGGAATGGAATGGAATGGAATGGAATGGAATGGAATGGAATGGAATGGAATGGAATAGACCAACCCAAGCAGCAAATTCAAGCATTCAGAAGTTGGGAGTAAAAGAATAAAGGTTTCCCCAATGATTTAACAAGAAGCTTTGGCTTCCACCTGAGTGTGCTCTGTGCTGCAGTTGCCTAGCATCAGATAGGGAACATATGGTGCAAGCAGGCCAGGATCAGAGCCTCACATGCAGAAGAATAAGACCATTCTCCCCACACAGTTCTTGCTGCCTGGGTTCCCTGATCAAGACAGATGAAAGAGTGTGAGACCACATCATTCAAACCTGCATCATGGAGGCTGAGAGGACAAAGCTGAACCTCCCCCAGCTCTGTGAATGCAGGGCTAGGAGTATCATGGGGCTGGTAACCTTTAAACCCTTTTCCCTTTGAAGCCTGGATGGTGCAGAGGGTTTGATTGCTCCTTACAAAGCTCTGCTGAGCACATACTGCTGCCAGGTTTTGGAGGTATGCTCTGTCAATCAAATATATTGGGAATTTCAAAGGAATATCTCACTCCCTGGAGACATCCAACATTTGTCTGGGCATGGTCCTGAGCTTTAGGGCTTTAGGTAGCCCTGCCTGGGCTGGGGGCTGGGACCAGATCATCTCCAGAGGTCCCTTCCAACCTCAGCCATTCTGTGATTCTGTGAAAAATACTACAACCCTTTGAACCCAGGCCTCTGCTGGAATTCAGGCTCTGCCTTTGGAGCACTGAGAGACCACTGGTCTTCAGAAAAACAGAGGTTAAAATGAAGTCACTAAAATCAGTGAATAAGAACAACTAGCTGCTTTTCTCCACCTCTTTCCTAAAGGCCAGAGGTTATTCACAGGCTCACAGGATGCTAAGGGTTGGAAGGGACCTCAGGAGATCGTTGAGTCCAATCTCCCTGCCAGAGCAGGACCACAGAATCCAGTGCAGGTCACACAGGCACACATCCAGGTGGGTCTTGAAAGTCTGCAGAGAAGGAAACTCCACAACAATTACTAAAATAAACTATTAAAACCCAACTAGCTTCTTTCCTTCACCTCTTTCCTGAAGGCCAGAGATTAAAACTGATAACTAAAATCAATTAATAAAACCCCAACTAGCTTCTTTCCTTCACCTCTTTCCTGAAGGCCAGAGATTAAAACTGATAACTAAAATCAATTAACACAAAAGCCAGCTGGCTTCTTTCCTTCACCTCTTTCCTGAAGGCCAAACTGACTCTGCTGCAATCTGAAAATAAATTAACAAGCTGAATCTCAAGGAGCAAGCACCTCAAATTTCAGGCAAAAGCAGTTAAAATCTCACCCAGTGAGAGCAACTAAACCAGGAGGCTTTAATGAAAAGGGTCAGGAAATCCCAACAATAGGCTTGCCTGCCAACCCCACCTAACTACACATGAAGCCACCAAAGGCTATTATGCTGGCAGAAGTCAAGAGGGGGGCATAATCTTGTTCCTTGAAGGCAATTGTTCTAATCACAAAGGTCAGACTTTGGCTGCCAGAAATAAACTCCAACACCACATATGGTCAGACACACAGGGTCAGATGAGAAAGTTGTAACTGGACTGGTATCAAGAGAACAGTCATGATAACTGTCAGTAAGTTTAACTCTCTCTCTGACACAGACAGGATAAGGTAGGCTGCTCTTTAGGCAGCCACAGAATCCCAGAACTAACCAGGTGGGAAATGACCTCTGAGATCATCCAGTCCAACCTAGCACCCAACAGCAACCAATCAACTAAACCACAGCACCAGGTGCCTCATCCAGGCTCTTCTTAAACACTTCCAGGGACAGTGACTCCACCACCTCCCTGGGCAGCACATCCCAACGGCCAATTTCTCTTTCTAGGAAGAATTTCTTCTTCACATCCAGCCTAAACCTCCCCTGGTGTGGCTTGAGACTGTGTCCTCTACTTCTGTCACTGGTTAACTGGGAGAAGAGACCAACTAAGGAGAGAAGTCAAAAGTAACCACACTGTGATCTGCACTATTCAAGCTTGAACAGAGAAGGTTTCACCTCAGCATGAGGAGAAACTTCTTTACAGTGATGGTGACAGAGCCCTGGAGCAGGCTGTCGGCAGAGAAGGGAGAGGGGAGAGGGGGAGAGGAGAAGAGGAGAAGGGGAGAGGGGGAGAGGAGAAGAGGAGAAGGAGAGAGGGGGGGAGGGGAGAGGGGGAAAGGGGGAGAGGGGAGAATTAGCCAGGTTGGAAAAGAGGATGTGGAGTCTCCTTCTGGAGGTGTTTAAGCCCAGGCTGGATGAGGCTCTGGCCGGCCTGATCTAGTGTGGGGTGTCCCTGCCCATGGCAGGGGGGTTGACACTAGATGATCCTTGTGGTCCCTTCCAACCCTGACTGATACTATGATACTATGCATTTCTGTGTGGACTACCCTGGGTGACCCTGCTCTGGCAGGGGGTTGAACTTGTTGGTCTCTGTAGGTCCCTTCCAACCTCTAAGGTTCTGTGGTACTGTGATTACTGGGCAAAGCCTACAAAAGAAGACAGCTCCCATTTTCAGATGCACTTTTTACTGTGCTGTGCAATATGTCTCCTAAGGTGCATCAGCAAAGCAGAGAGTTGCGTGCCTAGAAGGTGAAGTTCAGAAATCCAGACTTTATCTAATCTGTGTGCTCAGGAAAACAAAACACTCGGTGCCTTGGACATCCGCTGGAACAAAGGAACAATGAGACTGGGAAGTGCCTGGGCCGAAAGAGCCCAGGGATGGAAACAAACACTTAAAAAGCCATTTACATTGTTATACAAGGCTCTGCTGGCAGCCATACAACACTGATCTGCCACGGGAATACAGCATTTTCCCAAGGATATTTTTATACCATTTGATACTATATGAATCAATGTCTTCGGGGCTACACAAGGCACCCTCCAGGTAGCTTCATGCCGCCTGGAGCACAGGGCACCTCCGTTTGCACTTCTGGGGAGGAGGATATGGTTTGTTTGCACAGCTGCTGCAGACACATTTTATAGAAAGGGTAGGTATTGCTATGTCCAGTCTCACTCACAGGACTCACTAATGCAGCCTGGAGGATGGAGTTTGCTTTATGCAAAAGAGAAAAAGTAACAGAGAGAGAGAATCACAGAACTGTCAGGGTTGGAAGGGACCCCAAGGATCAGCCAGCTCCAACCCCCTGCCAAGGCCACGGACACCACACACTAGAGCAGGTTGCTCACAGCCACATCCAGCCTGGCTGCGAACACCTCCAGGCAGGAGGCTTCCACCACCTCATACGAGATACAAGACTGGCAGTGAGCACCAGGCAATTACAGGATACAGAATTAACCAGGTTGGAAAAGACCTTTGAGATCATCGAGTCCAACCTATCCCCCAACGCCATCTAATCTAAGTCCTGCCAGTCACAGCCACCTTCCTAACACATTGGCAGTTTTCCCCCTAGTCTTTCATTTTCATGAACTAGTAACCTGCTTCAGAAGGACTTCTCTGGAGATTAAGCAAAGAGGGCTGATTTCATTGTCCTTATGAAGCACAAACATCCATTCCCTTGGGATGATAAAGCAACCTAGAAAACCTTTCAAACAGGCATTTTATTCTCTTCTTGTAACTAGGCCCTTTGAGAAGATGATTATAACCATGACGTGATCATGGATGATAAGATTACACACCTAATAGAATCACAGAATTGTCAGGGCTGGAAGGGACCTCAAGGATCAGCCAGTTCCAACCCCCTGCCATGGGCAGGGACACCTCACACTACAGCAGGTTGCTCACAGCCACATCCAGCCTGGCTGCAAACACCTCCAGGCAGGAGGCTTCCACCACCTCCCTGGGCAACCTGTGCCAGGCTCTCACCACCCTCATGGGGAACAACTTCTTCCTAACATCCAATCTGAATCTACCCACTTCTAGTTTTGCTCCATCCTCCCCAGTCTTATCACTCCTTGACACCCTCAGAAGTCCCTCCCCAGCTTGCTTGTAGTCAGAGCCATGCCACATGAGCTGTTCCTACAAATGGGTAACGAATCAGGTTTGTCCCAAATGATCTGCAGTTCACAGGAGTGCACACGTGGCCAAGCCATGCTTCTGCCATTTGCAGTCACATATTACAATGGAAAAAATAATCTACCAGTCTGTGCCTTGGAGTGGAACTTTTAACCTCTTCTCTTTCAAATGAACAGGTGGCCCAGAGAGGTGGTGGAAGCCTCATCCCTGGAAGATTTTAAGGCCAGGCTGGATGTAGCTCTGGGCCACCTGATCTTGTGTGAGGTGTCCCTGCCCATAGCATGGGGGTTGGAACTGGATGGAACTGGACCTTGAGGTCCCTTCCAAACCTGACAACTCTGTGATTCTGTGTGAATAACACAGAAGGGGAGACCTCATTGCCCTCTACAACTGCCTGAAGGAAGGTTGTAGCCAGGTGGGGGTTGGGCTCTTCTCCCAGGCAAGCAGCACCAGAACAAGAGGACACAGTCTCAAGCTGTGCCAGGGGAAGTTTAGGCTGGAGGTGAGGAGAAAGTTCTTCCCAGAAAGAGTAATTGGCCATTGGGACGTGCTGCCCAGGCAGGTGGTGGAGTCACCATCCCTGGAGGTGTTCAAGAAGGGACTGGATGAGGCCCTTGGTGCCATGGTTCAGTTAGTCACGAGCTGCTGGGTGACAGGTTGGACTTGATGATCTCTGAGGTCTTTTCCAACCTTATTGATTCTGTGATTCTGTGCAATATTTGGCAATTTTCCTTTTCTGACAAAAACTTACTCATCTGTGAGCTCCTTCAGGACAGGTGGCTTGGATTAGACAGCAATATGGTACAGCACAGCAACGTTTGGGTAGAAAACAATGCTGGAAAGGGCATTTCTAAGCCTAGTTTGAAAGACACATTTGAAAAGCAGGGGGAATCACCAAGTTGTTCTTCATGGCTCTCAAAACCAGTGTTTCAAGACTGAATTTCAATCAGTAAAGAAGATAACACAGAACACCCTGACAGGGGCCATCTGTTGCCCTAGCTTCACAATGCTGAGCATGCTGCCTCGCTGAGTTGTGTGGTTTCATGTGCTGGTTTATGTGTAGATATTCAAAAGCCAGGACAAATGTTAAGCACTAATGCCAAATAAATACATGGGCTCGTGCCAAGCTGTAATCTCAGCTTTGCAGCAGAAAATGTATCTGTAGCCCAGAGCTGATAAATGGTGTTACCAGCTTTTTTCCCTTCATTTCCTATTCTACTAAAATAGCACAACTGCCCAGGCTCTATGTGTGTTTCCATGCCTCTGTATTGCTGGCTTACAGAGGGCATCTGGATTTTCCATCCTTTTGGAGCAGTTCTTTTAGTTGTGCTCTAAAGGATTCAGCACTTGTCACTCCAAGCTGATAGCCCAGACAGCAAATTTTCTTCACAGAACCATAGAATTGTCAGGGTTGGAAGGGACCTCAAGGCTCAGCCAGTTCCAACCCCCCTGCCATGGGCAGGGACACCTCACACTGCAGCAGGTTGCTCACAGTCACATCCAGCCTGGCCTGAAAAACCTCCAGGGATGAGCACTTGTGTGGCCAGCAGGTCAAGGGAGGTGATTCTCCCCCTCTACTCAGCTCTGGTGAGACCCCACCTGAAGTACTGCCTCCAGTTCTGGAGCCACTCTTACAAGACAGATCTGGAGGTGCTGGAAAGTGTCCAGAGAAGGGCCACGAGGATGAGCAGAGGGCTGGAGCTGCTCTGCTATGAGGACAGACTGAAGGAGTTGGGGCTGCTCAGTCTGGAGAAGAGAAGACTCTGAAGGGACTTCTCAGGCTGTCAAGTAGTGATAGGACTAGGGGGAATGGACTGAAGCTGGAGGTGGGGAGATTCAGGCTAGATGTGAGGAAGAAGTTCTTCACCATTGAGAGTGGTGAAGCCCTGGAATGGGTTGTCCAGGGAGGTGGTTGAGGCCCAGTCCCTGGAGGTGTTTAAGCCCAGGCTGGATGAGGCTCTGGCCAGCCTGATCTGGTGTGGGGTGTCCCTGCCCATGGCAGGGGGGTTGGAACTGGATGATCCTTGTGGTCCCTTCCAACCCTGACTGATACTATGATACTATGATGATACTATGAGGCTTCCACCACCTCCCTGGGCAACCTGTGCCAGTCTCTCACCACCCTCATGGGGAACAACTTCTTCCTAACATCCAATCTCAATCTACCCATTTCTAGTTTGCTCCATCCCCCCAGTCCTGTCACTCCCTGACACCCTCAAAAGTCCCTCCCCAGCTTTCTTGGAGCCCCCTTCAGATACTGCAAGGCCACAAGAAGGTCTCCTTGGAGCCTCGGAACAACCTCAGCTCTCTCAGCCTGTCCTCATAGGTGCCTCCACTTCAGTGAACCAAAGCAGATTATTGCATTAGTATTCCATATATGATTAGATTTCAGATCTATGCATCCACAGAAGTGCAAAGAAGGTGCTTCTCTCCTCAGGGATTCACAGAGGCTGGTGTTTATGCAGGCTTGGTGAGCTGCACACATAGCCTTCTGGAACGAAAGGACACAGTCTCAAGCTGTGCCAGGTTAGGTTTAGGCTGGATGTGAGGAAGAAATTCTCCCCAGCGAGAGAGATTGGCCATTGGAATGTGCTGCCCAGGGAGGTGGTGGAGTCACCATCCCTGGAAGGGTTTAGAAAGAGACTGGATGAGGCACTCAGTGCCATGGTTTAGGTGCTGGGTGATAGGTTGGACTGGATGATCTCAGAGGTCTTTTCCAACCTGGTTAATTCTGGATTCTGTATCTAACTTGCAAACAACACAGACTCAGCTCATTGCCTCAACCATGGTTCTAATAACTTAAATACTCAAAAGGCCAAACTGAGTTAGGGCTTTAGTCCTCTCAAGCCTTCATGTTGCACCTGCAACTACAGCACACGTTATTTATAGGCCTTAGAAAGAGATCATATCCAAAATGTAACAAAATAGTTTGGGGTTTATGGCCTTAGCTACTCCAACACCTTGTAAAAGGAACTTGATGAAAAGTGAAGCTGTTCCGGGAATGAGAACATGCAAATTTCAGCAGGATTGGGCAGGAGCAGAAAGCTGAAGTAAAAGCAACTTCAGCTGCCTGCATTTATTGCATCGAGGTGACACAGATCTTCAAAGCCTCATCCTGCACAGCAGGTAGGATTCCTCTCACTTCACTTCAGCCATCTGAAGTGCCTGCTTTCGCCGAGACTCTTTCTATAGGCCGTGGAGAAAGGGGGCACCTCCTAAGGACACTGTAGCCCTCCTGTCTCACAACTTGCTCAGGAAGAGAGCCTCACTGGGTGCCAAGTGAGCCATGGTGGCTCAGTTCTGCTACCATTTAATTGAGTGGCAGTTTTGCTTAAAATGTGGCTGAAATCATTGCTCACACTTCCATATTCCCTGGAGAGCTTCCAGGAACATGTGCCTGTGGACATTCAGGCTCAGCAGAGTGCAAACCAAAACCACTGGCATCAAGTTAAAAAGGGACAGGGCAAAGAGAGCTTGCAGTAAACTGGTTTAAAGGATGCCCCCAGTGGGAACACACAGAGGGATAATCCTCCCTCCCTCTGCAGTGAAATGAATAGCATGGACAGTACTACAGGGGCTGCTGACAGGCATAAGAGGTTACCCTGCTGGAAAGCAGCTCCATGGAAAGACCTTGGAGTGCTGGTGGACAGCAAGTTCTCCATGGGACAGCAATGTGCCCTTGTGGCCAAGAGGGCAAATGGGATCCTGGGGTGCAGCAAGACATGTGTGTGTGGTCAGCAGGGCTGGGGAGGTTCTGCTCCCCCTCTGCTCTGCCCTGCTGAGACCACAGCTGCAATCCTGTGTCCAGTTTGAGGCTCCCCAGTTGAAGAGAGACAGAGACCTGCTGGAGAGTGGCCAAGGGAGAGCCACTTGGGGACTTGAGCATCTCCCCTGTGAAGAGAGCCTGAGAGCCCTGGGGCTGTTGAGTCTGGAGAAGAGAAGGCTGAGAGGGGATCTGATCAATGTCTATCAATAGCTGAGGGCTGGGGGTCAAGTGCAGGGGGCCAAGCTCTTTTGGGTGGTGCACAGCAATAAGCCAAGGACCAATGGAGACAAACTTGAACAGAGAAGGTTTCAGCTCAACCTGAGGAGAAACTTCTTAGCATTGAGGATGCCAGAGCCCTGGTGCAGGCTGCCCAGAGAGGTTGTGGAGTCTCCTTCTCTGGAGCCTTTCCAACCCCAGCTGGATGCATTCCTGTGTGGACTCCCCTGGGTGATGCTGCTCTGGCAGGGGGGTTGGACTAGATGATCTCTGGAGGTCCCTTCCCACCTCTAACATTCTGTGATTCTACCATAACAAACCCTGCCTATTCTCTAGAAATAACACAAACTGACAAATTCTGGAGCTATCCAAAATCCAAACACAAATCTCACTTCCACTGTGGTTCACTAGTCTGCACAACTTCACCTTCAACATTAATCAGTCTTTTCACTCTGATGTCAGCTACATAATATGACTGGAATCAGCATTGCTTCTGATCATTTTTATCTTCCATCTTGCACAATGTAATTAGTGATCAGAAAAGAAAGTCATGAGTGACAGGTACAAGCTACTGCCTAAACGATTATGCATTGATTAAAATGCTGTCTACAGTGGTCTGTAGCAGCAACATTTGATTTATTCTTTCAATTTCCAAATTTGCAGTCATCAATATCACAAACAGCTGGGATGATGCACAACACATTTAAGTCACTGCAGAGAAATCTCTACTCATTGTTTTACTGAGTGACACGGCGCTGTTCTTAACCTACAGCCGATCCCAGGGGCAGACTTTAACTCGAATTAACAAAGCAAATTAATGGGGAGTATTTAGTGCATTTGTATGGTAATGCAGGGAAAAGGGTCTGGCAGCAAATAATGGCTCTGAATCAGGAACTGTCAAGTACTTGGCTGCAATAGCCTTCAACACTACAGAGTTCCCCTCAGAAAGGAACACTTTCGGAGCAAATCGGGGAGGCATTTAATGCTGGACCTCATCTAAGGCAGCTCTGTTTTGAGAGCTGTGTTACCACCATTAAAGGGTTGGACAATGCTGTATTTCACCATCTCTAAAAGAACACTTGCAGGGGTCAAGAGAGTCCAGTTCTGTCACTGCAGCCAGTGGCCCTATGCCCTTCACAGCTGAGAGGTTCCCATGCAACACAGAAAAGGGGCTTTCCTCAGCAGCACTCGGGCAGGCTGCTGTTAACAGTTTACAGCCAGTGATGGGATGTGACACTGCACAACACGTCCTGCACACAGCTGTACATCCTTACACCTCTCTGGTTGCCTTCAAGGAAAACACTGAAGTGTCAACCTCACTTTCTGGCTTTTGGGCTCTGGTTAGAGAGAACGCAAGCACAGAAATGAGCTGAAATAGTAAGTCATCCCTTTAGGAGGATCTACTTGCCATTGGAATGGGCTGCCCAGGGAGGTGGTGGGGTCAACGTCCCTGGAGGTGCTTAAGAGAAGCCTAGATGAGGCACTTAGTGCCATGGTCTGGTTGATTAATTAGGGTTGGCTGATTGGTTGGACTTGATGATCTTGGAGGTCTCTTCCAACCCTGTTGATTCTGTGATTCTGTGAGATAGATTGTGTTCTAAACACAGCAAGTAAGCTGTCACCTGAGGAACTGTGAAGCCAATCTGGCGTGCATGAGCCAAACGGATGTCACGGGCTACTGTTTCTTCAGCCACTCTCATGGATGGCAACTTAAGGCAACAGCAGAAACATACTCGCAGCACTGACCTAGCCTCCTCACAGCACCTTCTTGCAGCCTGCGAGGCTAACTGCTGCCAGCGATTATTTCTGCTTGGGGGGGGGGTGGGGGGGGGGGGGTACAGAGAATACAAGTGCTGTGTCCAGGTTCATAGTGGTTGTGAGACAGAATCACAGAATCCACCAGGCTGGAAGAGACCTCTAAGATCATCAAGTCCAGCCGATCACCCAACCCTGATGAATCAACTAGACCGTGGCACTTAGTGCATCATCCAGGCTTTTCTTAAACACCTAAGAAATATCAATGCACTGCCCCCCTCTTACAGGCGGCCGAAGCAAGGGGGACGGTAAGGCAGCGCCCGACGTCCCTCCCCGAGCATCTGCCGTGCCCTCCGCCTTTACCTGTCAGCACGGAGACGTTGACGACTTCCCCGTCGGCGAGCGACTCGATGCGGAGGTGGTACCAGGTCCCGGCCTCCAGGTCGCGCAGGGTGCATCCGTAGGAGCCGTTGCCCGTGGCGGCAGGCTGGCAGCCGGCCGCCCGCCCCTCCTCGGAGCGCCCGGTCAGGCTGAAGTTGCAGGCGCTGCCCGCGGCGCCCCAGCGCAGCCGGACGCTCTGCCCGGCGACGAACTGCTCCGTGACGTTGGCTCTGCATCCCCCGGCGCCGCCGGCGCGGCCTGCGGAGAGCGGGGAAAGCTCTGAGACACCACCAGCATCGCAGAATCAACCAGGCTGGACGAGACCTCCAAGTCTTCATCAAGTCCAATCAATCACCCAACCCGAACTAATCAACTAGACCACGGCACTAAGGACCTCATCCAGGCTCTTCTTAAACACCTCCACGGATATCGACCCCACCACCTCCCTGGGCAGCACATTCCTAGGGGCAACCTCTCTTTCTGGGAAGAACTTCTTTCTAAGATCAAGCCTAAACGTTCCCCTGTACACAGCTTGAGACTGTGTCCTCTTGTCTTCGTGGGCAGCAGCATTTACACGATTTGAAGGTTCAGTATCAATTTCAATCACTTCAAACAGGCTCCAACAAGAATGTACTTCTGCCCTGCTGTGCTATTACACAGAATCAACCAGGTTGGAAGAGACCTCCAAGATCACCAAGTCCAACCAATCACGCAGCCCTAACTAATCAACCAGACCATGGCACTGAGTGCCTCATCCAGGCACTCCTCCATTCCTGGGACGTCGACCCCATCACCTCCCTGGGCAGCGCATTCCTAGGGGCAATCTCTTTCTGTCACGGTATCACACAGTATCACAGTATCACCAAGGCTGGAAGAGACTTTAAAGATCATCAAGTCCAACCCGTCACCACAGACCTCTAAGAGCAAGCCTAAACTTCCCCTGGTGCAGCTTGAGACTGTGTTCTCTTGTTCTGGTGCTGGGTGCCTGGGAGAAGAGACCAACCCCCACCTGGCTACACCCTCCAGGGATTTGGAGAGAGAAGAAGGTCTCTCCTGAGCCTCCTCTTCTGCAGGCTAAGCAACTCCAGCTCCCCAGCCTTGCTGCCCTTCTCTGGACACGTTCGAGCAACACAACTTCTGGGCTGCGCCAGCCGCCAGAGTACCCCCTGGTCTCGCCCCCTCCACGCCCCCCTGAGGCTGCTGCGTGCCCTGCCGGTGCGGGCGAAGCCGCTGCGACCCGCGGGCTCCGCTATGGAACCTGCGAAGGGCGGCCCCGCACCACCCCTGCCAGCCGCTCACCTTCGTCAGGGCCAGAGCCGTCCACAGGGCGAATCGCGCTCCATAGCTCAGCATCGCCGACGGTTTTTAACCCAGACGACCCTCGCGGGGAGGGTAGGAGGCGGCAGTGGAGGGGGGCACGAAGGAGCGAAGTGGCCGCGGCGGGCCCCGGGGCCCCCGCTCCCCGCCGGGCTCGACGCGGCGGCCGCCGAGCCCTCTGCCGGGCCGCCCGCTTGCTGCATGCGCCCGGGGCTGCCCCGGCCGCCTCGCCGCCTCCCTCTCACCGGGGTGGGGTGGGCCGGGGGAGCTGCCCGCCCGCCCGCGGCTGAGGAGGAGCGGAGGAGGCGGGGGAGGCGGCCGCCGCCGCTTCCCACGCTGCCATTCTGACCCGGGCTGACTCTGCCGGAGCCCTTCCCGCCGACTTCCGCAATCAAGAGGCGATTTCCTTGCGGGCTCGCTGCGGGGGGCCAAGAGCGGCGACCCAGGACCTGCCGCCCGCCGCCGACCCCCTCGCCCCCCAGCCGGCCGGTCCCGGGGTGCCGCACCTCGCTCCCCGTCGCTCCCACCTTCCTCCCGGCTCCTCTCCCACCCCACCTCCCTTCCTTCCTCGCCGCTTCCTCCCTGTGTCGACTCTCCCCTGGGGCTTCTCGATCTGTGTTCCTCCTGGCTCATGGGGGCCCCTCAGCTCCTCCGGCGTTGCCGCTGTTGGCGGGGGCGGCAGCACTCCTGCCCCATGCCGACTGCACTTCACTTGACGCCAGCTCGCCTTGCCTCATGGCTGCCTCACTTCGCATCTGCTGCAGCTCATGCCTGCCTTGCTCTGCGGCTGCCTCACTTCACGGCTACCTCATCTCATATATGCCTTGCCCCATTCCCACCTTGCCTCATGGCAAGCGTGCCTTCCGTGCCCCCTTCTCAGCCACCCCTCCCAACTGCCTCCTTTCCTGCCCACCTCGCTCTGCACACCTGCATCCCCTCATGCCAGCCATGCCTAGCAGCCACTCCATTCTCCTGACCCAACCTTCTCTTGGCCCCAGCCATAACTAAACCACCATTCCAGCTCCTGTGACCCAAAGGCTGACGTTTTTAGGGGTTAGCTGCAAACAACCAAGGCCTCCCTTCTCTCCTGGCCCTGTGGCACTGTCGGTAGAGACACTGCAGCAAGGAGCCCATTGCCAAGCTGCTGTCTGCAGTCCCACAAGCAGGTGGAGGAGAAGCCCATCTGGCAGCAGCCACGTTTGCCCAGCTTTTTGCTTTGTTCCACACCAACTTGTGTCCTTGAAACGATTCCTTCTCACATCCCCTGAGTAATTCCCAAGGTAAAACTGCAGACACCTCAGAAACCAGGAAAAGTCTCCCTCTTTTCAGGCTGTGCCGAATGAGCTGTGTGCATCTCCAGGTCAGCCACAGCACAGCACTCTCTCATGATTGCCCACCTCCTTCTTGTTTAGATTTCAGCCTCTTGTTTGTGTATGAGGGGTGGTGGTGATGTGGGAGAAGAAACTTAGCCAGAAGAGTTTTGGGCCTTCAGATACTCAAATAGACACTAATCTAACAGCCATGGGATAAATATGAGAGTGCATAAAGGGTGACAGATTTGACACTCACTTTCTTCAGCTGAAATGAGACTTCTTTGCATCTCCTGTGCTGTATGAGGCATGTGCCATTCTACATGTTTAAAGCAGCACCTCAAGCAAATTCAACACCAGCTCACAGGATGTCAGGGGTTGGAAGGGACCTCTGGAGATCTTGGAGTCCAAGCCCCCTGCCAGAGCAGGACCAGAGAATCCAGCACAGGTCACACAGGAACACATCCAGACAGGGCTGGAAAGGCTCCAGAGGAGGACACTCCACAACCTCTCTGGGCAGCCTGCTCCAGGGCTCTGGGACCCTCACAGTCAAGAAGTTCCTCTTCATGTTGAGGTGGAACCTCCTGTGCTGGAGTTGACATCCATTGCCCCTCATCCTATCACAGGGTGCAGCTGAGCAGAAGCTATTGCCTCCCTCTTGACAGCCAGCCCTCAGATATTTATTGATCAGATCCCCTCTCAGTCTTCTCCTCTCCAGACTAAACAGCCCCAGGGCTCTCAGCCTCTCCACTTTGGCTCATTTTAGGGACAAAAACGTGATAGTGATACTAACCTGCCTGTTAGGGGAGCCACTGCTGAAGGATTTTTCTGGCCATTGGCCTGTCAAACAAGGTACTAATACCTGAAAAACCTTAGGTCTTGTTCTTCCCTACAGCAAATGAACATCTGAGTGCTCATGGGTGGCATCTGCAGCCAGGGAAACTTCAAGTGTCCCAGCAGAGCTCCTAGGGCTGTGGCACCAAAAGTGTTGGACTTCATTCTGTAAAGCCTGGGATGCTTAATAACTTCACCTTAAGAGGTGATATAAATAGCTCTTCATTATTGGCTCCTCAATTTAAGAAGGACATTGAGACACTTGAATGTGTCCAGAGAAGGGCAACGAGGCTGGGGAGGGATCTGGAGCACAGCCCTGTGAGGAGAGGCTGAGGGAGCTGGGGTTGCTTAGCCTGCAGAAGAGGAGGCTCAGGGGAGACCTTCTTGCTCTCTCCAACTCCCTGAAGGGAGGCTGTAGCCAGGTGGGGGTTGGTCTCTTCTCCCAGGCAAGCAGCACCAGAACACAGAACAAGAGGACACAGTCTCAAGCTGTGCCAGGGGAGGTTTAGGCTGGAGATGAGGAGAAAGTTCTTCCCAGCAAGAGAGATTGGCCCTTGGGATGTGCTGCCCAGGGAGGTGGTGGAGTCACCATCCCTGGAGGTGTTCAAGAGGGGATTGGATGTGGCACTTGGAGCCATGGTTTAGTTGTCAGGAGATGTTAGGTAATAGGTTGGACTTGATGATCTGTGAGGTCTTCTGCAACCTGGTTGATTCTATGACTCTATGAGTATGCCATTCTCCAGCCCACTGCAGAAGATCTGCTCTGGGAGAAAGACTTTATGTATTTCAGACAAATGAAAGGGAGGGACTGTGCCCCACAGAGCTACTACAGTGACAGACAAGTAACAAAACCGACATCATTATTTTTGCCCAGCACTGGAAAGGAGCAAATCTGAAGGTCTGTCAGGATGTCTGGATTCCTTCAAACTCCTCTTTGGAAATGAGATGTTTGTAGTAACCTGCCTGGTTCTGGGAAGTGACACATTGTAAGGGCTTTTTTCTGACAACATCCATCATCTGAACTGGCAGGGGTGATATCATTCAGATATGTAGGTAGTTAAGTAGATATAATATGTGAAAGGGAAAAAGAAAACCCCACCCAACTGAAACAACCTTACAAAACTGAACCTACCACAAGTAAAACTGAAAGGCACTTAGAAACCTCTGTCTGTCTTTTCCACCTAACATGAGACTTGGTGTTGGACTTGGTGATCCTGAGGGTCTTTTCCAAACTGAATGTTTCTGTGTGATTCTGTGGCTTTGCATCAGGGTGTCCAGGGACAGGACAAGGGGGAATGAAGCCTGATCTAGTGCAGGGTGTCCCTGCCCCTGGCAGGGGGTCGGACCTAGATGATCCTTGTGGTCCCTTCCAACTCTGACTGATACTATGATACAATACAATACAATACAATACAATACACCAGGTTGGAAGAGACCTTCAAGATCATCGCGTCCAACCCATCAACCAATCCAACCCACCCAACAACTAGACCATACAGCCAAGCACCCCATCAAGTCTCCTCCTGAACACCTCCAGTGAAGGTGACTCCACCACCTCCACGGGTAGCCGATTCCAATGGGCAATCACTCTCTCCGTGTAGAACTTCTTCCTAACATCCAGCCTAAACCTGCCCTGGCGCAGCCTGAGACTGTGTCCTCTTGTTCTGGTGCTGGATGCCTGGGAGAAGAGGCCAACCTCTGCCTGGCTACAACCTCCCTTCAGGTAGTTGTAGAGAGCAATAAGGTCACCCCTCAGTCTCCTCTTCTCCAGGCTAAGCAACCCCAGCTCCCTCAGCCTTTCCTCATAGGGCTTGTGTTCCAAACCCCTCACCAGCTTTGTTGCCCTTCTCTGGACACGTTCCAGCAAGTCAACAGCCTTCCTAAACTGAGGGGCCCAGAACTGGACACATGAATGGTTTGAAGCTGAGGGACAGAAGGGTTAGACTGGAGCTTAGGAAGTTCTTCAGTACCAGGGTGGAGAGAGACTGGCACAGGCTGCCCAGGGAGGTTGTGGCTGACTCCTCCCTGGGGGTGTTGAAGGCCAGGCTGGATGAGGCCTTGAGGAGCTGAGTCTAGTTGAGAGGTATCCCTGCCCAAGGCAGGGAGGTTGGAGCAGATGATCTCTGAGGTCCCTTCCCACCTGAGCCACGCTATGATGCTATGCTGTGAGAAGAGTTGTTGCTGTTTCTCAGCAGTGCCCCAAGTATAGAAGTTCCTACTTTACTGACCCTTATTCCTGCTATTGTAAAATCATTGAAACTACCCTTTTGTGCAAGCAGTGGTTTGCTGAGACTTTGGAGACTTGCTTCTGTACATGATTCAGCAGAAAGCTGCTTGCAGGGCTGGGGGCTGAGAGAGATGTCTGTGTCAGGACCGGACTGAGACAGGAGGGGTCCATCGTTCACGGGTGGCAATGCGTTTATGTAGAATCAGCCAACAGAACACCAATAATTCTTTCCAGGCTGGTGGTGAACAAATGGGCTTTCAGCAAATCAGCACTCACACAGCCTTGAGCACTTCACCAATCTGCCTGGCAAGCCAAGAAATTAATTACAAAAGGAAAAAAGGCCTGGAAGTGAGTTCTGGGAGTGGCCGGATGTGTCTCTAATAGCCGGCTCCAAGGGCCCTTTCAGACACTTTCCCAAGGTTTCCTGACTGGGGCTTTTTTATGTCTTTAAACACCAACCCCTCTCTCTTGTCTCTCTAATCAAGAGGAAATGGGCTTTACATAGCTTTTGTCATGGTTTGAAAGTGCAAGCTGCGTTTTTACTTCAAATCTAAGGCTGTCCTAAACCAAACATTTGGTTGGATTGAAGTGTCACCGTTTTGTGTGTGTGTCCCCAGCCCCCAAACGGCTCTGCTCACAGCCAAGGCACTTCAAGGCTTTGCCTCTACAAACAAGAGCACCTAGCCAGGGCAAATGCTATAGAAGGGATCACCTGCCTAGCAAGAGGAGGAGCAGAGGGCTGGAGCACTTCTCCTATGAGGACAGACTGAGAGAGTTGGGGTTGTGCAGTCTGGAGAAGAGAAGGCTCTGAGGAGACCTTCTTGTGGCCTTCCAGGATCAGAAGAGGGTTACAAGAAAGTGGGGAGGGACTTTTGAGGGTGTCAGGGAGGGATAGGACTGGGGGGAATGGAGCAAAACTAGAAGTGGGGAGATTCAGATTGGATGTTAGGAAGAAGTTGTTCCCCATGAGGGTGGTGAGAGCCTGGCACAGGTTGCCCAGGGAGGTGGTGGAAGCCTCCTGCCTGGAGGTGTTTGCAGCCAGGCTGGCTGTGGCTGTGAGCAACCTGCTGTAGTGTGAGGTGTCCCTGCCCATGGCAGGGGGTTGGAACTGGCTGATCCTTGAGGTCCCTTCCAGCCCTGACAATTCTGTGATTGTATGAATACTTCAACATGAGGAGAAACTTCTTTACAGTGAAGGTGATGGAGCCCTGGAGCAGGCTGCCCAGGGAGGTTGTGGAGTCTCCTTCTGTGGAGACTTTCAACCCCACCTGGATGCATTCCTGTGCAGATGACCCTGGGTGATGCTGCTCTGGCAGGGGGCTTGGACTGGATGACCTCTGGGGGTCCCTTCCAACCTCTAATGTGCTGTGACACTGTGAATACTCAGTGCTTGCTTAATCTGTGAATTTTCAAAGCATCATTAAAGGATGCTGAAGGGACTGGAGCACTACCCTGTGAGGAGAGGCTGAGAGCCCTGGGGCTGGTTAGTCTGGAGAAGCCTGAGAGGGGATTTAATAAATGTTTTAAATAGCTGAGGGCTGGAGGTCAAGAGGGAGGGGACAGGCTCTGCTCAGCTGCACCCTGGGGTAGGACAAGGGATAATGGATGTCAACTCCAGCACAGGAGGTTCCACCTCAACATGAGGAAGAACTTCTTCACTGTGAGGGTGCCAGAGCCCTGGAGCAGGCTGCCCAGAGAGGTTGTGGAGTCTCCTTCTCTGGAGCCTTTCCAGCCCTGTCTGGATGTGTTCCTGTGTGACCTGTGCTGGATTCTCTGGTCCTGCTCTGGCAGGGGGCTTGGACTCCAAGATCTCCAGAGGTCCCTTCCAACCCCTGACATCCTGGGATCATGTTAAATAGAGGCTAATCCTGGTTGTTTAACAGCAATGTATTTAACTCTACTTCTAAAGAGAGGGAAACAGAGACTCTGGGCACAGTTTGAGGTCTCTGTATCTAAAGTGTTGTATCTAGATTCAAATGTCCAGACATGACTGGAGGCTCTTAGGGACAGATTCATGCTGATCATCAGGGTTCTGGTTTGACAGGCATTGACCAGAGCAGCTTGCTCAGTGCAAATTGTGTGAATCAGAAGAGGAACTGGTGGGTAGCTTTGGTTCACACTGCCATTTCTCTAGCACTGGTGGGATTGTTTAGTAGGAGTGCTGGAGGCACTTTGGGTAATACTACATCACCCAGAACACTTCCATTTGTTGGAGCCCAGTGTTCTGTGCAAGATGTGTGCATATGGACAGAGGGCACAGGGAAAGAAACTCAACCTGCCTACCCCAAGCCAGAATAAATGCATTTTAAAAGTCCTGCATCCATCACCTATGGAATGGGGTGCAGTGAAGCACAGAAGCACAGAACTGTCAGGCTTGGAAGGGACCTCAAGGCTCAGCCAGTTCCAAGCCCCCTGCCATGGGCAGGGACACCTCACACTGCAGCAGGTTGCTCACAACCACATCCAGCCTGGCTGCAAACACCTCCAGGGATGAGGCTTCCACCACCTCCCTGGGCAACCTGTGCCAGGCTCTCACCACCCTCATGGGGAACAACTTCTTCCCAACAGCGAATCTGAGTCCATCCCCCCAGTTCTATCACTCCCTGACACCCTCAAAAGTCCCTCCCCAGCTTTCTTGGAGCCCCCTGCAGATACTGGAAGGCCACAGTTAGGGCTCCTCAGAGCCTTCTCTTCCCCACACTGCACAACCCCAACTCCCTCAGTCTGTCCCCAGAGCAGAGCAGCTCCAGCCCTCTGCTCATCCTCGTGGCCCTTCTCTGGACACCTTCCAGCACCTCCAGAGCCTTCCTGGAACAGAGGCTCCAGAACTGGACACAGAGCTGCAGCTGTGGTCTCAGCAGGTTGGAGCAGAGGGGCAGAATCCCCTCCCTGGCCCTGCTGGCCACACTTCTCTTGCTGCAGCCCAGGCTCTGCTTGGCTCTCTGGGCTGCAAGTGCTCACTGCTGGCTCCTGTTGAGCTTCTCCTCCCCAGCACCCCCCAAGTTCTTTTCTTCAGGGCTGCTCTCAAGCCAGTCCCTGCCCAGCCTATATTGGTGCCTGGGATTGCCCCAGCCCAGACAGATGCAGGACCTTGCCATCCCTGGCTCAGTTTGTTCCCCTCATCAGCAACAGAACAGCAGCTTTAGGGTCCATAAACCTTCATACTGGTTCTTTGGGTCAACACAGTCCTGGATGACACCACTTCTGCATTCTCTTTCTCTAGTGATGCTCTTCATACCAGCTTGTAAAGATGACTCTGTCCACAGCCCTCCCAAACACAAAACACATTTCTTAGCCTTATCCACAGTAAGGCTGAGACCCAAAGCATTAACTGAAACAATGTGTTGTCCTGCCCCAAGACACTGAGCTGCAGTGTGGTCTCCTGGAGAAGCAGCCACAGGGAATTTAGGGATTTTCAGTCCTAAACCACTCTGTGTTGATGGGAACACAGTGAGCACAAATGCCCTGTGTGCTTTAGCTCTCACTGCCTTTGCTCATTTTGCCCAGGGTGAGTCCAAATTTTAAATCATCGAATTGTCAGGGCTGGAAGGGACCTCAAGGATCAGCCAGTTCCAACCCCCTGCCATGGCCAGGGACACCTCACACTGCAGCAGGCTGCTCACAGCCATAGAATCATAGAATCATAGAATCAGTCAGGGTTGGAAGGGACCACAAGGATCATCCAGTTCCAACCCCTGCCATGGGCAGGGACACCCCACACCAGATCAGGCTGGCCAGAGCCTCATCCAGCCTGGGCTTAAACACCTCCAGGGATGGGGCCCCAACCACCTCCCTGGATAACCCATTCCAGGGCTTCACCACTCTCATGGTGAAGAACTTCTTCCTCACATCCAGCCTGAATCTCCCCATTTCCAGCTTCATTCCATTCCCCCTAGTCCTATCACTACCTGAGATCCTGAGAAGTCCCTCCCCAGCCTTCCTGTAGGCCCCCTTCAGATACTGGAAGGCCACAATGAGGTCACCTGGGAGCCTTCTCTTCTCCAGACTGAACAGCCCCAACTCCTTCAGTCTGTCCTCACAGGAGAGGTGCTCCAGCCCTCTGATCATCCTCATGGCCCTTCTCTGGACATGCTCCAGCACCTCCACATCCCTCCTGTAATAGGGGCTCCAGAACTGGAGGCAGTACTCCAGGTGGGGTCTCACCAGGGCTGAGCAGAGGGGGAGAATCCCCTCCCTTGCCCTGCTGGTCACACTTCTCCTGATGCAGCCCAGGAGCTGATTGGCTTTCCGGGCTGCAAGTGCACACTGAGAGCTCCTGTTGAGCTTCTCGTCCCCCAGCACCCCCAAGTCTCTCTCCTCAGGGCTGCTCTCCAGCCAGTCCCTGCCCAGCCTGGATTTGTGCCTGGGATTGCCTCGACCCAGATGCAGGACCCTGCACTTGGTCTTGTTGAAGCTCATGAGGTTGGCTTGTGCCCACCTCTCCAGCCTGTCCAGGTCCCTCTGGATGGATCCCTTCCCTCCAGCGTGTCCACTGCACCACACAGCTTGGTGTCATCAGCAAACTTGCTGAGGGTGCACTCGATGCCACTGTCCATGGCACCCACAAAGATGTTGAACAAGACAGGTCCCAGGACTGATCCCTGAGGGACTCTGCTTGTCACTGGCCTCCACTGGGACATGGACCCGTTGACAGCCACTCTTTGGGTGCGGCCATCAAGCCAGTTCTGTATCCATCTAGTGGTCCATCCAGCCTGGCTGCAAACACTTCCAGGCATGAGGCTTCCACCACCTCCCTGGGCAACCTGTGCCAGTCTTTCACCACCTTCTTCCTAACAGCCAATCTGAATCTGTCCACTTCTAGTTTTGCAGAAAAGCAAGCCTGGAAACTGATGTGTGGGTCCTAAATGACCACTCTCAACTCCTTCAGTGGATGGGGCTGGCTTCCCCAGTCCCCTCCTCCGCCAGGGATGTTTGTGGTGGGACAGAGCAGACATCAAGAAGTGGCTGTGTGTATCCATTCTGCCTACTGGTCAGTAGATAAGGCCAGGGTTCCTTGTAAGCCACATTAAAGCACTCAGATTTGCTTCATGAGTCATGTATGTAATTTCAGGATTAGGTTATCCTAAATAAGGATAAAATCTCCCTGGAGGTGTTTGCAGCCAGGCTGGATGTGGCTGTGAGCAACCTGCTGTAGTGTGAGGTGTCCCTGCCCATGGCAGGGGGGTTGGAACTGGCTGAGCCTTGAGGTCCCTTCCAACCCTGACAATTCTGTGATTCTAAGGCCATAAATCATGCTGTGATTCTCAGAGTGACATTAGAGAGAGACCTCCATGTAGTGCAACAAACCAGTGGCAGAGCCTAAGCCACAGAGCAAAGACCCAGGCTCCTGTGGCTCCTGCCACACACATTGCACCTCACATATCCTAAGAGTGTCTCTCAAGCCTAGAGATTCTCCAGGGCATGGTGAGCACCAGGGGCTGTGATGTACAGAGAAAACAGATTTTTGTCTCTGCAGCTGTGCTTCTAGCAAAGGACACTGTCAGCATGAACCATCAACAGAGCCTGGAGAAGAGGAGGCTCAGGGGAGACCTCATTGCTCTCTACAACTACCTGAAAGGAGGTTGTAGCCAGCTTGGGGTTGGTCTCTTCTCACAGGCACCTAGCACCAGAACAAGAGGACAGAGTCTCAAGCTGTGCCAAGGGGAGGTTTAGGCTGGAGATGAGGAGAAAGTTCTTCCCAGCAAGAGTAACTGGCAATTGGAATGTGCTGCCCAGGGATGTGGTGGAGTCACCATCCCTGGAGGTGTTCCAAAAAGGCTTGGATGTGGCACCTGAAGCCATGGTTTAGTTGTCAGGAGGTGTTGGGTGATAGGTAATAGATTGAACTTGATGATTTCTGAGCTCTTTTCCCAACTGGCTGATTCTGTGATAAAGAACAAATCTCAGTCTTGGAGCTGCTTGGTTTTTTTTCCCCCACCTGTAATAGCTCCCAGGCTCCACAGAGTGGAGCAGGCTTAATAAAAACCAATCAATAATGCTTCTGCCTTACCTCCTGGGTAGTGCTGGAGGGTTGCAGAGTGGTCACTGGAATCCAGGCTTTCTCTGTTACTGCAGGTTTCAAGTCAAAGTAGAGGTCTTCAATGAGGCTCTTGCTGAAGTGCTCAGTCACATTGCTGATGAACATCTCTGTGCTGCTCTTCAGCAGACTTTCAGGCCCAGAGGTTACAGTGTTCAAAGAGGGGGATGTAGCTCTAGTACTCCACACAGTCTCTGCATCTTGGAGATCTAAGACAAATAAAGGAAAGCAATTAAAATCAGCTCCACATTTTGACAAGCTCACCTCTAGGTGGCAATTACAGCTTCCCCAGGGAGGCTGTGCAGGCTCCTTCTCTGGAGCCTTTCCAGCCCTGTCTGGATGTGTTCCTGTGTGAGCTGTGCTGGATTCTGTGCTCCTGCTCTGGCAGGGGGCTTGGACTGGAAGATCCCCAGAGGTCCTTTCCACCCCCTAACATCCTGGGATCCTCTGATCAATATAAGTTCTAAGAAAGTTCAGTGCACCTGTCAGTTCTGCAGGGGTTTTAAGTTTTCAGTGCAAATGTATTTTGCATCAATAGCAAAGGCTGTGCAAAAGCAGGAAGAAAAAAATCCACCAAAGGTGATGAGGGGAAGAGAAAGGTTGTGCTTTCTTGAGTGGTTTCACTCCTAGCATCTGCACTTGGAACTATTGCAGTTGCTTGGGTGCCTCCAGTTCTGGGCCCCTCACTACAAGAGGGACATTGAGGGGCTGGAGTGTGTCCAGAGAAGGGCAACGAGGCTGGAGAAGGGCCTGGAGCGCCTGGGCTGAAAGGAAGGGCTGAGAGAGCTGGGGGTGTTCAGTCTGGAGAAGAGGAGGCTGAGAGGAGACCTCACTGCTCTCTACAGCTCCCTGAAGGGAGGTTGGGGCAAGGAGGGGACAGCCTCTGCTCCTTGGTGGCAAGAGACGGGACCAGAGGAAACGGTTCCAAGCTGTGCAAGGGCAGGTTCAGGCTGGATGCTAGGAAATATTTCTTCCCAGGGAGGGCTCTCAGCCATTGGAATGGTCTGCCCAGGGCAGTGCTGGACTCACCAGCCCTGGAGGTGTTTAGGCAGCCTGTGGAGCTGGGGCTTAAGGACAAGGTTTAGGACTGACCCCAAACTGGGTCAAAGGTTGGACTGGATGAGCTTGGAGGTCTCTTCCAACCAGCTGTTTTCTGTGCTTCTGTGATCAAACATCACACAGTGTCAGCTCTGTGAGGTCAACCCTCCCCATGTGTGTGTGCCTGGGCCAGGTTCTCATCTGCCCTTTTTCAGCTAAGTTCAAGATCATTTTTCAAAAGAATTTGTTTAGGGTAATTTTTAATTATTATTTTTTGCTCAAGATATTAGTTGAAGGTAAATCCCTTGCACCCACATGGGACATTCCTCTTGGATTTTCAAATGACTCCCACGCAGAGGCCATGCTCACCCCTGCCTGTTCCCTTCCCAAGGTTCAGCTAACAATCACAGAATCACAGAGGCTTAGGGGCTGGAAGGGACCTCCAAGGCTCATCCAGTCCAATCCCACTGCCAGAGCAGGATCACCTAGAGCAGGTCACACAGGAACACATCCAGGCAGGTTTTGAGTATCTCCAGAGAGGGAGACTCCACAGCCCCCCTGGGCAGCCTGCTGCAGGGCTCTGTCACATCAGCCAGCTGCAGTGCCTGCACAGGTCGTGGTGGAGTTGCTTTCCCAGTCACGTCTCCTCTGCAGCAAGCCAAAGCTGCAATCAGAGTGCAGGAAAGATTTTACTACACATTTTTCCTCCCCATTTTCATGGCTCTTCCTCCCCATTGGTATGGATTTAATATCCTTTCTTTGTGGCTGTGAGGGCAGGGTTCAAGCCGTGGTGGCCTCTCCATCTGGTAGCATGGCGTTTCAGCTAAGGGACTGTGATTGCTGCCTGGGCCCTTCCCCTCACACAAAGCTGCCCTGCCGCTGCTGCGGCACAGCTCGTGTGCCTTGGCTCAGCGCCCAAGACACTTGGGCTGTCCTTGAACTAGGGTCTCCAAAC